>JAKSXM010000040.1:5000000-7500000 GCA_022575985.1 Anagrus nilaparvatae | reverse complement strand
GATGGGTATTAAATAAAAAGACAGAAATAGGCGGCAATGTTAAACATAAGGCGAGGTTAGTTATTCGAGGGTTCAAAAATAAGAATGAATATGATTTACGTGAAACATGTGCCCCTGTTTCTAGACTCGCACTAATGCGTTCAGTGCTGGCTATTATAAACAAATATGATCTTGATGTGTGTCAAATGGACGTGAAAACAGCATTCCTCAATGGAGAAATCGATAATGAAGTTTTCATGGAAATTCCTGAGGGAATAGATGTGTCAGACGAGTTTAGAGCAAATAATGTCTGTAAGATTCAGAAGGCATTATATGGGTTAAAAATAAGTCCTAAGAAGTGGAATGAACGCTTTTCTGAAGCAGCTTCAAAAATCGGACTTTCAGCTCACACGAATGAACCATGCTTGTTCACTTGGCGAGAAGGTAATAAATTCGTCATACTCATTTTATATGTTGAAGATATGCTCATAGCTAGCAACGACGCGAATAAATTAGAACAAATAAAGATGAGCTTGAAAAAGGAATTTGAAATGACCGATCTGGGAGAACCGAAAAGTTTTCTTGGTATAAATATCAAACGTAATAGAAAAGATAAAATAATTAATTTGACTCAGGAAGATTACATAAATAAAATGCTTAAGCGATTTGGGTTTAGTGAAACTCGTTCACAAAGAACTCCAATAGTCACTCGACAAACTGCAAATCGAAAAAGACGAGATCGAGAAGAGAATGGTGATGATGAAACACTTGCAAAAACAGCCACGGAAGAAAACTTTAAATATAGGGAAGCCGTAGGCTCGCTATCATATTTAGCTAACGTGACGAGGCCTGACATAATGTACGCTGTGAATGTGTTGAGTAGACACCAAATAAACCCTACTCAAGATGATTATGATATGGTCATAAGAGTATTTCGATATCTCAAAGGCAAATCTCATACAACTGTAGGTTTGAGATACACTGGAAATGAAAATGACATACAAGCATTTTCAGATGCAAGTCACGTCGACTGTAAAGGCTCCTTAACAACATGTGGATATGTTATTAAATTATTTGGAGACTCGGTTGCTTGGAAAACTAGAAAACAAACATATGTTTCTTTGTCTACTTGTGAAGCTGAGTATGTTACGATGAGTATTACATGTCAAGACTTAATTTCGTTGTATAACTCGTTGAAATTGATCTTAAACGATCTAGTACTCCCAATGACTCTTTGGTGCGATAATAGTGCTGCTATAGACTGCACTGAGATGAGTGGTAATAATAAATTGCGACATATGATAGAAGTGAAGGCAGATTATGTCAAAGATTGCGTTAATACAGGTTTAGTTGAAATACAATGGGTTCCTTCAAAAGAACAGCTTGCGGATATATTTACTAAGCCATTACCATTTGAATTACATAATAAATTGACTAATATGATTCTAAACTTGGAAAATTAGATGTGGATGAGAATATATTTATAATTTGGAATTTTGTTTGATTGTTTGTTTCAGGTGCCAAGTGAGAAGTTTAGGATACGCTGGAGACCGGGAGGGAGTGTTAGAGTGATCGTTCTCCGCTCTCCTTCTCTCTCTCTTTCTGCTGGGCATTGGGCGCGACTGCCGGTCCCCTCCTCTATGCGACACCAGTCAGTCTGTCCTAGGCAGTTATATAGTACGTATCACGTGTATTTTGTCGTGTCTTAAATTAATTACCTTTTGTAATAATTACTGTATAGATGTGTTAATATCGATGAGTACTAGATGAGTGTTTAATAAACTTTATCATTTAATTAATAAATAAGTGTTTTATACTTTATTAATAAAACCACACTCTGCTAACCTTTTATATCCTATCACTTTTATTTTCTTTTTCTTTTTTTTTTCTTCTTTTATTTTATATTTGCATTGATTAAAGGGTAAAATTCATTACATGCATAATATTTTCTTTTTTAAAAAAATCAATTTAAAAAAATTTTATTGGGACTTTAAAGTATAATAACATCGTGCGCTTTGACTTTATACACGGTGTCTGACTTTTATTTGTAATGAACTATCGCCAAAATGGCACACGAATGTGCTTGTCGATAAAGAATAAATATCTTTAAGGCTATTGATACTAACGTATAAATTTAAGAGTATCAAATACATTTCCAGTGTATGTATATTATGTATTTTGTGTGCTTTTAATAAAAAAATAAATTCACTTGTGATTTAAAATAAATTAATTATGTGATAGCCAACAATGACTAATTTTTAAATTAGTTACTCTTAATATTAAAAGGGGTGGGAATACATATAGTCTTCAAAATTTTTTTAATAAAAGAGTAGTTTTTTTAATTTTTTTAATAATTAGCTGTCTGTCACCCCAGAGGTCTATGGATCGAATCCCGGAGAGGTCATCAAATTTTTCATCAGTTAATTTTAATGGATAAATAATTTTAAAAAAATAATTTAAGTGTAAAAACGTTAATAAATATGTTATAGTATATGTTATAGTATAGTATATAATATGTTATAGAAACTAATAAAAAAATAAATAAATTCAAAAAAAAAAAATTTGTAAAGTATAATTCTAAAAAAATAAACAAGCGGGGGAGACAATAAACAAGTAATTAAATGTAAATATAAAATAAGAGAAAATAAAAAAATAAATTTTTTTCCTATTTTCTGTTAATATATATATATTGAAATGATAATATTCAAAATCATTTCAATATAGTTTTAAATATTTGAAATAATTCCAATCTCGCCATTGAATTAATGATATCCATCATTGGCATATATTAATTGCTTCTTAGTCATTGCTTCAATTTCTTCGGTTTTTCAGTGTGAGTACGCAAATGTTTGTATTTTTAACTTTTAAATATAATTTTTAATAATAAATATATAACGAATTGGTTTTTTTTCACTTTATTTGCATGAAAAATGAGAATTATACAAACATTTGCATACTCATGCACTTTAAAGTATGTGCTTTTTAAAAAAACTCTGTCTTAAAACACAAATACATTAAAACACAAATGTGTTGTAATGTATTTTCAAATACAATAAACTTTAATAAACAAATGAATTTTATTTTTGTTAAAATTATTTAATTTAAATAAAAACTAACAGTTCTTAAATTTTTGAATTTATTAAAAATCTTAATTTATCGTTTTTTCTGAAATTTCGGGTATTTTCTGCACCTAAAAAATATATATTTTAAGGGGGTAATATCAGTTTTTAATACCATTTTGGACCTCCTCAATTGGTCATTCAGGCCACCCTTGAAAAATTACAACAATAATATAATATATGTATGTATATGTAAACGATAAAATTTTAAAAATTTAAACTTATAAATATTATAAATTTACTTTTCTATATCAAAGAGATGACACGAAAATAAAATTTTCTTAAATATTTGAAAATGAGATTACATATCTCGAAACACGCAGGTTTACAAACATTGAATTGTCACTATAAGGCGGAATAAATAAAAATTTTATTTTTATAAAAAAATTTATTGTTTTTAATTTATTTTTTTAAAAAAAGGTGTTTTTGAGCTCCTATCAGCTGCCCGTTCTTTTTTATTATCCCATTGCTTCTAGAAATGCTCAAAAATTAAGAGAAAAGATCCAGAAATACCATAAAATCGTTTTTAAAATCGTACAGCATTCTTAAAACTTTTTTTAGATGACCTTAAAAAAGACTTAAAATGACCAATTTCTAAGAATTGCTGCTGAAATTCTAATTTTTCATGAAATTGGTCTTTTAAGCCTCACAAATTTTCTACAAGCTTCTAGTTTCCAAAAATTATTTACTCGTCTCTTTTAAATTTTTTGTTTAACTTATAGGGTTTTAGGGTTTTTAAATAAAGTTATTCCTAATTATTAAGTTATAATTGCTTAAATAATCGGATAAAAATGGCTTTGAACACATTCTTTAAATATTGTCTATGTTACTGAATATTTACAAATTTACAAATAAATTTATATATGTCAATTTATTTATATATATGTATATATTTTTTTTTTTTAGATTTTTGTCGCCCCGGGGAATAATTAATAACAATTTTTTATTCAGGCCACATACTTTTGAAAATCAAACAAAATTTTATTCATCAGATTATTTATTTACGCAAAATGTAAACTGTAATGTATATAATCAAGAAGCTAGACAATCTCCTTATCGGAATATGTTGCATAAAGTTTCATTAGCAGTTCAATCTCAGTCTTCTAATGCAAGATTAATTCAATCTTCTTGTAGTCAAATAAAATCCCAAGAATCTCATATTCTTAATAGTGATGGAACTAACATAAAATTAGACTCTTTTAATGTACCAATTAATTCATCTTCCTTAATTTGTGAAAATTTATCTAATCAAAGTATATTGAAAAATAACCAGTTTTTTCCTGGAGGACCCTGTTTCCAAGTACCGCATAAGCAAGAATCTTTGCTTCAATGTTCATTAAACCACCTTACGTTAATACATAACCAAAGTTTTTCGACTGTACCACATGCAACTGCAAAAGATAGTAATGTTAATTTCGCTGAAGCTGAACATAATGAACGTTTACTTATCAGGCCAAATATGAATAATTTACTTCATCCGCATACAACTTTAGCGCAGAAAGCATTACCTTTAAATTATAAAACTCCTAGTTATAATCTTGAAGGAGTATCATTGAATTCTCAAGCTAATAACCTTCATTCATTTGAAAACATTTTCACATTCAATAATGAATTAGAGTATAGTAGTCATCAAAAAGAAAAGCAAGCATCTAACCGAATCCAGTGCAACTCCGGATCAACAGAAATTTTTCATACTAATAATCCAATTAACAATGATCCAAATGTATTTATTGATAGAACAGATAAAGAGATCGAGTCTGTGAAGATTCATTCCTTACCTACTGGTCACAAAATATTAATCAACCCTCATTTTAAGGGCAATAAAACTGATTCAGAAGGTAATGAAAGATATTAAATATTTATTTATTACTGAAATATATATTTTTTTTTATTTTAGGAAATATAAGTAAAGATGTGGTCACAGCAGGAAAAAAAAAATTAAACAAATTAAACCAAAATTTGACATCCGATACTACAAGTAAACATGATGTAAGTTTAACTACAGATTATTTACATAAAAAAAAGAAATTCATTATTTAACACAATTTATTTAATTAAAAATATTTATATTTTATTGCCCTTCTATTACAATTTCAGTATGAAATTATTTATAGCTACGCGTTTCAAAGAATTAAGTATTACGCGTTGAAAGAATTTTCTCGAAGTATCAAGATGCATTTTATAATATATTTATTAATAGTTTTTTTTAATTTAAATAATTTTTTCTGTTTCTGACTTCTCAGAATTGAAAAATTTTGCCTGATAATCAAAATTGAATTTTCGAAACGCGTAGTTATAACAAATTTTATACTGAGATTGTAATAAGAAGGACAATAAAATATAAATATTTTTAATAAAATAATTTGTTTTTTTATTATTATATTTTACAATTTAAAGACAAATAATATATTAAATATAACACAATCTGTTTATTTTTAATAAAAAGTCATTAATTTATAACATTTATTGTAAATATTTGTAAAATTTATCATGCTAAGATCCGGTTAACTAAGAGATAAATCGTTTTGAATCCATAATATAAATCTTTTGTATTAGGTGGTTAAATCTTTTTTGTCTTACTAGAGATTGCAGCGCGCAAAATATCTGAAGAGTTTTATGGTTTTGAATTCATAGTTTTAAAAAAACAAAAGAAATTGCATTTTGGTAATCACAACTAATTTTGCGAAATTAATTTTGAAAAAGATTTTTTAACTTACTCTTTGATTAAATTTAATCAAATGACTTATTGCATATACCTAGAGTAGAAAAATACTATTTTTTGGCCTTGAAACGACGTGCATTTAGCTCTTTATACTTAAAATATTGTAAAAATTTATTGGATCTATTTCGGTTATGCACCCCTCGGACCTGTAAATCTTCACATTCGCAAAAATTGTTTACAACACTCAAGTAATATATTATTAAACAGTTTTTATTTTTATTAGGTTGTACCGCTCTTATTACTACAAAACATTTTTTTAATTATTTAAACTTTATTATTATTTTTTTTTTTTAATTATTATTTAAAGTATTTAAAATTAAAAACTTATTTTAAAACTAAAAACCAATTAAATATTGAAGCTTTGACCAATCATTTCACGAATAAAAAGGCACGTTTATCGGTTTCATCATGGCACTGCCTCTTTTTTTATAAAAGTACAGCTTAAATACATTAAATAATTAAATCAAAGATATGACCATGAAAATCATTATTTGGCTGTTTGAAGATAATATAAGCTTTAAATAGCCAATTAATGATATAGTAGTAGTATTTTTTTTCTATTTAGCTTTTTTAATACATATATTGTTTTACAAGAATGATAGTGCAATATAGTATAATAGTTAATTTAAATTTTCAACGCTGGATATACTTTTAAATTTGAAATAAATAACGATGATTTTCAGCCATAAATATATTTTTTTTTATAAAATAAAAAAAAAAAATGTTAATATTTCGGAGATATGTCACTCCTTCGTAAGGACAAAAATTAATAAAATATTTTATTTATTAGAACTTAAAAATATTTACGTGAATCTTACCTATTATATAAAAAAATAGATTTACATAATTATTAAATATATTAAATTTCTTTACTTTCAAGAACAATAATTAATTTAGAAAAAGATGGATGTAATTTAACATGATCAGAAAAAATGCGTTTGTGATACTCTGGTTCAGTATCTAAGACCTTAACACCTTTCCAATCAAACTTTTGACCTAATTTTCTATGATCAGTTACCACACTGTGTGGTAACTTTTCTATGTTCAGTTCACCACACACATCTAAAGTATAATATTAAAAATGTGCTTTGATTCTTACACCTAATTCACGTTTACTTTCACCTACATATGAATGTCACAATTCAAACATTCAATTTTGTACACTTTATGAAGTTGCTAAAATTTACTTAGTTCATAAAAGTCTAAATATTTTTTATAGGCTTCAATGAGTACTTCTAACTTTTTATCCCTATTACAATTTTTTAAAAAAGACTCAGTTGTATTTATACTCTTTTCGAATCCCCTTTCAGAAGTTTTTATCAGTATCAAGGGCATTAAATATGCGGTTATGCATATATGAGCAACGTCCCTTTTCTGAATGTTCCTTACATGTATTAGCTAGTACCAGAAACTCATTAAGGAAATTTCCATTTGGCAGTCCATTGATAGCGTCTGTTGGTAGCATCCTTATTTATTTGAATAAGCGGAGTCCTTTATTTAACCAGAGTCTTAAACTTGTGGGGCACAATTGTCTTTTCAGGAACAAGGGTATCAATAACACTTTGTAAGTTACTTGTAAGATCAGAGAGATTTTGATCAATTTCAAAATTATCATATGTTTTTGTAAACGCAGACCAATTTAATTTAAGCATACCTGCATTGAGGTCTTTGGGTGAAATTTTATTAATAGCTGTTTAAGTAATAGGAATTAATAAAGGTGCAGGGAAAAATATGCTGGTTGTTACAGAAATGATATCATGTTTATTCGTAATATTTGGAAAGAGAAAGCTCTCTGAACTAATATTATTGTCACAACTGTCAACAAAGATATGAATCCATGTATCATTATTATCAGTGTGATTAGTGAAACCAGTCTGACTAATTTCATTGATAAATCATCCATGAGATTGGTTAAAAATCGCGTATCACACTCAGCTGGAGCAAGCATATTGGCATTTCAGTCACCGACGATGATTTTGTAACTGAAATTCGAGGCATGTAGGCACAAGGAATTGAAAAGTTTAGGATCTGATCTAAACCAACATCAGGAGGACGGAATACAAAAGCGAAAAATGTTGGAGTTGAGTTTCCTTCCAGAACAGAGCAAAAATGTATTCTGGTTTCAGAGGTTTTTCAGCTTGCTCTGTGTCTAAAACGCATAGAATTTCAGGCTTAACAAGGGTCTTATAGATCTCAATATTTTTCTGCAAGCTCCTAGCTTTTAAAAGATTTTTACTCGTTCCTATTGCTTTAGTTTTTTTCGTTATATAGCTCAATAAAAATAGTATTTAAAATTTTAGCGTTCATTAAAATATCTTAAAGCGGGACTCTGACTTTAAATTTTTATACCTCGCAAACAATTGATCGGAAATTAACAAGAAAAGAATTTTTAAAAATTAGAAGCTTGTACAAATTTACTGAGATCTATATGACCCATTTAATTCAAAAATTACAATTTTTGCAGCAATTTAAAAATTAGTCATTTTTGGCCAAATATGTTCATTTAGTTTACTGACTATAACAGTAAGAGAATTACTGATAAAAAAATCCGGTTTTGGGGGGGTTAAAAGGTGATAAATATTCAAAAAAATCGAGATCAATTGCAAGGTACTTGGTTTACTTATAAACTAGCAGCGTTATTTAGAAGATATAATAATCATATAACCCTGCTATAGGGTCTAATTTCTAGGACCAGGAGGCCCATTCGGGTAAAATGAGGGTTTGAAGGGTGTTTTCTCAACTACCACAACCTGTTTTAAAAGTTGGATTAAAATCGTACTCCCAAACAGTTGACAATCCCCTTGGTATCTCCAAAAAACCCCATAAAAAATTTTGATTATTTTGAAAATTTGACAGTTTCCGTGGCTAAATTTGCTCTAACTGGGCTTATTTTAAAAGACATTGATAGATAAAAAACATATAAATTTTCCAGAGAGGTGATTTTTAATATATCAAAATAATTGAATTTTAAAGTAAAATTTTTAATTTTACATGGTTCTCTTGAAGACAAAGTAGCACAAAAACATAAATTAAATTGACGTGTGAATAACTATTTTACGCATATGTAAGGGCTTAATATTGCTGAAATTATAATAAAAAATGAATAAGAATTCAAAAATTTATTTTTTAGTTTTATATAAAAATACAAATTTAACGTGGAAATATCATATACACTCATGTAAAATTTTAAAATATCAAATTTAAAGTTTATTTTTATATTGACTATGGTTAAAAAAAAAAAATTAATGCAATAGTTTTTTAACCAATTAAATAATTTTATTTAATTTTTCAAAATAGTGAAAAATACTGATTTTCAGTAAATTTTTAAAACGGCGGTATTTCAAAATAATGAGCAGATCCGATTTTCCGGTTGAAATTTTTGAGATATATATGTATTCAAGAAATATGCCCTATGCTCAGTTTCTTGCGTCATTTTTGAAAACCCTACTTTGTCTTCAATAGAACCGTGTTTAGTCTTCAGTATTTTTGAATTTAAGGGTTCTTAAAAAGGGCGAAATTATTTTGTGACTTTTGTATGTGAGAAAGGTATCAAAAACGAATCTTTTAAGACCATGTATACCTATTTTGGTACTAAGGAACCAGAGATATGAAGTTTTATGAGATTTAAAAAAAATAGAGAGAAGCAGTGTTTCTAATTGGATGTTTGTGATGATAAATGCTACCTAAAGTTTAAATTATTAAGTTTAAATCAGATATTAACTACATGAGCCCTTGAGACATCCCTCCACCTCACCGAGAAGTCACCATTGTTGTGCAAGACAAATTTGAAATCTAGTCTATGTTGCGTTTTTTTTATAGAAATATATTGATGACGATCAGAAGTTGCTAAAACTTTATTAACAAAAACTTTTTTAACTGGCAGAGCAACAGCAACCTCCTGGTTTAAAGTGCATAAACAGATATCTTTTTTTGAGAAATAGTTAAGGCTTTTTTTGGTACTCATAATCAGTTGTACTAATTCAGGGCTTATGAACCTAATAATAAAAGACGGATAATCAGCTGTCAAAGCAGGATTACTTGATGAGGGTATTTTGGGGAGAGCAAAACGCATATTTCTGACTTTTTGAAAGAAGGAAGTTATTTTTCTCTTTAATTTTCATAGAACCCGCAGATAGTCCTTCAGGACGTTTTCCAGATCCTGGTGCCTAGAAATCCTACTCAAGAGTGCGGATCATGAAATCCTACCTGGCAAAATTGAACGCAATTTTGACGTTCAACGTTAAAAGGAGGACATCCTGGTGCATCGCTTGCCGCTTTTTCCTCTTCTCTTCTACTGCATCCTCGACACTCTGGTTGGCGTCTATCGTGGAACGCCCTTCACGGAGGCCATGCTGCTCTTCGGAAAGGCAACCGCCTTCTTCGAATGTCTTCTTCAGTGTTGCCCGAAGCGTGCTTTTCATTACCTTTCCATTGGTATTTAGCATACACAGAGGTTTGTACGATGATGGAGGGTACGGGGCTCCTCCCTTACCCTTGTTTAAAAGCACTCCCGCCTCCAAGCAGGCATTAAACGCGTCTAACAAAAGACTAGGATTACTTTAACTGCTCGTTTGAGCACTTCCGCTGGTATCCTGTCCGGCTCCGGAGCTTTGCCATTTTCCATGGCCTTGATGACCTTAACCATCTCGTCCTCGCTAAATAGCGGGATTTTCTCTCTGGGTATCGCCTATACCGGATTTCGCTGAGTGATCTGCTAGGGGAAGAGAGCACCGACAATCCGTTCGGTCGTCACCACGTCCTTCATGTTGTCAAACCATCGGTTCAACTTGCCCGTTGTTGAATTTATTAATAGATTGATTTTTTCTGATTCTTACTGGCTAAACACATACGAAACCCCCATCGCTTGTCTGCTCCAATAGTATGCACAGGAGATGCACAACGCCGCTTGCAATTGTAAAGAAGAAATTTTCTTTCTGTACTTGGCAGTTTTGGTGATATCCAACCAGATTTCCGATCCGTAAAGCAGGACAGATTTCACCACTAACATCAAGAGTCTTTGCTTCCCTGGTTTGGGGCTTGCTATGTTGGCCATGAGGCTTGATAGGGAGAATGCAACCAAAGCGGCCTTTTCAAACGACCTTTGAAATTGCTATTAGTAGCTCAGCTTGTTTTCAAACAGAACTCCTAGGTACTTAACGGATGTTTTTGCTCGAATCGTATGAGGATTTCCACCATCGTTGACATTTACATCGATGTCTGTGGAAAACCTTCGAAAAACCCTTCAACGCAAGCTGAAGCCCTTGCTTGCCCATCCAGAGGATGAACTGTCTCATTACTAAATTCAACCTCACCTGGTTCCTTTGCATGTCCCTGCCATTGATGGTTAGAGCAGCGTCATCAGCGTACCGAATCAGGAAAACTTCTTCTGGGAGGTGAACGCGCAACAGGCCGTCATAAAAGACATTCCACAGGTCACACTCAAAACCCTCTGCTGTCTGCCAACAAGAGTATCGTAGAGCCGTCTTTGGTCCCATACGTAGTTCTTCAGGGTGTTACCCAGGTACCTGGGTATCCAAAATTCCTGCTCGAGAGACCGGATTAGTACATCCCACCTGGCAGAGTTGAACGCGTTTTTGACGTCCATTACGGTACCCACGATACGCCGAATGGCATCTATCGTGGCATGCCCTTCATGGAAGCCATGTTGCTTCTCGAAATTTTTTTTCAAACAATTTTTTTTTTTTTAATTTTATGGGAGTCGAATTCTTTAAAAAAAATGGAAAAATTCACTATAAATCGTTAAAGTTATGAATTAATTTAAACGAATAAAAAATTTTTTTAATCAAGACTGTATGTAAAATTCGGAATATTTATGTTAGAAATAACCCAAAAAAGATTCCGCGTGCAATAAATTCGTATCAGTGCCACGTTTATATGTGTTAGTAAAAAACCATAAAATAATTTAAAAAATTTTAACAAATTAAAATTTTTGCTTAGATTTTATTCTAAAGCTTTATAAAGTATTTTATACATAAGTGACATAGAATAATACAATTATTTATACACAACTACACGTGGAAAAGATCAAATACCAATAGTACTTTTAAATCCTGCAATAAGCGTGCGCATTAGCATATAATATTTTATTATTCAATTTTCTCATTCTTCCACGGCTTTGAAACAAACAAAAAGGTACAAAAACACGCTTATTCAAAAGTTAAGTATGGGTATTATCGATTTTTCTAGGCATAGTTTTTATATTTAGGAGAGGGGATTGAACGTATATTATTGACAGCGGTGTTATGGTGTTTGTGTTTTATTGTCAGAATTCAAAAGTCCTATAGAAATTTGATCTTATTACACGTGTACCTGTATATATAACGATAAATTCTTCATCACTAATGTATAAAAAACATACTTAGACGTGGTAAAGAATATTTAATCTAAAAAAGTAGTCGAAATTATTGAATAGCTATCCAAAAAACCTATATGGGCATATCCGGGACGCTCAAAGTACAAAAAAAGCATAAATATCCCATTTTTTAAGGTAGCTTTAGCCAGTTTAGGGATGAAATCTTAATTATTTATGAAAAAGAAGTCAAAAATCTTGATTAGCGATCCAAACAGCCTATATGGGCATATCCCGGATGCTAAAAGTACGAAAATAGGAAAAAAAAACCCTTTTAAAGGTAGTTTCAGCCATTTAAGAGGTAGTTTTAGCTACTTTAAGGGTAAAATATTGATTATTTATGAAAAAGAATTCGAGATTCTTAATCAGTGACTCACAAAACCCGTATGGTGCAAATCTGAGCGCACAAAATGCAAATATGTTTAAAAAAACCCCTTTTTGGGGGTAGTTTTTGCAAAATTAAGGGTGAAGCCCCCACTTTGTTTACGAAATGACCCCGATTTTGGTCTTCAGCGACCCAAAAAACCTATAATAGAGAAAATCTCGTGTTCGCCAGTGAAAATACAACCAAACCCGTATTTTGGCAGGAGTAAAACTCGAAAAAAAAACATTTATTTTTAACGAAAATTTTTGGAGGTTAGGATTTCCCAAATCAAAAAAAAACTTTTTTCACGTGAAAGTACCATTTAAAAATTTTTAGCTGCGCTAGCCCAAACTTAGCAAAAGGAAGACTTTTGGCTTTGCGCTGTCGATAAAGCAGTAATTTTTAGCAAAAAATAAAAAAACCTTTTTCTAAAAAATTGTTATTTTACATGTAGTTTTTTCCTGTTTTTACGAAAATTTAATATCTGCTGTTATTAAAAAAATTTTAATGGCAAAACTGCCATTTTTTAGGGTTTTTCGTCGTTTTTTGCAATTTTAGGTTATGTTATGCAGAGGTGAGTCAAAAATAAACAAACCACAAAAAAGTAGAGCCCTTGAAAAAATTTTTCAGACCTTGCACGTCCAAATCGGTTGTCTCTATTTGGCGTGATGAATTTTTAAAAATTAAAAACTAAAAATTCCGCTCAGAAAACAGCTTTAAAAAGTATGAGTACACGAATTGCCCCTCAATTTATCATATGGAGATTGAAGGTAATTGATATTCGAGTCGATTAGTATATGTTAGAAAAGTGTAGCCCCCCTAAATTTTCGCGCTATTTTCAAAAAACCACGTTTCCTATGTTATTTAAATGTAGAACATTTTGGCCAATATCGTCAAAACCGGTTATCAAAATTAAAAACCGACTTCGGTAGGTTTTTTGTCATCAAAAAAGCACCATTTCCTGAGAATCTCAAGTCGCTCCTCTCCAGAGCAGATTTCGACGAATATTCACCCCCCCCTTTATCAGAATATGACCTAAAACATTGAAATATTGGTCTTGATTTTAGTGGAATATAACTGAAGGCTAATTTTATTAAAAAATTTGAATTGCTTCTTATTAGAAAGAAAAATTTTTAATTTTAGTTGTTTTTATGTAATGGTAGCATTAGAATATTAGTATTTAATTTAGTATAATATAACCCAATGCCAATTCTTTTGAATAGTATCCTGTTTTTTCGAAAATTTTTTTAAATTTGAATTATTTTTTTGCAAAGCTAACATAAAATTTCTAGTCCCAAATTTAGGATAATAAGACCCATAGCAGTAAAATATGTTTTGAATTTAGTAGAATATACCTAATTAATTAATGATAATGAGGAGTAAAAATATGGTCTGAAATTACCTGTTTTGCCATCCATCACCCTCCAGTCATCAATCCTCCTAGATGCTCCTTCTATTGCGAAGGTTATATCAGAAATTAAGGAACCTCCCCTCTAACTCCCTTAGGTCCGACTGTTGCCTCTATTTTGGACCACCAGTTTGCATCTAGTGATCATTTCGAGTACCCTCCGTCCCCTGCGGTTGGTTGTAGACATGCCCCACTCTAAGGCCCTAGTGTTAAAGTTTCCACCTAGGATAACGCTACCGGTGACTACGTGAATCGTGTCTTCGATGTCGGCCAGCTTTTCATCGAGCACCGCATACGAGTCGTTTGGGGAGATAGCGAATTACACTGAAAAAAAATTATAGGCCTGACGCCTAGAATTTTACAGGCCGAAGGCATTGACTCTAAGTTTAGGGGCAGTGTCTTGTTTAATCAAGACGTAATGCAGAGGAATGAATGCGCTTTTTGAGTGAATTAGAAGCACAGTGTCCGCGTCTCTACCGAACTCGGGAAACGCGCGTTCGCATCGAGACCCAATAAACATTAGGGTGTCCGTTACTTCCCAAATTGGCTTTTTGGTGACGGGGACCCCCTAAATATTTCACATATGACTCAAAAACGTGGAAAACTCAGTCGAACCGTTTTTAATATGATTTTAAGGCATGGTCTACAGCACCTCTGTATCCCATTTAAATAACATGTTAGCTTTTTCTACTTTTTTTTCAAAATCCTGCCAAATTACGAAAAAATCATGAATTTAAATGTACCCAACGAAATTTTTTTTATTTTCACATATACTTTGAAGTTATTAGGAGAGAAAACAAAAAAATAATTCCTTAGGATTTATTAAGCACTAACTCTGAGTCTCAATTACGAAAAAAAACTGTGTTTTTTTTTTTAAACTTTATAAATAGGTAGGCACTTTTATTGTGCGAAAAAAATTGTCAAACTACCTTAAAACTTTATATTTATTTTTCAAGTATTTGTTGTTCAGTTTATAATTTTTAAGATGTCTCAATTGTTTATGCTACTAAAAACTCGGGTCATTAAAATACTTAATTTTTCAAAAAATGAACTTTGTAGCTTAATTATTAAGGGGTCCTGCGCTTTCAAATGCTATAATTTCGAGGAAAGTTTGAGTGGTCATAAAAAAAAAACTGCTAAAGCTATTTGAAAATTTTTGTTTTTATTGATTTTGTACATTATTAGGCAATCTTCCCTTTTTTTTTTTAATTTTTATGTGCATTAAGTACCTGAAAGATGGCGCTGAATGAAGCGATGAAAAAAAAATAAAAAAAGTTGTCCGACTGATTCAGCCGCCCAGGTTCATCTTAAAAAAAAAAAAAAAAAATCATGTTTTTCTGCATGCCCTAAACTTGGCATTAAACTAAAGAAAAGGAAAAATATTGAAAATTAAAAAAGTTACACTAAAAATAAAAAATTTTGTAAAAATCACCCTCGTTTTCGGACACTCTCCTCCCTGTGAAATTTTTAAAAATAGCCCAATTAACTTTTCCGTAGTTAAATGCCATCTTAATTAGATAATAAAAAGATTAAAAAAAAAAAAAATTAAATCGGAGTAGTTTTCTCTGAATCAGTCGGACAAATTTAAAAAAGTAGGTTTCGAGATAAACGCGTTTAAAGTTTCTTAGTGCGTATAATATACGTTATATTTTTGATCAAATTTCTTCTTTAAAATTTTTTTTATTTAACATATCGACATAAAACCTTTTTTATAATAATTTTGAATATTTTTTTTATAAGATAAGAAGAAAAAAAAAATTTTGATTATCGGAAAAAATTGAAAGCGCAGGACCCCTTAAATAAAAAAAATTATTTTTAAGACAAGAAATCATTCGGAAAAAGTTAAATTTCAGGATTTTTCTTCAGTTTCTAATAAAATTTTTATTATTTTTATTTGTATGAATTATTTACTAATTATTTTAACTTATTTCATATAATTCTTGTATAATTTTTGTTGTTGTTGAATAAATCTATTTTTTACTTTAATTTTCTTTTTTTATATTTTTTCAGTATTTTTTACCAGTAAGGCATGTTTTAGTTGCTTTTGAATACTTTTTTTTTGCTGCTTCAGTAACTTGTAACAAGTATTGTTTTTGTTCTTCTGTTTTACGCAATAAATTTTCTTATATATACTCTTCGGTGGCTTTAACATTTCTTTCAGTTAAATCATTAACTACATGTAAATTTTTTAACTGCTCTAGAGCAGATTGATAATTTGGATTTTGGGGCCAAGCTTCAACATTTTCTTGGAGAAATGAGGGGTCTATATTAAACCGTTTGAAAAAATTAAAAGATTGCGAATTTATAAAATAATCCATATCTTTTGAAGCCAACGCATTTATGTCTTCTAAAGAGTTACAAAAATATTTTTTTACAGAAAATTTTTTAGGCTTCTCTTCCTCATTCTCGCTGTCTTCCCCATTATCTGTATATTCTGAGTTGCTAGAATTTCCTGATTCATCTTGATGATATGAATCTTGTAAGTTATCATTTGAAAGCTGTATTTTCTCAACTATATTTAAATTGATTGAGTTACTAAATTCACTTGATTCACTCTCCTCATAGTATGTAACAGACTTATTTTTATTTTTTACCAGTTTTGCTGAAATTTTTTTTTTAGTTTCGTTTGATACTTGGCTATCGAATAGTGATAAAACGCTGGTTTCAGAGCGGCACAAGTACCATAAATGATTTTTTAATTTTAAAAGTCCAGCTTTAAAAATATCGCTTTTAACAGATTCATATTTACATAAAGATTTAATCAGTAAAAGTTCATTATTCGGCGCAGAAAGTGCAAATAAGGCAGTGTACCAAAATTTTATGTAAACAAATTCAATAAATAAAGAAATGTCAAAAAAAATTTTCTATTTGCTTTTGACAATTTCAGACTATCTCGAATGAGATAAAATTTAAGAACATATTGCTTTTCCCATGATGTTCTGCTCCTGGTTTATAAAATTTAACTTCATCTGGACTAATTTTACCAAGGAATATTCTTGCAAGTAAGAGGAGCTCTTTATAATCATCTCGGGTCATATCCTTCTGTTCCGAACTGGATTTGATTAAAAAATTGAATTTTATTTAACTACTTAGAATATTTAAATGAAAGATTTTTTTGAATAATAAGTCTTAATTTTATTACAGTGTAGTAGAAAATGTTTGGATTTGAAATTTGAAATTTATTGTTTATTGTTACTATGTTACTTAGTTACGGTTTTTTGTTTAAAAAAATAATAATATCGTCAGAAAGAAAAAGAAGTTGATTGAGGTTGTTTAAAAAGAGAAATATTTTTCATTTGAATAAATTTAAAAAAAAATTATTGAAAGATTTCATATAATTTAAAATAAAAGTTTTTAATAATTATTAATATCTATTAATTGAATAATTTGTTCTGATTATTATTGTGATTGTGGTGAAAGGAAAATATTATCTATTATAAGTTTTTTTTTTTTTTTTTTTTTTTTAAATGAAAGGACATAAATAAAATTTCAAAAATTTATTTTATTGTAAGATCATCGAATTTGAAGAAAAAAAAGTTTGTTACAAAATAAAATAAGGTCTTGTATCATTTGGTATTTATAATTTTTTATTTTTATAACCTTAAAATTTTTTTTTTATTAAAAAAAAAATCAAAAATAAGTTTGTTAGTTTATTAAATTTTCTAAAGATTTAATTTCAATTTTAATTTAATATATTTAAAAAAAAATTAAATAATTGTTTGTAAAATTTGAATTGTTACAATAAATATATTTTTTGTTTGTTTTGAATTAAAATCATTTTCTGATAATTTTCTTTTACTATCATTCTCTACCGTTCAATGTTTTTACTTTGAATAAGGTAAAAGCTGATCAAACACCTTCTTTAGTAAGTTTTTAATCCAATCATCTATATCGTCTACTTGTCTTAATAATGAGATAGGAACTTTTCTACCTTCCAATCCATTTTTATATTTCTTAAGATTTAAAGTCTCCCATGTTTTCTCACGAAAACGTTTAAAAATTTCTACATTAGGTCTAGTAGTGGAAACTTTAAAAAAAATACACCTTTTAAGATCAGTGCAAGCATGTGATGGCGACAAGCAAAGTAAAGTAAAGCTGCCCCTTGATTGGGTAGCCATCCTAATTCCTAAATTTGAGCCTGTCGTATCGCAGCAAAGAGCCTCAACTTTTTCTGTCAAACCCCAGCAAATAAGAGCATTGTAAATCGCTTGTGCTTGAGTGATTCCTTTGCTATTTGGTAACGCTGTAGAATCAAGTAATTTATTAATTTCTCCATTACTTACTAATACTTTATTTATATTTTTAGCAAGTTTTTCACGAATTAGTTTTCTAATACAATTAAATGAAGTTTTATTTAAAATTAAATCATCTGTACTAAAATTCAGAGCTTTTGCTACAGCACACACTTTTTGTACAGATTTTTCCACGTTTACGTTTGTTTTTGTAACTGCGCCCATAAATTTTAAAAGATTTACTACTGCCACTTGCGAAAGATTTTGATTCACTAGAACTTGAAATCAAATTTTTTGATAATATTCTTTTACGCAACCGACCAGAAAAGAAATAAGAATGTACAAAAATTTACTTTATTAATTGCAGGGAAAAAATTAAAAACATAGCGAAAGATCAATTCAAATAAAATAAATATAATATACAAAAATATACTTTATTAATTGCAGGAAAAAAATTAAAAACATAGCGAATGATCAATTCAAATAAAATAAATTATTCACCTTCTTTGTCACGTTCTTCTAGCAAATCACAATCTACTATATCAGGTGTTATTAGTTGAGTCAAATCTATATTTTCTTTAGATGCTATTATAATTCAAATAAAAATACAGTTTAATTTATTTTCTTATATTATTTTGTAAAATATTTTTTATCTAGTAGGGTACAATGGGAATTTCCCGCCAGTTTAAGCAAAGTTGCTAATTAAACATTAAAAGTTTTAAATTTTAAACCGAAAAAACATATATAAATGCTCGTAAAAGTCACGTTCTAAATTATTAATTTAAACTTCACTCCTTAATATCGAGCGATAAATAAAATTTGAATAATTATTCAAATAAATTATCATATATAAACTTTTAAAATGGTAATTTCTCATAAATATGTCATTTGTATCAATTTTGCAATATTAATTTGCTTAGAAATTAACTTTCGAAATAAAAAAAATAAAAAAACTGGGGTTTTCGCCGTCCACCGTGTTTTAGAGTAAAAAAATTAAACCGAAAAATGAATTTTTGAATCTCTTTGAAAACTACTTTAAAATTTACAGGGGTAAATACAGGGTCTTTTTTTCTTTTTTATTTACTGAATATTTAAATATTTTTTCATCAGTGCAATAGCACTCTAAATAAGAATATTTTTTTAAATATAAAAAAGTTTCTTGCGCAAATTTTATAATTTAGTGGCTACAGTGTAAAAAGTAACTTTCTTAGATTTACAAAAAAAATAGATTTTTTTCGAAAAATTAGTAAATTTTCGAAAAATTTTGTAAATATTCGATAAAAATTGTAAGTTGACTAAATATAGTATATTATCGAAAAATTCGAGAATTGTCGATTTTTTTTTATATAAGAAAGTTACTTTTTACAGTGTAATTTTTAGGATCAATCACTCTATATTCTTAAATATATAATTTTTAATCATAGTATGGGTGTAACCTTAGTTAAGTTTATATGAATAACAAGTTCAAACCTTCTTTTATGTCCGTATCAAGAGCACCTACTCTACTTGTTTCTGCAGCAAACGAGTGATTTGATTGCAAATCTTTTTTCTGCAACTATATGGAAATATTAAAACGTTAATTATGTAAAATTCTAACATTATATTTTAACCTGTTAATACTTTTTTTAATGAACCTAGGTACAACTACTTTCGTTCATTTTTTTGGTCTAGTTAAATTTTTTTGCTTCAACACATTAAGAATCATTCAAAAAGTTTTCCACGGAAATATCAAATATATTTTCGTTTTAACTTTTCAAAAAATCATCTTCTTTAATTTTGTTACTTTTCCGCCCTTTATGTTTTTGTAAATTTTTGTAATCTGTCCACAGATTTTCTAATTAAATGATAATAGACTTCTTACTTTTAATTTTAATATTGGTTGATTCCCATACAATTTTCAAATCTTCATAAACCGACACAAAACAATCTTGTTTATTTTTATTTGAGTTTATACAATCTTGTAATCGCTGTAAAACTTGAATTTTTAGGGGTAACTTTTAATTATAAAATTCTTTAATCAATTCACCAAGCAAGTAAATGTTTTTTAAATTACTCCTTAAAGTTTTTGATGACTTTATTTTCAAATGTGATTATAAGTTAGTATAAAAAAATATGCTGTATTATAAATATACGCATATATAATATTACAATACACAGTACGAGTACAATTTTGAAAAAACTGAATAATTTTGTCTGCTATTACTTTTTGTTATTATTGATTGAAGCTACACCGCGCGGAAAACTGTAGTGAATTAATTCAGTTTAACGTGTTCGAATGCGCGCCACGTTTAAATATTTCAAAAAGCATGCTTTTTGAAAAATTCTAAATATTCATGGCGATTATATAAAGTTCCTTATTTGGGTACTAAATTAATAATTTTATTTTCATAAAGTTTTAGCAATAAGCTGGATAAAATTTAAAAAAATACCAATAATTGAAAAAAGTCAATAAATAGACAATTATTATTAATTATCAGTATAGCAAGTAGTAAATTCAAAATTTAAGCTAATATATTAAGTAAACATTAGAAACTGAAGAAAAACCCTGAAATTTCACTTTTTCCAAATGATACCTTGTCTTAAAAATAATTTTTTTTATTTGATAATTCAGATAAAAAGTACTTTTTTTGAAAAATTAAGTATTTTAATGATCCGAGTTTTTAGTAGCATTAACAATTGAGACAAATTATAAACTGAACAACAAATACTTAAAAAATATAAAGTTTTGAGGTAGTTTCACAATTTTTTTCGCACAATAAAAGTGTCTACCTATTTATAAAGTTAAAAAAAAAAAACCGTTTTTTTTCGTAATTGAGACTCAGAGTTAGTACTTACTAAAGCCTAAGGAATAATTTTTTTTATTTTCTCTCTAAACAACTTCAAAGTATATGTGAAAATTAAAAAAATTTCGTAGGGTACATTCAATTTCACTATTTTTTCGCAATTTAGCAGGATTTTGAAAAAAAAGTAGAAAAAGCCCATGTTATTTAAATGGGAAATAGAGGGGCGGTGGGGGTGCTTTAAAATAATTAGAAAAACGGCTCGACTAGAGGTGGACGATACGAGACGATTCCGAGACTTAAGGCTTGTCTCGTCTCGGTATCGGAAATTTTGCGTTATTGTCTCGGTCTCGTCTCGGTCTGGTCTCGATCTCAAGAATACAGTCATAATAAGAATATTAATTTTAATGATTTTTGAATCATAAAAAATATGTAAATATTTAAATTAACTAAATGTATTAATAACTTTTTTTTCGAGACGAGACTCCCCGAGAGTCTCGATGTGAATTTCTCGTCTCGTCTCGAATTTTCTGCAAATGCTCTCGTCTCGCAGTCTCGTCCACCTCTAGGCTCGACCGACTTTTCCATGTTTTTGAGTCATATGTGAAATATTTAGGGGTCCCTGTCACGAAAAAACCAATTTGGGAAGTAACGGACACCCTAATAAACATATATGTTTGTCACGTGTCGGAGCGAACGCGCGTTTCGCGAGTTCTTAGAGAGGCTCTGGGCCGAATTTCTTTTGAAGGCGCATTAAGAGTCTATTATAAGGGACTATTTTCATGTTTTCGTAACTCGCTTGACGTCTGCATATCGATTCTAGGGGTCGGGCCTATAATTTTTTTAAAGTTGTCTCTCAGCACGTGGCCCAAATGTGGCAATTTCCTCTACCTTGTCGGGACGCTTGGGCTCTACCTCGGAACCATATGGGACAAACATTGGTGTCATCGGACAGCCAGCCCTGCGGGTTGTAATTGCGAGGTTGCTCGCTTAGTAAAAAGATACTTATATCCTTTTCGCGAACAAACTGTGGCAAAAATTCACCAGCAAGTCTGGCCGTATGCATGTTCCCGGGGAGGACCTGAATCATTTCCGGTGACATCTGCTTCAAGCCACAGCCAGAATTTTCCGGTAACTGGGGCAGCTTCCCTCTCCGGGATAGAGATAAGTGCTCCACTCCGTGGAGCACTTGGGCTTCGCCTTGCTGCACTCTGTTGTTTTATGGCCATCTTCGCAACATTTAAGGCACGCCTTGCTTCTGTCTGGGCGTTTATAGACATGCTGGTATGCCCATAGCCCAAACATTTAAAGCAGCACCTTGCGTCCGCACATAGGCGCAATCTGCTCGATGCCCAGCCTATATGAAATTTTCCTTTTTCGGCCAGTTGTAGAGCGTCAGCCTCAATTAGGTCCACCTCAGCCATCTGGTTCGTCGTGCCTTTGGTTTTAAAAACGGTGACCTGGAGTAGGTCTCCATTTTCGACAGCTGCCTGAATCTCCTGTTCTTTTGTGACCTCAGCCAAATCTCGAAATTCGACTTTAAAAGTTTGTATCAAGTCACGAACAATTGACTCAGGGCTCGTGACCAACTTCATCGCTTCTTTCAGTTTTTGCTGAGCAAGGGAATTATCAGCCTGAGGTAGTCTGTATTTTAGATTTTTAATTGTGAAAATAAAGTAAACTATGTCACTGGACTAAGCGCTCTTAAGAGAATACGGGTTAAGAGTACCCTTCGGTCATCCATCGATCAATGCCCTAGGTATCAGTCCCAGGGTAGCGATCAATGTCAGTCCTGCAGATAGGAGGAAATACACCTTCGCTCCATGTTTGAATATCATCACACAGTCATTTTTACCCGTTGCAAGAACCGGGTGACAATGTAGTGGGTTCCTGGCAAAAAGGTCCACCGCCTTAGAAAAATGCAGAATGGTAGTGTCCTTATTGAGTTGGAGGCAATCGAGGGCCATCAAAAATTGGAAGATGCGTTGGAATTAGTAACGGGCCCTGAGTCGAATGTTCAGGAGATTCAGGAGGCAGTCGCCAAGGTAATAGGTAATGTTAATGGAGACCTTCCTCCAGTTAAAATTTTCAAAATCGAAGGCGTGACAAGCCATAAGGCTGAGGAGGACCTACTTGACGCTCTACGCCTGGCCAAAAAGGGTAAAATCCAAATCTGCTTGGTGTGCCTCCGCGTGGACGTAAGGCACTGCTTTAAGTGTCTGAAGTTTAGGCATAGTTAGTGCGTTTGTAAAAGCCCAGACAGAAGTAAAGCATACCTTAAATGTGTCGCGGATGGCCACAAAAAGAACGATTGCAGTAAGAAAAAGCCCAAGTGCGTCCTCTGCAAGGCAAAAAAGGACAAGTTCTATATGGAGCACTGTCCTGGAAACTGACCAAGTTACCGGGTGGCTGTGACTGTGGCGAAGAGTTGTCATTGGAGGTAATTTAGGTTCTCCAAGGAAACATGAAACAAGCCCGAGAATCTGGTGCATTGTTAGAACAAATTTCTCGCAAAGAGGATTTTCTTACTAAGCGAGCAATCTTACAACATGAAAAACGAGTATTGGGTTTCCGATAACACTGGCTACTGCGTCATATGGCTCCGAGGAAAAATTTTTTTATAGTTCTTGACCTTAACTCATAAATCCGTATTCTAATCTTTACATAGGAGAGTGAATGTCAAAATGTTTTAACTTTAATCATTATGTAATATCTTATAAAAAAATTTATAATTTTTCATCTACAATGTAAAATTAAGCGAGGAGGGTCGCCAAACCTCAGTACATTAAATTTTTCTCAAATTGTCATATGAGATAAAATTTATAATTCTTTGACTTTGAGAAAGTTAGACTGAGATACTAATAACAATAAAATTAAATTTTTTAGTCCGGTTTTAAACTTTAAATTCTCATTACTTTATTGTAAACAAATGTTAACATAAATTCTGTTGCATTGAAAAAATAAGAAACTGCACTGAGAAATAAAAAAATGAATTATTCCTTTATTAAATAGTAATTGAGCACTACCTGCAGATTTACCCAAAAATTACATTTACCCAAATTTTACATTAATTACTTTTCTCGTATAGTAAAAGTTAGTACTCAAACAAGTAATATACGCTCTTTGTATATGCTTAATTCCATAAGTATTTAGGAAAAACTTTACAAACTAAAATATTATTTTCTAATAGAATGTGAAACATAGTACTCAATTACAATAAAAGGATATGAGTTTTTAACAATATTTACAATAATTTTTCTAATTTTTTTTCTCAGGGTGATTGTTAGGATCGTTTCGTGTATCAATAATTAAATTCTAAAATTATTGTAAATCAGCTGTCTAAATAAACAAAAAAAGAAGATCATGTATTTATAAAATAATGAGAAAGTTAATTTAATTTTTATTTTAAATTAAAATAAATGTTCAATAATCTTAAATCTTTAAATATGTTATAAATAACTTAAATATATTCATAAAGAATAATTTTAAAAAGCAGAGTTATAATAGTGAAGTGTTTAAAGAGTCGGCAAAACTTCAACAAATTATTTGTTTTTTTCAAAATTATTTCTATACAATCAACAAGGATTTTTTATTTTGCAGTTATAAACAACTTTGAATCTAAAGGTCATTAAGAATTTTATTCGAATTAATAGCGCATCTCCATATATTAACACTATACAATATACATCGGACAAATTACCCATATATTATATTACATAATAATTAAAAAAATTAAAAGTATATACCCGACGATACTTTACAAAAACCATTATAATTTCTTTTTCTTCTATTAATTATTTTATCACCGCATAGTTTTGATTAAAAAATAAAAATATTTTTACTTAAAAATAAACTTTCTATCTTAAATCTTAAAAATAATTAAAAAATAAAACTTTCAACAACTGCGCACGCATCTTCATTCTCTGAGGAAATTAACCGTGACAATACTGATGAATATCTGAACAGGATTAATGTGATAAACAAAGCAGTTACGTATAATCTTGGTCCGGACGGCTTAAGTTGTTTCTACCTGAGAGGGTTTAGTTGTTAACTGAGTAAAAATGTAATTTTTTTACAGTAAAGCAAAATATCAATATATCAATACGATACACAGTGATCTATAAAGAAAAAAGCGGAAATAACCTTTGCTTCAATCAAGTTTCCATCCAATTTTAATGCGGGTTGGCTTGTTTTACTCCTGAAGACCTGCATTTTACTAAAATAACGACTAGAAATTTTTTTTCCACTTTTTGAACTTGCAGAAGTTGTCAATTTATGATAAATATGAAACTAGAATTCTACAAATTTGGGGTTACTTATGTTATGTTTAGTTTTTACTAAGAAAATTTTAAGAAAAATCGTTGTTATTGAAAGAAAATCGAGAAAAAAATTAGAAGAATAAAAATTCAAATAATGTTGTTTTTCGAGGCGATTAATGTTTATATCGGTAGTTATTAATTATTAAAAAAAATAATTTAACAATTATTGAAAGAAGGTCAGAAGAATAAAGCTACACGAAAAGAAAAATTGTACAAAATAAAATAATAATAAATGTAAGTTACAATAAAAAGTTATTTATTTTTATTTTTTTTTTCGAATGATTATTATAACCCTAAATTTTTGAAGAAAAAAAATCCTTATTTTCCAGAAAAAATAACCTCGCGGAATAAATCTTGGCTTCTAATCAGCTTCTAATATAATCCAGGCTTTAGATCCAGGCATGATAAATTTAGATCCATATTAATCAAAGTCACGAAGTCGCTAAATTAATTTCAGGTATGATTAAAAAATTTTATTTTTAATTTTTTTTTTTACCAACTTTCTGGCTGAAATTTTTATGGAAATTAATTTCAGCAGCTTAACTAGTAAAGATTTTAGTTGGTTAAAAATGAAATCTTTAATAAAATTTCTTTGATAAAATTGAATTCTAAATATTCTAAGATTTATTTAGTTCAAATTTGAGGTATTTTAAGAATTTTTAAAAATAAGTCTTCGTTTGGGTACTTTCGATTGTTCATTTCCAGAGCAATTAATATTTAAAATTTATATATGTCGTTAATTTTGATTTCTTAAAAGTAAAGTAACGAAAAAATTGCATTTATTTATGTTACAGGTTCTATTGGTCAAGAGGCAATGCAATCTGATGTTTGAATATTCTGACAGTCAAAAAGAAAATTTAGTATTTTTTTACTTAAAATTTAGAGCATAATTTATGTTAGTATTTTTTACTTTTTATTAAAGTGTTAAATTTTTGTATTGTAAAAAAATAATAAGCTGACCAAATAAATACGTTTTTTTAAAACAGAAAATTTTTTATTTCATTTTACTTCATTAAAATATTAAAATACTTATCAAGAATATAAAAAATTAAAAGTAGATTTTAGAAATCAAGTTTAAATATTCTGCCCATATATGGCCAATAATCATTGGCGATGTTTGGGAAATACATTTTCTCATATATGGGAAATACCATATCCCATATATGGCAAATTGTTTGGCCCATATTTGTGTCAAATAATCTAAAACTACGCGGGATATTTAAAAAAAAAAACAATTTTATAAGCTATTTAAATTTAAGGGTAGTTTTTGGAGAATCAGGGGTAGAATAGGGGTAATTTTTTTTTTAAACACAATTTCATTGTTTTCCAATCAAATTTAAGCATATACATAATTTTACAAGGCCTACAAAATTTTTTTTGATAAATTATAATTTTGCTATAAAATAATTTTTAGGGTGGGTTTTTCTGAAAAAGGGGTGAAAATCGTGTGGAAAAAATTTTCTTGTCGTTATTTTCGTAAAATAAAGGTCTCCAGGAGTAAAACAAGCCAACCCGCATTAAAATTGGATGTAAACTCGATTGAAGCAGGTTATTTCCGCTTTTTTTTTCTAGATCACTGTGCGACCCTTTTAAGCAAATCCAGGATCAGCAAGTTGGATATTTAATTAAGAATTAAGCTACTTATAAAACGACACGATTATCTTTAAAAACTAGGGTTCCTGAATTTATTTTTAACTGATTACCTTTAAAAATTAGGGTTCCTGAATTCATTTTTAATTGCTTTTGTGGCCATATTGGATACGACATTTCGGAAAATAAAAACCCAATTTTTATATGCATTTAAAGTCCTCATAAAGGTATCTTATACATTTTACTTGCATATTATTTTTAATTTTAGCATTAATTTTTTCTAACATTTTTTCTCAAAATTTTTTGTAACATAATTTTTGAGTGTATTTATTTATAATAAAAAAATTTTTCCATTATATCTTACCGTTTTCCTGCAATAAAAATTTCATTTTTTACTAAAATACCGAACGTGGGATGTATAAAAAGGCTTTAAAATATCTTTTTCCAACTGATAGTAAGTCCTTGTTTATCACTACAAATTAATATAGACTCTATTTACATTTCAACTAAACCCATTAGCGCCGATCCACGGACGCTCGAATTTTCGCATAGAAAACGGGTAAAAAAATAATTTTTTTTAAAACTAAATATTATTTATTATTTATTATTTATTTCCAAAAAATGTAAAATGAAAATAATGATACATTGATACATCCTACAGGAGGTCAGAGACCTGTACATAGGTGGAAGTTTTGAAAATTGTATAAAAATATTTTCAATTATTAAAATAATTATATAAATTATCATAAAAACATATGACATTTGTCAATCTTAGAAAATTACAATATATCTATTTAATGAAATAAAAAATTGAGATCAGTTTGTAGAATCCACATTTTTAATTTATTTTTTGAGAATTCTTTCTTAAAAAGGACTTGCCTTACAAGATTCTGGGCTCAGATTTTTAATATTATTGACCGTTAATTAATTATGGCGGCTCAAAAAAGACAAAAAATCCATTTTTGATAAAAAGTTAAAAATCTGACTGCAGAATCTTGTAAAGCAAGTCTTTTTCAATAAAGGTCGCGCCGGCGCTAATGGATTAAAATTACTTAATTCAACAATTTTATTCACTGATAATTGATTCATATTTTAAAAAACATTTTTAAAAGATTAGTTTATTGATTGATTCTTTGAAAAGTTATAAATTAAAAATATCTGTTATTTAATCTAATAATTATTGTTCTTTGTAATAAACACAAAACTATACTTTTATATTTTTAGGATCCTTTTTCTTATTTCTCAGATGTTTGGCAAGAGAATAAACAACCTAAAATTAATCAAAGCAGCAGAGTTTCCAGTTCTGAGTTATTCGATTTCTATAAGAATTCTCCTTATTCAAGTACTTCTGCGCATAGAGATGTTAAGAAAATTAAAAAAGTATACAAGAAAAATGAAATGAAGGTAATTGTTTTAAAATAATTGATTTTGGAAAAATACTTATTTATGAAACAAGTTATAATATACGAATTCTAGGGTAAAATACATTTATATCAAAAGTTTTATATTACAAGTTTATGCATAATTTTATTTAAAAAAAAATAGTAGAATTTATGAAAAAATTAATAAGTATAAAAGGAAATAGAACTTTTAGCAAAGATTACTGCGGAATAAGGTATGGTTTCCGGCCCCAGAATATTTTTCACATTTGTTTGGCTCAATATAATGATTTATGATAAAAAATAAGATTCCGAGGGTTGGTACCCCCCACCCCCTGCGTTACCCTTGGGGGGTTGGAATGTGTTTTTCACTAAAAAATTAATATCTCCACACCGAATCATCCGAAAACTCCTTTTTTTCGCGCTTAGGGGAACTTTGACTAAGACTACTTTTCAAAATTCCGTCGGAAAAATGGCAACTTTTATGGTGCGTCACTCGCAATTGATGATTATGTAAAAGAAATCGCGTTTTATTTTTTGCTAATTTTATCATACCATATAATATTTTTAAATGTACCAAGATAAATACATGAAAATGTATTAAATACATGAAATGTATTTATTATATGATCTTAACGAACAATAACCTTGTAATTGATAGAAAACTATCAATTTGTAGAATACATGAGACATTTTAATATCCAGAATGCATCTAACCATTTAATTAAAAATAGATTTTTTTTATTTAATTTTAAATAAATTTAAAAGGTCGTCGGTTCGAGCCCGGCTTGAAGAGCATTTTTTTCTTTCAAAAATAATTTTAATTTTAAATTTATTTAAAATTAAATAAAAAAAATCCATTTTTAATTAAATGGTTAGATGCATTCTGGATATTAAAATGTCTGATGTATTCTACAAATTGATAGTTTTCTATCAATTACAAGGTTATTGTTCGTTAAGATCATATAATAAATAAATTTCATGTATTTAATACATTTTCATGTATTTATCTTGGTATATTTAAAAATTTTAAAATTACCCGCGAACGTTGATAAATTAATTTCTAATTTATCTACAATTACTTACATATAATATTTTATTTTAAATCTAAAATTTGCTTTTTTATGGTCTTTCTATATTTTTCTTTTTTTTCATTAAAAAACGATATTTCTCCTATACTCTACCAAAGGACTTCATTTATTTCATGAAATCTCTTTTAATTTTCACAATGATCAATAGGATGATCATCTCTAAAAAAAATGATAATATGATATGATAAAATAATCAAAAAATAAAACGCGATTTCTTTTACATAATCGTCAGTTGCGAGTGACGCACCGTAAAAGTTGCCATTTATCCGACGGAATTTTGAAAAGTCTTGGACAAAGATCCTCTGAGCGCGAAAAAAAGGAGTTTTTTTTCTCTATCCTGCGATATCTCAACTTAAGATCGTTAAACCATACCTTATTCCGCAGTAGTTTTTATTGTATAGTTAGAAATAATTGATATATTGAATTGTAAAGTCTGAAAAAAATTAAAATACTTTTATTAAAATTTAGATAAAATAAAAAACAGAATGTACAGGTTTGTCAACACGACAGCTCCTTAGGTATATATAAGACTGTCTTCAAAATATCACATTTAGTATTAAATGAGTCAAGGATAAACTGTTTTAACTATTTCAGAACAGCGGCAAAATAACCGACTCATAAAGAATTAACAGTTATATCTGATTATTTTAAAATTATCTTAGTTAATAAAAATTTACAAGTTCCATAGCAAAATTCAATCATCCACTCAAAAAAATATTGAATTTTTTGAAGACCATATCTGAGGGACTTCATAGAGTCCATTGGGCTCCGGCCCAAGACACTTATTGACGTGGAATTTTCGCGGCATACTTAAAATACCAAAGGATTATTTATAATACTTTTCATGCTAGAAAGACAGAGGAAAATATTTTAATAAAAAAAAAATTGGCCTAATTTTGTTCAAACTTATTATATTGAGGAGAAATTCGTGAAACGGTAACCACTTGTCAGGTTGACCTCTCAAAACTTATCCACGGGTTTAAAAACTGTCAACTTGGACTGGAACTTCTATGCCTTCAAATTTTAATTCTGAGACATACATCTTATAACTAAATAATACGCCCATATTCGTGGTATCTGGATTAAGAGCTGATAAATCTGCCCACACAAAGCATTTATTTTCTCAACTTCATGAATTTACCAAGTAAAACCGTATTAACATTTAGTCCATTGGAATACCTTAAAATCTCTCTAATAGAGATTACAGTTGTAGCTTCTACGTTGGTATTATCTTGCTTCGTTATTTTTCAATCTGTGTGTAATGAGCTTCTTGATGGTAAGAGGCAATTATTTTGTTATTGTATTGCAAGAGTCAGCTTTGGTATTTAAGGTTGTATTAACAACTTGCAACTGTTGTTTTTCATCGAAATTTTGTATAAGCTGAGAAACATTCGAAATGATCTTTTTTTTCACCATTACAATTATTGTGTAGGTTACCTATACTATATTCTGAAAAGGATGTTTCGCAAAGTTTGACAAAATTTTCATCTTTTTGGTGTCAACTTTTTTTGCATGAAGAAAATCTTTACTTTCTAATGAAATTTTTTGGCATATAAACTATTAGAGACTATAATTCTAGTATTAAAACTCCTTTTATGATTCCTGCCTGTAATTTAAAAAACACGTATTCCAACTTATTTTTATTTTAGAATTAATTATTTTAATCTAAAACTTTTAGAATTCAACTATTTATTTAATTCAATTTGAAACTTATGACTTTTATTATTTTTTGTAAAGTGATTTTAAATTATTAAATATTATATTGTCATATAATTAATTTATTTTTGCAATAATTTTTATTTTATAATTTGAAATAAAATGAATTATAATATTTTTTAAAAACTTACCTCTAGTAATTGTAGGTTTACTACGATGCCTTGATATCTTACATATGTAACAGATATTATATATGCTGGGATTTTTTAGTTTTGTTTCCTTGCCTAATACTAAATCTTCATGCTTAAGCATTTTAGGTTTCTGCCTTTAAATTTCTTTTTTCACATTCATTTAATGTTAAGCGGCAGGTCGACCATAAAATATTTGAAAATCGATCATCTAACGTGGAACAATTTTTATTCTCAAATTCATTAATTAACTATAAATATTTAAAATATTTAAAATCAGGATGAAAGTATTTAACTATAAAATTTATTCCAAATAACTTAAATTCAGTTTTTTTTAAATTCTCAGCACAAAAAAACGATCCGAACAAGACCGAGCAAGTCTGATGCTATTTATCGAAAAATGATCATCAAAATAAAAATGCAAATAAAAAAATATAGTTTAAAAATATTTTTTCATGTTAATATGATTTATTTTCAAGTAAAACATTTAGTATTCTAATTTATTATAAATTTTATACTATAAGATAAATGATATAACGTATGTATACAATATTATAATTTTCATAAGCATATTCTAATTTAATAATTTTATATCAAAATTTATTTGGAAAAACAATAATTAATACTAGTATTATTATTGTGTCATATTATTAACAATAAGTGTATTGTATGATTTTTTATACGGTATATAATAAGGATTTAATATTGTAGATCGGATCTTAAAACAAAAAAAATCGACTTTTGTTTTACTTTATTTCTCAACTGTTTTGTTATGAATGACTTTACAAATTTTTTATTTAATTATTAGTAACTAAACTTCAAAAATAACCATATAAAAATTTAAATTTTTACAATTCAAATTGAATTAAATTTTTTAGTTGAATTCTAAAAGTTTTAGTTTAAAATAATTAATACTAGAATAAACATAAGTTGGAATATGTGTTTTTTAAAATTACAGCCAGGAATCATAAAAGGAGTTTTGAAACTAGAATTTCAGCTTCTAATAGTTTATATGCCAATAAAATTTCATCAAAAAGTAAAGATTTTCTTGATGCAAAATAAAGTGAACACCAAAAAAATGAAAATTTAGTAAAAATTTGCAAAACATGCTTTTCAGAATATGGTATAGTTAACGAAAACAATAACTGTAATTGTGAAAAAAAGATCATTTCGAATGTTTCTGAGATTATAAAAAATTTCGGTGAAAAACAACAGTTGCAAGTTATTAAAACAACCTTAAGAAACAAAGATGACCCTTGCAATACAATATCAAAATACTTTATCTTTTTAAAAATTTTTCATTTTTCACGTAATAATAATACAAAATTTAAGTTAATTATATGAATTATTTGAATGAAACTGTTTATACTTTTATTAGTGTGTGTGTGCGAATATGAGTTTATGTGTGTTAATGTGTGAATAAGTGTGGTAACATGTGTGTATATTTTTTTCCTGCATTTTAAACATTTAGTACGAAATATTTTTCCTACAAGTAAAATAATAAATTTTTATGAAAGGGCCTAAAATCTAAAAATGTCGATTCATGAAAATCGCGTAGATAAACTTGTGTGATTTTTCTGTAGAAGAAATCAAATCTTGAATTCATTTTAAAAATTTTACGGATTTTTTCGCAGTTCGTTTAGCATAAAAGTGCTTTCAAGAACGATGTGTATAGGAAATAATGTATATGGAAACCATAAGTCACAGTTCTAATAAATAAACTTTAATTGGTTGAGATTTATCAAAACGCCATAAAATTGCTTGATGATATTAATCATCAACATGAACTTGAATTTGTCTAAACATTTGTTTAATATCAGAAATAAAAACATATTTATATTTTCACCATGAAAAAATAAGCCCAGATAAATCCGATAATAAATTTTTACCTGTATATCTTTATTAATGGAAAGCCGGTTTTTTGCTTCTGCTGATCCATTGAAAACTGATCTGAATTTTGTGACGAGATGATCTTCTTTTAGTATTCCAAAATGTGAAATAAAATATTTAACTGTAAGAATTTCAAAATCTTTTGATTCTCTCATATGATCTTTGTTACTATAATACTGAGAGAAATCTGAGTTTATTTCCTTTAACTTTTGATTTTTTGTAAATTTTCTTTTAAGATTTAGTAACATGATTTTGGCTTTATCAATAAAACCAGGAAAGCTAATTTCACCTCTATTTAGAAAAATTGGAAGCCTAACTACAAAACGACCTGAAGGAAGTCTAAAATAAGTATTTTTATAAGAACTCTTCATTAGCTAACTCTTCTTTTGTAACAAATTTTTTTTGAGGAAATTCTTCTTGTTTCCAAAAAGATGACAGCAATAAATCAATTTTTTCTTTTTCATCTATGTAAAGAGCAGAAACTTTATGAATAGTTTTATGTGCCCGGGCGAGCCGGATACCGCTGAGCACACCTTTTTTAGGTGTCCTCACTTCGCTGAGGGGTGACCGCCCTTAGATGAATGGAGGCCAGAAGGAGTCGTCCCGGAAATGCTGCGCAGTACCGTGAACTGGTACAGTTTGGCAGAGTAGGTAAGGGAGACACTGATTAGAAAAAAGGAGGAAGGTTTCCTCTCGTAGGAAACTCTCCTCCTTTATTGACAGGGTATTGCGAAGAAATGCCTTGTCTGCATTTTTTCCGGGCCGAAGTAATACCTAAACAGGGAGTCCCGGTCCAGATTCTATGATATTGTCATAAATGCAGGAGGGTGGGGAGTTTAGTGGGTATTGTAATTCCTCCTCAGTTATACTGAGTATCTGGGCAACCATAAATTTGAGGTTGAGTCCCACATCACCATACAGTACGCGGTGTATGGCATACGTAAAAGCATTCTTCTCGTCCTACGAAAAAGGCCCCTTCTCTGAGGGCTCAACAATTCCAACTTTAATAGGATTTCCTTGAATAATTTAAGAATAAAAAGTAGTACTTAATAAAATATCTACTTTTTTATTTTTATGATAATAAGGATCAGCTAAATTAAGATTTTTTAAATGCTCGTTATGCAATTGATATTTAATATTAGGAGAATAATTTGAAACATTGGGCAATATTAAAGCATTGACATAAAAAAATTTCTCATCAAAAGTATCACTGATTTTAAAATTAGCATAACTTTTGCAAGTTTAATTTCCCGCCTGCACCAGAAACTGGAACTTTAACTGACTTTCAATCTAAACCTACCTATTAACAAACATATACAAAAGAAGACTGAACACTGATCTATCAACGCAGTAACTGTGATAAACTGATCATTATTTTCCCAAACTCTTACATAAGCTGTAGCTTACAAAATCGGGCTGGTAAAAGGAGATACGTGACAGGTTGTATCAATATCAGTCGTATTAACTATTTCTCTTAATGAACTTAAATGTGAATGTTGATAATTATTAAAATTGAGTTACTTCATTATTAATTGAATTTGTGGTGCCATCTTCCTTTTTTTTCCACATGTTTTAACCCCTTTTTTAGAAAAACCCACCCCTAAAAAAAAACTTTGTAGCAAAATTATAATTTATCGAAAAAAATTTTCTATTGTTGAGATGGGTTGTTTTGACCTACTAAAAGCCAGTCATGTACTGAAAAATAAAAAAAACATATTTTAACAATTTCTTAAAATCAATTGTATGTAATATTTAAAAACAAACAAATTTTTAAAAACAAGATTTTTAACTTTAAGGGTAGTTTTTGGGGAATTATGGGTAGAATAAGGGTAATTTTTTTTTAAACATAATTTCTTTGTTTTTCAATCAAATTTAAGTATATAAATAATTTATAAGGTTTTCTTAAAAAGTAAATACACGACCATCTTGTGATCACTTGTAGTTTATATGTGTGTATGTCCCGGCAACATACTCGTGTATTATTATATAATCGGAATTAGCATGGAAAATAAAAAAACTTACCACGAGGATGAGGCCGGAAAATACGTAAGTGTATAAGTGAGCGCTTTCTCACTCATACACATATAAAACGAAAACTAAACTCTAATCTTTTAATATGATTTAATAACTAATATTTACAAATTTTAATAATTATAATTATTTTACTTAATGAGGTACCTCTTTTTTCTTTTACTGTTCTTGATTTTTAACTTAAACTTATTCTGCTTGTCTTTTACTTTTTTCTACCGGTCACTTAATGAATTTTCTATAACTTTAAACACACGAGTTCACTCTTGTATCTTTTAACTTCGGTGTGTAAATTAAAAGAAATAATAATGAGAAAATTAATAAAATAATAATAAACTAATAAACTGCTAAACTTTGGCCTTTAATTAAACTGAACTTAATTGGTTAATTGATTAATATTTAATTATTTGTCAAGACTTTTGACATTTATTTTTTCATCTGTCTGTACTCGCTAAGGCCTGGCGCGAGAATGAATATTTTAGGCGTCTTTTTATTTGTTTCTGCGGTCCAGCCGTTCCACCTGTTGGTTCGGCCGTCGCGTTTCTTTTAACGATATTTATCTTTTGTTTTAGGCCGCGGTAATTCGAAATATCTAATAATAAAAGATTAAACTTTCATTACATAAAAATATAGAATATGTTAAGTTTTTTTGTAACCGGAAAAACATAAGTATACGTTTAGAATAATGAAAAACGGGAACTCAAAGTTTTATTTTTCAGAATATTTTTTACAGTGTACATAATATTCTAATGAGCTCTTTTGTTTTAAAAATGCATAAAAGTAAAAGTTTTAACTTTGAGTTTTGTTAAAGTTCTTAAAAATATTTATTAGTTTATTTTATTTTATTTTATTTTAAACAAGAATTAAATAGTTTAAGTTCCATTAATTTTATATTTGAATATTGTGAATTCCTTATTTAAAAGTAATTTTTTTTAGTTGGTTTTAAATAAAAGTAATTACTTTCAAATCTTTGTTAAATATTTTTTTTTTATAAAAATTATTTCCTAAATCTTCTTTGACAAACATCAAATAATAAAAAGTAAATTTATTTAAATGACTACAGTCAAATTTAAAATTAACAATACACAGAGTTATAATAGTAAGTACAAGCCCTGGAGGAAAACTAAGGACAGACCTCCTGAAATTGATTACAAATAAATATTTGAATATTTTCAATTTTCAAATTTATTTATTTGTTAACTTAATATTATTTTTGTAGGTCCCGTTAAGTAACCCTTTACAGGGGATTACCTCCGTCGTCAAAGCTGACGCCGAATATGGTATCAACCTTTCTCCGGGTCAGAAGATCAATCTCCGTTTTTGGGACTGCCAGTCTGAGTCCGTGATCCGACGCCCAGCGATTGATAAGGCGCATGCAGGATACCCTCATCCTGGGTATTCTGCTGGTCCTCTGTCTCTCGAACTGTTATAAATAGAGCGACTTAATGAAGCATCCATCCGGAAGCTCGATCCTAAGCAAGCCGTCGTAGAAGGCATTCCACAGATCAGGGCCCAGAACTGAGGTCCCGGAGTTAGTCTCTGAGTATATTTGTCAGATAATCCGGAACGCTGAATACCTGATTGAGGGAGTGCAGCAGATCATTCCAGTTATCCGAATTGAATGCATTTTTCACATCCAACGTGATAAGCAGGACGTCCGGTTTAATATCCGGCCGCCCTCGCCTGGCCCTCATAACCACCAACATGGTCTGCTCGATGGCACCGACCGTGGAACGCCCCTCACAAAAACCATGTTGGTCGTCGCTAAGGTCACTTGCTTCCCTAGTTGTCCGTCGCAATCTTCCTCTGGCCATGCTCTCCATCTCCATGCTTTCCCTTGCTTATCAGAGCCAGGCAGGCCACTTTCCAGTCCCGCGGAAAGACATCAGACACGTATTAAACATGCCAAGGAGGAGACCAAGAATTACCTTTGCGGCTGCCTTAAGGGCTTCCGCGGGTATTCCGTCCGGTTCTGGTGCTTTCCAATTTTTCATTGACCTGATTGCCTGAAACATCTCCGACTCACTAAATAGCGGAACTTGCTCCCTCGGGACATTCAAAGGCGGGTGTTGTTAATTTGGATGTTCTGGAAAGAGAGTCCACTATTCTTTTGCTCGCTGCTGATCGTGTTGTCGGTCCCGGACTTAAGTTTTCCCATGACAACCTTATATCCCAGGCCCCAAGGGTTGTTGTTGATATGTCTCAGCGACCGATCTTTTTTAATTTAATACTTATATTTATTAAGTGATTTTTTTCTCTAAACAAAATGTTAGTTTAAGTAATAAGTTAGTTATGTTAGTTTAATGAATTTATAAATACTTTTATCCCTCAAAATGATAAATCACATATATCTTCACGTAATGTCATCGATAATAACTTATAAAAATTGTGTGTGTGTGTATGAGTGATTGCGTTTGTATGATGGCACTATAAATATACACTCAAAGTAATATTCTTTTATTTAAAATCTTTTTTCTCCCTCTGTCTTATTATTTTATATTTTTTTCGTAATTTTTATAATTCTTCGTATTAATTAATTTTTATTTTTATTTATAACAATCAACAACAATGATATAAAAAACAAGATTTCTAACTTTTAAAGAACTTAAAACTTCACAATTTTAACACACACTGAATTATGTAAATAAACTAAATATTTTCAGGATGATTTTTTTCTTGCTTGTAATGACACCGTCTTCTTCTTGGAAAAGTAGAAAAATGCTGGCTTTGGAATCTTTATTTTTGTCGAACTGGGTTCCTCTAATCTTGTTTTGTTGATATTTTTTATATTTCATAGGTTTTTTTTTGTACTAATATATTAATATCTTCAATTTATTTTTTAAATCATTGATTTATAATTATGTAATAATTATAATTAATAGAACTTGGTTCTTCAAATCTTGAATTTTTTTTTTAATTTTCAATAATAATAATAATTATTATTATTATTATAATTATAATTTATGGAACTTGGTTCCTCAAATCTTGTTTTTTTATATTTTTACATGTATTTTAACATGTATGAATACTAAACTATTTTACTCATTTATTAATAACATTGTAAAGAATTTTTTAATTAAGGCGTTGATTGTTATTTCTTAAAATATTAAGATATAAAGTAACTTTAGTCTCTAACAGATTTTACCATATTCTTTTACTGATTTTAGGAAAATCCGGTTAAGACGTTTGAAATAAAAAATAAAACAAGAAAAACAGAAGAAATAGAAAAAACGATTGACACTTCTACTTTATCCAATACAAATATATCACCAAAAAAAAAAAGTGATAACGTAGATATAGGAGCTAAAATATTCAATAAGAAAAATAGTAGTTGTCAAATTTTCATACCTACTAAAAAACGAGCAATTCCAGCTTCGGATAATTCTGAAATCGATAAGCGTTTAAGGTTAGAAAGGAGAAATTTATCACGAAAATTGAGTCCACAAAATCTGTCTCCTGAAAAGGTAATAAGCACAAAAATCTTATATTGCTGATACTTTGAACTCTCACTAATTTAATAACTGTTACCAGGTTACAAAAAAAAAAAAAAAAAAAAAACAATCAAACTATAATACAAAATAAAATACCCAAATTTGAAAATTTACTTTTAAGGTAGGGTTTCACCATAAGATACCAATAATTTATGGCTAGATGCTATGGTTTTTTCTCTTGCAAAATACGTTTCACTTAATATATAAGGACCGAGGATATACTATGTTATAAGAGTAATGAACGGTATTTCTTGATATATGCGATTAGATTAGATTAGGTTATGGTCCGAGAATTGATAACGATAGCGTGCGAGTGAAAGAAAAAATTTTTTAAAATACCAATGGTAAAAAGTATAAAAGATGCAATATCTTTAAAAGAACTCATAATAAGTCAGAATAAATACACAATTAAACAGATGGGAAAAAATTATGTTCTGAAAAAATTATTATTGTGAAAAAAAATTAAATATAATTACTATGAATACATAATTTCATCTGGAGGATTATATGTATAATTATCCCAATGATTCTTGTGTAATTTTCATAATTATCATAATTGTCAGCCTCAAATGTAAGATTCACTCGAAAAAAAGCAATTCAAAAATTGTTTATTTCTCTTTTAAATAACGAGAGTACAGTGCACAAGAGGTACATTTACTTATGAGTAGGCCGCTATTCCAGAATACGAAACGAGCATATATCAAATTATTTATACAAGATGAAGATTGGAAATCAGTTCAGGTATTCTTATAATATATATGAGCATTTCTACAGAAATTATGTATCTTAGATGCTGCATTTTTTTTCGAAATTTTTGGAGATGCACGCCGCTAACTATGATTTTTTTTCAATGTTTACACTATTAACAGATCAAAACAAAATGCGTTCCATCATTTTAAGCCTTTTCCCATTCTTTTTCAGCTTGCAGAAGATTTTAAACATTAAAAAAAAAAACAACAACAGAAAAGCATGGTTTAAGAAATTTATTACGAAACGTTTATTACGAAACTTTTATTTTTTTGGCTTTTTTTTTCTTAAAAATTTAACTATATTAAAGATATATCAACTCAAACAAAATTCCATCTATAATGCTTTTGAAGTAAATATTTTTATAGTTCGAAGACTTTGTTATAAAAAACCAAGAAATAAAGTAAACTAACCAAAAAAGACAAGAATTTTCACTGGGAAGATAGAAATGAAGCGTGGTCGGATCTTCTAAACTGCCCCAAAGTGTTTTTTTTCGGAAAGTATTACCAAAAATTAGTTAACTGTTAAATTTTTAGCCTCCTAGAACAAAATCTCAAAATTTTTGGCAGCCATTTTTGTATTTTGGACTTTTTTAAAAAATTAAGAAAATGTTTCTTATGTTTTCTGTTAAAAACTATCATTAAGATAAAAAATTTTTTCCTCGTAAGTCCGGATAGGAAATTTCCCTAGCTATCGTATTCTGGGGTTAAAATTTTTTTTGAGTAGCGCATACGCGAGAAATCTTTAAGATAGGTTGTTTTTTTTCAAAAGTCGTTTTCTCAAATACCTATTAGTGAAAAATCATCCAACCAGGTTCAAATTTTTCTTTAAACTTTATATTTTATAGCGAAATTTTACATAAGAATATATCTTTTTATGTTTATAAGAGCTTTTATGTTAAAACAGCGAAATTTTAAATTGAAAGATTAAAATATCTCATTTTTTAAAGGAATTTATTTGTTTTTTAAATTATACTAAATTATTGAAAATTGATCAGAATATTCTTTATTATTTTGCTGCTTTAACATAAAAGCTCTGCAAAACATAATATAGTATAAACGTATATCCTGATGTAAAATTTCCCGCGGAATCCAAATTTTTGGTCAGTTTTTTGTTTGGTCGCGTGACTTTGCGGAAAATTTAAAATTTGTAAAAAATGAACTTTTGAAAGCTGCTATTTATTGATCTGGAGCTCCCAAAAAGCAATGACCCATCGAAATTTTTATTTCGACATAAAATATTAAGTTTAAGGAATAATTTAAGCCTGATGCGAAAATTTTTAACTAATAGACATTTAAGAAATCGACTTTAAAAAAAAAACAACCTATCTTAATGATTTCTCGCGTATGCGATGCTCAAAAAAAAAATTTAACCCCAGAATCAGATAGCCAGGAAAATTTCCTATCCGGATTAAGGAGGAAAACATTTTTCACGTTAATGATAGTTTTTAATTATGACTCATTTTTTTACTTTTTTTTAGAAAAGTCTAAAACACAAAAATGGCTGCCAAAAATCGAGATTTTGCTCTAGGAAGCTAAAAATTAAGCTGGTAACTTATTTTTGGTAGTGATTTCAGAAAAAAATACTTTGAGGCAGTTTAGAAGACCCGGCCACGCTTCATTTATATCTTCCTAGTAAAAATTCTTGTAATTTTTGCTGGTTTTTGTTAGCAAAGTCTTTGAAATATAAAATTTTTTTAGAAAAATCGAATAAATAAAGTTTCTAAGACATAAAAATAAAAGTTTCATAATTTTAAACCATGCTTTTTTGTTGTTTTTTTTTAATATTCAAAATCTTCTAGGAGCTGAAAAAGGATGGGACAAGGCTTAAAATGATGGAACGCATTTTATTTTTGATCTGTTAATAGCCTAAACATTGAAAAAAAAATCATAATTAGCGGCGTGCATCTCCAAAAAATTTCGAAAAAAATTAAAGATCTAAGTTACATGATTTCTGTAGAAATGCTCATATTTATTATGAATCTATTAATATTAATTTATATAAAATAAAATACTTATTTATATTTGTATTCATTTTAGATATACAGCGAGACGAAAGAAATTGTAGAATCCATTAATTCAACAATAATTGAAAAAGTACAAACTAATACCACCTGAACATGAAGATTTAAATTTGATAAATTTTTGTAAATACTACGAAGTTTATAAAAATAAATATATAAAACGAAAAAAAAGAATGTATTGTAAGAATATTTCCTAAACTTAACATTGTTGGTAATGAAGCAGAGGATGAAAAATACTATAATGTACCATATAGAAGTAATATTTGTGATTTAATTAATAATGTGAATCATGATACATGGAAGGAACTAATTTTTTAAATATTACAAAAGAAAGTAATATAAATTTACAAGAATATCATGAAATAGAAAAAATTCCTGATTCCATTCATGATGACATGCTTAGTATATAGTTAGTATATATGGTAGATAACATGATCCTTTTCGAAACAATTGAATTAAAAAAAATACTTATGACATATGCTACAATTAGAATACAACAGACGAAAAGCTACTATCTAAAAGTGATATAGATAAATTTTTAAATAATTAAAAATCTTCATAATATATAATCTTCATATGTACAAAATAAATATTCAAAAAAAAAAAAAATTTTTTTATTTAGTCATAAAATAATTGTGAGTCTATACAGACAAAATCTAAAGTTACAATATCATATTCAAATGTTTTAAATAAATTTAGTTTAATTATAATGCAGGCCTGATGATAAGAATTTATTCCTGAAACTAGTCGTCTAATTATTATACAAAAACAAGTTGTAAAAAGAAGGATCAATAAATAAATTAAAATAAATATGTTTTGATTTAATTAATTAAAAATATCCTAAACTTATCTAAAAATTATCATGTTATGTTACGTAAAAACTTATGGACTGCTGGAGGTTTAGTAAATGGTACTTTAGGATATATCAGTGAAATAATTTATTCTGATAATGATTCACCGACACAATTACCTGAAACAATCATGGTAGAATTTGGCAATTACCAAGGACCATTTTATGTAAAAGTCTGTTTCCTATAGTTCTACTAACCCGTAAATGGACGCATGATTAAATAAAATGCAGCAGAACATAAATTCGACTTATGTTATCTTATTCGATAACAATACATAAGTCACAAGGAGAAACTATTCATAAAATGTTTCTCTACATAGGAGACTGTAAAAGATAATTTATAACTTACGTAGGCTTAAGTTGAGTTAAAACAATTTAATTCTAATAAAAGATTATAATAAATATAGATACGACTCTATTCGATTATGCGCTTCTTTTAAGGACAAACAAAATTCTTTACAGAAATTAAAAAATGATATTCAATAACATATAAACATACAATATATATAAAAATAAAAATTTTATGCATAAAATAATTCAATAAATTGTTTTTTTTAAATTAAATTTATATGCATTTATTTATTTTTATTATTATTTATTAGAAAAAACATTAAAGGACCCTGCACAAAAGTATATGATTTTGCCTTTCGGTCGAATTGGCTGAATATTGGATATGTTGTAGATTTTATCATTCTGAACAAAAGTCTCAATGGGCACAAAGCTCAAAAGTCTCAACTTTGGCTGCTACGGAGCTTGAAAGCTCCAAAGCTCCACCATGGCAAGATCGCTTCAAAACCTTTTTTCTTTTATTTTTAAAGTATACCTTTATGTTTTTGAGGTCGCTGATTCCAAATCTGATGTCAAATTGACATTTTTGAAAGTTGGCATCTGTAAACTAGCTGTCAAATTGACAACAGACGACAACAGATTACAAAAAACTTAAAATAATGATTTCACAATATGATTTCGAAGTTGCTGAGTTCAGTTCTTATGTCAAAATGACAAAGTTGACAGATGGCAGCTGTCAGCTAGCTGTCAAATTGACAACAGAATATAAAAAAAATTAAAATAGTGATTTCACACTATGTTTTCGAGGTTGCTGAGTTTAAATCTGATGTCATAATGACAAAGTTGAAAGTTGGCAGCTGTTAATTAGCTGTCAAATTGACAACAGAATACAAACAACTTAAAATAATGATTTCACAATATGATTCCGAGGTTGCTGATTTCCGAAAACATATTGTGAAATCATTATTTTAAGTTTTTTGTAATCTGTTGTCAATTTGACATCTAGTTGACAGCTGCCAACTTGGAGTGCAAGAAGATATTTTATGTCCGTACTTGGCAAATTTGGTGATATCCGCCCAGATCTCAGATCCATAAAGCAGGACAGAGTTGAGAACGGACATCAACAATCTTCGCTTCCCGGGTTTGGGCCCTCCTATGTTGCCCATGAGCCTTGACAAGGAGGATGCAATCGACGCGGCCTTCTCACTCGACCTCTGAAATTGTTCCCAGAAGTTCAGCTTCTTATCAAGCAGAACTCCCAGGTACTTAACCGATGTCTTAGCTTGGATCGTGTGAGGGTTTCCACCATCATCGACATTTACATCGATGTCCGTGGAAATTGTTGTGCGACGGGTCAGCAGTACGATCTCCGTTTTTGGGATCGCAAGCTGGAGCCCGTGCTCGCCCATCCAGAGGTTGATCTGTCTCATGACTAGATTCAACCTCTCCTGGGTTACCTGCATGTCCCTGCCAGTGATGGTCAGAGCCACGTCGTCCGCGTACCCGATCAGAGAAGCTCCTTCCGGGAGGTGAACGCGCAACAGGCCATCGTAAAAGGCATTCCACAGGTCCGGTCCGAGAACCGAACCTTGGGCAATGCCCGCACTCAGAACCCTCTGTCACCTGCCATCGAGCGTGTCGTAGAGCAGTCTCCGGTCCCGTAGGTAGTCCTTTATTACGTTACCCAGATACCTGGGTATCCGGAAGTCGTACTCGAGAGACCGGATCATGTCATCCCACCTGGCCGAAATTATTATTATTATTATTATTATTATTATTATTATTATTATTATTATTATTATTACTATTAATATTATTATTATTATTATTATTGGCTACGCGGATGATATTACCCTCGTGATCATAGCAAGGAACGTGCAACAAGCTCAGGACAGCTTGAGCGTCTGCATGTTAAAGACAAGCGCATGGATGGAAGAGCACGGTTTAAGTCTGACAGCCTCTAAGACAGAGATCGTGATGTTCACGGGGAAGCAAATCAATACCGTCATTCCAATACGGGTCGATGAGGATACCATGATAGAGACGAAAAGGTTCGTCAAATATCTTGGCATAGTCCTGGATACGAAGCGGACCTATTTCGAGCATATTTCTCAAAGGGTCAAGAAGGCAGGTACCACTACAATGGCCTTGAGCAGGCTGATGTCAAATATGAATGGCCCTAAGCCCAGCAAAAGAAAGCTTCTAATGTTCGTAACTCACTCCATCTTATTGTACGGAGCGGAGATTTGGGGTGAGGCACTGGGAAAGGATATCTATGCAAAAGGAATGATAAGAGTTCAAAGGCAGGGTGCTCTGAGGGTTTCTTGCGCATACAGGACTGTCTCAGAAAAGGCAGTTCTCGTTATTGCCGGAATTATTCCAATTCAGCTTCTTGCCAAAGAGCGCAAGCTTATATACGAAAGAAAAAATGAGGAAGACCTATAATATATTAAAGCGGATGCTAGGAGAGCTACAATGTTGGAGTGGCAAACGCTCTGGGCGGACCGCGCAGAGAGTGCATGGACCAGGCGCCTCATAAAAGAGGTCGCACCCTGGACTCAGAGGGGGCACGGAGAGGTAAACTACTTTTTGACACAGTTCCTCAGTGGCCATGGGCTTTTCCAGTCTTATCTTTTCAGAATGGGAAAGGTCGTGAGCCCTGAATGTGTATTTTGTCCCGACAAACGAGACGACGCGCGTCACACTTTTTTCAAGTGTGACCGCTGGATAACTATAAGGAGGACGCTGGAGGCAGAGATGGTGATAAAGGAAGTCACACCCGATAACATAATTGAAAAAATGCTCCAGAAAGAGGAATCATGGAGCGTCGTGGCAAGGTACGCGGAGGAGATTCTGCTTACAAAAAAGTCATTGACGACATCCTAACTAGGAGCTGTGTGTAGGAGCGGTCAAAATAGACGGTTCTTGCACGCGGCACCAATAGGGGGAAAATGGAGGACGTACAAGGATATTTATTTATTTACTTTTTTATTTATATATTTATATATTTATTTATTTATAAACCTATGTATATATCTATCTGACGACATGGTGAAATAACAAGAAGTAGAAAGCAGGAATCTATAGGATGAAAAGACAAAAGAAAGAAAGGATCTTCATTTAAAGAGGGTACATGGCCTAAGTCAACCCGATGTAAAGTGTTAAACGGTTCCGGGTTGACTTGTATAAGGCAGAATAGGGAGTGAGTTTAGTCGGTAGCTTGCCAGCGTGATCCGAGTCAAATCGGAAGCACGCTGACATAGAGTCCTAGACATACTTGGGGCCCGGGCCCAAGTATGCGTAACGCATTCTCACCTAGAGCAAATATTTAGTTGTACAGTTTTCAGAGCTTTAGCTCTATAAAATCATCCAACTTTATATAAGCCGCCCTTGCTCGCATGCAAAACGAAAAAAAAAAAAAAAAAATTATTATTATTAGTATTATTCAGTTTATTTGCCAAGACAAAATTAGTACACTCTTTTACAATGTATATATAAGTTAATACAATATTATAAAAATTGAAAATTAATATAATGTTTACATTTTACATAAAAGAATAACTTTAAAATACAATAATTCAAATTGAAACAAATTAAAAGTCAACAACAATCTGTCAGTAATAAATAATTAAAATTAATAAATAAATTTCATAACTTGTGATTGTCAGAAAGTGGCATGTGGTCAAGTCTCATTTTTTAATAAAGGGAAAAAATTAGCGACATTTTTTAAAAATTGCAGTGGCAATATAATTTAATAAATATTATTAATATTATCTAATATAGAAAAAAAAAATTTTTATCAACTTAAAAAAAAACGCGCTTTTTTCAAAATTTTTTTGAAATGTACGCTTGTGTGGACTTATTTAAAATAAAAAATAACAACGACAAAAAAATAATGAAGTTAAAAAAAAAATAAGAGAAAAGAAGCATCTGAAATTAAAATTAAAAAAAATTAAAATTAAAAAAAAGATAATGTTATTTGGGGAAAAGAAAAGGAGCTTGTACTGTCATCCTTATTCTATCTCCTGCTTTCTTTATCGCCAATAAAAGGGGGAGGAAGAACTCTATCGAAAAACCCTAAACATACTGTCAAGTCGTATATACATACATATAACTGACGACATCAAGACCATCTTAAGTTCTCATCTCAAATAATCGAGTACCAACGTCGCGAACACGTGACCTTCATATGCTAAATTTTTTTTTTCGTCTGCAGCTCATGAAAGTAAGGCCGACACGAGTATACATAATCTGAAGTTATGTTTATTTTTTTTTTAATTACTTTCTATTTTTTTACATATAAAATTTTTTCTATTTGCAATTAAAATTCAATTAAATAATTTTTTTAATAATTACTAAATAATTAAAAATTGAAATAATTGAAAAGTTTCTTACTTTTAACTAATTTTGTTTATTAATTATCTTATATTATATTATATTTTTAAATTATCATTTTTGCCTATCATTGAAGAACTATTTTTTTTTTTGGCAAATATTTTTTATTAATAAAAAATTATTTTTACGCATGGTATCTGTATATTATTATATTATTATATAATTAATTATATGTATACTATTATATCTTTATTTTTTTTATTTATCTTCTTTTTTTCAAATAAAATAAATAAAATCTCTCTCCTCTCTCTCTCTCTCTCTCTCTCTCTCTCTCTCTCTCTCTCTCCCTCTCTCTCTTTCTCTCTCTATTATTATTAATAAATTCAAACATAATCGATAATAATTGATTTTATTTCACATCTTATTTAGAAGCGACTTTTCCTTTAATACGCACGCATCACAGAATCATATACGTTCTAGGGGTAGTTTTTGCTAATTTAAGGGTGAAGTATTAATTATTTATAAAAAATTACCTCAAATTCTTGTCCAGCGACCCAAAAAACTCTCCTAGGCCAATTCTTGGCTAAATCTAGAAACTCAGTTTTTTAATATATCAAAAAAAAACCCTTTTTGGGGGTAGTTTTTGCAAATTTAAGGGTGTTCCGCAAATATCTCCCGGAAATGACCCCAATTTTCGTGATCAGCGACCCAAAAAACATATAGTAGAGCAAATCTCATGCCGGCACGCGAAAATACACCCTAAACCGCGTTTTGACTGGAGTACTATGCTTTTCGAAGTTTACACGTTCCTATATCGATGGTATACGCGAAGACGGCTGTATTTCGAACATGAAGCTTGAAAACGGCAATATTCAAAATATAAAGTGTGAAGATCGCTGTATCCCAAACATAAAGTGTGAAAAACGCTGTATAATAAAAGTCAGTCGAAAAAAGCTGTATTTCTCAAACACATTTTTTCGAAGGAATTTTGTAGTGGCACCAATGGTTCAAAAAGAATATTATTTATCATTAATAAGTTTATTTAAATCAGACAAACAGATAAAAGTGGAGAAGGGAAACTCGGGAGCGTCTAATGATTTAAGGATATGATAAAATCTATTCAAAGATTAGGATTATATTATTATTGACTTTTTTCTTTATTATTATTTATCATTATCATTATTATTATTATTATTTAAAATAAAAAAATTTAATTTTTAAATATTATTTTTATTAATATAATTTTATTTACACACAAAATATTTAATTGAATCACAATATTTTCAAAAATTATTTTATAAAAAATATGAAATATATTTTATCTAAATTTTCCTATACATATAAAACATAGAAAAGTAATTATGATTCTTAATTTTCTGCAAAAAATATTTTTGAAAATATGAAATTATTAATAATAAAAAGAAAATTAATTCTATATAATAATATAGGATAGTCATATGCACATGAATATATATCTATATATACGTGAGTAAATGTACATTAGGGTTGTTCACTAAAAAAAAAGTGCGCCAAAAATGTTCTTCCTGAAGTATGTTGAAGTTTAGGTGACAAAATGATCCCATACCAATTTTCAGCTAATTAAGAACGATTTAGGGGTCGCACAAACCCAGGGTAGCTCCCAAGTGGTTGGCTAATACCGACAATTAGTGCGAACGACAAAAATTTTTTTCAAAATACGTTTTCTATGCTTCCTAATATGTTTCTGGTGTCACTAAACTCGAAAATGAGGTCCTCAGAGTCCGAAAATATCTTAATCACCCTTAAACACCGAAAACACCCCTTTTTTTACCAAAAATTTTTGGATTTTATAGTGAAAATCGTATATATTCGAAACATCTGGATTATAAATTACAATTAATGACTTAAAAATGTTGAAAAAATACCGAAAACTCCTTCTATTTATTCCAACGCGCCTTCTTGGCCGAGAATCGCAGGGCTCAATTCTATAACAATGTTATAAGATACGGTTTTTAGGCAATTTTCCAAATAACGCTGTCATATTGCAATTCTACTAAAATATGTCCGTGAAGCTGGCAGAAATAACCCAGCAGAAACATAAAGGTGTTCACACATCAGTTAGCGTAAATTCCAAAAATGAGATAAAAGCCCATGGTTATCATCCTATAGGTTTTTCAAGGTGCTAAAACCAATTTTCCTATCGGAAAAGTAAAATTTTAAGATGGCGCTTCGAAAATTGCCATAATTTCCACCTGCAAATTCAAAAACAATACTTTGCATCTTTCATTGGTAAAATTTGGTATCTGGGGGTTTTCGGGTTCGCTAAATTTAGTCCCGTTATCAGAAAATGTAAAATTTAGCTTTTGATGGCTAATTTTATTTTGCCACTTAGATCACGTTACTCAGCCGAAAAAGTGTCATTTTGGCCTACATGGCGGGTTTGAACATTACGAATTTCGAGGATTTCTCTAAAAGGGCAAAATCTGTTATGCCTGGCGGCCCAAGGGCCAAAATATTTCATTATGAACTTACTTTGTACATAATTATAATTAAGGATTGGCCGGTTTGAACACGTTACTCGGCAGGAAAAGTGTTATTATGGCCTAAATGGCAGGTTTTAATTTTTTCCAAATTTTGAAAGATTTGCACAAAGGGCCAAAACTTTTGAGTCTGGCGGCCCAAGGGCCAAAATATTTCATTATGTAATTATTGTATACATAATTATGTATATGATTTGGCCACTTAGATCACGTTACTTAGCAAAAAGAGTGTCATTTTGGCCTAAATGGCAGGTTTGATTTGTACGAAATTTTAAAGATTTGCACAAAGGGCCAAATCTGCTGAGTCTGGCGGCCCAAGGGACAAAATATTTCATTATGTAATTATTGTATACATAATTATGTATACCATTTGGCCACTTAGATCACGTAACTCGGCAGGAAAAGTGTCATATTGGCCCTCGTATTGGCCTAAATGGTAGGTTTGAATTATACGAAATTTTAAAGAATTGCAAAAAGGGCCAAATTTGTTAAGTCTAGCGGCCCAAGGGCCAAAATATTTCCTTATGGCTTTACTTTATACATAATTATTTATAAGATTTTGCCAGTTAGATCACGTTACTCGGCCGAAAAAGTGTCATTTTGGCCTATGTGGCAGGTTTTAACATACTTTGTACATAATTATAATTAATGATTGGCCGGTTTGAACACGTTACTCGGCAGGAAAAGTGTCATTTTGGCCTAAATGGCAGGTTTGAATTGTACAAAATTTTAAAAATTTGCAGAAAGGGCCAAATCTGCTGAGTCTGGCGGCCCAAAGGCGAAAATATTTCTTTATGGCTTTACTTTATACATAATTATGTATAAGATTTTGCCAGTTAGATCACGTTACTCGGCCGAAAAAGTGTCATTTTGGCCTATGTGGCAGGTTTTAACATTACTAATTTCGAGAATTTCTATAAAAGGGCAAAATCTGTTAAGCCTGGCGGCCCAATGGCCAAAATATTTCATTATGAACTTACTTTGTACATAATTATAATTAAGGATTGGCCGGTTTGAACACGTTACTCGGCAGGAAAAGTGTCATTTTGGCCTAAATGGCAGGTTTTAATTTTTTTGAAAGATTTGCAAAAAGAGCCAAATCTGCTGAGTCTGGCGGCCCAAGGGACAAAATATTTCATTATGTAATTATTGTATACATAATTATGTATCAGATTTGGCCATTTAGATCACGTTAGTCGGCCGAAAAAGTGTCATTTTGGCCTACATGGCGGGTTTGAACATTACGAATTTTGATGATTTCTATAAAACGGCAAAATCTGTTAAGTCTGGCGGGCCAAGGACCAAAATATTTCATTATAAACTTACTTTGTACATAATTATAATTAAGGATTGGCCGGTTTGAACGCGTTACTTGGCAGGAAAAGTGTCATTTTGGCCTAAATGGCAGCTTTTAATTTTTTCGAAATTTTAAAAGATTTGCACAAAGGGCCAAAACTTTTGAGTCTGGCGGCCCAAGGGCCAAATATTTCATTATGTAATTATTGTATGCATAATTATGTATCAGATTTGGCCATTTAGATCACATTACTCGGCCGAAAAAGTGTCATTTTGGCCTACATGGCGGGTTTGAACATAACGAATTTTGATGATTTCTATAAAACGGCAAAATCTGTTAAGTCTGGCGGCCCAAGGGCCAAAATATTTCCTTATGGTTTTACTTTATTCATAATGATGTATAAGATTTTGCCACTTAGATCACGTTACTCGGCCGAAAAAGTGTCATTTTGGCCTACATGACGGGTTTGAATTGTACGAAATTTTAAAGATTTGCACAAACGGCCAAATCTGCTGAGCCCGGCGGCCCAAGCGCGAAAATATTTCTTTTAGGCTTTACTTTATACATAATTATGTATAAGATTTGGCCACTTGAATCACGTTACTCGGCAGGAAAAGGGCCATTTTAGCCTAAATGGCAGGTTTGAATTTTATGAAATTTTAAAGATTTCCACAAAAGTGCAAAATCTCTTCAGTCTGCCGGCCCAAGGACCAAAATATTTCATTATAGCCTTACTTTGTACATAATTATAATTACGAATTGGCCGGTTTGAACACGTTACTCGGCAGTAAGAGTGTCATTTTGGCCTAAACAGAAAGTTTGAATTTTACAAAATTTTAAAGATTTGCACAAAGGGTCAAAACTTTTGAATCTAGCGGCCCAAGGGCCAAAATATTTCATTATATAATTATTTTATACATAATTATGTATAAGATTTGGCAACTTAGATTACGTTACTCGGCCGAAAAGGTGCCATTTTTGCATAAATACCAGGTTCGAATTTTACGAAATTTTAAAGATTTGCATAAAGGGCCATATCTTGTGAGTCTGGCGGCCCAGGGGCCAATATATTTCTTTATGGATTTACTTTATACATAATGATATATAAGATTTGGCCACTTAGATCACGTTACTTGGCAAGAAAAGTTTCATTTTGGCCTATATGGCGGCGGGTTCGAAAATTACTAATTTCGAGGATTTCTATAAAATTGCAAAATTTGTTAAGTCTGGCGGACCAAGGGCCAAAATATGTCATTATGTAATTAATGTATACATAATGATGTATACGATTTGGCTACTTAGATCACGTTAGTCTTTCAAAAAAATTAAAACCTGCCATTTAGGTCAATTGACACTTTTCCTGCCGAGTAACGTGATCTAAGTGGCAAAATCTTATACATAATTATGTACAAAGTAAGTTCATAATGAAATATTTTGGCCCTTGGGCCGCCAGGCTTAACAGATTTTGCCCTTTTATAGAAATCCTCAAAATTAGTAATGTTAAAAGCCGCCATATAGGCGAAAATGACACTTTTTCGGCCGAGTAACGTGATCTAACTGGCAAAATCTTATACATAATTATGTATAATGTAAAGTCATAAAGAAATATTTTCGCCCTTGGGCCGCCGGACTCAGCAGATTTGGCCCTTTGTGCAAATCTTTAAAATTTCGTACAAATCAATCCTGCCATTTAGGCCAAAATGACACTCTTTTTGCTGAGTAACGTTATCTAAGTGGCAAAATCTTATACATAATTATGTATAAAGTAAAGCCATAAAAATATATTTTCGCCCTTGGGACGCCAGACTCAGCAGATTTGGCCCTTTGTGCAAATCTTTAAAACTTCGTACAAATCAAACCTGCCATTTAGGCCAAAATGACACTCTTTTTGCTGAGTAACGTTATCTAAGTGGCAAAATCTTATACATAATTATGTATAAAGTAAAGCCATAAAGAAATATTTTCGCCCTTGGGCCGCCGGACTCAGCAGATTTGGCCCTTTGTGCAAATCTTTAAAATTTCGTACAAATCAAACCTGCCATTTAGGCCAAAATGACACTCTTTTTGCTGAGTAACGTTATCTAAGTGGCAAAATCTTATACATAATTATGTATAAAATAATTATATAATGAAATATTTTGGCCCTTGATCCGCTAGATTCAAAAGTTTTGACCCTTTGTGCAAATCTTTAAAATTTTGTAAAATTCAAACTTTCTGTTTAGGCCAAAATGACACTCTTACTGCCGAGTAACGTGTTCAAACCGGCCAATTCGTAATTATAATTATGTACAAAGTAAGGCTATAATGAAATATTTTGGTCCTTGGGCCGGCAGACTGAAGAGATTTTGCACTTTTGTGGAAATCTTTAAAATTTCATAAAATTCAAAGCAGCCATTTAGGCCAAAATGGCCCTTTTCCTGCCGAGTAACGTGATCTAATTGGCCAAATCTTATACATAATTATGCATAAAGTAAAGCCTTAAAGAAATATTTTCGCGCTTGGGCCGCCGGGCTCAGCAGATTTGGCCGTTTGTGCAAATCTTTAAAATTTCGTACAATTCAAACCCGTCATGTAGGCCAAAATGACACTTTTTCGGCCGAGTAACGTGATCTAAGTGGCAAAATCTTATACATCATTATGAATAAAGTAAAGCCATAAGGAAATATTTTGGCCCTTGGGCCGCCAGACTTAACAGATTTTGCCGTTTTATAGAAATCATCAAAATTCGTTATGTTCAAACCCGTCATGTAGGCCAAAATGACACTTTTTCGGCCGAGTAACGTGATCTAAGTGGCAAAATCTTATACTTCTTTATGTATTCAGTAAAGCCATATAGAAATATTTTGGCACTTGGGCCGCCAGACTTAACAGATTTTGCTCTTTTGTAAAATATCTCGAAATTAGTAATGTTCAAACCCGCCATATAGGCCAAACTGATACTTTTTAGACCGAGTAACGTGATCCAAGCGGCCGAATCGTATATATAAATATGTATACAATAATTACATAATGAAATATTTTGTCCCTTGGGCCGCCAGACTCAGCAGATTTGGCCCTTTTTGCAAATCTTTAAAATTTCGTACAATTTAAACGTGCCATTTAGGCCAATATGACACTTTTTCGGCCGAGTAACGTGATCTAAGTGGCCAAATCGTATTCATAATTATGTATACAATAATAACATAATGAAATATTTTGGCCCTTGGACCGCCAGACTTGAGAACTTAGTTCTTTTTATATAAATCCTCAAAATCAGTAAAAAACAATATTTTTATTTTTTATAGTTATTAATTGACTTTAAATGGGCAAAAATGTTTTTAAATGGTTTTTTATGAATAATGGGTAATAAATTTAAAAGTAAGTTGATTTGAAACAATTATTGCTAAGTTTTATTTTCGAATTTTCCGGGTGGAAATGCAACTTTTTTCCAGGCTCGATGATAAATTTTCTATTTTTTTATGACAGGACTAAATTTAGCGAGCCCAATAACTCCCAGATAGATATTTTACCCTACTGTGTGAAGAATAACATTTTTAAATTTTCCGGGTGGAAAATATTGCCATTACAATAAATTATTTTCTCTTTTTGGATGTCATAGTTGAATTTAGCGACCACGAAAACCCCCGTATACAAAATTGTACGTTAGAATGTTGCTAAGTTTTATTTTCGAATTTTCCGGGTGGAAAATGCAACTTTTTTCCAGTCTTGATGATAAATTTTCTATTTTTTGATGACGGGACTAAATTTCGCGACCCCGAAAACCCCCGTATACAAAATTTTACGTTACAAAGTTTTAAGTTTTATTTTCGAATTTTCCGGTTGGAAAATGCATGATAATTTTTCTCTTTTCTGATAACGGGGCTAAATTTAGCGAACCCGAAAACCCCCAGATACCAAATTTTACCAATGAAAGATGCAAAGTATTGTTTTTGAATTTGCAGGTGGAAATTATGGCAATTTTCAAAGCGCCATCTTGAAATTTTGCTTTTCCGATAGGAAAATTGGTTTTAGCACCTTGAAAAACCTATAGGATGATAACCATGGGGTTTTATCTCATTTTTGGAATTTACGCTAACTGATGTGTGAACACCTTTATGTTTCTGCTGGGTTATTTCTGCCAGCTTCACGGACATACTAAAATACTACCATTTGATCTCATTTTTAGGCACGATCACCCTATGTATGCAATACATAGATGAAATCGTGCCTTATAAGTTTGTCAGGTCAAAAAACGGAAAAGTTTCTAAATTGCCTAATTCGTGGAGAAATTTGGTCCCCAGGTCATTCCGATGCCTCTAAATGCTTATATTGCCTTGGTGTGTGTAGGGATGTATGTTTGAGAAAGTGTATCTTCAAGATCTCAGAACCTACTCGATGAATCAAAAATCCCTTAGACCACAGTTTTTGAAATCAGATCTAGTTGCAGGGTTTTCAATTTCAAGTGATTTCATCAAGTCCTTGCAGAGAAATGTCCAAAAAACTGGTTTAAAATACCTAAAAATGACTTAAAAATAGTAGATTTCTGGAACAACTCGGTGAATAAAAAATTTCTTAGACCAAATTTTTTTAAATCAGATCTAGTTTCATGGTTTTCAATTTCAAGTGATTTCATCGAGTCCTTGCAGAGAAATGTCCAAAAAACTGATTTCCGTTACCTAAAAATGAACTAAAAATAGTAAATTTCTGGAACAACTCGATGAATAAAAAATCCCTTAGACCAAATTTTTTAAAATCAGATCTAGTTTCATGGATTTCAATTTCAAGTGATTTCATCAAGTTCTTGCAGATAAATGTACAAATAACTGATTTCCGATAATACCTAAAAATTAACTAAAATTAGTAATTATCTAGAACAACTCGATGAATAAAAAAGAAGCTTGGTTCAAAGCTTGTTTTACAGCATCTAGTTGTGCCCTCTCCAACTCAGCTAAGCTTCATTCTGATGTTGTCAGCTAATCACAAAAACACTGATTCCTGGTGCCAAAAAATGAACTTAAAAACCCTAAAAAAAAAAAAGCAAATATCAGTAACAACTAGAGAAATAAAAATAAAATTTAGTACATATACACACTTAAAATATTACTTGAAAGGATATATTAACAAATGTATTTGGAGACATCATTTTAATCATATCACTTGTATAATATGTATTGCCATAAACATAATTCTAATTCTGAAAAATAAAAACAAAGAAATTACGTTCTTTACATGAATTAAAAAAAAATATTAAAACTTTTTATATTTATCTGAATCAAACTTTTGTTTATTTAACTATATCCACTAAAGAATTTAAAATAAACCTGAAAAAAATAATAACAAAGGCTATTGCCAGATAAATATAGTGATTTGGCCCCCCTCCCCAATCTCAAAAAAATTATTTGCATCCGAAAAGTATTATAAAAAATTTATAACCGGTTTGTGTAACTACACAACCAACGAGCATGGAACATGTTCACTTATAACACGGATAATAAAGTATCTATTGTGTTCATAATATAAATATTTATATGCAAATATTTATATTTAGATTTTTATTATAGAAATCATGCTGCTTAGACATCAAAGTGAATAAAATTAATTAAATTTTCAAATTATTATAGATTTTTAAATAATATGAATTTATTTTTTATTAATTTTTACAATAAATTCTTTAAAAATTCTGCACCAATGGTCCCTAGGTACTTCTGCACCAATGCTCTCTAGGAACTTCTGCACCAAAGGTCTTTAGGGACTTCTGCACGAATGCTCCCTAGGTACTTCTGCACCAAAGGTCTTTAGGGACTTCTGCACCAAAAATTCCTAGGTACCTCTGCACCAAAGGTCGTTAGGGACTTCTGCACCAAAGGTCTTTAGGGACTTCTGCACCAAAGGTCTTTAGAATACTTCTGCACCAAAGGTCTTTAGGTACTTCTGCACTATAGGTCCCTAGGTACTTCTGCACCAAAAGTCCCTGAATCGAAAATATTCTAAGTCCATTTGACCCCAACGTCAATTTTTCACCCCCCCCCCTAAAAGCGTCAATTTTTCACCCCCCCCCTGCCAGGCCAGACTTTTTCAAATACCCCATCCAATGAACATGTTCCATGTTAAAACTAACCGATCGCCGTTGGAATTAGCTTCCTAGCCCATATTAGGCGCCCTTAAACCTTAAAAAACCTTAAAAATCGTGTTTTTTGCGTTTTTTTTTGTTTCTCCGCACTGTGTTGAGCTATTAATCTGAAAGTTGCGTAGAAAAAAAGGGCACAGAGTGTATTTTCAATCTTCATTGGTTTTAGACCTTTAAGACCATTTTAAGACCCCGAAAATTTATTTTTAATTTTCGAATAATTGGTTTTTTGAGCATAAAAAAAAATAACCAGCGTTAAATTTCTTCAAACTGACCTAAAAAGCTGAAAAAAAGTATATTTTACTGATATCAGTCTTGTCCTAGAGGGGGAGCTCATCTCCACACCTTCAAAACTCAAAAAACGCGTTTTTTGCCTCTACACGATTAAAATGCAATAGAATTGGAAAAATTCGTTTTGGAACCTCCCTAAATCTTTTTGAGCATCTATTTATACATTTTATCTAAAATATATTTCATTAATTATGGTTTTTAGATGTAGGGGCAAAGAAACGCGTTTTTTGAGTTTTCAAGGGGTGGGGATGAGCTCCTCCTCCAGGACAGGACTGATATCGTTAAAAAATAATTTTCTTTGACTTTTTAGTCCAATTTGAAAGAATTAAAGGCAGGTATAATTTTTTAATTTCAAAAAAACTGATTTTTCGAAAATTTAAAATCAATTTTTGGGCTCTTAAGGTGTACTTAAGAACGTACGGGACACGATTAACCCATTAATTCCTAAGAAGAAACTGCATTTGACAGAGCTGTAAAATCTATTCCATTTAGAGCATTAGACTCAAATTAGTAAAATAAAACACACAAAAAATTTCAAAATGGCGGACATTTATAAATAGCGGACTAATATTGTTGCGGCCAATAGCTATAAAATTATATTTTTCTATTTTTTCATGTTGAATATTCGCGGTAAATAATGTTTTACGTGATATTGTAATTATTTGATTTATCGGCCCCCCGTTTTAGGGCCCCTTCTCTCACGTTAAACTTTCACCGGTTCTATAAAACCGATTCATGCTCTCATTCTGTGGTCGCGTCGGCGGTCGCGCTCGTAAGACAATTTTAGTCATGCACCGCCCAGCGTATTAAACATAAAGTTATCATAGAACTAAAAACAGTGCTTAAATTTAATTTAATTAATTCAAATCAATTCATTTTTCTTTAACGCCAGCGATCAATAACTATATTTATACAGTCCACTAATCTAACATTTAATTATTTGTATATAATACATTCAATAAGTGCGTTTTAATAATTATTTTATTATTTTAATCACGTGTGAATTTATTTATAAATCCAAACCAATTTTCCTACAATTTCCACAAATATTTCCTCCAAAATATTACAAATATGGTGGTCAGAAAAAATTAAATTTTGATATTTTTTGATAAAAATTTGTGTGAATGGTATTTTTTTGGGTGCTAATTACGAATATATAGTTATTTATCAAAAATTTTTAAATGGCGGAACCAATATGGCAGTTGCAAAACTCAAAATTTCGAAATTTTTGACGATTTTAAGCCTGAGCAGAAACTGTAAGTTATATAACCATAAAACCGGTTTCAGTTAGGGCATTTAAACATTTTATGTAAAAATATAAATTTTTTTCGAAAAAAATTCAAAATGGTAGATAAAGATGGCGGACACGAAAAACTAAATTTCGTTATTTTTTGGTCAAAATTTGTGTACAGGGTATTTTTTGGATGCTCATTACGAAGGTCTATCTATTTTTCAAAAACTCAAAATGGCGGATCTAATGTGGCTACTGAAAAATGCGAAATTTTGAGATTTTTGACGATTTTGAGCCTGAGAAGAAACTGTAAATAGTATAAGCGTAAAACCGGTTTTATTTAGGGCATTTAAACATGTTATATATAATATAACATGTAAAAAACACGATTTTTATATATATAAATAATGAAAATTATTCATTAAAATTCAAAATGGCCGATCAATATAGCGGACACAGAAGAAACTTACAGTTTCTTCTTAGTCTCGCCATTTTGAGTTTTTGAAAAATAGATAGATAAATAAATATTTTTTCACATTACATGTTTAGATGCCCTAAATGAAACCGGTTTTATGGTTATATAACTTACAGTTTCTGCTCAGGCTCAAAATCGTCAAAAATCTCGAAATATCGAGTTTTTCAACGACCATATTGGTTCCGCCATTTAAAAATTTTTGATAAATAACTATATATTCGTAATTAGCACCCAAAAAATACCATTCACACAAATTTTTATCAAAAAATATCAAAATTTAATTTTTTCTGACCACCATATTAGTCCGCCATTTATAAATGTCCGCCATTTTGAAATTTTTTTTGTGTGTTTCATTTTACTAATTTGAGTCAAATGCTCTAAATGGAATAGGTTTTACAGCTCTGTCAAATGCAGTTTCTTCTTAGGAATTAATGGGTTAATCGTGTAGGGGCAAAGAAACGCGTTTTTTGAGTTTTCAAGGGTTGGGGATGAGCTCCCCCTCCAGGACAGGACTGATATCGTTAAAAAATAATTTTCTTTGCCTTTTTAGTCCAATTTGAAAGAATTAAAGGCAGGTATAATTTTTTAATTTCAAAAAAATTGATTTTTCGAAAATGTAAAATCAATTTTTGGGCTCTTAAGGTGGTCTTGAGTGGTCATAAGGGTCTAAAAACAATAATTAATAAAATATATTTTAGTTAAAACGTATAAATAGATGCTCAAAAAGATTTAGGGAGGTTCCAAAACGAATTTTTGCAATTCTATTGCATTTTAATCGTGTAGAGGCAAAAAAACGCGTTTTTTTAGTTTTGAAGGTGTGGAGATGAGCTCCCCCTCTAGGACAAGACTGATATCAGTAAAATATACTTTTTTTCAACTTTTTAGGTCAGTTTGAAGAAATTTAACGCTGGTTATTTTTTTTTATGCTCAAAAAACCAATTTTTAGAAAATTAAAAATAAATTTTCGGGGTCTTAAAATGATCTTAAAGGTCTAAAACCAAAGAAGATTGAAAATACACTCTGTGCCCTTTTTTTCTACGCAACTTTCAGATTAATAGCTCAACACAGTGCGGAGAAACAAAAAAAAACGCAAAAAACACGATTTTTAAGGTTTTTTAAGGTTTAAGGGCGCCTAATATGGGCTAGGAAGCTAATTCAAACGGCGATCGGTTAGTTTTTATAATATTTTTCGGATGCAAATAATTTTTTTGAGATTGGGGAGGGGGGCCAAATCACTATATTTATCCGGCAATAGTCTTTGTAAACACAGCCATTAACCTAGCAGTCGACTAGCAGACTAACCTAACTATACTACTGAAAGTCTTCTAGTTTAAATTTATGCGCGTAATTTAAAACAACTTTTTAAACTTTTTTTACTATTTTTTTAAAAACGTGGATAAAAATAATAAATAATCTTATATAAATTTGTAAATTTAAACTACTACTTGTTTTTCAGCAGTATTCACTTTCAATTACCTTACAATAAGGAATAAGCATACATTGCTGTTAACAAATTTGTTACTATCTTTTCTCAGATAAAAATTAATATATTAAGGCACACAGGTAGAATTTGATTTAGGTAATTAAAAAAATGTTGATATATTATTTTTAAAGAATATGGGAAATTAAAATTAAATTTGAGTGAAAGAAAAATTTTCAAATAATTATTTATAAATATTTTGAATAACATGTTAATAATAAATAATAGTTTTCAATTTATGAGAATGTGAATCCCATCAAGGTTATTAAAGAGAAAATGCTCAATAAAAATGTGATCGTGCCTGAAATTTCTTTGCGATTTTTTTCGGATAAGTTCTACCTTTCAAACGCCGTAAACCGTAATTTTTCATAACTGATTCTCTTATCGCTATAGTTAGAAAATCAATTGTCCATTTTTTGCCAAAAATGATCAATTTTAAAATTGCTGTTATAATTTTAATTTTTGATGAAAATGAGTCTTAAAGGTTTCAAAAATTTAAATTAAGCTCTAAGTTTTGAAAAAATTTTTACTCATTCCTTTTCGATTGTTTGTTTAGCAGATATGATAATTTAAAAATAGAGTCTTAATTTAAGGTTTTTTTAAAAAAAATCATATTTTATCATTACCTTTGTCGAGTCATATCTCGAAAAGGAATAAGGCAAAATGGACGAGGGAAAAATTTTTCGAAATTTGAGACTAGCACAAAATGTTGGAGACCTATAAGACTTATTTTCTTCAAAAATTACAATTTTAGCAGCAATTTTAAATTTGGTCATTTTTTGAAAATGGACATTTGATTTACTAACTATAGCGATAAGAAAATCGGTGATGAAAAATTGCGGTTTACGGTGTTTAAAAGGTAGAACTTATACGAAAAGAATGAGACCAAACGGTAGTATTTTGGTAGAATTGCAATATGACAGCGGTATTTGGAAAATTGCCTAAAAACCCTATCTTATAACATTGTTATAGAATTGAGCCCTGCGTTTCTCGGCCAAGAAGGCGCGTTGGAATAAACGGAAGGAGTTTTCGGTATTTTTTCAACATTTTTAAGTCATCAATTGTAATTTAGAATCCAGATGTTTCGAATATATTTGATTTTCGCTATAAAATCCAAAAATTTTTTAGTAAAAAAAGGAATGTTTTCGGTGTTTAAGGGTGATTAAGGTATTTCCTGACTCTGAAGACCTCATTTTCGAGTTTAGCGACACCGAAAACATGTTAGGAAGCATAGAAAACGTATTATGAAAAAAATTTTTGTCGTTCGCACTAATTGTCGGTATTAGCCAACCACTTGAGAGCTACCCTGGGTTTGTGCGACCCCTAAATCGTTCTAAAATGAGCTGAAAATTGGTATGGTATCATTTTGTCGCCTAAACTTCAACATACTTCGGGAAGTACATTTTTGGCGCACTTTTTTTTTTAGTGTACAACCCTAATATACATATATAGCATATACATATAATATTGGGTATCACGGTGTCCACTTCCGTGTATATCTACAGGGGCAGTCGCCCCGGGACGCAAGTGCCCGCGTGACCCTAGATATACGCCGATTTTCCTCCATCTCTCTCTAATATTATAATATATATCGAAAGTCGAAATCGAATTTTTTATAGTTCGATTTTTTTATCGAATTTTTTGACGTTCGATAGTTCGATTTTATTTAATAAATTGTTTCGTTTTAGTTATTATTATATAGTTATAAAATAAATATGTTTTCCTTTTTCTTTATTATACAAAATAATTATATGCCTTTTTTCCTTTTTATTATCGTATTTTAATTTAATTAAACTAAACTTCGAAATGGAAATTCATTATTTTTGCGTCCAGTCACGGGCCGTCACGGTGTATTATATTAGGCTGCGATTATATTAAGATAGAACACTAACCTAATGAAACCCCAGTGCTTAATGTTTGATTTAATTTTTTTACTATGGATTAATTAGTGTAAATTAAATTTATTAATATTTTGATATTTTCTAATTAAAAAAAAAGTTATGTAAAAATATATTGTTTAAATATATATAGTGAAGTGACTAAAAGTTGTATCTGATGTGTGTATTCTATGATTTTCAAAATTTGGAGATATTTATTTTTTTAAATATATTTAAAAAATTTGTTTTATTTGCTATTTTAATAACAAATGAGATAAAAACTTAAAATTTTTACAAAAGATTCTAAAGATGAGTTCGAGCATGAGTTACAAGAACTTAAACTAGTCCTTAGTTTTTATTTTCTACAGTTCATTACTTTAGTAGAAAAAAATTTTGTTTCAAAAACACTACTGATATTATAAGACTGAAGAAAATGAATACTGTATAATATTTTAAGAACCAAATAAAAAAAAAAGCTTTCAATTTTCTCAAATGATTATTATAATGGCTATGAATAAGAAAAGTTGTCCTTGTTTTTCTACCCGCTACAGTTAAATACTTCTAAAATTTTCAAGCTTTTATCTCATTAAGTTATTATAATTATTAGATTTTATTTTTTTCACTTTCTCTGTATCGTTAGGTAAGAATGTTTTTAAAATAGAATTTTTTTCTGTTGAATTTATAAATTCGTAATATAATTTATAATTCGTATAAATAAGGTATAATTGGAAGCGGCTGTTTATGTAGACCTGGCAAGTGAATTTTTTTTTTTTATTTTTTATGAGGATCTTAAAATTTTATAATTAATATTTTTTGTTTTTTATTAATCAGCCTCCATAACTTGCGTCAAATTTTGTTTTAGATCTCAAAACTTTCATAGTGTTAAAAATTGGTGATAATAGAATGTTTAATCCGGTACTTTAAATTCCATATATATCTATATCTATGATAAATCAATTACTTAATAATTAATATCATTTTTTTTCTTTATTAATCAACCCACATAACTTGCGTAAAGTTTTGTTTCAGATCTCAAAACTTTCGCAGTGTTTAATAATAGTGATAATTAATAGAATGTTTACCTAATAAAATACTAGATAAAATAAATAAGCAGTGACAACACTTAAAGGCACTTGCGTAACTTTACATGTAAATGTTTTTTTGGGATAATATTGGGTATCACGGTGTCCACTTCCGTGTATACTCATATACATACACTAACACTAACTTAAATCTAACGTGATTTTACTTTTATATAATTTTTTTTTTTTCTTTTAAACGGGACGATTTAAACTAACTAACAATTTTAATAAAAAAATATTGACGCGATGAACTCATATAAATTTTATGTGCACAATACCTTTTGTAATATAAAATTGAAGAAATTCTATAGATTCCCTAATTAAAATACTTCTTATCTCCACGTGCTTCTTTCAAGGTTATAAATTCTTTGGTAATTTTTGGAGTTAATTAGGATCACTAACATACGTTGACACTAGCTAACTCTATATTATTACAACCACTTAGATTATAATTAAATCAAATTTAAGAAAACTTAGTGAGAAAAAAAATACAGAAAAAAACCGAGATTGGAGCAGTATCTTTCCGTACTCTCTCTCTCTCTCTCTAGCAGAAGAAGGACTCCTTTTTTCTTTCCTATCCTCTACTCTCCTCTCCGCCCGTTCCATCGTTTCTTTCTTTTATTTACAAGTCATAACTTGTATTTAGACAGTACGTAGCGTGGAGTTTAAAATAAAAAAATAAAAATTTCTAACAAAAAAAATATATTTTATTTATTGATGCGAAATACCGCATTACAGAATTTAGGTTGAATTAGGTTGATAGAAATAGCATTTTTTGGGTACAAATTTCTGAAAATCGAAACTTCTGGAATGTTTAATATTTTTATCTATCCACCTGATTTAACCTTAAATAATAATGGGGATGAGGCAGCGAATCGAAAAAGCATTAAAGTTTAAATTAATTTCTTAATTTGAATGATCACTTCAATCAACTGATTACGGTTGAATCAGCCTAATATTGGGATTGCCGTATTTACCTTCAGTAGGAAGTTGACTCAGCCTCGTTTAGCTGGATATTATTTTATAATTCAAAAAAAGTATAATTGACTTTTTTTCATAAATTTTGGTTCCTCGAAGAGGAACTATTGTGATAGGTCAAATTTCAAAATTGTTTCATCAAAAAATCTCAAACTACTTTTTTTTTTTAATTTGGATGTAATACCTCATTTATTTCCACGAAAGTACCTACTCTCTAAACACTATTCTGTAAATAAGTGTCCGAAATTACAGATTAACAGAGTATGGCCGATAATCCTCATTTTTTACAGTCTATGCTATGTAAATTTCTGAATCACAGAATAGACGAAATATTTTTATATCGAGGGGTACTTAACTTTCAATGTTATTTACTGTATTTTTAAAAAAAAGTAAAAAATTATTTTTAGATATAATTTCGGGGATTTTTGGGTACGCTGAGCTCAAATTCGGTTATAAAATTCAAAAATTCCGAATAATTGACCCCGAAACCGCAAAATTTAGTAAAAAAAATATTAATTTAAAAACTTATAATTAATTATTCTTGACTGCGACACTTGGGGTTTAAGGACACGCTGATCCCGAATTTTTTAGCCTTTATTCCAAATCATGGACCCGAACACCGAAAAATTCGGTGAAAAAAATAATATTTTTAAACATTTTAATTAATTTTTCTTGACTGCGGCACTTAGGGTCAGGCTCAATTCGAATTTCTTAACCAAATTTCCAAACAATGAACACCGAAACCGCAAAATTCGGTAAAAATATTATTATTTTTAAAAATTTAATTAATCATTCTTGACTGTGGCACTAGGGTTTCAGAGACATGCTGACCCCGATTTTTTTAGCCCAATTTCAGAATTCCAAATAATCGACCCCAAAACCGAGATTTTCGGTTAACATACTAATATTTTAAATAATTTTTATTAATTATTTTTGACTGCAGTACTTGAAGTTTTAGAGCATTGTGAATCTATTAGTGAATTTATTAGCTAAATTTCCATATTTTAAATCAGTGTCGTTTTCTTAATATAGACCACTTCCTTAGGTTATGTGGGTGCAAGGCTTGTAGCGTGGTTTTTTTACAGACCATTTCCTTAGGTTATGAGGGTGTAAGACTTGTCGTGTCGTTTTCTTATTATAGACCACTTCCTTGGGCTATGTAGGTGTAAGGTTTGATGTGCCGTTTTTTTATTATAGAACAATTCTTTTTGGATCTGCAGCGGCAAATATTTGCAGTGGCAAAAGTTTTGTAGTGGCAAACAAAGAACAGTTTCTATTTCTATTGTTATGTGGATTTGAGGTTTAAAGTATCGTTTTTTTATTATAGACCACTTCATAGCCCAAGATCCGCAGTAAATAAAAATAAAATAGAATTTTAAAAATATTTTTACCTAATTTCACGGTTTTGGGTTTAATGATTTAAAATATGGAAATTTAGCTAATAAATTCACTAATAGATTCACAATACCCTAGAACTCCAAGTACCACAGTCAAAAATAATTAATAAAAATTATTTAAAATATTAGTATGTTAACCGAAAATCTCGGTTTCGGGGTCAATTATTCGGAATTTTTGAATTTTATAACCGAATTTTAGCTCAGCGTACCCAAAAATCCCCGGAATTATATCTAAAAATAATTTTTTACTTTTTTTAAAAAATATAGTAAATAGCATTGAAAGTTAAGTACCCCTCGATATAAAAATATTTCGTCTATTCTGTAATTCAGAAATTTACATAGCATAGACTGTAAAAAATGAGGATTATCGGCCATACTCTGTTAATCTGTAATTTCGGACACTTATTTACAGAATAGTGTTTAGAGAGTATATTTGAAAGTATGGTTTTTACTTAATATCTTGAATCTGATACTTAATTTTTTTTAAATTTTTTTCACAAAATTTTCTTCACAAAAAAATAAAAAAAAAATACTCTGCCAACTAGCTGGCACTGAGGTTCCTCAAACAATGGGCTGTAATCTTAATTTACAACAAATATTATTGATTACAACCATGCAATAGGGTTGTATCATGAAAAAAAATTTGAAATTCTATTTGGTTGGTTTTGTAGTATGTAAAAAAATATTGGATACGTATTTTTTTGTTTTTTATTTAAACAAAATTTATCCGGTTAAATAAAGAGTTTAATGAATTACCTGTGACGTCACAACTCAGATTCCCTATACTTTTAACATTGCGTTTTTGAGTTGTGACGTCACGGTCCCCCCACTACCAGTATTTTCACTACTTTAATTATTAATTAATCAGTCATTTTTAATTTTTATGAAAAATAAAAAAATACGTATCGAATGTTTTTTTATATATTTTCAGAATATCGAAAAACCTCAATAGCGTTGCACAACCCTATTATACATACATTTTTCGTTTTTAGTAGCTGGTAAAGTAGATTATTAATTTCATTTTGTTATTAAAGTGAAAATTCTAGCGTCCATGGATTGGTCGCGCCGGCGTTAATGGATTTTAAATCATTTTTGCATAATTAAAAAGAGACAATGTAAAAAATATAAAAAATGTAAAAAATATAATAAAAATATAAAAAAAAATTAATTTTATTTTTGGCGGCCATTCATTGTTCATAAGCGCTGATGGCAATCCGTGCTAATTTTTTAAAATCAGAAAATCCGAAACCCAAGATTCAATGCTAAGAATTAAAAATTTAAAATAACATTAAAAAATAGCTAAGTCAAAAGTCAGAATGTGCTAAGTAGAATTCTTAAAATATCCGAATAAAAATTATTTTCAATTAACCAAATATTATAATTTTAAGAAACTGCAAAGCCCAGAATTAAATTTTTCCGAATTTGAAGTTGTTCGTTTTAATGCAAAACTATGAAATATTAAGCTTTATACGAATTTGGGAAAATGACTTAAAAAGAAATAAAATTTTTCATTTAGAACTTATTTCTTTTTTTGAAATGCTCTTCTTAAAATTGATTACTCCAATTTATACAGAATTCCTAAAAATATTTTTCTAAATTAAAAAAATAAAAAAATCTAAAACCTATAATAATTGGTTTGAAAAAAACTTTTCTATTCTTTAAAATTCTGAATTTGGACCTGGCTTACCATCAGCGCCTCTGAACAATAAATGGCTGCCTTATTTTTTTTTATAAAATTTTATTTTATTAGAATATATAATTAGAATATATAATTTTCCCTTAATAATTAAAATATTGGGTAACATGATTTTTTTTGTTTTGTCAAAGAAATGGTTGGTAACGATGCGAAAATTACAAATATTCGCTCAATTATTGTAAAAAGATGGGAGTTTTTACCAGAATTTATAATAATTTCTTATAATTTATTTTCTCAGTGTACTTCTTGCATTTGACCAATCTTCCGCAACAATGACAGTAATAATAATAATAATATTTTGTAATAAAAAAAATAACCACATTAATTGCTTCAAGATTTTTAAATTGTTTGATTCTTTAAAAAATGCCAATATAACTTTTAAATCTTAATTTTAAAATGCAAACATAACCATTTAATATTTTTAGGCTGTTTATTATTGTTTATAATTTCATTAAGCTGCATACATAAATAAACATAGCAACGAGCAAAATAATCCGAGGAAGTCAAAAAGAGGCAAGATTTACATCACTCTTTCTTGTGTGTTATAATTTATATAAAAATAAAAAAAAAAAAGTGATCGGATACAAAAAATTACTATAAAGTAAATTTATAAAACTTTTACTCTCATTAAAATAAATTAGATATGTCCAAAACGAAAAATAAATTTGGTGTTTTATGTATTTTTTTGTGACGAAGATTTTGGAGAAAAAAATTATCAAAAAATTAATTATCAGATTCAAGATATTGAGTAAAAATCATAATTTCAAATATAAGTAATTTCATGGAAATGAATGAGGTATTACATCCAAAAAATTAAAAAAAAAAAAAGGATTTTGAGATTTTTTTAATAAACAAATTTCTGGAAAAAAAAGTTAGATATTCATTCGATAATTGTTTTGAAATATCGCTGGTTACAATATATATTTTAAAATATTAGTACTTTCATAGAATTAAAAGAGGTATTACAAAAAAAAAAAAAAAAAAAAATATTGCAGTTTTTTTTATTTTTCTTTTTTTTTAATTTTGAAAAAAAAAAAATTCAAAAAATTAAGTATCAGATTGGAGATATCAAGTAAAAACCATACTTTTAAGTATAAGTACTTTCATGGAAATGAATGAGGTATTACATCCAAATTAAAAAAAAAAGAGGGGGTTTGAGATTTTTTTAATAAAAAAATTTTTGGAAAAAAAATTAGGTCTTAATTCGATAATGGTTTTGAAATATCACTAGTTACAATATTTTCAGATACTAGTACTTTCATAGAATTAAATGAGGTATTACACAAAAAAAAAAAAAAAAAAAAAAAAAAATATTGCAGTTTTTTTTATTTTTCTTTTTTTTTACTCTTGAGAAAAAATTTTGAAAAAACTAAGTATCAGATCCAAAAAATTACTATAAACGAGGTTCTTAAAACTTCCATGGAAATAAATTAGGTACTACGTCCAAAAAGAAAAAAAAAATTTGTATTTTTTGTATTTTTTTGTGAAAAAAATTTTAGAAAAAAAATTTTCACAAAATTAAGTATCCGATTCGAGATATCATTTGAAAACTATACTTTCAAATATAAGACTTTCATAGAAATAAATGAGGTATTACATCCAAATTAAAAAAAAAAGGGGGGGTTTGAGATATTTTAATAAAAAAATTTTTGGAAAAAAAATTAGGCTGCTTTCACACGCAAGTGAATTTGTAAAGTGAATTTGTAAAATGAATTTGTAATGGCGCGTAAATTCAAAATTAAAATAAGCACGAAAATCTAAAATTAGCGAAATTAATAAAATTTTTAAATAATTATTGTTTGTTAAATATTATTATTTCATTTTTTATTTATTTTTACAATAATTTCTTTAAAAATTTAATTAAATTTGCTAATTTTAGATTTTCAGGTTTATTTCAATTTTGAATTTACGCGCCATTACAAATTCATTTTACAAATTCACTTTACAAATTCACTTGCGTGTGAAAGCAGCCTTAGGTCTTAATTCGATAATGGTTTTGAAATATCACTAGTTACAATATTTTCAGATACTAGTACTTTCATAGAATTAAATGAGGTATTACACAAAAAAAAAAAAAAAAAAAATATTACAGTTTTTTTTATTTTTCTTTTTTTTTACTCTTGAGAAAAAATTTTGAAAAAACTAAGTATCAGTTCCAAAAAATTACTGTAAACGAGGTTCTTAAAACAAGTACTTCCATGGAAATAAATTAGGTACTACGTCCAAAAAGAAAAAAAAGTTTCGTATTTTTTGTATTTTTTTGTGAAAAAAATTTTAGGAAAAAAATTTTCAAAAAATTAAGTATCAGATTGGAGATATCAAGTAAAAACCATACTTTCAAGTATAAGTACTTTCATGGAAATGAATGAGGTATTACATTCAAATTAAAAAAAAAGAGGGGGTTTGAGATTTTTTTAATAAAAAAATTTTTGGAAAAAAATTAGGTCTTAATTCGATAATGGTTTTGAAATATCACTAGTTACAATATTTTCAGATACTAGTACTTTCATAGAATTAAAGGAGGTGTTAGACCAAAAAAAAAAAAAATATTGCAGTTTTTTTTATTTTTTTTTTTTAAATCTTAAGAAAAAAAATTTGAAAAAACTAAGTATCAGATCCAAAAAATTACAATAAACAAGGTTTTTAAAACTAGTACTTCCATGAAAATAAATTAGGTACTAAGTCCAAAAAGAAAAAAAAAATTGGTATTTTTTGTATTTTTTTGTGAAAAAAATTTTAGAAAAAAAATTTTCAGAAAATTAAGTATCCGATTCGAGATATCATTTGAAAACTATACTTTCAAATATAAGTACTTTCATGGAAATAAATGAGGTATTACATCCAAATTAAAAAAAAAAAAGGCGGGTTTGAGATTTTTTGATAAAAAAATGTTTAAAAAAAAATTAGGTCTTAATTCGATAATGGTTTTGAAATATCACTAGTTACAATATTTTCAGATATTAGTACTTTCATAGAATTAAATGAGGTATTACACCCAAAAAAAAAAAAAATATTGCATTTTTTTTTATTTTTCTATTTTTTTAATTTTGACAAAAAAAAATTTTGAAAAAATTAAGTATCAGATCCAAAAAATAACAATAAGCAAGGTTCTTAAAACTAGTACTTCCATGGAAATAAATTAGGTACTACGTCCAAAAAGAAAAAAAAAATTGGTATTTTTTGTATTTTTTTGTGAAAAAAATTTTAGAAAAAAAATTTTCAGAAAATTAAGTATCCGATTCGAGATATCATTTGAAAACTATACTTTCAAATATAAGTACTTTCATGGAAATAAATGAGGTATTACATCCAAATCAAAAAAAAAAAAAATTACCTCGAGTTTTTTTGGTGAAAAAATTTTTGAAAAAAAAATTAGGTCTTAATTCCATAATACTTGTGAAATATCACCGATCACATACATACGTACGTACACACACACACACACACACACACACATATACAGACTTTTTTTAAAAACCGGTTTTTTAGCTTCCTGGGGTCCCAAAACGTGTTTATATGCCAAAAAATAGAAAATCAAATTTTGACCTAACACAATGGTTCCTCTTTGAGGAACCAAAAAAAAATATTACAGTTTTTTTTATTTTTCTTTTTCTTTAATCTTGAGAAAAAAATTTTGAAAAAACTAAGTATCAGATCCAAAAAATTACTATAAACGAGGTTCTTAACCCTCCGTGGTGCAGGTGTAACGATATCGTTCCTCTACTTTTTACAACATAGCTGTATCTCAGACATGCGCAATAGGCCATGGTTGGTGACCCTTCCTAAAAAAACTTGGGACCATCTTATGAACGCCTACCAAGGTGCATCAGTTTTGGTTTAGCCGTTTTTTCGTACTGCGGGTGCAAAGTTGGCCTATGTACGATATCGTTACTGCTGCACCAGGAAGTAACTTTTTTTACTATTTTAATTTTTCAACAACCTTAATTTTTTTTTGCAAATTTTTTTTTAATTACCTACTAAAAGGTTAAACTTCATCCCCAAATAACTTTTTTGGACAATAAATGCCCCTAGGGGGGGTGTATAACCCAAAAAACCTTAAATTAAAAAAAAAATTTGTATTCGAAAAAAGGCAATTTTCATATTGCAAAATAATTATGGTTTTTGGAACGGAGCCAAATTTTGGCATTTTTTTTTAAAAGTATTATATATGAACCTTGAAACCCTACAATATTTTTTCTTAAAAACAATTTGGGCCAGAGATATGGCCTTTGGACCAAAAATTTAAAAAATGCTCGTTTTCCGCTGTTCTGAAATTTTTTGCGCAAAGCTGAGTAGACATTTTGGCCAAAACAGTTTTTTTTCCTACAACTGAAATGTTTATCTAAAACCTTAAAAAAAAAATTTGTCCAAAAATTATTTTTAAAGGAGCCAAAAATTGTTATTGTCGATATCGTTACACCTGCACCTGCGCGTAGGCAAAAACACAGCTGCACCACGGAGGGTTAAAATTAGTACTTCCATGGAAATAAATTAGGTACTACGTCTAAAAAGAAAAAAAAAATTTGTATTTTTTGTATTTTTTTGTGAAAAAAATTTTAGAAAAAAAATTTTCAGAAAATTAAGGTTGAATCAGGTGGATAGAAATAGCATTTTTTGGGTAAAAATTTCTGGAGATCGAAACTTCTGGAATGTTTAATATTTTTAGCCATTGATCATGTTATGTTTCCCTTAAAATCAAAAAAATAATTTTGAAAATTTATTGACTACAGACGGAGATATTAGCGCTTGAAATTTCATTAATTTTTGAGGTACTTAAATAATCAAGACTTTTTTATAAATAATCTAATTTTAAAAATCTTTGAATATAATATTTAAAACATTATTTAGCATCGATTCACTAAAAAAAATTTTGATTTTCTACGTTTCGCCGCGAATAATTTGATTTTTTGAAAAATTTAGGTTAGGCCAAAAATCAAAAAACTTGAAATATATTTTACATTATTTTTTATGAATTTATCGTTCGAATTGATGAAATTAATTAATTTTAAGGCTTTAACGATGATTAACCGAACAAATGAAATCAATTTTTGATTTATTTAACTCAACACTGATAGGTGTACGAATTAATCGTATCTTTTTTTATTAAACCTAACATGTAGTATTTAGTTAACGATTTTTTCAAATCATTATATCAAATATTAATTTTTTTAAAAATTTTAATTTTCAAGAAATTAAATTTTTAATTTATAGAAAGATGTTAGATTGAACTGCTGATCTTAAAAAAAGCAGAAAAAATTTTTTATTTGAGATAAAAAAACGGGCCCTGGGAGGGATTTGAACCCACGATCTCCAGTTCTGTACACTGGTGTTTTAACCAACTAGACTACCAGGGGGACCGCAGATTCTCAGCCTCCAGGAACGCTTTGTTATCTCAAATACAGCTGTTACGCATCCAAGCTGAATTTATAATTATTTTTTATGAATTTATCGTTCGAATTGATGAAATTAATTAATTTTAAGGCTTTAACGATGATTAACCGAACAAATGAAATCAATTTTTGATTTATTTAACTCAACACTGATAGGTGTACGAATTAATCGTATCCTTTTTTTATTAAACCTAACATGTAGTATTTAGTTAACGATTTTTTCAAATCATTATATCAAATATTAATTTTTTTAAAAATTTTAATTTTCAAGAAATTAAATTTTTAATTTATAGAAAGATGTTAGATTGAACTGCTGATCTTAAAAAAAGCAGAAAAAATTTTTTATTTGAGATAAAAAAACGGGCCCTGGGAGGGATTTGAACCCACGATCTCCAGTTCTGTAACTTAACTATCAGTGTTGAGTTAAATAAATCAAAAATTGATTTCATTTGTTCGGTTAATCATCGTTAAAGCCTTAAAATTAATTAATATATTTTACATTATTGTTAAAAATTGAGATTTTTTTTAGTGAATCGATGCTAAATAATGTCTTAAATATTATATTCAAAGATTTTTAAAATTAGATTATTTATAAAAAAGTCTTGATTAATTAAGTACCTCAAAAATTAATGAAATTTCAAGCGCTAATATCTCCGCCTGAAGTCAAGAAATTTTCAAAATTTTTTTTAAAATTTTAAGGGACACATAACATGATCATTGGCTAAAAATATTAAAAATTCCAGAAGTTTCGATCTCTAGAAATTTTTACTCAAAAAATGCTAATTCTATCCACCTGATTCAACCTTAAGTATCCGATTCGAGATATCATTTGAAAACTATACTTTCAAATATAAGTACTTTCATAGAAATAAATGAGGTATTACATCCAAATTAAAAAAAAAGGGGGGGTTTGAGATTTTTTGAAAAAAAAATGTTTGAAAAAAAAATTAGGTCTTAATTCGATAATGGTTTTGAAATATCACTAGTTACAATATTTTCAGATATTAGTACTTTCATAGAATTAAATGAGGTATTACACCCAAAAAAAAAAAAATATTGCATTTTTTTTTATTTTTCTATTTTTTTAATTTTGACAAAAAAAAATTTTGAAAAAATTAAGTATCAGATCCAAAAAATAACAATAAACAAGGTTCTTAAAACTAGTACTTCCATGGAAATAAATTAGGTACTACGTTGTTGCGTAGGCATAGTATGGGAAGAATGTTAATATGTTTTTGTAATATTATATTTAATATGTTTAATTTCGTGGAAGATGCTTAGTAAAAGAGATCACTAATAAGAAAACTAATAAAAATAATATGTGGGAATGGTATTTACAAGCTTATAGATTGAAAGCCAATATGAAAAACAACATCTCTGACGTCAAAGAGCAACCTTTGAACTTGGTATAGAAAACGCCTACGACAACATAAAAATTCTTCTCATATAGTAGCTACATTCTTTCACACGGTTTAACGCATATTAGCTACTGTCCAGGGATGTCGCGAGACACTCGTAAAAGACACTGCATTAAGATCATTTCATTAGAATACTTGTTTGAGATCTCGATACTAGCATCTTGTAGTTATACTTATATTATGGAACTTAGAGTATTTCAATAAACAAACAAGTATATACAACAACTTTGGTTAATTTATTTTCCTCTACAATAAACCAGCCTTAAAATAACTTTAAGGTCCGAATAAAAAGAATTCTCAATCACCTGAGAATAAATATTTAATAATCCAGCAAATACGCTACAACGTCCAAAAAGAAAAAAAAAATTGTATTTTTTGTATTTTTTTGGGAAAAAAATTTTCAGAAAATTAAGTATCCGATTCGAGATATCATGTAAAAACCATACTTTCAAATATAAGTACTTTCATGGAAATAAATGAGGTATTACATCCAAATTAAAAAAAAAAAAGTACCTCGAGCTTTTTTGGTGAAAAAATTTTTGAAAAAAAAATTAGGTCTTAATTCCATAATATTTGTGAAATATCACCGATTACATACATACGTACGTACACACACACACACACACACACACACATACAGACTTTTTTTAAAAACAGGTTTTTTAGCTTACTGGGGTCCCAAAACGTGCTTATATGCCAAAAAATAGAAATTCAAATTTTGACCTAACACAATGGTTCCTCTTTGAGGAACCAATACCAAATTATTTTTTCTCATTGGACGTAGTACCTAATTTTTTTCTATGAAAGTACTAGTTTTAGACAGTTCGTTTTTAGTAATTTTTTGGATCTGATACCGAATTATTACAAAATTTATTTCTCAAAATTAAAAAAGTTTTTTTAAACTGCAATATTTTATTTTTTTTTTGGTGTAATACTTCATTTAATTCCATGAAAGTACTATCTTGAATAATTATTATCCAATGAATTACGTTAGATTTTATTTGAAAAAAATAGATTTAGTTAAATTCAATACATAAATTTTCTTTTAACTTTTAAAAGTTAATAGAAATGAGTGTATAATTGAATGGTTGTAATCAGTGATATCGAAGTATTTCTCTCATTGTTTGAGGAACCTTAGTGCCAGCTAGTTGGCAGGGTATTTTATAAAATTATAGGTATGTTTCCATTAATGGCAAGTAATATGCCACAAAGAGTAATTATTGATGCCCCTGAAAATAGCCTATTAAATCAAGATAATGAATTGGCGGATCTTGATCAACTTGAAAAAAATACAGGGAAACTTTTGTAAAAGGGTCCCGAAAGCGGCTAATTTATGATACAGTAATTGCATCACCAAGTAAAAAATCGCGGACTGAAGAAATAGCTAATATTTATGATTATGATGGTAAGTTATAAGATAAAATAAAATCAAAACAGCATTTTAATAGTATATTACAATCCTAGGACAGAAAAATAAAGGATGAAAGGTGATTTATGTGCAATTTGGGTCATTCTTTGTTTTTCTGTCCGAGGGTTGTATAAAATTTTTTTGCGGCTGTAGCGAAAAAACACGTCAAATATGTGCTTTCGGGCCGCAGACCAAAAATATAATTATAAAAAAAAAAATTTTCTTATAAAATTTGTATTTTTCAATTTTAAAAGAAGTTCAATTGTTCATATTAAAATAAATTATTAAGCAGCTGCGTTTATTTTTCAAGTTAAAGAAAATATACAATCAGATTAAAATATTAACATATATTTTAAAGTCAAAACAAAGTAAAATGAACTATGACAACAGCGTAGAATATACTTTTAATGTGCATAGAATACATGCACTTAAAGGCAATGTTATCATTTACCGTCATCTATACTTCGATAATTTATTTTTAACAAAATTTTATTTTAATTAAAATAATAGAATAATGTATAATTCCATAGATAAAAAGCAAAAAATGATATGTTATGTCTCAAAAATAGGAAATTTGGTTTTTTTCTCGATAAAACAACTTAAAAACAGATGATTCCCCGAATTTGAAGGTTTTCTATAAATTTTGAAGAGTGCTATGCTGACTTAAAGTTTTTTGGTCAAATTTCTCTTCTTAGCCACCATTTTTGAAAATCCCGTAAAAAAGCTCAAAAAAACGTTAAAGAAAGAAAAAAAAGTAGGTTTTCGATGTAAAATTTGATGAAAAATTCAAATTTTCAGTCAGATTTTTCTTTTAAGCGAGTAATACCGATTTTCTTTTTTTTCAATTTTGACTTGTTACTTATTTTGCTGATTTCCCGCTAAGTCACGTGACCAAATGAAAATCTGACTGATTTGAATTCTGCGGGAAATTTTACAAAGGTATAGTAATTTTGGTATCCTTTGAATGATACATCTCAATTTAACAATTTAATTAAAATGGTTTATTAAAATATAGAAAAAATGAAAATTTATAAAATGGTATTTTATTGATTTTTGGGTACATTTCTAACTATTTATAGATATTTTGATAGAAAATAAAATCTAAACTTAAAAAAAATTTTATTATTAATAAATAATAAATTATTTTATTAATAATAGATAAATAATAAATTATAAATAATAAATAATAAATTATTTTATTAATAATAGACATAACTTTTGTTTTTCCAAAAGAAGTATTTTTATTTTTAGATTTTACATGATTTTTAGGCTAAAAAAATTAAAAAATTCAAGAAAATCTTATTTTATAAATTTTCATTTTTTCTATATTTTAATAAAGTATTTTAATTAAATTGTAAAATTGAGATGCATCATTCAAAGGATACCCAAATTAACTATACCTTTGTAAAATTTCCCGCAGAATTCAAATTTTTGGTCAGATTTTTATTTGGTTACGTGACTTAGTGAGAAATCAGCAAAATAAGTAACAAGTCAAAATTGAAAAAAACGAAAATCGGTATTACTCGCTTAAAACAAAAATTACTCTCGAAAATTTTGAGAAAAAATATTTTTTTTTTTTTAGCGGGAAACTTTTTAGTTATTTTCACTTAAAATTTAACACAAATTTGAATTGACATAGAGTAGGAAAAATCTGAATAAAAAATCAAATTTTTCATCAAATTTTACATCGAAAACCCCCTTTTTTTTCTTTCTTTAACGTTTTTTAGAGCTTTTTTACGGAACTTTCAAAAACGGTGGCTGAGGAGAGAAACTTGAACAAAAAAACTTTAATAGCACCCTTCAAAATTTATAGAAAACCTTCAAATTCGGGGAATCATCTATTTTTAAGTTGTATTATCGAAAAAAACCAAATTTCCTATTTTTGAGACCTGGACTATCATTTTGTGCTTTTTATCCATGGAATTACCCTAATAGAAAACTGAATTTTTAACTTTCCTATAAGAAATATATGTCGAAGGACTGCAGATGACTCACTTAGGCTGATCTGACGCGAAGTGGCCTTTGCGCGGTCAATACCTTCCCTTTCTTTGTTGAGATAGATAAACTTTCACTCAAGAGCCAGCAGATCTATCGGGATTACGCCGGCAATGAATAGAGCTACCTCCAAGGAGACTGTGCGATTAGCACAGGAGATTCGCAGGGCTCCTTGCCTATTGACGCTCGTAAGCTTAGAGGCGTTATAAGTGACCTTCTTTATGCTGTCGGCCCATATTTCTGCACCATACTGGTGTATAGAGTGGGTGACCGACATAAGAAGCTTGCGCTTTCCAGTCTTAGGTCCGCACGTATTTCTCATTAGTCTGCTTAACGCATTAGTGAGCCTTGCAGCTTTCTCCGTGCTTCTTTGAATCTGCGCTATGAAGGTCAATACATATTGGGTCTTCCATCCAGTAATTGACCCCAATTTCTCCTAGGAAATTTTTTCACATTTTGCCGCGATGACTAGGATCAGGTCATCTGCAAAAATCGTCAAGAGATCTGACCAACACAAAATTATTCTTAGTATTTATTTTCAAAGTATTTAACACATCATTTTAAATATTAAATAACTAATTTCTTTCGTATAATCGTCAAGGAGTCTGGAAAACACACTATGTAAAGTGATATTTGTTTATGTTCTCGGCCGAGGTGCACAAATCATTTTCTCGGCCTCGCCTCGCCTCGCCTCGTTCTCGGCCGAGAATTCCTCGTTTCTAAGCGAGGTACAATCTTGAATAATATAAAATCAAAAAATTTTAATCAAGGCTTCAAAAAATTATAAAATTGCATGTATAATGCATATTAAAAGTAAATTATACACATTTAAAGCACATTTATGATGAAGTGATAATTCAATATTTTTAAAACATTTATAAATATCATCTTTTAGAAAATTTTTTTCAAGCACAAGAATAAAAAATTAATAGAGCACAGAGAAAAAGCATTTAACACTTTCTTTCTTTAGTTCTTTTCCTCGGTCAGTTTTTGAATACTTATAAGAAAAAAGTAACAGACTATAATAGAATTTAAGACCACATCTTAATCACCCTTATTTTCATAATCCAAAAAAATTTTCAAATTAAGTTGGCAGTAAAAGAAATTGGTGTTCATAAATGGTCAGATAGCTTATAAAATAATAATTTTTATATTTAAAAACAGAAATACTAAAAAATGCATGAATCTTTCTCTATTTATCGATATTTAATTTAGGTTTTATAAATTATAAATAATGAAACAATTTAATTATATCTTTGTTAATAATTGAAAGTTGTAAATGCTTTTCTTATGGCATTATTGCCTGCTATTAAATATCGTGAAGCCAGATTTAACGCGTTTCATTATTGTTGTCGTATAGCCGATAATATATAAATCATTAAGATATAAAGAAATAAAAATTTTTATTTCTTAATATCTTAATTTTAACTCCCTAAAAATTCTTAGCATTTCTAAGGTGCTGTTCCAAGGGGTATGGCAATCTAGTCTTGGTAAAAATTGGGTAAAAAAAGAATTACGAGGTTTAACGAGGCGAGGCGATGCGAGATTTTGGAAATTTTATTCTCGGTCTCGCCTCGTCTAAGTGAGAATTTCAAATTTTGATCTCGCCTCGTTATCGCCTCGTTCTCGCCTCGCCTCGTACACCGAGAACGAGGTTGCCTCGTTACCTCGTCACAGGTCTAAAGTGAACTTTATGGGGTATAATAAAATTTTCCATTTTCTTAGATATATACAATTTTGGGCTAATTTGATACTTTCGGGCCAATAAGATACTACTGGGCAAAACCAGCCCTTGTGGGTCTAAGTGATTTTATTTATTTTTATTTTTAAGCCGATAAATCAATTAATTATAAACCTATTAAGGAAAATAAAAGTAAAACAATATAATCAATATTTTTAATTGAATGTAATTATTAAAATTGTATTTAAAATTTTACATTTTTTGTTCTCATGACTAACCCACTATTTCAATCACTCAACGGGGATTGGCGCGCGAAGCGCGCAGGGGGCGGAGCCCCCTAGTATATATATATATATACTAGGGGGCTCCGCCCCCTGCGCGCTACGCGCGCCAACCCCCGCAGAGTGATTGAAGTATTGCGATAGTATATTTTTATAATCACTTGTAAGGCGTACCACAGTGTAGTAAAAAAAAAAAGTGGCCAAAAATCGGCTTCAAAAATCGGTTTTAAAATATGCACATAGATGATAAATAAACCTAAAAAAAGTGTATTAGTATAACTTTAGATGGTTGTATGTAGTATAAAGAGGTGTTAGTCAACATTTGCAATTTAGTCAAAAAATGAAAAATTTGATTTTTCTATTTTTACTTATATTTTAAACTTAAACAAAGTATAAAAAATATAGATTATATAAAAACATAAAAAAAAACAACTTTATAATAATTGGTTAAATATAGAAAAAACCGCATTGGCCCAAAAGGACCACTTTGGCCCAATAGGTTCACTTTGGCCCAAAAGGACCATTTTGGCACAAAAGGTCCATTGGCACAAAAGGTCCATTGGCACAAAAGGTCCATTGGCACAAAAGGTCCATTTTGGCACAAAAGGTCCACTTTGGCACAAAAGGTCCATTGGCACAAAAGGTCCATTTTGGCACAAAAGGTCCATTTTGGCACAAAAGGTCCATTGGCACAAAAGGTCCATTTTGGCACAAAGGGCTCATGCGACATGGTTCATTTTGGCACAAAAAATCCATTTTGGCACAAAAGGTCCATTGGCACAAAAGGTCCATTGGCACAAAAGGTCCATTTTGGCACAAAAGGTCCATTGGCACAAAAGGTCCATTTTGGCACAAAAGGTCCATTGGCACAAAAGGTCCATTTTGGCACAAAGGGCTCATGCGACATGGTTCATTTTGGCACAAAAAATCCAATTTGTCACAAAAGGTCCATTTTGGCTCAAAAGGTCCATTGGCACAAAAGGTCCATTGGCACAAAAGGTCCATTTTGGCACAAAAGGTCCATTGGCACAAAAGGTCCATTTTGGCACAAAAGGTCCATTGGCACAAAGGGCTCATGCGACAGCGGCGGTGGCGGTTATAACTTTATAATATATAGAGATATATATGTGTGTGTGTGTGTGTAATACATGCGTGTGTACTTTTACTCTAGGATATGCAGCTGACCTGGTCCTAGTCATCACGGCAAAATATGAAAAAATTGCCTAGGAGAAATTGGGGTCAATTACTGGATGGAAGACCACTGATTTTATCTTTTTGGTATCTACTGAATTCTTAACTGTTAATTATTCTGTAACATTATTTTTATTAAAGAAATACTTTTAAAATTTTCTGTTATTACATTGAAATGTACTGTGAAGCGCATTTGCTGTTATGAGTCTTCGGCATTTTTTTATCCCTTACTTTTATTTTTTATACTCACATAGAGCTTTTTTTACCTCCTTACATGTTACAGTATAATTATTTAACAGTTAAGAATTCAGTAGATACCAAAAAGGTAAAATCGTACCCAGTATACATTATTTAAGCGCCATTGTATGTTAAAAAGTTGGGCCCAGTTATTTAACATATCATTTATTTTTTAAGTAACATTTAAAATAAAAATAATATTTTGTTTATTTGAAGTAATAAGTGTTCAACTCAAGAATATATAAATTTTATATGTAAGTAACAACACAAATGCTGGGCCATCTTTATTAACGCATATCATAAGTTTTTAAAAGAACTACTACTAACTACCAACTTCTAGATAAATAAATTGCGATAAATAAAGAATGAATTGTAAAAATAAATTTTGTAGACCACAGGTTTTTGAAAGGAACTGAATCTGGACCCGGGTTTTTTACTTTTTAAAGTATTTTTTTTTGGGCGATATCAAATATTTTTTAAAATTTAATATAAAGAAAAGCACAGCATTTTTGAAAGTTGTAAATGCTTTTCTTATGGCATTATTGCCTGCTATTAAATATCGTGAAGCCAGATTTAACGCGTTTCATTATTGTTGTCGTATAGCCGATAATATATAAATCATTAAGATATAAAGAAATAAAAATTTTTATTTCTTAATATCTTAATTTTAACTCCCTAAAAATTCTTAGCATTTCTAAGGTGCTGTTCCAAGGGGTATGGCAATCTAGTCTTGGTAAAAATTGGGTAAAAAAAGAATTACGAGGTTTAACGAGGCGAGGCGATGCGAGATTTTGGAAATTTTATTCTCGGTCTCGCCTCGTCTAAGTGAGAATTTCAAATTTTGATCTCGCCTCGTTATCGCCTCGTTCTCGCCTCGCCTCGTACACCGAGAACGAGGTTGCCTCGTTACCTCGTCACAGGTCTAAAGTGAACTTTATGGGGTATAATAAAATTTTCCATTTTCTTAGATATATACAATTTTGGGCTAATTTGATACTTTCGGGCCAATAAGATACTACTGGGCAAAACCAGCCCTTGTGGGTCTAAGTGATTTTATTTATTTTTATTTTTAAGCCGATAAATCAATTAATTATAAACCTATTAAGGAAAATAAAAGTAAAACAATATAATCAATATTTTTAATTGAATGTAATTATTAAAATTGTATTTAAAATTTTACATTTTTTGTTCTCATGACTAACCCACTATTTCAATCACTCAACGGGGATTGGCGCGCGAAGCGCGCAGGGGGCGGAGCCCCCTAGTATATATATATATATATACTAGGGGGCTCCGCCCCCTGCGCGCTACGCGCGCCAACCCCCGCAGAGTGATTGAAGTATTGCGATAGTATATTTTTATAATCACTTGTAAGGCGTACCACAGTGTAGTAAAAAAAAAAAGTGGCCAAAAATCGGCTTCAAAAATCGGTTTTAAAATATGCACATAGATGATAAATAAACCTAAAAAAAGTGTATTAGTATAACTTTAGATGGTTGTATGTAGTATAAAGAGGTGTTAGTCAACATTTGCAATTTAGTCAAAAAATGAAAAATTTGATTTTTCTATTTTTACTTATATTTTAAACTTAAACAAAGTATAAAAAATATAGATTATATAAAAACATAAAAAAAAACAACTTTATAATAATTGGTTAAATATAGAAAAAACCGCATTGGCCCAAAAGGACCACTTTGGCCCAATAGGTTCACTTTGGCCCAAAAGGACCATTTTGGCACAAAAGGTCCATTGGCACAAAAGGTCCATTGGCACAAAAGGTCCATTGGCACAAAAGGTCCATTTTGGCACAAAAGGTCCATTTTGGCACAAAAGGTCCACTTTGGCACAAAAGGTCCATTGGCACAAAAGGTCCATTTTGGCACAAAAGGTCCATTTTGGCACAAAAGGTCCATTTTGGCACAAAAGGTCCATTGGCACAAAAGGTCCATTTTGGCACAAAGGGCTCATGCGACATGGTTCATTTTGGCACAAAAAATCCATTTTGGCACAAAAGGTCCATTGGCACAAAAGGTCCATTGGCACAAAAGGTCCATTTTGGCACAAAAGGTCCATTGGCACAAAAGGTCCATTTTGGCACAAAAGGTCCATTGGCACAAAAGGTCCATTTTGGCACAAAGGGCTCATGCGACATGGTTCATTTTGGCACAAAAAATCCAATTTGTCACAAAAGGTCCATTTTGGCTCAAAAGGTCCATTGGCACAAAAGGTCCATTGGCACAAAAGGTCCATTTTGGCACAAAAGGTCCATTGGCACAAAAGGTCCATTTTGGCACAAAAGGTCCATTGGCACAAAGGGCTCATGCGACAGCGGCGGTGGCGGTTATAACTTTATAATATATAGAGATATATATGTGTGTGTGTGTGTGTAATACATGCGTGTGTACTTTTACTCTAGGATATGCAGCTGACCTGGTCCTAGTCATCACGGCAAAATATGAAAAAATTGCCTAGGAGAAATTGGGGTCAATTACTGGATGGAAGACCACTGATTTTATCTTTTTGGTATCTACTGAATTCTTAACTGTTAATTATTCTGTAACATTATTTTTATTAAAGAAATACTTTTAAAATTTTCTGTTATTACATTGAAATGTACTGTGAAGCGCATTTGCTGTTATGAGTCTTCGGCATTTTTTTATCCCTTACTTTTATTTTTTATACTCACATAGAGCTTTTTTTACCTCCTTACATGTTACAGTATAATTATTTAACAGTTAAGAATTCAGTAGATACCAAAAAGGTAAAATCGTACCCAGTATACATTATTTAAGCGCCATTGTATGTTAAAAAGTTGGGCCCAGTTATTTAACATATCATTTATTTTTTAAGTAACATTTAAAATAAAAATAATATTTTGTTTATTTGAAGTAATAAGTGTTCAACTCAAGAATATATAAATTTTATATGTAAGTAACAACACAAATGCTGGGCCATCTTTATTAACGCATATCATAAGTTTTTAAAAGAACTACTACTAACTACCAACTTCTAGATAAATAAATTGCGATAAATAAAGAATGAATTGTAAAAATAAATTTTGTAGACCACAGGTTTTTGAAAGGAACTGAATCTGGACCCGGGTTTTTTACTTTTTAAAGTATTTTTTTTTGGGCGATATCAAATATTTTTTAAAATTTAATATAAAGAAAAGCACAGCATAAGTAGAAAGTCGAATTCGAGTTTAGGTATAGGAAAAAACATTTAGATAATTAGGAAATAATTAAAAATGAATAAAAGATTATATTTTAAAATTAAAATCAATTTTTAATTCTTTTAGTACATAAGCTGTATAACATTCTTTTGATAACAACATAATGATACTTTATTTATTAATTCTTGAAAGAATATACTAAAAGTACCTTCAATGCAACTGAGAAAAAAAATTTATGTAAACTTTATTTTTATCACAAAATTAATAAAAACAATTTTTATAAACTTATTTTTATGAGGCTTCTAGAATAAAAAATAACGCATTAGTTGAATTTCTTAGCCATTTTCGTTTTACAACAGATTCATCTTGTATAGTTTGGGCACTTGTTTATGATAAAGCTGTGATGGTTTTAAGAAACTTTTAGAATTGATTATTCAATATTAGTCGACTAAAAGACTAAATAAAAGAAATTATTATCACTTACTGTTATTTAGAAAATTTTTTAGTATGGGAAGGGTTTGGATAGACTGCATTTTAAATTTATCTTTTAGGAATTCCCAAAGGATTGCCCATCCTTGTCTATTTTAAAGTAATACCTATATATTGTTTAATTATTTTTAAAAATAAATTTTTTAAATGAAACCATTATAATGCAATTGGCGCCAAAGGTGTCTGGCATATTTTTGGAAAAAGCCAATAGATTAAATAAAAAAAACGCTGCCAAGTAATTGGCACTATGGTTCCTCATTAACAATAACAAAATGTTCTTAATGGTCTATTTTACTTAACAAAGTATAATGTCATAAGAAAAACTAAGAATGATCTTTGAATGATCTTATCCTTGATACTGTTAGTTTAACATCTCATGGAAAAAATTAGGTTTTTTACATAAAAAAAAGAAGATTTTTCTATACTAGTACATAATCTTCTTTTATGATAATTATGTCTGCTAGACAGTTTTTGGTGTAGCTGGTGTAGTTATATCTTGAGGACATAATTACACCAGCTATAGGATTAAAGAAAAAATTTTTGATTTGATTGAGAGATAAAAATGATACCTAGTAAAAATGTTAATTCTATAGATATTAGTAATTTCATAGAAATAAATTAAGTACTACGTCCAAAAAGAAAAAAAATTATGGTATTTTTTTATAGTATTTTAAGTATCAAGGGCGTAAAAGTTTCGGCACTAGCGTGAGCACTATAATAAGTGTTCACGCTCGTGTCTAAAGTATTTCGCCCATGATGCTTACACTATTTTTTGCCCACCTAGGCGTAGAACGAGTTCAGAAAATTCTTTAAACACAAGTTTTACGCCCGGGAGGGCAAAAAATTATTTTATGTTAAAAGTTTTAAAGAAAAAAAATTTCGAAAAATTACGTATCAGATAAAGGGATCCTTTACAAACGATAATTCTAGATATTCATACTTTCATAGAAAGAAATTAATTACTATAGTCCTAAAAAAAATAATTGTTTTTTTCTAATTTGTTTATGTAAAAAATTAAAAAAAAAAATTGTTTGAAAAATTAGGTATTGGATTGGAGATAACGAGTAAAGACGATAATTCTAGATATTAGTACTTTCATGGAAAAAAATGAAGTACTTCGTCCAAAAAAAAAAATTATGGTATTTTTTTAATTATTTTATGTAAAATATTTTGAAAAAAAAAATTTTGAAAAATTACGTATCAGATGGAAATCCTTTACAAACGATAATTCTAGATATTCGTACTTTCATAGGAAGAAATTAAGTACTGCGTCCTAAAATAAAAAAAAAAATTGTCGTTTTTGGGCGACAAAAAATTTAAGAAAAAAATTTTGAAAAAATTACGTATCAGTTCCAAAAAATTACTATAAACGATATTTCAGAAAAACTAGACTCCCACCCAAATAAATTAAGTACTGCGTCCATAAAAAAAAAAAAAAATTTTTTTTTTTTGTATTTTTTGTTTAAAAAAATTTTGAGAAAAAAATTTTTAAAAAATAAATTATAAGATTCAAGATATCGAGTAAAAATTGTACTTTCAGATATAAGTACTTTCATGGAAATAAATGAGGTATTACATCCAAATTAAAAAAAAAAAAAAGTTTGAGATTTTTTGATGAAAAAATTTTTGGAAAAAAAATTAGGTCTTAATTCCATAATGGTTGTGACATTTCACCGGTTACATACACACACACACACACACACACACACACATACTTTTTTAAAAACCGGTTTTTTAGCTTCCTGAGGTCCCAAAACGTGCTTATATGCCAAAAAATCAAAAATCAAAATTTGACCCATCAAATTATATAACTTAATATTCTTACATAAGATATTTTCAAATCTTATACCCTCTTGTGTAAATTTTTCTATACATCCGCTATATGTGACAAAAAAATAAAAAAAATCTTGAAGTAATTTGTATAAATTTATTAAACAGTAAATTTTATTTCTGAAATCATAAATACCATATTAAATAATAATTTTTTTTATATGTCTAATTTTCAACCCTGATATAAAAAAATCAAATTTTGTAATAGTTTTGTAATATAATGTAGCAATGGTAAAAAAAAGAAAATAAAACTGATAAAAATTTTCATGCTGAAACTCGTATTATTAGAAGAAATTAAAAGAAGAAATTAAAATTAATAAAAATTTTCATTTTAAAACTCTTCATTACCTACCTAAAAAAAAATAATATTAATGATCCCATGTATATAGTAAATAAAATACTCCGAGTAAAATCGCAGTATTTTTTTTTTTTGTATTAATTCATTCATTTCAAAATATAAAAATTTCGCATCTTAATTCTTTCTCTCTCTATCTCCTTTTTCTTTATCTATCTCACATCATATGTCACACACAAACAACAACATATACACACACAGTTATAACCATAGCCTGTTTCTATTATGGTGACGAGTACTATTTTTAAATACACATACATGCACAAATTATATACAAGCAACTTAAAATCTCGCGTCTTACTTCTTTCTCTCTCCATCTCCTCTATTTTTATTTGTCTATCTTTCTCGCGTCTAAAAGAAAAAAAATTTTTTAATCGTACCTGGGGTTTTTATTATAATAAGTTGTATGCATTATATTTTATGTATTTTAAATAATATTTAACAATTAATTCAAATATTTTTAATAAAAAAACGATATATAAAATTTTTTGTAGGTTAGAGAACCCCAAGGTTAAATTATATAAGCCCGTAGTTCTCCGGGCCAGTCAAGAGTGGTTTTCATTATGAAAACTAAGCTTGAATATCTGGACCCTTCGCCCTATCGGGCTTCTGAATTGATAATAATATTTCCGAATAATACAAATAAAAAGGTAGAAAAAAGGAAGTTTATTTCTAGTTTTCATTTTTAAAATTTAATTTACAGATTGAGCAGATTGACACGGAAATGAAAATCTATCAAAAAAGATTAGAAGAACAGAAAAAACTACGAGAAAAAGTTTTACGTGAAAAAGAGAATCGTCGAAAGTTAGCAGCTCTTACGAAACATCTATAGGATCAATTATTATGGTATACAAATTTTAAATTGAAATTTAATTTAAAATACTATAGTTTTTACAAAAGAAAATTTATTCTTTTAAAATCAGTATAGTAGTTAAAAATAGAGGAGCTCTTAATTAAAATATTATCCAAACTTTATCAGTGCGGATGTCATGAACTTTGCATGTTTATGACTCGGTCAGAATCGGTCCAAAATTAACTTTTTTTTTTAGAAGGTACAAATTCAAAAAAAAAATTAAACAAAAGCTGCGAATTAATGACTCAAAAGTTTCTCAAAGAAGTGATAAATGGGTTACTTTTTTAAAACATGCTTTACATTCAGGTCAAACACATTGTCAGGAAAAATATGAATAAAAAATAAATAATTCATCATTTGTCAAATAATTCTTTTTTGTTTTAAATTTGTTTTACCTATGCATTAACTTTAAGGTGAAAGGGTATGTCAGAAAAATTATTTTAAAGTTATTAAAATAACAAGCTTTCTAATGATCAATAAAATAATATTGCTTAATTTAAATAAAGAATACATTGTTACTAAATAATTAATGGCTCTCTTTACAATGAATTACAATCATTTTTTTTTTTTTTTTTTTTTTTAAGGGAAATATGTGAATCTTGCATCAGCCATGGAGTGTTAGACCCGCAAATTTCCATGACCGCCCAGTTGTACAAAGTGTACAACTAGGAGACTACCGGCGAGCGCGGTTGCCGGCTACGGCCCAGATTCTTACTGGATAAACACACTTTTAACCCCCCGCGCTCGTTTGTCCCAAACCGGAACTCCCTTTTCAGGTATAACTTCAGTTTGGGACGCGCAGCCTAGGCAGCTGGCCGCTGCCTTCCCCCCTGCCTAGGGGCAGGAGAGCTCTGTACGATAGAAAGCCCTCCTCCTTCTTCTCCAACAAGGTGGTCCTTACGTACTCTGCTACTTTGTTCCAGTTTTCGGAACTCCGTAGCATTTCCGGGACCACCGTCTCCGGCCTCCAAATCGGGAAGGGCGGGCGCCCTCCGCGTAGCGCACAGATTCGAAGAATGTGTGCTCTACTGTATCATCCACGCCCGGACAGTGCAAGCACTCCTTTGTTGCCACCTTATGCCAATGCTTCAACATGACACTGAAATACCCGTGTCCAGTTAAGAACTGGGTAAGGTAGAAATCCACCTCCCCATGCTGTCGTCCCATCCATGCCTGCAGGTCTGAGATCAGTTTGCGCGTCCATAGGGCATTTTTCTCTTGGTTCTTTTTCCATCGTTTCTTCCATGCTTTCATAGAGTTGAAGCGGGCGCGAGTGGAAGCCACTTCGCACTCATCTACGCACTCGTAGATGAATTTCTGCTCCAACGCTAGCAGGTCAATGGGTATCACCGAAGCAACAACCTGGATCGCCTCTAGAGATACCCTGTGGTATCCGCAGGTGATCCTCACTGCCGCTTGCCTCTGTACCGACGATGTTTTTCGTCTGTACTTGGCAGTTTCTGTGGTCTTCACCCAGACTACTGATCCGTAGAGCAGAACAGAGTTGACTGACATCAGGAGCCTTCGCTTCCCTGGTTTGGGTCCCCCAATGTTGGCCATAAGCCTTGACAGGGAGGATGCGGCCGACGCTGCCTTTTCACACGACCTCTGAAATTGCTCCCAGAAGGTCAGCTTGTTATCAAGCTGAACTCCCAGGTATTTCACCGATGTTCTGGTTCGGATCGTGTGAGGGTTTCCGCCGTCGTCGATAATTACATCGAAGTCGGTGGGAACCCTTCGACGAGTCAGCAGTACGATCTCCGTTTTTGGGATGGCAAGCTGGAGCCCGTGATCGCCCATCCAGAGGTTGATCCGTCTCATGACTAGATTCAACCTCTCCTGGGTCACTTCCAAGTCCCTGCCAGTTATAGTCAGGGCGACGTCGTCGGCGTACCCGATCAGGGAAACTCCTTCCGGGAGGTGGACGCGCAACAAGCCATCGTAAAAGGCATTCCACAGATCAGATCCGAGAACCTGCACTCAAAATCCTTTCACGCCATCCGTAGAGCGTGTCGTAGAGCAGTCTCCGGTCCCGCAGGTAATCCTTTAGTACGTTACCCAGATACCTGGGTATCCGGAAATCGTACTCGAGGGACCGGATTATGTTATCCCATATGGCCGAGTTGAAAGCGTTTTTGGCGTCCAGCGTTACCAGAAGGACGTCCTTGCGAATTGCAGGCCGCTTTTCCCTCTCAGCCTCTACGGTATCCACGACACGCCGAATGGCGTCTATCGTGGAATGCCCTTCACGAAAACCATGCTGCTCCTCAGAGAGACCACCGCCCTCCTCGATTGCCCTTCTGAGCCTTGCCCGGAGCAAGCTCTCCATCACCTTATCAATGGTATTTAACATACACAAAGGTTTTTAAGTTGATGGAGAGTCCGGAGCTCCCCCCTTGCCTTTGTTCAAGAGCACGAGACGTGCCACCTTCCACTGCTTTGGGAACACTCTAGCCACCAAACATGCATTGAACATGCTTAACAGGATACCAGGGATTACTTTGACCGCTCTTTTGAGCACTTCCGCCGGTATCCCGTCCGGCCCCGGCGCCTTGCCATTTTTCATGGCCTTTATGGCCTTGACCATCTCCCCTTCGCTGAACAGCGGCACTTCCTCCCTGGGTATCACCTCAGCCGGGTTTTCCCGGATGGGCCTTTCAGGGAAGAGAGCACCGACGATCCGTTTAGTCGACGCCGCGTCCATCATGTTGTCGGACACCCGGTTCAACTTGCCCATTACGACTTTGTAACCTAGGCCCCAGGGGTCCTTGTTTACATCTTTGCGTAATGAACGCAGACATCGAGCCTTCCTTTGACGGATGGCCTTGGCCAGCCGGTGTTTGGCGTCCTTATGTTCCTGAGAAAGAACAGCGGCCTCAGGTCTGTCCCGTGCTCTTTGCGCCTTTGAGACGTTACTTTCTTAACTAAGATTTCAGCCTCATGGGGACTTGTGGCCCATCCATGCCAAGCGGGGATGGCCGCTGACTCAATTCGAAGATACTCTTCGAATCTGTCTTTGTCCATTTTTGGGACGTTCCAACCCAAGGGGCGCCTCCTGTACGGAGGTCGTTGTGAGATTCCTTCCAATACCCGGAAGGCGATGTAATGATGATCACTACCATTGTATGGATCATCCATCACCCTCCAGTCGCCTATTCTCCCGGACGCAGCTTCTGTAGCGAAGGTTATGTCCGGGATAGGGACACCCTAACCCGGCCTCTCTTAGGTGGGCCTGTTGCCTCTATTCTGGACCACTATTTTGCACCTAGTGGCCATTTCGAGCACCATTCGTCCCCTGGGGTTATTCGTTGGCATCCCCCATTCCAGAGCCCTGGCGTTGAAGTCTCCACCAAGGATGACGCCACCAGTCGCCGTCCGGACCGTGCTTTCGATGCTGGCCAGCTTTGTAGCCGGCTTTGTCGAGTTGTCGTTTGGGGAGAGATAGCAACTTATGTAAGTTGTCTCCCCGCACTTGGCCCAGACGTGGCAATTCCCTTTCCCTTCTTGGGTAAGAGACAATCATTACTTAAAGAATTACAATCATTACTTAATTAATAACTGAAATTATATCATAATTAATAATTAACAGTACTTCTGTCGGAAAAAACAGTCATCATAAAAGCATAATTTGAACCCTAAAACGTGCTCAGTTTTTTTAGAATTTGAATACATCGCGAAATGTAGTTAAGCTTTATCAAGTATTTAATTAAGTACTTTTTTATAAATTAAGGGGTATTATGGAGCGAAACGGGCAATGGGTTTAATCTTTAATTTAGGATTTATTATGTTGTAATTTACTGTGATTTTTATAATTAATTAAAGTAAACGTCGTTATTGAGTCTTATAAAGCTAATTATTGAAAATATATATTAGATTGGTCCCAAAATATAGAAATCAAGGAAAAAAAATAATCAAGTAAAAAAAAATTTTTGTCTGGGTAGGACAAGTAAAAATAAAACTTTTTCCCAATTATATGTATGTATAAAAAGTGTAATGGTTCTGAGTTATTTGAGGTTAAATTGGGAAGCGGAATCCAAAAAATTAAAAAAATCTAACTTTGAAGCAGCTGTATCTAAAAATTATGTATAATCTTAGGATTTTTCGGCTATTTTGTACAACCGTAAAATTTTTAAAAACCAACCAAATTAATACTAATAAATTGGGTCAATTTAAAAAATTATGTTTTGTTTAATGTTTTTTGTTCCGTGTATCAAACTGAACCCCAGAAACATTTAAATTAGTTTCAATATATCTTTTTAGGAATGAATTATTTTATTCTTGGTTAAAGGTATAAAATCATAAAACATCTTAATGAAGTAAATTTGCCAAGGTGACTTTTTTTGAAACTGAACTACGTTCTTAAAATTCTTCATTATAATTAATAATTATTCAACAATATTTTGTTTCTTTGCACCCAGACTAAAATGCTCAAAACTGAAAAAAACTAATTGCACAATAACTGCATAGTTTTAAAACAAAAAAAATAATTAGTTTTTTAAATAATAATATTATAATTGATATTTATGACGCCTACATATTAAGAAAAGTAAAAATGTAGATCAATTTAAAAAAAGAAGTCTCATTTGCTGCTTGTAAAAAATTTTTGAGGCCTCTTCTAGTTACCCTTAGCAAATTTTAGTACATACATTCCATATAATTGCTAACATCATTTGTTACATAAATAACTATATAAAGTTTATTTTAATAAAATATATGATAAAAAAATTTTAATTTCAAAATTTTAATATGTTTTATAGGCCTAAATGGATTTAAAAAAAAAGCATTTTCTAGTTTAGCAAATAGCTTGAGAAGAATAGATTTCGATGGAAAATAAACAGATTAAATATTTTACCAAAAGCAAAAAAAAATATCAAGTGAATTGATTTGCAAGTAATTAATGAACACATATGATTGAATCTTGAAAACATGAAGATTATGATAATAATAATGGCTATTATAAATTACTATCTTTCAGGAAAAGATGTACACTACACTACATTTCAGGTAGACTTTTGTCAATTACAAAAGATTCTTTGGAAAAAAATAAGATTCACCGTGGGAATCATTTCACAACTTTTTCAAACTGATAGTATATAAAGAAGAAGAAGCTATTATTTAAGTGAAAACAATTAATCAACAAGTGTGCTAGGCTTTTACAATATGAAAATATTTAAAACTTGTAAATAAATATATTTAATTTCTATTTTGCGAATTACATTTGTCTTTTACTTTTCTTCAAGTACAAATTATTTATAACACTTTCCTAGTACATTGGTTTGCAGAGAAGCCCTTAAGACTGATGTAAAAAAGTGTTTTCAAAACTTTAGAAATTATGAATAATAGTGATAAATTCTTAAGTAGAAAATAGTCTTTTTTTATTTATATATAAAAAATTAATTCAATGAAAATAAGAAAAAAAGTAAATTAAAAAAGAAATGAAAATAACTTAAATATTATTTAAACCATTATCGAAAAAAAATAAATTTTTTATAACCATTGCAGGATAATAAAAATATCTCATATTGAATGTAAAAGAACTTTATAAAATAGCTACCTAAAATAAGTTTTCAAATAAATTATAAAAATGTAAATATTACAAATTATTAAATGTCATAATTTTAAATACTTATTTGTTTTATGTATAGACAAAGTGTATGTTCAGAATTAATTTCTAAACAATTAAAATTTATTATACATGGAATATCTTTCCAATTACTGAACAAGAATTTGATAGTACATTTACTCTTGTAAATATATTATTAATTTGCTAAACCTTATATATTATTGATCTGCTGGGTTGTTTTTATGTACTTCTGTGCCTGTGCCTTATGGATATAAATTACAATTCTTCAGGTATGTTATGGTAATTATTGTCCAAAGTGGTCCAAAGTGGCTGGAATACGTATTAACCACATACTTATAACCCTCACAAAAAAGTAAAAAAAAAGGTTACAATGTTCATTTCTGCAATAGATATAAATAATTGCAAAAACACTTTAAACTGGGGTAGTTTCTACTAATTTAATGGCGCTTCCTAATTTCCCAGCAACTTTGGACCTGGATTCAGATTTAGCGATCCAGAATTCCTATAGTAGACCTTTTCTAAAGTTGGTACGCCATTTCACCCCCCCCCCCTTCCCCGAGGTTCATATCTGGAGTATAAACGCTCAAAACCAAAAATCTTAATAGATTTATAAAATCTTAACAAAATCTTAATTTGTTTGCACTAGCGTAAAAAATTATTAAGCTGTTGATGATGTGATTTACGACATGATTTCGACCGCAATTAACAAATAATAAAGATCATAAATTACATATATTTGTATTCACGGATAATAATACTTTCTCGTACAGAGACCAATAAATAAAATTTATCCTATCTTAATATTATAAGGTTTAAAAATGAATAAATATTGTGATGAATCAATTGGAGAAGCAAGAATCAGATATAAAGAAAACATTAAAATTATCAAAGACTGTTAATATGTAATAGAATATCTCGACCAAGAGGGTAAATAAATAAAAAAAATACAATTTTTTTACATATGACGTTTCGCGTGTTTTCAGCACACCTTATTAAACATACTATTAACAAAATAATAATTAGTATACTAATAACAATGATCAAGAACAAGTTGTTATATTTTTTTTATCTTAAATAATGTATTTTTTAATATGTTTTGTTAAATAACCTATATGTATTATTTTGTTAATTGAACAAGTTGATATATTTTTTTTTATCTTAAATAATGTATTTTTTAATATGTTTTGTTAAATAACCTATATGTATTATTTTGTTAATTGTATGTTTGATAAGGCGTGCGGAATACACGCGATACGTAACTTGTAAAAAAAATTGCATTTTTTTCATTTATTTGCCCTTTTGGTCGACATATTCCCTTACATATGCATTTTATAAATAATGGCCGAAAAAGTCAACATAAATTATCAAAAACTTCTGCGGGATATCAATGTATTATTGATCATAGCATATTTAAAAATTTTAAGTAGTATTTTCATGAAAACTCAGATTTCAAGGGTTGATTGCCCCTGTTATATACTAAATAACCGTGAACATGAATGAAACAGAGCAAAGCCACTATAAATTTCTAAATTTATCTAATTATTGCTTATAAATCATAAAATTATGATTTCTTATGAAAAAATAATTTAAAAAATAATTAATACTTTTATTATTAATAATAAAAGTTATTTCATTTCGTATTTATATGATAGTGTAGAAATAATTATAATTTTTTTTTTTATAAATAATGATATAATTAAATAAATGCGTATAAATTTAATAAAAAAAACACTTTATTGAATTATTTCATGTATAAAATATAATTTTTTTCTATATATTGTGTGTTGATATTTTAATGAATATCGTTTTTTAATCTGTGTAAAAACTTATTTTTATCCTTAAAAGAAGCGCATAGTCGAATATAGTCGTATCTATTTTTATTATAATCTTTTATTAAATTTAAATCGTTAATTGATTTAACTCTACTTAATCCTACGTAAGTTATGCCTAATTGTTTTTCACTGTCTCCTATATGAAGAAACATTTTATGAATAGTCTGTCCTTGCGACTTGTGTATTGTTATTGAATAAGATAACATAAGTGGAATTTGTGTCCGGCTGCATTGTATTTTATTATGCTTCCATGTACGGATTAATGGAATTATTGGAAACAAATTTTTATATAAATATGGTCTGAGGTATTTGTCAAATTCTACTATGATTGCTTCTGGTAATTACGGCGGTGAACCATTGTCAGAATAAATTATTTCTCTGACATGACCTAAAATACCATTGATTAAACCTCCAGCAGTCCATAAGTCTGTCCTTAACATAATACGACAATTTTTAGATAAATATAGGATATTTTGTAATCCTAAAGCTTTTTCATCCGAACAACGAATGGCTATATTGGGTACACTTGTAACTACAATGCGAGCTACTGGGTTTTCAGTGTTTTTTAAATATTTTTCGTTATGTGAATCTACTTGTGTACATTTTGCGTATAAGTGTATTGCTTTCTCAAATAAATCTAATTCATTTTTTGGTATTATGGTTTTCCGTCTGTTATGTGATGCTTCATAATTTTCCTGTGACAATTCTGCGTTTGCAATTTCATCCAACAATTTAGAGTATGGCGTTTGATATCTTTTTTTCGGTGTACATTTTTTAAAAAGAAGTATTTCTGAAACTCATTAAAAACAAGTTTTCCCTGTGGTTACATTTTGTCTGTGGTTTTTTTGTACTAAATATTGCTGTATCTCCTATGGATGTTAATTGGTTATAATCACTGAATAAGTAGATTATTAATCCACCGAATGGTTCATCAATTTCATTAGCAAAAATTTCTCTGCACCGTGATTCTATTTGGTATAAAGTGCGTAATCCTATTAACGACATTTTGTCAATTATCAAAAATTTCAAATATTTTAAATCTGATTTTTTTACTTTTTGATTTTCTAATAAGCCAAATTGTTTGTAGTTTCGTGGTAATCTTTATACAGAGTGAAATGTTTTTGCAAATACATTCACAGCAGACATGCCAGTAGGTGCTGCGAATTCGACTCCATCTTCTCCAAAAGCAGTTGTTATCATTTTTATCATTTCTTTTATTACTGTGCTTTTTCTGATATTGCTTTTCCTTGAACTATTACTCTCTTGATTATATTGGATGTCCGTAATATTATTTTTAATGGCGTCTATTTGCGTATTTAACATTTTAAAATTTGTTGTTGATCTTCTGTAAATTTTATGTTAGTTTTATGTTGTAGCATACGTCAATTGGTCTTTTTCCTAATTCGAGTGTTTTAATATTATCACAGTATCCGGATAATTATTCAAAATGATTTCTAACCATTGCATCATTAATGGAATCAGGAATTTCTTATGCTTCATGATATTCTTGTAAATTTATATTACTTTCTTCTGTAATATTTAAAGAATTATAGAGTTCTTTCCATGTATCATGATTTACATTATTAAATAAAATTTTATTCATATCTATTCTAAACGCTACATTTAAAATACAATTTAATTTATAGTATTTTTCATCTTCTGCTTCATTACTAACAATGTTAAATTTAGAAAATATTCTTATAATACATTCTTTTTTTCGTTTTATAAATTTATTTCTAGCAACTCTGTAGTTTTTATAAAAATTTATCAAATTTAAATCTTCATATTGGGGTGGTCTTATTTTGTATTTTTCTATTAATGTTGAATTAATAGATTCTACAATTTCTTTAGTCTCGTTGCCAATCTGAACTGAGTGCAATTTAAAAATAATTATTTTTTATAAATGAATATTGATACATTCAAATTAAATATATCCTACATTAAATAATAGCAGTGTCATAAAAATCTTTTCATCGATTTATTCTTATTTTGATTGGTCTCGTTTATTTTGTCATGAGCCTGTATTATATTTTTTATTGGCTGCTTGCAGTATAGAATACAAGAAGTTCTCTGTCGCATACACATCAATATACTGTCGCGCGTTATTAAATTTTTATTATTATTTAATCTTTTAATATAATTATTTATTAACAACATTTTGTAAATGTAAATGTAAATGTAAATGTTATTTATTTGTCTAAAAACAAAATTTGATACAAAATTATATCAATGTAACATTATAGCCTAATATAGATACAACAATATAAAAAAAAAAAATTTTTTTAATAATTTGTATGTGCAATAATAATGTAAAAGTTAACAGCATAATAATAGCAGTAGTAAGTACAGTAGTACAAGCGATGGCATTCAATAACTAGAATTTAGTCAATAATAGCAAGTAATAAATAAATAACATAGTATATTAATATATATCAACTCAAAGATATATAACATTTACGATAACGTCATCAATAGCATAATTTTAGCCTATGTCACAATTCTGTATGTTAACTGCACTTAAAGACCGAACCGTCATATGTATGACTTAAGGATTTCAAATGAGCAGTTAAGGCTGTCTTAAAGGAGTTTAAAAAAGGAAAAAACCTTATTTTAGAAGGGAGTGAATTCCAGCTTTTTGTACCTTGTTCATGAAAGGAGAAATTTCCATACCATTTTTCAAGATCAGGCATATCCAATTCACGAGTTAGTAGATCACCTCTGGCTGTTTCTTTTGGGACGTATTTAATAAAAATATGAGTCAAATATTCAGGTCTATGTAAGCGACGAATTTTGTACATGATTATTAATGTACAATACATTTTACGCATGTAACAAGTTAACCACCCTAGTCTTTCTCTATATGGAGTGATATGATTGTCCCTGCGAACCCCAAAAATATACCTCAAACAAGAGTTACTCAGCCACTGAATTTTGGCATGTAAGTTTGTCGAACAGTCAAGGTATACAAAAGAACAAAAGTCCAAATGAGGAACAACCAGGGCTTGAACAAGTTTGATACGTAGAACTTCCGTTGTACATTGCCTGATAAATCTGAGTGTGTAGAGGACCTTAATAACTTTCTTACCTATGGATGTTATATGCGCTTTCCAATTTAATTCGTTATCAAGTATGACTCCTAGGATTTTTACTTCCTTAACAAAAGGGACAGTGATTCCTTCACTTATTTTAACACCAGGAAGCTTCAGTTTTTCTATTTGGTCTACAAAGTAGCTTGTACCAAAATAGATTGCCTTTGTTTTATCAGGGTTAAGTCTCAAAGATACAGTTTTTGCCCAGTCATTGATGTTGTAGGCTGCTAATGATAGTTTATTAATAGCTTCATTTATATTCTTAGGTTACGTTTGTATGTATATTTGTAAATCATCTGCGTATAGTAGATGATAAATGTCATCATAGAGATATTGTTTAACGTCATTAACATAAATACAAAACAGGAGAGGTCCTAAAACAGACCCTTGCGAGACAACAAGATTGACTTCAAGTGGGTCAGAAGTTGATGACTTATTAGTAACTTGCAGTTGACCTTGAAGGTAGGATTTGATCCACAGTAAGGCATTTTTCGAAAAACCCATTGATATTAATTTTCCAATCAACTTAGAAGGAGATATGGAATCAAAAGCATTACTGAAGTCAAATTAAAGAAGTAGTGTCATAAGTCTTTTATTTCTACCAGATCGTATCTCCTCTGTAAGCTTTATTAAAAACGTCTCATAACTACTGTAAGCTCGAAAACCAGTCTGTAGTGGGTCAAGCAGTTTGTTTTCCTGTAAGTAAATAGTAATTTGTCCATGAGCCAGTTTTTCAAGTACCTTTGCTAGGAAGCATAGCAAGGCTAATGGCCGAAAATCTAATGATGAGGATGGATGGATGTCTTTTTAATGGCCACTAATAATGATCTTTTCCACGTTGTGGGGAAAGCTCCACCTGTCAATGATTCATTGAAAAGCTTGACTAGATAAGGACCAATTGTGGGAAGTGATTTTGCAATGACTCGGTGAGGTATCCCATCAGTACCAATGGCCTGTGATGAAAAGTGAGCCACCGCACACTGATTCAGAAAAAAATGCGGCAAAAATTAGCTTCAAGCGAGGTTTTAATGAATTTCGATGCGGTTTGCGGCATTCAGTTCCTAAAAATGTGTATTTACCGAAAAGTACGGCAAGAGTTTCTGATTATTTGAATTTTCACCCCTTAAGTACTTAAAACTACCCCGAAATAAGAGTTTTTCTATAACATTCAGTTTATGCAAAAATTAGTTACCAATCACTTTTATAACTATTGTAAACATTAAAAATTGTGAATTTTCATGAATTTAAAGTAGAAGAAGAAAATCTGCCCCTATTAAAACCCAAAGTACCTCTGAAACTACTCAAAGAAATTGAGTTGCACATGCAAATAGCCTTAGAATTTTAAGGGTAGTTTCAGAGGTACTTTGGGTTTTAATAGGGGCAGTTTTTATCCTTTTACTTTAAATTCATGATAATTCACAATTTTTAATGTTTACAATAGTTATAAAAGTGATTGGTAACTAATTTTTGCAAAAAATGAATGTTATAAAAAAACTCTTATTTCGCTTGTAGTTTTAAGTACTTAAGGGGTGAAAATTCAAAGAATCAGAAATTCTTGCCGTACTTTTCGGTAAAAACACATTTTTAGGAACTGAATGCCGCAAACCGCATCGAAATTCATTAAAACCTCGCTTGAAGCTAATTTTTGCCGCTTTTTATTTTTCTGAATCAGTGTGCACCGCTAAGATGACATCATTCAAGCTAACCTCTTTAAAATTGAAACCATTATGAAATGCTGAGTCAATCATTTCATTTGTCATGTCAAGATTCTCTGTTTGTTATGTTAAAACACCCGCAAAGTATGCATTTAGAGTGTCTTCAGAAAAACCATGAAGATCACTGCGAGGTGTCGGTATTAGTCCCAAGTTTCTCATTTCGCGCCATATGTAACAGTTGCTATCAATTGCTTCGTCAACTTTACTGCGTATATTATGGGCTGATTTGTGTATTTTTCATTATAATTAAATATAAATAAGAAATATAATAATTTTCTCTTTTTAATATGCAATCTTCTAAAAATTTCGTCTTCGAATTTATCTTATTAATCGATTCATTTTGGCTCTGCAGTATCAACCGCACGCTGTATAAAAAAATTTGTAAAACAATTTTAAATATTAATTTTTTAATTTATAATATAAACTGTCAAAATAATTATAAATTTTAATAAAAAATGTTTAAACTATAATAAAGCATTAAATCTGCAGATGCTATATATATAATATATGCAAATTCATTTGAGTATTTCGTCATCCTATTAAAAAATTTCGCCGTCCAAAAAAAAACAAAAATTTATTTTGAGGGATGAAAAGGGTCTGGCCCGAGGTGGGTAACACCGAGAGACAATAATGCAATATTTTTTTCTTGAGATAAATTTTGAAAATATAAAGAATGATGTTAACTTGGAACATGTTTATAGGGAGGGGATACTTCAGAACTTGAAAATTAAGGGGGGGGGGGTCAAATTTGTCCTATGTAAGGGGGGGGGTCAAATTTGTCCTTTTTAAGGGGGGGTCAAATTTGTCCTTTTTAAGGGGGGGTCAAATTTGTCCCATTTAAGGGGGGGGTCAAATAAGACTTAGAATAATTAGGTAAGTATATACAAATAAATAAAATACTTTTAAAAGACTTTGAAATCTGGGCTTAGAGACTTAGGATAATACAGGTTTATGGACTTAGAATCGATTTAGGGACTTGGAATCGTTCAGGTTTAGGGAATCAAAATAGTTTGGGTTTAGAATCTTAACTGCTAGTAAGGTGATAGTTACAAATTACAATAAGAGAAAATTGTATTATAATGTTGAGTAACATTTGTATTATATCTAGTTCTCATTTGGAAGTAAACATGTTCCATGCATTTAGGTTGTGTTTACAAGAACCGGTTATAAGTTTTTTATTAAAATAATGGAAAACTCACTCTTTAATTGTTTTTATTTGTTAATTAAACCACAGATTTATTTCTATTAAACATGAAATATGATCTGAGGGGGTTAGCGCTTCAGCGTGCAGGGGGCTTGTCCCCTAGTATTATACAAATACCTCAACCGGTTTCTAATCTTCATCATGTATAAGTTATGCGATATATGTTCGTAAACTGTGATAAGGCAGCCAACTCATAAGTAAATGTATTATTTCTTGTGCACCATAACCTCGTTTAATTAAAGTAGAAATAAACAATTTTTAGGCACGATCACCCTGCAATACATAGATGAAATCGTGCCTTATAAGTTTGTCAGGTCACAAAACGGAAAAGATTCAAAATTGTCCAATTCGTAGAGAAATTTGGTCCCCAGGTCATTCGGAGGCCTCTAAATGCTTATAATTGGTGTGTGTAGGGATGTATGTTCGAGAAAGTGTATCCTTAAGATCTCAGAACCTACTCGATGAATCAAAAATCCCTTAGATAAAATTTTTTGAAATCAGATCTAGTTTCAGGGTTTTCAATTTCAAGTGATTTCATCAAGTCCTTGCAGAGAAATGTCCAAAAAACTGATTTCAGATATGAAAAATGATAAAAATGGTGAAAAATGAATTGGTTTTGAATTTCATACATCCAAAATGTGGTTAATGATTTAAAATAACTAAATTAATTTAAATTCATTTTTTAAGTAGGATCACCTTATGTATGCAATACATAGGTGATTAGGCACCATCGACCTATGTATGCAATACATAAATGAAATCGTGCCTTAAAAGTTTATTAGTTTAAAAAACAAATAAGTCTTTAAATTGTCCAATTTATGGAGAAATTTGGTCCCGAGGTCATTCCGATGCCTCTACACGCTTATTTTGCCTTGGTGTGTGATAATAAATAATAGTTTTCAAATCACGATGGTGTGGATGCCATCAACGTTATTAAAGAGAAAATACTCAATAAATATGTGATCATGCCTGAAATAAAAAAGCCTTAGCTTTTTTATAATTCTTTGCGATTTTGGAATTGCTGTTTTTGCGTATAAATTATCTGATGTAGAATCGCAAATTTCTTTTAATCATTCTTGTAAATCTTTTGAAATTTTTTCACTTTTTGACGTGTAATTGGCGATATAATAATAAACTGCTTGTTCAGAAACAATCGGTGAGAAATCTGTATTAGCTCGCCAAATAGATGTTACAATTGGATTATATCTTTGCAATAATGGATCATTGCGATTTGGATGATATTTTAATTAACCATCTGAGTTATCTATGTATTGTCAACTTTGTTTTTGTCAACTGAGTTGTCAACTTTTTGTTCTTAGAGGTTGCGGAAAATTGAAACAACGTGTAAGTTTGTTTGATTTGAATTTATAACGTAAGCAATATTTACCATTCATATCTGTACCAGAAATCAGTTACATTAAATAACGGTTTTATTACATGTTTCATGAATTTTTTCACTCGAATCTTAAAAAAGTAGCCGACTGTCAATGGATTGTTTCTTATTAATTCAATTCTTTTTTTGTCAGTTATAGTATTTGGATCCTCATATGATCCATATATAAATCATTCTATTGATGATCCGCTGCACGAATACACTGGTAATAAGTTCGTCACACCGTTGATACCAATTACTGTTGGCACATCTTATTTTAGAAGAATAAACCATAATATTGTTCCAGAAATGTTTATAATTTTCTAATTTATTTTTTAATTGTTCTATAGTGAATTCTTATAATTTCGACTTGCTGACGTAAATTCCTGCTTTTTGTAACATTCCATGACGCAGAACGGTATGCAAACCAAAAAAATCTGAATCTTGGATCTTGTGCGAACCTTTCGTCTTTGTATTTCATAAGATGTTTGAAATATTAATATAAAGTCACTTTTATTTCTCTAGTTTGTGAAAAGTCTGCTATTTCTTGAGGAAATAAATGCGGGAATGCGCAAACAATGTAACCTTCTGTTGTAAATTCATTAATTGTATCATTTTCTAATGTTGGGTAATTTAGATTGAATTTTTGGTTTATCTTATGATCTTGATTAATAATAGATATATTTAGTATATTTGATTCAGTTAATGTGTTATCATAAATTTCAGATGAATTGTTTGATTTGTTAGAATTATTTTCTTTACTTTCTAATGTATCAATGTCTAAAGATTGTAATTCGTTAGATATATTTCCATTAATTGGTAATTACTTAAAAATATATTTCCATATGTTTGTAGATTTCTATAGGTTTGTAATTAATAGTATTCAATTTAAGCCACACAAGTTTTTTTTTTATTTTTTCAAAACGCACTTTGAAATCATTAAATCCACACTTGGTGTATTTTTATGAAAAATATTAACTTATTTGGACGCCTAGGTAATAAGTTTAAATGTTCATCAATATTTTGTCGAAAGTTAATTTTATTTTCAGAGTAAGAATATTGATTTCCTTAAATTCTATGAATTGTAATTATCGAATGAATTCTAGCTATTAACATTTGTTCTATATGACTTAAATTACGTAATTCATCTAGTACCGCTCCCGGATACATATTGATATAAGCAGTAAATTTGTTTGATTTTTTGAAATCGGTGCAAATGTTATCTTGATCTGTATGAATGTTATAAATGATCTGTTACATAAATGCATTCTTTGTAACATAAATTTTCAGGTTTGATTGTATTATCCTTGAATATATCTGGTAATTCGAAGCAATTTGATGAAGTATCTTGGTAATTCGGAATATTATCTTTTTTGTTTCATTTAAGGCCCTCTTTTCAAAAATAAATATTAAATAATTATTCCCTCGAAATAATGTTGAGACCAAGACGGTGTAATGAACCAGATTAATGGTTTTACGTTAATTTATTCTTGTTTTAAGAAGGTTGTCCAGGCTTTCTTGGGAATTTAATTAGCTTGACATTCAGAAAAAAAAGTACTCAAAATTGTTTATTGAATTACTTTTTGAATAAAAGAAAAATATTACTTACTTATTTTTTATTTGAATTGGATGTCCAAAATATAGTTGAATGAATAAAATTTATTAACTGGATTTCAAAAATTTACTATGCTTTAAATATTTTTTAAAAATTGAATTTATTTAACTAAAAGAACTTTTAAGATTTACAAAATTTTGTTAAGATGAGGAAGTTAAAACTAATAAACATTTTTCTATAAAATAATTAATTTAAAATAAAATTTCAAAATTTTTTGCATAAAAAAATTTAAAAAACACCAGAATTTTTTTTTTTTTTACGTAGTACCTAATTGTTTTCTATGAAAGTACTAATATCTAAAGTTATCGTTTTTAAATGATTTCTCCATCTGATAAATTTTTCGACATTTCTTTTTTAAAAATTTTTCACATAAAAAAAATTAAAAAAAAATAATTTTTTTTCTTTTGGACGTAGAACTTAATTTATTTCTATTAAAGTACTAAAACATATAATTATCGTTTTTACTAGGTATAATAGACCATTATAAACATTTTGTTATTGTTAATGAGGAACCATTGTGCCAATTACTTGACAGCGTTTTTTTCAATATTTTGCAATAATGATATTAAAACAATCATTTCATCTTCAATAATATCCCACAGTGAGTTTGAAGGCTTGATAACCTGAAAGCTCTTTTACTTTAGGTTTTTTTATTTAAATTGCTTCCAAAATTCTAATTTATTATGAAAATGGATATTATGGGCCTCAAAAATTTTATACGAGGTTCATGTTTCCAAAATCTTACTCGTCTATTTTTATTGAATAGTTTCTACATGAGATATAGCTTTTCAAAAATATTGATTAAAATTGGCTTTTTAAAAAAACCTAAAATTAGGACTCTAACTTAACTTTAAGTGATCATATCTGTTAGACAAACACTTATAATGAGACAAATACACCATTGAATAAAGGCTAAATTAAGGGTAAACTTGGACAAAAATCCTCCAGAAAAAAAGTGGTGGAATGTGCTGGTTTTGGGCTAATTTAAAAGGGGAAACAAATTCGGACATTCCAACTTAGTGCTGGGGCCCCCCCAGGGGGGATTAAAGTTGGGGCAAAACGGTTTTTCGCAAATAACTCAAAATGTAAGCTAAATATAAAAACAAGATTTCAATAAAAGTTTTAGCTGAGAAAATTTCCTATAAAAATGGTCTTTAGCAATTTTTAAATCGGATGCAATGGGACCGAGTTATAAGTGGTTAAAGTGTAGACCTTTTTTGCCAGATTTTCAAAAATCGATATTTCACGATATTTCAAAACAATACGCGTTTTTTATGAGTTTTTTCAATTTTTTGGTAGTCAAAAGTGTTAGATATGGGTAAGGTTTAGATATGTAAGGTTTTTTACATATAATAGTATGTATGTGGATGTAAAATTTTGCATGTATATGTTTCTGCACCCCCACACATAGGCGTTGCAACCCCTAGAACGTGCATTTTTTTTTCATTTTTTGATGTTTTCAACTAAGAAATCTTATAAATATGGCCAGATTTATCATGGAATGGCGGCCGTTCAATTTTTTTCAATTTCTTAATACACATACACAAATTGCATTTATATGTTTCTGCACCCCCAAATATAGACGTTGCAACCCCTAAAACGTGCATTTTTTTACTGTCCATTTTTTGATTTTTTTTAGCTAAAAAATCTTATGAACTTATTCTTAAGTAAATTTATCATGGAATTACTTATTAGAGATCCATACTATATATTCAAATGAAAATATGCACATATTTAAAGGTTATTTTGCCTGTGATTGCATTGTAATGCAAAAAAACGAGAACCATTTTTTTCGAAAAAATTAAAAAATTGTGTTTTTTTGTATTTATATGTTTCATGCGCCTGGAAAATTAGATTATTTCATATTTTTATAATATTGCAACTATTTGCAAAATTTTTGGTACATAATAGTACAGTAGCTTGAGTCAAAAATTGTTTGTTGGCCAAAAAATGCTAAAAATTTTAAAATTATACACTGAAAAAAAATTCCGCTTGCCGCAAGCGGATTTTTCCACCACTTGCCGCTAGCGGATTTTTTTTTTGTTTAAACCATTGCAAATGGCTTGAAACGTAAAAATAAACCTTAAAAAAATTTATAAAAGGATTGAGTTTTTATTGACCAATACTGGGCATAAATGAAACAAATTAGTTGTTTGTCATAAAAAAGATGTTATTATTAGACGTTTCGTAAGGCCTATAAACTAAATAGGCGAAACGTCTAATAATAACATCTTTTTTATGACAAACAACTAATTTGTTTTATTTATGCCCAGTATTGGTCAATAAAAACTCAATCCTTTTATAAATATTTGTAAATCATGGGCGATGACAATATTCAAATTGATATTTCTTAAAAAAATTATTTTTTTGAACTCAAAACTTCATAAAACTGAATTTTAAAGCTCAAAAGTTAAAAAAATCTTTTTAAAAATAAAGATTACTTATTTAGCTTTTAAAACTTTTTTAAGTGGAATTATTATTGAAAGGTAATAATAAAAAGTTTAATAAAATATATTTCATTAATTACTAGCTTTAGAAATTACCGAAAACAGCTGAAAACAACTCCAAACCTAAATTAACCAATTTTGGATCATTTTTAAAATAACCAAATCAGTCTCTTGGAGGCTATTTTACGTGCGATCTGGGCCATTCTTTTTTTTTGCTCCCTTGGTTAAAAATGTACTATTTCAAAATCATTTTTTTTCAGTGTAGATAATATCGTTTTTTTCAAAAAATTATACTCAACTCATACTACTATCGATCAAAAAAAGTTGTGGACCTCCCGAATTTTTGAAATATTTTCCAGGAAAATGGTCTCAGAATGTTCGGGTAAAAAAAAATCTGTAAAAAAATTATCCTAAGAAACATTCCGAATAAAAATGCAACAAATGATCAGAAACCCGAAAATAGTAAATATTTCATACTTAAGAGATAGTAAAAATTTTTCGGGTATTTAAACTTTCGTGGTAACTTTTTTCTTTTTTATATTTTTCGTTGCATAATATTTCTTTACAATATTATTGGGAATATTTTTTTTTATGTTAATTATATTTCTAGAAAATAGGTTTTCTCAGTTACAACTCTTATTTAATTAAATATTCTGTAATGCATTTTTCGGGAAAATATCTAATCTTTAAAAATTGATTATTTTATATAAATTTAGGAACAATAAATTTCGTTACATTTTTCATTCTGAACTTTTATTTTTCGTCGAAAAGTACCCCACCCCTAAACTCATACTAATGCATACAAATTTTTTCCCAAGGGGCGGTCCACTCATTTTTTATTTGAATTATGCTTTTTGAAATTAAAAATAGATTTTCTCGCAAAAGAAATCCCCAGAAAAAAAAATAAATTGTTCCATTGAATTTCTCGGTAAAAAATACAAAAGTCTCATTAGTAAATAATATTCAGCAAATATATTCTGAAAATTAAAAAACTTTTATAATTGATTTCCTTAAAATTATGACCCTGAAAAACGACAAAATTCTATTTTCCTCGACGTGGTCAAAAACAAAAATAAAAGATTCCATCGAATTTCTAGGGAAAAAGTATACAAGACCCTCTTGTAAATAACATTCAGAAAAATATATTCTAAAAATTTAAAAACTTTTATGATGGATTTTCTTAAAATTATAGCCCTGAAAAACGACAAAAATCAATTAGTATGAGTTGAGTATAATTTTTTGAAAAAAACGGTATTATCTATAATTTTAAAATTTTTAGTATTTTTTTGGCCAAAAAACGATTTTGGACTTTATTATGTACCAAAAATATTGCAAATAGTTGAAATATTATAAAAATATGAAATAATATAATTTTTCAGGTCTATGAAGCATATGAATCCAAGAAAACACAATTTTTTAATTTTTTCGAAAAAAATGGTTTTTTTTGCGTTATGATGCATTTACAGGCAAAATTACATTGAAAAATGTGCATATTTTGATTTGAATGTATAGTATGGATCTCAAATAAGTAATTCCATGATAAATTTGCCCATGTTTATAAGATTTTTTAGTTGAAAAAATCAAAAAATGGACAAAAAAAAATGCACGTTCTAGGGGTTGCAACGCCTATGTGTGGGGGTGCAGAAACATATACATGCAAAATTTTACATCCACATACATACATAGGGTGGAAAGGGGGGTTTTCGCCAGGAATGCGTTTTTCGCCACCTTTTGTATTTTCTATCAATATCTAAGAAAGGTTGATGCTTACCGTTGAAAATTATTTAAAAATTCATCCTTCTAAGGGTTTTATTCGAGGAGTTCAAGTTATTTTAAGAAATTTAATTATTTATAAAATAAATTATGCCTTTTAAATATACATGTACTATCGCATACAATTCTAACGAAAATCACTAAGAAATCATAGTAGGTATAATTCAAAATTTTATATATAAAATCTATCCCAAAACTTTTTTATTGCTCTTAGTAGATAAATTGCACTCCCCGCGCACTTTTGAACTGTGCCGGCCAAGTATGGGCCGAAGTTCGGCTGACGTTCGGCAAAACGCTCTGCCGACGTGTGGCGCATGTATAGCATACGTCCTTTGGTACACATTTCAGCGACGTATGGCACATACTTCGGCCCACGTATGGCAGAAGATTTTTATTTTTTTTTTAGTAAAAAAAAAAAAAAAATTTACTTGGTTCAGGAATTGAACCAGGGACCCTCTTTAAAATTTTAAGAGGGTCGAGGATTATACGAGCGCGGCCAACCCTCGTATTTGAAAGTTATTGCATAAATGACTGTAAAATGTTGTATCTTATTGTATTTAAATTAAATTGATATCAGATTTTTCAAGTTCATTTAGAAAGTACTTCGTACAGAAAATGATTATTTTTCACAACTGGAATATTTTCCAGTTTTTCCAAGATGGCGAAGTATATATTAAAATACTGATCTAAGATCCGTAAAATAAGGGCAGGCGCAACGATATAAAATTTAGTTCAAAAATTTTTTTTGGTTTTTCCAATATTTTGGACCATAAAATTTATTTAAAAACTTCTATAAATTATAAATATTTTTTTCAAATTAATTCGAATGTGCATAGATAAAAAAAGATAGAGTATTAAGAGATTAAATCTAGAGGTGGGCGTGTAGCATAATTAGGATTAAGGGTCTCGCGACAAATCTTTTTGTTTAGAGGCCCAATTTAAATTAAGTCAGATAAATATTCAAATTAGGATATTATAAGAAAACAAGTACAATACAATTTTAAATCGGACCTCAAAACAAAAAAATCTGTAGCGAGATATTTAATCCTAATTATGTTATATACCCGCTACTTAATACGCTCTCTTTTATTACCCTTCTTAAAATAATGTATCAATTATCGAATTAATTTGAAAAAAATATTTATAATTTATAGAAGTTTTTAAATAAATTTTATGGTCCACCATATTGGAAAAACCAAAAAAAATTTTGAACTAAATTTTATATCGTTGCGCCTGTCCTTATTTTTCGGATCTTAGATCAGTATTTTAATATATACTTCGCCATTTTGGAAAAACTGGAAAATATTCCAGTTGTGAAAAACAATCATTTTCTGTACGAAGTACTTTCTAAATGAACTTGAAAAATCTGATATCAATTTAATTTAAATACAATAAGATACAACATTTTACAGTCATTTATGCAATAACTTTCAAATACGAGGGTTGGCCGCGCTCGTATAATCCTCGACCCTCTTAAAATTTTAAAGAGGGTCCCTGGTTCAATTCCTGAACCAAGTAAATTTTTTTTTTTTTTTTACTAAAAAAAAAATAAAAATCTTCTGCCATACGTGGGCCGAAGTATGTGCCATACGTCGCTGAGATTTGTACCAAAGGACGTATGCTATACATGCGCCACACGTCGGCAGAGCATTTTGCCGAACGTCGTCCGAACTTCGGCCCATACTTGGCCGGCACAGTTCAAAAGTGCGCGGGTCTAAATATTAAAATTAAAAAAAAAAAAATTAATTTTTAATTAATTATGCTTTTAATTATTGCTGGCGGAAACTGCAAACTTAATATACTCGATTACTTGGTTTTCGTCATGGGGTGGCGAAAACTACTTATATGGAATTTTAGTTTTCGCCATATAACCTTACTGTTTGCTTAAATTGAGCTTTAAATTAATAACAACATTATGTCGAACACTAAAAATATTTTAAATTACATTGTAATGCTTCAACAAATTAAGGGATAAGGATTGATTTTATTTTTTATTGCAAAATTATTTAAATTCACCTTTTTTACAAATATAGGTATTTTGGATATTTTAAACTTTTTTTTTATTTACACGATATTTATTTAACTATAAAACATTAAACTTGTCATAATTACTTCATTTCTAATAAATTTTACAACAATTATCAAAATATTAACTAAATTTACACATATAAACACAATTTATTTTATATACTTATGTATATCACTTTCATTTCAACACAATAATTTTCTGATTTTTATAAAAAATAGGTACCTACACACACTTTTTAATTGAAAAAAAAAACATTATTCTAATATTAAAAATTATATTCTAACACTTATTTCATACAATTAATCTATTTTTTACTTTTAAATAGCAAATAATTAAAATAAATTAACAGTTAAATAAACGCGTGATGTTTATAAGACCTGGTCCGCGCGCAAACTGAAAATAGAGGTCATTAACACGGCCTATACACGGAGTCTATTTTGTTTTCTTGAATTTTTAAAAACATCAATTATTACCTTTAATGAAAATTAAAAAGCAAATTTTAATAAATAATATATGATTATACAAGTTTACAGTTCATCTGCTGTTCACTATTTTTTATTGTGTAAAAATACCTATTTAGGTATAAATATTTTTATAAAATAAAAAAAAAGGAGAAAAAAAGTAAGTATAGGATATCTATATCAATAAAATATGAATTTCTACGGTAGTTTGTATAAAAGTTTCATGTATAATATTTATATACACAATTACTATTAATAAAAATGCATTAAAAAGCTAATGAAAAATATAGTGGCGAAAAAAGCATCATTATATGGCGAAATACCTATACTTGGTGGCGAAAACCCTGGGTTTTGGGCTTTCTGAAAATAAAACTCTAATTAAAAATAAAATAATGTTTGGAAATCGCTAAAAACCTTTTTTTCATCAATATTTATCATCATTTTAGCTAATAAAATAATTTTTACTTTCATATAAGCTTAAAAATAAATTAAAAAATCATTTTAAATATACCGATTTTCTTAAGATGGCGAAAATCCCCCTCTCCGCCCTACTATTATATGTAAAAAACCTTACATATCTAAACCTTACCCATATCTAACACTTTTGACTACCAAAAAATTGAAAAAACTCATAAAAAACGTGTATTGTTTTGAAATATCGTGAAATATCGATTTTCTGATAATCTGGCAAAAAAGGTCTACACTTTAACCACTTATAACTCGGTCCCATTGCATCCGATTTAAAAATTGCTAAAGACCATTTTTATAGGAAATTTTCTCAGCTAAAACTTTTATTGAAATCTTGTTTTTATATTTAGCTTACATTTTGAGTTATTTGCGAAAAACCGTTTTGCCCCAACTTTAATCCCCCCTGGGGGGGCCCCAGCACTAAGTTGGAATGTCCGAATTTGTTTCCCCTTTTAAATTAGCCCAAAACCAGCACATTCCACCACTTTTTTTTCTGGAGGATTTTTGTCCAAGTTTACCCTTAATTTAGCCTTTATTCAATGGTGTATTTGTCTCATTATAAGTGTTTGTCTAACAGATATGATCACTTAAAGTTAAGTTAGAGTCCTAATTTTAGGTTTTTTTAAAAAGCCAATTTTAATCTATTAATAATTTATTTAATAATTTTAAATAAAAAAAAAATCCGCTAGCGGCAAGCGGAAATCCGCTAGCGGCAAGTGGTGGAAAAATCCGCTTGCGGCAAGCGGAATTTTTTTTCAGTGTATAATTTTAAAATTTTTAGCATTTTTTGGCCAACAAACAATTTTTGACTCAAGCTACTGTACTATTATGTACCAAAAATTTTGCAAATAGTTGCAATATTATAAAAATATGAAATAATCTAATTTTCCAGGCGCATGAAACATATAAATACAAAAAAACACAATTTTTTAATTTTTTCGAAAAAAATGGTTCTCGTTTTTTTGCATTACAATGCAATCACAGGCAAAATAACCTTTAAATATGTGCATATTTTCATTTGAATATATAGTATGGATCTCTAATAAGTAATTCCATGATAAATTTACTTAAGAATAAGTTCATAAGATTTTTTAGCTAAAAAAAATCAAAAAATGGACAGTAAAAAAATGCACGTTTTAGGGGTTGCAACGTCTATATTTGGGGGTGCAGAAACATATAAATGCAATTTGTGTATGTGTATTAAGAAATTGAAAAAAATTGAACGGCCGCCATTCCATGATAAATCTGGCCATATTTATAAGATTTCTTAGTTGAAAACATCAAAAAATGAAAAAAAAATGCACGTTCTAGGGGTTGCAACGCCTATGTGTGGGGGTGCAGAAACATATACATGCAAAATTTTACATCCACATACATACTATTATATGTAAAAAACCTTACATATCTAAACCTTACCCATATCTAACACTTTTGACTACCAAAAAATTGAAAAAACTCATAAAAAACGCGTATTGTTTTGAAATATCGTGAAATATCGATTTTTGAAAATCTGGCAAAAAAGGTCTACACTTTAACCACTTATAACTCGGTCCCATTGCATCCGATTTAAAAATTGCTAAAGACCATTTTTATAGGAAATTTTCTCAGCTAAAACTTTTATTGAAATCTTGTTTTTATATTTAGCTTACATTTTGAGTTATTTGCGAAAAACCGTTTTGCCCCAACTTTAATCCCCCCTGGGGGGGCCCCAGCACTAAGTTGGAATGTCCGAATTTGTTTCCCCTTTTAAATTAGCCCAAAACCAGCACATTCCACCACTTTTTTTCTGGAGGATTTTTGTCCAAGTTTACCCTTAATTTAGCCTTTATTCAATGGTGTATTTGTCTCATTATAAGTGTTTGTCTAACAGATATGATCACTTAAAGTTAAGTTAGAGTCCTAATTTTAGGTTTTTTTAAAAAGCCAATTTTAATCAATATTTTTGAAAAGCTATATCTCATGTAGAAACTATTCAATAAAAATAGACGAGTAAGATTTTGGAAACATGAACCTCGTATAAAATTTTTGAGGCCCATAATATCCATTTTCATAATAAATTAGAATTTTGGAAGCAATTTAAATAAAAAAACCTAAAGTAAAAGAGCTTTCAGGTTATCAAGCCTTCAAACTCACTGTGGGATATTATTGAAGATGAAATGATTGTTTTAATATCATTATTGCAAAATATTGAAAAAAACGCTGTCAAGTAATTGGCACAATGGTTCCTCATTAACAATAACAAAATGTTTATAATGGTCTATTATACCTAGTAAAAACGATAATTATATGTTTTAGTACTTTAATAGAAATAAATTAAGTTCTACGTCCAAAAGAAAAAAAATTATTTTTTTTTAATTTTTTTTATGTGAAAAATTTTTAAAAAAGAAATGTCGAAAAATTTATCAGATGGAGAAATCATTTAAAAACGATAACTTTAGATATTAGTACTTTCATAGAAAACAATTAGGTACTACGTAAAAAAAAAAAAAATTCTGGTGTTTTTTAAATTTTTTTATGCAAATAATTTTGAAAGAAAAATTACGTATCAGAAATGGAGAAATCCTTTATAAACGATAATTCTAGATATTCGTCCTTAAGAATGGGTAGCTCAGATGAGCTCGAAAACAGTTTTTTTCAAAAATACTCACTGGGCTTAAATTTCAATATTAAGGGCTATAATCGGGAAATAACGTATTTTGTGTACAAAAATATTCCCAGCTAAATCCAACGATTTTTTTAATATGAAAGTCGAAATAAAAGTACTGATTTTTAAAACAGCATTTTTGTTAGATTTTTCGAATCATTATATAAAATAAACAATTTTTTGCTTCAAGAAATAAAAAAAAGAATTACTTTTTTTATTTTCCGAAGTAAAACCTAAAATTATTCAATGGGAAAACTAGTCTCAGGGAATTCGTTATTAATTAATTTCTTGGATCTGATACCTGAATTTGTAAACACTTTTGTCTGAAAATGTTTTTTTTCTAATTTTGGACGTAATACTTAACAGTTTTACATAGAGGTTCAGGTATTAGGAATTTTTTTTATCCATATTTTTTGCATGTGACAGATACATGAATGTTTAAAAATTTTGTCTCAAACTTTTTGCTAAAAAATTAAAAGAACCCTTTTTCCCAATACTTAAAATTTATTATTTAATATTTTATAAATGATTTCGCTCTTATAAAGTACCATATTATTATGAATGATAAACTTTAACTAAAAGTGATAAAAAGTGACGAAAAAAAGATTAAAGAGTAAAAAAATTTTAATTCTTAATCAATAAATAAATTTAAATCTCCTATATTTTTATATATACTTAGCAAAATTATTTTATTGCGGTTCTCCGAAATTTTTAACAATGAAAAAGATAAAAAAGAAATATAATATCATCTGCCGATTCGAATTTCTTTACAAGCAAAATATGTATATAATATAAGTATATATATATGTATAGTGAAGATATATTATTTACGCAAAAAATACACACATGATTTTATTTTATATACATTTCTGTCGTATTTTGTTGTGTGTTGTATTCTGTCGTTTTTTTTTTGTCGTGATCTGTAGTTTCGTTTCCTCAGGGAAATTTTTAACAAAAAACAGTTTTATTAAATTTATAGTATGCATGATTAAAAAGGTCAGTATCTTATATTGAATAGAAAAAATTTTATTAATATTATATGAAAAAGGTCGGATGGTTGACGTATAGTTAAGTATATTTATTTATACTAGGGTTCTATAAAAAAAAATATTTTTGAATTTTGATACGTAAAGCCAATGTATCTTTAGGCGTCAGAAATCATAAATTTTAAAAATATGTATTGTGAATATAAATTTTGTTTATTTTTTTAATGATATAATTTTTTTAAAAAATTGTTTTGCCGTAATAAGGGTAAAAGAGGATTTTGATACGTAATCTTGTAGCTTGTTCTAAAAAAATATTTTTACAGATTTTCATTTAAAAAATTTATCTAATATGTCTCGGAGTTTTACGAAAGAAAGAAAAAAGAAAGTTTTATTAAAGGGTACTTATCTGTTAGATAAAGCTGCTGGGCACTTCTTGGCTTGCTGCTACACGGCTTGGCACTGCTTGGCTTGATGTTACACGGCTTAGTACTTAGTACTGCTTGGCTTGCTGCTTGACATGGTTTAGCACTGTTTGGCTTGCTGTTTGACATGGCTTAGCACTGCTTGGCTTGCTGCTTGGTCATAAATAGCTTCTGCTTGGCTTACAGCTTGGTTTACAGATGGATAGAAATGCTGCGGTGGTCCAGATATTCATTATGTTAGCTTGACAGCTAGGCTTGCGGCTTCGATAAATAGCTTGGCTTACGGCTTGGCAAGAGTAGATTCCAGAGATGGTGAATATGGTATAACGGCTTTAATTTTTTTTTTTTTTTTTTTTTTTTGGTGTTCTGATGAGTTTGATTGATTAAATTAAATTTGAATCCAATAGTTTATTTTATTGATAATATTTTTTTTATCGCTTTTATCTATTGACGTTATTTCGTGATTAAAAAATTATAAATTTTTCTTGAATTTGAGTCCTTTTTTGGTTTTTGGCAAAAGCGAAGTCCTTTTATATGATATCTTGATTAACAAATGTAAATTTTTCCATAGATTTTTCCTTTACTATAAATCATACGTAACAATTATCCTCAAAAATTATTTAGAAACTCACTTTAGGTATTCCAGTATTCAGTGCAGTAAAAAAAAAATAAAAAATTTAATTCAAATATAAAAATAAAATTTCTTTTGTGGATGAAAGGTTATAATTTTTTTTTTATGGATGAATTGAGATCTTAAAAATTTAAGACGAAAATTGCCGGAAAATGAGGTATTCTATCTTAGAAATTGACTAAAAATGATATTTTATGATGGTACTTCTATAAAAAAAAAATGAGTATTACATCCAAAAATAAAAAAAATGGTGTCTTTTTATTTGTTAATGCCAAAAATTTTAGGACAAAATTTTCAAAAAACTTGGTACTAACTACAAAATTAAAATAAAATGGTGTTTTTTTCATTAAAAGATACAAAATCACCATTGTTTATTCACCTTTTAGAGATAAATAATGACAAAAATTGAATTCCCAGGAAAATTTCACATAAATTTTATATTTTAAAAAATTATAAATAATTTTGAACTGCGATTTCAGGTAATACATAAATTACTAAAATGGATTTTATTTAAGACTTATTATCGTAAAAATAAACATAAATTTATGCCTTTGAAAGATTTTATCATTTTACCTAGCCCTTAGCTGTAGTAAAAATGATCTATGCATTAAGGTTATTTTTACACGAACCGGCTATAAGTTTTTTTTCAATATTTTGCAATAATGATATTTCAACAATCATTTCATCTTCAATAATATCCCACGGTGGGTTTGAACGCTTGATAACCTGAAAACTCTTTTACTTTAGGTTTCTTTCTTGAAAATCGTACAGCATTCTATAAACTTTTTTTAGAAGAGCTTAAAAAAGTCCCTAAGTAACCATTTTTTAAATATGTTTAAATTGCTTCAAAAATTCTAATTTTTCATGAAAATAGATTTTATGGGCCTCAAAAATTGCATACGTGCTTCATATTTCCAAAAACTTATTACTCGTATATTTTTATTGAATAGTTTCTGCATGAGATATAGCTTTTCAAAAATACTTATTAAAGTTGACTTTTATAAAAACCCTAAAAAATTAGGACTCTAACTTAACTTTAATTGATCATATATCTGTTAGACAAACACTTATAATGAGACAAATAGAAAATTTTTGAAAACTTGAAGCTTATAGAAAAAATTTTGAGGCCTATAAGACCCATTTTCATGAAAAATTTTGTAGCAATTTAAACATACACTGTAAAAAGTAACTTGCTTAGTTTAACAAAAAAAATAAAATGTTTTCGAAAAATTAGTAAATTTTCAAAAAAAATTATAAATATTCAATAAAAATCGTAAATATACTAAATTTAGTATATTAACAAAAAATTCGAATACATATTCTCAATTTCTTTTTTGTCATTTTACGGAAAAAGTTGTAAATTCACAACTATTTTCGTAAATTTTCGAAAAAAATTGTAAATTATCAATTTTTTTTGCGAATATACTAAATTAAGTTAAAGTTTAAGTTAATATACTTAATTTAGAAAATATACGATTTTTTTCCAATATTTACTAATTTTTTAAAAATTTTGAAATTTTGGTTCCTCAATGAGGAACCATTGTGATAGTTCAAATTTTGGTTTTTGATTTTTTGGCATATAAGCACGTTTTGAGACCTCAGGAAGCCAAAAAATCGGTTTTTAAAAAAAGTCTGTGTGTGTGTGTGTGCGTGTATGTAACCGGTGATATTTCACTACCATTATGGAATTAAGAAGTAATTTTTTTTCAAATAATTTTTTCATCAAAAAATCTCAAGCTACTTTTTTTTTTTTATTTTGGATGTAATTCCTCATTTCTGTGGCGAATATGAAGAACGGCATAAGTCCTATACTTATACATAGAACATAATTATGCCGTTCTTCTTATTCACCACAGATTTATTTCCATGAAATCAAGCCAAAGCGTTAGCTTTGGTTTATGGGATTGAGGGGGGGCGGTCACGCGACCCTCCATCGCAAGCAAAAGCTAGCTTTGCTTATATATATCTCTTTTTTTTCTCTCACTCTAAATTCATTGCTTCTAAGTGAGAGGGACATATTTTTACATATAACTCACGATCGTAGAAGGCTGAGATATCGAATTTTGGTTTGACTTACGTTTTTTTATCGAATTTTTGCGATTAATCGAATTTTTTCGATTTATATCGAAGTTTTCATTTCAGTTTTTTGATCCAGTAGTTATAAGTAAAGAAGAGGTATCCTTATAATTTTGAATAAAAATATATCATTACATATTATATATTTAAATTATAATGAATGGGGATTTTTATTCGATTCTGTTATTAGGTAATAATACGCAAGAGTTAGTATATAAAAATATATCGTTACCTGAATTGCTTAAAATATTTAAAATTTTGTATATACAAATGTATTAGGAGAACATGAATAAAAATAGATATTTAAAAAGAGGCCCATACTGTCATAAAATTTAAAAAAAATCACAGCTGCTTATTGTAGAATATATTATAAAACACATCAAGACGTGATACACACACATATATATATATACATTATACAAGTATATACATTTATCTGATACTTATATAATTATATTAATTAACATATTATAGAAATTTAGTCTAGTGCTAAGCTACAAAGATAATGTTTTTATTAATATAAAATGGGCGCATAATTTTCTATTAAATTGTAAAAAAAAGTTTATTTATAAATAAAAAATAAATGTAAAAAAAAATTTGTTACTACTTTCAATTGGAAATATTTTTTTTTCCAAAATTTTTGCCACCAAAAAATACGAAATCGGATGTTGTATTTAACTTTTTCTCTGAAAGTATTAATTCTAGGAAATTATCGTTTTTACTTGATTTCTCGGATCTGATACTTGATTAAAAAAATTTTTAATTTTTCTTATTTTTTTACATAAATAATAAGATTGTGTCACCTTATTTCTCAGATATGACACATGGTAAAAATGTTCAACTCATATTGAATATTTGTCATTGCTTGAGGAATCGTAGTGGCCATAATTTGGCAGCGTTTTTTATTCTTTTTTTTTATAGTTTTATTAGTTGCTTCTCATTGTTTTTTTTTAAACCTTGCGACTGTTATGATATCTTTACTTACTTTACCTACTTTTGAAAAAGTATAATATTTTATGGGATTGACACTATATTCTCCTTGCGAATTTTCTGTTATATTTTTTTAAGGATACTTTTTCAAATTAGGCTAAAGAATTTATTGATATCTAGAATTAGCCTGGGATGTGTATTTTTTTTTAATATATTTTTTCAAATAAGTGTAAAGAATTTATTGATATCTTGGATTAGGCTGGGATTCCTAAGATTTTTTTATACATTAGACATCTCAAATTTACATTACACCTTTTGTTGCTTTTTTTCTATCCCTGCCGGATCCGTAAGGCAATAATTAAATTCTGCATAATGAATATTATCAAAATGCTAAAACTTAAAAATTATTTTTTTTATTGAAAATATTGGCTTGCAGACCCGGCAGGGATAGAAAAAAAGCAACAAAAGGTGTAATGTAAATTTGAGATGTCTAATGTATAAAAAAATCTTAGGAATCCCAGGCTAATCCAAGATATCAATATCATCAATATATCAATATATATATCAATATATTAAAAAAAAGTACACATCCCAGGCTAATTCTAGATATCAATAAATTCTTTAGCCTAATTTGAAAAAGTATCCTTAAAAAAATATAACAGAAAATTCGCAAGGAGAATATAGTGTCAATCCCATAAAATATTATACTTTTTCAAAAGTAGGTAAAGTATTACTTATATTTGAAAGTATGATTTTTACTCAATATATCGAATCTGTTACTTAATTTTTTGAAAATTTTCGTCACAAAAAAATACAAAAAACGCCAAATTTTTTTTTCTTTTTGGACGTAGTACCTAATTTATTTCTATGAGAGTACTACTTTTAGAAAGTTTGTTTATAATAATTTTTTGGATCCATTTTCGGCAACCATTATGCAATTAAGACCTAATTTTTTTTTTTTAATTTTTTCATCACAAAATCTCAAACTACTTTTTTTTTTAATTTAGATGTAATATCTCATTTATTTCTTATTTCTCATTATACTTATATTTGAAAATAAGGTTTTTTCTCGATATTTCGAATTTAATAATTAATTGTTTGGAAATTTCTTTCCCAAAATTTTCGTCACAAAAAAATACAGAAAACACATTTTTTTTTCTTTTTGAACGTAAACCTAATTTATTTCTATGAGAGTACTAATTTTAAAAAGTTCGTTTATAGTAATTTTTTGGATCTAATAGCGACTTTTTTCAAAATTTTATTCACAAAATTAAAAAAACTGCAATATTTTTTTTTTTTTTAGTGTTATACTTCATTTAATTCTATGAAAGACCTAATTTTTTTTTCAAAAACTTTTTCATAAAAAAATCTCAAAATAATAATATTTTTAATACTCGACAGTAATTTTTAAAAGAATTATATAGTTTGACCTTTTTTCGAGTAAATGATATCAAATAAATTTATAAATTTTATCACCCCCTACTTTTAAATGCGGATGCTAATTGTCATCTCTTTTTTTATTAAAGCATACAAAGTGGTGATTTTAGAAAAATTTTTAAACTTATTTAAAAATTTTTAAATTTACGCGGGTTTTAATGTCGGTACAGAAGGTACCTAGCGTTTCGATCAACACTAACACTGTGTTAAAATATATATAACATCATTTCCTATATACAGAACAGATGGCTGAAGCATTGTGAGTTGTCCTCACAAGTGCTAAAAACGCCATTTGGAATGTGTATAAGAAAAATAAGTACGTGTTTACATCAGCGTCTATGGCACATGCACTAACACACACAGCCATACTTATGAGATCTATGTGTTGTATGTGTTGATGAGATCTATCTGTTTTTTCATTCTGAAAAGTGAAAATCGTAAAACATTATTTTATTCAACTAAAAAACGGTACCTGGGGGTTTTTTGGGGCGCTGAATCGATATTTTTTGTTAGAAAATTGAAAAAATGCTTTCTTAATCGGAAAAATCGCAAAACAGGCGTTTTTTTATTCTAAAAAATTAAAATCATAAAATTTTATTATATTCAGTTAAACAACGATTCCTGCGGGTTCTTTGGGGCGCTAAATCGCTAAGGCCTAGTCTACATAACCGCAGCGCACGGCGCAACCCATTGCTATTAACATAGGCTTACGCTTGCGGCGTCACGTAGCTCCTATACCATTAGCATTGGGCTGCACCGTGTGGTGCCGTTATTTTATCTTGAAAAATGAAAATCGTAAAAATTTATTTTATTCAATTAAAAAACGGTCTCTGGGGGTTATTTCTGACGCTAAATTGATATTTTTTTTTCAGAAAATTAAAAAAATGCTTTCTTAATCGGACATCGCATACAGGCGTTTTTTTATCCTAAAAAATTAAAATCATAAAACTTTATTATATTTGGTTACACAACGATTCATGGGCGTTCTTTGGGGCGCTGAATTGCTATTTTTGGCCAGGAATGTGAACAAACGTTTGCGTTTGCGGAAAATTCAGAAAATAGGTGTTTTTTCATAATGAAAAATGAAAATCGTAAAACTTTATTTTATTCAATTAAAAAAATTTATAACCGGTTTGTGTAACTACACAACCAACGAGCATGGAACATGTTCACTTATAACACTGATAATAATGCAGGCTCGCACACAGAAAGTTGCGCTGGGGTAATAATGATAAATTTTCAATTTCAGGTTAATAATGATAAATTTTTTAAAATATATGAAAAAAATTAAAATATTTGTGAAAAAGATGCCTTGAAAGGGTAGGCTACAGCCTAAGTAGCCTATAGCGTGTGTGCGCTCCTGATAATGTATCTATTGTGTTCATAATATCAATATTTATATCCAAATATTTATATTTAAATTTTTATTATAGAAATCATGCTGCTTAGACATCAAAGTGAACAAAATTAATTACATTTTCAAATTATTATTGTTTTTTAAATAATATGAATTTATTTTTTATTAATTTTTACAGTAAATTCTTTAAAAATTCTGCACCAATGGTCCCTAGGTACTTATGCACCAATGCTCCTTAGGTACTTCTGCACCCTAAAAGGTCCCTAAATCGAAAATATTTTAAGTCCATTTCACCCCCCCCCCCTAAAAACGTCAATTTTTGACCGCCCCCTAAAAAGGTCAATTTTTGATCTCCCCCTAAAAACGTCACTTTTTCACCCCCCCCCCTGCCGAGCCTGAATTTTTCAAATACTCCATCCAATGAACATGTTACATGTTAAAACGGTCTCTAGGGATTTTTTGAGACGCTAAATCCATATTTTTAGTTATGAAATTAAAAAATGCTTTCTTAACGACGCTCTGTCCACCACAGGGTGTTTTTTGCGCAGCATGTTTGTAACTAAAATATTTTAACGATATATTTATTTATAATAATTTTTTAATGAAAGAATCAATGCTTTTCAGTATTTAGTACAAGAATATAAAAAAAAAAGTTAAAAATGTTTATTTGTTTAAACAAATATGACCTGTTAAATTTTTGAAATTTTTGGGTTATAAAAGCCTGAGTTCCCAGATCTGGGCTACTTGGATCAAAATTCTGCTTGGCTCATATTGAAGATCATTCAATTCTAGGTGGAGGTATCGTGGGAAATTTTTCGCTAAGACTCTTCAGTAATGAGTTACAGCTAATTGTTTATAAAAAAAAAGTTAAAAATGCTCAACAATTTATAAACAAATAGGTATAACTCATTACTGAAAAGGTTTAGCGAAAAATTTCCCACGATACCTCCACCTAGAATTGAATGATCTTCAATATGAGCTAAGCAGAATTTTGATCCAAGTAGCCCAGATCTGGGAACTCAGGCTTTTATGACCCAAAAATTTCAAAAATTTAACAGGTCGTATTTGTTTAAACAAATAAACATTTTTAACTTTTTTTTTTTATATTCTTGTACTAAATGCTGAAAAGTATTGATTCTTTCATTAAAAAATTATTATAAATAAATATATGGTTAAAATATTTTAGTTACAAATATGCTGCGCAAAAAACACCCTGTGGTGGACAGAGCGTCCTTAATTGGAAAATTCGTTAAACAGGCGTTTTTTTATCCTAAAAAATTAAAGTCATAAAACTTTATTATATTTAAACGACGATTCCTGAGGGAGGTATGAAGATTTGAATAACAATCGTAAAAAACGCAATTTTTTTTTCATGGTATTTTTTCAAAAAGGTATAGAAAGAATAAAAATGTGTTTAAAATTTGGAGAAAGTCGGACAAAGGAATTTTGAGTTAGGATGGTAGCCGTTTGCTTTTTGACACGTCAAATTGAAATGATACATATATGCATTTAAATTTTTAAAAATTAAATAAAAAATTTTTCCATTCCAAATTTTCGTCCAAAAATCTAACGCGTGAAATAGTTACTAAGTATGTTCCATTAGGGTTATTCACAAAAAAAAAGTGCTCCAAAAATATTCTTTCTGAAGTATGTTGAAGTTTAGGTGGCAAAATGATCCCATACCAATTTTCAGCTCATTTGAGAACGATTTAGGGGTCGCACGAACCCAGGGTAGCTCTCAAACGGCTGTATAACGCCGACAATTGGTGTGAACGACAAATTTTTTTTTCAAAATACGTTTTTTATACTACCTCATATGTTCTCGGTGTCGCTAAACTCGAAAATGATGTCCTCAGACTCCGAAAATGCATTAAACACCCTTAAAACTCCGAAAACTTTTTTTACTATAAATTTTTGGATTTTATAGCGAGAATCGTAAATATTCGGAACACCTGGATCGTAAATTGCAATGGATGACTTAAATATGTTGGAGAAATACCGAAAACTACTTCCGTTTATTCCAACGCGCCTTTTTGGCCGAGAAACGCAGGTCTCAATTCTATAGCTATGTTATAAGATAGGGTTTTTAGGCAATTTTCCAAATAACGCTGTCATATTGCAATTCTACCAAAATACTAATGTTTGGTCTCATTTTTTTTGTATAAGTGCTACCTTTCATTTGCTGCTAATACAATTACCATACAATTGCTGCTAAAATTGTAATTTTTGATGAAAATAAGTCTTATTAGTCTCCAACATTTTGTATTAGTTTCAAGTTTCGAAAAATTTGTCAATTTATTTGCTTTAGACCTTTCGGAGATATGTCTCGACAAAGATAGTGATAAAATATGATTCTTTTTTTAAAAACCTGAAATTGAGACTCTTTTTTTTAAATTATCATATCTGGTAAACAAAAAATCGAAAAGGAATGAGTAAAAAATTTTTCAAAAATTAGAGCTTATACAAAATTTTTGAGACCTTTACGACTCATTTTCATCAAAAATTACAATTTTTACAGCAATTTTAAAATTGGTCATTTTTGCGGTTTACGGGGAATGAAAGGTTGCACTTATACAAAAAAAAATGAGACCAAACAGTAGTATTTTGGTAGAATTGCAATATGACAGCGTTATTTGGAAAATTGCCTAAAAACCCTATCTTATAACATTGTTATAGAATTGAGACGCGTTTCTCGGCCAAGAAGGCGTGTTGGAATAAACGGAAGTATAGTTTTACGTAGTTCCCCAACATATTTAAGTCATCCATTGTAATTTACGATCCAGGTGTTCGGAATATTTACGATTCTCGCTATAAAATCCAAAAATTTTTGATAAAAAAAGGGTGTTTTCGGTGTTTTAAGGGTGTTTAAGGCATTTTCGGACTCTGAGGACCTCATTTTCGAGTTTAGCGACACCGAAAACATATAAAATTTTACGATTTTCATTTTTCAGGATGAGAAAACGCCTATTTTCCAAATTTCCCGTTTTTTCACGTTCGTGACCAAAATTAGCGATTTAGCGCCCCAAAGAACCCGTAGGAATCGTTTTTTAACTGAATATAATAAAGTTTTATGATTTTAATTTTTTAGGATAAAAAAGCGCCTGTTTTGCGATTTTTCCGATTAAGAAAGCATTTTTTCATTTTTCTAACAAAAAATATCGATTCAGTGCCCCAAAAAACCCCCAGGTACCGTTTTTTAGTTGAATAAAATAATGTTTTACGATTTTCACTTTTCAGAATGAAAAAACACCTATTTTCCGAGTTTCCCGCAAACGCAAACGTTTTTTCACATTCCTGACCAAAAATATTGATTCAGCGCCCCAAAAAACCCCCAGTTTTAACTTAAATTGTAAAATAACAATTATTTACATATTTTTTATTTTCAAGTTAAAAGATATAGTTAAGAGCCCCTTCTAGAAAGGCTTCTGGCGGATAACTTTACATTCACAAAAATGAATAAAACAAAATTTTTTTAATACTACTTTAGTGTACTTATTCACCACAAAAAAATTTTTCTATTATCTCTTTCCGTTTTCTTGTAAAAAAATTTTAAGTTTTCATTCAAAAACCTAGCGCGCGAAGTAGATTTGATGTACAAATTATAATGTTCATCTAAAAGAAAATTTTATTTTCTTTGTCCTAAATACAAAATTATTTTAAACTTTTTAACAAATTTATAATTATAATTAATCAAGTATCTTAACAAGAATAAAATTAAAATGAATAAAAAAAATTAAATCATTTTGCCTTCAGAATATAATTATATTGATATACTTTTTATTACTGCCACCTATATTGCCTATCAATCCTAATATTAATGTTCTAATGATAATTTTACTTTTTTTTTCATTTTTTTTTTTTGCTCATTTATGAGATATTATCCCATAATATCCCATAATATCCCATATTATCTCAGATTATGTGCCAAAAAATGGAGATATTATGGGATATTATGGAATATTATGGGATATTATGTTCTTTTTTTTTCCACGAGGGGTGTTTCAGAATCATATATTTCTGGAGGGTTAAAACAACCCCAAAATTTATTCCTACTTTAACATAAAAAACAAATATTATAAAAATACCTGTTAAGGGTACGTTCTCCCAGTTTTGAGTAAAAATAAAGTTTTTTTTCTGATTAGTTTTCTCAAAAAGTTTATTGTATAATAAAAAGATTTTTTTACAGCTATTTTATACACTCATAATAAACACAAAAAAAATTTTTTTTTTTTATTATCTCTTTTTTTACATATGATGAGATGGCGCTGAAGTTGGTGTCTGAAAAAAAAGTTTCCAATCGCGCCGCATGATAACTCGGTTCAGAATCTTCTAAAAAAAAAAAAAAAACACCATGAAGTACATGAGTTATTGCATAAAGTAGACTACAATCAATGAAAAATATTAAAAATTAAAAAAGTTATGAAGGTAAATAGAAAAAAGTCGAAATTGGACCGTGTTTTTAGCCACAAAACGGAGCCTAGAGACCAAAAAAATTCTCCGATCAGGTTCATTGTAGTCTACTTTGTGTAAAATTGCATAACGAATCGATTAAAAAAAAAAATGGAAATCGGAGGAGTAGTTTTTTTGTAATCGTGCGGCGCGTTTTCAAAAAGTTCGTTTTGAGAAAAACGCGTTTAAAGTTTCGGATCTTGTATTCTTGCATACAAATAAATTCACTTTCAGGCGCTGTCGTTTCTTTATTATTTGCGGGATTCATTTGAAATTTTTTTTCACTATTCTTGAATACATTTTCGACCCAAATCAATAAAAAAAAAAATTTCGATTAACAATTTCAAAACTGGAAGAACGAATTATTGAAATTCGGCCCGGAAGGGGAAAGGCCCACCAATCAGAGACGAGTATTTTAAAAAAAGCCCACCAATGAGAGAAGAGTGGAGAAGAGTAGGGGAAGTAGTTATTAATTAAACTAACTCTTAAAGAATCATTTTAAATGCTTAAGGTAATTAAAAATGATTAAAATAATTAAAACAAAAGTGTCTTATAAATCACGCTATAGTTTCGCGTTCTCGGCGGGTTTACTCCGTCTACTGGCGCCTTCACTCGGTACACACATGTATTATTGGCATCTGCATATAATATACTAGCAAAAGTTGGAGGGGGGGCTTCGCCCCCCCTGTATTGCATTTACTTTTGTTTCTGTTGCTTAAGAAAATCATGTTTCACTGCACATTTATAATTATGCAAACACATTAAGAGTTTTCAGAAGAGCCTAGTTCTATCCCCAGTAAAGTTAAAATTATTAATTAAGGAAAAATATTTGAAAAGGTATTGGAGAGGCTATTTCTAATCCCGAAGATAATTTATTTCTTATGGAATCCAACAGAATCTAGCATTTTAGTATTAGTATCTCGTGTATTATTTTGGTATTCTATAGACTTAGAGACTTCAAGACCTATTATGAATCATGTTAGCCGGCTAGTGATTTCATAATTTAAACTTCGTGTTATTAACTGGGTATGCAATTTTTTCGATATTTTTTGATCTAGAGAATTTAAGGTCTCATAATAAAAATTTATCAAATAATTTCCAGAGGGGCCTCTTTATAGTCCTAACAGTTTGTAGCGTAAACAAATATAAATTGCAAATAATACAGTAAAGAATCTATAAAATTTCTTGAATTTTTCTCTTTTTTTTTTATTTTACTGCAAATTATCGAAAATTTTTTTTGAAAAATCAAAGAAATTTTACACATTTTTAAAGAAGCGTCCGTTTTTTATGCAAATTTATCTGAATACATATAAATTAGTGCCGAATCGAGTAATACCAAAAATTTTATCATATTTAGAAGTTATTTCACTTTTTAAGCAAATTTTCAAAAAATTTTATTTTTTCCAAAAATAGTAAAAATTGAATATCTCCAAAAGTACGGTAACTGAGTTTCAAAACTATGGCCTATGTCACCCGCTGACTTTTTTTCTATATTTTGATACTTCATTTTGACATTGATTCGACCCTGATGATGAAACATATACACACACAGACTCACAAATAGATGATTATAAATACCACAAAAAGTAAAAAAATTTTTAAAAATTTTCGGACCAGCTTCAAAAATATTTTATAAAATTTTAAAGATACCTCCGTTTTGAATAAAAATTTAGGAGAATACGCAAGAATTGGTGCCAAATCGAATACTACAAAGTGTGACAGTAAAATTTTTCGATTGTCTCAAGATATTTTATTTTTTGTTAAAAATTTTTAAAAATTTTATCAAGTTCAAAAACACTAAAAATTGAATATCTCCAAAAGTAAGATAGCTGAATCGCAAAACTATGGCCTATGTCACTCGCGGACATTTTTTCTTTAATTTGACACCGGTTTTATATAATTTCGTTCACTGGTTTGGCCCTGATGATAATACACACACACACAGACACACAAATAAATTTTCAAATATATATAGTAGTAAGATAAGATAAGATAAGATAAGATATAATAAAATAATAAGTATAACAGAAATCTGGAAAAATAAAATCTTTTTATAAAAAATATTATAAATCAGCGCATTAATTTATAATTTATTTATTTATTTATTATTTTAAGAAATAAAACTAATAAAATGTTTAAAAAAATTTTTAAAATTATAAATACTTATACCTATGTATGGTAAAGGTTTATTAAAATAAAAAACAAAATGCCCCCCAATATTTACTTTCTTTTTTTTATATTTTTCAAATTTTATAAAATATTTTAGCTTTAAGCTAGATTTTAAAAGTGTCGTAACATGTGCAAGACTACATTTAGCTTTTAAATGACATAAAAGATTAATACAATATTTTTAAAAAATTTATACTTGAACTTAATTGTTTCTTTTTCAACCAAGTTGAAATGCTTCTAAATCAAAGAGAAACTATTAGTCAAGTATATTTAATATATTTAATTTACAGTTTTAAGCAAAATTACTTTTTTCTAGATTTTTTTTATCAAATATGTAAGGAGAAAAAGTGCATACATCTTACATATACTGCTTTTCTGTACTACAATATCTACTTTTAATTCATTTTTGTTCTCTTATTTTCTGCAGTATTTGTTATTGTTTCTAAAGGCCTTTTTGTAGCTGTAGTTTTTCGACTGTATGTTGTTCGCTGAAAATGCCATAAATTTGTATTCTTATTTTCTAAATTACTTTAAATACTTAATTTAGAATAACCTTTAATGTTACCTGTTCTTTTTTTCTTTTTACATCAGTCTCATTATTTATTGTTTGCGCCGGCCTTTTCATATTTTTTTTTAGGGGACTTGCTTCATTTACAGATATTTTTTCCTGCAAGTATAATTTATTTTATTAATGATATAAAATATTAACTTAATATAAATTGTATGCACTAAGACAACCTTTTCCCTTTCATCCGTTTGATAAACAAAACTGAAATCATCGTTACTTGCATCCTCATTATCGGAATCTACAGCATCTTCTTCATCTGAATCTCCTTGATCTGCAGTTTCTTCTGCATCAACTTCCTCGAAGTTTAACCTTTCTGTTAAAAAAAAAATTTATAAGATTAGAAAAACGTTTAGAAAACAAGAAGCTAATAAACATAAAACATTATTTTTTTTAAGCCAAACTAAAACGATTTTTGTTTCAACTTTTGTCAACAAAAACTTTTTAAGCAAAATTTTAATACATTATAATATAGTGTTATGGTTAATTTGTTTATGGTTATTATGTATTAATATGAAACATGCTTGTAGGGAGAAGGTGCCTTAGAATTTGCAATTGAAGGGGTGGGGAAAAATTTGTCCGGTTTAAAGGGGGGGGGGGGCAAATGAGACTTATAATGATTGCATTTAGGTTGTGTTTACACAAAACAGTTATAAGTTTTTCTTTTATAATTTTCTAAACTGCATGTTGCTTTGGTAAAAATATCAACCAACTGTTGGAATTTATAAACAAAATAATGGTGTTTAATTTTAAAGCTGACTTTTTAGCCAATTGGTTGTATATTTAACTAAATTGGTTAATATTTCAATCACTTGTCTGAAAATGTAACCAATATTTAACTCTTTCCTGAGGAATTGCCCCCACCACAAGTCACGTGATACACGCTTTACGCAGTTTATTTTACTTTATTTCTTTAATATATTAATTTATTTAAAATAAAATACTTGATAAATCATTTGTAAATAACAAATATTTTTATATTTAATGAATAAAAATAATTTTAAACGTTACTACATAGCTTTAGTACTACTCCATACACGCATACTAATGTAAGTCACACAGAGAACGATTTAGGGAGATTCCTCAGGAAAGAGTTAAAATACACAAATACAAATGCAAGGTACCAACTTGAAAAAGAAAAAGATATTGATGTATTTATTACTTTTAAATACAAAAAATTTTGAGAAAAAAATTTTCAAAAATTTACGTATGATAATTTACTATAAACGATATTCCTAAAACTAGTACTCCCATAGAAAAAAATTAGATAATACGTTTAAAGAGAAAAAAAACTTTGGTATTTTTGTTTTCTTTTGTGACTAAAATTCGAGGTATACAGAAAAAACCTTTATTTATAATGTAAGTACTATTATGGAAATACATGAGGTTTCACATGCAAATTAAAAAAAAAGTAGTTTGAGATTTTTTGATACAAAAATTGTTGAAAAAAAATTAAATCTTAGGTTGTGAAATATCTCTGGTTACAGGCGTAGATAAATACCTAATCATACACACACAGACAAACAGACTTTTAAAAGCCGGTTATTTAAGTATACAGTGATATAAATTTTAACTTTCAATTTACCATTCGCAATATTAAATCTTTAGAAAACGTATGCAGTTATAGCTTATTTAAAATTTTCGAAATCCAAATATTTGGTCAGATTTTGAATTGGTCACGTATCTTGGTGGTAATTTTGAAATTTGTAAATAAAGAAAATTTAAATGCTTATGTTTGGAAATTTCGTTTCCGAATGTAGGAGGAAAAAAATTTGTATGGTAATGTGAGCTTTGTACAAAAAAATTAAAAAACTTTATCTATCCTTTTTGGCTCTTTTTTTTTATATAAAAAAATAGAAAATTGCTGCCAAAAATCGAGAGTTGTACCTCATGAGCTTAAAATGTACATTGAGGCTTCATCTTCAACCGATTTGAAGACCCTACCAGTAGGAATACGCCAGTTTGGTTTCTATTGCGGCATATATTTAAAACAACGATTTTATGGAGATAATGTTTTTTAAAAATTTTTCTCAAAGAAAATGTATAAAATAAAAATTAATTGGTATTAAATTACAAGAATAAAGTATCCCTGAGACAAACATTAAAATGTAAAAAAAGTACCGGTAAAAAATAAAAGTCTAAGATGGACAAGTATATTTGAAATCATTAATAATAACTAATATTTGTAGTATAAAATATAGATAAAATATTGAAAACCCCATGAAAATAAGTTTCAAAGAAAAATAAATATTATATGATGCAGAATTTATTTAATTTCAAACCAAATGATAGAATATTCATCCAATATCTTAGTTTCCAAAAACTTGTTGAATTAAAAGCTTTTACATATTTATAGGGCAAAAAAGCCTATTTTTTGTCCTACGGAGACGGATTTTTTGCCCATTATATGTAAAACTTTGTTTTAGAACACGGGATAAAATTTGAGGTTCGACTTTTGCATGCAAAGCCAAAACCAATATTTTATCCGATGTTTAATAAATAGTTATTTGAATATTATCAGCTACAAAAATTTATTTATTGATTACTCCAAATTGTCATAGCTTATTTTCTTCGACCACACTTGAAATTAACTTAATTTGTACTAAAAAAATTAAATGGTTACAATGAGACTAATTTTTTTGAAGGGAATAATGAATAGCCAAGAAAAAAGTACCAGGCCTTATTAACTAAAAAATGGCATTCAGGATTTTAAGTAGTACTTTCGATAAAACATACTTCGTAACCAATTTATAACATTTTTATCATTTCCGTTATTATCAGAATACTATACCATTAAATATTTCTTCAATGGCTTCATCGTCGTTCAATTCTTCACTTTCTGATAGTATTTGTATAAATGTTTCAACTGCCATTGGAGGATCTTGTCGTAATTGCTTCCAAGCCCAGAGTATCTTGTTATCACGATTTTCTGTCTTTTTTGTTTTACCAAACGTAACTTTCTTTTTTTTTTCTGCTCGGGCTAAATCTATTTTTGATCTGTTTTTCCTTTTAACTATTTCCGCTGAAAAATTTTATCCATACTTAAGAAAAATATAATTTCATGCATAAAATACATTTATTCTCGTATATTGCGTCAAAAAAAAAAAAGAATTCGTGTGCCAATTGCTTATAAAAATATTTAATATAAATAGTATTCCAAAATTCGTGTGCACGGCGCGAAGGTGTTCCGTTTTAAATTTGTCTTCTGCCCAACTATTACTACATTAGTTTAGTATACGTATAAACTGAAGTCTCATTCAGATTTCTGTTACATCATAGACTTAAAAACAAAAAATACTGGAATTTCTTTCTTAATTTATTGTAATATTTACTTTTTGGCAAATTGGAGTTATAAAACTTGTCATTTGAGGCTAATATGTGTTAATTGCTTATCTTATGTAACTTGAATTGCACAAAAGTAAACTTGGATTAATGTAAGTTTCTCGCGCCATGCGCACGAATTTCGGAACACTCTGTTTTACAAACAGTTTATATAAATTATTGAAAACCTAAGTCAAAAGGGGTGGTTTTGAATAATAAGATTTCGGTTTTTAGATTTACCCTCCAAGAATGTTAATATTGTGGGCTGCAATTTCTAATTATGCAATTGCAATTATGAATTTCAAAAACAAAAGACTTTAATTTTTATTTTAATTTAATACAGGGTTTTTATAATTTTATTCATAATTTCAAAAATAGAAATTGTTCAATACAAATATTGATTATAAAATACAAGTAGTAGTATTAAATATTGTTATATTTATTTAATAAGCAAATGATGAATCTATTAAAGGAAATTTGCAGCAAAGCCTTTAACATTCATCACACCAAAGTATTATTTACTGCATTCGAAATTTTTCGTGGTTAATAAATACACTAAAAAAGTATGTAAAAAAATTTTTTAAAATTAATTTTTAATATTTTTTTTTTTGAGTACAGTTATCGTGTGAACTAAGATTTTTAAGGCTGGACAAAAATAAAATTATGAAGATTTGAAAAAAAAATTAAATAAAATAAAGATTTCTTTCAAATCTTCATAATTTTTTTTGGGCGAACTTTAAAAATTTTAATTCACGCGATAACTATACTCATATTAATTATAAATCTTTCTTTTTCTTTTTTCTATATGCAACCAAACCTTACTTATCTATCGTACCATCAACTCTTTTCTATTAAAACGGGTCAACTTCAAATTAAATTTGAATACATAAAGAAAAATAAAAATTAACAAAAAAATTTTTTTCCAAAACTCTTTTGTGTACTTATTAAGGTAGACCACGCAGTTTATAAAAAAAGAATAATAAGAATTATTAAATTTACTGGAGATTGAGATAATTAAAAAATAAATCAATTGATCCCTCTAATACCTTTAATAATATTTGTACCATTAATAACAATAACATAATAATAAGATAACTTAACATTCTTACGTTAAAATCGTTCAAGAATTTTTTGAAAAATTCCTTTAAAAATTAAGGAAATTTAAATATTAAATCTTAGCAAAGTAACATGAGAAAATTATAGAATCTTTACACGTGTGTAATTGCAATTACTCATATTTAACATAATTACAGAAAGACACAGTTACAGATATTTTATTATTTGTGAACAAAAGTTTACTTACTAACTAATTTCGAAACACTTGGTTTGCTCAAAATATTTGTGTTTAGTCCATGATGATATGACTCCGTTGAATTATTAGTCCTATCAGTCAAATAAAAAACACTAAAAGTCTCTGGCTTAACTCTGTTCATCCATTGGCTTCTAAAATAGTTTTTTATAAACTTTGTCCATCTACTTAAATTTTTTCTATCATTTTTAAAATGTTCTTTAATTTCTTTCTCGATGAATTTTAAACCTTCTTCAATCAAATCTGCTTTTAGAAGTGGTAATATTAAAAGCTGTTTTAAAATTTTGTGTCCTATTGGATTTTTTTCTTGGTTATAAACAACGACTATTTGGTATTCTGGTGTTTTTCCTTTTCTTACCACCGCCTGAAATTTTGTTTATGATTCAAAGCATTATTAATGTCAATCTAATGAAATTATTATAATTAATATTTTATAAATTGTATACAATTTGAAAGCTCTTATTATTTTTTCTATTATAAAGTTTTTTACTAAATTTTTCTGTTATAAAGTTTTTACTAAAATTTAATGAAATTGTGGACATTTTTAAAAAATGTATAGAGATATTTGAGTGAAATTTTCTTTATTATTTTACATTTGTATATATTATATTCATTTAAAATAAAAAATTATTTTCTTTATTTGTGACATGAATTATTTGTGATATAATTGACTCCCCGACAGAATCGTTATAGCGTAGATGAAAAAACTATCTTCATTTTAAATCAGTTACATGTATGTCATGAGTCAGGTAAAGTTATTTTTGCATTTTTTCTAAAATAAATTTGCTTGACGAAGTTCGCTGAAAAGGCTTTTTTGAAACCATTCGGACGCTTTAAAATGCGCTACTTGCCACTGAGAGAACTTTATTCTAGACTTTTGGTCAAGGCTCCATTGTGTGGACGGAAAACTTGCTGGTTTCGGAAAGTCAACTGGGTGACTCTCTTGAAAGATGGCTAAACTTTCTCACTTTATTCTACGAAGCTTTCTGATAATATACCCAAAGTTTAATCTGTGTTATATTATCAGAAAGCTTCGTAGAATAAAGTCTGAAAGTTTAGCCTGGTTCAAGAGGGTCACCCAGGTGACTTTCCGAAACCAGCAGGTTTTCCGTTTGTACAATTGAGCCTTGGCCAAAAGTTTAGAATTTCGTTATCTCGGTGACAAATAGGGCATTTGAAGTCGTCCGAGTGTTTTCAAAAAAGTCACCCTAATTCTTTATAAGGAGATTAACACAACAAAAGAAAATTCAATTTTTCATTTTTATGTACACTGTAAAAAGTAACTTCCTTATATTAACAAAAAAATTAGAAAATTTTCGAAGATTTAGTACATTTTCAAAAAAATTTGTAAATATTCGAAAAAAATCATAAATTTACTAAATTTAGTATATTATCAAAAAATTCGAATATTCTCGATACTTTTTTTGCGAATTCGCAAGAAAAATTGATAATTTACAATTTTTTTTGAAAATTTACAAAAAATAGTTATAAATTTATGAAAAATAGTTGTGAATTTACAAATTTTTTCGTAAATTCACAAAAAAAATTCGAGAATTCGAGGATTCGAGAATTTTTCGATAATATACTAAATTTCGTAAATTTACGATTTATTTCGAATATTTACAAATTTTTTTGAAAATTTACTAATTTTACGAAAATGTTATAATTTTTTTGTTAATATTAGGAAGTTACTTTTTACAGTGTAGGTAAAAGTACTCTAAACAAATAAATTTTTTTTACATTCATTTTCTATCAATATGGTTACTAATGTTACATTTATTTAATGTAAACATAGTCCTTTCTGTATCTATGAATGTAAATGTAAAGCATCAACATTTTCAGCATAATAAAATTATACATTAATAAGCATTGCGAAAATTGTTTTAATAATGAAAATTAATTGTTAAATATAAATAATTGGTTCATGGAATTAAAATCTTAGTATATTCTTTGATAAACAGTAGTTCTCTTCTTACAAATATATTCTATTACCTTCTTCTATGTTTATATAGTATTATTTTATAAAAAATTATTAGATTTTCAGGATTAGCTGCTGACAGCTCGATTTCATTGAGAATAAAAATTTTATAAACCTCTACCTAACATAATATAACCATTTTATAAAATAATATACCTATTTTAATTTATACGTACCTGGCAGAAATGAAAGTAGCAACCAACTACTTTAATTCCTGCAAACGATAGTCTGAGAGATAGGATCAAAGCTTGCTCAAAATCACAATAAGCTACTGGAGGCTTAAACAATGGAAAGAGTATTTTTATCCGTGACCAAATACACATGTAAGATTTGGTTGTTCTCTTACTCATCAGTATCCAACAACAGGGTACAATCTGTGTAAATAAAATAAAATATTTCAAAGTAAATCTAATCAGCTTAATATATTATTTTTAACGAGACACGGATAATATTCTTTCGGAAATAAATATTAATTTCATATAAGACAACAATTTTAGATTGAATAAATATTTAGAAATTATTATCACATAACATTATTTTTTTTTTAACTTATATGTAATTCATTACTAATAAGTTTCATTGAAGTTCTATTTAGACTGCAAGAAAATTTTAGGTATGATCATATTTTGGATGCAAAAAGTAACATAGAATGCATTTTTATAACAAAGCACTGCTTATTGTGAAAGTAAGTAATTATTGTAAAAGTAAGCCTTAAGCCACAAACGCAACTAAAAACGCAAAGATAAAGCCCATTCAAATAACTCATCTTTTAAGTTATACTATTAAATTACTACTTCAGTAAGAACCTGTTGCCTAATCTGGTTTTACGATTTGCACTTTTACTTGTTCTTTTTTGCTTTATATGGACCCAGCCTATACATTAATCATATTTTTACATTTATGGAATTTAGGATGAAAAGGCCGCTAGCAAATTCCGCAGAATTACCTCCGGATTAAAAATCGAAACAAGGTTTCACGACAGACTGAAAATAGTAAATACTATATTTTCACCCAATTTAGTTTCCCTTAACTGTTACGTAATAAATTTTTGTAAGAAACACCCCTTTTTATAAGAATAAAACTTTCCAGTTTAATACATTCACAACAAAACGGTCAATTTTTTTTATATTATATTTATAGGTATATGGAATCAGAAATTGTATTAAATTCTGACATCAAAATAAAATTTTTAAGAAATAGTAGTTTTCTTAATGTTTGGCTAAGGTGATACTTCTCCAATCAAAAGAAGAAATTGGGATATAGAGAACTAGTGGTCGCAGACCGCTAACTCGCTATATGACTATTTTTTCTTTCTATTTCGGGATTTATCACACTTGGGCACTAATAAAGAAATAGGCCTGTTTTTCATTACATCGACAAAGTTTAATTATCATAATTCCAAGGGGTAGTCGACGTAATGCGGCGACTTCCGCATCGATTCGCATCATGATGCGTGATGCGAAAATTTTTTTTTCTGAAAACTGTTCTAATATATTCAGAAAGGGTTGTTAGGTAAATATAATACTCTGCATCACTCTGCGTCACAATTAAAAATTTTCCTAAGCTATTGTCTCTATATACTCTAGTCAATATACGGTTAAAGTTGTCAATTTTCCATCGACCATCAGGATTGTTCTACCATGGGGTATTTTTGGTCACTGATCATAAATTCCGGGGTTTTTTCTTTGAGAAATGTGCGAAACACCCTTAAATTTGCAAAAACTACCCCTAAATAAGGGTATTTTTTATGAAATCGAACTTTAAGTGTGTGTACAATTTTGAACTAAAATATTTAAGAAGTATAGGAAAAAAAAAAGTGATGTGCTGTGCTCAAAAATTTTATTTGCTAAAAAGTTATATATAAACTCTTAGGTGTTAAAAAACAAAGCATTAATCATTGCAACTTCTTAATTTCTCAAATACTGTACACTCATTTAAGTAAATTCTTCTAAGACTATTATGAATCTCACGTTAGGAAAGAAGTTGTTAATAGATATCATTTGCCGTCCGTATAACTTACTGTTTCATCTCAAAAAAATATTTGAATGAAAAATTGTAAGTCAAAGAAACAAAAAAGTATTTTTTTTTTTTTTTTTATATATATTTATATATTTTAAAATTGTTTTAATTATTAATTTTTTTTTTTTTAATCGTTTTTAAAATTATGAATCTCAATTATCGATATACCATAAATACATATCATCGAATACAATCATAGTTTAAGACTTTTTATTAGTAGTTGTATTATAATTATAGTGCTTATATTTCACAAGTGCGATTTATATATGTGTATGAAAATTTTACATTTTTATTTAATTTTATTTTTTAATGTATAGATTGTAAATTATCAAATTCAAATTATATGTTAATTTTTTACGCTGCGCTGATTACGAATTTTAGAGATTTTTAAATGAAAAATGACTATTTCACCCTTAAATTAGCAAAAACTACCCCTAAAATGTGCATTTTTTATATTTTCTCGCTTTTAGTTTCTAGATTTAGTGCTCAAGGGTTTTTTGGGTCGCTAATAGCCAATAAGGATGTATTTTCTTGAAAAATTAATATTTTACCCTTAAATTAGCCAAAACTACCCCTAAAAAAAGGTACTTTTAATGTATTCGAACTTTAAGTCTCCAGATTTGGTCCATATGTGTTTTTTGGGTTGCTGATTAAGAATTTTAGGGATTTTTAATTGAAAAATTACTATTTCACCCTTAAATCAGCAAAAACTGTCTCTAAAAGGTGTACTTTTGCTATTTTTCTGCTTTCAGTGTCCAGATTTAGTTCTCAAGGGTTTTTTGGGTCACTGATCACGAATCTTGAAGCCCTGTCTACTAAAAATTGGCACTTTATCATAAACTTTGCAAAAACATTGAACCTAATTATGTTAGAGTCACAGATATTTAAACATAACCTGCATTTTTTCCGTTACTCCAGTCAATATACAGGAGGGGGGTGTAATTTCCTTTCACCACCCGATTTGGTCTACTATAGGTTTTTAGATCACGAATTTCATGTTCCTGCGTAATAAGAATTTAATTAGAGAAAATATTTGATGTATTTCAAATTTAAGGGTAAAGCACCAATTTTTAGAAACCAAAATTATGAAATTCAGGAAGTACCATAACCTAAAATAACAATGTTTTTTCATAATTTATAAAATTAAAATAATTTTTTTTGCAATAATATTACATAATAAACACATTTTTTGATGTTTTTACGACTAATTTGATTTCGAGTTTTATTTTAAGCTGCAAATTATAAAAATAAAATAGCGTTGATAATGTGGATTTGACTCAAGTTTTCTATTTACAATCATAACTTAAATTAGAAAAAATTACCTAAAAGGGGTATTTTTGATGTATTTAATCACATTTTTGCAAAGTTTAGGATAAAGTGCCAATAATTAGTAGACAGGGCTTTGAAATTCGTGATCAGCGACCCAAAAAACCCTTGAAAACTAAATCTGGACACTGAAAGCAGAAAAATAGCAAAAATACACTTTTTAGGGGAATTTTTGCTGATTTAAGAGTGAAATAGTAATTTTTCATTTAAAAATCTCTAAACTTCGTAACCAGCGACCCAAAAAACCCACATATAGACCAAATCTGGAGGCTTAAAGTTCGATTTCATAAAAAATACCCTTTTTTAGGGGTAGTTTTTGTAAATTTAAGGGTTTTTCGCACATTTCTTAAAGAAAAGACCCCGGAAATTATGATCAGTGACCAATAATACCCCATGATAGAACAATCCTGATGGTGGACGGAAAATTGACAACTTTAACCGTATATTGATTAGAGTATATAGAGACAATAGCTTAGGAAAATTTTTTATTGTGATGCAGAGTGATTCAGAGTATTATATTTACCTAAAAACCCTTTCTGAACATATTAGAAAATTTTTCAGAAAAAAAATTTTTTCGCATCACGCATCATGATGCGCATCACCGCATCACGTCGCCTACCCCTTGCATAATTCACAAGATACCTGCTTTAAAATAATAAAAAAATTTAATTTTTTTAAACATAGTACGCGATTTTCAAACTGATAAGAAAATAATTTATATAATATGTAAAAAAATAAAAAAGAATGATGGAAAACAGGGTATGAAAAAAGAATATAAAATAAAAGAACCTAAACATATTGTACCTTTGTAGTCAAGGCGTCAGTGTAAAAAAAAAGGTCAAAGCTGAGGTTTTTACGAAAGTTGATGAATTTAGATAAAACCTAGTGAAATATTCTCAGAAAGACCTCAGGAAAAAGTACTGGAAGAAAAAATTTTCCGATTTTCAAAAGGGGTGAAATTACCCCCCATTTCTCCCCTCCCCCATTTACCTGCAAGATTTAAAATAATATTTTTTGCAATATTGAAGGGATCTAGTAGGTATTTTGGGCCGCTAAATCCGAATCTGACGTCAAAAACGAAGTTCAAGGGGTGTAACACCCTTATTTTAACCCTTTCAACCCTTAAAATTTAATATTTCTTAATAATTGATTTTTTTTTTTAATTTTTATTAGATCCAGTAGGCAAAAATGAATATTGGTTTTGAATATTCATAGTTAGATTCTTTTATTTATCGTATTACGTATGTTAATATATCAAACTCGTAAGGTATACGATAAACTTGTTTTAATAGTAAAATATTTTTGATTTTTTGTTGCCTCTTTTTTTTTTATATGTAATTAGCAGAGAATATAAAAAAAGATGGTAAAAATATAGAGTGGACCTAAAATTGGAGTTTTAAGAAAAACTTTGCTCCTTGAATTTTTTCGTTTACTTTTATTCATTAAAAGTACCCAGCTCCAAGGATTTTGCTTTTGCTTTTCAAAAAAGCATACCTGAAAGCACCTCAATTTTCCTATTTAAATAACATGGGAATTTTGACTTTTCAGCTTTCTAATTTTTTACGAAGCTTGCAAAATGTTTAGAAAAGCTTTTAATAAATTGAAAGTACTATTTAAATGTATAAAAAATGATACCCAGCATCAAGTAGTAAAAAAAAATATTTTTAAATCGATTTTACTTATAATAAACGTAAAAAAATGCTGCATTTAAATTTATTCTAGTACACTGCAACCTCGATTATCCGGACCTCAATTATACGGATTCTGGATCAACAGGAATGGCTTTTGGTCAAAAAAAAAAAAAAAAATTATTATTTTTCTTTAAAAAAAAAAAAAAAAAATTAGTTATTTTTTTTCTTTAATTTATGTAAAAGTTATTTTAAACACACAATAAAGAGCATTGCTAAAATTATACCCTCGCTGGCGGCCTTTTTTTTGAAAGATATTATAATTTTATTCAATCAGAAATTTCAATAAAAATTATTAGGATACAATAATAAATTTTTTTATTTTTTACTAAACTTTATGACTTTATTACCGGATATATTTCATTATTCTTATAGATGGGTATAAATCTATCTTAAAATTATTTCATTAATTTTTTTATTTTATATGAGTAAAGAATTTTGGCTAAACTTTTATTTGATTGTTTGTTTTTAATATTTTTTTTAGTCGTGACTTTTTTTAAATGTACAATTAAATGACCTAATGTATTACGATCTATCGTGATGTATAACATATTTACATATTTTAATTCTGACTAATATTTTTTTCTTTTTTTTTACATCGATTCTCATTATTCGTAAACACAAGTAAATCTTATAAAAAATTTTTTTTTTATTTTTATGACTTATCTGGAAAGTGAGAAATATTTTGTAATTTTTATTAAATAGAATTTAATGTATATACATACATATGTATAAACTTTTTTTTCTGCCTTTTTTTATTTTCAGGATTTAGTTTTAAATTTTACGTGTTTTGGTTTATTTCTGACAAATTTTTTCAATTAAAGTTTTTTTTTAGATCCATGTTAAATTATGCACTACCAATAAAAATTTTAATCCCTTAAAATAAACTTTTAATCACCCTAACCATTTTTTTATTTTATGGGCAAATTTTTTTACTTTTTCCGTATTAACCGGATTTTCAGATATCCGGATCGGGGTTAGTCTCACCTAGTCCGGATAATCGAGTTTCCAGTGTATTGACTTTTTTACGTTTATTACCGGTTAAAACGATTTCAAAATATTTTTTTTTGCTACTAGATGTTGGGTATCATTTTTTATACATTTAAATAGTACTTTCAATTGATTAATAGCTTTTCTAAACATTTTGCATGCTTCGTAAAAAATTAAAAAAAAAGCTTCGTAAAAGCTGAAAAGTCAAAATTCCCATGTTATTTAAATAGGGAAATTGAGATGCTTACAGGCACGCTTTTTTGCAAAAGTAAAAGCAAAATTCTTGGAGCTGGGAACTTTTTCTGACCAAGAGTTCACGAAAATACCCGGGGAGCTAAGTTTTTCTTTAAACTCTAGTTTTAGATCCTCCCTAATATACATACATTATATATAATATACATATATTTGTAACAAACAAATTGTAATTAATACCCTCATTAAATTCCCAATTCAACTTATCAAATTTTATGCTACTTTTTGCAGCCAGTGTCAAGAAAAGTTTGCAGTTTGAAGTGTACAGGCATAAAACTTAAATAAATCATGCTAATGCATTTTTCACTGAGTCTAATAAAATTAAGTTAATGTACTATTTACTTAATATAGATAAATATACAAAAATTTGAAATTAGATTAGACGCATTTAATTGAGCATAATATATTTAGCCCTTGAGCCAGTGAAATGAAAGAAAGGTATGATCGGTTCCTGTTTATAAGGGAAAGAAACTTAAGCTATTTCGTATCTATGAATATTCGTATCGTAAAGGGCTAATTACCTGGTCAAACTTCTTTGACATTATAGTAAATACTTGAGCAATTCCTTTAACATTTTTTGGCCTTATTTTGAAAGTGCCATCGTTATATGAATCATTTTCTAAATTAAATTCATTCATCAATTTTTCATCATATAACATTAAATGCCAAGTATTTTTTCCTGATTTTATTGTGCATGCTTTTAGGGCTGGTATTTGAGTTCCTTTATAATTAAGAACTTCAGGATGCTCTTCAATGTATAAGCATAATTGTTTGATAGTCTTGCAGCTGCTTAGACTGTAAGCTTTCAGTATTTGATTTGCTTTTTTAGCATTATAGATTGTTTTTCTTACAGTAGGATATGATATTTCTGGAGCAATTACCGGATATCTGTTTTAAAAAAACGTATTTTTTAATAACATACTAAAACATGCAACTTTTCATTTCATCGATAACTGTTCTACATAGGGGAGACGCAACATTTTAAGGTTCTTAATCTCATGCAGCATAAGTTATTAACTATTACAGAATCAGTTAGAGTAAAAAATTATTCAAACATGCAGTATTGTTACTTTTATCGCTATTTTTTTATAATACACGGCTAGGCTGCAATGCTTGAAGTTTCAAGGAAAGCAGCCTAGTCGTGTATATTATACAATAAGGAACAAATAATGCTTCTATTATGTCGACCATACCGGGCTTATACAAGTGGTCAAGTTTTGTATCATTCGTAACACGTAGAGCCGATTTCAAAAATTTTACAGTTACTTTATTATCATTTGTAATATTTGTATTTGAAATATCTTTCTTTATAAAATAAAAAATATTTATGTGCTCTAATAAAAAGGTATTAAGTAACACCAGTTAATAAAATGCTAGAAAAGTGATAAATTTTGTGCTTTCCGCAAGGAAAATTGATGCTTAAGGGTAGTATAGTTATAATAAAATAGATTGTTCCAGAAAAATTCGTTACTTTGTATTCGTAATTTTTCAAAACAAATTTGTAAATATTCGATTCAAATCTAAAATTTAATTAACAAAAAATTATAGGTTTTTGATTTTTTTAAATCTAAATTTACTTCTCGTTAATTGACAATAATTTTTTGTACATCAAACCAAAAACAAATTTTGCAGTTACGATTTTTTAATTAATTTATTGAAATTATTATATTTTAGATTTTTAGCAACATTTACAAGTTTTATCAAAATACTTTAGATTTGTGGACTTAGTATAAACTTGGCTCCATTCTCCGCGAAACAACTTCTTTTTTTTTTTTTAATACAAAAAAAAAAAGTAAAAATATTGCTTGGTAGATAAACAATTCACTGCAAATGTTTCTTCATAATCAAACTAAGTACAATAAAAAACAAATACTTTAAGACAGGACCTTAAATTTTTTGCTTTAGGAATTGATACACGATAGAGAGCTACAAAACTGCAAGTAAAAAAACCTTATTCAGTAATAAGTAGTGACAGTTTACTCCGGATGTTATACTTATAAAAAAAATAACAGAGGAAATAATTATCATGTATAGATGAAAAAATTATGAATACCATAGGTTTCCACGCACGATGATGCAAAGTACGTAAAAAGAATAAGAAGCTATTTGATCACATTAATTAATAATAAAAAAAAATGACATAAAAGCATTTATAATTATTGACTTCTTAAAGTATGCATCTAATAAGAATATTCCAAATACTTACTCATTGCATACAGTATCAAAGATCTCTCTGCACGGACCCGAAGAAGTAGCTGATGCATCTTGCTTACATTTATTTTTCAATAATTTATTCTCATAACTTTGATGAGTAGATTCTAAACAAGAATGCTCGCGTATAAAAACTATGCTATTGATGTTGTGATCCTTGTCAATTTTGAAGGTTGCTTTACAGGTTGGTTTTATGCATTCATATCTAAAAAGTATTAAAAATATTCAATTATCAATTTTTACCATCTATTTTAATATTTTAAGCATTCTTAAAGAATTGCAGAACCTTCTTATTATTTCTTATCGAAGTCTATTTTTTCATGCAAAATATTCTCATTTTAAGGTTAAATCAGGTGAATAAAAATGGTATTTTTTGATTTCAAATTTCTGGAAATCGAAACTTCTCGATTTATTTATAGCCATTTATCAAGCAATAGGTCCCTTAGAATTCAAAAAAAGAAATTCAAAATTTATTGACTGCAGACGGAGATATTAATGCTTACAATTTTCTTCATTTTTGAGCTACTACATTAATCAAGACTTTTTTATAAAGCTTCAGATTGTAAAAATTGTTTATTATAATATTTTTGAAATTAAATAGCATCGTTTCAATTTTTATCAAAAAATAAATTTCTATATATATATAATATCCTTTTTTAAAAAGGACATGTTGATCGCAACAGTAACTATGTACATTGTTATAGATAAAGAGTCATTCTGATTGGCTCATATAAATTTCATTGTTAATAGGTTAAAATTAATTGTTTTATTGTTTATATTATATTTTTATGATTTTTGAGGTTAGTTATAGTACGTCGAGTAGTTGATATGATTAAAATAATTAAAGTAAGAATAAATTTTGGTATTTAAGAAAATAATTAATGTTGAAAGTCTTAAATCATTCTGCGCGCGACGCGCGCTTAATACTAGTTTTTCAAAATTTTTGATTTTTCACATAACCTACAATTTTCAAAATATCGATTTGTTCGGGAAAAAATTTATACAATAAAAAAAATTTTTCAGTGAAACGATGCTAAATAATGCCCTAATTATTATACTCAAAGATTTTTGGAATCAGAAACTTTTAAAAGTTTGAATTTATTTAGTGCGTTAATAATTAAGGGGCCACAGAACCAAAAAAATTTTAAAATCAGTTTTTTTGATTTTTAACAAAATTTATTGATTAAATTAAAAAAAAATGAGTCTCATGCCGTCGCAATAAAAAAACTTAAAAATTCTTTTAGAGTGGTTTGATGTGTTTTTTTATAGCGGAGGGCATGAGACTCATTTTTTTTTAATTTAATCAATAAATTTTGTTAAAAATCAAAAAAAATAATTTTAAAATTTTTCTGGTTCTGTGTCCCCTTAAAGACATTTTTAATATCTAATATCTCCTCCTGTACTCTCTAAATCGAAAAGTGTAAATTTTCCTTGAAATTTACACCTTAACAACTTATAAGTAGTAAATTTTAAATATACACTCTAAAAGTAGTAAATTTTTATGCTTACACCTTTCGCGTATGGTGTAATTTTAAATTTACACTTTACTCGATGTTTTTTAAATTCTAACCCCAAAATTTTAAAATGCACTATACTGACTTTGTAGGTGACAATAACATTTAAATATTATTTTTGAAGCCAATTTATTTATTTAAAAAAAATTTTATTATCGTTAATTTATAAAACGACTGGAATGTCTTATAATACATAAAAACCATAGTTTCAACTATACTTCTATAAGTTTTTAAATATTATAATTAGACAGTGTTGATTTTATTAGGAATATAATTATAATGAGTTTGTTAGAGGTAAGTTGAAATTTTTATAAAAATTTATAAACATAATATAACCCCAAACTTATACTAGAAAGTCAATTCAAAATTGATAAAGTTAAATTTAGAGTTCTTAAATATATTATTTACGGATTTTAATTGATTTTAATTAACTGCAACAATATTTGATTTAAAAGATTTGTTACCCTGGATGTAGTTTTAAAATGTTAACTATAAAAATAGGTCGAATCAACAGAGAATCAGAGCAAAGAAAATGAAGATGAAGATTCTTATTTTAACAATTTATTAGAAGAATCTTTTAAATTATTATTATTTATATTATTTTTATAAATATTTATAAAAATTTCAACTTACCTCTAACAAACTCATAATTATATTCCTAATAAAATTAACACTGTCTATAATAATTGTGTTATCTTTATATATATATATCTTTATTAGGTCTTAATATACATCATTATTGTAGGAGTACAACTTATATACTAAATGATATAATATAATATTGTGTTATATATAATACAGTGTTAAGTATAAAGTATGTTGCTATGTCGATATTACAGGTTGCCACATCTCCCTTCTTTAAGTTATAAGTATGATATTAATTTTTTATATATATCTTCTTGGTTTGATTATTTTGGTTCTATCTCTTAGTCCTCTTTTTTGGTTGTCCTCCTTCTCTTTCTCTTTGTTTTGGCTTAATTTTTGGTTTTCGTCTTGCTGGTTGTTATCAGTAGCTGTTGTTTCTTTTGAATGCTTTGAGCTATCTGGTGTTGTTTTATCTTCTGGGAGACTTTGTCTCTCTTTAATGTACTTTGTGTTTCTTCTTATAACCTGCCCACCTTCTGGTTGGACCATATAGGATCTTGGTGTTTCGTGACTAGCTATGATTGTTCCTGGCTGCCATTTTCCATCTCTATAAATATATATGTCATCTGAGGTGTTATATGATATTTCTTTGTCTTTGGTTGCTGTTTTATCATAGTCTCTCTTTTTCTTTATTTGGTTTTGTTTTAACAAATCCCTGATGTCCGTTTGTATTTCTGGTTTTAATTTTTCTCTTGATATTGGTAATAGAGTCCTTGTTTGCCTGCTAAATAGTATTTGGGATGGAGATATCTTTAAGCCTGCTACTGGAGTATTTCTATAATGTAACAATGCTTTTTGTATTTCTTCAGTTGTTGTCCCAGACTTCTTTAGGATACTCTTTGCTATTCCAACTGCTTTCTCTGCTAGTCCATTCGATTGAGAGTGTTTTGGACTGTTCGTTGTTATCTTAAATTCCCATTTCTTTGAAAACTCCTGGAATTCTCTCGATGCAAAAGGCATATTGTCAGCTGTTAACTTTTCTGGTATTCCATGTACCGCAAATACCGCTGTCAATTTATTTATGATTTCACCTGCTGTTTTACTTTTCATTTTAATAATTTCAAGCCATTTTGAAAACGCATCCATTATCACTAAGTAATTTTCTGAATTATATTCTAGTACGTCAGCAGATATGTTCTGGAACCTTTCCTTTGGTACTTCATGTGGTATTAGTGGTAATTTTTTGTTGATATTAGAATGTTCCATACATTTATTACATCCTTTTACTTTTTCTTCTATCTCTGTCGTTATACCTGGCCAGTACATCTGGCTCTAGCTTTCATTTTTGTGACACCTACATGTCCCTCGTGTAGTTTTTCCAACATTAGTTTTCTTAACGTTAGTGGTATTACTACGTTATCCATGTTGAACAATAGATCTTCACTTACATGTAAGTCGTCTTTCATTTTCCAGTAAGGTTTTACATCTTCTGTTAGTTTTTTGATATGTATTGGCCACTCAGTCCTACAGTATTCTATTACTCTTTTTAGCGTGCTGTCTTTCTCTGTTTCTCTTTTTAATTCTTCTTTCTTTTCTTCTGATATTGCCATCTGGTTTACTATGCTATGGATGTACTTGTCCAATTTAAATTCTTTTTCTCCAGTATCTATTTTTGAGTCTCTTGACAATGTATCTGCTATGTACATATATTTGCCTCTGATATACTTGACCTCTAGCCTGTATTTTGCAGTTTTCATTCGTAGTGCTTGTAATCTAACTGATGGTATTCTTGAGATTGGTTTTTTGAATATTTTGACAAGTGGTTCGTGGTCAGTTTGTACATTTACATCCCTTCCATATATAAACTTGTGAAATTTCTTTGTTGAATATGCTATTGCCAACATCTCTTTCTCTATCTGGGCATATCTTTGTTCTGTATCTGTTAGACATCTTGACGCAAAAAATACTGGCCTTTTCTCTTGTAGTAAACAACATCCAATGCCATCTTTTGAGGCATCTGCCTGAATGGTTATTTCTTTCTTTCCATTATACCCTTGTAGCGTTGGTGCCGTTGTTAATGATTTCTTCAATTGATCAAACTCTTTGGTATGATTTTCATTCCATTCCCATTCAAAATCTTTTTTTAGTAACTGTCTCATATTTAAAGTTTTGTTGGGTAAATTAGGTATATAATCTTGCATGTAGTTAACCATACCTAAAAATCGTTGCAATTCTTGTTTCGTTCTTGGTGGTTGTAGTGCTATTACTGACTTGATTCTGTCTTCATCTATTTTCCTTCCTTCTTTGGAAAATATGTAGCCTAAAAGTTTTACACTTTTCTGTTTGTATTGTACTTTTGCTTTTTTAAATTTTACATTCACTTGTTTTGCTCTTTCCATAAATGCTTTTAAGTTTCTGTCATGTTCTTCTTCAGTTCTGCCTGATATTACGTAATCATCTATATAAATATTTAAACCATTTAGACCTTTGAATATTCTCTCATTTTCTTCTTGAAATATTTCTGATGCCGTATTGATTCCATATGGCAATCTTTTGAATTTGTAGCATCCAAATGGAGATGAGAATGTGCAAGCTTCACTCGATTCATCATCTAGCTCTATATGCCAGAATCCTTGTTTCTAGTCTAACACAGTAAAGTATTCTGCATTTTCCAATTTGGCGGCTATTTCATCTATTGATGGTATTTCATAAAAACTTCTGCTGATATTTTGATTTAACTCCTGTGGGTCTATGCAAAGTCTTAATGATCCATCATCTTTTTCTCTTATTACTAAATTGCTCACCCATGACTTTGGATATTTTACTTTCTCTATTATCCCTTCTCTTTCTAGTTGGACTAGTTGGTTCTTGAGTTTTTCTCTTGTATGTACAGCTACTCTTCTTGGAGGATATGCTGTTGGTTTCGCTTCTCTATTGATGGTTAGTTTGACTTTCTCTGGGAATCTTCCTGTTCCTGTAAAACATTCTTTGTATTTTTTGATAAATATTTCTTTTTCTTCATTTACCTTTTGAGTCTGTTTGATATTGTTGACCCTTTTGACGATTCCCAGTTCTTCACAAGATTCCAATCCCATGATTGGGATTTTGTCCACTTCAGTTATTACAAATTTGTGGCTGCTCATCCTATTTTTGAAGTTGCATGGCATCTTGACTTCACCTAGGATTTTTATTTCAAATCCTCCGTAAGCTGTTATCTTCTTTTTTGATTCTCTTATTTTACTATTATATTTGATTTTGTCGTATATTTTCTTTGGTAGTACGTTGACATCAGCTCCAGTGTCAATTTTAAATTTAATCTTCTTGTCTCCTACTATTATTCTTTCTATCCAAGTACTCTTTTTCTTAAGGTTACTTTCTTTATCCATTGAATTTACCGTCAGTGTGTTGATAACGAAGTTTTCTTCACTTGAGGTATCATCTTCTTCCGATAAGTCACTTGCGGACTCTATGTTATCGACTCTTCTACTGTTGGTATTACAGGCAACTGCATAGTGACCTACCTTATTGCATCTGTAGCATTTCTTATCATATGCTGGGCACTGCCTCGGTAGGTGTCGCCCGTTACACCTTCCGCAGTTGAATTCTTTGTATCCATACCCGCCTTCTGTTGGTTTTGATGTTCTCCTTGTTTCGCTTCTTTTCCTCTCCCTCGTGGGATACTGCGCGCGCTCACTTCTATTTTCGTATTTTGTTGTTTTCCCTCTTCTTGTGTGTATTGCATCAACCGATGAAGTTGTTTTGGTCTGCTCTTGTATTTTTCTTGACTGTTCTTTGCTTGCTTCATTCGTTTTTATATTTTTTATCAAATCCTCAAGAGTTAGTTTATTTATTTTTAGAATACTTTGTTGGAGTCTGGTATCCTTCATCGTTCGAATTATGTTGTCACGTATCATGCTGTCTTCCAATGAGTCATAGCCACATGTTTTAACTAGTTTTTTCAATTCCTTAACGTAACTTTCAATAGTTTCATCATCTTTTCTTATTCTATTAGCAAAAACGAACCTTTCAAATGTTTCATTTATTTCTTTCTTGCAATTATTTTCAAAAGCCTCCAATATTTTCTCCGGATCCTCTAGGTTCTCATCTGTTAAATTGAATGTGTCCAGTAATTCTATGGCTTCTGGACCAACTAGATTTTGTAATATTGCTGCTTGGACTTTCTTACTTTCTTCTGTTTTTCCTGATGCTAGCATGAAATTTTTATATTGCCTTTTGAATTTCTTCCAATTTTCTTCTACATTTCCCTCTAATGAGAATGGGATAGGCTTGTTTAAATTTTCCATTTTTGACTTTTGTTTCTTATTTTTATCACTTAGATTTTTATTTTTCTAACTTTCTTTTATTTTCTCATTTAAATTTTCTTTATTTTCACTTTCTGAATTTTCTCTCTCACTGTCACTTAAATTTTCTTCTTTTAAAATTTTTATTTCTTTATTTTCACTCTCTGAATTTTCTTTTTCACTGTCACTTAAATCTTCTTCTTTTAAAATTTTTAATACGGTTGCACCATCCATTTGGATTTTTCTACCGACTGCGCCATGTGTTATCTTTATATATATATCTTTATTAGGTCTTAATATACATCATTATTGTAGGAGTACAATTTATATACTAAATGATATAATATAATATTGTGTTATATATAATATAGTGTTAAGTATAAAGTATGTTGCTATGTCGATATTACAGGTTGCCACAATAATAATATTTAAAAACTTATTAAGCTATTCATCAAGAAATAGAAAAAATATTAAGCAACGACTTAAGCAAGACTCCTTTTTCAATATTATTTTCTTGTCAGCGGCCAGAAAGCACGTATTTCCCGGCCGCTGCGCGACCGGAAAAGACGCGTTTTCTCGCCACTGACGAAGAAAAATCGTATACGACCCTTGTCCATAAATAAAGAATGGCCCAAATCGCAGTTTACCAACCTCGGCTTCGCCTCGGATGGTAATTTACGTGCGATTTGGACCATTCTTTACTTTTCTGGACACGGGATCGTAATATACTATTTCGGCAATAAGGCGCGAGAACATAACATATGATATGTGTTTACGCTTGCGCGGTACCCGTTTTTATGTATTATAAGACATTCCAGTCGTTTTATAAATTAACGATAATAAAATTTTTTAAATAAATAAATTGGCTTCAAAAATAATATTTAAATGTTATTGTCACCTACAAAGTCAGTATAGTGCATTTTAAAGTTTTGGGGTTAGACTTTAAGGTCTTAAGAGCGGTAGAATTAAAATGCAAAAAAAAAGCTGAAACTTGGAGAAAATAAAGTAAATATAATTTAATTTTACACGTATTTTTTTTTTTTATAATTGACCGAAAACTTTTTGAGAAAATAAATAAATAAAAAATAAATTAACACAGGCTCTTATGAGGAATTTTAAAAAATGATAAAAAAGCATTTAAAATACAAAACTTAGATATTTTTTTTTATGAGTTGATAAATAAAGTCCTAATAAATAAAAAGAGACCTTAAAATTTACAATCGACCGTCATTTTTTATGTTTTTACTTTAAAAAATGTATAAAAAATAAACGTTTATTCTGCTATTGAGGTAGAGTCCTTTATTATATTTTTTTATTTATTTATTTTCTTTATAAATAATTAAATAATATTGTTTAAATAATAAATAATTTATTTAATGCCAAAATTAAGTTAATAAAATTCATTTTTAAGCTTTGAATAGTAATAATTAAGTATTATTGAAAACATTTTTTTATTTATTTAAAGTTGCAATCCGTATTTTTTTTCATGAGTAAGACAAGGATGCCGATAGGCAAAATCCTAACGCTCTTAAGACCTTAAAAAACATCGAGTAAAGTGTAAATTTAAAATTACACCATACGCGAAAGGTGTAAACATAAAAATTTACTACTTTTAGAGTGTATATTTAAAATTTACTACTTATAAGGTGTTAAGGTGTAAATTTCAAGGAAAATTTACACTTTTCGATTTAGAGAGTAAGTAAATACATTTAATATTTTTTTTTTCATATTTAAAGGGATATCTTTATTAATGGCTAGAAATCAAAGATTCCAGAAGTTTTAATTTCCAGAAATCTTAAATCGAAAAATGCTATTTTTATCCACCTGATTGAATCTTAAAGACCCAAGGTAATTTTCTGTAAAACATAAATGTAAGATTTCTTAAAAATCTTATACATTATAAAATCTGTACGTGTAGTTTAAATCAATTATGCAACAACGAATTTCGTATTGAAAAAGAGAAACCAAATGATTGCTGACTGTTCGATTTTCAGGGTTATAAAAAATTTTAAGAAAGATCTAAAAAAAAATAAGAAAAAAAAATCAGCTCCTTTTTTGCAACATCGTCAAATTTTTGCTAAACAGGTGTCATCAAATTTGGTTTTTGCTATAAATCTTTGTTATTATGTGTCTTTTCCAGAATTCACCAAAAAAATATTTTTCCTCACCTCTAATACACCTGAATTTATTATTTACTAAATTAATGTGATACTCCATTCATTAAGCGACAGGTTAGAAGTCGACAACTGGGTTTATAAAAGGTATACTGTATGTTTTTTGTGTCGTTAAATTCGTAATGGGATTTCTAAAAATCGAAAAAATAAAAGAACACCCTTAAATCTGCAAAATCTATCTCAAAGTAACCCAAAAGTAAGAAAAAATTTTAAATATAAGTTGCAAATTAATTTATTTTGTTATTTACTTTCAATATTGAATTTTTTGATCTTTTAAATTATATAACGGGTAAGTAATATTTTCTGAAAGAGAATTATAAATGTGAAAAAATCATAGAATAATTCAACATCAAAATGGCTTCTAATTGTTTAAGTGTACAAGAGGAAATTAAATTGAGCGTTTCTAAGTTGGAAAAAGCATTAAAAGAACCTATAAAAGGGTTTAATCATTTAGGTTCCCAAATTTTATAAAAATGACGTCATAAAACTTTATTTTCAAATCTTTTCGTAAGTTTTGCAGTTAAAAATGCTATTTTTGTCTTGTAAATTAAATGATGGAGGAGTAATAGGAGTTTAGAAAATTTGTCTTTATTTAATAATAAAAAATTCCCACAGAATACCAAAGATTTGTCAAGGAAAAATTTTGCTTCAGTTCCCTTATTCAAAAATTTAACGAGGTTGCAAAGCAAGGGACAAATTTGTCGGCTACTCATTATCGACGAATTACGACTGATGTTAACAATTGGAAATCATTTTAAAATTTAAAAATGATGCCACGGTAAATTTAACTGAAGATAAACCAACTTCATTTGAAAATTGTTTTTTATTATAAAAGGAATTGAGTAAGGGTGATTAACGAAGTGGTCTTTAATTCTGTTATAGCTCTTAAATATTTCCCTGTAAGTATTCTAAAACTGACCGGAGAATAAAATTAAAGAAGGAAAGTGTTAATAGAACTAAAGAAGAAAGTGTGAATGCTTTTTTTCTATTCTCTATTATTTTTATATTCTTGAGTTTGAAAAAAAATTTTATAAACAATTATTTTTATAAGTGCTTTAAAAAATTGAAATATCACTTCATTATAAATAAATAAATGTTTATAATATATTTTTAATAGGCAAAACAATAAATTTTATAATTTTTTAAAGCCTTTATTAAAATTTTGTGATTGATATTATTCAAGATAGTACCTCGCTTAGTAACAAGGAATCCTCGGCCGAGAACGAGGCGAGGCGAGGCAAGGCGAGGCCGAGAAAATGATTTGTGCACCTCGGCCGAGAACGAAGCGAGGTGAGATTAAACCTTTCTCGATCTCGTTCTCGGTAAAATTAGCGATTCTCGCCTCGCCTCACCTCGCTCTCGTCACAGGTCTATAATATTATCGCTACGGACATTTCGATTCACTATTAATTTATTCATTCTGCTTCTCAAAAAAAAAAAATTTACGCGAACATAACTAAAATGAAACAAAAAATCGAACAAGGAATCAATAAGGAAGTAATTAACATGCATGCGAATCTCACCAACACTGTTAAAAATGAAATTCAATGCGAATTTAATAACTTTAAAAATATACTCACCTAGTTTTTTCCTTATTTTTTGATTTGTAATTTAAACCTAAATGATTAAACCCTTTTATAGGTTCTTTTAATGCTTTTTCCAACTTAGAAACGCTCAATTTAATTTCCTCTTGTACACTTAAACAATTAGAAGCCATTTTGATGTTGAATTATTCTATGATTTTTTCACATTTATAAATTTCAGCAAATCGTTAATGATTTAACATAACTCACAAAACACGAAATTCAATTAAAATTAAATAAATAAAACCATAATATTTTTTAGTATAAACAATAAAGTATTCAATAAATTTAGGTACATTTATAAAAAAAATTATTAAACTTCATTTATGTAAAACTGTGATTTACTTTTGTTGAATTTAGTAGCAGAAAACACGCAGATACGCTAATATATAAATATACGAGTGAGAAAGAAGTGTTCCCCCTCTTTTGCTTTTTCAACTAATATGCCGACTCCCCTCTATGTGTTGCTTGTATATAACAACACGCTCCCTACTTACGATAAAACCATCAATATGGCCGAACTCCTTCTTCTTTTATTTCTCTGTGTGTTTCTCTTTTTCTACATGACGTTTGGACTACGCGTTTTTATAAAAATCGAATAAAACCTATTCGTAAAATATTAAAATTATAATATTTTTTATTTAACGTGTTTGAATGTGTATTATCATCAGTTTTATTGTGAAGTTCTAAATTTTTTGTAAGCATTCAATACCGTTGTGATTGATTTTATAAAAATGTCAAATTCGATGAAGGAGACTGATAAGCAGAAAAGAGGTTATAGCTACGGAGGTTATAGGCATAAGGCGAAGAATGTACAAAAAACAAGGTAAGAACGTTAAGTTGCTTAAGGTGAGCCATTATATAATTTTAGATAAAAATAAATATGATATTCGTGTTCAGCGTATTAGTAACCCATAAAAATCTTAACAAATTTCTTTATGCCTAAAAGCCCTCCCTCAGCCATAATTATTAAATTTACTATACTACTAATAATGTAAATTTACAATCAAAATCGCAAATGGTTACTCATATATTGTGATAAGTAAAATTTTTTAAGTATAGTTTTTAATAAGTGAAAAAAAATTGTATACAAAAAAAGTATGAATTTTATCAAAAATAATTAAGTTTTTACATTACAAATTTATTTAGAACCGAGGTAAATTATTTTTAAATGCTGCATCTTACTTTTTATAATTTTAATTAAAAAATCTAAACCGTATACTTATTTTTAATTCTTAAAAATTCCAAACATTTATAATAGAAGGTAAAAAAGGAAAATGAATTCACGAATATATTTGAATTTTGGAATAAAAAAAATTGCCCCTTCATTGGGCATTCTAATATTATACGCATGACATTTTTTTATAGATTACTTATGGTGCTGTTTTTTTTTTATTCCAAAACTAAAATATATTTGTAAATTTATTTTCATTTTTTTCCTTCCATTAGAAATGTTTGTTATTTTTAAGAATTGAAAATTTTATTTAGTAAAAACTAATTTTAAAATTGTTGATTTTTAATTTTTTAAAAATAATGCATGCTTGTTAAATGTAAGTCAAAAGTAAATTTTTCAAAGATTTTTAAACATTATTCAATTATAGACAAATTATTGCGGCCATCACTGACATCATGTTTGGATAACTTTTTTAATATCAGTAATTTTTTTTTTTTTTTATTAAAAATAAACTAAAATAAACTGACGCCCTGCAATTTTTACTCTTAAAGTCATTTTTTTTTATATACAATATTTTTTAAACGATTATTGAATTTATGACTATAATAATGAAAAAAATAATTATTTTTTTGTGTTAAAAATTATAAAAATTGCAGATTGTACTTTAATTGCGTTACATTCATGTATCATCGAAGAATATATTATATACTACGTATTATTACTCCAGTCAAAATACGGGTTTGGTTGTATTTTCACTGGCACACACTAGATTTGCTCTACTATAGGTTTTTTGGGTCGCTGAACCCGAAAATCGGGGTCAAAACGTATTGAAATGGGGGCTTCACCCTTAAATTTGCAAAAACTACCCCCAAAAAGGGGTGTTTTTTACATATTTGCAATTTGAGCGCTCAGATTGGCACCATAAGGGTTTTTTGGGTCGCTAATTAAGAATTTCGACTCCTTTTTCATAAAAATCAATATTTCACCCCTAAATTGGCCAAAACCCCCCCCCCCCCAAAGGGGGTTTTTGCTATTTTCGCACTTTGAACATCCAGGATATGTCCATACAGGTTTTTTGGGTCGCTAATTAAGAATTTTGACTCCTTTTTCATAAATAATCAATATTTCACCCCTAAATTGGCCAAAACCACCCCCCCAAAGGGGGTTTTTGCTATTTTCGCACTTAGTTCATTTTTTACTTTTAGGGGTTGTTTTAGCTATTTTAAGGGTGAAGTATTGAATATTTATGAAAAAGAACTCGAAATTCTTGATAAGATACCCAAAAAGCCTATATGGACATACCCTTTGGGGGGGGGTGGTTTTGGCCTATTTAGGGGTAAAATATTGATTATTTATGAAAAAGGAGTCAAAATTCTTAATTAGCGACCCAAAAAACCCTTATGGTGCTAATCTGAGCGCTCAAATTGCAAATATGTAAAAAACACCCCTTTTTGGGGGTAGTTTTTGCAAATTTAAGGGTGAAGCCTCCATTTCAATACGTTTTGACCCCGATTTTCGTTCAGCGACCCAAAAAACCTATAGTAGAGCAAATCTCGTGTGTGCCAGTGAAAATACAACCCCCCCCCCCCCCCGTATTTTGACTGGAGTATATACCCAGCCCTTAGTTGTAGTAAACATGTTCTATGCATTCAGGTTGTGTTAACATAAACCGTTTATAAGTTTTTTGTACATTTTCATATTATTTATGATTTTGCCATCGTTCAACACGAATATGATATCTATTTTTACCGAAGGCATGTCAAGAATTATTCCATAACGCGGTAAAATTAAAAGTTTGAAGAAAAAAATTTTTAGATTTTTTTGATACTATAATAATTTACACACCAAACCTAAAAGAATTTTTTGTTACGCAGAAAATATTCAATATTTATTTAATTCTTTAGAGAGGAATTATTTTGAGGTTAATTCTTTTAAAAAGATTTATTTTTGTTTTAATTCTGTTTGAACAGACTCAAAAGAATTTCTCTCTAAACAATTAAATAAACATTAAATCTTTTCTGCGTAACGAAAAATTCTTTTAGGTTTGGTGTGTACAAAAACAACTTGTATTACAAATAAAAAGCAAAACAATGTATAAATGTTAATTTATTAAAGAAAAAATGTATTCAAATTGAATAAGTTGTTAGCTATGGATATTCAAAATTCAATTTTATGAGTTATGCAGCGCGTGAATCTCATTAGCAGCCTGTAAGATGACGAAAATAGCTTTAAAATGGCACTATCAATTTTGTATAAAGTGATTTGAAGGAATTTCAAGTTATATGAGGCGCATTTATATATAATATTAATGGGAGCGGCTCCTTGGAAAATAAGAGAAAAAATTGATTTTTGTTAAATTTCTTCGGGTTGAAATAATTAACTGAAACACTTAAAAATTGTTGCAAATGTAAAAAAATTTATTTAAAAATACATTTTTTTTATAATTTGAAGATGGCGCTGATAGTTGCTATTCCCGCAAAAAAAGGGTTTCGAACTTACGTGCACCGTAGCTCAAAATCTAAGCAACTAATCGACACGAAAATTTAAATAAAAGTTACTGATAATATTTCTAAGAATATGAATTAAAGAGATTTTGAATATTGGTTCCTAATTTTTTTTTTTTAAAGGAAAACTAAGTTTCTTTTTTCGAATTATTCGAATAAATTTTAAATTTTGATAAAATAAATATTCTGCTGAATCCACATGGGAAAAATATTATTAAAAAAATAAAATTTTTTGATTTCGTGTATGATCACGTAATGATCCTGGCAGCCGCTATATAAGACTGCGAAAGACTTATAAAAAAGGTCTTAATAAAAAATAAAAAATACATAAGGGATTATTATAACGTGAACGTTTAACGTATATTTTCTCATATTGAAAATGTAATTTATATGTTTTGAAATATATATTAAGCGTAACACAATTTTCATTATTGTAAACGAAGAATAATAATAGTAATTAATTATGAAACCGCATTCAAAATGCTTTTTATATTTACGAAATTACTGTGCCCTTATTGCAGATACGGTTGTATAAAACCAAAATGTCCAGCAGTTTTGCTGATAAACGAGAAGCATGAGGAGAACAGCGTTGTTATGAAGGTGGAACACACATGTGGCCAAAAAAACGAGAAAAATGTTCAAGATACAAATGCGGAGTCCAAAAATAGTATACATTCTGAGAATTCTGAACCAACAATAAAACAAGCTTTAAAAAAGTAAGGCTATTTATTTATTAAAATTATTAGTATATTTTTTTTTTAATAATTAACGAAATTCGTAGTATAAAAGTAATTTTTGGAATTGAAATAATAATAGCTACAATTTAGTTGACAGTTAGTCTTTACTATAGCGAGCAAGGTTAACAATGATTATTAACGTAGGTTACCAATATTTTGTTGTGTAAGGGGTATACGGGGATTAAAATACAGATACAAAAAAATGATTATTTAGTACGACTATTGAAAAAAATGGTTTAAAATACCTCTACAATAGCCCTGTTTACTCTAGTTTAGATAATAGTTTAGATTTTTTATCGTTCAAATTATTTGTATTCTAAAAAATTAAATACCGAGTAAATAGCTGAGTGCTGAGGTCACAAAGTTGAAAATTTATTTTTAAATATATATGCGTATAATTATTTTTTTTAAAGTTTACAAAAAAAAATCAAATTTTTTGTAGTTTGCCGGACAGCAGATAGAAAAACTATTTAGATACTTTTAAATTTTTGCATATCTCTTTTGATTTCTGGAGATCACTGGAGATGTTAAGAAATCTGTAGAGATGAGAATTTTTCATCTTCTTTTTGAATTTAATTAATTTAATTTTAAAAACGCGTTTTCTTGGTTCAATTCTGTTAACAATTCAAGCTAATCTAAAGAAAAAAACAATGCCTCTAGTTATCGTACTCGTAACGTCCTCTGCAAGCATGTATATTAGAATTCGGTCTTCTTATTGGGTCAAGTATCGAAAACGAACTGAAAAATGTAACGTTTTATTTTCTATGAGATCCCGACGAATTTTCGATATATCTCTTTAGATCTCCGGATATAACTGGAGATTCAAATACATCTCAATAGATCTTCAGAGATCTGTGGAATGAAAAAAAAAAATTATAAAAAATTATTAATGTCATTGACAATCATTAAATTAAGGTTTTAAAGGATGGTTTGATTTTTTTTATACCTTATGCATAAATTTTATAAATTCAAGGAAATAGGACCCGGTTGATGAATGAAAAATGTCAAAGTGCTTTAATATTAATAATTGTATCAACAACATAGTATTTAAACAGATACTTTACATGTTATACTTTTAAATTGGAACTATCTTTTTCACGTTAATAAATATTTGTAAATAATTTTTATAAAATTTGATTAAAGATTAAAAACTTGAAATTTAAATTTAATTTGAAATTATAAAAACAATATAATAATCACAATGTACATATTCCTTTAAATTTTGTCACATTTTGTTTATTTTATTTACTAAAAAAATTTAATAATTTTATAATTTCATAACTAATTTATTAGCTATGTGACATTAATTTTTTTTTATCTGAAGATCTCTGAAGATCTATTTAGATCTATTGGAATCTCCAGTGATTTCCGGAGATCAAAAAAGATCTAAGGAGGTCTAAAGAGATCTACCCAAATTTCGTCGTAAATATAATTCTTTGTATGGTCTTTAAAAGTGGCTACATTTTGGGTGAATAATAAAAATAACTCTTCAATAAAATTTCCTTAGGCTCTATTTTTTCACCAAAACACGGTACAGATCAAGATGTATTAATTGAAATTTATATTATGCTTCAGTTCGAGAAAATAACTTGTACGGTAAAGATTCTTTTAATAAAAGCATTATAAAATGTAAAGTTTTGTACGGCATATATATACTTAGCAAAGTAAGAAAAAAATGAAGTATAGCCTTAAAAAATTAAAAAATAGTGCGAATTTAGTAAAAATACGGAAAGTTTAAGTATAATTCCCCTTTTAAGAGACTTATTAGATATGACGATACTCAAAGAGGACCACATAAAAATATTTTTTCATGACCCAATATAATATATAAGGTGGAGCAATGATCCGATGCAATGACATTAGCGCAAGCGCAGTGAGGTAATTTTCAAATAAATTACGTGGTGGGATAAGTTTTTTAGGCAAAACGCTTCGTATTTGTTCCTCCTTTGATTTCAGTATATAGTGTTAAACGCTGCTTATAATCATTCATAAAGTATGTATACTATATGTCAAAATATTCTATTTTTCTTTATAAGTGCGGAAAGCAATACTTCGCTAATCGAAAGAAGAAATATAGAGATATAGAGAGCTAGCGGCCTAAGGCCGAAGACCGCTAGTTCTCTATATGACTATTTCTTCTTTTGCACGTGACCTTTTTTTTAATGACGTCATCAAAGTTTAAGCATTTGCAAATTGTAATTCACGAGATAATTTTATTTAAATAATACAAAAGATCTAATTTTTTTAAAAATAGTACACGTTTTTTGAAATGTAGAAATAATTATTCATATATGTGTACTGTTAAAGAATATAAAAATAAAAACAGACAATAACAGAAAGAAGGAAATATAAAATAAAAGGATTTGAGACATACTTATTGTTTCTTTGATTACATTGTTTACATAATTTTACGTATATGTTAAGGAACTTGTTTTTATAGTAAAAAAGTATTGAATTTTTGTTATCTATTTTTTTTTATTCGTAATTGGCAGCCAAAACGATATGAGTTTTAAATATTTTGAGGGAATTAGGTGGCTTCTTAGTATAAATCGCTCTCGCAAGTGTTAAAATCAGCTTCTCTCCATGTATTATATTAGCTCGAGGTGAAGGATATTCATGCCTGAGACTGTGGTTAGGGTCATAGCTTAAACAAAAGATCTCAATCCATCCATAAAAAAAGAATTATAACCTTTCGTCCACAAAATAAATTTTATTTTTATATTTGAATTTAATTTTTTATTTTTTTTTTTACTGCACTGAATACAAGAATACCTATACTGAGTTTCTAAATAATTTTGGAGGATAATATTGCAAAAATATTTAAATTTGTAGACTTTTTTGAGCGTGAATTTAAGGTTATTTTGTTTTCTGGATGGATTGAGACCTTTCCTTGCTTAATATTCAAGCGACATTGTCAACTTCTGATACACAATTTTTATCAAGAGAATTGGTTATCAGCGGAATACCAGCGCACTGTCAAATGATGGATAGAGAGGTTGCTGACAGATATTTCATTGCTATAGGAGCTCAGCACTTAATATTCCACATCACGGAGGTTCGTGAGTTAAAAAACAAGAATAATAATCAACAGCAACAAGATCAATACAAGTTAGTTATAAAACTATCATCCTTCCAAGTAAGAAAAGACATCATGATTTTAAAAAGGCGTAGAGGTAAAGTAATATATGCTGATCTCTTTCCTACAACTATTATACCACAAGATCCTAACAAAATACTCTATCTTAATGATTTACTACCAGCTGAACTGTACAAACGATATACACATATAGTTAGATTTTTTAAACAAAACAAAGATGTAACAGTTTTTTGTAATGAAGGTCAGGTGTTTTTCCGTAGAAACCGCGAACCACAAATCTTAATTCCTAATGATTTCAATTTAAATTTATTACACACTTTATAGCAAATTAATCATTCAATAATAAAAAGATCGCAATCCACATTCAGCAATAATAAGATGGCTAATGATTTCAATTTCAATATTTATTTCACAAACATTAACTCATTAAAAAATGATAATAATTTTTCTACACTAATTACTGAAATTAATAAAACTTCCCCTCTTTTAATAGCAGTAACTGAAACATGGATTAAACCATATCATAATTCGGAACTTTTTGCGATAGAAAATTATAATTTAGTCAGAGCTGATCGAGTTGTTTTAAATGAACAGGATGATGAACTCATAGGTGGTGGAGGGGTAGCTGCCTATCTCCATAAATCATTAAATTTTAAAATATTACATATTTCAAATACAGATTCAATTGCTAAACCAGATTTTATTATTCTAGAAATTTTTATCAATAATTCAGTCTTACTTTTTTCAATAATTTATCGTAGACCAGGTGGTAATAACCTAGATGATTTTGGGGGGGTGCTTGATGGCTTTTTGTCAGTCAAAGAGTACTCCCACATTCTTATCATGGGTGACTTCAATTATGATATCTCAGATGATGCAAAAGGATTTCCTTTAATAGAATTCTCTCAGGATATGGGCTTGCTGGTTTGCCCTACTGAGCATACGCACTCGGTAAACAATAGTAAGTCTAAATTAGATATAGTTCTAACTAAATCTCTTTCTAATGTTGTTAATTGGAAACTAGCTCTCACACCACTCTTTGCAGGACATCATCCTATAAATTTTACATATAAATTTTTAAAAACTAAAGTTTCCCCGCGGTTTAAAACAACTAGATCTTTTAAAAAATGTAATATTGATCTATTAAATCTTGATTTAATGTGTAAAATTACAAACTTGGATCGCTCTGATTCTCAGGACCCATCTATTGTTGCTGATACCCTTTTGACCTCATGCAACTCAATTTTAAATAATCATGCTCCGGAGTTTAAAAGTATTATAAAAAAGCCTAAGTCTTTTGAATTAGATGACACATTAAAACTTCAGTTTAAACTACGTGATAGATTATATAAAAGGTACTTGTCCACTAACAATGAAGATTATTTAATTCGTTATCGTAATATGCGAGCTGATTTAAAAGCTGAGGTCAAAAGAAAGAAGGATGATTTTATTCGTAATAACATTGAAAATTCAACAGATTCTTCCACTCTTTGGCGGATATTTGACTCAATAGGTCTCACTTCAACTACCTATACTTCTCCCTTACAATTTTTCACTGCTTCAGAGATAAATACTTTTTTCTCGCAAATAAATATGTCTTCACCTCCTTGTATATTACTACCAAGTTTCTCACATCAAGTACAAGTAGAAACTACTTTTTCGCTTACGGAAGTAACTACAGAACAAGTTTCTAAAACGCTAAAAAACATACTGCCTAAATGTAAAGGACGTAGTCCTGATGGATTTAACCTTAGACACTACAAAGACTCCATACATGTCCTACTAGATTATATAACCTATCTATTTAATTTATCGATAAAAACACTTAAATTTCCGGTGTGTTGGAAAAGAATTTTTATTATTGCATTAAGCAAAATACCGCGACCATTGTCTCCATCAGATACTCGCCCGGTAGCGAATATGTCGCATCTAGCAAAAGCCTTAGAGAGATTAATTGCTGATCAGGTAACTGTATATTTAGAAACAAATAACTTAATAAATGATCATCAATCTGGCTATAGGAAAAATTTTAGTACTCAAACAGTTTTATTAAATCTTACTGACACCATTCGTCATGGAGTTGAGCTTGGTTTAGTAACGGTCCTGTTGATGTTTGATTTCTCTAAGGCTTTTGATACAATTGATCACAGCATACTATTAGAGACGTTATATAATCTAGGCTTTTCTCAAACTACAATCCAATGGTTTCATGATTATTTGCTTTTCCGTCAACAAGCAGTAGTAGATGAAAATGGAAATCCCACTGAGTTTATTACAACCAGTTCTGGTGTACCTCAGGGCTCAGTGCTAGGTCCCATTTTGTTCCTTATCTACATGAATTCTATTCTAAATGAAATAAATTACTGTCACTATGAATTGTTTGTTGATGACTTGCAAATATATATCCAATGTAAAGCTTCCTCTTACAACTCAGCAATAATTAATATGCAAAATGATGTTAATTCAGTTGTAGACTGGACAACAAGAAATCATCTTAAATTAAATCCGAATAAAATAAAGGCTATTAATTTTGGAACTGTTTATCAATTAAATAATTTAAATATTTTATATGGTACGGATATTCCCTCAGTAACAGTCTCAAATGTGATCATACCATATTCTACGTCGGTTTTAAATTTGGGTGTGATTTTAACCCCAACATTAAATTGGTCAATGCACATAATGAAACTCTCAAAAAACGTACACTATACATTGCATAGGTTACGTTTAAAGTCGAGACTATTATCCTACAGTCTCCGTACATTATTGGTTTCTTCTCTGATAGTCCCATTTTTTGATTATTGTTGTCTAGTCTATGATGCTCTGGACGTTACACTTATGGATAAAGTTGAAAGAATTTTCAATCTAGCTATAAGATTTATCTTTGGTGTTGGAAGATATGAACGTGTCTCAATTACCTCTTTAAGGAATGAATTAAACTGGTTAACAGCAAATTCACGCAGAAAATACTATAAATTAGTATTAGTACATAGTTTAATATCAACTGGTAGACCGTCATATCTTTCAACACAATTTAAACCTCCTAGTGAAGAGATAAGACGTTCACAGCGTAATCTACCTGACACAACCTTATCAGATTTTCTACCCCTAACTTTTGCACTACCTACCACATACAGAACTGAGTTCTATAAGAGTTCATTTATTATATCTGCAATAAATGAGTGGAACAATCTGCCATTTACTTTGAAACAATACGATTGTTTGGATACATTTAAAATCCATATCATGAAATACCTATTATATCTACAAAAAACACCAGATCTTTTTAAGAAATAATCAAGTTAAAATATACTTTTTTTCTTTTGTCAAAAATATGTCTAAATATTAAAATTTAAATCATAATTAAGCAAAAATTGTTATTATTCATATATTAAATTTAATTTAATTTTCATTTTTATTATTATTATATTTTATAATATTAATTATATTCATATTTATTTTTATTCACTTAAATTTTATGTATGTACTATGTACTTATACTCTTAACCATTATACAATATTGTATCATATTGCGCATCGGCCATGCCTGCGCCAAATTTTTTCAAAATAAATAAATAAATACCTCCGTAGTTCTCTTTTGATCTCTGCGGAGATCACTGGCAATTTAAAAAGATTTAAAGAAATGTCCGGAGTAAAAGAAATGTTGGGGTAATTTTGAAAATGCATCAATAAAGTAATAAAAGGGTTTTGATTTTTTTATTTTATTTTTGAACTTAATTAAATTACAATATACTTGACCCAATAAGAAGACCGAATTCTAATATACATGCTTGCAGAGGACGTTACGAGTACGATAACTAGAGGCATTGTTTTTTTCTTTAGATTAGCTTGAATTGTTAACAGAATTGAACCAAGAAAACGCGTTTTTAAAATTAAATTAATTAAATTCAAAAAGAAGATGAAAAATTCTCATCTCTACAGATTTCTTAACATCTCCAGTGATCTCCAGAAATCAAAAGAGATATGCAAAAATTTAAAAGTATCTAAATAGTTTTTCTATCTGTTTTGATCTCCACAGATACCTGTTAATCCCTGCAGACCGACAAAGGTCACGGTTACTCAAAAAAGATACTTTGAAAATTCGTCGGGAATTACGTAAGATAGTAAGTATTATCAAATAATATACATACTGTTTTTACAGTATAAATATTTTTTGGTATTATACAGTTTCTGTCAAAACCACCAATGTATTTAATTATGTATCTACTGCCTTAATTCTATATCTACTAACTTAATTTTATTTATGAATGATACCGAGGTTTAATATTCTGGTATTAGATTTTTGACGCATATAATGATAAATGTATACTAATTTACAAAACGAAATTGGTAGTAGTATTTTGTGTAGATGTTTAAGTACAACATATTGAAATGTATATATACATTTCAATGTTACATGTTTTATAATCGGAGATTTATTAAAAAAGTATTAAATATTTAAAATGTTTCACAGTGAGAATGCAACAAATGTGGTTTTTTCTCGAAATGGAAATGAGATTGTTTCAAATCCAAAAAAGCAAAAAGTTTTTTCAAGTTTAAAATCCTTTGGAAAAAAAATAATTGAAAATGCGGATGATTTTTTGAAGCTAAAAAACAATGGAAAAGAATTGATAATCGAATGTTATGTAGTAGAATCATCAAAAGAAAGCTGCCACCTGTTGTTTTACGATTCAAGGTTCATAAAAGGCATTGCAGATATTTCGGAATTATTTATTGATGATTCATTTCCTGTGTGGCCTCACGTAAATGGTGTTTTGCAGATGATGACAATATTAATTAAAAAATATGATAAGGTGAGTCCTTCTATTGCTTAGAACAAATAAAAATAAATTATTTTTCTTGTTCGCTAAACAAAAAAATACCTGGCAACTTGCATCGTATAATTAGGCTGTTCATATTTGAGTGTATTCATCGTGTTTTTCGTGATAAGTCATAAAATAATTATTATGTATATACAGAGTTGGGCAAATATGACAGAAATAAATTTTTTTTCCATATCCATATTCCATATTTTTTCATATATGGAATCCATATTATGGCACTCATATGCATATTATATTAATATGGATTCCATATATGAAAAAATATGGAATATTGATATGAAAAAGAATCCATTTCTGACATATTTGCCCAACTCTTTGTATATATTTGTTAGTTAAAAGGAGTATTGTACATCATTATCTAAGGATCTATAATTAATTTAAATATAATATTATAAATAAATTCGGGTATTCATTTAAATTTTCATTCTATTATTATTTATATTTACTAATGCTCAGAGATGTGTAGCGCGAAGCTGATAATGTTAACAAAAAGTTTAAGTAATTTTGAAAGTTTTAATTGCATTGAGTTTTATAAGTTAAAGAAATTGAGAATTCATGTGTCAATAAGACGTAAAAAGTATGGTAAGAATAGTTAGAACATTAAAATTTGCCGAAAAAATAGCAAAAATCTACCTCTAATTTTCATCCTATAGTTACTTGTTTCCTGAACAAATCACAACCAAAATTTTTGTTGCGGAATCTGTATTCCAAAATTTATAGAAAACAACATCTCGCTTTACTCTTATACCTCAGAATCCACTTGATTACTGAATTAATACTATACTAAATTAAATTAAAATTATTGAATTGAAAAAAAATTCACTTAATCCAAATTTGGGGTCCTAAGTAGTTGGGGGACAGGAGGATTTAGCAGAAACTACGGAACTTTTCGGTTTTTTCGGTACTAATTATCAAATGGATGCTGTATTTTAAGAGTAATAAACTAAATATTGATTTTGTTTGATTGTCTATCAAAAAAGAAATATTGGAGCTAACTATTGAGGTTGTAAAGTATTCCAAGAGTAAAAAAAAGTAAGCTTTTAGTTTTTTTTCTTAACTTTTTTTAAATCTTGTATTAGAAAATATTTTATCGTATTTTAAAATTTATATAATTTAAAGTACCTTTTGAGGGGGGGGGGGAGTCGTAAAATAAATACTAATGGAGGAATATTAAGGGTGATGGACTATTTATTTTTTTGAATCCTGGAAAAGACATGTAGTAACAAAGATTAAGTAACAAATTTTCTTAATTTCCCTTCTGCAGTAAGTTAATGAGGCGATTGGCTACAGTCGCTTTATACCCATTTGAAGATAGAATTTTTAAAAAATTTATGGAGGGGAGATTTTTGAAGGTCTAAAAAATAAGGAAATCAAAAAAAAAAATAAAAGTTCAATTTTTGTTAAATTATAAAGTGTACTTGTCCCTTAATATGAGATTTGTACAGAAAAGAATAATCTCTGTTTGTTTGCTCCATTTTGAAGTATGGACAAAAGACGAAAATGTACCCCGCAAACCGAGGACTGAACCTTTTATGAGCTAAGAAATACATTCAGACTTATTTTTACTAGTACTTTTGGGAAAAAATACTTTGAAACCTATTTCAAGACCGATTTAAATTGAGCCATATTACAATCAATTAGGTTAAATATTAATTTCTTTTTATTTTCTTATAAATTTAATTATACTACAAAATACCCTGCCAACTAGCTGGCACTGAGGTTCCTCAAGCAATGGGCTGTAATCTTAATTTACAACAAATATTATTGATTACAACCATGCAATTATACATACATTTTTCGTTTTTAGTAGCTGGTAAAGTAGATTATTAAGATCATTTTGTTATTAAAGTGAAAATTCTAGCGTCCATGGATTGGTCGCGCCGGCGTTAATCCCTGACCGAAGTATCCTTTTAATTACAATTGAACTTCAATACAATTAAATTCAATTACAATTAAATTCAATTAAATAAAATCACGATTAATTAGAATAAAAGGCAACTAGATTGAACTCCGATCACATTAAACCATAATTAAATCAAATATTTTATGTTACAATTAATTTCAATTAAATACAATTACCATTAATTACAATTAAATACAATTACAATTAAATCCAATTGAATGAAATCACGATTAGTTGGAATAAAAAGCAATTAGATTGAAATCCGATCAAATTAGCCATCATTAAATCCAACTTTTTGATGTTACAATTGATTCCAATTAATTACAATTACAATTAAATTCAATAAAACTCAATTGGAAATTTTCAATTTATTTTAACATGGAACATGATAATAAGTGTTTATAGGGAGGGGGTACCCTGGAAATCTGAAAATCAAGGGGGGAGTTCAAATTTGTTCGATTTAAGGAGGGAAAGGGGTCAAATGGGACTTGGAACAATTTCAATTTTGGGAGTTTGGGACTTACAAGGGGAGTTCAATACATTTGGAACACCAAATTACACCTAATGGTTATGTATGAGTGTATTATTTTGAAAAAACATGCCGGCTACCCTCCGTTTATTCCAATGGACCTTCTGGGCCTAGAAACGCAGGGTTCAATGTTATAAAATAGGGTTTTTTGGTAATTTTCAATGAAATGCCAAATCCTTAAAAATTAACCAAAACTCTTCTGGTTGGTCTCATTTTTTTGAATTAATGATAAAAACTGAGGTTTACGGCGTTTGAAAGGTGATACTTACACCAAAAAAATGAGACCAACCAGAAGAGTTTTGGTTAATTTTTAAGGTTTTGGCATTTCATTGAAAATTACCAAAAAACCCTATTTTGTAACATTGAACCCTGCGTTTTTAGGCCCAGAAGGCCCATTGGAATGAACGGAGGGTAGACGACACGTTTTTTAACATAATAAACTCATCCATAACCATTTGGTGTAATTTGGTGTTCTAAATGTATTGAACTCCCCTTGTTAGAATAATCCGGGTTTAGGGATTTAGAATATTTTTGATTCAGGGACCTTGAATAGTATACATAATTAAATCAACGGAAACGCGTTTTATTAAATATCTCAAAATCATTAAAATGTAGATATGGAGGTTTTTGATCTGTAGGGCAGTTCTGTCGAAGCCTTTAATTTAAGGATCTCCGTATGAGCATTTAAGTATTGACAGTATATATACTCAGTATAAAAATATTCATTCACACATATTCTTAAAGCGTATAGAGGTGATATATATTATATAATATACATATTATTAATGTGGTCCCATACTATTATACACTATAAAGACTCGGGGCGGCGTATTTTTATTTTTCAAGGACTTGTTTATACTTATTAATTTCTAAGAAATTATAATATGTATAATAACATATTGGAATTAGTGTTTTTCATAATATATAGACTATAGAGTTTATTTATTCAATTTATACGATTATTGAATTGGTTTTTTGCGTCATTCATAAAATTTTATTTAAAAATATTTTGCTTCTGAATTATTTTTGAGATTATTTTATTTCTAATTTTTAATGAAATTAATTTTCAAAAACTTTAGTATAGGATCAAGAAAGTTAAGTAATTAATTACTTCCTGATTTAGTAAAAACGCTATTTTAAAATTATTTGGTTTTGAGGTCCAAATTTTTGGGGAATCAAAGTTTTTTTTTAATTTATTGAAATTCAATTTTAATTCTACTATACTGCAGTTCCTTTTTTATTGACCCTAAAAACTTCCTGGTATTATAAAAAGCTGTGGACTAGTAATTTGGCCGAAGAAAATGGTAAATTTTTAGAAATAGAAAAAAATAGTTTAAAACCGCGTGCAGGGATTTTCAAGCACGCAGAGCCCGAATCCTACACCCAAATTTTTAAATTTAATACTGCGGACTACAAGTTGACCAATTACCGAAAAAATGGTTAATTTTTAAGAATATGAAAAAAGCAGTTTAAAACAGCTGACAAGGGTTTTCGGGCACGCAAGTTTGGAACTATTTTTTTTTCTATAACTAATAATTTTACATTTTGTTTTTATTTCTAACAATTTACCATATTTTTCGGTGATTGGTCAAATTTCCATTCCACAGTTTTTGAGATTGATTGAAGAATAATTTTATAGAAATAAATTAGGTACTACGTTCAAAAAGAAAAAAAATATTTCTTTTTTTTTAATTTTTTTATGTAAGAAATTTAAAAATATCTAATTGTTCAACAAGGGAAAAAAAGCAGGATTTGGCTTTCAATGCAGTTGTATGCGAGAGTGAGCGTAGCGAAAGTAAAATTTCCTACATTTTTTCCCGTGTTCAACACATAGTTTTTCATTAAAACCGAAAAAAAGATCGCCCGAAAGTAAAAAAGTAGACCTTTTTTGCAGCGTGTAATAAAAAAAAAATTTTTTTTAAATTAAGTTTCTGATTAAAAAAATTAACCATAAAGGAGATTTCTAAAACTTGTACTCCCATAGAAAAAAATTAGATACTACTGAAAGTAGTAAAAAAGGAAAAAAATATTGCTGTTTTTTTAATTTTTTTATGCAAACCCTGATGCAAAAAAAAACTCCGCATTTCTCCGCATTTCTCCGCATTTCTCCGCATTTCTCCGCATTCCTCCGCATTTGATTGGATTTTGAAACTTTCGTTATTTTTAATTATTTTAGCTCAGCAAATGATTTTTCGATGAAATAAAGTTCAAAAATGTATATTAAAGTGAAATATTTATTTTTCCAGTAAGATTAGTTAGTGAAAATCAAAAATGGCGTCGTAGGATAATTTTCAAAAGTTACAAAAACATAAAAAAAATGAAGTTCTCAGCTTACTATGGGGTTCTAAAGTCAAGAGAAGCGAATTTTTGTAAATTTTTCTTTGATTTTTCATTTTAATAAATTTTTCCATTTTCCAAGATGGCGAACGAATAAACTAAAACAGTGAAGTTCTTACTTTACAGGGGAATTCTTGAAAACGAGAGAAGCGAATTTGAAGAAAAAAAATTTTAATTTCTAACCCAAATAATTTTTAATAATTTTCCAGATTTTCCAGATTTTCCAAAATGGCGGACTAATAAAGTTAAAAAAAAGAAGTTATTAATTTACAGGGTGGGTGTTGAAGTCAAGAAAAAAGATTTTTTGAAAATTTTTTTGATTTTTCACTTTAATAAGCAAAATTAATAATTAAATAAATTGAAAAATCATTTTACAAGATGGTGGGCAAAAAAGTATAAGAAAATACACTTACTACTATACAGGATGGGTCCTCAGCTTTGCCTTGAAAGGTAATTTACATAACGTGCGCTTTGGGCCATTCTTTACTTTTCTGGACGTTAGCCGTGAATATACTATTTCGGATACTTCCCAATTTCCCATTAACTTTTCTTTGCAGATTATTATTAGTCGAACTAATTTAGTTCCCGTTAACAATTAAGTATTGAAATAAAAATTTTTTGTTAATAAGAAATTTTATATTTTTGTCTCTTTGCCTTTTATCTGATCGCAGAAACAATTGCTAATCTGTGATCAGATCTGGGGAAAATTTTTTTAACAATTAAAAAACAATTAGCAAATGAAACACGTAGCAAATAATTTTATCAATTGGAAACTAGAGGTCTAATTGGATTTAAATGGAAGAATAATTAATTAAAATCTATAACGAGGATTTTTAATTAAATAAATAATTTTTGATAATATACATACATATATATTTATTAATATATTTATATTTAAAGAGCGCCTTTCAATAAATATATGTATGTATAATTATTTAGTAGTAGTAATAATAATAAAAGGGGGAAATTACCTCTGTTATTCGGCTAGCTCGGCATAAGAAACGATCTCACTCGGCAAGTGGGGGAGTTCTAAGAAATAGGTATTTATGTTGGGAAATATTATTATATGTGAACATGCACTTACACTAAAATGAATTGAACACTTATTTAATTATCATGAAATATTTAATTGAACTTATTTATATTTTATTTATAATTTTTTTATTGCCTCATGGGCTTTAAAACTAAATATGAAATATAATTATTATATTAAATCATTAAATTGTTAAACAATAAACCCGCGTGGCTTTACATGAAATATTCGCGATCCGCGCGCAATCACACATACACACACTTTACGATACCGCGCTGATGTTATATCTGCTGCTGGATTCGTCTACTTGTGGATGATGTCTTCGTTGCGTCTGCCCAGATGCTGATTTATTATGTAGGCTTGTCGATGCTGGTGCAGGATTAAATCGTCTGCTGCCGGCTATCTCACTTCACACGATCGAGTTTTTATTTAATATTTTAAATAAAATCGCTACGCGATTTAATGGCGACCGTAGTCGGCTAATTTAATTTAAGTTATAAATTCATATAAATTAGGGTTTCACTATTAACAATAATTACACTTTATGAAATTATTTAATTAATGTAAAGATGGCTCCAAGGCAATACGCGTATCTTTACCAGTATTTCTTTGGCACTTGGAGGTGCGAAACCGTGAACTGCTCTATGGACATCGCGCGTGACTTCGCGATCCAGAGCTGAAACCGGAATGCTCGTTTTGCAAAGGAAACGGCATGGTCTTCTATTACAGCGCCGTGCGGCTGATACTATAAATCATTATCAGTCGATATGAAAACCTATAACTTTTATTGATCGGTGCTGCTTTTTATTGATCTTCTATTAGAATATTATTGAACTATAAATAATATATTTGCATTTTGATTGTTGCTAGGCGGAAATCTTCTGTATTTGAGACTTGAGGCGCGCGAATATGTGTGTATGTATGTTCGCAAATATTAAATAATTTAATATTTAATATTTGCTTGTAACGGGCAAAAATGCCTCGTTACAATAGCTCCCCGCTTAGAGTGGACTTTGCGGAGCGAAGTCCTTCCACTTCTAAGGAGCTAAATATGTAATAAATCATTCTTGCACAAATACGGTACATTGATCCTACCCGATCATTCCTAAGCCCTACTCTAAATATATTTACAATTTATTTACAATTTTTATTTTGACTAGAATTTTTAAAGAAATGCAAAATAAAATCAAAATAAAATATTTTATCATGCAAAAATCATTTATACTTACTTCTGGCTTAAAAAAAATATGATAAAGATCAATGATAAATAAAATTAAAAATATATGAATTAATGAGTAAAAAAAAATCAATATTCGCGTTTCTCAATTTCCTGTTTCCAACAATAATCATTTACTTACTGTGACTCTAAAACTGCTCCAATTAATTTCCAAATTTTATTTTATGAATAAGGAAGGTAGGAGTTAAGGATTAGGTCTAGGTTGACTTTAACCTACATGAAAGTAAATAAATAAAAAAAAATGAATATACAAATTATTGATAATAAAAATAAGGTAAAAATTAATATTAATTTAATAATCTTTTATCATCAAACCTTTTGGGCGAGAAAAAGAACATTAGGTACGGTCATTGAGCCTTTGGGCGAGAAAAGAACTTTGTGATTCTATCTTCGATCCTTTTGGGCGAGAGAATTCATTTAATATCTTTATCTAACCTTTTGGACTATAAACGGTGTTTAATAATTTAACTTATATAAAAATAATTAATAATTGAGCCTTTTTGGCGATTAAACTAAATTTGATTGATTAAAAAAATGAAATAAGGGGTTATTTTCTTAAAAAGAAAGATAATCGCGTTTTATTTTAGACGACTTGGGTCGGCTAGACCACCGTACCTCCAGAAAGAAGTTCCTTCTTAAAGATTTCACTTGTTGGACGACTGAGTGTCGGGTAACCCACCTGGCCTCCAGAAAGAAAGTCCATCTTGAAGTTGTCATCTAAGTAACGCCATCTCCTCTTCGAAAGGGAAAAAAAAATTTACTGATAAGTAAAAATAATGTTAAACCAGGCAATTCGCGGTTCGGTTTGCCTGGGTTGCAATTTTAAAACCGGATTTGATTGTCCTAAGTAAAAATGATTAAAAAGGATGGCTTTAATCCGATAACATGTCGAACTAGCTTTAAGGGCTATCCGACGATTTTGCGCTAATAATTTTGAGACGGCTTTGGATGGCTGCTCTTGCTGCATGAAATCAGAGGGCTGTTGCCTCTGCTGCTGCTGATCCAACCTATCGTAAGCTATATGATTAACCTTTGCGGAGGTTTTTCTTCTGTTGTGGTCACAGTTAATTTTTCTTTTTCTTCTGAATAATTTTATTCGATAAATTGAGCTAACAATTGTTTGGATATTTCGCCTCTGGCTAAATAGTGTGAGGCTCGTCAGTACGTACACTATTTAGCCTTTTCGTATCCTATTTCAACCAAGATACCCATTAATAATAATTTTTGTATAAAACAAAAATCAAAAAATTTTTTAAAATAATAAAATATATAAAAATGTAAGAACTTACTTCGATGAAATCACGCGTTAGACTACTATAAACGAAAGGAAATCTAAAAACCCCCACTACTAAAAAAATTTTTTGTTACATCTGCTTATTGTACTATCATTTTAAACCTTGAAAAATATATATATTTTATAAAATTTCTATTTTTAAAAAAACATCTTAGTTGAATTAGATGAATTTAAACACACTTTTTATATGAACCTAGTACCAATTAAACCAAAATTATATAAACGAAAGACTCGCTTTCTAAGAATTATATACAGTTTTTTTCACATTGGACTGGCTTTTCCTTTGTAACCACTTTATAGTAGTATGCGTATCTGGTTTGCATGCATTAATTTGAAAACGAGTACTTGCAAAATTTTTGTAAGGATTTTCATCCTTTCGGCGAACAAAACTTACAGAATATTTATATCGCTTTTTCCAAAAGCCTATATAATGCAAACGAAAAATTTTTCTACTTATGGCAAAATTAAATTTTCTTGAAATTTCTGGGCTCCTGGACCGTTTAAGAAACGTAAAACTATTAAGTTTCCAATAATTTTTTAATATAGAAAAGTTTATCTTCGACAACTCGTTGTTAGTATCAAAGATTTTTAAACGTTTATTTTTATTAAAAAAATTGCTTGAATTTAACCTTAAAGTATTTTTATTATTACCGAAATTTCTAAAATGTTTATTTTTACCGAAAATTTGCTTCTTAAATTTTAAACGTTTGATTTTGAGCTTTTGGCTGAAATTAATCTTTGATGATACTAATTTTTTATCTAACTTCCCTAACTTTTTTTTGGCTTGACTAAATTCCGAATCTTCTAGCTTTGCTTGCGTGCTTTCAGATATGGATGGATTTGAAGTCATCCTTGTGAGATTTAAACTTTCATGTTCTTCAAGAATTTCATATCGTTGCTCAGGATCGAAACTTTCATTTTCTTGGCTATTTTCTATCCTTATGACCTTTAAATTGGCTTGCATCGCGCTTCCACTACTATTTGACACCCCATGGTAACTAATGTCCGAATTTGACCGCGTTCTGCTAATATTATTTTGTGAACAAGCGACCTCTGGTATCGGCTCATGTATACTCTGTGGATTCGTCGCGTAAAGGTGAGCACTTGCAAAACTGTTTTTAAAAGGTGCAACAATTTTTCCTAATTCTTGGCTTAGAAAATTATTAGTAAAATATTTAAAGTATTGATTTTTTGCTAATTTCTTAAAAAGGGTTGCATTTTCTATTGTCGTTCTTACATAGTTTTCTTTATTCAAGTTAAATTCAATAATGTTTGGTGGCCAAATGGGTGACTGGTCCCATGGTCTTCTATCCCGTAGGTCGCACCACTCGTAAGGTGCACACGGATCCTTCAACAGCATTAAATACCTAAAAAGTCTGTCTTGGACTACTTCAGGTATCCCATCAGAAGCTAAAGCTAACTCATCCATTTTTTGACAAAACGTAATGAACTGCATATTCTTAATGGTATGCCTCAGCTCCTGTACTTCCTTACGGTTCTCATAAGCCAACCTATTGTCGGATTGATGAGTCATAATTAAATAAATTTCTTGCGAATCCATATTTTAAATTTTATAAAAATTAAATTTTGTTTTAATTTTTATCGCTTAGCTTTAGCTCAAGCGCTCACCCCTCCCTTAAAAAAAAGTAGGTAGTTAAAAAAAATCTAGAAAATTTTCGCAGTGTACATGAAATTTTAATTTTAATTTTCTAGTAAAAACGCGAAAAGATTTCCCAGTGTATATATTTTTTTTAGTAATATTTCTAATAACTAATTGTACCTATTTTTCTTAATTTTGGCCACAAAGTTTTGGGGTTAAACTTTAAGGCTATTTTTGGCTAGGGGAGAAAATTTTATGAGGATAAGAGGAAATTATATAGTTAAAAAAAAATTTGGAAATTATTTTTTTTTTTTATATTAGAAAATGTATTTTTAATATTTTGTATGTAATAAGTAAATTTTTAAATATGTGAGTAAATGAATACTGCCAGAACCCAAAATTGAGAATATAATTTATTCTTGTAATTTTAATAAGTAATAAAGCCTATAATTTATAATTAAAGATCTTTATTATACTTTTATTTTATGGAAAGTACTATTTTTAATTCAATTTTAATAAAAATTTTCTTTTAAATAATAAAAAAAATAATACTACTCATTTTAAAGTATTTTACCTTTCTTTAAAAATTTAAAATTAAAAAAATAATAAAAAAAAATAATTCTTTAATGAATTTTTATTATAATTCTTGGTATCAGTATTTTAAATAGATAATTTCTTAGAAAAAATAGTATTTATTAGAATATTTATATTTATTTATTTGTATATACTATGTACTATACTATTCTCGCATACGGCACGCTTCATTCATACTCGTTATACGGTGAAAAGTTGCTTTTTTATAATTATTTATTGACATTAATTTGAGCCTCAGAATTTATTATTTTTTTTAAACTGGGCTGCTTACAAATTTATATATTTATTTTTATATTTAATATCTTTGTGCTATGTTCACATTCAATAATTATGTTTAGTAACTATTTATTTTTATGTAATACATAATTTTTTTAAGATTTGGGTATTTATTTTTGTAAAAATTTTTAGTGAGCTCTTTTCTTTTATTAAAACTGTAAAAATAAATTTTTTTTTATAAGCTTTTTGTTAAAACGCAAACATAAAAAATTTACTTTATCTTTTTTTTCTTTTTGGTACTCTGGCAAAAAAAAAGTTTGAAATTTTGTGTTTTATGTGAAAATTTTTTAAAAAAATATTTTATTTTTAAGCAAAAAATAAAGTTTCAAAAATTTTATTGCCCTATGTATACTTAAAAGAAAAAAAAATTCAAAATTTTTGTTGCCACGTATATACTTAAAAAAAAACGTATTTTCATTTTTATATGGCTTACGATATCACAATTTTTAGGTTAGGTTATCTAAAGCCCAAAAACGTTGTAAGCGCCACTTTATAAATTTTATAAAAATGGCGGTTTTATATCGCGCAGATTATTATTTATGAAATTAATTTTTTATATTTAATTATGTATTTCTGAGCCCACAGAACGTTGGGGCGCCATTTTATAACGAGGATTTTTAATTAAATAAATAATTTTTGATAATATACATACATATATATTTATTAATATATTTATATTTAAAGAGCGCCTTTCAATAAATATATGTATGTATAATTATTTAGTAGTAGTAATAATAATAAAAGGGGGAAATTACCTCTGTTATTCGGCTAGCTCGGCATAAGAAACGATCTCACTCGGCAAGTGGGGGAGTTCTAAGAAATAGGTATTTATGTTGGGAAATATTATTATATGTGAACATGCACTTACACTAAAATGAATTGAACACTTATTTAATTATCATGAAATATTTAATTGAACTTATTTATATTTTATTTATAATTTTTTTATTGCCTCATGGGCTTTAAAACTAAATATGAAATATAATTATTATATTAAATCATTAAATTGTTAAACAATAAACCCGCGTGGCTTTACATGAAATATTCGCGATCCGCGCGCAATCACACATACACACACTTTACGATACCGCGCTGATGTTATATCTGCTGCTGGATTCGTCTACTTGTGGATGATGTCTTCGTTGCGTCTGCCCAGATGCTGATTTATTATGTAGGCTTGTCGATGCTGGTGCAGGATTAAATCGTCTGCTGCCGGCTATCTCACTTCACACGATCGAGTTTTTATTTAATATTTTAAATAAAATCGCTACGCGATTTAATGGCGACCGTAGTCGGCTAATTTAATTTAAGTTATAAATTCATATAAATTAGGGTTTCACTATTAACAATAATTACACTTTATGAAATTATTTAATTAATGCAAAGATGGCTCCAAGGCAATACGCGTATCTTTACCAGTATTTCTTTGGCACTTGGAGGTGCGAAACCGTGAACTGCTCTATGGACATCGCGCGTGACTTCGCGATCCAGAGCTGAAACCGGAATGCTCGTTTTGCAAAGGAAACGGCATGGTCTTCTATTACAGCGCCGTGCGGCTGATACTATAAATCATTATCAGTCGATATGAAAACCTATAACTTTTATTGATCGGTGCTGCTTTTTATTGATCTTCTATTAGAATATTATTGAACTATAAATAATATATTTGCATTTTGATTGTTGCTAGGCGGAAATCTTCTGTATTTGAGACTTGAGGCGCGCGAATATGTGTATGTATGTTCGCAAATATTAAATAATTTAATATTTAATATTTGCTTGTAACGGGCAAAAATGCCTCGTTACAAATCATGCAAAATAATATCAAAAAGCAATTTTTATTAAATAAATACATTATTTTAATATAATACATATAACAATCTATAAAACATATTTATGTAAAAAATATATATAGTATTAAAATCGCAGGCTTGGCTTTATTTTGGAAAATCCTCTTTCATAGCCAGTAACCTGAAAAAAGTAAATATTAACATTAAGATATACAGAATGTTTTATCGAATTAGTACAAACTAAACAAAATTTAAATTTTTTATAGAAATATTTTATAATTATTTTGACTATAACTCGTTTATAATTTAACGAAATAGAAAAAATTTTATCATATAACATGTTTACTGGAAAAGGTGTATTTGGTAAATGGCACGAAAACGAGAAGGAAGAGGTAGGAGATTATCTAATAGACTAAGGTACTATAGGCAGGCAGCACATAAGATTTTAGGTGACTTTTGAAACCACTACACTTTATTCTACAAAACTTTCTAATAATATCCCCACAGTTTAACCTATGCCTTAAAATTTGGACTGGTTTCATTTGAGCCACCTGGGTGACTTAAATTTTGGCGGATACTTCAGAACAATTAGACATAGACTAAACTTTGGGTACGTTATCAAAAAGCTTAGCAGAGTCATGCGTAAAAGTTTAGCTTGGTTTCAAATGAGTTAACCACGTGACTTAAAATACGGCCGCATTACGGGTCTCAGGACAGCTTCTCCGTAATATCGCCTTTGCTATAGGTGTTTTAAATGTGATGATAAAATCAAATATTAAAATCTAGCCTGGTTTCAGTTCGGTCACCTGGGTGACCTAAATTTTCGGGGAAGTGTACCGCCTCCAGAACAATGGGAAATAGGCTAAACTGTGAGTATATTATCAGAAAGCTTTGTAGAATAAAGTGTAAAAGTTTAGCCTGGTTTCAAGAGAGTCAACAAAGTGACTTTTTGAATCCAGCAGGTTTTCCGTTCGTACAATGGATCGTGCCCAAAAGTCTAGGAATTCGTTATTTCGGAGGCGAATAGTGGCAAATAAAGCCGTCCGAGTGGTTTCAAAAAATTCAAACAAATTCTTATGGACTGTCTGCCTAGTATCCTATACTAGGATAGAGAAAAAATATATAGATATTTTATATATAGACACTGAGATTCAAATAAAACTGAATTGGTACAGTACCTGATCAGTTTATTATATTATATTATAACATTATGAGATACTACCTCAGGATCTCTACAGATCAAAATATTTTTAAAGTACGGACATTTTAAAGGTTTTCAAAGTATAGTAAGAAGAAAAAATAAGGATATGTTTAATGGTTCAAAAAGGAGTTATATTAAAGATAAGGGTAAAATTAAAAAAGGACGGCCACAGTCCATGAAATTTTAAATTCCCCTAGTTTCAAAAGCTACTTTACAAAAATTTTCCAGTACTTTTTCTACGTTTTTATTTACAAACCCAATTACCTAAATTTCTAGAGTCTGAAAAAATTTCACAATTAGTAAATTAAAATTTTTTTTTTAAATACGTATGGACATTTCATTTTGAAATTATATTTTGTATAACCAGACTAGTCTAATTTGGGCATAAAGTTTTAACCGATCATTATCGCGTCGGTGCAGCCAAAATGTGTCACTTGAATTCTCTTTTCCATGTGTCAAAATGTGTCACTTGAATTCCAAAAATTTAAGAATTATTATTTAGTTTTGTAGTTATTTTTGGTGCAAAAGCTTTTAGAGAGAGGAATCAAAATGACCCTTTTTTATCCTTTTTTTCGACCGACCATAACGTGCCAGATCCTTATGTTTCTAAAACTTATTTGTATTTTTTCAAATCAAATTGGTTTTAAAAAAAATTTACATGCATGCAAAAGTAATTATCAACTCGTTTTAGATGACTCTACCCTCTGTAGACCGTTCCTGAAAGTTTGCGCAAAAACACATAACCTAAGAAGGTTGTATGAATAAAAAATACGTCAAGTCTTACCCCTACATAACCTAAGGAATGGGTAAATTATAACCAATGATGAGAATTAAGGCAATCTGGTAATCGGTTGGTAACATTGATTACAATGCTTTTCTTATGGGAGCAAGTGATGCCAACCCATTTATACCATTGTTCTTCTCACTTGCTCCCATAAGGAAAGCATTGTAAACAATGTTACCAACCGATTACCAGATTGCCTTAATTCTCATCATTGATTATAACTGCACCACCAGCCTTACGTTCATATGTAACCTAAGGATTTCCTATTAAAAAACTCATAAACGGTTTGTGCAAACACAACTTAAATGCATGGAACATGTTTACTACAGCTGAGGGTTAGGTATCATACATAATCTTTACGTAACATTACAATACAATTTGCTATTTTTATAATTTTTAAGTATCACCTTTACTAGATGTTAAGTTTCTAAACCTAAATTATTCTGATACCCTAAAACTGCATAATTATATGTCGCTGCAGAATTATAAGTCCCTGAACCTGATTTCTTTTAAGCCCCTAGATTGAAATTACTGTAAGTACCATTTGACCTCACCCCCTTAAATCGGACACATTTGACCTCCACCCTTAAATCTGACACTTGTGACCCCTCTCCCTTAGGGACATTCGGACGAGAAATAATTTTTAACCCCCACTTTCGATATTTACTCCCTCTCGTCCCATTAAATAATAAAAATATCGAGTAAAAAGTATAGGAGTAAATTTGGAAGGTGGTGGTTAAAATTTTTTTCTTATCTGAATGCTCCCTTACATTGGACACATTTGAACCCCCGAGAATTTTTTATTAAAAATTAATTTTTCCTTCCGATTAGCAAAAAAACTACCCCTAACAGTTTAATATTTATATTTGAAACGACCTTGATGAACAAACAAACAACCCCTAAAAGTTTATTTTTGCTTATTTTGCACTTTACTTGTCCAGATTTGGTTCATATGGGTGTTTTGGATCTCTGATCACTAATTTCAGGTTATTTTAATTAGAATTTAGTAAAGGTACCCTTCAATTTTCTATTTAAACCAATTTAAAAAATTTCCTTAAGTGTTCTGCCCTGACGCCATTTTTTCAGCTGTTAGCCTATCCCGTAAACGGACGCTTTCTCCGCGCGCAATGAGAGAGCAGACGATTTTTTGATACAAAATTTTCTTTTATTTATTAAACTGTTTTAGAAAAATTTTCCATGACCGGGCAAAGTTGACCCATCTTCAGAATTTTCCGGAGATTATTTTTCTGCTTTTCTTCTTTTATTTAAATTAAAATTGAAGCCATGAGTAGGTGAGAAAGCGTCCGTTTACGGGATTGGCTTACAGCTGAAAAAATGGCGTCCAGACAGAACTCGTAAAGTCCAAAAACAGTTATAACACTTTGAGGCAAAAACAAATTTAAGGAAAATATTTTTATAAACTTGTAGTAGCTTGTGATATAGCTTACATATATCATTTTCTTAGCTTACGTTAGTGTATAATGTTTCCGGTATATTTTTTTAACTTGGAACATTTTTACAGGCAGAAGGGTATCTCAAGCCTGTCATTTTTGGAGGCGGGTTTAAATGTGCCATATTTTGGGAGAGGGGTCAAAGTAACTTTTAATAATTTTGATTTAGAGACTTAGATTATATTTGATTTAGGGACTTAGAATAATTTTGATTAAGGGACTTAGAATAAGTTCGATAAAGGGTTCCATAGAATAATAAGGATTTTAAGAGTTTAAATGGATATGAATGACAATGCTTATCCTAGAATACTATTTATTTAATGGTTACAAAATACTAGCGGTGATTTAAAGTATAAATTTATATATGTTCCATATTTGTCGTTTGTAAGTTAACAAACCGGTTGTAAGTTTTTTTTAATGTATGACTTGTTTAGATTATCTAGGTGCCGCTTTTTTATTACAGAGATTAGAGGTTTTTTTTATTATAAAGGCTTGCATTTCGTTTTATTATTATAGACCACTTCCTTAGGTCATATGGGTGTAAGGCTTGTGTGATAATTTTTTTTTTATTTACGAAACTTCCTTAGGTAATATTGATGTAGGGGCTTACGTTCCGTTTTTTTATTATTGGTCACTTCCTTAAGTTATGTGGGTGTAAGGCCCGACGTGTAGTTTTTTTATTATAGACCAGTTTCTTAGGTTTATGTGGGTGTGAAGCTTGTGGTATAATTTTTTTTTATTTGCGACTCCCTTAGGTTATATTCGTGTAAGGCTTGACATATCATTTTTTTATTATAGACCACTTTGGTAGGTTGTGTGGGTGTATAGCTTACTTATAGATAGCTTATTATAGATCATAGATATAGATTATAGATCACTTTCTTAGGTTATGTGGGTGTTTAGTCTGACATTTCGTTTTTTTTATATAGACCACTTACTCATATTACGAGGGTGTAAGGTTTGTAGTATAATTTTTATTAGTTTCTATATTTAGACTCCCTTTGGTTATGTAGGCATAAGGATTGACGTATTATTTTTTCCACCAGTTATGTGAGTTTTGTTTTTATTATAATAATATAAAAACAAAACCCAAATAACCTAAGGAAGTGGTCTGTAATAAAAAAATGACACGTCAGAGGCCTTACACTCACATAACCTAAGATACTGGTCTATAATAAAAAAAAACTACACGTCTGGCCTTACACCCACATAACCTAAGGAAGTGGTCTATAATAAAAAAAAATACACGTCGGGCTTTACACACACATAACCGAATAAAGTAGTTTATAGCAGGGTTGCGACTATTTTTTCAAATTTAAAATCTCTGAATTTCCAGCCTAAAAATAAGTAATTTTTCCTGACTTTTTTTCTTAATTTTCCATGAATTTCCAGAACTAAAATTGAAAACTTATTTTAACCTATATTTTCCCTAAGTAGACTTAAATAAACGATTGGATACGTCCAGAAAACTTATAAAAAATAAAAATTTATTTTAAACAAAAATATTTTCGAATGTTACAAAAACAGTTGCTATTTAAGTTTCGGGAGTCAAATTTTCAGCAGGGTTGCTACTTGGTCTGGTAAACTAGAAAGTCAGGTAAAGTCGAGCTAAGTCAAGGATTTTGATCAAATTCCAGGGAAAAAATATTCATTTTATAATAAGAGGCAAAATTTGTGAAATTTTTATTGGTCAGCAACTGTTAGGTAGAACTCTCAAAACTTACCGGTAGGTTTTCAGTAGGTTTAAAATTTCTAAAATAAGAACGTCCAGCTCTCTAGGCCTTGACGAGTTATGCCCGATCATACTTTTTTGAAGAAATCTTTGGAAAAAATACACGTAATAAACTTTAATAACTTTTTTGATGATCCCAGTAAATATCCTACCTAGCCATTCCTGGTGTTAGTTTTTCGGAAAAACTAATGAAAAACAAAATATTAAGAAAAAGTACCTTCCATAATGTTTGTCGCGTTTTAACCAGAACTTAAATATCTTTAAAAAATAATTTTTTAGCTAGAGCATTTTTATTTCACTTCACACGTGAATAAAATATTAAGAAAATTTGAAAATTTTAGTCAAAAATATTAATTGAAGTATTCATAATAAATTTGAATATCCAAGTCACCTTAATTAGAATAATATCTTATTCCAAAAATATTACTTTTTAGTATTGGTTATTCTAAGAATAATGAAGAGTTGAAAAATAAAAAACTTACAACCAGTTTGTGAACTCACAAACAATAAAAATTGAACATTTTAAAACTTGTATTTTAAATCTTAAATAAAGGCTTTAAAATTAGCCTTTATAATTTTAAGTCAGTAAGACAAAAAAAAAAGTAAGTTGAAGCTCCTAAAACCCTTATTCTATAGTCCATAAATCGAAATTATTTTTAGTCTCTAAATCAAAATTATTCTAAGTTCATTTTACCCCCTCCCCCTAAATGACATGCTTGAAATACCTGATTGAAAAGGCAACAGATTTTTAGAAATAAAATAAAGAGTAAAAAGACCTAAAACTAAAATTTTTGAAATCTGCTTACACTTTTGTGTTTACCATTTTCAAAATGTATTGAAATCTTTAAAATAGTCTATGATCTATTTAGGATTATTTTACTTTATCTTTAATTTTGTAGGTTGCAGTCTTTGAAAATAAAATTGCCTTTAAACTATTTTTGTTATTATAAATACCCCAAATTTGAGAGGCAATATTTCCTTTATGGTCAAATATTTCGAAAATTTGATTCCTAAAACTGAAAAAGCAATAGTAGTAGTAGTATTTATTTCTTGCTTATAATTTACATAAATTGTTACAAGAAAGTATAATTAGTACAAAAAATTTAAATTAGTACAAAATACAAAGTCTTTTACAATAGAATTTCTATTATTTATAATGGTTACAAGATTGAAATAAGTTGTTAATACAAAATTTAAAGTATAAATATAAAAATTATTTAAAGAACATGTTTTGATTTTAAAGTAAAAAATGTATGATTTTAAATTTAGATAAAAATTCTTCAGTGTTTTCTTCTATTTTCTATTATTTTGAATTTCTTTGCTTTTTTTAATTTTTCTGTTTTCAATATCTGTTGACAAAGATCACTAACAATTACATATGCTGGCACATCACTGCACTATTTTAATTTATTTCTCAAAGAATTCCTTCCTTTTTCTATCTTAATGGGTTGAGGATGTGACAGCCTTTTTGCTACTGCTTGTGCTGTTTTCATGATATGTATCTGTTTATATTGCTGTGTATTTACTATTTTAAATTGCTGTTCGCTTACAATTTCACTTCTTTTCATTGTAAATGTGTGATGAGAAATTTATAAGTTACTTACTCTTTTTTCATTTCTTCCTATATATGAAAATTGCCATTTTCCCCTTTACTATTATAAAATTATCTGGATTTCTCCCTATTATTATTATTATTTTTTTTTTTTTACTATTCAATATATGAATATATAAAAAATATATTTTAAGCAAAAAACGGCATTTTCATCAGGACTATTTTTATTACTGTTTTTATTACTTATTATTATATCAAATGTTAGTATATTTTAAACTCTTGTTTTAAATACTATACTTGATCTATACAAGCCACATTTCTAACCTAACTTTTTCTCAACTTTTTTCTTTCTTTTAATTTTGATTGAATTTTAATGCTGGAGTTTTTCTTTTATTATCATTTATTTAGTAAGTTTTATTTTGACACTTTTGACCGATTTTTTTGGTATTTTTTAACTTTTTCTGTAAATAATAACTATTTTTACACGGAGCTATTTTATAACGTGACTATGCGCTTTCGCGCCCATACCCCTCCTCTCTGAAAAAGCAATATAGTAACATTGTAGTAATACAATAGTAACCAATAGTAACTTAGTCCATTGGAACCCCCCCCTTCTTGTTTTTGTGCCATTTACCAAATACCCCTATTACATTTTTTTTATTTCGTTAAGTGATAAACGAGTTATAGTTAAAATAATTATAAAATATTTCTATAAAAAATTTAAATTTTGTTTAGTTTGTACTAATTCGATAATACATTCTGTATATCTTAATGTTAATATTTACTTTTTTCAGGTTACTGGCTATGAAAGAGGATTTTCCAAAATAAAGCCAAGCCTGCGATTTTAATATTATATATATTTTTTACATAAATATGTTTTATAGATTGTTATATGTATTATATTAAAATAATGTATTTATTTAATAAAAATTGCTTTTTGATATTATTTTTCATGATTTTAATTAATTATTCTTCCATTTAAATCCAATTAGACCTCTAGTTTCCAATTGATAAAATTATTTGCTACGTGTTTCATTTGCTAATTGTTTTTTAATTGTTAAAAAAATTTTCCCCAGATCTGATCACAGATTAGCAATTGTTTCTGAGATCAGATAAAAGGCAAAGAGACAAAAATATAAAATTTCTTATTAACAAAAAATTTTTATTTCAATACTTAATTGTTAACGGGAACTAAATTAGTTCGACTAATAATAATCTGCAAAGAAAAGTTAATGGTAAATTGGGAAGTATCCGAAATAGTATATTCACGGCTAACGTCCAGAAAAGTAAAGAATGGCCCAAAGCGCACGTTATGTAAATTACCTTTCAAGGCAAAGCTGAGGACCCATCCTGTATAGTAGTAAGTGTATTTTCTTATACTTTTTTGCCCACCATCTTGTAAAATGATTTTTCAATTTATTTAATTATTAATTTTGCTTATTAAAGTGAAAAATCAAAAAAATTTTCAAAAAATCTTTTTTCTTGACTTCAACACCCACCCTGTAAATTAGGAACTTCTTTTTTTTAACTTTATTAGTCCGCCATTTTGGAAAATCTGGAAAATCTGGAAAATTATTAAAAATTATTTGGGTTAGAAATTAAAATTTTTTTTCTTCAAATTCGCTTCTCTCGTTTTCAAGAATTCCCCTGTAAAGTAAGAACTTCACTGTTTTAGTTTATTCGTTCGCCATCTTGGAAAATGGAAAAATTTATTAAAATGAAAAATCAAAGAAAAATTTACAAAAATTCGCTTCTCTTGACTTTAGAACCCCATAGTAAGCTGAGAACTTCATTTTTTTTATGTTTTTGTAACTTTTGAAAATTATCCTACGACGCCATTTTTGATTTTCACTAACTAATCTTACTGGAAAAATAAATATTTCACTTTAATATACATTTTTGAACTTTATTTCATCGAAAAATCATTTGCTGAGTTAAAATAATTAAAAATAACGAAAGTTTCAAAATCCAATCAAATGCGGAGGAATGCGGAGAAATGCGGAGAAATGCGGAGTTTTTTTTTGCATCAGGGAAAAGTTTTGAGAAAAAAAAATTCAAAAAATTAAGTATTCAATTCGAGATAAAACCATATTTTCAGATATTAGTGCTTTCATAGAATTAAATGAGGTATTACACCTAAAAAAAAAAAATTGAAGTTTTTTTGATTTTTTTTTTTTTAATTTTGAGAAAAAAAATTTGAAAATAATTAATAAAGTATCAGAACCAAACAAATTACTATAAACTAGGTTCCTTAAGTGGTACTCCCATAAAAATAAATTAGGTACTAAGTCCAAAGAGAAAAAAAATTTGGTGTTTTTTGTATTTTTTTTTGACAAAAACTTTGGAAAAATAATTTTCAAAAAATTAATTATCAGATTCGAAAGATCGAGTAAAAATCCTTATTTCAAATATAAGTACTTTCATAAAAATAAATGAGATATTACATCCAAATTAAAAAAAAAAGACAGTAGTAAAAAAATTAGGTCTTATTAAAGTGCGGAGGATAAAACAATAATAAAAAAAATATAATTATCCCTTAATAATTAAAATATTGGGTAACATGATTTTTTTGTTTTGTCAAAGAAATGGTTGGTAACCATGTGAAAATTACAAATATTCGCTCAATTATTATAAAAAGATAGGAGTTTTTACCAGAACTTATAATAATTTCTTATAATTTATTTTCTCAGTGTACTTCTTGCATTTGACCAATCTTCCGCAACAATGATAATAATAATAATAATAATAATTTGTAATAAAAAAATAACCACATTAATTGCTTCAAGTTTTTAACATTATTTATATTATTTCTATCAATCACAAAATAATAAATTATTTAATTCTATAAATTGTTTCCCTGCCAAAAGTATAAATATTCTACAGTATAGTCTCGAAAATATACTTAAGAACATGCTTGAGAATATGCTTGAGCATATAATTTGAGAATGTAGAATATGCTTGAGCATATATTTGAGAATGTACTATTATTGTCCAAATAAGAATATTCTCAAGAATATCCTAATCATTCTAATATATAATATTATTTTTCATTTTAGAACTTATTTGCACATGTAATCAAAAATTAAATTTCAATAATTTATATTATACATTAAATTTTTTAATCTACTTATAAGTATAATTTAATTAAAAAAAATTATAAATAATTTTTAATGAATTTGATTTTCAATGAAAATCATAGCAAAAATACAAAACCGAACAAGTCGATTTTGTAATATAATAAGTATTTGACTAGTTCTTATATGCAGTTGGAAGATCATTTTATTTATGACTTTAAAAAAATAGTAATCGCCACCTATTAATCATCTTAATTAGTTCATTTTGTCTAAAGTAGATGGCTTTTTTCAAAGTCATAAATAAAATGATTTTCCAACTGCATATAAGAACTAGTCAAATACTTATTATATTACAAAATCGACTTGTTCGGTTTTGTATTTTTGCTATGATTTTCATTGAAAATCAAATTCATTAAAAATTATTTATAATTTTTTTAAATTAAATTATACTTATAAGTAGATTAAAAAATTTAATGTATAATATAAATTATTGAAATTTAATTTTTGATTACATGTGCAAATAAGTTCTAAAATGAAAAATAATATTATATATTAGAATGATTAGGATATTCTTGAGAATATTCTTATTTGGACAATAATAGTACATTCTCAAATATATGCTCAAGCATATTCTACATTCTCAAATTATATGCTCAAGCATATTCTCAAGCATATTCTCAAGCATGTTCTTAAGTATATTTTCGAGACTATACTGTAGAATATTTATACTTTTGGCAGGGTTGATTCTTTAAAAAATGCCAATATAACTTTTAAATCTTAATTTTAAAATGCAAACATAACCATTTAATATTTGTAGGCTGTTTATTATTGTTTATAATTTCATTAAGCTGCATACATAAATAAACATAGCAACGAGCAAAATAATCCAAGGAAGTCAAAAAGAGGCAAGATTTCCATTACTCTTTCTTGTGTGTTATAATTTATATTAAAATAAAAAAAAAATTGTGATCGGATACAAAAAACTACTATATACAAAATTTCTAAAACTTGTACTGTCATTAAAATAAATTAGGTATGTCCAAAACGAAAAATAAATTTCGTGTTTTATGTATTTTGTTGTGACGAAGAATTTGGAGAAAAAAATTTTCAAAAAATTAATTATCAGATTCAAGGTATCGAGTCAAAATCATAATTTCAAATATAAGTAATTTCATGGAAATGAATGAGGTATTACATCCAAATTAAAAAAAAAACTATTTTGAGATTTTTTTAATAAACAAATTTTTGGAAAAAAAAGTTAGGTATTCATTCAATAATTGTTTTGAAATATCACTGGTTACAATATTTGAAAATATTAGTACTTTCATAGAAAACATTGAAGTATTAAATCCTAAAATAAAAAAAATTTTGGAATTTTTTGTATTTTTTGGCAACAAAAATTTTGAGAAAAAAATTTTGAAAAAATTAGGTATCAGATCCAAAAAAATGCTATAAACGATATTTCTAAAACTAGTACTTCCACAAAAATAAATTAAGTACTGCGTCCGTAAAGAAAAAAAAATTTGGTATTTTTTGTATTTTTTGGTGAAAAAAAATTTGAGAAAAAAATTTTCAAAAAATTAGTTATCAGATTTGAGATATCGAGTAAAAATCGTACTTTCAAATATAAATACTTTCATGGAAATAAATGAGGTATTACATCCAAATTAAAAAAAAAAAAGTAGTTTCAGATTTTTTGATAAAAAAATTTTTGAAAAAAAAATTAGGTCTTAATTCCATAATGGTTGTGAAATTTCACCGGTTAAATACACACACACACACACATATATACTTTTTTTAAAAACCGGTTTTTTAGCTTCCTGGGATCTCAAAACGTGCTTATATGCCAAAAAATCAAAAATCGAAATTTGACCTATTACAAAAAATTAATTATATACACAAAAGCAATACTAAAAATAAGCCTCAAAGTCAATTTTTAGTTCATAAGGTTCATACTTCGATTTTTGGCTGCTATTTTTGTGCTTTGAATTCTTATAAAAAAAAAAGTTTTTAGAAAATGATAGAAAAATTTTCTTATTTTTTCTGTAAAAAACTCATACACACATGAAAAATGTTTTCCTGTTCGAACGAAATAGAAAATGTTCCGAGATAAGATTACATTTTCGAAAACAATTTTTCTTACAAAATTAACATTTATATGGTCTTTCACCAGTATGAATTATAAGATGCTGCTTCAAATTAAATCTGGTCATAAATTTTAGATGTCATTATTCACAATCAAATTTCGTTTTTAATGTTTTTTGATTTTTTTATTGGATAAAATAAGTTTTGTAGGTAATTAAAAAAAAATAAATTGTATTACAATTATTCCTTTAAACTTCGCCGTTTAAATAAAAAAAATCCAAAAAACATTTAAAAGTATATCCTTCTGTAAAATTTAACGTGGAATCCAAATTTTTTTTTCAGATTTTTAATTCGTCACTTGATTTGGTAGGAAATATGAAATTTAGTTTACTTTACAGTTGTGGTAACATTTACTAATAAAATTTGTTTACAAAACTGAAATCATCTAGTTTGTAAAATATGCAAATTTTTCGGTTAAATTTGTCAATATTTATTAATTACTGCTTATTACATTCGTTGAGGCAAATATTGCTACAAACTTTTTCATGTGTTAATTTAATACTATCTTATTTTATCCTTATCTTTATCTTATAAAAAAAAAAAAAAAATCCCCCTTAAAAAATTGGAATCATAAAAACTAGTCCTTCATATATATTATATCTAAACATAAATATTTATTTTTATAAAAAAATTTTTTGTATTGCTCGGCCAATTTCAAAGAAATTACATTAAAATCAAAGTTAATGTCATATAACATACAACAGATATTTTGTAAATGTATACATATGGGCGATTATTTCTCAACCTGGCCACCCCCCTCTGTCCAAAAATGGTGGCAACTTAAAAAGATTTTGGTTTTCTCAAATTGACTGGAAAAGGGTCTAGTTTTTTATTCTCATTGGCCTTTTGAACTCTGTAAATCTACTGTGCCCATTTTAGGCACTGAGTGGCGGCAGGTCGACATTTTAAAAACAGAAAAATTGAAATAAAAGTAGATTAACGGAAAGTTTTTTGAAATTTTTTTCTTTTAAAAGTTGTTATTTATTAAAACAAAGAAAATGAGACCACTTGCGTTATAATTGGTTGATTTCTTAAAAAGTTTTGTGGGTGCTATGTAGTTTTTAAGAATGGGTAAAAAACGGCTACTGTGACTGATGATATCTCTGAACCTACATATCCAAAAAAAAAAAGTTTTAGTGAAAAATGGTAGTCTTTTGATACACAATAAGTGTGCCAAATATCAGAAGATTTGATCGAGTAGTTTCGGATTTAGCAATTTTAAGGGTAATTCTGAAACAAATGTTGATCCACTTTTTAAAGAGAATTAGTACCCGAAAATTGTTAAATCCGAAACTAATCGATCAAATCTTCTGACATTTGGCACACTTATTATGTATCAAAAGACATCCATTTTGCACTGAAACTTTTTTATTTTGGATATGTCACCCACAAAACTTTTTAAGAAGTCAACCAATTACCACGCAAGTGGTCTCATTTTCTTTGTTTTAATAAATAACAACTTTTAAAAGAAAAAAATTTCAAAAAACTTACCTTTAATCTACTTGTATGTCAATTTTTATGTTTTTAAAATGTCGAACTGCCGCTGCCCAGTGCCTAAAATGGGCACAGTAGATTTACAGAGTTGAAAAGGCCAATGAGAATAAAAAACTAGACCCTTTTCCAGTCAATTTGAGAAAACCAAAATCTTTTTAAGTTGCCACCATTTTTGGACAGAGGGGGGTGGCCGAGTTGAGAAATAATCGCCCATATAAATAACGTAACACTTAAAAAAATAGTATAATTTATAAGTGGTAGTTAATAATTTACATGTGTAATAAGCAGTTTTTCCTTTTTTCCCCCTTTTTTTTATATAAAAACTCTTTTTCTAGACTTAAATTTAAAATCAAAAATAACATTTAGTTTAACAGCAGACTCATTAATGTTAAGAAAAAAAATAAAAAGTTAAATTTAAAATAAATTTTGTCTTTTAATTGTAAGTTTTTCTAATATTATAAAAAAGTGTGCAATTGTTTTTTAAAAAAATTTTGTATATAACTCAAATGTATTTTTCAGATTTTGACAAGGAAAGCTAGTCTTTCGAAACGTCAATGAAATAAAGATAAAATTTCATAAAAAAATTTTTTCCATTCTGATCGTTATATTTGTATTTAATATTCTTATTTTTATAAATAAGAAAATAATAAAAAATAATCTTCTAAATTAAAATATAAATTTCAATTATCAAAAGTGCATCGGTAATGCCTGCACAAAATTTTATAAAATAAGTAAATAAATACGACTTAACAATTTCAGGTATTCCCTTCAATTTGGTGCTTAATGAGCAGAGATACGAAGCGTGCCTTTAACTCTGTATGGAGTCATTTTAAAACAAATTTTGAAAATTTCCAACCAAAAATAGTGATTTGCAATTATAAAGAAAGTATTTTTGAATCTCTTAGGGAAACTTTTGTTGAAGTAAAGGTATTTGGAAGCCATTTTCATTATCAGAGAGTAAGTATAGAAACTTGGTATGCATTTATTGAAAACTAGTAACATTATTTTTTTATTTTGTCGTTAATGCTTGTCTTTGCAAATCAAATTCTCAAACAAAGTGCACAATCCTTTATACTTTACTTTGACCACGGTTGTGAATTTTTTAGCCTACTTTAATATAAGCTATGACCTTAACCACTGTCTCTTGAATATTATTCATATGTGCTGGACGTGGTATTTTCGAAGTCAAATGAAAAAAAAAAAAATTATGGGTTGGCATTAGTATATACTAACACTATATTTCGTAGTATAAGTTAAGGTGAAATACGGAGATCTCTCGTTAATACCAACTATGAATTAAATTTTGTCATATGACTTTGAAAATACCACGTCCAGCACTCAAAGACCATGTATATGCAGAGAGAAACTGATTTTACCACTTGCGAAACAGATTTAAATTAAGCAGTCACCTAATCCCCTAAAAGTATTAAAAAATAATATCGTTTTATCTGTCAATTATATATAAAAAAAAAGAAACTACAAAAAATAAATACTATTTGTGTACAGTAGCTACAAAATTGCAATTTTTTTTTTCTTTTTTTGCTACTGACGCAGACAAATTTAATACAGCTCTTGTCCATAAATAAAGAATACCTCAAATCAAAGTTTAATAAACGTGCGATTTGGGCCATTCTTTACTTTTTTGGACACGAGCCGTAAATATACTGTTTTACTGTATAAAAAGTTCATCGTATAACTTAACATGCGTAATATTATAAAGAATCTATAGCTTTTAATATACACAATCAAAGATACAATACGTGTGATCCAGATCCTTTTATTTAATATTTCTTTTTTTTTATTCTGTTTTTATAATTATTTTTTTATTCTTTTATATATCTATAAATTATTTTTTTATCATAATAAAAATCGTGCACTAATTTTAAAGAAATTATATTGTTTGTATTATTTAAATCCAGTTATCTCGTAAATTACAATTTGCAAAGGCTCTAAATTTGACGACGTCATTAAAAAAAGGTCTATTTCTTAACTTGTGCCCAAGCCTGCGGCCGCTAGTTCTCTGCATTCCTTTTTCTTCTTTCGATTAGAGATGTATCACCTTAGGCACACGTTAAAAAAACTACTATTTCTTCATAAGTTATGATGGTTTGAAATGTGGAAGTAAACAAATAAAACATAAAATTAAAGTTTATACCAATATAAAAAATGTAGATTGAATAGTGAATTGTTAAATAAAAATTGAAATTGAAATTGCTGTTCATAATGTAGGAAGCAATAATTGAAAATCAAATTAAAAAATATTTTTTTAGAAAATGTTAAGTGCAGCAGAAAGTTATGATTACAAAATATATATAAAAAATAATGAAAAGTATAATGAACCTGGCCATGATTGTATAAAAAAATTACTGCTATTACCACTCTTACCTTCTGAGAAAATAAATGATGGTTTGGAATTCTTAAAAAATATTATTTATGATACATATAAGGGTGATCCAAAACTCTTAAAAAGATGGAAAAAATTTATTGAATATCACGTTGAAGAAGTATGGATTAATAAGATAACAACAGAAGTTTTTTCCGTCTTTGAAGACGCTAACAGAACCAATGATTATTTTAAGAAATTGCATGTGCAACTAACTAATTCAATGGGCCACCAACCAACGCCATAGAAATTTCTAGGTAAATAATGTATGTTTCTTACTAGCGGGCTGAAAACCCTTTTTGTTGTCTTGTCTAAATACTAAAAATAATTATTTATTTACTAAAACCGCTTTCTTAAAAAGAAATAAAAATATTTTAGCATAAAAGAATATTCGCAAAATTTGTAAAAAATATTTTCAAACGATTTAAAAATTACATATTGTAAAATTTATTATTAGTTTAACAGGTCAATGTAGAGTAATGTATTATGTATAACTGCTATACCTACAATATAATTGTCAAATATTAGGTTTTTGTACTACTATTCTAAAAACAGTTCAAACAATCTAGAGGCGGATACAGGGGGGGGGGGGTCAAAGGTGTAAATTAAGTCAGTTTTACCTTTTTTAGCTAATTTTACATTACATAATTAATGCGAATTAACGTTTTGATCCCCTAAAAAAATTTTTAAGGACCTTTTTTAGACAATTTTTTGTAATTTGATTCAAATGACCCCCCCAAAAAATTGTCTAGATCCGCCTCTGCAATCTTATGACAATTGAGTAATGGTACGAACTTTTTGTTATAACAAACCTTTAGAATTGGGCTTATTTTCAATATTCTTAAAGTAACTGTAAATAAATCTATTCTGTCTTAGAACTATAAAATGTATTTAAATGAATGTATTAAATTGTTTCAGTTGCAATCACGCTAATAAGTGACAGATGTTCGTCTTTGTATAAAAAATTAGAAGCTGAAAAAAAAAATGAAAAACAAAGTAATATAATACTACCAACTGCTGTTGAAGATAAAAGCATTCGGAATGCATGGATTGGTCTAATCCGTGAACCACCATGGAGCTTTAACAAGTTTTTTACTGAATTATCATCATATAAAGATAATATTTTTTTTCAATTATTTGATAGAGGTTAGTTTTTATTTTTTTATTTATTTATTTTATTTTTCACGGGCGAAGCGCCCTTTTACAAAATAATAACAATTCAATGAATTATTATTATTAATAATAAACTTTTTAAAGAAATTCAAAAATAATATATAGAGAAATTTAATAAATTTTTAAATTTAAAAAGTTGTAAAAAATTTTTAAATTTTTTAATTTTTAAAAAGTTTTACGATTTTCAAAAAATAAATATTTTTTTTTTATATTAAAATAATAATGTAATTAAAATTTATAATAGGTGAAGAACAAAAAAATCAATTCAAAGCAGTATGGGAGTATAAAGAAATTGATGATGATGATTTGGAAGATAAGATCATGGACTACAAAAGTTTTACCTATAAAAATGTAGAAGCAGTGATTACCGAAACAAATTTTCATATTCACGAGGAAAATATTATTCAAAATGCACCTGAAGATAATAACGAAATTGGTTCAATAGAAAAAGCAGAAGTGCTTGAGGTAAGTTATAAAATTCATTTTAAAAAAAGGATATGATATGTAATTGTATTTTAAGTACCTACTTAAAATAAATCGATGAAATTGGAATTATTTTTTTAGCCTACGATTGAAAAAACAGTTTCGGAAACAGCGACTTCAAAAATAACAAAAATTCACTCCACTGCCAAGTCCCAAGGCCAAGCTTCAAAACGTAAAGGAAGTTTGGTAAATAAACTTGCAGACAAAATGCAGAAAAAAACAGAAAATCTTCAAGTCAAAAAGTCCAAAATAGAAAGTCAGATTACAAAACCTCCTCCTAAAGGAAAATCAAGTAGAGGAAGAATTTTACACCCAAAAATTATTTTTGATTTGTAAAGTAACTTCTATTAAAAATAGAAATTGTATAAAAATAATATATAATCTTGCTCTAAATAAAAAATATAGCTAAAAGCTAAAAGTATTTAAAAGGAAGTGTAACGTAGTTTAAGCTTAAATTTTTATATCATAGATGAATAATTATTAATTTATTAAATAAGTAAAAAATTTTCTTGTAAAATGCAGTACCAAATGCTATTCTATAATGTTACTCTAAGTACCCTAATCTGTCCTAATAAAAGAAATCGAAAAAAAAAATAATCATGCAATTTGCGTGCTTTAAAATTAAAGCTAAAATATTTTATAAAATTTGAAAAATATAAAAAAAAGAAAGTAAATATTGGGGGGCATTTTGTTTTTTATTTTAATAAACCTTTACCATGCATAGGTATAAGTATTTATAATTTAAAAAATTTTTTTAAACATTTTATTAGTTTTATTTCTTAAAATAATAAATAAATAAATAAATTATAAATTAATGCGCTGATTTATAATATTTTTTATAAAAAGATTTTATTTTTCCAGATTTCTGTTATACTTATTATTTTATTATATATATTATATGCAAATGCCAATAATACATGTGTGTACCGAGTGAAGGCGCCAGTAGACGGAGTAAACCCGCCGAGAACGCGAAACTATAGCGTGATTTATAAGACACTTTTGTTTTAATTATTTTAATCATTTTTAATTACCTTAAGCATTTAAAATGATTCTTTAAGAGTTAGTTTAATTAATAACTACTTCCCCTACTCTTCTCCACTCTTCTCTCATTGGTGGGCTTTTTTTAAAATACTCGTCTCTGATTGGTGGGCCTTTCCCCTTCCGGGCCGAATTTCAATAATTCGAAGAACGTACCCTTAACTACGACCGCATTATGGTAGCGATGTCTACCAGTGATCGACCAAGGATTAGATATATTAATTTTGTTATTTCAATCTTGTAACAATTATGTATTTAATTTGACAAGAATAAAATTACTACTACTATATATTAATTTTGGCATCTTTAAAGTTGTCTGGCACTGTCAAAAAAACGGAAAAACTGTATGGTAATTTTATTTCTGTTGCTTCTAAAACAAAAGTAAATCTTAGCAAAAAATTAAATTTTTGTAAAATGGTATGAGTTGGGACAAATTTTTGGCATATTTGACACTATGCCACTGTCAAAGAACCGCCGAATAAATCTGAAAATAGTTACATCGCAGTCGACAAGTCAAAATGAGTTTATTGACAAAAAATTAGCTCTGGCGTAATAATATAAGTCAGTACGTAATTTAATTTAATATGTCAATGTTGACATGTTTAGGGTCGTCTGGCGCTGTCAAAACAACCTGAGAACTGTCTGGCAATCGCATTTCTGCTTTCTATAGATCAAAAGCAAGCTATTCCCGAAAAATCAAATTTGACAAAATGATATAAGTTGACCCGAATTTTTGACATGTTTAATGTCGTCTGGCGCTGTCAAAACAACGTGAGAGCTGTCTGGCGATTGCTTTTTTGTTGTCTCTAGAGTAATGGGAGCATATTCCCAAAAAATCAACTTTGACAAAATGATATAAGTCAGCCTGTTTTTTTGACATGTTTGGCACCATGTCACTGCCAAACGCAACCGCGGTACTCTGCCAGACGTGGCAATTATTTTTTGTTACCTTTTAATCAACAAAATTAAATAAGTTAAAAGCTTGACAAAATGATATGACCATTTACGAATGAACTGTAGACCTATTAGGTATAGAGACCCAAAAAACATTAGTTACTAATTATATATAGTTGTCCGATTTTGAAAACGGCCCAATTTAAAAAAATTTCTCGCTCGATTTCAACTAATCCCAAACAGTTTTTAACTTATTTAAAAAATTATTTGCTATAATTTTTTCAAACATTACTTTAAAACATAGGCGTAAAAAAAATTAATTTAAAAAAGTTTTGGGGCTGAAATATTTATTAGGCAAATTTTATTCACGACGATTTTCTCTATATAACCAAAACTTTAACTTCAAACCAAAAAACTATCGAAGGAATTTTCAGTAGTAAAAAACTTGAAGCGAGGAAAAAATCGAGAAAGACTTCAAGATCATTTGTAAACAAAAATTTTTTTTAATTAGAACAATAATAAACAATACACAATTAAAATAAACAATGCGTATTATTAACCGCGCGCGCCAAAGAAGTATATAGGGTAACGTAGAAGGGCTTGTATTTATGTTTTTTGAGTCGCTGAACACGATATGATATCGGTCTTTACCGAATATGGTTCAGTTGCCCGTAATAGGCAACTTTAGATTAAAATTTGAGGTTTTTTCTAAATTCGCAAGTGAAACTTATGTTTTTGGGCCTCTGAACACGAATATGAAAGCTGTTGTTACTAAAAAGGATTCAGGTGCCCACAGGTGCTCAAATAGCTCCTTAATCCAGCCCCCCCCCTCATGGGGCTGTGTGATGCAAGAATTAGCTGCTTTAAATCGGCATCATCTCTCTCTTTTTTCGCCTCAAGCGCTCTACTTACTCCACTGAAGTTGGGCAACCTTTAAACTTTAAATCATGAATCGAGGTTGTAGTGCATGCATTTTGGAAAATTTTATTACGAATCATGGATCCATGACAGAAATGATAAATAGAATTAAAAACATAGGCATCTATTATTAAAAATTCATAGAATGTATACTTACGTATAGACTGACGTTAATATAGTGTATTTAGGACTGAGTTAATGGCTAATGTTTCTATGCTATAATTTATTTACTTACATAGACACCTAACACATATATGTATATTAATATCACACTTTAAAAAATTATTTTTAAGCGGTTTTTACAAACTGGTAAATGGTTTCAAAGATTTTTTTAAACTGAATATTATATTTATATATCAAAAAGTAACCAAAAAGGTAACCTTTATTTTTTTATGAGAATTATCTTTATGAGCCAAAATTTATCAGCTATGATTTTATTTAAAAAAGTTAAAAATATTTAATTTTTCAATTTTATGAGTAAAAATGTCCTTAATTTTTAACATCTTTATAGCTATATGTTTACGAATTAAATAATTTTAGTAATGTATATCTTTATAATAAAAAGATAGTCTCAAATATATTTTTATATTAGATAAAATCAAACTTCTAATTTCATAGGATTTTTGGATAGTTTTCTGTTTTTCATCATTCTATCAACTTAGATTTTAAAATATTTTGTAAAAAACCGATTGCATTTTATATAGGTATTAATCCATAATAATTGTGACTCAGTACCTAAAAGTCTTTTACAAATCTGTAAACAATTCGCAGGCGGTATGGATCACTCATCTAGGTAGATAGTAGACCCAAAGCAGCTTCAATTAAATAAAAAATGCTGAAATGAATAGATAAAATAAGATTAAAAAAAAACTTTTTCATGATAGCAACTTATTTTGGTAATTCAACTACATGTCAAGTCTACAACCTATACAGATTTTGCCCAAATCATTATTTCCAGTATGATTTATTTCACTCACACAGAAATTTAATTTGAAAGTTTTGAATATAATTTAAAATGTACAAACTATTTAAAATGTAATATTGTGTAGCGCATGGAGCTGTTGGTAAAATGTTTTAGATTGGCTTTAGCATTAATCTATCAATTTTATTTATTTATTTAATAAAACTTTGTGCAGTACCGATGCACATTTGATAATACATAATTATGTAGTAAGAAATAAAAATGAAATAATATAAAAATAAAAGAATAAAATTGGTAAGCATAAGTATAAGTAAAATGTAAAAGATTTAAATTATAATAGATTAATTGATTTTAATCTCATAGTTGCCATTATGTATCGTCTGATGTATACTTGAGTTCAATCACTATGCACACATGTTTTTATATGAATCAGATTTGATAATTTTTAGTACTAACTATAGGAAATTGACTTTTGAAATAATGAAAAATTTATTTCTACCTTTTTTTCTTGAACATTTGTATAGTCAGCTTGTCTGTTTCAACTTTATGTCAGTATTGCAGCACTTTTAAAAGAAATAAATTCCACGATTAAATTCATTACAACAAATAGTATAAGGTAAAAACTGCTTTAGATCACAGTACTTGAAATTCGCTTGAAAATACAATTGCTTTTTAAATATCCTTTGATCCTGTAACATACAAAAATGGTATGATTGATTACCTCTTGTAAGGGTAAGAACTAAGCTATGTTGTACCTATAGAACCTGAATTTAGTAGAGCCGACCAAATTATTTGGTTACTAAGGGGTTTTCCATCCTAATTTGTATTAGCAAAACGATTTTTGGGGTAAATTTAATATGGTTGGTATATGCCTAGATATACTTTAAATTTAAAAAAAAATCTGCACAGAAATGCAGAAAAATTGCACACAATGCAGAAAATTATAACAAAAATAAAAAAATTTTTATATATTGGTGTTAAAACGCGATATTTCTAAAATTAATACTTCCTACTAAATGGATTTTTTTTATTTTTTGGCGGAAAAAATTTAAATACAAAAAATACGAATAATTGAGAACTATTGAATTTCTAAAATTAGTACTTCCATAAATAAAAATTAGGAACTACGTCCATAAAGAATAAAAAATTTGTTGTTTTTTATATTCTTTGGTGGCAAAAGTTTTGAGATAAAAATTATCAATAATACAATTGACTAAAATTACGAGAAGTTTTTTTTCAATCAAACTAATCTGCATACCAGAAGGTCTGTTCTTTTTGTCCCAAAAAAGTTAACATGGAGCAAACTGGGGTAAAACTAATCAGAACGCGCGTTCTTTTTCATGGCGGTTATTCAAAAAGCAAAACATTTGGATAAAATTTTTTTACTGAAATTAAATGTCAAAACATATTTAATACAGCTTTTTAAAATACAATCTAACCAACAAAATGTTCCAGATGAGCGCGCATTTTTTTTCTCTGTTTAATTTTTCGGAACAAAAAAAACAGACCTAGATTTGTTTAAATTTTATGGCAATTTCCCGGGCGAGAATGTTTCACGAATTTTGAACGTACGTTTAATCTACGGTTGATTTTACATGTTAAAAAAAACGGTAAGACTAAACTGCGTGAAACATTCTCGACCGGGTTGGTGGCTATGCTTAAGGTAAGGTTTGGTGCATACGCGCGTATTTCAAAATAAAAAGTTAAAATAATAATTAATTTACATTCAAATAATATTAGAAATAGATTTTTACATAGGCAAATCCAAAAATTGCTAATATTACACTGCTAAAAATACCCTACGGAAAATATACGAAATAATCGTAACATTACGATTTTGCCGTAAATTTACTAAAAAAATCTTAAAGGCTATGCCCGGATCTATATAGTGAATCGGCCCACGAAAGATATTTAAAAACTAATTGTATTAGGTCAAAGTACACCTAAAAAAAATAGGATCCTGAAGTTTTCAGACCCCCAGATGCCTTCAGCTCTGATTGGCAGCCTATTAATGACAAAAAAAAAGTAAATTTTTAACGACTTATTAGTCGTCTTTCTGATACTCCCGTGGTAAAACAATTCTGTCAAAATGATCTTGCGACCTCTCATTCAAAAGATTAGACGATATACTTTCAGATAAAATTACTTTTGAAAGTGATTTTAGTGCATCCTTTTGATTGGTAGACCATAAACCGTCCAAAATAAATTTTTTTTCTTCTTAAATTTCAACTTTGGCTGTAATTTAAAAAAAATTAAGAGATACGCCCATTCTATTTTTTTTTTTAAATAATGAAAAATAAAACAAACTTTCATTTGCGACTATCCGATCTCAAAAATATTTGGGGCAACATGGTCAAATACTTAAAAAACTGAAATAACTTTTGTTTTTAATTTTGCGATTTTTCGAAAAAGGACCCCGCACAAATGAATAGGAAATGGCCGCTTGATCAAATTAGGTGAATTTTTTGTATATTTTAGATTTTATTATCCTGAAAAAAAGTCTCCATGGACGCAAAGCTTCCAAGTCTCAACTTTGGCTGCTACGGAGCTTGAAAGCTTCATAGCACTATTTCACAGGCACCCAAAAAAAAAAATCATGTACCAGAGGGTAAACCCCCTGGTATGGGGGTTTTTGATGGTGCAAAAACCGAATATGGCCATAGAAATGCAATAAAACTATCCAATTTTTTCCCAGCGCCCCCACAAGCCTCCCAAAGGAGTGAAAAAATTTTTCTTGGAAAAATGAAAATTGAACTATATACTCATGTTTTTTGAGATGCTTATACCAAAAATGTATACAAAAAATGTTTTTTACCAACATTTAGCCTTGTAGACGACCCCAGTGCCCCCATTTTTACCTCCCCCCCCCCAAACGGGTAAAAATATTTTTATTACAAAAATTAAAACTTAATATGAATTCTTATATTTTTTGGGACGGTGAAACCAAAAATGAATGTAAAAAATGTTTTCTACCAATGTTTGGCCCTGTAAACCGCCCCAGTGGCCCCATGCGACTCCCCTCCCCCCAAACGAGATATAAAAGTTTTTATTACAAAAGCTAAAACTCAATGTGTACTGTTATGTTTTTTGAGGCGCTGAAACCAAAGAAGATTATAAAAAATGTTTTTAACTAATGCTTGGCCCTTTACAGGACCCCAGTGCACCTATTCACCCCCCCTCAAACGTTTCAGTGTCCAAAAAAAAAAATAAGAATACACCTTGAGTTTTAATTTTTGTTATTAAAATATTCTCAACTCGTTTGGGGGGCGGGATGAATGGGGGCACTGGGGTTGTGTACAGGGCCAAGCAAGTGTTTTTAACTAAGTTAAAAACATTTTTTATATTCATCATTGGTTAAATTGTCTCAAAAAACATAAGAATACACATTGAGTTTAAATTTTCCTAATAAAAATATTTTTAACCCGTTCGGGCGGGGGGGGGGGGGGTTAGTCTACAGGGCCAAGCATTGTTTATAAACATTTTTTATATTCAACTTTGGTTACAGCATCTCAAAAAACATAAGAATACACATTGAGTTTTAATGTTCCTAATAAAAATATTTTTAACTCGTTTGGGGGGGGGGGGGGGTCGAATGGGGGCACTGGATTGGCCTAGAGGACCAAGCATTGATCAAACACATTTTTTATATTTATCTTTGGTTTCAGCGCCTCAAAAAACATTACAATACATTAATAAAACTTTTTGTATCTCGTTTTGGGGAGGGGGGGGGGGGTGCATGGGGCCACTGGGGTGGTTTACAGGGCCAAATTTTGGTAGAAAACATTTTTTTATATTCATTTTTGGTTTCACCGTCTCAAAAAATATAAGAATTCATATTAATTTTTAATTTTTGTAATAAAAATATTTTTACCCGTTTGGGGGGGGGTATTAATGGGGGCACTTGGGGCAAATTCGATAGTTTTATTGCATTTCTATGGCCATATTCGGTTTTAGCACCACCAAAAACCCCCATACCAGGGGGTCTACCCTCTGGTACATGATTTTTTTTTTGTGCCTATGTAATACAGCTATGGAGCTTTCAAGCTCCGTTGCAGCCAAAATTGAGACTTTGGAGCTTTGTGTCCATGGAGACATTTTTTCAGAATAATCAAATATAAAAAATACAAAAAATTCACCTAATTTGATCGAACAGCCATTTCCTATTCATTTGTGCGGGGTCCTTTTTCGAAAAATCGCAAAATTAAAAACAAAAGTTATTTCAGTTTTTTAAGTATTTGACCATGTTGCCCCAAATATTTTTGAGCGCGGATGGTCGCAAATGAAAATCTGTTTTATTTTTCATTATTTAAAAATAAAAATAGAATGGGCATATCCCTTAATTTTTTTTAAATCGCAGCCAAAGTTGAAATTTAAGAAGAAAAAAAATTTATTTTGGACGGTTTATGGTCTACCAATCAAAAGGATGCACTAAAATCACTTTCAAAAGTAATTTTATCTGAAAGTATATCGTCTAATCTTTTGAATGAGAGGTCGCAAGATCATTTTGACAGAATTGTTTTACCACGGGAGTATCAGAAAGACGACTAAAAAGTCGTTAAAAATTTACTTTTTTTTTGTCATTAATAGGCTGCCAATCAGAGCTGAAGGCATCTGGGGGTCTGAAAACTTCAGGATCCTATTTTTTTTAGGTGTACTTTGACCTAATACAATTAGTTATTAAATATCTTTCGTGGGCCGATTCACTATATAGATCCGGGCATAGCCTTTACCATTTAAGGACATTCTCTAGTGAATTGATTTGACTTCAGTAGCTTATATACTTCTACTTTGATTAACTTTTTTTTAAATTTCCGTAATTATGCGTCATACAGGCAGCTGCTAAATTCTTGTGTATTTGAAAACATTATGTATATTATAACTATAGAAGAGAAAGATAGAGAAAGACAGACGTGAAATTAATGGAAGTTGTTTTGTTTCCCGTTAAAATTGTTATTTTTCTCACTTTATTATAAATATCTTAGCTCAAAACTAAGCTTGAATTATAAAAAAAATACATTTTGATTCTTGATTCAATTTTTTAGCGATTCTGTTATTTAGAAAAAAAACTTTTCGTTGGAAGTATTTTAAACTTTTATTTTAAAAAAAGACCTCCATAAGAGTCTCTAAAAATACATGTTTTTCTTTTTGAAATCATGTGGTTTTATTTTGCTAATATCTCGATAAATAACCAACCTGAGGTTCTGAAATTTTGACAATAGATTTCTATGATGATAAAAAGCATTTTTGTCAAATATTATCAAATTCTTTACCTTATCAATTTTACTAGAGAATGTCCTTAAGGTCTTACGTACGTCAGGATTTTTACCTATCGGCATCTTTGTCTTGCACATGTATAAAAGTACGGATTGCAAGTTCAAATAAATAAAAAATTTTTTTCAATAATACTTAATTATTACTATTCATAGCTTAAAAATGTATTTTATTAACTTAATTTTGGCATTAAATAAATTCTTTATTATTTAAACAATATTATTTAATTATTTATAAAGACAATAAATAAATAAAAAAATATAATAAATGACTCTATCTCAATAGCAGAATAAACATTTATTTTTTATACATTTTTTCAAGTAAAACCATAAAAAATGACAGTCAATTGTAAATTTTAAGGTCTCTTTTTATTTATTAAGACATTATTTATCAACTTAGACCTGACGTGGAGCCCCGTTTCGTAGACAAATTTTATCCTTGATAGGTCGATGGAATTTTCCAACGGGTATTTATGTTTTTCGGGTCGCTGAACACGAATATGATATCGGTTTTTACCGAAAATGGTCCAGTTGCCCGCAATAGGCAACTTTTGGTTAATTTTCGGGGATTTTTTTATTTACGCGAGGGTTACTTATGTTTTTCGGGTTGCTGAACACGAATATTATATCGGTTTTTATCGAAAATGGTTCAGTTGCCCGCAATAGGAATTTTGAGGTTATACTTTGCGGGGTTTTTATCATTTTCATCAACTGCTTATGTTTTTCGGGTCGCTGCACACGAATATAATATCAGTTTTTACTAAAAATGATTTATGTACCCACAATAGGTAATTTTAGGCTATTTTTTTAGATTTTCTAAACATTTATTAGTATTATTTATGTTTTTTTACTTAATATGAACATGAAAAAGATATTTGTTTTTACCAAATTTGTCCAGGAAACAAGCAACTTTAGATTAATTTTTATGAGTGTCTGTAATTAATTAAAATAATTAAAACTTTTTTATTTGATACTAAAATGTTTTATTTTTTTTTTTAATATTCATGTTCAGCAACCCGAAAAACATAAGTAACCCTCGTGTAAATAATAACATCCCCGAAAATTAATCTAAAGCTGCCTATTGTGGGCAACTGTACCATTTTCGGTAAAAACCGATATCATATTCGTGTTCAGCGACCCGAAAAACATAAGTAACCCATGCGAAAATAAAAAAATCTTCGAAAATTAACCAAAAGCTGCCTATTGCGGGCAACTGGACCATTTTCGGTAATAACTGATATCATATTCGGGTTCAGCGACCCAAAAAACATAAACACCTGTTGGAAAATTCCATCGACCTATCAAGGATAAAATTTGTCTACGAAACGGGGCTCCACGTCAGGTCTAACTCATAAAAAAAATATCTAAGTTTTGTATTTTAAATGCTTTTTTTTTTATTTTTTAAAATTACCTATAAGAGCCTGTGTTAATTTATTTTTTATTTATTTCTTTTCTCAAAAACTGTTCGGTCAATTATAAAAAAAAAATAGTACGTGTAAAATTAAATTATATTTACTTTACTTTCTTCAAGTTTTATCTTTTTTTTTGCATTTTACCTCGGACGTACGTAAGACCTTAAGATCGTTCTTCCCAAGAAAATTTCGAATAAAGGTATATACAGTTAGCTAGAGGAAATTCTCAGTAATCCAATGGTATGGGTCTCATAGTCGATAGTCGTGCAAAATTTTGAGATATCAGGGTACAAAGATATATAAATATTATATTAGTCTTATGGAGGAAATTCCGGAAGATTTTTGTTACCAAATCGCGAAATTCTCAATGGAGATAGCAATAAATTAAAAGTTGATAAAGCTTAAAGAATTTATTGGTACTTTCCGAATATGAGGTATACGTGGGAAATTTCGCGTAAAAACGAAGAAAATTTTATAACGCAGTTTTAGCAGACGGGACGTCATATTGTTTGTTTATTATATATACTTTCGAAAGTTTATTATATATACTTTCCCATCTGTCCCCCATGAATCAATACACAAGGCCCTTGAGGCACATGGGCTTCCAGAAAAAACCAGACGGATTATAAAGTCACTTTACGATGACCTGACCACTCAAGTACGAACTGCCACAGGATACACTGCTCCGATTCGCATTCTTTCGGGAGTCAGACAGGGATGTCCATTGAGTCCCATAATATTTAATCTTACACTTGACCTGTTCTGAGGTCTGTCCAAAGAACAGGTCAAGGTTATAAATTAGCTAATCAAAAAATTAATAATTTAACATAATGCGGATGATATGGCGTCCCTGGCGGACTCGGTTGAGGGAATGCGCACGCTTCTAAGAACAGCAGAAGAAGCGTCTGCCGTTGTTGGTCTCAAAAATTCATTTAACCCGCAAAAATGTGCCTCTCTACCATAGAATTAAAAGCTATAGAAGCGCTCTTATGTAGGAGGATGCGTGCCGTTCCACTAAAGGACAGACATATATGAAAATACTCGCTGGGGGTCTTGTTTCTTTGTCGCTCCGCGTGTAAAAGAGGGGAGTATGTATACATAAAATAATACGCGCGAAATTATTTACAAAATTCAGAATATTTTTAATTTTTTGACTTTAATTATAAAATTTATAATTTTTAATAATAAAATACATGGTTTTTAATAAATTTAAACAAAATTAAAATTCAATAAATTATAAAATCGTAAGGCGAAAACAAATTTATATGAAGTTTACATATTATTATTCAAATGAATAAGTGGCTCAGTTGGTATTGTCCTAGGTTGGTGTTTTGCAAACTCAGGTTCTCTAATTTTTTATATTAATTTATTTAATTTATTTATATTGAAAAAAAAACTTGATAATGGAAAATTTATTTGTATTTTTAAGTATTTTTTTTTATACTGTTCATTTCTTTAAAGGGCATTGTTGTGGAAAATCTTTTTCAAAATACATTAAAAAATAAAAGTAAAAATTACAATTTTATAGATAATAATTACAACAAACTTTCATGAAAAACAAATAATCGAAAAAAAATATATGCCATATAGATAAAAATTTGTCCAAAAATTAATGAAAAATTAAAATTCTTTTAGCTATATTGGCTTTTATAATGGAAATTTGGAAACCAAATAAAAAATTAATTAAACCATTGAAAAGAACGTTAAATGTTTTAGAATCGTCCTGTTTTTCATAAAAAAAATTAAAACATTCATAAAAACATTTTTCAAAAAAAATTTTTTTTTTATTTTTTTAAAATTTTAACGCAATTTTTAACCTGAAAAATGCATAAAAATTAATCCCCGCCGGATTTTTACCAGTAATTTTTTTTTTCAAAATGTTTTATTTGAGAAATTTTTGATTTAAAATTTTTTTATTGTTCAGAGATACCACAACAATTCCCTAAGAACAATGCCCCCTTTAAAGAAATGAACAGTATAAAAAAAAAAAATACTTAAAAATACAAATAAATTTTCCATTATCAAGTTTTTTTTTCAATATATTTAGTTTTTAAAATTAATATCTTTTGTACACAATTGAATTTGAATAAATTATTCCAAACGTTTAAAAAATTATTAAATACTAAATTGTTAAATAATTCATTCTTCAAATTAAAACAATTAATTAAAAATAAGAAAAAAAAATAATAAAAAAAATAAAAAAATTAGATAATTGAACCTGAGTTTGCAAAACAGCAACCTAGGACAATACCAACTGAGCCATTTATTCATTTGAATAATAATATGTAAACTTCATATAAATTTGTTTTCGCCTTACGATTTTATAATTTATTGAATTTTAATTTTGTTTAAATTTATTAAAAACCATGTATTTTATTATTAAAAATTATAAATTTTATAATTAAAGTCAAAAAATTAAAAATATTCTGAATTTTATAAATAATTTCGCGCGTATTATTTTATGTATACATACTCCCCTCTTTTACCCGCGGAGCGACAAAGAAACAAGACCCACAGCGAGTATTTTCATATATGTCTGTCCTTTAGTGGAACGGCACGCATCCTCCTACATAAGAGCGCTTCTATAGCTTTTAATTCTATGCTCTCTACCATAGAATTAAAACTCTCTACATATAAAAGGTCGTGGAGACAATGCGGTGTTACCAACGGTATTTACCATCGAAGGACAGTGTATCCATACGTTACGATCGGGTGACCCATACCAACATTTAGACATCCCTACTGGGTACGAAGTGCGTCAAACTCCTGTGTCATCCATCGAGGATGTCAGGCAGGACCTTGATAAAATCAATGACTCCTTGTTGGCCCCTTGGCAAAAGCTTGACGCTATGTCAACTTTTATTTTACGTCGTTTAGATTTTTTACTCCAGGGAGAACGTGGAGAAAAAACCTCTTTAAGAAACCGATAAAGAAATTAAAAAGATAGCGAAAAATTGGATGAGCCTGCCTCAGAGAGCTAGTGCGGAGGTCGTCTTTCTCCCCCCGAGCAGGGGCGGAGGAGGTCTACTTCCCCTAGCCGACATGGTCGATTTGCTGATCGTCGCACATGCATTCAAGATTTTAACCTGCAAATTTGCGACGGTGAGCGAATTGGCCATGTTGTCACTCAGAGAGGCCACCTCTATTAGGATGAAAAAAGCGGCTTCTGAGGTTGATTGCGCAAGATTCCTGTCAGGCAGCCTTGATGATGACATAATGGTGGGAACACAAACAGATTCATTCTGGTCCAGGTCGAGAAATGCTGCCCGCAGGCAAATTACTCAACTTGGATTGAAATGGCACTGGAGTGTAGACCGCCACGAATACTCATTAGAGTGCAACACGACAGGAGACAGGACAGTAGTTGTGCTCTTGGTGGATGGGACTGGCGAAACGAGCGGATCATCAGACTCCTTAACATCAACCAGCGTTATGCGCAGATGATGAGGAGCCTGATGATAAGCGATACGATTCGCTGGTCAAGAGACATATATGTTGAACACGTTGCTGGAGTACGGCAATATAATTAATTATATATCTATTTATACATTTTTTTTTTCATTCTATTTTCAAATATATTTTTGTTCTTTTATTTTTTCATTCTGCTGTAATGCCTACCCAGTCACGTTTCAAGGGTCATATTCAGTTATTTATTTATTTATTAAGTAAGCAATTATGCATTTTATAATCAAAATTTTATATTGTTTGTTATACAAATAATTTTATATTTTTATTGAATTATATACAGATTTATATTTTTATCTTAATCTATGTAAATTTATATTATATGCTGTTAACCTAAGCAAAAAATGATTTAAATAGAGGGGACTGGAGACCTCGTAATTTCTCCAATAAAATGTAATTTTTACCCTCCCCTTGTGGGGGGGGGGGGGGGCAGTTCTTTTTCAATAAATATACAGCGCGCGTACTAATCCCAGTTGGCACAATTTTTATTTTGAATTCAATTAGATTCAATATGAATTCCAAAAATGAGAGTATAAATGAGTTCAAAGTGAGTTCAAAATGAATTCAAAAAAGTTCAGAATGAGCTCAAAATAAATACTATAATTTAATCTTATTAGCTTAATAATATAACCTTTAACAGGGCCAAATAAACACTTAGTTTTGGATGTAATGCGGTGTTTTCTTAATAAAATATAATTTTATTTTATATTTTCATATTTTAAATATCCCGCTGCGTTCTGTGGATAAATCTGTTTTATCCAGTAAAATAACGTAAACACGGAACGAGCGGGAAATCAAGAAACAAGAGAACACGCGCTCTTCTTCTGCTAGCTGCTTTAGCATGGATACCACGAGAAAATTTGCTAATTAAATTCTCGGTTTTCCATGATACATTTTTATATAATCATAAAAGATTTATTAAATTTGTATTAAATAAAGTACAGTGGTCACTTAATTAGTAAATTCAAATAGTGTCATTGGATATATTCCTTGTAATTAATGAGAAAAGATTCGTGGACAACTAACCCTCAGTTTAGTCACGTCGGTACCGGAGAAGATTTGTGAAAATAACTCCAGGACCTGGACCACGTTAAATTTAGCTTATTTACAAGAAACAAGTTAAAGGTATTGTGCACTTAAAATATTATGAGCTCATCGCGATATCTTTCGATTATTTTCATATTATTAGAATCACGTTAGGTTTAAGTGTGTGAATGTATACGTGTGGAGTCCACGGAGGTCGACATCCGTGGCTCATATTAAACCCCAGTATATATAAATATATATACTGTTTCTTTTATATAGAATCATTTTCTTTTTTTATTATTAATAAATTTATATCTTTTTATTATTACTAATTAATAAAGTAATTATTTAAAAGTCCTTTATCCATCTGCATGTTGCCCTCGTATATATGTGAGTTAATGTACACACACATATTCATATACAGGTAAATCCCCTCGCAATACAATTATTATTAAACCTTTATGTAACAACTTATTTATTAATTAAATATTATTTGTATTAATTTACATTAAATTAATAATAAATAATTTGTTACATGGAAATGAGCAAAAATACCCTGTCGAAAATAAAATCTAACCAAAGCCATATCAAATTAATGCAGGTCAATTCTTTTTTGTTGAAATTTGAAATTTTTATTTTTTTTTTTAACGATTCAAACATTATTGATAAAAAAGAAGAAAACGATTTTTTGCGAGTGAATGTATTTATTATTTTTCAAAATTTAGACGTTTCGAAGCACATAGCTTCCTTTTCAATACTAAAAATAATAGTGTCATATAGTAATATATGTATACAAAAAGTATAAAATAAGTAATTGCAAACTTAAAATTAATACTTACAAAATAATTAAAGTTTGATACATAAAAATACAAAAAATGTATTAGTCAAAGAACATGTAATATAACCTAAAAATTTAAATTATATAAATAAATTAAAAATATATGATAACAATTTTAAAACATAATAATTTTTTAACATACGAATAAATTACTATTTATAAAAATAATATCCATTGAGAAAAAGTAGTAAAAAATTTTAAAAAAACTATGAAAAAAAATTTATAACCGGTTTGTGTAACTACACAACCAACGAGCATGGAACATGTTCATTTATAACATTGATAATAAAGTATTTATTGTGTTCATAATATAAATATTTATATGCAAATATTTATATTTAGATTTTTATTATAGAAATCATGCTGCTTAGACATCAAAATGAACTAAATTAATTATATTTTCAAATTATTATAGTTTTTTAAATAATATGAATATGAATTTATTTTTTATTAATTTTTATAATGAATTCTTAAAAATTCTGCACCAATGGTCCCTAGGTACTTCTGCACCAATACTCCATAGGTACTTCTGCACCAAAGGTCTTTAGGGACTTCTGCACCAATGCTCCCTAGGTACTTCTGCAACAAAACTTCCTAGGTACTTCTGCACCAAAGGTCTTTAGCGACTTCTGCACCATAGGTCCCTAGGTACTTCTGCACCAATGCTCCCTAGGTACTTCTGCACCAAAGGTCTTTAGGGACTTCTGCACCAAAGGTTCCTAGGTACTTCTGCACCAAAGGTCTTTAGGGACTTCTGCACCAATAGTCCCTAGGTACTTCTGCACCAATGCTCCCTAGGTACTTCTGCACCAAAGGTTCCTAGGTACTTCTGCACCAAAGGTCTTTAGGGACTTCTGCACCAATAGTCCCTAGGTACTTCTGCACCAAAGGTCCCTAGGTACTTCTGCACCATAGGTCTCTAGGTACTTCTGCACCAAAAGTCCCTGAATCGAAAATATTCTAAGTCCATTTGACCCCCCCCCTAAAAACGTCAATTTTTGACCCCCCCCCCCCTAAAAGCGTCAATTTTTGACCCCCCCCCCCCCTAAAAACGTCAATTTTTGACCCCCCCCCCCTAAAAGCGTCAATTTTTGACCCCCCCCCCCCTAAAAGCGTCAATTTTTGACCCCCCCCCCTAAAAGCGTCACTTTTTCACCCCCCCCCCTGCCGAGCCGGACTTTTTCAAATACCCCATCCAATGAACATGTTCCATGTTAAAACTATGAAAAAAATCATATATGTGTTTATACATGTTGAAATTATTGTTATTTGTGTAAACAACAGCAGAAGTAAAAACGCTCTGATTTGAAAAATTGTAAATTTATGTAAATTAGATACTATTTATGCCCTTTGTTAATGAAAAATGAATATAATCTAAATTTTAATTTATGTAGATAAAACAGATGACTGTCACTATGGTATGTAAATAAACAAAAACATAAACACTGATACATTATTTTAAAAGAATGCATTTTAACATTAATGCATGATAAATTATCACATATATTTTTTCATTTTATGTAAAGTAAGCAGATAGGGTTTAAATAGTTTATGAGAGTCCTCCTGTTTATTTATAGAATTAGATTGCATGTTAATATGTAATCTTTCACTAATTCTTCTTTTATGATAAGATGGTTCATGATCTAGTATCTTGAAATTTTGCCAATCAAAGTTGTGTTTAGTGCTTTTATGATGTTTTATAATTACTGGGTCATCCTCATTTATAGTATATAATGAAACATCATTGGATGCATTGTTGTCAGGGGCTTTGGATTTGGATCTAGTCAACATTTTGTGTGAATTGCCTTGTTTGCGTTTTATATCCAATTCTATCAATTTTTCAACCCCACTTTGATGTTCATCAATTCTTACAAGGCATTGTCTTTTAGTTTCACCAACATACGATGCAGTGCAATCATTACATTCTATTTTATATACAACTTTAGGATGATCACCTTTGTTTAATTTGTCTTTGGCTTTGACCACAACGTTATTTAAATTGTTTGGAATTCTAGGTATAGCGATGATGTTGTGTATTTTTAGAATTCTTTGAATACTTTGAAAAAAACCAGGAACAAATGGAATGCTGACTTTTAGTTTTTTTAATAAAACATTCCTTTCAATATCAATAACATTGTTATTGCTGATACTATTATCAATTCTATACTTAATATGATCCAATCTTTTTTTGACATATATATTTTTTTTCATAGTTCTTTTTCATAGTTTTTTTAAAATTTTTTACTACTTTTTCTCAATGGATATTATTTTTATAAATAGTAATTTATTCGTATGTTAAAAAATTATTATGTTTTAAAATTGTTATCATATATTTTTAATTTATTTATATAATTTAAATTTTTAGGTTATATTACATGTTCTTTGACTAATACATTTTTTGTATTTTTATGTATCAAACTTTAATTATTTTGTAAGTATTAATTTTAAGTTTGCAATTACTTATTTTATACTTTTTGTATACATATGTTACTATATGACACTATTATTTTTAGTATTGAAAAGGAAGCTATGTGCTTCGAAACGTCTAAATTTTGAAAAATAATAAATACATTCACTCGCAAAAAATCGTTTTCTTCTTTTTTAAGAATAATGTTTGAATCGTTAAAAAAAAAATAAAAATTTCAAATTTCAACAAAAAAGAATTGACTTGCATTAATTTGATATGGCTTTGGTTAGATTTTATTTTCGAGAGGGTATTTTTGCTCATTTCCAATACTAAGTGTTTATTTGGCCCTGTTAAAGGTTATATTATTAAGCTAATAAGATTAAATTATAGTATTTATTTTGAGCTCATTCTGAACTTTTTTGAATTCATTTTGAACTCACTTTGAACTCATTTATACTCTCATTTTTGGAATTCATATTGAATCTAATTGAATTCAAAATAAAAATTGTGCCAACTGGGATTAGTACGCGCGCTGTATATTTATTGAAAAAGAACTGCCCCCCCCCCCCCCCACAAGGGGAGGGTAAAAATTACATTTTATTGGAGAAATTACGAGGTATCCAGTCCCCTCTATTTTAAATAATTTTTTGCTTAGGTTAACAGCATATAATATAAATTTACATAGATTAAGATAAAAATATAAATCTGTATATAATTCAATAAAAATATAAAATTATTTGTATAACAAACAATATAAAATTTTGATTATAAAATGCATAATTGCTTACTTAATAAATAAATAAATAACTGAATATGACCCTTGAAACGTGACTGGGTAGGCATTACAGCAGAATGAAAAAATAAAAGAACAAAAATATATTTGAAAATAGAATGAAAAAAAAAATATAAAAACATTATTTTGAATCTATTTTCAAGCATTAAGAGCATATTTTAAGTAATTTTAAAAATTTTTATTGATTCAAATTTTCATTTTCACCACAGAATATTTTTCGATTTTCCAAGACCGTAGACTAAAAATCATGAAAATAGGAACTTTCTACAATACCTGGGGGTTTTCGAGGTTGAGAAGAACATTTTTATTGATAAAAATTTTTCCATTTTCAGAATAACGTATTTTCCGATTTTCTAAGATGGCGGACCAAAATACGTGAAAAAAGTAACTCGCTACATTACCTGGGGTTTTCCAAGGTTGAAAAAAAGATTTTTAAAAGTGAACATTTTCATTTTCCATCCCAGTATATTTTCCGATTTTCCAAGATGGTAGACTGAAAAACTTAAAAAATGGAACTTTCTTTGTTACCTGGGGGTTTTCGAAGTTTCAAATAGTAGTTTTCTTTATATGGGTGCAAAGTAATCGGCCGCTAGCTCTATATCCCTATTCATCTTTCGATTTGGCGAAATATTACGTTTGTGCCCGAATAAAGAAATTAACTTTTTTTAATGACGTCGTCAAAGTTTAAACCTTTGCAAAACATAATTCACGAGATAACTGGATTTAAATAATACAAAAAATTTAATTTTTTAAAAATAGTACACGTTTTTTAAAATGGTAAAAAAATAATTCATATATATGTAAAAGAATAAAAAAAGAATGATAGAAAACGCAGAATAAAAAAAAGAAATATAAAATAAAAGAATCTGACTGTTCTCATCAAACAGTGCGCAAAGTAAAGTGTAAAGGAATGCATCACTTTGTCTCGTGAATTTGGTTTGCAAAGGCAAGCTTTGACGACAGAATTAAAAAAAATCTTTTTTATGCATGAGAATTTTAATTTTCTTGCCCTATAATATTTTCCAAAATATCGGACTAAGAAACATGTCAGAATAAGCTTTTTTCATTGCCTGCGAGTTATTGAGATCGAGCAAACGTTTTTATTAATGGAATTTTTCATTATTTGGCCCCAGCATATTTTCCAATTTTGCAAGATGGCGGAACATAAAACATGAAAACGAAACTTAATAAAATATATATTTATATATATATATACATATGATTTACTATGTTTAAAACCTTATTCAAACGTTATGCAATGTTTTTTCAGACGTCTAATAAGCTGTTGTTTCCGTCGATACTGTAGGGAAGCGGGAAATTACACAGGCACACACAAAAAAAAAGTAATGTACCAGAGGGTAAACCCCAAATATGGCCATAGAAAAGCAATATTCAATCCCCCCCCCCCCCAGTGCCCCTGTTTGCAAAAAAGACGTGATTTAGGATGTGAAAAAAGACGTCTTTATGAATTTTTTTAAATTTTTTAAAAAATTTGTTTTTTTTATTTAATTGGCTTTATTTTTGTATTTGATCATTATTATTGATTAAAAATCATTAATTTGATTATGTTCTCCGTAAGTGTTGTTATGAACAAAGACGAGGTTAGGCTTATAGTTGACGGACTTTTCCCTACCCACACGGAGAGGGAGGAGGAAAATGACTCAGGTGAAGATAATGAGGCTTTCCCCGAATTTACGGAGGAGGAACTCTTCACAGCGGTGGACTCTCTCAAAAACGGTAAGGCACCAGGTCCTGATGGGATACCTACCGAGATACTGAAGATAGCTGCGCACGAATGCCAAAAACTCATGTATGTACAATACTTGTGCACGTGCGGGCATCTTCAGTAAACTCTGGAAAAGAGCAAGACTGGTCCTTATTAGTAAGGGCAAAGGGGACCCTAGACTGCCAAACTCTTGGCGCCCTCTAGGATTACTGGATACAGCCGGAAAAAATTACGAGAAGATGCTACAGCCAAGGATACTGAGGGCCGTAGAAACTGCGGGAGATCTCTCTCCTAGACAATACAGATTTCGCCGAGGGAAGTCAACAATCGATGCAATAAGCAGTATTGTTCGGGCCATCGACAACGCTCAGACTGGTAATCACTATTCGAGAAAGATCACGCTATTAGTGACCCTCGATATGAAAAATGCCTTTAACTCAGCAAGATGGAGTGATTTCATGGAGGGACTCAGGAACTTCCAGGTGCCAAAATACCTTCGAAGAATAATCAGCAGCTACCTGAGTGATCGGGAAATAATCTTTGAAACTGCACAAGGAACAAGAGTGAGGAAAGTAACTGCAGGTGCAGTTCAAGGATCGGTCCTTGGACCGGATCTATGGAACATCATGTACGACCAGGTACTAAGGCTACCGATGCCGGCTGATACTTTTACTGTAGGCTACGCGGACGACCTGGTCCTAGTAATTACGGCAAAAAATGAAAAAATCGCCGAGGAGAAACTGAATCAGGCAATGCATGGGGTCAATTACTGGATGGATGACCACGGCCTAAAGCTTGCAACGGCGAAGACTGAGATTCTCCTATTCACCCGTAAGCATATTGAGACTATTATCCCAATATCTATTGGGGAGGATAGGATAGAAACGAAGGAACACTTAAAGTACTTAGGAGTGCTGGTGGATACGAAACTGACCTTCATGGCGCAGATTCGAAGAAGTACGGAGAAGGCTGCCAGGTCCACTACTGCGTTAAGCAGGCTCATGAGAAACACGTGCGACGAAACACCTAAGACTGGAAAGCGCAGGCTTCTTATGTCGGTAACCCACTCCATACTACTGTATGGTGCAGAAGTATGGGCCGACTGCATAAAGAAGGTCACTTATGCGTCTAAGCTTACGAGAGTGCAGAGGCAAGGAGCCCTGCGAATCTCCTGTGCCTATCGAACAGTGTCGTTGGAGGCAGCTCTAGTCATTGCTGGGGTAATCCCGATAGATCTGCTGGCTCTTGAGAGACAGTATATTTATCTGAACAAAGAGAAAGAAGGTATTGACCGCGCGAAGGCTACTTCGCGCCAGATCAGCCTAAGCGATTGGCAGAAACGCTGTACCGACTACACGGAGAGCAAATGGACCAAGAGATTGATAGGAGAGATATCACCTTGGATAAATAGAGGGCATGGGGACATTAATTATTTTTTGACCCAATTCCTAAGTGGACATGAACTTTTTTTCTCCTACCTCTTTCGGATCCAGAAGATGAATAGTGCTGAATGTATATACTGTCCTGGCAAAGAAGAGACGCCGGAACACACATTCTTCAAATGCGATAGGTGGGCTGCTAAAAAGTTTCAATTAGAAGCTAACATCGGTCAAATCACACCTGAGAATGTGGTTACCCTGATGCTTCGAAACGAAGAAGTATGGTCCGAAATTGGCCAATATGTGGAGTACATACTCCGCACTAAAAAACCTGAAGTCCAAGGTATAGGCTAATATTAAGACGTATTGCGGCTATCCGGATGACTGCAGCTGTTGTACTAACATACTATCATCCCTGCAGTTACTCTTGATACCGCAAGCAATAGTAGATGGTAAGATAATATTTATTTATTTATTTTTTTTATTTATCTATTTATTTATATTTATTTATTTATTTATTTATTTATTTATTAACCTTCTTTTTTTGATGATAATGAGAAATAACGTATATTTTTAGCTAACATATATTTTATTAAAGATGACAGTACATAAAGACGAAATTTCAACCAGATGGAATGACGGAGTCCTTAACCAGGCTGGCGAGTCAGTGGATGCAAGTCAAAAGATGGAGTTCATGAATAGAACTAAATGGCCTTGAACCAGTCCTGAAGTAATGTGAAAATGGTCCCGGGATAGGCTCGCATAAGGTAGGAAGGGAGTGGAGTTTTAGTGGGTATAGGCAAGGTAGGTCGAGTCCCACATAACTGTCAGTTCGGATGCTGATCAGTATGCGTAATGCATTTCTCCACTTCCTACGCAAAAAAAAAAAAAAAAAATTTGATTATGTTCTCACATTTGGTTAAAATTAAACCAAAGACATTAATTGATTCGGAAAGAACTTATATTGTTCATAAAAAATTTACAAAGAATAAGAAGGCATTAAAACTATGCAAGTAGCTTATATTTACCTTTGGGAGCAAGATTCAACAATGATATAGCAAATTTATACAGTAAGTATATATTTCTCAATATCAAATTGGATTTAAAGTTTTCAAACCTCTTGAATTTTTTTAGCCAACCTAAGTTACAGAAAAGTATGTTTTCTTTATAAACTTGCTGTATTTTTTTTACATCTTGCTCACAATAGTAAATATATAAGATTCCTGAACATTTTAAAGCCTTCATATTATTTGTAATTAACTTTTTATGCCAATAAAAGTTTTTAACAAAACATAGTTGGATGCAGACTACATATAAAAAAATCTGAAGGCTACAATTGGGACTGAAATAATATTTAGAATGCTTCAAAAAATTTGCAAGATGTTCATGTAAACCATAACGAGTTAAATACTTCATTATCCGGTCTCCGCGTCCTAAAAAACATGATTATATTGTTCGATTTTCATCTTTTGAAAATAAAAAATTTTTCAACCCTTTAGAGGGCAAACGGGGGCACTGGAGGAGGGAGATTAAGTAGTTTTATTGCTTTTCTATGGCCATATTTGGGGTCTACCCTCTGGTACATTACTTTTTTTTGTGTGTGTGCCTGTGTAATTTCCCACTTCCCTACGGTATCGACGGAAACAACAGCTTATTAGACGTCTGAAACAACATTGCATAAGACGTTTGAATAAGGTTCTAAACATAGTAAATCATATGTATATATATATATTTTTTTTGCAATAAAATAAGAGTCTGAGAGAGTTTTTAGTAATTTTTGCGCTCTTAAATTTAAAAAAATTAAAAGCACAAATAAAAGTAATTTGGCGGTAAAAAATCACGGAGAAGACCTAGAGGCTAAAAATTGGGGAGGTAACTTATTTTTGATAGTACTTTCAGAAAAATATTTTGGGACCGATTTGAAGACTCAAGAATTAGGTTTACATACACTTGTGGAATATCGACCCATGTGTTATCTTTATATATATATATCTTTATTAAGTCTTAATATACATCTTTAGTGTAGGAGTACAACTTTTATATTGAATGATATAATATGATATTGTGTAATATATGATACAGTGTTAAGTATAAAGTATGTTACTATGTGAATATTACAGGTTTCCACATCTCCATTCTATAAGTTATAAGTATGATATTAATTTTTTATATATATCTTCTTGGTTTGATTATTTTGATTATTCTGTCCCTTAGTCCTCTTTTTTGTTTGTTTTCCTTCTCTTTCTCTTTGTTTTGGCTTAATTTTTGGTTTTCTTCTTGCTGGTTGTTATCAGTAGCTGTTGTTTCTTCTGAATGCTTTGAGCTATCTGGTGTTGTTTTATCTTTTGAGAGACTTTGTCTCTCTTTAATATACCTTGTGTTTCTTCTTATAACTTGTCTACCTTCTGGTTGGACCATATAGGATCTTGGTGTTTCGTGACTAGCTATGATTATTCCTGGCTGCCATTTCCCATCTATATATATATATATATATCTCATCTGAGGCGTTATATGATATTTCTTTGACTTTGGTTGCTGGTGTGAAAACACACACAATCTTAGTATTTTTATATGTTATGTAAAAAGAGAGAGAAGATGCCCCGCGCCTGACGGGCCGAGAAGCTCTCGCCCTCAGTGCGCGTTCTACTTTCGTGCTATATGCACCGTTCAATAAAGTCAATATTTAGTCAAACAATTATTCTAATTAATTTACAATTATTTATTTAATTAATTATTTAATTTACAATTAACAATTATTCTAATTAATTAATTTGCCTTTACTCCTTTTACTCCATCATAAAAGTTATAGCAATTAAACTGTTACGTGTCCATTTTGGTCCTTCATCCTTTATTAAAAAATCAACAATTATCATCAGTGACCGTTTTAGTATAAAAAAGAAAAGGAGTATAAGTGGCTGTTGCCATGCGGCCTCTCTTATCTTATAAGTGAATGTGTTAGTTATAAATTGTTAGTTGTTACTATAACTATTTTATTAGCTCAAAAGTGGATCCAATTTTTTGCACTTTTTGCTCACATTTTTTATATTATTCAAAAAAAAAAATCGTTTGTTAGAAATTTAAGCCACAATGGCCGCCTATTAAAGAGAGCGCGCACGCCTCAACATTTAAAACTATATAATATACAAAGACTGTATAAGTGCTATGTGCTTTTTTTTCTTCTCACATTAAAATTTAAAAAAAAAAAAAATAATCAAAAGTGAATTCGACAAAAAGTGAATTCATCAAAAAGTGAATTCAGCAAAAAATCAAAACTTTATAAAAAATCACGTCAAGAAAAAATATTCAAGTGAAAAATAAGAAAATTTTTATGAGAAGATTTAAACAGAAAAGAAAAATAAAAAAAAAATTTTTTTCAAATAAAAATTAAAATAGAACAAGAAGGAAGCCGCCATTAATGACGTCATCGTCATCCTCATTTCTCTCATCATTCATTTGAAAGGGGAGAAGTACGATTCACGATTCGGAGTCCACGAAACAACACGAAGAGGCACGAGTTCAACTTTGAATTTTTTTCTCTCTTCTCAGTCGTCGTTCCTGCGCCACTTCAAATCAAAATGGCAGTTCATTCTTCTTGCTGGTAATGTCACCTTCAAAAAGCAAATGGTCAGATAATTTGCTCACGATTCGCCATCTTATTAAAGGAAAGGAGTCATCGATCCTGCGCAATGCTTTAGGTCATGATTTTTCTTTTTTATTTAGAATTTTATTTTTCTTTCCTTTTCTTATTTTCTTGTAATAATTCTTAAATTACTTATAATCAGTCGATTATTTATAATTAAAATTAAAGTTATTAAATTTATTTTATTAAAATCATCTTTCTTATAATATTTCTTAAAACCAAGTGCAATTTTCTTAATAAATTATACTACGAGGTTTTAATAACAATATTAATTCAAAACATGCCTATAATCGAGTCGTCTGCTCTTTTATGTCTTTTTCTTTCATATAAAAAAAAGGCAAAAGTTGTTTAAAGACACATGGTACTTGTATATTATATTATATTAAATTCAATTATTTTTAAATTGCCTTTAAATAAATGTATTATATTATCTATCTAAAAAAAAAAAATATATATATATATGTCAATTGTCTAATCAAAAATCAAATCTCTCTCTCTTTTAGTCTAACTAAATTTTTTATTATTATTATTATTTACTATTCTTTATTATTTTTTACTTGAATTTAAATTTAATCTTAAAATAATTTAAAATAAATTTCAATATTCAATTCAATAAAAATTTAATCTTTTTAAGTGTAAAGTCAATTTTCTCGTTATTATTATCATTGAACTTCATTTATATTAATTTCATTGTGATTTTATTAGAAATTTCAGCCATTATAATTTTGAAAGGAAATAAAAAAAAAAAGAATATCAGGAACTTCAAACCCAATAATATCATAATTTGAATTTTAATTTAAATTAAAAAAAATTTTTAATTGAATAATTATATGTTTTCGATATTTCGATATTAACGCTGTCGATATCGATACGATATTAGAAAAAGCGATATTTTCGATATCGCGGAACTCTAATTATAGTATATTTTTATCTTTGTATATAAATTGTTCTTTTTTAAAAAAATTATGTATAATATTGTAATTAGTTCATTTGAAAGGGGAGAATGGTGAGAAAACACACATACCCTTAGTATTTTTATATATCATGTAAAAAGAGAGAGAAGATGCCCCGCGCTTGACGGGCCGAGAAGCTCTCGCCCTCAGTGCGCGTTCTACTTTCGTGCTATATGCACCGTTCAATAAAGTCAATATTTAGTCAAACAATTATTCTAATTAATTTACACGCCTTTACTCCTTTTACTCCATCATAAAAGTTATAGCAATTAAACTTTTACGTGTCCAGTTGCTGTTTTATCATAGTCTCTTTTTCTTTACCTGGTTTTTTTTTTAACAAATCCCTGATGTTCATTTGTACTCCTGGTTTTAACTTTACTCTTGATATTGGTAATAAAGTTCTTGTTTGCCTGCTAAATAGTATTTTGGATGGAGATATCTTTAAACCTGCTACTGGAGTATTTCTATAATGTAGCAATGCTTTTTGTGTTTCTTCAGTCGTTGTCCCAGACTTCTTTTTGATACTCTTTGCTATTCCAACTGCTTTCTCTGCTATTTTATTCGATTGAGAGTGTTTTGGACTGGTCGTTGTTATCTTAAATTCCCATTTCTTTGAAAACTCCTGGAATTCTCTTGAATCAAAAGGCATATTGTCAGCTGTTAACTTTTCTGGTATTCCATGTACCGCAAATACCGTTGTTAATTTATTTATGATTTAAAATACTTATGTTTTTTGAGACGCAGAATCTAAACATGGATATAACTAATATTTTTAACCAATGCTAGGCTCTCTAGACCACCCCAGGGTCGTACCCCCCAAATGGGTTAACAATTTTTTATTATTAAAATTAAAAGTCAATAATATTAAAAGTCAAGCGTATTCTTATACTTTTGGGACGCTGAAACCAAAAATAAATATAAACAATGTTTTCTATCAACGTTTGGCCCTGTAGACCACTCCAGTACCCCCATTCATCCCCCCAAACGGGTTAAAAATATTTTTATTACAAAAATTATAACTTAAAGTTTATTCTTTTTTTTTTAGGACTCTGAAACCAACCAAAACACGTTAGAATACATATTTAGTTTTAATTATGAACTAGCTGATTGGCCTCGCGATGCTCGGCTTAACCAAATAAAAACTCTTGTGCATTAATTTTTTTATATTTTAATCATATGTAGTTGATTATAATAAATTTAATTATACGTGATTGAAATTTGAAATTTTTTGAGTTTTTTCATATATAAATAGCCGACAATATACATGGTAAATTTTTTAGTTTTTTCATATTGTATACCGCCAATATGAATTTTACTATACAGTTAAATATTTCTAATTTTTTTTTCATTCTTAGGACTGCCGAGATCTATATTATTACATCGTGAAATTTTTTTAATTTTTCATGTACAAAATAGCCAGAAATATAGATTGAAATTTTTGTAGTTTTTTCATATTGTAAACAGCTAATATGAATTTTACTATACAGCTAAATTAAAAAAATTTTTATTTTTTTCTATTATTCTTAGGACTGCCGATGTCTATATTATTTTATATTCAAATTTTTGAGTCATTTCATATATAAAATAAAAGAGTTTCGGGGCAAATTACTCCTTGGAAAAAATGCTTTTAAAATCTTTTTTAATTTTAGCTTACGGCACAGAATCACAACTGTTTAAAGCTTAGAAGTACAAAATTTAAAAACTCAAAAATTGGTCATTTTCATCACTTCATATCTTAAAATGGTTTGTATTAAAATATAAAAACCAAAATGCTTTGTTTTTATTAAACGCATTTCTAAAGCCGCTTTTTTTTTTTGTTTTTTATTTAATGTATTCATTAAAAAGAAATAGCAAAAAAAAGACTTAGAGTCCGATTTATTGAGTTATTGGGTTTATTCATTGAAATAATAGTATTGAATTTAGCAGAAACTATACTTCACTTTAATTTTTTTTTCTAAAACAATCCTGTTTTATAGAAATGTTGTAATTTCAATTGTTTTTATGCAATATTAGTATTAAATTATTAGTATTAAATTTAAAAAAATATACCCAACTTAAATGTTTTCGAATATTGACCGGTTTTATAGAAATCTTGTAATCCCAAATATTTTTATGCAATGATAGCATTGAAATATATGTCTTAAATTTAGCAAAATGTACCCCACTTTCAATTTTTTCGAATAATAGCCTGTTTTTTAGAACAGTTGTAATTTCAATTGTATTGAAATATTAGTAATTAGTTTAGCAGAAACTATACCTCACTTTAGTTTTATTTCGAAAAGTTTCCTTTTTTATAGAAAAGTTGTAATTTCAATCGTTTTTATGCAATAATAGTATTGATATATTATAGTATTGATTTAATCAAAATATACCCAACTTAAATGTTTTTGTATTCCGTCGTGTTTTATAGAAATGTTGTAATTTCAAATGTTTTTATGCAATGATAGCATTGAAATATTAGTATTGAATTTAACAGAAAACAGAAATTATACCCCTCTTTAATATTTTTTTCGTTAACAACTTAAGAAGATAAACTCATATTGATTGTCCACAATTTGAAAAACATCTAAAAATTTTAATATATATTGTCAGGTGTATTATAGCAGAAACTATACGCTATTCTATATATTTTTCGAATAGTGTCCTGTTTTATATAAAAATTGTAATTTAAAATGTTTTTATGCAGTGTTAGCATAGAAATATATTTATTGACTTTAGCAGAGACTATACGCCATTCTAAATTTTTTTCGATTAGTCGTCCTGTTTTATATAAAAGTTGCAACTTAAAATATATTTGTGCAATGATTGCATTGAAATATTTTTATTGAATTTAGCAGAGACTATATGCCATTCTAAATTTTTTTCGATTAGTGTCCTGTTTTATATAAAAGTTGTAATTAAAAATGTTTTTATGCAATGATACCATAGAAATATTTTTATTGACTTTAGAAGAAACTATATGCTATTCTAAATTTTTTTCGATTAGTGTCCTGTTTTATATAAAAGTTGGAATTTCAAATATTTTTATGCAGTGACAGCATTGAAATGATAGCATTGAAATATTTTTATTGACTTTAGCAGAAACTATACGCCATTTTAAATTTTTTTCGATTAGTTTAATGTTATATATAAAAGTTGCAACTTAAAATATTTTTATGCAATGATTTCATTGAAATATTTTTGACTTTAGCTGAAACTGTACATCATTTTAAATATTTTTCTAATAATCTCCTGTTTTATACAAAAGTTGTAATTATAAATATTTTTATGCAATGATTGTATTGAAATATTTTTGTAATCTCAAAAATTTTTATGCAATGATAGCATTGAAATATTTTTATTGACTTTAGCAGAAACTATACGCCATTTTAAATTTTTTTCGATTAGTTTAATGTTTTATATAAAAGTTGCAACTTAAAATATTTTTATGCAATGATTTCATTGAAATATTTTTGACTTTAGCACAAACTGTACGCCATTATAAGTTTTTTTCTAATAGTCTCCTGTTTTATATAAAAGTTGCAACTTAAAATATTTTTGTGCAATGATTGCATTGAAATATTTTTATTGACTTTAGCAGAAATTATACGCCATTCTAAATTTTTTTTATAGTCTTCTGTTTTATACAAAATTTGTAATTATAAATATTTTTATGCAATGATAGCATTGAAATTTTTTTATTTACTTTAGCAGAAATTATACGCCTTTCTAAATTTTTTTTAATAGTCTCCTGTTTTATACAAAATTTGTAATTATAAATATTTTTATGCAATGATAGCATTGAAATTATTTTATTTACTTTAGCAGAAGCTATACGCTATTCTAAAATTTTTTTTAATAGTCATACATTTTTATGCAATGATTGTATTCAAATTTTTTTTTTTTGATTTTAGCTGAAACTGTACAACATTTTAAATTTTTTTCTAATAGTCTCCTGTTATATAGAAAAGTTGTAATTTTAAATATTTTTATGCAATGAGATCATTGAAATTTTTTTATTGACTTTAGCAGAAACTATATTTCATTTAAAATTTTTTTATAATAGTGTCTTGTTTTATATGAAAATTGAATTTAAAAATTTTTTTATGCAATGATAACATTGAAATTTTTTTATTGACTTTAGCAGAAACTATACGCCATTATAAATTTTTTTCTAATAGTCTCCTGTTTTATAGAAAAGTTGGAATTTCAAATATTTTTATGTAATAAGAGCATTGAAATTTTTTTATTGACTTTAGCAGAAACTATATTTCATTTAAAATTTTTTCGCCCTCCCGGGCGTAAAACTCGTGCGTAAAGAATTTTCTGAACTCGTTCTACGCCTAGGGGGGCAAAAAATAGTGTAAGCACCATGGGCGGAATACTTTAGACACGAGCGTGAACACCAATCACTCGTGCCCGGCTTCGCCGAGCACTCGTGCTAGTGCTCACGCTAGTGCCGAAACTTTTACGCCCTTGATACTTAATATACTATTTTATAATAGTGTCTTGTTTTATATGAAAATTGAATTTTAAAATTTTTTTATGCAATGATAACATTGAAATTTTTTTATTGACTTTAGCAGAAACTATGCGCCATTATAAATTTTTTTCTAATAGTCTCCTGTTTTATAGAAAAGTTGGAATTTCAAATATTTTTATGCAATGATTGCATTGAAATATTTTTGTAATTTCAAATATTTTTATGCAATGATAGCATTTAAATTTTTTTTTTGACTTTAGCAGAAATTATACGCCATTCTAAATTTTTTTTAATAGTCTCCTGTTTTATACAAAATTTGTAATTATAAATATTTTTATGCAATAATAGCATTTAAATTTTTTTTTTATTGATTTTAGCTGAATGTGTACATCATTTAAAATTTTTTTCTAACAATCATTTGGATGTCGGCAGTCCTAGTTATGAAAAAATAAATTTAAAAAAATATTTTAGATTTCCGTAGTTCTAGTTATGAAAAAATATTTAAACAAATAATTTGGATGTCGGCAGTCCTAGTTATGAGAAAATAAAAAAAATTTTTGGGTTAAAGTATTGGGTTAAGTGAACTTTTGAATTCAATTATTTTAGTTTCTCTACGTCCCTCTTTGAAATAATTTTATTGATGTTAGCAGAAAATATATCTCATTGTACATTTTTTTCTAATAGTGTCCTGTTTTATACAAAAGTTGGAATTTCAAATATTTTTATGCAATGATTGCATTGAAATATTATTATTGACTTTAGCAGAAACTATACGTCATTTTACATTTTTTTATAATAGTGTCATGCTTTATACAAATGCTGGAATTTCAAATATTTGTATGCAATGTTAACATTGAAATATTTTTATTGATTTTGGCAGAAACTGTACACCATTCTAAATTTTTTTGAATAATGGTTTGTTATATATAAAAATTGGTATTTCAAATATTTTTATGCAATGTTAATATTGAAATATTTTTATTCACTTTGACAGAAACTATACGTCATTCTAATTTTTTTTGAATAACGCTCTGTTATACATAAAAATTAGGATTTCAAATATTTTTATGCAATATTAATGTTGAAATATATTTTTAAAAAGTAATATATGAAAAAATTCAAAAAATTTCATCGGATAAGGAATTTGATATCGATATTATAAAAAAGTATTTCAATGTTAACATTACATAAAAATATTTGAAGGCTAAAAAATAAAAAAAAAATAATTTGGATGTCGGCAGTCCTAGTTATGAGAAAATAAAAAAAAAATTTTTTCAGATGTCGGCAGTCCTAGTTATGAGAAAATAAAAAAAAAAGATTTTTTAGATGTCGGCAGTCCTAGTTATGAAAAAATAAAAAAATAAATTTTTTTAGATTTCGGCAGTCCTAGTTATAAAAAAATTAAAAAAAAAATTTTTTTAAGATGTCGGCAGTCCTAGTTATGAAAAAATAAAAAAAAAAAATTTCTTAGATGTCGGCAGTCCTAGTTATGAGAAAATAAAAAAAAAATTTTTTTAGATGTCGGCAGCCCTAGTTATGAGAAAATAAAAAAAATTTTTTTTTAGATGTCGGCAGTCCTAGTTATGAAAAAATAAAAAAAAAAATCTTTTTAGATGTTGGCAGTCCTAGTTATGAAAAAAAAAAAAAAAAAAAAAAAAAAAAAAAAAAAAAATGGTTCTAAATATTTTTTTTGCTATTTCTCTTCAATGAATGCATTAAATAAAAAACTAAACAAAGTTCCTTTAGAAAATCTTTTACTAAATAGAATGCAACTGGGTTTTTACATTTTGATACAATCCATTTTAAGTTATCAAGTGGCGAAAATGACAACTTTTTGAGTTTTTAAATTTAAACTACTTAGCTTCAAACCGTTGTAACTCCAAATTGAGAACTCAAATAAAAAAAAATAAAGAGATCAAATCGATAGCATTTTTTCCAAGGAATAATATGCACTAAAGCTTATTTCGAAAAACCTCTTAGATTCTGAGAAAAATCAGTTTTAGTAAAAAAAAATTAAATTTTTTTATGTTTTCGACCACTAACTTCTCAGATTGATATCTCAAAATCTATTGAATATTTTTTAAAAATAAAAAAATCGGATGGGGATATTTCTTTAAAGATTAATTTGAAACAATTTTCATGTATTTTCGTCCATACAGCTCTTCATAAATGAGTGCTGAATAATATTAAAAATAATCAATTTTTTCGATTATTTCATTTTAATATATATAGGATAGGATTTTTGTAATAAACATATTTTTATACCGTTTTGGGGGGATAAATGGGGGTACTGGGGTGGTCTACAGGTCCAAACGTTGATAGAAAACATTGTTTATATTCATTTTTGGTTTCAGCGTCCCAAAAAATATGGGAATACGCTTTGACTTTTAATTTTCCTGATAGTAGTTTTGAGTAGTTTTATTGCTTTTCTAAGGCCTTCGATTTTAGAACCATCAAAAACCCACCTACCAGGGGGTCTACCCTCTGGTACATTACTTTTTTTTTGTGTGCCTGTGTTATTGTGGATTTTTTGTAAGAAAGAATTTATTTGCTATTTCTAGATAAACAAACCATTTATGGAAAATTTTTAGTTGAATTTATATACTTTTTCCTCTTTTGTATTAGATTTTTTTAACTTAGAAAATAAACAAAACAATTTTACCAGTTTTTATGAATGAAAATTTTAATTTTTCCAACCCAGCATATTTTCCAATTTCCCAAGATGGAGGACTAAAATACATGTCAGAATAAGCTTTTTGCATTGCTTAGGGGTTTTCAAGGAAGAAAAACATTTTTATTAATAAAATTTTTCATTATTTAATATAAACAAAAAACATAAAAAAAGGAACTTTTTACATTACCTAAGAGTTTTCAATATTGAAAAAAACGTATTAAGGGTATTTTCCGGTTTTCCAAGATGGCGGACCATAAAACATTTCAGAATAAGCTTCTTACATTGCCTAGGGGTTTTCAAGTTTTAGATAAAAGTTTTCATTGATAAAAATTTTTATTTTTTCATCCTAGCATATTTTCTGATTTTCCAATATGGCGCAACGAAAAACATGAAAAGTAGAAATATTTATATTAGCTAATGGTTTTCGAGGTCGAAAAAAACGTTTTTATGAATGAAATATGCTAGGGTAAAAATAATTTCATAATTCAGAACGTTTTTCTCAAGATCGGAAATCCACAGGAAATATAGAAAGTTCTTCTTCATGTTTTCTGTTCTGCCATATTAGAAAATCGGAAAATATGCTGTGTAATAAATAAGAGTTTTCAGCAATAAAAATGTTTATCTGAATCTCGAAAACCCCAGTCAATTTACAAAACTTATTCTGAAATGTTTTATGGTCTGCAATCTTGGAAAACCAGAAAATATGCTGCGGTGAAAAATTAAAATTTTCATTCATAAAATTGATTTTCTCAACCTCGGAAACCCCCAGATTATGTAGAAACTTCCTTTTTTCATGTTTTTTTGTCCCACTATCTTGGAAAATTAGAAAATAAGCTGCGGGAAAATAATGAAAAATTTCATTAATAAAAACTTTTTTCTCGATATCAAAAACCTCCAGGCAATGTAAAAAGCTTATTCTGACATGTTTTTTAGTCCTCCAATTTGGAAAATTAGTAAATAGAATAGAATAGAATAGAATAGTTCTTTATTTGTTAAAAATAACAAAATTGTATATACACAGTTTATAGCAGTCCTTTACATATGTAGATAAATATTTATAGATAAATCTAAGTCTTTTATTAAATTAATAACAGAATTGAGTGTAATTAAGATATTTGTAGTACTAGTTTTTGCATAAAATATATAGTTAAGGCAAACTCAGTAAGATAATGTATGGAATGACTTGTTATGGGTCAAACATGAGCAGGTGTTGACGAAGGGCAGCTTTAAAAGTATTTAAGCTTGGCAAAAATCTGATGTTAGAAGGTATATAGTTCCAAAAGAGTACTCCTTGTAACTGAAATGATGTAGACCCACAATCCTTGATTGCAGGGAGAGATAGTTCTTTATTATGTGAAGCACTCCTATCATTATCTTTAGGCAGATGTTTAATAAACAGATTTGTTAAATAAGGAGGCTTTTGTAAGCGTAAAATTTTGTAGATAATTATAATTCAATTCGATTCGATTCAACACAGAGCCAGTTGAGTTTTTTCCGATACGGAGTAATATGCTCATCCCTTCTAACACCAAATATATTCCTTAGCCCAAAATTACTTAGGCGTTGTAGTCTAAGTTTCAGTGTCATGCTCACATCTAGATAAACTGTGTTACAGTAATCCAGATGTGAGGTAATGAGTGCCTGTACAAGTTTTATGCGGAAGTCCTTAGTGGTGCAATGTCTTATGAATCGTAGAGAATATAGAATTCTATTTACTTAATTTTCAATGGATTTTATTTATTTTTATAAGGAAATTCTATGAAAGTTTGCTATCGAGAATTACGCCTAAGCTTTTGACATTGTCAGAGAATGGAATTTTTGTGTCATTGCCTAGATCAATTTCAAGATTCAATGTATTAAGGCGCTCAACAAAAGTCGGTGAGCTGAAATAAATAACTATAGTCTTTTTGTGATTCAGGCGTAATGAAACGCTACTGGCCCTAATTGATACCTTATCAGCGATGAGTTTGAGAGTTGTAATTGCTGCATTTACATCTTCAGGAAGAGCTTGTGTATATACCTGAAGGTCATCAGCGTAGAGCAAGTGAAAGACTCCCATAGGGAGGTGTGTTTTTAGATCATTGATGTAAAGGCAGAAGAGCAAAGGGCCAAGCACTGACCCTTAAGGGACACCGAGATTTGTGCGAAGGACATCAGAGAGAGATGATTTGGAAACAACCTGGAGCTGCCTATATTGAAGATAGGATTTGATCCACACTAAGGCCGTCCGAGAGAAACCCATATCTCTTAGCTTTATAAGAAGTTTAAAGGGGGAGATTGAGTCGAGCGCCTTACTAATGTCATCCGTGAGTTTAATAAGCGCAGTTTCAAGATATGATTTCAAAAATATGATAGGGCGAAAAATTAGTATTTTAATTTATAAAAACTGTTTTTTTGTTTTTTTTTTTTTAAACTGTGTTTTTTATTCCATCGTCTTGGAAAATTGGAAATTCTGCTGGGGCTTATTCTTTCAAATAATGAAAAATTTCATTAATAAAAACTTTTTTCTCGACACCGAAAACTCCCAGGAAATGTAACAAGCTTATTCTGACATGTTTTTTAGTCCGCCATCTTGGAAAATTGGTAAATTAATTTGACAATTTATGTAAATCATCGCGCGGATAAACCGACGTCTTTTATCGCGCCTTCGGTGACCAACGCCAGTTTTGCGACACGTGAAGCACGTTATACATATTTCTTATTACGTGCCTTTTAATTAACTATTTTATAAACTATTGTGTTATTTTATAGAGATATTTATTATAATTATTCATCAATTTATTAAATTATGTGTCATTTCCAATTAATTGGTGAATTACACTTTTGATAATATTAATTCATTGTCAGTTATATTTTCAATAAAGTTATATTTTCACAGGTTAAACGAACATTATTAACATTTTATTTGTCGCCTATTATACCATGAACACGTTAATTATCAATCAGCAAATTAGACAATATTTTTCTCATATGCAATTAAGGTGGCTCACGGAGTTTCTAAAAAACGAATAATATGAACTAAAATTTACTGGAGATGAAGATAATTCAAAAACAAATCCATTGATCCCAAACAACACCCAGGTTCCCGATTAATTAAGTAAGAAATAAGCAACTGAAAAATTTTAAGGTTAAACACGCGTTCTTATGGGAGTTGATATTGTTTTACTTCGTACTCATTCAATACCGAAAATTTTTAGATAAAATTGAACACATGTGTTATTTAACAAAAATAGAAACTTTTCAAGAAAAAAATACAATAGTTGCCGATCAAATAATTTATTTGAATAATTATTCAAATTTTATTTATCGCTCGATATTAAGGAGTGAAGTTTAAATTAATAATTTAGAACGTGACATTTACGAGCATAATTTGTTGTTCATTAATTTTTAAAAAACATTAATCCAACGTTTCGATTACAATGTAATCTTTTTCAAGGCTGGAATAATATATGACATTAGTTTACAAAAAATATACATAGAATTTTTTACAAAAAAACTTACAAGATGGAATAGTTGATAAAAATATTTGTTTGAACTCTTAAGTATAGAGTCCAAAAATTGTGAAATAGAATTGAAAGTAGATGTTTCACTTAGGGCATCATTCAGTCCAGGCCCCATACTAATAATTTATTTGAATAATTATTCAAATTTTATTTATCGCTCGATATTAAGGAGTGTTGTTTATTAATTTTTAAAAAACATTAATCCAACGTTTCGATTACAATGTAATCTTTTTCAAGGCTGGAATAATATATGACATTAGAGTTCAAACAAATATTTTTATCAACTATTCCATCTTGTAAGTTTTTTTGTAAAAAATTCTATGTATATTTTTTGTAAACTAATATCATATATTATTCCAGCCTTGAAAAAGATTACATTGTAATCGAAACGTTGGATTAATGTTTTTTAAAAATTAATAAACAACAAATTATGCTCGTAAAAGTCACGTTCTAAATTATTAATTTAAACTTCACTCCTTAATATCGAGCGATAAATAAAATTTGAATAATTATTCAAATAAATTATTAGTATGGGGCCTGGACTGAATGATGCCCTAAATGAAACATCTACTTTCAATTCTATTTCACAATTTTTGGACTCTATACTTAAAAGTTCAAACAAATATTTTTATCAACTATTCCATCTTGTAAGTTTTTTTGTAAAAAATTCTATGTATATTTTTTGTAAACTAATGTCATATATTATTCCAGCCTTGAAAAAGATTACATTGTAATCGAAACGTTGGATTAATGTTTTTTAAAAATTAATAAACAACAAATTATGCTCGTAAAAGTCACGTTCTAAATTATTAATTTAAAGTTGCCGATCAAATTATAAACACATAATTTTAGTCGCGGGCCCTGTAATGAACCAGATTAATGGTCTTACATTAATTTAGTCTTGTTTTAAGCAGGTTGTCCAGGCCTTCTTGGGAATTTAATTAGCTTGACATTCAGAAAAATACTGAACAATTGACTATTGAATTTACTATTTGAATAAAAGAAACATAATACTTACCCTTTTTTATTTGAATTGTATGTCCAAAATAAAGTTGAATGAATAAAATTTATAAACTGGATTTCAAAAAAAAAAATTATTATACTTTAAATATTTTTTTTTTCAGTTGAATTTATTTAACTAAAAGAACTTTTAAGATTTACAAAATATAATAATAATAATAATAATAGTAATAATAAATTTATTTCCAAATAAAAATACAATGTACAAAAATAAATTTTTGTTAAGATGAGGAAGTTAAAACTAATGAACACTTTTCTAAAATAATTAATTTAAAATAAAATTAAGTTTAAAGTTTTCTTTTCTTTCTTTTTTTCTTCAAGATTAACGCGAGTAACGTTCTGAGCCGGTTCAGAAGTACTTCGAGCAGGCCTTTCCTATGCGAAAACACGAGTGCTTAAGCACCCGAAAAAATTGATAAGAGGGTCCACTTCGTGTTTCATCAAAAGATTAGATTTTGTTTATCAATTTCAAAACAAAGAAACCACTTCGTGTTTCATAAAAATCAGATGTAGTTTTTCTTATCAATTTTAATGATATTTCGAAACAATGAGTTTTACAATGGGAATCTTGTGTTTTATAAAATTGACAAGTCATTAAATAAACAATTTTTTTTCTTGAACCCATTGTTACCTTGGACTTAATTTTCTTTGTTTTTCCACAAATAAATTACTTTTAAACCCTTTTTCCTTTGGTTTTAAGCTAATCATGAGTTTTTCAAAAGTAATTTATTCATGAAAATAAAACTTAAGACTAATTATACGAAAACTTGATTTTTCATAAAAATTTCCTTATGAAAAATCTCTTTCCGAACAAATTGAAAAGTTAAAAACTTAACGCTATGATTAAAATTTAGTTACAAAATTTCATGCCTTTTCAAAATTTAGTTTTTTTTTTAACATTCAAATATTAAGATTTGCTTTGAACCAAATTCTGATTCTAGGCTTAACTTAATCCTATCAAGGTTAAATGTTCCTCCCTTGAGTTTTCTTTGCCATTTTATATAAAAAATAGAATTTTCCAATGACAAAAAAACTCGCAAGTTCAAATTTAAACCTTGCCTAACCTTTTTTAGTTGCTTTATATTACCCAAAATAAAATCGTTTTTCTCGCAAATGAAAATTTAGGTTCTATTTCGCAAGCTAGAAAAATATTTTCCGTTGTGCTTATAAATTTCCTCAGTGAAAGAAAATATCTGGAAATATTTTGAATTTAAATACACTGAAAAAATTTGCAGGGCACTAAGCTTTGCGCTACACGGGAAAAAATTTTTCGAACGGCCGATGACATTACAGCCCCTTTCAATAAAATGTTTTGTATTTAAGAAATTTTGTTTACATTACACTCATTATATAAGAAAAATGCATTATTATTAATAATAACTTCTAAATATTCGCAAATATCCATAAAATAATTAATAAAATTTAATTAATTAGTTATGCCCCCCTCTGATGTCACCCTAAAATATACGGACCTAAAACCGGGTGCCACCTTAATAGAATCTGAAAAAGTAAAAAAATTTACATTTTTACATATTTAAATCAATTTTGAATAAATATTCAAATTTTTTATCAAAAATTTATTTTAAGTATATTACTGTTTTTATTAAAAATTTTGTTGTCGATATTAATACATTGCAACAGTAGATGTCTATCAGTATAATGAATTTGGAAAACATTGATCCCGATTTTTCGAAAGATGTATTTTACTTTATCGAATTCTACTGTTCCCACAATTTCTCCAAGTGTTCTAATTACAAGTTTTTCTAATTCCGATGGTTTATTATACATATGGCTGATCTTTTCAATGAAGTTTACATCTCTCATTTACAATGTTTTTATTTATTTGTGTTTTTGAGCTTTGCGCATATCTTGTTTTTTTTTATTTTTACTTGCAGTTGCACATTTAGTAAATGAGCTATAGAAATTTCTAGGTGGGTTAATGGTCAAAGTGTCCACGCGACAAGTGGATGATTTGGATTTGATTTCCGCTGCCGCGGATTGTCAATAAAACAAGCAGTTTAAATATAATTTATAAATACATATGTACTTGAATAAACTTGTGCATTGAATATACTTTAATATACTAAAAAAAATCAAATACATAAATGCATTGTATCGATCATAACGAATTAAACCTTTATATAGTTAGTTAACATACATTATATTTTAAGTGGAATATGTATACCAATGTTTTAATTAAAGAAAATTATAATTATTAATGAAAAGATTAAATGATATGAAAATTCTAACAACATATTTATTGCAAAATGCTATATTCAAAATATTTTTTTGTTGACAGTTTTATAAGGAAGTTATGATGCTTAGCAAGGCAAAAGAACTTCGCATACACTTTCGAAAACACGAGTCTCTTTTGACATTGAGTATATTAACAATAGCATTCGTTCTTGGTAAGTTGTTAATAAAAATGATGCAATTAATTTATTTAATATATTTTTTCAAAAATTGTCGAAAATTGGTAAATTGTCCTATATATTTTATCAATAAGTGCTCTAAGAAAATACTATAATTTTTTATTTTAAATACAGTACAATACAATACAGTACAATTTGTGTAGTCGTTAAAAAAAATTTTGGAATAGGTTAATTTAAAATGAATTTATTTATGATGATTTATAAATAAAGTATTTGATTTTCACTGGGATTAACCCATTAGCACGAGCGCGACCACACAACTGACGCTCGGATTTGTGCTTATAAAACGGGTCAAGAAATGATTTTTTTTTAAACTTAACGTCTCTCTTTACTAAAAAGGACTTGCATTACAAGATTCTGGAGTTATATTTTTAATATTATTGACCGTTAATTAAATATGGCGGCCTCAAAAAAGAATAAAAATCGATTATTGATAAAAAATTAAAAATCTGATCCTAGAATCTTGTAAAGCAAGTCCTTTTTAGTAAAGAAAGACTATAAGTTAAAAAAAATATTATATTTTTAACAGATTTTATTATATATAATGAGTGAAACAAGTTATGTAGTGCGTACAATGCTATAGTTTATTAAAGACTAAATAGATTAATATATAATTAGTATCATATGGGATAATATATTTAGGATAGGATTTTGTATATTTTACTTTCTGTGCTCATGCGTGTACATACATATACTAATACATACATAATATACAACGTGTATTCTGACACTCCCTCGTAAGGTCAATTTGGTAAAAATTAACTTGTACATGTCCCGTATCGAAATAGTCGATCGAATTTCCGATCGAAACCCCGATCAAAATTTTCGCCGATCGAGTTTCCGATCAAAAAATTTCGATCGAGTTTCCGATCAAAAAATTTCGATCGAAACTCCGATCAAAAATCAAAATTCCGATCGACTTTCCGATCAAAAAATTTCGATCGAAAATCCGATCAAAAATCATAATTCCGATCGAGTTTCCGATCAAAAAATTTCGATCGAAAATCCGATAAAAAATCTAAATTCCGATCGACTTTCCGATCAAAAAATTTCGATCGAAAATCCGATAAAAAATCTAAATTCCGATCGACTTTCCGATCAAAAAATTCCGATCGAAAATCCGATCAAAAATCTAAATTCCGATCGACTTTCCGATCAAAAAATTTCGATCGAAATTCTGATCAAAAATTACAATTCCGATCGAGTTTCCGATAAAATAATTTTTATCAAAGTCCCGATTGAGGCATAATTTTTAAATTTTCATATACATCAATTTTCCGATTCTCCAAAAAATATGAAAAGAGGAACTTGCCTGGGGATTTTCGAGGTTGAAAAAAACATTTTAATAAATAAAATTTTTCATTTTTTTATCCCAAAATATTTTCAAATTTCCCAATAAGGCGGAACAAAAAAAATAAAATGTAGAAATATCTATATTACTAATGGTGGTTTTCAAAATTCAGAAAAACGTTTTCAATTATGAAAATTTTCCGATTTCCAAGATGACAGATAAAAAACGAAAAACCTGACAAAATTAACTTTTTATATTACCTAGGGATTTTCAAGGTTGAAATATGAAATGCCTGAAATTTCTGTCATCTCCTCGAATGCCTTCCGGATGAAAATGGACCGTACGACGGAAAGCATATATAATGGAGGCGTAATTTTTAATTCTGCATTCAAAACAATTTTCCAATTTTCCAACATTTCGGACCAAAAAACATGAAAATAGAAACTTTCTACATTACCTGGGGGTTTTCGGGGTCGAGAAAAACGTTTTTATGAATGCAAATTTTTATTTTTTGTGCCAAAATATTTTCCAATTTTCCAAGATGGCGGAACAAAAAACATGAAAATAAATCTTACAACATTACCTAGGGGTTTTCGAAGCCGAGGAAAAAGTTTTTATTAATGAAAATTTTAATTTTTTAGCCCCAACAGATTTTCCAATTTCCCAATATGACGGGGCAAAAAGCATGAAGAAGAACTTTCTATATTACCTACAAATTATCAAGGTTGAGAAAAACGTTTTAACGCAAAAAAATGAAAATTTTCATTCATAAAAACATTTTTCTCGACCCCAAAAACCCCCAGGTAGTGTAGATAGTTTTTGTTTTTATGTTTTTTGGTCCGCCATCTTGGAAAATTGGAAAATATTTTGGCACAAAAAATAAAAATTTGCATTCATAAAAACGTTTTTCTCGACCCCGAAAACCCCCAGGTAATGTAGAAAGTTTCTATTTTCATGTTTTTTGGTCCGAAATGTTGGAAAATTGGAAAATTGTTTTGAATGCATAATTAAAAATTACGCCTCCATTATATATGCTTTCCGTCGTACGGTCCATTATCATCCGGAAGGCATTCGAGGAGATGACAGAAATTTCAGGCATTTCATATTTCAACCTTGAAAATCCCTAGGTAATATAAAAAGTTAATTTTTTCAGGTTTTTCGTTTTATATCTGTCATCTTGGAAATCGGAAAATTTTCATAATTGAAAACGTTTTTCTGAATTTTGAAAACCACCATTAGTAATATAGATATTTCTACATTTTATTTTTTTTGTTCCGCCTTATTGGGAAATTTGAAAATATTTTGGGATAAAAAAATGAAAAATTTTATTTATTAAAATGTTTTTTTCAACCTCGAAAATACCAAGGCAAGTTCCTCTTTTCATATTTTTTGGAGAATCGGAAAATTGATTTATATGAAAATTTAAAAATTATGCCTCAATCGGGACTTTGATAAAAATTATTTTATCGGAAACTCGATCGGAATTTTTGATCAGAATTTCGATCGAAATTTTTTGATCGGAATTTAGATTTTTGATCGGATTTTCGATCGGAATTTTTTGATCGGAAAGTCGATCGGAATTTAGATTTTTGATCGGATTTTCGATCGAAATTTTTTGTTCGGAAAGTCGATCGGAATTTAGATTTTTTATCGGATTTTCGATCGAAATTTTTTGATCGGAAACTCGATCGGAATTATGATTTTTGATCGGATTTTCGATCGAAATTTTTTGATTGGAAAGTCGATCGGAATTTTGATTTTTGATCGAAGTTTCGATCGAAATTTTTTGATCGGAAAGTCGATCGGAATTTTGATTTTTGATCGGAGTTTCGATCGAAATTTTTTGATCGGAAAGTCGATCGGAATTTTGATTTTTGATCGGAGTTTCGATCGAAATTTTTTGATACTCGATCGGAAATTCCATCAAATTCCGATCGGAAAGTCGATCGGAAAGTCGATCGACTATTTCGATACGGGATTTCCCGGGGAATTATAAAAATGATCTGTCCAGATCTAAGTAGACTTAAAATGTGATCGGATCAAGCATAACTAAATTAAGGCGGAACTGAGGAAGTATGGAGTGATACGTTGTAGTATGTACTAAACTGGATTTTGGCACGATCTGGGTATGTCTGAAAAAAAATGTAATCACGAAACCGTATCTGCTGAGATTTACTCTTACTTTTATATGGGTAAGAACATAATACAACTATATCAGGACAAATTTATTAGCGTTGGGTCATATTAGCTAATATCAAAAACAATTTATTTGAATTAATTTGAACTAGAAAATTAAAATTAAAAAAAGTCATTATTTATTTATTTATTTACAATAATTAAAATAATCAAAATTTAAAATAAAAATTTTTTTTTCTAATCAAATTAAAAATTTTTAAATTAAAAAAAAAAATTTTTTTTTTTTGAAATTTTATACACAAGGTTTTTTAAAGAAAAATATCCATAATTTAAATCATTAAAATTAAATTATTCATTACTGCTTAAAAAGTTTTATATTAAAATCTTTAAAGTAAAAATTCATCTCGATTTTTTAGAACAAATGTTAAGAAGTGAAATTAAAAATTTAAATACTTAGAAAAATAATTCTTATTTATCCTTTTTATAGTCAACAATTAGAATTATTTCTGAAAGTTACAAGTCAAAATATTATATAAAAAAAAAATTATGAATAGTTAAAGTTAAATTTCATTCCAGCGGGTGTTACGAAATTTTAAGTTATAACTTTTATTTATTTAATAATTTAATTAATTTAAAATATATATAGTGAATAGTTGATTTTATTTGATTTTATAAATGATTTGACTATAGGCTTTATAAATTGTATACATGAAATACTCACGCGTATTGTTAATATATATATGTATATATTATATGTATTTATATTCTATGTTCGTAACTTTTACCTGTATTTGCCTACTTTTGTACTTGTAGCTAAGAAAGCTACTCGTACCCGGGAAGGCGTGTTTTTTAATTATTGAATCAGCAAATATATTGTTATTGGATAGTTGAAATGAGATTTATAGGTTTGGATAGATCAGATGTAGAAATAAAAACACTGTTAATTTAAATACCAAAAAACCCGAAAGACGAATATTATTTATTGATAAACACAATTATAAAAACTTAATAAACTAATTACAATTATTACGAAAACTATGATATAAGTATATTGCAAGCTCATAGTACTAACCGTGAATTTATTAATTAAACTTTATATGGTTAATATAAAATTGTAGGGTTTATAACTTTGTTGCTAATTTGTTTAAACAAAATTAATAACTTTTACTAATTTCAATCGACAAGAGAGTTCGTTCAACTACAAAGTTTCTGACACGAGAGAGGACGAGATGACCAAAACTACTAGTATTTATACTGATTGACTATTGACGTGTAATTAGCCAAATTAGCTAAGAGGGGTAAGCCAACTGTCGAAATTTCTTGTAGCGTCTCTTTGCTTCCTTTGCTAATAATTACTTCTGTGAAGTCCTCAATATTCAATTTAGTAACTTTGATTAGCATTGTAATTGCTTATGCCGTTACTGACTTTCTAATATTTTTATACAAATTCCTTAATATAAAAGTTTCTTAATACAAAATTTCCTTAATATAAAAATTTCGTTAATATAAAAATTTCGTGTCAGCTGACTTTTATCTCATCATAACACGGGGAACTATTTTTGAGATTAAATATCTAGAAGTGAAATCATAAACTAAAATACTTAGAAAAATTATTTTTATTTACACTTCTTACAGTCAACAATTAGAATTATTTCTGAAAATTATAAGTGTTCCTCTCAAATAGAAGAAAAATTATTTCTATATAGTTTAAAATCTTTCATTTTTTAAGTTTTCCTCGGTAAATAAAAAATTGAATTTCAAAGATATACTAAACAAGGAATTTTTTTTTCCAGTTGAGATAAAGACTTGACATTTTCAGAAATAGTTCTAATTGTTGGCTATTAAAAGAGTAAATAAAAATTAATTTTCTAAGTATTTTAGTTTTTGATTTCACTTCTGGACTTTTAATCTCAAAAATAGTTGCTCCGCTGGAATGGAATTTAACTTTAACTCTTCATAACTTTTTTTCTAAATAAGATTTTTACTTTTAACTTTCAGAAATAATTCTAATTGCTGACTATAAGAAGTGTAAATAAAAATTATTTTTCTAAGTACTTTAGTTTTTGATTTCACTTCTGGAAATTTAATCTTAATAGTTGTCCGGTAGGAATGAAAAACTATTATTAGGTAATTTGTCGTTTATTTTTCTGAAAGAGTTACTTAAAATTTTTATAAATAATGAATAAGTTTTAATAATTGTCAGAAATATTTCCATAATGTTTTTTAAAATATATTTACGGCTTTAATAGGAAATAAGAAAAAATTGTAATAAAAAAATGAAATAGTATTTTTAAAATTTCATTTCATTTAATTTTAAGTATTTGAATACAAAAAAATTAATGTATTTATTTATTTTACTTGGTATAAATAAAAAATAATTTTTTGTACTTATACAAGAATAATGAACCTTAAACAACGAAGCCGCGGTGGTCTAGCGGTAAAGTTCAAGACTAGTAAGTTGAAAAGTCGCGTTCGATTCTCTGCTCGAGCTATTTTTTTTTTTTTTTTTTTTTGAAAATTGTATGCGTTTGGATATAAGAAGATATAACTATATAATGCCAAAATCCATATCTGATCAGAGCTGGGTATTCAGACTTCATCAGATCTGGACAGAAATAAAATAAAATTCCCCGGGATATTATTCTTTTTTTTACATGAGTATATAAATATTTATACAAATCATATAATGCAATATTACAAAAATACATAATTATTTGAATAAAAATATTTACAATACTTGACGATCATGCTTCAGCGGTGGTCGAGGGGATTAAATCTTGCGACTATAAATGTAAGTATAGATACTTAGATACAGAGCGGGTTCGCCTCCCGGGTAAGAGTTTCATAACTGTATGTAGATGCTATTCGTAGTATCAAAATACTTTCGTAAATATATGTCGCAGTACAATAGACATTTTAGTATAATAGGCTATTATCTGTATTTTAGAAAAATAAAGTCTTTGAATTCACATTTTGCCTATGATACTAAAATTTTTAGTATTATAGCCTATTATGCGTGTTTTAGCCTCTAATACTGACGAAGCGATTTTAGAAATTAAATTTTTTTCTAATTTACTATACTAAAAATTCAAAGCACGCCAAATTTAAAGTAAATACGTTATTTATTTATTTCGTGTACATTTACATTAACTTTTTCATTACATCTTATAATATAATTATGATTAGAAAATTTTTATTTATTTGTACAAGGACCACTCGAAAGACACCTAGAACTACATAAAACCCCATATTTATAGCAATTACACATATTTGTTTAACAATGTTTTGCAGAAGCTCTACAATTGCATTTTTTATAACCTTGACCACCCGTAAGCGATTGCTTGGCTGCAGCTTCTCTGAAGGATACTATGCTTTCTCTAAGTACATCGATAATGGAAAGAAATTTTGAGGCACATTTTTGTACTTCTGTTCAGTTCGTGGGAACCAGCTTTTTATTATCCCATCTTTTGTACCAATCTGATAAACTTTATTTTCAATTTTAAATATTATAACGCAAATATTCGGTAGGTCCAAGGGTCCTCGATCTACTAATGTTATCATTTTATCAGCTTTTTTTTTTTAAAAGTGATTTCGGAAAAAGTACTTACACATTTGCAAAATAAACAACAATTTGTGTAAAATAAAATATTTTGAAAATAAATGTACACGAAATAAATTAATAACATATTTACTTTATAATTGGCGCGCGTGTGTATTTTTACTATAGTAAACTAGAAAAAATTTAATTTCTAAAATACGACGCTTCGTCAGTATTATAGGCTAAAACACGTATAATAGGCTATAATACTAAAAATTTTAGTATCATAGGCAAAATGTGAATTTAAAGATTTTATTTTTCTAAAATACGGATAATAGCCTATTATACTAAAATGTCTATTGTACTGCGACATATATATAGATTTAAAACTCTTCACCACGTTGAGGGTAGGATCCTGTTTTCATCATAATATTTAAAAGAAAAATCGAATATTATGAAGAAAACACCCTATCGAAGGATTGCATATGCAACTATTTTTTATAAATGATAGAAAATAAAGAAATTAAGATTCGGGAGTCAAAAAAACGATTTTCAGTGAAAAAATTATATTGCTAACCAAAAAACAGTTTTTCGGGAATTACAGATGACAGACGGTAAGAATTTGATAACGCTATAAAAATAATATTCTTACTGTAGTCAAGGGTTCAAAAGGTCAGTATTAATGATATTACAGTAAAAATTTTTATTTTTTTTCCCGAAATAAATTTTTAGGAATCCAAGATGGCGGACCTAAAAAATAAAAAAAAATAAAATAGCAGTTTTACTCAATGAAGTGGTTTCTGGGGTCAGTTAATATGATATTTCAATAAAAATATTCATTTATTTACCCTAAAGTAAATTTTCGGGAATCCAAGATGGCGGACCCAAAAAGCCACAAATAAATAAATTAGCATTTTTACTCGATCGAGGGGTTTCCGAGGTCAGTTAACATATTAACATATTAATATACCAATTAAGATATTTTAAGAAATTTTCGGAAATCCAAAATGGCGGATAAAAAAATTTAAAGAAAAAGAAATTAGCATTTTTACTCGAACGAGGAGTTTTCGGGGTCAGCTAATATGATATTTCAATTAAAGTATTCATTTTTTACCCTAAAATTAATTTTCGGGAATACAAAATGGCGGATAAAAAAAAGTAAAGAAAAAGAAATTAGCATTTTTACTGTATCGAGCAGTTTTTGGGGTCAGTTAATATGATATTTCGATGAAAATATTCAGGAATCCAAGATGGCGGACCAATAAACCCAAATAAAAAAAATCAGCATTTTTACTCGATCGAGGGGTTTCCAAAGTCAGTTAATATGATATTTCAATTAAAATATTAATTTTTTTAACCTGAAATAAATTTTAGGTAATCCAAGATGGCGGACCAAAAAACTGAAAACAAATAAATTAACATATTTACTTAATAGAGGGGTTTCCGAGGTCAATAAATATGATCTTTCAATAATAATTTTCATTTTTTTACTGCGAAATAAATTTTTGGGAATCCAAGACGGCAGACCGAAAACCAAAAAAAAAATAAGTTAGAATTTTTACTCAATCGAGGAGGTTATGGATTCAATTGATAAATTTCAATAAAATTTTCATTTTTCACACAGAAATAAATTTTTAGAAATCGAAGATGGCAGACTGAAAAACTAAAATTGCAGTTTTACTAAATCAAGGGGTTTCCGGGGTCAGTAAATATAATATTTTAGTAAAAGTTTTACTTATTTACCTTAAAGCAAATACGACATGTTAAACTTTTTACATTATTGGGTCTTAAAAGCCTGATTTCCAGATCTGGGAAACTTAGATCACAATTCTCCTCGGCCAAAATCAAAGATTATTAAATTTTAGGGGAAGGTTTCGTAGAAAAAGGGGTTTTTGTACGAAAAATTCCCCAAAATGTAATGATCTTCAATATTAGCCAAGCATAATTTTGTTCAAGTTGTCCAGATCTGGAAACTGAGTCTTTTATGAACAAATAATTTCAAAAATTTATTATACCGTATTCGTTTAAGCCACACAAACTTAGGAAGTGGCATAAAAAACTATATATTACATTAGAGGTGTTCAAAAAAATCAAAACATCGACTTTTTAGTTGTGTAATCGAAAAAAAGTTTTCATTTGTTAAAAAAATAAGGTGCCTAAATTTTGGTATAAAAATATTAACATTAAAGTGAGCATTAAAGGTCGCGCAATAGCTAAATCCACTTTTTTTGACTTTATTTTGAAAAAAATTGATATTTTTCGTTATAAATGGAAAATGTCTTTTTTAAACGGTCAAAATGATAACCTATTGGTATTTTCCTATAAAGTTACCATGTATAAAGTATCCTTAACTATATTAATATGGAACATGTTTATAGGGAGGGGGTATCTCAAGAACTTAAGGAAATCAAGGGGGAGGGTCAAATTTGTCCTGTTTAAGGAGGGGGGTTGTAAAATGAGATTTACAGCAATATTAACATGAATTAATGAGACTTAGAATAATATTAATTTAATTGTTTTAATTACATGAAATTAATTCAATAAAATTAAACTTATAACCGGTTTGTGTAAACACAACAAAAATTTAATTAAATAAAAATTAAAAAAATAAGTAAGGTTGATTTAGGGATTTGGAATTCAGGTTTAGGGGACGTATTAAGGGACTTATAATGTTTTCGATTTAGGTACTCAGAGTGTGGGTTTAGAATCTTAACATCTAGTCAGGGTGATAAATACAAATTGTAAAAATAGCAAATTGTATTGTAATGTTGCGTAACATTTATGTATTATACCCAGCACTTAGCTGCATGTAAACATGTTCCATGAATTTAGGTTGTGTTTACACAAACCGGTTATAAGTTTTTTTTACACCAATTTAAATATTTTGATACTTTTGTATATACACAATTTATTGTTTTAAATACGGTTTTTTAGGGTTTTGAAATTTTTTTTCATTTATTTTTATTGCCCCGCAATTTCAACTTTTTTTACCATACTCGACGAGAAACTACTTTTTATTATGAATAAAATGTATTTTATAAATAGCATTCCTTGTTTTCCAACAATAGTACATAAATGGTATTTCACTCCGATACATTGAGCAAGATCATCAGTAAGAAATTCAATGTATCTTTCTTATATACCAAAATCAGCTAAGGATGTTATTGATTTCTTTTATATTCTTTCAAACACATTTTGCTTGCGAGAATATATTTTGTCAGAAATCATTGAATAACATGAACCACATATGTGGTATCAAATGTTATAGCTGAATATAAGTATATTACATTCAAAGCGCCAAATTCATGGCATTAGGTTTTAATATGAATGTAATAACTAATTAAATAGGCTCGTTAAACTGTTATAAAATACATTTTATTCATTTTGAATTAAGTACACGGATCCAAACTATAATATATTTTTTATATTTGATTTTGTTATACTTTTTATTATCAAAAAAATGAAAAAAAATCATAAGAAAAATATATTTTTGGACCTTATTCAGCAACCCTAAATTTTTCTATAATTTTCGTTTACTTTACGTCAGAGGCATAACTAGAAATTTTTAATAGGTAGTGCAAATGCAAAGTTTCTCTCTCTCTCTCTCTCTCTCTCTCTCTCTCTCTCTCTCTCTCTCTCTCTCTCTCTCTCTCTCTCTAGGACATAAATTTAAAAAAAAAATTTAATAAGAAATTTATTTTATTTTACAAATAACTTTATTTAAATAAATAAATAATTTGATTTAATATGAATAATATTATTTATAACAGTAGTATTTTAGTATTTTTCTAAATTTTTTAATGTAATATGAATTATAATAACATTCGTCTACTAAAATCAACTATATTTTTAAATTCATCAATTAAATCATGTGTATTCAAAGAAATTGCAATTTCTTTTTCAACTGCAATCATAACTAAAGACTCAAGCCTATCTTGCTTTTGAGATGCTCGAAGTTTACTTTTAATCCTAGCTAAAGTTGAAAAACATCTTTCGCAACTGCAGGTTGAAATAGGTATTAAATAAGTATAGATAAATATAAGTAATATTTAATAGTTGTATTAGTTTATAAAAATGTTTATAAATAATTTTTCTGTTTTGCATGAGTAACCATGAACACCATTCAGATAAAGTTGATAATTTTTTTGGTTTATCAGAATCAGCTTTTAAAATACGAATTTCGGCTTTCAGCCCTTCAATAGAAATGTTATCAAACGTTTTACTTATAACTTCATAATCTTCTTTTTTTGGTTCCAAGTTTAACAAATTACCCATTGAATTTATGACGTTAAGAGTATCTTGGCTAAACCTTTGATCTAAATTAGCAATAAGGTGGTCAATAAATGAAAAAAATGCATTGACTTTTACTTCTGTTTTTTTACTATCGTAGATAACTTGAGAGTCAGCATTATCATCAAGCCTCGCAGATATTCTTCTATTTCGTACTGAAGTTATTTCTATACTTTCTTGATTACACCTTTCAACAACAGAATCAAAAATTTCAGTAAAAACTAACTCATTAGCCCTTACTTCTTGTAGTGCATTTCGCAATGACTTGATGCAATTATAAGCTCTTAATAAGTCTATTTTAGGATTTTGCAATACATTGCTAATTTTTTAGGATATTGCTAATCCAACTAAAAATTCAAAGGATTTTATTTGATGTAAAATGCCATTTGCTTTTGCTCTATCTTCACTTCGAGTTCCATTTTCTCTAATGTCCTTTAAAGTTGAAATAATTGCATTATAATTATCATCAACAGCGGCAACTGCTTCTTGGCGACACGCCCAACGAGTATCAGATAAAGATTTTAAAGTTTTTAATTTAACTCCGAGTTCATCGCTTATTTTCTCAAAAACTGCGTGCTTAGCTGTACTACCTTCAATAAATGAATACAAAAATTGCACATTACAAAAAAAATCTGCTATTAATCTGTTATTTTTTCGATCACAAGAAGAAACTAAACTTAAATTTAGACAATGAGCATAACAATGGACAAATAAGATTTTAGGATTCATTTCTTTACATCTTGCTTGAACACCCGTCACTTCTCCTGCCATTGTTGCTGCTCCATCAAAACAAACTGATAAAACATCGCACCAGTTAACTTCAAATTCACTTAAAACATTATTTATGGCATTAAAAATTGATAAAGCATCCATAGCAGGTAATTTGCGTAGAGCTACCATTCCTTCAAATGGATTAATACTATCTTCTTCATCTAATCTAAAAACTACAGCCATTTGCTCATGGTGACCACAATCACTAGCTCACTAGTTTCATCAGCCATAATTAATATTTTTCTACCTGCTGTGATATGCGATTATATTTTTTTCTTAATAAGATTTTTATAGCATAATAATAAGTCATTTTGAATTTTTGGGCTAGTATATTGCGCATTTTTTCGGCCATTAGTTAAATGTTCTCTTAAAACTGGATCATATTTACAAATTAAATTTATCAATTCTAGAAAAAGACCCTGATTTAATGAACTTTCGCTTTCATTATGAGCACGAAGTGGCCAGACTCCTTTGGTAATTAATAGCAAAATATCTAAAATACGTTCCATTATCTTTCGGTTCTCTTGCCTTTTTTTCCCTGCGAAGAAAGAAATAGTTGGTGACCCTTATTTATTTGCTGATCTACAGAAATTTCATTTAAAGACGCCTCCCAGGCTTTTGCAGATAATTAATGGACTTCAGAATTAAAATGCTTTTGAAATGCAGCTTTCGCATTATTCCAAGTTTTAAATCCTTTTTTAGTAAAAGCGTGATCTACTTGTCCTCGTCCAAATTGCGTAGAATTTAAAGCAAAAGCTCGACAGTAAAAGCAAAAGGCAGCATCAAGAAATGGGCTCTATTCTAAGCAGTCAAAATCATTGTACCAATCACTTTTAAACGCTCTATTTGCTCCCCCAATTTTAGTTTTTTTATAAAGAGTTAATAAAGGTTGATATGGCATTTTTTTTATTCTTAGCTCTCTTTCAGTTCGATTTATTAAAAATCCTCTAGCAGGATCGTCATGATTAACTGAAATATAAAAGAGTTTTATTATTAAAAGTTATCTTTATCAAAGACAATGGAAAATTTTTATACAATGATAATTATTGTCAAAAAAGAAATTAAATTCTTTAATCAAAATAAGTTATTAACAATAATTAGTAAAAAAATTTTTAAACACAAAATTTCACAATTTTTGAAGTTAAAATCAGTGAAATTGAGGAACATATTAAAATTAGAACTCCTGTGTAGATTAGATACTACGTCCAAAAATAAAAAAAATAATGTTTATTTTTTAATTTTTTACTACAAATAATTTTGGGATAAAAATTTTCAAAAAATGAGGTATCAGTTCCAAGTAAGTAAGTAAAAAAGATATTTTCAAAACTAAGTATTTCCATATAAAAAAAAAAGGTCACGAGATTTGGTTGTAAACTAAAATTCGTTAAAAGTGATTTTTTATGAAACCACTAAAATGCGTATAATAACTTTTGTATTCGTAATTAGTCAAGGCGCCAGCAATGTTAAATGCATCCAAAAATTTGATCAGCACTAGAATGCATGCACCTCAGTGAAACGTATGTATTTTTGGTCACTGAAACCGATTTTGAAGGTTTCATCCATTTTCGGATGTCCAGTTTTCAGTAATGGATGCTATATAATAAAAAATCGGCGAAAAATTAGCAAGATTGGTAATATCTTGAAAAAAATTGCTAATTGAGCCTATTTTTGGTACCCTAATAAGGTTTTTGGGGTCGCTGATTTTGAAGACAGATTTATAAAAACCAAAATGGTGGACTCAAAATGTCGTAATTCTAACCTCAGAAACGGCGTTTTATGCTGTTTTAAGCATATATACGTTGTCTAATAAGTTTTTCGGACCAGTTATAACGATTCTGAGGTCATATTTTTAATTTTCAAAATAGCGGGCTAAAAATGGCGGTTTACTAACCTCAAAATCGTCAATAAATGCTATTTTAAGCAATTTAAGGGGTTGCATTTTAAGTTTTTGGGGACGCTGATCACGATTCTGAGGTCAGATTTTTAATTTTCAAAATAGCGGGCTAAAAATGGTGGATTCCTAACTAATTCCTAATTCCTCAGAATCGTGATCAAAAACTTAAAAAGCAACTTGTTTAAATGCTTGTCGATTTTGAGGTTAGGAATCCGCCATTTTTGGCTCACTATTTTGAAAATTAAAAATATGAACTCAGAATCGTTATAACTGTTCCGAAAAACTTATTAGACAACGTAAATATGCTTAAAACAGCATAAATCGCCGTTCCTCAGGTTAAAAATACGCCATTTTGAGTTCGCCATTTTGGTTTTTATAAATCTGTCTTCAAAATCGTGATTAGCGACGCTGAAAACCTTATTGGGGTACCAAAAATAGGCTCAATTAGCAATTATTTTCAAGATATTACCGATCTTGCTAATTTTTCGCCGATTTTATATTATATAGCGTCCATTACTCAAAACTGGCCATCCGAAAACGGATGAAACCTTCAAAATCGGTTTCAGCGACCAAAAATACATATTTTTCACTGAGGTGTATCCATTCTAGTGCTGACAAAATTTTTGGATGCATTTAACATTGCTGGCGCCTTGGCTAAATCTTAATCTCCTTGATATTTTTTTAAACAAAAATAGTAAATACAGCCATGTATGAAAAATTTTGAAAAACTAATTTCAAATTAGAACTCAGTGGTAAATTTTACCATAGATTATGTCTAGAAGCTAATTTGAGTACTTTTGTAACTTGTTTTAATGGTAGATTACTCAAAAATTTCATTAAAAAACGATCGAATCCCTAAAAACGTTATTTGGGTCAAAATTGGCAAATTCACATCTAGAAGGATAAAAAGTTGAGTTCATATTTCAAATATATAAAAAAGTGTATTTAAAATGAGCCAAATCATGGGATTTGATCTGACAACCACATGACTTCTTATATAAATCGACTCGTATAAAATTTAATTGAAAATCTCGTATAAAATTCTTATACAATATATATATTTAAAAAATAAAATTAGACTACCTCACACAAGAAACGAAAAAATTTTAAATAATATAAATCTTGATTTTTGACTTACTTAAATTTCCTGGTGAACCCTCTTCGATTGGGGATGATAAGGACCGTTTGCCTTTGTTTGAATTTTTATTTTCATTGTTTCCAATTTGACTATTGGCATTTTCCTCGTTACTTGCTATATTTTAAGCATTTTCATTGCTTATAGGATTGCGCAGTTTATTAAAAAATTTGGAAATACCAAGTTTAGATTTTTTAAAAGAATTCTCAGTATTAACTGTAACATAAAAAGTTTAATGTATTTTAGTAAGAAAGGACAAGTAGGAGTAGTGTCCGGGACCTACGGCCAGTCTAAAGGACAAGGGTTGTATTTTAAGGACAGCGCATGCATTTCTCATTTTTATAAAAAATTTTTTTAAGACAATTAAAGAACTTTCACAGTTTTTTAAATTTTTTCATGAGAACAACGCATGCATTTTAAGGACTCTAAAATTTTTTAACACAATTGAATTAAAGAACGTAGATTTTTTTAAATTATTTCATGAGGACAAATTTATTTAAAGAACAAAATTTTAAAAAATTTGTTAACCCTTGCACATATACAAGTAAAAAATTATGGAGAGTTTTGAATTGAATTTTTTCTCGACGTTCTTAGCGCCTGCGAGTATGTTAAACAAATTTTTTGTATACAATTAAAACGATCGATATTTTTTTCTCTACGCTTTATTTCTACACGCGTTAAATAAATTTTATGTGTGTATAAATTATTATTACGACAATTTACACAAATTTTTCAGTATTTTTTTATGATAATTTTTTTAAAAATAACTTTCACACTCTTTTTTTATCGAATAATTAACAAGTATACCTAATGATATAAACGCTAGTTTTTAAAATTTTGCTTTTAACGTTTCTGGTAAACTGTTTTTTTTAATTTGAACCTAAATTTTAACAAATAGAAAATATGATCAATTTTTTAACTTGTATACTCTAATCAGCATATTTAACAAAAAAAATTATCAAGTCTACTAAACAATATATTAACAGATAAATTTCAGTTTCTGCTCAAACATTTTAAATAAAAAATACCTAAATTTTAAAAAATGGTTAATGTTGCTAATTTTTATAAACTTTTAGCGGTGTACTTACCAAAAATTAATAAGTCTACTGGATGATCCCGATAAATTTAGTTTTTAAAATTTTTTGTTTTTAACATTTCTGGTACAGCTCAATCTTTTTTTCTGAATAAAAAAAATATCTAAATTTTAACAAATGGTTGCTATTTTTTTATACTCATTTTTATAACCCAAAATTTATTAGTGTTTAATATATACTTTATAAATTTTACCATTATTATACATTACTTACGCACACAAATATATATACGTTAAAAAAGATAAGGAAATAAGGACTGCCTATTTTTATATATAAATCAGAGAGGGGGACTAAAGAATCGTTTTTTATAGGTAATTGTCAAAAAATATTTCTACATTGTAAGCGCAACCATTTAAACGGAGTTTTTTTGACAATCTTATTGGTTTGTTTTTTAAATTTTGAAGATTCTCTCTTTCATGACTATTTTTTTTCTAATTCGGTTTTAATTAATAGCTTTCGATTAATTTTATACATATATATACTCGTAAACTTTTGTAATGAATCGAATACTCATTTCATTATGCTATTTTTTTACACATTATTTTTTATGCATTACGCATTATTTTCTCTAATTAATAGCTTTAAATGGATAAACTTTTTTTAATAAATAAATTTATTGCATACTAATTTATTTTTTGCAATTACATAAGAATGTCGTTTTTAAAAAACATTATATTTTTATTAGATGTAATTAAATACGTTTAAAAGTTGGTATTCATATAATATTTTTGATCAGCAAATCTTGTTTATTTTTTTATGTACATTTTTTATAGACAAAATATTTATACATAGTTTCAAAAACTACTTTTTAATTTATGAAAGTTTAAGAATTCTCTATAAATACAAAGTTTCCAAACGTAAAAAAATAGTAATCGATTATTTTTTAATAAGTAAAGATGTTTTTCGGGGTTTTAATTTTCTCAATAGCCATTTTTTTGTCAAATACAGAAAATAATTCAATTACGTGCATTACAAACGACAATTGTAATTCTAATGAATTATGTTTCAATTTTTTAAATTGGGATGGAGGATTCTGCGTTCCTTTAGCCCGCAAGTATTTTTTTTTAAAAATGATACGATTTTTTCTTTTTTTAACTATTAATTAATTTTTTATAGAATTTAACGAGCCGTGCTATTTAAACGCAATTTCTGGGAGTTGTGCAAGTAATTTTGAGTGCGTTTTACCGTCTTGTAAATGCCCCAATAATCTTCATTTTGACTCTAAAACTAATAAATGCAAATAATCAATTATTTAAAATTTAATTATCAAAACATTATTTTTATTTTTAAAAAAACTTGTACATTGATTACATCAATTAAAATTACATTGTATTACATTATACTTGAATAAATTTATAATTTGACATTTTAAATAAAATATTTTTTTTAAGTAATTGTTATTAATTCGTTTAAAATTCCCATGGTCATAACAACAATATAAATAAGCATAATTATTATAATAAAAAGCATTGTAATTATCAGGTCCATTTGCCCATAGTACATAACAAAAATATAAACTAAAAAATTTAAATTAATTAATTTTTTTGCTAATCCTTAAAAAAAAACACAGGTACTTACTGCCAAAAATCACGTTAAAGCAGATACTAGCTAAAGACATAAAATAGTTGAACTCCATACTCAGTTTTTTAAATAAATTAAAACTTTCTTTTAAATAAATTAAAAGCTTTCTTATTAAAGCTTATTCAATGACTGAATATTTTCGCGCGGATTTAAAATCCATCTCTTCTACGACAAATCAACAAAATGATGAATACAATAAATTTATTATATACAAACACTCTTATCATTATAGTATAACGCTTCGTGTATACAAAAACGTGGTTGCTTCTTTTAAGTGAAAATTTTGTGTTTTTTTTAGAAGCAACCTATTAAAATTTCGGTTAAAAAAATGTCAGTTTTTTGCTTAGACCCTAAATCCATTGTTGTGAACAATTCTTGCGAATGTCCATCGGAGTATTATAAAAAAGTACGAGGTTTGTCTTCTAAAGAAAGGTATTTAATTTTTTTATTTTTTGAATTTCAATTACAAATTTTTTTCTCATAAAGATTATTTTTTACAGATGTTCACAAAAGGTGTATATTCAACTTTGAGTGTCTTCAAGATTTAATCTGTAGCGATTATACATGTCAAAGAAATTCGTCAACAACAACATCATCATCGATTATCACTACCGGAAAAAATTTTTTAATATCGACATTTTCAACAACAACTGGCGAAAAGAATGAAACTAGCAATTTTTCAACAGATTTTTCGTCTTTTTTTTCAACAACTCAAAAAAATGTACCATTTTCAACAACAACAACAACCAGCGAAAAGAATAAAGCTAGTAATTTCAATTTTTCAACTGATTTTTCGTCTTTTTTTTCAACAACTCCATTATCAAATATTATCGAATCTCAAGGTGAAAATAATAAATTGCAAGCTTGGTTTATTATTATAATATTTTGTATATTGGTATTTATTGTAATTTTAATATATTTGTACCACGGAGCAAGAATATAGGTGGGCCGAAGGCCCACCGACGCCTGTGATTATTTTATGCTATTTTAAGATAAAACCGACAGATGGCGAGCAAGTAAATAGTACCGCGGTTAATTCAAATGCTGATACAATAAAGTTCTTTATAGTTATTTTTTTCATTAAAAAGAGCATTTGTGAATGTTTAAATAAGTAAATTTTTTTTTTAAATAAATTGTTTACGGTTTTTTCTGAAAAATTATTATTTGTTTTGTCCATGCAGTTTTATCATTAATTGTAACATTATCAATTATATCCGAAAATTTATCCGAAAATGTTTTTCAAAAACAAAAGAATTTGTCTTTAATAATAAGTTTTCACAAGCACACATAAAAATTCGTTTAGTAAACAATTCTGAATCTTTCGTTACTTTAAATAAAATAACTCCTTTCTCTTTTTTGCTATTCTTACATGACTTCACACTACATCTCTTACCCATATTATTATTATTTCATAAGACAAATATAATAGATTTTGTAAATTTTATAAATTTATAAAAATTTATAAATTTTATAATTTTATAAACAAAACTGTCTTCAACACGTATATGATATAAACGTGATAAATAAACAGCTGATATACTGAACGCTACACGTCATATAGCAGGTTATAATAGAATTAAATTAATGTTAACCGAAATATCTATTAAAAAATTAACTTTTTATACATTTTTATGTTTGAATAAAAAAACAAAATAAAAATTTCTGTTTTTTTATTTTCTTTATAAATTAAACCGATTAAAATTTAAATTTGCCACGGTATTTTCTACTTATACGCCACCTGGCGTTTTCTTTACAAAGCAGCATAAAATAATCACAAATAGCGCATATTGGTTTAGGTGGGCCTTCGGCCCACCTATTCTCTTGCTCCGTGATTTGTTCAGAAAGCTTTTCATGAAGACATACATAAGGTATAAACATTTCGTTTAAAAAAAAAATACAAATAAATACTTTTTGTTGAATAAAAATTCTTTGAATTCTTTTTTTCCATAAAATTTACACACATTTTTCTTAAAAAATACTTTTAATAAATAATACTGATAAAATCTTTTTTTCTTTAAATAAAATCATTTTTTGCTTAAAAAAAAAAATACTTTTAATGAATACTGATAAATACTTTTTTCTTTGAATAAAATCATTTTTGCTTAAAAAAATATACTTTTTAATAAATACTGATAAATACTTTTTTCTGTTAAATTCCTTCGATGCTTTATAAAAATACTTTTAATACTGACTTTCTTTGAATAAAACTCCTTTAATTTTTTTACCAATTTTGCGTGTAATTTCAAAAATCGCATCTAAAACTTGCTTGATCGTTGAATTAAAAATGATTCGTTTAAATTTTACGTAATCTGCTTCGTAGTCTGCTTGAATCTCAATTACAGGAAAAAAAACCGTTTTCCAAAATAAAATCTTCAAATATTTGATAAATTTTATAGAATTTTTTGTCATTGTTAATATACGTAATTATAAAATGAAAAAAATCGTGTACAATCAAAGCTTTAAAATTTAAACTTTGTATAAATTCTAGTTTGCAATTGCAGTCTTGCATTTTTTACAAATAATTTATTCAATCTGAAATTGACAATTTATCAAACTCTTGACTTAGATATGAATCAACGTCGCAATCTTCAGAAATCCAAATTTCAGAAATTAATTCGTCTTCTGAACTTTGGCTAATGTAATTGCACAATTCGCACGCTTTAATTACATGTATATGTAATTGATTATACGATTTATGCGTTCTAAAAGACACTAAAATTTTACAATTTTGTAAATATCTTTGCATAAATTCCAAGAAATATGACGATTTCGGGTCTTTATTTGAACTATTTAAGTAATATATAGCAGAATTCAAATGATGTAATTCAGTGTCCATTTCAAACTAATAAAACTTTTAATATGGTAAGCTTTTATATTAAATTTTTACGCATAAATTAAATTTTAGATTTGATTTTTTATTTAATTTCTATTGATAAACTATACATCTGTCCGTTGAAAAAAATTTTGTTTAAAAAATGATTTACATTAAAAAATAATTTATTCATATTTTTCCATTAAAAAATAATCTCTATATACTGCCGTACAGGAGAAAAAAGGCAATATCTCACTTTTAACTCATTTCGAGATATTTAAAGAAACGCGTTTTGGTTAATTTTAAAAGGTTTATATACAATTAAAAAGATATTTATATGTTTCTAAGGTAATTAAGATATGCTCTTTTCATTGGTGAAAACATTTTTCCGAAATTTCCACTCCTTATATGAAAAACAAGAGATTTGCAAAAATAGCAGCGCCAAATCAGCTTATAATACAGGAGAAGAAAAGCAATATCGAGATATGCATGTACTCATATATAGAGATATTGCTTTTCTTTCCTGTATTGAAATATTTTTTTCCATGCGCGCTGCTCTGCCGTACAGGAGAAGAAAAGCAATATCTCGAGATATGCATTTATTTCATGTATTTTTTTTTTTATTCCATGTTAAATTTTATCAAATACATGAAACCTTCGAGATATGCAGTGCTAACTTTTTTGTTATCAGTGATATCAAAATAATTTTTGCACCACTGGATAGATTTTTTTTTCACGAGTGTGCACATATAAAAATCTCATTTTTCATAAAATCTCGAGATATTACCTTTTTTCTCCTGTACGGCAGTATATACTTCACAATAATTTCAAAAAAAAAATTTAAAGCAAGAAATATTTTTTTTTTTTTTTTTTTTTTTTTTTTATGGGAAATATGTGAATCTTACATCAGCCATGGAGTGTTTGCGGGCCTTAAAGACCCGCAAATTTCCATGACCGCCCAGTTGCACAAAGTGCACAACTGGGAGACCACCGACGAACGCGGTCGCCGGCTACGCCCCAGATTCTTACTGGATAAACACACTTTAAACCCCCTGCGCTTGTTTGTCCCAAACCGGAACTCCCTTTTCAGGTATAACTTAAGTTTGGGACGCGCAGCCTAGGCAGCTGGCCGCTGCCTTCCCCCTGCCTAGGGACAGGAGAGCTCTCTACGATAGAAAGCCCTCTTCCTTCTTCTCCAACAAGGTGGTCCTTACGTACTCTGCTACTTTGTTCCAGTTTTCGGAACTCCGTAGCATTTCCGGGACCACCGTCTCCGGCCTCCAAATCGGGAAGGGCGGGCGCCCCTCCGAGTAGCGAACACATTCGAAGAATGTGTGCTCTACTGTATCATCCACGCCCGGAAAAGCAAGAAATATTAATAGCGATATTATCTACAAATGCTTTGTTTTTAATAGAATTTTTAAAAACTAATTGAATATTATCCTTTAAGCTTTTTTAGAAAAATTTTTTTATTTAATCTCAGAATGAAAACGCGTTTGTCTATTAAAAATGATATCAATCCTTTATTACCCTATTTATGCTTCAAAATAATTTTATAAGCATATTTCACAAAATTATATCTGTGTGAATAAAAAAAAGGGTCATTTTTTACTTCATGTTTTATAGATATTATCTTCAAACGTAATATTTTTAATTCTCTATTCAAAGAAAAAAGGTCTACTAGTTTTAAACTATTTATTAAAAAAATCATCTTGAAATAAAAAAACGTGAGAAATTTTTCTTGAAGCAAACATTATATAAATAGATGTCAAAATTGGATTTTATTTCAGTCTTACAAAAATTATTACATAGTTCGCTCGTAAATTTTTTAAAGTTATGTATTCGCTTCAATCGCTATCTTTAGCTGCTTGCATTAGAGCAAAAATCGATACTGAAAAATTTAAAAAAAAAATTAGGATATCAGGCTAATTTTATATATTTCCAAGATATTTATACGGTGAAATACGTATCAAATTATAGATACGATAAAGTTACAACTAGGACATTAGAACAAATTTACATTTGTTTTTTGAATAACGACGCACAAAAATATGTATTTATAAAAACGCCGACGAATGCTGAAAGATGTGCTTATTTTGAAAAATTAAGTGAAAATCTTCTTAAACGAAATCTTGAATTAAACAATAATTTTGGTTATTCGATTGAAATACTCGAACGAGTTAAACTAAATTTACCACCTATAAGTTTTTCGATATGTGACGAGAGCGAAGATAGAAAAATTTATTTATTAGAAATTCAAAATATGCAATGCATATCATCATTTATTCGTGCAGCGAAAGACTGTGATTAGTGATTTTATTTGTTTTTTTAAAATGTGAAATTTATTTATTTTTTTTTTAAAGATTCAAAATATTCAAGCTTTTTTCAACAAACGAGTGATATTAGATCGGAAATAAAAGAAATTGAAGCATTGACATCATGGAACGCTACTCTCTTTATCAATTGGAAAATGCATAATTCAAGGTGTAATTTATACTTTGAATTGAAAAAGAAATTTTTTTCGTTTAAAAAAAAACTAGGTAAGTTTCATAAATTTTTAATGCGTGTTTTTTATCAATAATTTTTTATTGACAAAATTCTTTTACAAAAATTAATGAATTATTTTTTATTGACAAAATTCTTTTACAAAAATTAATTTTTTAAATTAAATCTTTCTTTGAGAAAATTTGCATGATAAGCAATTTCTATCTCAAAATCATTATCTGCTATAGCCAAAATTTCCTGTTCAATTTGTTTTTCGTCTCCTTGGAAATTGACATTTTTAAATAATTTTTCAATAGAATTTTCTACAAGCGGTATCTTTTTCATTAGATAATTATGATAATTTCTAACTAGAGGTAATATTTTTTTGAAATTGTGCATCGTTTCAAAACAAGCTTCTATTATTTTTTTACGATTTTTTATAAAAGTAATTTTTTTACGTATAATAAATGAAATATATTCTGTTTGGATTTTAATACCGCTTTGTAAATTATTTTTATATTCTGCCAAGTCTTCTACATCTTTTAAGGTTAAATCAAGCGATGTTTCTGTTCTCGATCCAATTTTGTTACCAACTAATAGTATTTTTACATTCGTTGTTGGATAAAATTCTAACCCAACATACAAGTTCAAATTAGTTTCGCGAAGAGTATAAAATTTAACCGAAATCATATTTGCAACTAACTTGCATGCGTTTCACGTAAATATATTTATACACTGTCATACCCTTCTTTATTTTTTTTAGTGGAACCAAATCCAATATGGTGTAATTTTGACGAATGTATGATCGATAAAACTCTGTACAACGTAACAGACAAGAGTTATTTATCATTCCAAATAAAGATATTTCAACCTAAAGAAGTATGCACGTATTTAGGCAATTCTCACGGAGAATTTTTTCTTAGCAAAAATATTTTACAAGATGTTTTAGACAACAGTCTCCCTGAGCCGTTTAAGATTGTTTCTACCGAACCAATTTCGATGTACGAGATTGAAAAAGACGCAATTCCAGTTTTACAAAAATTAAACGATGGATTTTCCGATTCAACTCTAAGGAATTTTAGAAACAAAATTAAACATATTATAGATTCCGTTGACTTTTTTCACGAAATACTCGATGAAGATGATACTTTAGAATCTGCTAAAGCAAAAATCGACGAATTAAATTTATTAAGCGATATTCAACGCGAGTTGCATTTAAAATTTTTACCTCAAATTTTAAATTACAAAAAATGTTATTCTTTTAACAACGCTTTTTACGAACGTCAAATTAATGAATTTATGTATTAAAAGCAGCTGTTGAAAAAAAAACACCCCTTTATTTGTATGGGCGTGTCGTTTTGAGCTATATAAGGGCTGAAAATTTTACATCGAAGCTAGTTTTAAAACTAAAATACATAGTGAATATTCGTTTGCTGATAAAAAAATTTTGCGCAAGTAAAAAATAAAAAAATTTCTAAATGTTTTTAAAACAAATGTTTTAAACAAACGTTTTTTTCTATTTTTATAGAAGAATGTTCGATACAAGATTATTCACGCTTACATCGTCAACTCAAGTAATAGCTGGAATAATGATTTTTCCGGAAATTCAAGTAAGATTATCTTTAAAAAACAACAGTGGTGGAAATGTTGTTTTTTCTAAAGAATCTTTCGATAAGCTAAAAGAAATTGTTGCGAATTCAAAATTTAAAATTGAAATTGGTGATAATATTACAGTCGAATCTATAATTTTAAAAAATGACGCAGGGATCAGATTTTCGCAAAATGAAGGAAATTTCGTCTGTATCCATATTTCAACTTTTGAAAAAATTCTGAACATGCATGGATATTTGATAAACCTATATAACCATTTGGAAACAAAAGTTGCTTCGATTCAAGCAATTTTAGATAGATTTCAACCAATATTCGCCGATTCCGATTCATTTATTTCAGCTAGAGTTAAAATTTTAACTGCTTTGAAAAATGACAATGGAAATTTATTAGAATCGCAGCTTGCATCGAATGAACATCACGTCGATGATTTAGTGAAATATGTAAAAAATAAAACTGATTCAACTTTAAAAAAAAAAAAAAGTAACTTTTAGTAATCAAATTATAATTCATTATATTTGTAATTGCTTTGCGTGTAAAAATGAAAGAAAAAATTTTGATTTTTATAATAAAATTCATTTTAAAAATAGGATTAGTAAGACAGATTTTGTACTGAAAAATGTATTTAATGATTTAAAAAAAAAAATGCAAAAATAAACGAGTTTTTACAAAAAAATTTTTATTTATTTATTTATTTATTACATTTTACATTTTTAACATTTTAGCTTTTCTTTGATGGTGCTTTCTCAGCTGCAAGTGTTCTTTCAATATCCTCGACTCGTTCAGCTAAAAGCGGAAACTCTCTTATAATATAGTTTCTTAAAACCAGTTGTTGATCTGTAGTTTAAGTTTCCTTTTTTTTTTTGTTGTTGTCCGTTTGTTAACAGTTCTTCCGGTGTAATATTCAAATATTGTTGAATAAATTCAATTTTTTCAGCCAATTTAGGTATAAAATCAATCACAAATGTGTTTAATTTTTCCAAATTTTTTTTTAAAGTTTCTTTTTCTTTTTTTATTTTTATTTTTTATGAAACTTCTTGTTGAGTTAATTCGGGATTAATATTTAATATCTCTTCTAAAAATTCTATTTTTTCTCCAAAAATCGGTAAAATTTTAAGGACATATCCTCTTAAATGTTCTAAAGTCGTGTTAATTTTTACCAATTCGTTAAAATTTTTTCTAAATTTTAAACGCAACGCGTAATCTCCCCCACTAAACTCGTATTTTGATCCGAATTTTTTCATAATGGATCAACGACTGAAGCATCGAACAAGCTTCGCGGTTTAATATATGTATTTATCTTCTCGTAATTCCTCCAAAATTGAATATATTTCATTCATATGGTCTTTATTGCCAGCGTAAAATTCACCAAGCAAAATTTTCAAACGGTCTACTAATTCATTCGCTGTATTCCAATAAACATACTCACATTTTTTAGGATTTTTAGGTAATTTCATAAACTCAAGTCCTCCCCCAGAAAAATCCATTTCTGTATCTGGTGCTGGTGGTGGTGGTGGTGGTTCTGGCTGTGATGCTGGTGAAATTAAATTGCGTATAAGGACTTTCCATTTTGAAGAATTCGGGGCAGAAATATTGCCATTAGATTCATAGCCTTTTCTATACACTTTTGTATATTCTAAATTTTTTTTGTAATTTTCTAAATCCGTGTTTGAGTAATATCTAGGATCGGGGTGTTTCATCCAAATTAATTCAAAAAGACCGCTAGATTTTGGAAAAGTTAAACTACCGATGTATAAAATATCGCTTTTAAAAGCAACAAAATTTTTATTACCTAGCATGTACTTTTTAATTTCAGGTACATAACGAGGGCCAAAAATAACGTCTTTCGTGAATGGATCTGCAATCATTTTTCTGTAATATTGTTGACCTATAGGACCTGCTTGTTCAATCGCAAAATCAATATTGCTGGAAGAGGTTTTTTTCTTTTGTTTCTTTTCAGGCTGTGGATGAGCTAAAAGAGATTGGTTTTGAAAAAAACTTGTATTTTCGTCTTTGAATAAATGTACAAATTCATGAAACGAATTCCATTTTCAGAGCCAATAATAGCTAAAGCTACATTAGTTTTTCCCGATCCGCTGCTGCCCACCAAAGCAGCTCGTAAACCGTTTTTGGGCCAGAGAGGACCCTGTAAAGACACCTCCAACGAGTCAAACACATCAAAATTTGGATTTTCTATTTCAACGGGTTGTTTGCTAAATCGCATGTTGCGTAGAATAGGATGGTATAAAGATTCTTTTGCGACTGTCGAGTAAAACGGATTTAGAATCTTTTTATACATAAATTAAGCGCTTTCGAAGGAACAAGTACAGTTTAGCGAATCATTCGAGAACGTTCGGATGTTTAATAGGGTTCTCAACAAGCTACCTTTTGAAATACATTTACCAGGATATCGTTTTTGCGGTAAAAAATTTTTTTAAACTTGCAATTTTCAAAAATTTTTTTTTTAGTTTTTTTAAATTTTTTATTTATTTAAAATTTTTAAAACTTTTTTTTCTTTCAAAGGCCCAGGTACAAAATTGGAAAAACGCCTTTTTCGCGGAGATACAGGTGTAAACGTATTAGATGAAAAATGCAAAAATCATGATATAAGTTATTCTTTATCTACAAATTTACAAGATAGACACAAAGCAGACAAAATTCTCGTTGACGAAGCAAAAAAACGTATTTTTGCGAAAGAATCTAGTCTAGGTGAAAGAGCATCTGATGCTCTAGTTTCTAGTCTTATAGCTTTTAAACGTAAAATAGGCATTGGATTTCCTAGAAAGAAAAGGAAGAAGCATGCGCCGAGACGTCTTCGCGTACCAAAAACGAAAAAAGGGAGTGGTTTTCCTCTAATACCTCTTATTGGCGCAATTTCAGCTGGTGCGGATTTATATAAAACTTACAGAGACTTGAAAACAGGTGAAAAAGTTTTGGAAGAGAAAAGTAGACACGATAAGATCCTGGAAGATATGCTTCGTAGAAGAGGGGGAAAGGGACTTTACATGAGACCTCCATTTAAGCAACAGCGCGGTAGCGGTACGAAAAGAAAACGGAAAAAAAAGCGTAGTTTTTAACGATGACTCTACGACAGCAGACAAATTGTTTAAATGGGCTAAAAATATTAAACATTTTAGAGGAGTTTACATGCTTGATTCATTACCTTCGCGCCCGTACAAGATTGAGTATGCTATTGTAAATTTGGATAGCAGCCGAAATCCCGGTAGCCACTGGATTTGTTACAAAAAGCGGCTTAATCAAGTAATTTACTTTGATAGCTTTGGTAATCTAAGACCTCCGTCCCAACTCGTAAAATATCTTGGAAAAAAATGCGATATTTTCTACGTTAGAAATTCGTTTCAAACGATTGACGAAACAAATTGCGGTCAATGGTGTATTAAATTTCTTAAAAGCAACATTTAAGACGTTGTATCTTTAGTCGTCAGTCAGCAGTATGTCGATGATTCTTGAACTATCGAGTAGAACCAGCGTTTTACTAGCAACTTATTTTCCGCCTGTAATTTTAAAATACGACTGTGAAATTGCTTTGATTCAAGTGAATTTGTGGAATTCCTTGGCAAATATTACCGAAACAAATAATTTCTTTTATTATAAAACAGCCGATAAGAAAGATGCAAAAATTCAAATTTCAACAGGATCTTATGAAATTTCTGATATAGAGAGGTACTTGCAGAGAAAGCTAAGACCTGAACATTTGAAAACGCCTTTAATAGAAGAAGAGCTGAAGCTATACCAACGAGATTTAGGCGATGAAGCTATAGTTTTGAATGGAAATAATGCTTCTTTTAAATCTGAATTATTTTGTCGTTTTCCTATAGATTTCTCAAAACCTAAAAATATCGCTAGTCTGCTAGGATTCAGCACAGCAAAAAACAAAAGCCCGCTAAAACCTTTTTCTTGGCATGAATCTGAAAATTTAATTAATATTTTACAGGTGGAATCTTTAAATATCGAATGTAATTTAATTACAAATTCTTACGCCAACGAAAAAAAATCGAAAATACTGTACTCTGTGAATTTATCAGTCCCACCTGGATTTAAAATTTTTGATTCGCCTATAAATTTGGTTTATTTACCCTTAACAGGCAGAGAATTAAGTCAAATCGAACTGAGACTGGTTGATCAGAATGGAAATTTGGCTGATTTTAGGGGCGAGCTTACGACCATTAGATTACACGTGAGGAAAAGAATCGATTAAAAAAATGCCTATTGTATATAACAGCACAAAAAAATCTCGAGTTAGCATTCTCGGACGAGAACGGCGGTAAATCCTTAAACGAAAAAAACGTAAAATTTTTAAAATCTTTAGGATACAGAGTGCGAAAAAAAGGAAGCCAAAATGGACATTTTAAATGTGTTAAAGGTACCAGAAGAAGATAATTCTATCGTAAACTATGAATATCATTTCTTTAAGCCGTATAATACAATGCAAATTTCAAAATCAGACGAGGTTCGTATATGTATACAGAACTCAGACTTGCTATTACATTTATACGAGGCTTACTTATATATCGAAGGTAATATTACAACATCAAAAGGAAATGCACCGTTGGTTGATAATTGGCCGCTGTTTCTCTTTAGTCAGATGCGAATGGAAATAAACGGCGTTGAGGCTGATTCGAATAGAAATGTAGGTTTGTTATCAGGAATCAGACTACTTTTGTGTACCGGATTAAATCAGCATAAAACTGTTAGTATCCACGGATGGTATCAGAGCAAACTAAAGGCTGGACTAACTCATGACTTTTCGCAATGTATAATGCTCAAAGACGTTTTTGGAATTATTGCTGATAATAGTGCTGTATCGATTTTTTCAAAAATTGATGTTACTTGCACGCGAGCAAGAACAGATGAAAATTGTTTTGCGATAGATGTAGAGGGTGAAAATCCATCGATAACTCTTTCAAAACTCGAATTACGAGTACCAGTTGTGCGAGCAGCTCCAAAGCACGCTTTGAGACTTTACAAAATTCTCGAATCGGGTAAAGAATGTAAGCTAAAATATCGTGGGTGGAGATATCACGAATTTCCAAAAATTGGTCGTGCAAGTTCGTTTTCTTGGCAGCTACAGACCTTAAGTCTGTTTAATAAGCCATTGTTCGTGATACTAGGATTTAGCGATGGTCGTAAAGAGGTTTTAACGAAAGATTACACACATTTTGATCATATGAGTGTACGAAACGCAAAGCTTTTCGTTAATAGTTTCTCAACGCCTTACGAAAACCAACAGTATTAATTTGGTAAAAATAAGTGCATAGATGCATACAAATCGCTTTTAGATTTTCGTAAATTTTATCTAAACGATAATTTGAACGATTCTATAATATCTTATGAAGATTTTGTAAGAAATCACCCCTTGTACATTTTTAATTGTTCGTTTTTCGACCAACCGCTTAAAACAACGGGTATAGATTTAAAACTCGAAGTTGAATTTGAAAAAGTTGTCGAATCAGATTCTGTTATGGCTTTTTGTATCGTAATTTGTCAAGAAAGCGTGAGCTATAATCCATTTACTGGTCTTGTACAGAAACATTGAAGAATTTCGCTCATTGTCTGTTGAGATGTCTGTGTATGCAGATCTACAATTACACAAAATTGACAATAGTCAACAGCAGTATATCGTGAATGAATTTGCGACGCTGAGAAATAATTGCGAATTGACGCATTATATTTTTGAAGCTCCAACGGATTTCTCGTTGTTGACACTAACCGAGCAAAAAAAAGTCCAATGGTTGGAAAAATTTCACCATTGTATCGAATGGAATGCTGGATTTGTACCATACAGATTCGTTAGTCGAATCATTACGAAAGATTTACCAAATATCGAGAAAATTTATGTAAAAGGCGTTGATAAAGTACGTTTTCTCGAGAAACTCGGTATACGTCACGTAATAAATATAGAAGATTTAGGAATAAAGATTAAAATAAAAGATGAATTTAGTGGTATTAAATGTTTAAATCATAATAATAATTCTAATATTTGTGCACTAAGTATAATATTTACAATTAAGGCTTATATGGAATTTAAAAATGTAATTAAATAAAATTTTAAATATTTTTACATTTTTTGAGTTTAATTTACTCTCCCTACCTCCCACCCTCCTTCCTTCGTATTATAAATTATATAAATTTAATAAATTTTTTAAAATAAAGATAGTTGCAATCTGTGCACGCTTTAGATAGGTATGGCTGATAAAAACATTGAAAATGTATTGTTCGCGTGTGATTATTCAAAACAAAAAAAAATTTACGGGTTCCTTCTAGTTTCGCTGTCAGCTGTTGCTACGGTGTTTTGTTATCAATATTTAATATGCGCACCGATCACCGAGCAGGAATTGTTGAAGAACTTCATAAAGGCGTTTATAAAAACTTCCGTCGACGAAAAACCATAGTTCGTGGAATAAACGACTTATACCAAGCAGATTTAATTGATATGCAAAAATATGCAAAGTTTAATAAAGGGATTAAATTCGTTTTAATTCTTATAAATACATTTTCGAAATACGTTCATGCTGAACCGATAAAATCAAAAAATGCAAATGATGTAACCGATGCAATGAGTAAAATTTTAAAAATGAAAAATGTAAAAATATACATGCTTTCTACAGATTTTGGTAAAGAGTTTTTCAACGCGAAATTTCAAGAACTAATGAAAAAATATGGTATAAAACATTTTTGCACATACAGCACGATGAAGGCAGCAATCGTAGAACGCGCGATTAAAACGATTAAAACGACAATATGGAAAAACTTTAGTTTAAGAGGAAAATGGATATTTCACGACGAATTAGAAAAATTGATTCGCGAATACAATTCTACAAAACATAAAACCATAGGGATGAAACCGTGTGACGTTAAAAAATGTCACGAACTACTTCTTTTATCGACTGTCTATAATTATGAACCGGCGGATATTCGTAAAGCAAAGTTCAAAAAAAGTGATCGAGTACGAATAAGTAAATACAAACATTTATTTTCCAAAGGGTACACAGCAAATTGGTCGAGTGAAATATTTACAATTTCAAAAATAAATCATACGAATCCTATAACATACAATCTCCAAGATTTTGAAGGGAACCCGATTTTTGGATGTTTCTACGAGCCAGAATTACAAAAAACATCATTTCCAGACGAATATCTAGTTGAAAAAGTGTTGAAAAAAAAAGGCGACGAGTCATTCGTAAAGTGGTTGGGATTTAATGACTCTTATAACAGCTGGATAAAAAACAAAGACATACTTTAAAATTATATATATATATTTATTGAAAAAAATTTACATCAATGTTACATTTTTTTGTAAAAAATATATTTGAATAAAAAAATTTGTCTAAACATCATTCATTTGATTTCTATGCCCCCACGCCTCTGTTTCAATTTTATTCGCGCAAATTTTGCGTTTCTCGTCGTTTGGTGAGAGAGCAATTTTAGTTTGTCTAACGCTATATAATTTATGTAATTTAGATTGAATCGAATTCTGATTTATTGTGACAATTTCGTCGTCGAATAAACATTTTTCATAATCTTCAAACGTGAGTCTTTCAGAAATATATTGTTTGATTCCTTTACATTTGATAGTTTCGTAAAGTTTAAGCGTTTTTGATGCATACATCTTGCTTCTCAAACAAATAAATGCAATCATAATTTCACCAGCAAGTTCGTCTTTCACTAACGAGACCACCTTCTTATTTAAAAGTTTGATTCCGAATTCGTTATTAGGATCGTAATTACTTGTATCGAAAAATTCGCTTCTCGTGCGCATAAATTCATAAGGATTAATATCTTTAAAGTGATAAACATAACTGTCGGTATCTACATAGCAGAGGTCTACCTTGCCGGGAAAATTCTTTTTTATAACATTATAATGAAAATTATAAATTAATTCTTTTGAAATATCTAAGATAGCCGAGCCTATAAAAATCGGCTTGTTGTAAAATATACTCATCTTCTTAAGCTCGATTGCTACTAAATCATCAGCGAACCTTTCGTTTCTCAAAAAGTTCGGTTTCGATAAATAATTTTGCACGCCAAATCTGCCATGAAAATCCGATTTCAAATAAATTTTCCGACGTTTAAACACGTTTTCAATCGATTTTCCAAATATTGCATTGTTGGCAAGTTTTTTAAGGTTAGATTCGAATATATTTGGCGCATTCTGTCGCAAAAGTGTATTTAATTCGACAAACGGTTTTAACCAGCAACTTTGTTTGAATTCGATAACTCGATGAACGCAAACTAGCTCTAATCCTAAATCCAAGTACAGTCTCAAATTTCTTTCGTGTAAAATGTAATTTTTTTTCTCGTACAAAGTAGCCAATAGTTTGGGGTGTTTAGATCCTGGGGGAGTTTCTGTAAAAGGTGCCAAAGGCAAATCATTAAAAAAGTCGTGTAAAGTAGGAACGCGTAAATTGCATTCAAAAAAATCTCAGAATCGAATGATTTTTTTAACATGTTTGGATTAAAATTAACCCATTTAAAACCACCTAATGGTAATGGCTTTTCCTCACCGTATCCGTAGAGATTATTAATGTCATAGTACATTAAATAACTGTCAGGTAAAGAGCTATCGTATTTCTCCTTCATGTATGGGTTATTTGCTTTTGCAAATCGTTTTACAGCTGTAGAAAGACCGCCACGAATACTGTTTTGAAAAAAATGTAACATATCTATGTCTGTTAAAAGTTCTAGTTCGACTTTTGTGTATTTTAACATTGCATCCCAAATATACGATGGTAAAGTCATATAATGCGCAGGATCTAAACCATAACAAGCTATTTGGCTGGATCTAAACCCCTCGAAGACATCGCTTAACAATAAAATATCGGTTTTTAAATATAAATCTGAATAATCTCCTATATTCTGGCAGTTAAATTTTTCAAAGACATGTTTAGCTCTGTTGTAATCATCGATCGGAATATCTTTTTCGTATAAATTGTTATAAAACTTATCAATGGAAGGTAAATTTTTTTCTTGGAGAACTTTCCAAGAATCTATATAATTATAACAAAAAATTGATTTTTGAGTAAGTAATTTAAATTCTGATTCGTTTGCCAAGTGCTCTCTCAAAATAAATTTATTTTCATTTGGTAAATAAGAAGCTAACTTCTCTAGAGAACTAGGCATAAATTTAAAAGAATCGATAAACGTAAATTTATAACGCGTACCGCCCACATTTTTTATCAAAGCTATATATTTCTCGAGATTGCTCGGAACAATATTAACGTCGCCCTCGAAGCCGTTTACGATTTCTGAAACCAACAAATGAGCATCGTATGATAAAAAATTATGCATTACGACAGCGATATTAACAGAATCTTGATAATTAAGGTTACAATTCACGTGACTCCCCCCTCTAAATTGCCCTAAATTATGATCGTGGTCTCTAACCTTGTAATTATTAATAGTAAACTTTCCATGACAAATGTGACAAACTTGCGCAGCATGATAATAAGCCCAATCTTGCTGAGAAAGTTTCATTGGAACAGGTTCCGTCTGTAACGAAAGTTTTGCAGTTAATAAACAAAAATTCTTTAAAAACAAAATTACGTTACCTTCTGTATGTCTTGAACAATTTTTTCAAGTTCACAAGAAAACCAACTTGTGCAATCTTCGCCTCTTTTAAAAATATATCTTGATTTAATTTGAACGTTTGTCGATTTGAGGTAATATCCAATTGAGAAAATTTCGTGTGATTTATATGCTCCAACAGGGGTATTTTCTTGGTTAAATTTTGCATTTAAAATTGCTTCCGTGTCGACATAAATAATATATGGTGCTCGCAGCTCGTTTTTAAAATTTTTAAACTTTAAAATATTGTTAGGTGTGACTGGTAAATGAACAGCACACTCTGTAAACTTCTTACATAACTCTTTGTGTTTTGTTAAATATTTTTCTTCGGAAAAAAATTGTAAACATCTATTACATATATGCTTCCCATTACGTTTGTTTCGAAATTGCTTTCTTAAAACAGCCGAAAGAATCGTTATTAAACTGTAATGAAAATAATTTCCGTCGTCAGACACTAGCAACAAAAGATTGACGTGTTCATCAAACTCTGTTTCGCAAAGATGGAGAACGCCAAGAGAATTGTTTTCCTCTATCCCAAATACGTTTATAGAAATCTTATTCAGTTTTTAAAATTTAGCGATATCTCTCAATTGAACTGGAAACTCGATTCCGTTGAAATTAAAATCGCGTTTCAGTTTCTTATACGCAGAAGGTCTCTCTTTATGTGTCTTGCTTTTAGGAAGCTCCAATGCCACCAGAATGCAAAGTTTAAAACAATCATTTTCGTATGTTTCGATATTAATAATGTGTTTTGAAGCTGAAACCCATTACGGAGGTTGAAAATAAACACCACCTCTCAAAGGAGTATACTTCTGAATATTGATTGTAATATAATTAGCTTGATGAAAAACCCATCCTGAACCAGCTTCACTTTTAAAATCTTCAATTTGTGCAAGAATCTTCTCCTTAATTTGATCGTTGTACCATAAATTTAAATCAGTACTCGTGAAAATTTCCTTGAATCGCGTGCCAAAATGTTTTTCATCTTGAGAATATGCCAATGAAAAAAGCCCCGATAAGGTTACGTTAACTTTTATACATCTGTGTTCTTCAACTTATTTACGTATAAATTTAAAAGTTGAACTTTGAGCATTTTCCAAAAAATTTAACGGATCTGATTGTGTGAGATTAGTTATCAACGCACCGTTCATTCTATGATTATACATCGAACACTTTCATTAGAATATCTTTTTAATATTTTACATTTTTTTAAAATAATTCTATACATAGAACTTTCAATTTTTGATCTTACGTAATGAGGCATCCAATAACCAGCTTGATTTTGAATAATTTTTAATACAGAATCACAATAATCGATAAACTCGTTAAATTGCTCTTCGTTTCCATTAACGCAGAGAAAATCGTATTTTTCGTTTATAGATTTCTCATGGTTAGAAATTATTCCTAATACGTCCACCATCGTAATAGAAAAAACTAATGTCTAATATAGAAAATTATTTTAATTTATATACGAGTAAAATATTAACGCATGCGTTTGAAAAAAAGGGTTGTTAAATAGATAACATCAAAAATTAGGGAGATTACAAAGAACGAAGTTCGAATAATGTATCGTGACTATATCTATTCCAAAAGTTTTCACCGTCATACGAAGCTGAGTTTACTGTTTTTGTTTTATAGCTCGTCTCGTCTGCAATTGAAATTTCAACATCTTGACTAGTCTTTTGAATGTACAAATTCATTATTTTAACATCCAAAAAACCGAATGAAAATTTTGCGAAACGTCTGAAAAAAAATTTTTTTACATTCTCGTTAATTATAGAAATAAAAAAATTACTTACTTTGATTTATTCTTTGGATCCGATTGATCACATTGATTTCGTACTCGCTTTCGTGGCTATAAAATGGTTTGAAAAATAAAGCGTTTGAGGAAATTGTATAACCGCCTTCTCTTTCATTCAAGACTTTTATTTTATATTCAATTTCAGGATTAACTTTATATATAAAAATCATTGTAGCCGAGAAACAACGTCTGGAAGAGTTGCACTTAAAATAAAAACTTTCTGAAAATAAAAAAGGGTTGTAACTAGAGGGGTGTGTCCTATACATTCGAAAAAAATCTTGTTTGTAAAACTAGATATTTAAAAATGGTTTACATAAACGTATAAAAAATATGTATAAAAAAAAATATAAAGTTTTTTTAAAAAAAATTTAGTAATTATACATAAAAATGTTTTTATGCAAATATACATAAAAAAGAAAATTCTCAATTGAAACTACATAAAAAAATATTTAATCCTGTCCTAAAAATTTTATAAGCGATAAAATGTAAAATACAAAAAAAATTAAAAAATGTTCTTAAAATACGAGCGCTGTCCTCATGAAAAAATTTTTGTCCTTTAATTTCAACCCTTGTCCTTTAGACTGGCCGTAGGTCCCGGACACTACTCCTACTAGGACAAGTTTTAAAATAATAATTTCTTATTTAATAAAAATACTAAATAAACAAATTATTCAATAAAAACAAAAAAAATGTAAAATTTTAACTCACCTAGATTATTTATTGATGAATCTGATTCTATTGAGGGTGGTAAGGATTTATTTTTATTTGCATTATTATTAATAGAATTGTCTGTATTGATATCATCAGAATCATTTGCATTCTGTGTTCTATCAATATTAATATTTTTCAAAGAATTTGAAAATTTTTTAAAAAATTTTAAAACACCAGGTTTTGTTTTAATTGAATTGTTATTGTTAACTGTAACATAAAAAATATTATAAGAAGTGATATCATTTAATTTTTGGAACGAAAACATTATTTATACTGTTTTTTCATCTCAATAATGTAACATAAAAAGTTTAATTTGAAAAATTTTATTAAAAATATAAGCAAAATTTTAAAAAAATGTTATGAAAAATTTACAGCAAATGTAAAGATCTTATAAAAAAGAGGCAAAAATTTCAAGATAACTCACCTGAACTTGCAGAATTATCTTTTTCTATTTCGGGTGACACTGAAAGATTTGCGTTTTTGTTTTCATTGTTAAGAATTTTATCACAATCATTAACATTATGATTGTTGTCGTTATTTTCGCTATCAATACTACAATTATTTGTTGTATCGGATACTTTTTTTAAATATTTCATAATACTAAATTTGGAGTTTTGAACTTTTGTAGTTTTCGACTGCATTTTTGAATAGAAAACCAAGAATGACTTGACTCTTCAAAATTAATAGTCAGAATAATAAGAAAAAGATAACTTAAAATAAAAAGCATTCTAGAATTGTTTAAGAAAAGAAGTTCTCAAGGATTTCTTTATTTTGTTACAACGTATAAAAAAATCTTTAAAAGATTTAATCCTATTAATAATAAAACAAGAGTTATAAAATTTTAATTTATTTTAATTTTCGGGGAGGGTATGTATAATTATTTCATTTACTCTCTTTCATAATATGTATCTACTTTTCACTCGCTTTTTAATTTCTATGGGATTATGTAATGTGGTTATTTCTAAGAACCGGAAATAATATCATTAATTAAATCGTCGTTAAATTAAATATTGCTAGTCGCGTGGTCAATCTATTATACATGGAACTTACCTTTTCTCTATAGGTTAGAGAGAGACGTATATACTTAAAAATATCAAGGTCGAGGAATATAAGGAAACGAAAGAATGATGATATATATATTTTTATGATTCTATTATATTAATAATTAAATAACTCCTTTTTTTATTACTAAAGATAACACTAAATTAACTTTTATTAATAATTATTACAACTTTTTATACTTATAACTAAAACTAATTTTTCCACAAAATTAATAATAATATTCACTGTCTTTTCACTAATCAATAAATTTCACTGTCTTTTTAATTAACTAAATATTAACCGAACACACACACTTTTTCTTAATCAACACACGGAGTCGAAAGCTTACCTTCGTCGTTTGCCTGTTGATGAATTTCTTCCTGATCCATGATTTATAACGAAATAAAGTTAGAAATTATTAATTTGATCTTCGTCGATAATCTCTTGAAATTAATAACTGCCTCGTGATTAAAACTGTAGATTTTTATTTTATCACGTGCACGCAATTTCTTGAAAAATGTTCGATGAAAAATATAATAATTTACAATCACTTTTATTAAAAATTACGGTTGAATTTATCACAAGTAACAAAAAGATATTTTTCTCGGACGTCCGTAATTAGTATTGCAAAAGTAAGCGGTGATTTTATTTTTATAAAACTCTCAAAAATGGTTGACGACAATAATTTAATAATCTCTCGATAAATTATAAGCGTGACCTATATGTATAAAAGCCGGTCGTCAAGTGTCGCGTGCCGGTCGTCTTCCTTTTTCCCTCTCCTTCTCTTCCTCCTTCACAGTCGTCGCGTGTGTGTGTTCTTATGTGTACCTATATTTTCTTATCTTCCTAAATCTAATATAAAATTTATAATCTTTGGCGGTACAATAAATTATAATTAAATTTGAATAATTTTAAAATTGTAACAACGTTACAATAACCCTCCCTCAAGCCGGGCTTTAATTTATGAAAGCCCTCGACTCCTTTCATTGAAATTCTTGCATACTTCGAATTACAGAGTGCCTACCCGTAACATACCTGTCCCTAATCTAAATACATTTAATCTTTAATATAAACAAAAAAAATATAATTTATCTACATCTTTTGATCGCGTTTTCTATTTCTCATTTTCTAATCGGGTTTAGGTTTTACAGGGTAGAAGGGCTTAAATTCACGTCGTGACAATTTTGATCTATAATTAATGACTTTTAAGGGTAGTATTAATTTTTACTATCCTTTAGTAAGGAGATTTTTCCTTAATGATAAAAATAAAAAACGAGTAAAAAAATAAAATTTTTCAAAAAAAAAAGTTAGTATCTTGATCTAATACATTTAATAAAAAAAAATATAATTAAAAAAAAAATTTATAATATAGACACATTATTGAAGGATTAATTTTTCTTCTTCTTATGTCTTCGTGCCATGGCTACAACTTCGGGCAAGGACAAAAAATGGGTATAGATTCTCGACCATTTGGGGATATCGTTCAAATCTAAATCGAATAAGCGTAATAATAAAGATCTAAGTCTTTGGTATTCTATTTCACCCGGGTATAGGGATGATTCATTTATGGCGGGGTCGTCTTCACCGTCGTCGTTATCGTCATTTTCTCGAGGTGGGGTAACTTTGGCTTGGGGGTCATCTTGCCATGAATCGCCGTAGGGCGGGGCAGCAAAAAGGTGGGGATATAAAATCCAAATGGGTTTAGCTTTTTCGCCCATTTGCTCGCAATATTGCGTATATCGCATGCGAGCGCTTGTTCTTTTACATCGAGGGCACGTTTTCACCGTTACGCCCCATCTTCCACAATTATGGCATAGATTTTTCTTTTCTTCTTGGGGGCAATTCCTCCTGCTATGCCCTTCTTCTCTGCAGTTAAAGCACGAGTAGTATGGGGCATCAAGAATCCTATCATAAGGCACTGGATCTAAATCGGAAAATAGCACTCCGGTACTCATATAAGAATCAGGGATTCTATAAAATGGGAAGGAATAGGGGCCTCTTTCGGGTCGATTTCTTATGAATATTTCTTTCTTACTTTTCTTTTCGTCGTCTTTTTCTTCTTCTTCATTTTGATCATTATTTTCTCGTACATCGATTCTCTCGGTTAGCCTTCTTTCTCTTAACTCTTCTGGGACTGGTATAGCTAAGCTCATCAATGGGGGTATACATTTTTTTAGGGGTTCTTTCTTTTCATCTTCTGGGAGCTTAGGTGTCCTAGGTGGTCTTTTTATCAAATTTAATGGGCTTTTAAATTCTTTTGAAGGGGTTGGTTGATTGCTCGGAGCGCTTTGCTCTTGAAGGGTAACTGCCCGGGCTCTCCTTTTTTCGACCTCTTTACGGTACGCTACTCTGTTTTTAACTTTTTCTTCGTCAATTTCAGATTCTGAAGGTTTTCTCGTCTTCTTGTGGGGCAAAACTTTCCGTTTCGTACCTTTATTATCGTCGTTATTGGTAATTGGGTTTGCTGGTGCGGGGGCGGAGGCCTGGTCTCCTAACTGGGTAGGGGACTGTTTCGGCTCCTGGGGCGCTATAGTTGGGGTTTGAGGGGTTTGGGGTATGATCGGGTGAGGTGAGGTTGTTGGTGGGTTTAACAGGTCTTCCTCGTTTGCGGATGACTCGTTGAGGCTCCACCATGTCTCTTCCTCCTCCGTTAGGTTCAAACTCAGCTCCTCTGAAATCAAAATTAATAATTGGTATTTGATAATTTATTTTTGGGTTATGGTCGATAATATGGTTTAAAACGACGTAGCTGCGACACATGGGCTTTAGGTAATCTATTCGGGGAGTCGATCTCGTAAGTATTGGGCGATAATATTTTCGTGATTTTAGCTGGTTCTTCCGTTCTGGGCGCGAGCTTTGCAGAAAAATGTTTATCTGCCGAAGATATACATTGGGTCTTTCTAAGAACTATCTCCCCTTCCCTAAATACCACATCCTTCCTATTTTTATCGTAATACATTTTCTGTTTTTCTCTTGCGTCGTCGATATACTTGGCTACTAAATCTTGGAGAATTTTTAACCTTTTTAATCTATTTTTCCAAGCTTCGGGGTCTATTTTATTAACTAGAATAGTATCTGATTCCTTCGCTATTTCTATTTCTCGTCTTAATGATTTAACTGGTTTAGGTTCTCGCCCATAATTCAAGAAGGCTGGGGATACTTTGGTAGAGGATTGCTTAGCGGTATTTACTGCATGGCGAAACTCGTGCAAATGTAAATCCCAGTTTCTATGGTCTGAGCCTATAAATATCCTAATCATCGTTTTCAGGTTACGATTTTGTCTTTCAACGGCGTTTGCTTGGGGGAAATATGGGGGGGTTGTTATAAATCTAACGCCATATTCTTTTAAACGCTTTTTTACTAACTCGTTATCAAATTCTTTACCGTTATCGGCTAAAAAATATTCCGGGGTTTCCCATCTAAATAGTATCAACTCTTTGAAAGCTTGTGCTATATTTTTGCCGTCTTGTTTTCTGAGCGGCTTCAACTCGATCATTTTTGTATAAAGGTCTTGGAAGACCACTAGATATTTAAAACCGCTTTTACTGCGTGGAAATTCCATACAGTCGGCCGCGACTACTGTCCATGGGGTTTCGACGATACGTTTGCCCATAAGACCTTGTGGGCCCGTTTGGACAGATTTGTGTCTTTGACATTCTAAATATCCTGTTACATATTCTAAGGTATCGTGATACATTCCAGGCCAGAAATATGTTCTAGCGAGTCTATCATATGTTTTTGCTATTCCAAAATGACCTGAAAAGGGTTCATGATGTACTTCTTGCAATGCTTTCATTCGCCATTCTAATGGCAAAACTAGTTTCCAATTATTGTCTTCGCCAATAATGGGATCTAGTAAATAATTTTTCCTATGAATATATATTCTATTGTCGTAAACTTGCCAATCGGGGAATTTCCAAGGCCATATTTCTATTTCTTTCATTCGTCGTAAATACCATTCGTCATGAATTTCTTCTAAGACTGCCAAATAGTCTTGTTCGGTGTCTGTGTCTGAATTTTTTAAGTCTTTATAGGGTATGCGGGATAAGGCATCAGGGACATAATTTAGACAACCTTTTCTATATTGTAAGTCAAAATCCCATTGTTGCAGCTCTAAGGCCCATCGTGCAAGACGTCCCGTAGGTTCTTTTAAATTATTCAACCATTTTAAACTAGAGTGGTCTGTAATGGCTGTAAAATTATAACCTTCGAGATACGGTCTGAACTTTTTTATGGCCCATATTAAGGCCAAACATTCACGCTCTGTGGCGCTATAATTTTTTTCCGCATCATTAAGTACTCGACTAATATAAACGATTGGGTGTTCTCCGTCCTCATGTTGTTGAGTCAGGACTGCACCCAAGGATTCGTCGCTAGCATCGGTCTGTACCGTAAATTTCTTTGAAAAATCGGGCCTAGCGAGTACCGGGGTACTGACTAAGGCCATTTTCAATTTTTCGAAGGATTCCTGTTGATATTGACCCCAAGTCCATTTAACGTCTTTATGTAACAGTTTTACTAGTGGTAATTTTAGTTCAGCAACTTTGTCTATAAATCGGGAATACCACCCTACCATACCTAAAAATCGCCTGAGTTCTTTTAGGTTAGTAGGGGCTGGATATTCCAAGACTGGTTTAATTTTTTCTTTATCTGGTCTAAGACCGTTTGCATCTAACACAAATCCTAAATATAGAATCTCCTTACAACCAAATTCACACTTTTCGGGATTTATTGAGAGTCCTGCCTCTACCAACTTCGATAAAACTATTTTTAAGTATCGTAGGTGTTCGTCGAAAGTCTCAGTCGCTATTACTATATCGTCTTGATAAGTTATAACGAAGGGTTCAAGATCTGGTGTGATAATCTTATCCATTAGTCTTTGGAAAGTTTTCGGGCCATCGGTGACGCCAAAAGGTATTCTGGTGAATTGTAGCAGCCCTAGCCCTGGGAGTGCAAAAGCTGTGTACATTTTTGACGTCTCTTCGAGGGGACATTGATGAAAGGCTTTGCTCAAATCGATTTTGGACAGAAATCGAGCTTTTCTGAGCTTATCCAGGGAAGCGTCCAGGTTCGGTAGTGGATATGAGTCTTTTTCTGTCACCTTGTTCAGGTCGCGGTAGTCCACGCACATCCTCCAGGTTCCTGTGGGCTTACTGGGAACCATCAATGGTGCACTGCACCAAGAACTGTTGGAGTGCTCGACCACACCTAACTTGATCCACTTTTTAGTTTCCTCGATAGCCAAATCCAATAATTTTGGCGACATACGTCTGACTTTGTGTCTTACGGGGACGGCATTGGGTTTCACTCTAATTTTATGCTTAATTAGGTGAGTTTTACCTAAGGGCATTGGGTTAGGAGGTAAGCATTCCTTTAAAACTTTGTCTATTTCTTTCTTTTGGTCTAGGTTTATTTCTTCTATACCTGCACATTCTCCGTATAATTGTACTTTTTTGTCATTGTCGTTATTACCGAATTTATGCCATTTTTTACCATAATTCCTTACTCTCCATTCATGGCCCGCGGCATAAACTTCAATCTTAAATAAAATTGCGAAGTCCATTCCTAATACCATTTCATATTTTATATTTTTCGCTACTTTTAAGTCAATATTCCCGTCTGATCCGTCTACATGTAAGCTTAGTCTCAGTTTTTCAGTTATGGGAGAAATCTGTCCCGTAGCATTTACCATAGCAGTATTATCTATGGGCTTAAGTCTATGTTTAAATTTTTCATAAAACTTTGGGCCTAGATATGATCCATTGGATCCTGTATCGCATAATGCTTTAATATGAGCATCCCCAATTACAATGTCGAAAAATAGTCTATTATCCATCGTCATGGCGGCAATATCTAACCTTTTTAAATCGGCTAGAATTTCACTGATTTGAGTTGGAGTCTCCTCAGTTACTTTTTGTCGAGACGTATTTTCGAATTGGTTAGGAAGGGTTTGCATATCTTGGGGCAATGTTTCCTTAATTAATTTAACTGTATCTAATATTCTAAGTTCTGATTTTTGGGGTTCCTCTACAAAATTTGGCCATTGGTATTTTGTGAAGGGACCCTTTAAATTTTCTTGATCTATTTTACTTTTAATATTTTCTTGTTCCTTACTTACTATTTTATTTTCTGGTTCAATTTTTAATTTATTTTCTTGTTCATATTTTAATACTTTATTTTCTTGTTCATCAGTTAATACTTTTTTGCTATTACCATTTTCTATTTTAATTTTTCTAGTTTCTTCTTCTAATTTATCTTTATCTTCTATACTTATGAGGGAAAAATTTGGGTCGATTTCATAATCATCGTCGTTATTTTCTACAAAAAAATCTAAATCATTATTCCAATTCTCTAATATTTTCTGTTTATCATATAAATTTTCAGTTTCTTTAAATTTATTTGCTTTTTGAATTTTCTCGTCGTTATTTACCCCTTTTATTGTGCTTTGGAGGTCGCTGGGGTCTGAGCGGCCTCCATTTGCCAGTTTCCCATAGCTTGGTTCTTTTTGGCTAAACACTTTGTGCAATTTGGAAAAGATACATCCAGCGTTCCGCAACCAAAACAGACTAACCTATCTCCCAGTTGTGGGCAAGCTCTGGCTTTATGTCCCATTTGAGAACATAGTGTACAGAGGCCACTAAAGGGGGCTCTTATATAAGCTTGTGAAAAATTTTGTCGTACGTTTTGGTATTGTTGAGGTGGTCTTGTATTTTGCCATTGATTCTGGGTCGTATGATATGGGTTAAATTGATTAAAATTTTGCTGAGGTGGGTATTGTGCTGTATTAGGTACACCAGGCATTCTAGGGTAGAATGGCATGGTGACCTGTTGCTGGAACCCGCCTTGAGCGTTATTAGACCTACGAGGTCGTGGTTGCTGTTGAAACGCACCAAGTTGAAGGGTATTTGCTTGCTGGTTTTGCTGTTGCTGTAGGTTGGGCTGACCCTGTGCCTGCGGCTGTTTCTGTTGATTAACATTAGTATAACCAGTATTTGTGGTAGTAATAGCGGCCACGTCCTCCGTTTGGTTATCTTGTTTCTTTTGTTTCCCTTTCTTGCCCTTTTTATTATTACTTTTCGTCTTATCGTCTGTAGTACCAGCTGGCGGCGTCGTCTGCTCTTCAGTCAACGTCTGCATAGCTGCTACCTTTGTCTTAGTCGATTTTTCTTCGTAGGCTACTTCTAGCATTATCATTTTATCTTTACTCTTTGGGGCTACGTATCTTAACCTTATATCTGTCGCTTTTTCATGCTTTTTACCTAAATTGATTAAGGTTTTAAAATTAGTTATTTGATGCGTTTGCATATACGTTTCCATGTACCTTTGGTAGTCAGGGTGTAAAACTCTTAGGGCCATTTTTACTAGGCGTAATTCAAATAACGGCTCTTGCAATTTATCGGCTATGGCCTTAAATTTTGAGACAAAAGTCGCCATATTTTCACCTTTACCTTGGGTTCTGGATTTTAATTCGTCGATATAATCCTCGTCGTCACGAGAGGGAATAAACCTATCAGTGAAAGCCTGTTCGAAATCGTCGAAAGAGTTCAGTCTGCGTTTTTCAGTTCTGTACCATAAACCAGCCTGTTTATCTAGGATAGCTGACACGGCATATTTCAATTGAGAATAGGTTAATCCTGAGCTATCGTGGCAATCTCTTAATTTTTCTAAGAAATCTGCAGCTTTTTCATTATCACCTTCGAATTTTAAATTCCAATCCTTAAGTGTTCTCACTGCCGTTTTCTTTTCGTTGTCAGTTAATTCTTATTTCTTTGTCTTTATATGGCTAGAAGTTTCTATAGATTCTAAACTACTGCTATCTGAATAATCATCTTCGGTTTCTGTTTTTTTTTTCTGTGATCTTACTTTTGAACTAAATTCATCGTTATCTTTATGTTTTCTTATGTTTTTATCCTTTTGTAATTGATTAAGTCGCTGTTTTTCAGCTTCTTGAGCTAATTTTTCTGCTTCTTGTTGAACTTTGGCTCTTTCGTTTTGTAATAATTCCCATTCTTCGGAAATTTGTGAACGTACCCTTTCTCGTTCCGCTTCTAAAATTTTAGTAATTTCATTTTGTGAAAGTGCCCTTGAATTTTCAATTTGAGAGTATTGTTCGGTTTGTTCATTTTGTGAACGTTCCCTTATACATCCTTTTTGAGAAATTTGGTTTGCTTGTTCAATTTGTGAACGTTCCCTATCATTTATTTCGTCGTCGTTAAAAGGGCTTGGCGTTTGTCTATCATTTTCATTTGTAGTTATGTTATCGTTAAAACCTGGGGGTGGCAGTCTGCTACCGACTGCGTAGCCCCTCGAGGCATTGTTTACGCTAGTGGGGGCATATTCGACCCTTGGTCTATTCATGTCCCCATAGTCCCAAAGATACGAATCGTCGTTATACGGAATCATATTATTATGGCTACTTGATAACGGTCCACTCGCTTGTAGCGTTGGAGGCCGCAAATTTTGCAAATTAGTGCCTAATAGTTGATTGTAATAGGTAAATAACTCATATGCTGCAAAATTTGTGTTCTGTCGTTCGGGTTCCTCATTAATAAACGTAGAGGGGCCCGCGACCCTTGTCGACATAATAGTTTTCGTTTGTAAATACGGCCGATTCGTGCTTGTACTTAACGTAATTGTGCTAGTAGTGTTCGTGATATTACTAGTAGCTGCCATATTTTGCGTTATTGTTGAAGTATTAGCAGCAGTAGTAATTTGAGAGCTTAATATGACATTATGTAATTCTGAAATTACTCGGCTGCTATTATGAGCTAGATTTTCGATTGAATTCGAATTATCCGTTTGTCCCAGTTCCCTTTGTGGGTTCGGGATATTATCTTGTCCCTGTTCCCTTTGTGGGTTAGGGTTATCGATATTAAGGTCATGGTCATAAGAGACATCATTAAAGGCTTGTCTTACAGTAAAGGGCATTTCACCTGGTTCTTTTTGATCTATTGCTGAGTCCCAATCGATAGGGGCATTGGGGTCTACGCTCAGGATGTCATATCTAAACAACCTATTTCTAACTTCCTCAAAGGTACCTCTATGTGAGAGATTCAATGAGTCTAGTCGCTGGTAAACGACCCACCCTTCTAGCTTATTAATTTGGTTTTTTAAATTTCGGATATTGCGTTGTTCTAAATATTTTTTTCGTTCTGTATTAGTAGGTGCCATTTTCTGATTATTATGCGCTTAATTTGGGTTCTATCCAATTTTATAATTATTTTATAAAATTTATAAAAAAAAAACAAGAAATTTTAAATTTATTTACGTAAAAAAAATAAAAGTTTTGTCACTTTAAGTGTTACTAGGGATAATTTAAATTTATTAAGGTAGCCTGATTAATAAAAAAATTTTATTTTTTTATTGAGATTCCCGAAAAAAAATTTAAATTTATGTTACCTTAGCGGTTTCCTAGTACATCATTAATTATAAGCAAAAAAAATTTTTTTTTTTATTAATAGTTTATTTTCTCGTTATCAACCTTAATTTATATGAATTTTGTTTTTCAATTTCAAATTTTTACCGTTTTTATATCCAAGTAACTTGTAGTATTAGCAGTTTACTGTTTTTCTCCCCCCCCTTCAAAAAGAATTTTTGAGCAAGCAAAAATTATCCCTTAAAATTAGGCAAAATAAATTTTAGGGTCAGATTTGAGGGCATTTAGAAAGCCAATTTGTCGCTAAGTCGCTACGTCGTTATTTTAGGATGGATGACAAGTTTTACTACTCGCAAAACTTGTCTAGGTATGTTAGAAATTGAGAAATAAAATAATATATAAAAATAATAAATTGTAAATAAAAAATAAATTTTATATGTAATAAAAATAAAAATAATTAATTATATATTTGAGAAAAAAAAATCAACTTATTTTATATCTTATTATACTAAAAGCATACAGTTGTTGGTTGTGTATCTATATGGGAAGAATTTTTTTTTAAATAATTTAACGTGATAATTATGACTTAATAAAATTATTGATATCTTTATCTTGAATAAACTATATGAATTTGCTTTTTATTAAATTAAATTTAAAATATTTCTGATTGTTTAAAAAAAATTTTTAGCAAAATTCATAAAAAAAAATTTTATTTTATAGTAAAAGTGTAAACGATCGCGAGAAAAGCAGTATATCGTGCGCGCATAAAACACGTTTTGATTTATTCGAGTACAAAGATGTGCACTCTCGAGAATTTAAGCGCGTAAATTTATGGGGGAGGTAATGATTTTACCTGAGCTAATACACACACATACAATTTCACTCTCGATAATTTTATCTTACAAAGAAGTTATATTATTTTCTTTAAAAAAAAATTTTTAATTTAATTTTCGAAAAAGAAAAAATTTTAATTTTTGACTAAAAAAAAAATTTTTAATTAAAAAAAAAATATATATCATCATGTCATTTCCTTACAATTACCGAAATTAGTTGGGCGCCATTTTGTAATGTGGTTATTTCTAAGAACCGGAAATAATATCATTAATTAAATCGTCGTTAAATTAAATATTGCTAGTCGCGTGGTCAATCTATTATACATGGAACTTACCTTTTCTCTATAGGTTAGAGAGAGACGTATATACTTAAAAATATCAAGGTCGAGGAATATAAGGAAACGAAAGAATGATGATATATATATTTTTATGATTCTATTATATTAATAATTAAATAACTCCTTTTTTTATTATTAAAGATAACACTAAATTAACTTTTATTAATAATTATTACAACTTTTTATACTTATAACTAAAACTAATTTTTCCACAAAATTAATAATAATATTCACTGTCTTTTCACTAATCAATAAATTTCACTGTCTTTTTAATTAACTAAATATTAACCGAACACACACACTTTTTCTTAATCAACACACGGAGTCGAAAGCTTACCTTCGTCGTTTGCCTGTTGATGAATTTCTTCCTGATCCATGATTTATAACGAAATAAAGTTAGAAATTATTAATTTGATCTTCGTCGATAATCTCTTGAAATTAATAACTGCCTCGTGATTAAAACTGTAGATTTTTATTTTATCACGTGCACGCAATTTCTTGAAAAATGTTCGATGAAAAATATAATAATTTACAATCACTTTTATTAAAAATCATGGTTGAATTTATCACAAGTAACAAAAAGATATTTTTCTCGGACGTCCGTAATTAGTATTGCAAAAGTAAGCGGTGATTTTATTTTTATAAAACTCTCAAAAATGGTTGATGACAATAATTTAATAATCTCTCGATAAATTATAAGCGTGACCTATATGTATAAAAGCCGGTCGTCAAGTGTCGCGTGCCGGTCGTCTTCCTTTTTCCCTCTCCTTCTCTTCTTCCTTCACAGTCGTCGCGTGTGTGTGTTCTTATGTGTACCTATATTTTCTTATCTTCCTAAATCTAATATAAAATTTATAATCTTTGGCGGTACAATAAATTATAATTAAATTTGAATAATTTTAAAATTGTAACAACGTTACAATTAATCTTTTTTAAAAACTAATAAATTATCTGATTTGAAATTCCCAGAGAATTTAAATAAAATTTTTAAATCCATTCACAATAATATTATCTCGAGATATTTAGATAACTTAAACTTTGCATAGGTGTGTCTAAATAATCTCAAAAACAAAATAAGTCAAAAACAAAAGCATTGTTCATATAGGCGTGTTAGAAAAATAAATTTTATTTAATAAGATTACCCCTATTATACAAGACTTTTTTTATATTCCTTTCTATTTTCATAAGTCATCATTATTTTTAAATTATTTTTGCTTTATAAATTTGGAATTTTAGAAATAAAAATTAATCTTTTTAACAAAAGAAATTTTTTTATCAACTCGAATAGGTAGTGCAGCTGAACTATCTGCACTACCCGTGGTTACGCCTATGTTTACGTAAATTTTAATGTATACTATCTCATGGCTTTAAAAGATTGTTAAAAATTGTTTGTTTTATTATTTCTTTTTTTTCATTTGCTTTCTAGAATGATAATTAGGCGGTTTAAAAGGATTTTACCAGATCTGATTAGTTTTTTATTTATTTATTATAAAAATAGTTTGAAGTAAAATATAAGTATATTGGGTAAATTTAAATGAAGTGAGAGTGAAACTGATAGTCGGGCCTTGGAAACTACTCCAAAGTATTTTTTCTAAAAATACTAACAAAAATAGGCCACCAGCCCAATTTTTAGCCGCCTAGAGCGAAATCTCGATTTTCGGCTGCCATTTTTGTTTTAGCCTCTAGATAATTTTTCTTATTTTTTCTGTAAAAAAGATTTATATGAAAAAATTTTTTCTCTTAGGTCCGAATAGGAATTTTTCCGTAGAATCTTATTTCGGCGACAAAAATTTCTTTGAGCTGCGCATGCTCGAGAAATAGCATTAACAGACTATTTTTTCAAATTTGAATTTCTCAAATTTCTATTAAGTGTGCAAATTTTTGATGGCAGAAATGAATAAATAAATAAATAAATAAAACTTATAAAATATCAAAAATAGACTATTAGGAAACTAAAAAAAAAAATTTTAGCAACTTTGCCTTCGTAATTTGCTTTTAATTAAGAAAAGACAATAAGCAGTTTAACATTGCTCTTACTGGAGCTCACCTTTGGACTTTATAAAAAGTATGATAGAGATGACATAAGGAAAGGAAATTTTATAATATCATAAATAAATATCTAAATTTTTCATTGCCAATTTGGTTTTTACATTTGCCTACTTCAATAACTAATAATTTAATAAAAACTATTAAAATAACTAGAAATCACTAGATATCACTTTAATATACAAACGAATTCACGTGTAAATGTGCATTTATAATTCAGAAACCTGTGTCAAATGTCTTGTACGAGCAAGCGATTCGAAGTGCCCCCTGCCTCTGTACTGCCTTTAGTTTGTTGCAGTACTTTTTTATGCGGACATTGTCTGCTCACACCTCTGCACCGTAGAGCAGGATGGAGTTGACTGTCGTCATGAGAGGGACTTTGTCACCCGGCCAGCCTTTTCACAGGCCTGCTGGAATTGTCTATTGTAGGTTAACTTGTTATCCAAGAAGACCCCCAAATATTTGACCGATGGTTTGGTCTGGATCATAAGGAGATTACCTCCGTCTTCAAAGCTGACGCCGAATATGGTATTAACCCTTCTCCGGGTCAGAAGGACAAACTCCGTTTTCGGAACTGCCAGTCTAAGTCCGTGATCCGACATCCAGCTATTGATAAGGTGCATGGCCTCATCCAAGGTATTCTGCTTGTCCTCTGTCTCTCGAGCTGTTATGGTTAGAGCACCATCATCCGCATATCCGATCAATTATATTATATACATTAGGGTTATTCACAAAAAAAAGTGCGACAAAAATGTTCTTTGTGAAGTATGTTGAAGTTTAGGTGACAAAATAATCCTATACCAATTTTCAGCTCATTTGAGAACGATTTAGGGGTCGCACAAACCCAGGGTAGCTTTCAAGTGGTTGGCTAATTTCGACAATTAGTGGGAACGACAAAAATTTTTTTCAAAATATGTTTTCTATACTTCCTAATATGTTTTTAGTGTCACTAAACTCGAAAATGAGGTCCTCAGAGTCCGAAAATACCTAAATTATCCTTAAACACCGAAAACACCCCTTTTCTTACCAAAAATTTTTGGATTTTATAGCAAAAATCGTATTTATTCGAAACATCTGGATTATAAATTACAATTGATGACTTAAATATGTTGAAAAAATACCGAAAACTCCTTCCGTTTATTCCAACGCGCCTTCTTGGCCGAGAAACGCAGGGTTCAATTCTACAACAATGTTATAAGATAGGGTTTATAGAAAATTTTCCAAATAACGCTGTCATATTGCAATTCTACCAAAATATTACCTTTTGGTCTAATTTTTTTCGTATAAGTTCTACCTTTCAAACGCCGTAAACTGCAATTTTTCATCGCCGATTCTCTCATCGCTATAGTTAGTAAATCAAATGTCCATTTTTTTCTAAAAATGACCAACTTTAAAATTGCTGTTAAAATTGTAATTTTTGATGAAAATGAGTCTCTGAACCTACAAATCCAAAATGTAGTATATTACGATCCTAGGCCAGAAAAAGAAAGTATGGCCCAATTCCGAGGCGAAGCCGAGGATGGTAAACTGCGATTTGGATCATTCTTTGTTTATGGCCTAGGATTGTACAAAGTTTTTCTGCGACTGTGGCGAGAAAATATTTGACGGCAGCGTCCGGGAAATACGTACTTGTGGTCCGCAGTACAGAAAAATAAGTTTTAGTGCAAAATGGTAGTTTTTTGATACATATAAAGTGTTATAAATATCAGGGGATTTGATTGAGTAGTTTCGGATTTAGCAATTTTCGGGTATTAATTCTTTTAAAAAAATGGGTCAAAATTTGTTTCTGAATCATCCTTAAAATTGCTAAACCCGAAACTACTCGATCAAGTCCTCTGATGTTTGGCATACTTATTATGTATCAAAAGAATACCATTTTGCACTGAATCTTTTTTATTTTGGAAGTCTAGGTTCAGAGATATCATCAGTCAAAGTAGCCGTTTTTTACCCATTTTTAAAAACTACATGGCACCCTCAAAACTTTTTAAGAAATCAACCAATTACCACGCAAGTGATCTCATTTTTTTTGTTTTAATAAATAACAACTTTTAAGAGAAAAAAATTTCAAAAAACTTAACGTTAATCTACTTTTATTTCAATTTTTCTGTTTTTAAAATATCGAACTGTCGCCGCTCATTGCCTAAAATGGGCACAGTAGATTTACAGAGTTAAAAAGGCCAATGAGAATAAATACTAGACCCTTTTCCAGTCAATTAGAGAAAACCAAAATCTTTTTAAGTTGCCACCATTTTTGGACAGAGGGGGGTGGCCGGGTTGAGAAATAATCGCCCATATAAAGCCCGAACCAGAACATCGGTGAAATACCTGGGAGTTCAGCTTGATAACATGCTGACCTTCTGGGAGCAATTGCAGAGGTCGTGTGAAAAGGCAGCGTCGGTCGCATCCTCCCTGTCAAGGCTCATGGCCAACATTGAACACTAAAAATACCCAGGAAATTATCTTCGGTTCACCCCATACCATTAAGCTCTTTAAAGAGCTTCAAACTTCAAAAATAGTAGTCAATCATAGTGGTGTTGGTGTTCCATTCGTCGATGAGATTCTTAGCCTTGGAGTTCCCCTTGACAACACCCTTTCCTGGCAACCTCAAGTTAAACAATTAACCAGAAACATTAACCGAGTTCTTTATGGCCTTAGGATTATTAAAACCCTGTACATCACAGACTCTTCGTAAAAATCTTATTGAGTCACTTGTTGTTCCGAACTAAGACTACTGTAACATCGTATATCTTGATCTAACAAATCAGCTAAGTTCGCAACTCCAAAGTTTATCAAATTCGGCAATACGTTATATATACAGTTTAAGACGTCATGAACACATTACTCCTTATAGACGTAGATTAAACTGGTTGCGTAATGAAGCTCGTACTACTTACTTTAGTGCATTAACCATGTACAGAATTGTTCGCATGAAGGTACCACCCCTTCTTTTATCATTTTTTGAACCATATAAATCTGACAGGCCTTCTCATGGACCTCGTAAGGACTTGGAAATTGCTTCCTCTATTACGACTGATTGGAGCATCAACTCTTTTCAAGTTAAATTTGCGCACTTCTGGTTCTGGAACAGTATTCCCCCATGTATATGTGACATACATTCCTACAATCGTTTTAAGAGGAGTATCAGACAATATCTTTTCAGATCAGATCTTACTTGAAATATATTACTTGACACACTAAAATTATTTATTTACAACATGATTTGACTAATTGATTACTTAATTAATTATTTATTTAATTGACTTATTTTGACTGTCTGACCATTTGACTCATATTGACTGTTTGTTTTGACATGATTGTTGTATATTTTATTTAAAATTTAACATATTCTTTGCTATTATATTAGTTTTCAAATTTATAATGTATTTATTAATAAGCTAAATGAAATGTATATATTATTGTGTATAAATATTTATGTAAATGTATATAAATGTGTATATAATATTGAAGTATTGAAATTTAATTAATTGTATATAAGAGTTTACCAAATATGTAAAGAGTGTACTATATTTTTGTATAACAAAATAAAGGCTATAATAATAATAATAATACAATCAAATATTCAATATTTGTCAGTGTGGAAAAAATTTAAAAAAAATTTTTTTTTACATTGCTATAAAATGTTACCAGAAATAAGTTCAGCAAAAAATTTAAATTATAATTTACTATTAAAATTTTAAACAATGTATATAAATAAGTAGAAAGATTGGGATCTTGCACAGAAAATTAAAGTGTTATAATAGTAAAACCTTATTGAAAACCATTCTAATAATAAGTTTCAGTTATTTTCAATAGACTAATACGATATTGGGATATAGACATATTAAATAACGTGATATTCAAGGAAAAAAATATGAATAGATTAAAATTTTTTTAATTTTATATGAATATATTAAAGGGAGAATGAATATTATGAATAATTATTTCATTGATCATTTCTGTACCAGTTAATAAAAATTTAAAGACTCATTAACATGCTAAGATTTATAAGTTAAATTACAGTTTGTTTATTTTTTTGTTTGTGTGAAATTTAAATCCAAATATTTTTAAAGATGTGTTGAAAATCTATTGTATATATTATAGAAATAGTGTATATAACGGGGATGAAAAACGCTTATACAAATTTTGGAAAAGAAATATAATAAAATTAAAAAAAATAAATTCGTTTCTGAAATTTACAGAAATTTTGGTTTTCATAAACTTGGTAAGTTACATCAAATTCCATAAAAACTAAAATGAAATAGAACTTATTATGCATAATGAAACACGGTTTCATTCAGAAATTTTAGTTAAAGAGTTTTTTTTTCTTTCTATAAATTTAAGTATGAGTAACATATCGTTTGATGGTATAAATAGCAAATGATATTTATATTTTTTTTTTCCCGAGAGTATATTTTGATTATTATTTGATGAAATATAAATTTATACGTTAAATAAATAGCATTTTTTTGTTTACAATATATTAATTAATCTGGGATATTTAATTTAATACTTTTACTTCCGTTTATAGATCAGCTACAATCTTAATAAAGTGGTAAAAAATGGGAATTCTAAAATAAAAAATACTGCTTAATATTTTAGAGTATTGTGACAAGATATATGTTTAATAATAGGCCTTAAAAATTTTTTAAAAGAACTGGGAACAAATTTTAATAGTTTTTGAAGTATAAAGTAAATTTTTTTAGATATAGAATAGAAAAATTTAGAGTGAGTTTTAAAGAGGTTAGCAGAATTATTACAAGAAAAGGGATAAGAAAAATAATTATATTGGAAATTTGATATACAAATTATAAAGTATAGAGCAGATACAATTAAGTGTTGAAAAAAAAAAGTTTTATGGCGAAATATTTTTAATAATAAGTAAGACAATAAACAATATTAAAATATATATGCAAGGAATAAGAATAGAAAATTTGAAGGGATAGAAATAGAACCAATTAATAATAATTCAGAACTATTATATGAAAGAATTGGAAATTAAAGATTATCAACTATTACATATAAAATATTTAATAAAATAGATTTGGATCTATTACTAAAGGCAGCACCAAAAATAGTACAAGCAATAAATACAACGGAGAATTTATGCAAAAATCCATGTATTATTAAAAAAGATTTTAGTCATTTATATAATAAAATTAAAATTTCGGCATCAGAATTATATCAAATAACAAACTCTAGAAGAAAAATAAAAAATATTAGAAATAATAAAAGAGAAAAAAGACAAAGTGTTTTTCCTTGGGTCGGAAAAATTGAACACATTATTTGGAGTAGTATATTAAGATTTAGAATTTTTATTAAGAGAAATAGTTTGAAAATCATATAATAAGAGTAAAGAAGTAGCTCATTTATTGCAAAATCTTACAGAAGTAGTACACTTAGTGAAGATGTACACATGTACACTCACTACATTAATGAACATTTGGAAAATTTCTCTAATCAATTTAAAGAATTAAAGGTTCAACAAAACAAAACTCAATATAAATTGAATTTAACAAATGCAATAAACAATTTAAGAGAAGCAAGTCAAGAATTTGAAAGTCAAGTAACAATTTTAATTGATGCGATAAATTGGGCATCAAATGGCAAAATTTATCCAAAATTTTTAAACCAGAAACAATTTGAAAATTCAATAAATATTATAAAAATTCCCCAATTAATAAGGAATTTCTATCACAAAGACATGATTTTACTTTATCAGAAGTAGGTTAAATGTCAAAAATAATAGTATATGTAGCAAATAATAATATAATTTATACAGTATTTTTGCCATTATTGGAATCAGGGTTGGGAAATACGGGTGATTTTGATACGCATTAACCGTATGTTGTATTTATTTATAAAAGAACCTGTGCGTGAAAAGTATTCAGATTCAGATAAGGAAAATTATCTAAATATAATGAAACATACTATAGCACGTTTAAATAGAGTAGGTCGCATAAAAAGTAGCATAAGTGAAAAGTATAGAACATTGATTTCGGCTTTAGCAAAAAAAAAAATAAACAAACACATAATGGTGAAGGGTTATTGAAAAAGCCCGTTTTACTTACCGAAGTTGTTCAATTACACGCAAGACCTAAGCAATTTGTTTATTTTGATGATCCAAATGAGCTCGTTGACCGTTTAAGATTGTTAATTTACAAAAAATCCGCAGGCGATTCAAGCGTTGATTCTGAAATTGCATCAATTATTGAAGAATTTACTGAGCTGAAAATTATAAATAACCCTAAAAAGGCAAAGTTTATATCCTTTTAAAAATACCAGTAGACAAATTTGGAGTGACTGAGGTAAAGAAACGTAAAGGGGATTCAATTTATTTTTATGAAACTGGCAAATGGCATAAGTTTTAAAAATTTATAACTGTTGAATAAGAAAGCATAAAACAAAAAATTAAAGATTTCACTGTACAATTCGGTAATTTAAATATTACTAAAATTAATGAAGTTGAAAATTTAATAAAAAATGCAAGCAGAATTAAAGCAAATGTAGCAGAAAAAGAATTCAAAAATACGCTAACTAAAGCACAACTAGAGTTTTTATTGGAAACCGATGTAAAAATCAGAAAAATTGCAGAACAATTTGAAATTTTAGTATCTAAAAGAGAACTACGCAAATATTATAAAGAAGAAATAGGTTCTTTGAAATTAAAAATTTTACAAACTGATACTCGAGTGACAAAAGAGTTTAAGATATTTTCGAAATCAATAACCAACATTGTGAAAAAAATTATTGAAAGCGAGTACATCGATAAAAAAAATATTTTTAATATGCAAATACAGTATCTATATTTAATAATCAAGATTCACAAGTTGAATCAAGCAAACTAGATGTTCAAAATAAGGAAAAAATTAAGATTTTTTTTGAATAGTGTATGCTAGGAAAAGAATTAAAAATTAATACAAAGTTTACAGAATTAATAAATAAAATTACAAATTTTGAAAATATATTGAACAATAAAGATAACAGTAGCGATTCAAAAGAAAATAAATCTGACAATTTAAAATTTAGAATAAAACAACTTGTTGATCGTTTAACAAAAGAATTAGAAAAGCTATATAAGATTAATGGAATTAAACCGCAGCAAGAAATAAGTAAACCTAAAAAATTTAATTTAGACAGTAACCCAGATAATGTGCAGACTGAAATTAATGTAGATCATTATCTAGATGATGATGCGACATTTAAAATTAAAAGTTTTAAATTAACAAGTTGATTCGCGTTTGACGACTGAGCTTTCTAAAATTTTAGTACTTATTGAAAATAATATGAAACCGGATTTGGTTAAAATTGATAAACCGGATTTGGTTAAAATTGATAATAATAAACCGGTTGAAACAGATGATCTGAAATTTGAAATCAAACAATTAGATTTAAGACTAATTACAGAGCTTGCAAAAATTATTAAAAAAGAAACTCTTAGTGAACAAGAAACTGAAACAATTGTTCAAAATTTAATTTTTTTAGTTTCAAGAACAAATTCTGGCATTGAAAAAAGGATTGTGAAAAAAGTATCAGATCTAAATATCGGGGAAAATACTATTTCAGATTTACAGTTCAAAGTATTACGTTTAGAGAAGAAAAATAAAATCGCAATTTAAAATAACCTGCCAACTAGCTGGCACTAAGGTTCCTCAAACAATGAGCTTAATACTTCAATATGCCACAGATATCACCGATTACAAGCATGCAATCATACATACATTTCTATTAACTTTTAAAAGTTAAAAGAAAATTTATGTATTGAATTCAACTAAATCTATTTTTTCAAAATAAAATCTAACATTATTCATTGGATAATTATTCAAGATAGTACTTTCATGGAATTAAATGAAGCATTACACCAAAAAAAAAAAATTACAGTTTTTTTTATGTTTTGTTTTTTTAATTTTGAGAAAAAAATTTTGAAAAAATTCGGTATCAGATCCAAAAAAATACTATAAACGAACTTTCTAAAACTAGTAATCTCATAGAAATAAATTAGGTACTACGTCCAAAAAGAAAAAAAAATTTGGTGTTTTTTGTATTTTTTTATGACAAAATTTTTGGGAAAATAATTTAAAAAAAATGAAGTATCAGATTCGAGATATCGAGTATAAACCATACTTTCAAATATAAGTACTTTTTATGGAAATAAATGAAGTATTACATCAAATTAAAAAAAAGAAGTATTTTGAGTTTTTTTGATGAAAAAAAGTTTTTTGGTTGAGAGTATATTGTGTAATGAAAGTTTATCTTTCATTATTCAAGACTTTGAATTACCGCGGCTATAAAATATTAAATAAGACACACGATGGCCGGACCAGTTCGCGGAACGGCTGGACCGTTGAAACAATAAGAAAGACGCCAAAAATATTCATTCTCGCGCCAGGCCTTTACGAGTGCAGATCGTATGTCAAAAGTCTTGACACAGAAAATTCATATTTATTATAATTGATATTAAATTTAAAAGATTTTTAAGGCCAAAGTTTATTCATAAATCAGAGTATCTTTATTTTGTTTTAAGTTATTTTATATCATAGGTAAAAATGATAAAAATCATAGGCCGTAGGTGCATAAGAAGAAATTGTAGGTATAACATATGCTTAAATTTCCAAGGAAAAGTCTGACATAAAACGAGGCTTTAATCGAAATTGTACAACTTTTATGCACGTGTAATCATTTTTACCACCTATGCCTGAGACGGGTTTTTTTGTAGGGGTATAACTACTGCACATTCTTTTAAACAAAGACTGGCTTATGAAAGACGCTTGTGAAGCTTGATCGACTAAAGCTCTAGCATTTTCATAGCCATTTTCATTAATTAACTTGACTACTGCTGTGGACAATAAAGTTTGAGAAGGACTTATACAAATATTTGTAGCAGTAACTAGAGAGGTGGCCTTCTCCAACATCATTATTATGACTTGAGTTTTTACTTGAATTTTGATTTTGATTATGATTCGAAATTTGACGTGAAGCCTGATTGCTATTATTGGAATTTTGAGGTTTTGCTTATTAAATTTATTCATATAATTATCATCATGTAAGGATGTATTGTCTTTTTTCCTGCAAACACTGCAAAGTTCTTTGGATGGACATTTTAAAAAGAGGTGGTTACCGAGGCAATTACAACACCTTGTCAAAGATTTTACAAATTCATGTTTTTTGGCAGAGGTTAACTGCTTGTAACTGTTGCAGTTTTGTAATTTATGATTGTCTTTGCACATAAGACATTCTAATTTAGAATTATTATTATTAGACTTTAATTGAGTGTGGAATGTCTTTATTTGGGTCTGAGTAGCAACATTAAAATTTTTAAATTTATTTGAATTATTTGTATTACTACCTTGATTTACTACATAACTGTTTTCCTCAATAGATTTCAATATAGCAGTCTGGGATTCCATAAACTGAACTAACAAATCAAAAGTTGGAGGATCAGAAGCAAAATTTGACGAAGTACGGTTTTCCTGATTATTATCATTGAGTATACTTTGATTAATTAACTGAGAGGAACGAGCAGACAAGGATACACTGCATAAGTATAATTCCCATTGTCTCTTAAATTCCTTATCAAATAATGATAAGGTGTAGAAGATTAAAAGATCATCCCACGTATTGAAAGGCCGACCTAAAACCTATAATGCAGAAAGAGGAGTAAGAGTTGTAAGACTAGCTAAAATTTTTTTTAATTCTACTGCACTAATTTTAGTCATAGGGGGTATATTGTAAATTGCTGCGACATGAGCATTTACTAAGCGCTTTTTATTTTCGAACCTATCAGTTAATTTATTCCAAACAATTAGAAAATTTTCTTCAGTTAACGCATAACTGCTAACTAAGTCAGCTGCATCGCCTTTTAAATAGGCTCTAAGGTGACGCAGATTAGTAATGTTAGGGATTTTGGGTTTTGAGACTACAGACGAATGAAAAATGTCGCGAAAAGACTCCCATTCCCTATAATCTCCATTAAAATCAGGAAGATCGAGACACGCTCTAAGCTCTCTGATTGTTGATGGACTACAATATTGCTTTGGGTTTGTTTTCGGTCACGATCTTCAGAGGAGGTATGACTGTCTAAGTAAGTTTGAAATAAAGTTAAATTTACAAGTTGTTGTTCATCTAATTAATCAAAAACTTTATCAGTAAAATACGGCTGATCTCTCATTAATGAATCTAAGTCTTTAGAGGCAAAGATTTGATGATGATTACCTTGAAACCTTTGCCAATTTTTAATTAGCCCAATCATCCTCACTCTACAAGAAGCTACGCTTTTTGCGAATCCTTATCAAATGCTTCATAAGCATTTTTTATTTTAGGGATTAGAGTGTTTTCTTCCAATATGATGGAGGCCATGGCTCTTAATTATTAAAAAGTTTACCAATTTGCAACTTAAAATTATTTAAATTAATTAATTCAATTATCAAATATAATTAAAGTTAATTGTAAAAGAAAGAGTTTAAATTGACAATTAAAATAGATAAAGGACAATAATAAATTATAAATACTTATAAAAAATTACAGAACTAAAAAATTAGATCAGAATTAAAAATTATCTACAATCGAAAACAATTATAAATTGCACACTAATTTAAAGAAGTTATAAATTGTGACAGATATTAAAATTTAAAATAAAATTTAACAATTAATAATTATTTGTTTGTAAAAGAAAATTGTGAATTGAACAATTGAGATAATTTTAAACAATTTTTGACATTAGGTTACTTTAGAAAAAAAAAAATTATTTAAATAAACAAAATATTAATTTTAAAAATTGTTCAATAAACAAAAATCTTTACAAATTTAAATTTTAATTTAACAAACAAATACTAATGTGAAGACATGAGGCCAACGACACCACCAGGATATCTAACGATCATTGCTCCAAGACTTGAAGATGATACAGCAGGATATGTTGTCAATGAGCTGGAACCCACGTGGATCTGACAAGGATGCTGGCCAAAAGAAGCAGCTTCCAGATGATAAGAGTACCTTAGGAACGTCCAAATAATTAATAAAAGTTTATAATGACAATAATAAAGAAAAAAGAATTCATTTCAAATTTAAAAAATTAATTTTAATTTAAATTGAATATTGAAATTTATTTAAAATTTTTAAAAGATTTTATTATTTTAAAATTTTAATTTATTTTAAGTTCAAATTAATTTTAAATTCAAGTAAAAGATTTAACGATTATCTAAACTAAAAGAGAGAGATTTTTATAAGACAATTGATTAATTTAAATTGACAAAAATACAAAAAAATTATAGAGATATATAGAACAAAAATACAAATTAGCATACAAGTACCATGTATATGTAAGACAAAAAAAAAGAAATTTTGCCCTAATAAAAATGAAAAGACATAAATGAGCAAAAAAAGACTCTAATTATGTCTATACTGTAGGCTTTCTTTGTTTTTTCTTTTTTTTTATAAAGTTAAAAATTATTTAATATTAAAATTTAATTTATTTATGAATTAGCAAATTTATAATAATTTTGCTAGAAGACCGCATTGTACGTCAAAAATAACATTAACAAATTCAATAAGGTTAATTTTGATTAATTTTAATTTTAATTAAGATAAAAAAGAATTTTATGAAATAATTTGATTTTGTTATGATTTAAATTTTAATAAGTTATTTGTACTTTAATTTTTTTTTTTTAATCAAGATTTTAATTAAAGATAAGGTAATCAAAAAGAAAAACATATTTTAAGTTACTCGACAATTCCGTCTTCAGTATAAAATGGCGAAGTAAGATGAACGCATGTAACCCGTTGATTGGTAAAGACTCCCTAAAAAATGGAAAGGCACCATGACCTTATGGAATACCCACTGAGATTCTGCAAATAGCTGCGCACGAGTGTCCACAACGTATGTACAATACTTGTTCACGAATGCATGTTTTGAACAAACTCTGGAAAAGAGCCAGACTGGACTTATCAGTAAGGGTAAAGAGGACACTAGGGTGCAAAACTATTTGCATCCTCTATGAATACTGGATACAGTCCGGAAAATATATAAAAAGATGCTGCAACCACGGATACTGAGGGCTGTTGAAACTTCAGGAGACTTTTCTCCCCAAGAATTCGGGTTCCGCTGAGAGAATTCAACTATCGATGTCATAAGCAATACCACCCGTGTCCGTTGAGAATGCACAGACAGGCAATCTCTACTTTAGATAAATCATCCTACTAATGACTCTCGATGTTAAGATTGCCTTTAACTCAGCAAGATTGAGCAATTTGATGGAAAGGCTAAGGAACTTCAAGGTGCCAAAATATCTGCGAAGAATCATCAGCAGTTACCTGAGCGATCAAGAAATTTTTGAAGCATCCTACCACGAATTCCGAATTCTAAAGTAGTTAACAACGTTTTCCAAAGTATCCCACACCGTTTTCCGAAGTATGAAGTAGCTAGAAGAGCTTTTTGAAGCACCCTTCCTCAATTTTCTAATTAAAGAGTAGCTAACACCGTTTTCCAAAGTATCTAACATCGTTTTCCGAAGTATGAAGTTACTGGAAGAACTTTTTGAAGCATCCTACCTCAAATTCCGATTTCAAAAGAAGCTAACACCAATTTTCAAAGTATCTAACATCGTTTTCCGAAGTATGAAGTTACTGGAAGAAGTTTTTGAAGCATCCTACCTTGAATTCCGATTTCAAAAGTAGCTAACACCGTTTACCAAAGTATCTAACCCCGTTTTCCAAATTATCTCATATCGTTTTCCGAAGTATGAAGTAGCTAGAAAAGCTTTTAGAAGCATCCTACCTCAATTTTCTATTTATAGAGTAGCTTACACCGTTTTCCGAAGTATCAAGCTACTAGAAGAACTTTTTGAAGCATCCTAACTAAAATTCCAAATTTAAAAGTAGCTAACACCGTTTTCCAACGTATTTCACACCGTTTACCGAAGTATGAAGTAACTAGTAGTACTTTTTAAAGCATCCTACCTCGAATTCCGATTTCAAAAGTTCCTAACACTGTTTTTCAAAGTATCTCACAACGTTTTCGGAAGTCTGAAGTAGCTAGAAGAGTTCAATTTTCTATATGTTGCTAATATCCTTTTTGGAAATATCTAAGTCCATTTTCCGATTTCATAAGTAAATAAAAGACACTCTCGGAACGCCTTGCATCAATCTAATAAGCGGGAACTGCTATCTACTATCTAGAATCTATGTTCAAACTATCTAACACCGTTCTAAAGTCGTTCTACTAAGTTTGAAGTATCTAAAATCTATGTTCAAAGTGTCTAACACTGTTTTTCTGCGTATAAAGTAGAAAATAGCTTTTTTTTTTAGATAGGAAGTAGAGAAATGCGTTATGCATACTGTTCAGCAGCTTTTACCCATAAACGCCACTCTCTTCCTACCTTATCCGAGCCTAACCCGGCACCATTTTCACATTACGTCGCGTATCCGACAGTAAAAGTATCCCCCGGCATTGGAAACCTAAGTACCTGATTGTACATGATGTTCCATAGATCCGGCCCGAGGACCGTTCCTTGAACTGCTACTGCAGTTAGTCTCCTCAATCTTATTCCTTGCACAGTCTCAAATCATATATCTCGATCGCTCAGGTAACTGCTGATGAGTCTTCGCAGATATTTTGGCACCTGGAAGTTCCTTAGCCTTTCCATGAAATTGCTCAATCTTGCTGAGTTAAAGGCAATCTTAACATCGAGAGTCATTAGTAGGATGATTTATCTAAAGTAGAGATTGCCTGTCTGTGCATTCTCAACGGACACGGGTGGTATTGCTTATGACATCGATAGTTGAATTCTCTCAGCGGAACCCGAATTCTTGGGGAGAAAGGTCTCCTGAAGTTTCAACAGCCCTCAGTATCTGTGATTGCAGCATCTTTTTATATATTTTCCGGGCTATGTCTAGTATTCTTAGAGGATGCAAATAGTTTTGCACCCTAGTGTTCTCTTTACCCTTGCTGATAAGTACCAGTCTGGCTCTTTTTCAAAGTTTGTTGAAGACATCCATTCGTGAACAAGTATTGTACATACGTTGTGGACACTCGTGCGCAGCTATTTGCAGAATCTCAGTGGGTATTCCACCAGGTCCTGGTGCCTTTCCATTTTTGAGAGAGACTACTGCTATTACAAGCTCATCAACGGTGAATTAGGGTATATCCTTTTTTTGATCTTCTAAAAAAGTAATTTTTTTTCCTCCCTCTCATGGTGGGTAGGGAAAAGTCCGTCAACTATACGGCCAACCTCCTATTCGTTCATAACGCAACTTGCGGATATATTGCCGTATACCAAAAACGTCAGATTGGAGACTATGTAGGCTTCGAAAATCATTATTTTAAAATTCTGGCTGAAGGAATTTAAATATTTTTAAAAAATATTAACTTTGAGAAAAAAAAATTTAGTAAAGTACCCGAAACGCGCCATTTTGTATACCAAAAACGTCAGTATTGAGATTATGATTATGTAGGCCTCGTAAATCATTATTTTGAAATTCTGGCTGAGGGAATTTAAATATTTTTTAAAAATATTAACTTTGAGAAGAAAAAATTTATAAAAGTACTTGTTTAAACGAATTTTAAAATTGGGCATTTTGGGTCAAAAATTACCAGCAGGTTAATTTACTATAGCGCTTAGAAAATCAGTGATAAAAATACACGGTTTACGTCACTTGAAAAGTGACACTTACACCAAAAAAACTAGAACAACCAGAAGTGTTTTGGTTAATTTTTGAGGTTGCAGCGTTTTATTGAAAATCACTGAAAAACCCTGTTTTATAAGATTGAGCCAACCTGTAAATTTGCGTTTTTAGCCCCAGAATTTCCTTGGGAATGAATGCAGGGCTGTTTCATGTCTTTAAAACTCAATATTCCCATGTTATTTAAATGGGAAACTTCAAGTCCTCGGCGGCACGGGTTAAAAAAATTAAAAATCAAAATCCTTGGAGCTGGGGATTTTTCATGACCAAAATATTAGAAAAAAATGGGGGGAACTAAAAGATATCGAAAAATAAAAAATAAGACACACTCTAATGTATATATTAAAGAATACGCAAATATAAAAAAAAGTAATTATATATTATAAATAGGATATGGTCATACGAAATTTAAAATGTAAATAATACAACAAAATAGATAAATAAATATAAAAATTTGTTTGTAATAAAATAATAATAATAATAATAGCAATCAAGAATATATATAAAAGTTAGTTATGTTAGCAGTATATAATAAACAAATATGTAAAAATATTATATGAAATAGAAAATAAAAAAAAACATGGGTTAATTTTATGTAAAACTCTGTTAAGACTATTCCAGGAGGAATGGAAGGCGACCAGAGGTGTGTTGCGTAGGCATAGTATGATAAAAATTTTATATATGTTTTTTTAATATTATATTTTATATTTAATAACGTGGAAGATGCGTAGTAAAAGATATCATTAATAAAAAAAATAGGAAACAATAGGTGGGAATGGCATTAACCATCTTATAGATTGAAAGTCTATATGGAAATAACATGTATGACGTAGACGGGCAAACCTTTGAACCTTGGTTTAGAAGACGCCCAAAACGACATAAAAATTCTTCTCATAAAGTAGCTGCATTTTTTCGCACGGTTTAACGTATATGAGCTACTGTCCAGGGATGTCGCGAGACACTTGTTACTCTAACTTTCGTTCGATCGCATTGCGTATTATTGGGATCTCTATACTAGCATCTTGTACTCATACTTATATTATGGAACTTAGATTATTTCAATAAACAAACAAGTTATGTTCAACTATTTTGGTAAATTTATTTTCCGCTACAATAAACCAGCCTTAAAATAAACTTTTTAGGTCCGAATATAAAGAATTCTCGTTAGGATCCCCGCAGGAAAATGATTATATATGAAATGTTAGTTGGCGCTTTATTGATTTTATGAATATAAATAAAACTTACACCATAGTATTCGAAATTTCATCAGGGTTTTCACTATCATTTTATTTTTTAGATAAGATATTTTTTACCAAAGTTATTGCAATTTTAATGACACGTGTCAAATTTTACATTATTTCTATACTGTGAGAATATTCAGATTATGTGTGTTTATTATATCGTTAAATTTTTTTTTTTTTGTCAAGGGAATCTTGTGAATCTTCCATTAGCCATGGAGTGTTTGCAGGCCTTAAAAACCCGGAAATTTCCATGACTGCCCAGTTGCACAAAGTGTACAGCTGGGAGACCACCGAGGACCGCGGTCGCCGGCTACGCCCCAAATTCTTACTGGATAAACACACTAAAAACCCTCCTGCGCTTGTTTGCCCCAAACCGAAACTCCCTTTTCAGGTGTAACTTCAGTTTGCGATGCGCAGCCTAGTCAACTGGCCGTTGCCTTCCCCAAGCCTAGTTTGCCCAGGCGTTTCCTTCTGGCATTCGTTTCTTTTATGGCCGTCAACGCCACATTTGAGGCACGCTTTTCTTCGGTCTTGGCCTTTGCAGTTATACTGGTTATGTCCATAGCCCGGACATTTAAAACAGCGCCTTGCATTCGCTCGAAGGCGCACTCTGTTAGAAGCCCAGCCAATTTGGATACTTCCCTTCTTGGCCAGGCGTAGAGCATCAACCTCGAGCAGCTCTACCACTGCCATTTAGCTCGTGGTGCCTTTAGTTTTGAAAATGGAGACTGAGGGTAGTAGATCTCCACGTTCCATTCCTATATCTTTGGCAACGGCTTCCCTTATTTCTAGTTCGTTCGTGACCCCATCCAGAACGCAGATTTTGAGTTTTAGCATGGGGATTATATCCCGGACGTTCGAATCAGGGCCCGTTCCCGCTTAAACCGCTTCCTTTAGTTTCCCGGAATCCTCTATCGATTACAGCTCGATCAGGACGCTGCCGCCTTGTGTCTTACGGATTCGGTGAACCTTAGCCCCTGAATCTTCGAGCATGACGTTCTTCTTGATGTTCTGTGTCGGTTCCTGCACGCTTTGAACCTGATCATTATAATTTTGCTTCATCATTATTTTTTAAAATGTTTTCTCCTTCTAACCTGTTCTGTCTTATGTAGTTGAATGCGGGACATGATGCAGCCAGTCATCGCGATGGTCTCGCAATGGTCGGCTCCACGAACCGGGTGTCCCCTAGCGTAGTGGCCTTGTGGAAAGCCCCACTCTCCCCGAAGCAGGGCCCTGCCCGTGCGCTACCCGACACTACTACGGAAAACGAGATTATTCGCCGGCTGATAGAGCAGCCAGACTAGTTAGCTAGACAGCTGCGGGCTCCTGTACTATCCGGCGGCCTGGAGGTGCAGTTCCCAGATTTTGACCTGTACCGGTCTACGGAGTTTGCCATCCCAATACGGAGGGCCGACCACCGTGAGCCACGATGATCGGTAGCATCATGCTGCTTGGTTTTTTTAGCCTGTAAAAAGAATTATTGTTGGTGTACCTAGAAGTAGAATTTAAAAGAAAAAAGTTGTAATTAGTGGTATCGGTACAACGATGGTACAAGTACCTAATTAAGAAGCGAATGCACAGAGTGATAATAGTTTAAATAGTGATAATAGTTTTACACAATAATAGTTTAAATAAGATTTAAAAAAGTGCGTCGCGGGACGCCCTAAAGAAGTCAAACCTGTTATTAAGTCCGAAAATTGATATTACTATTTTATTATTAAACGTGTTTTTTTGCGCAGCATTTCAATTAAAACGAACCACATTTTTTTTTGTCTTTATCTATGTTTATACATAGTAAAAATTGTTTGTATTTTTTTATTTTGAAAGTATATATATATAACACTTTTTTTGGTCATTTTCAAATCGCTATAGTTTCACTAAAAAATAATATATATTTACCAAAATTTAACCATGGGTTCTTTGACTCTTTCACTTCCCGGGGCCGTTGGAATTTTTAAAAAATTTGGATAAAAAAAAGATTTGCAATCCTTCAATTTTTTGATAAATTGTATTTTATCGGTCTTTACGGACAATATTATTATTCATCAATTACAAATTAATGCAATTTAATGAATAATATTTTAAACTGCTTTATTGTTAATGATCGCCAATAGCGTGTATCCATTAACAGCAGTTCAATAAATTTTCTAAATTAAAAATAAATTTTTAATTTAATTTTATTTCTTAGATGTTAAGAAAAAAAATCTTTGAGAAAAAATAAATGTCTCATCAGTGCCAACGAGAATCGAACTCGTGATCTTCTATTTGCCGGATAGACGCTTTAACCAACTAAGCTACGGCACGAGACGACACTCGATGATACCAATGATACCAATGATACCAATACACTTATTCTCTCTCAAAGAAGTATAAATAAAATACAAATACACTTTTAGTGTATCATTGGTATCATCGAGTGTCGTCTCGTGCCGTAGCTTAGTTGGTTAAAGCGTCTATCCGGCAAATAGAAGATCACGAGTTCGATTCTCGTTGGCACTGATGAGACATTTATTTTTTCTCAAAGATTTTTTTTCTTAACATCTAAGAAATAAAATAAAATTAAAAATTTATTTTTAATTTAGAAAATTTATTGAACTGCTGTTAATGGATACACGCTATTGGCGATCATTAACAATAAAGCAGTTTAAAATATTATTCATTAAATTGCATTAATTTGTAATTGATGAATAATAATATTGTCCGTAAAGACCGATAAAATACAATTTATCATATTTATTCAATTATCATCGGATGATAAAATATTATCCTTCAATTTTTTTTATTAAAATCGGTTCTAATTATCCGATCGACGCGACTTTTTTTTCTCCCGATAGAATATTTATTTTAGATCTTAATTCTCGAATTTGATGCGTGCACAAATCTTGGTTTGATAGTAGTATCAATAAAACTAAATCTTGCATATGAATAGAAAACTAATAATTACTTTTACCTTACTTTTCGAGCTGTAAAAGAAAATAAAATTTAAGGTGACACTGCCTGTTGAGAGTTTTTGATACGCTGTATGAAAAAATTTCTTTTATTCGTGTTAAAACAAAGGAGAGATATTTAAATCAGTAGAAAAAAATAATAAAGACAGAGAATTTCTTTCAAAAATTATTTTATTTTTTCATGGTGCATCAAAGACTCTCCATAGGCGGTCGCACTTTAAACTTTATTTTCATTCATAGCACAAAAACAATGGGAAAAGTAATTATTAGATTTCTATACATAAAAATTATGTATTTTTATTGATACTACTACCAAACCAATATTTGTGCACGCATCAAATTCGAGAATTAAGATCTAAAATAAATATTCTATCGGGAGAAAAAAAAGTCGCCACGATCGGATAATTCGAACCTATTTTGATAAAAAAAGTTTGAAGGGTTGTAACTCTTTTTTTTATCCAAATTTTTTAAAAATTCCAATGGCCCCGGGAAGTGAAAGAGTCAAAGAACCCATGGTTATATTTTGGTAAAAAAATATTAATTTTTAGTGAAACTATAGCGATTTGAAAATGACCAAAAAAAGTGTTTAGTTTTTTTTCCACTTTTTTGCCCTCTTTTCGACTATAACTCTTGTCCTTTGAAACTTGACCTTTCGTATAGAAGTAGAAGAAACGCGGATGCGGATGTTTTGTGACCATTTTTGTGGAAGTTATTCAATAAAAGCGGGAAGTGCACATTTTTATTTATCCGACAGTATATCATGCATAATATTCTAACATAGACCTCGGTTAACGCAAAATGACCCCTAGTATAAAAATTTTTTTTTTGTCAACGTTGCTATGAAAGTTTTCACTTCAATTATTTTTTAGAAATTCAAAATGCCGTATAAGTGGTCGAAATCTTCATTTTCTGGCTACTTGAAGCATCTCACGTAAAAAAATGAAGCTTCATTTTGGGTAAGCTTATGAACTAACCTAAAAAGGCTTAATTTTTAAAATTAAGCTTACGGAATAACCTAAAAAGACTTAATTTAAAAAATTTTTAAAAAGCCTTTAATAAAAAAAATTTAATAAAGGCTTAATTTTGAAAATTAAGTCTTTTTAGGTTTCCCGTAAGCTTAATTTTAAAAATTAAGCCTTTTTAGGCTAGTCCGTAAGCTTACTTCAGTAAACATCAGTTACTTCAGTACGTAGGATTTTAGGCTAATACCAACCAAAAAATCGAATTCACAGGGAAATTTCCCATAGGGGTATCTATTTAAAAAACTTATAACCGGTTTGTGTAAACACAACCTAAATGCATGGAACATGTTTACTTCCAAATGAGGACTAGATATAATACAAATGTTACTCAACATTACAATACAATTTTCTATTGTTGTAATTTGTAATTATCACCTTACTAGTTGTTAAGATTCTAAACCCAAACTATTTTGATTCCCTAAACCTGAATTATTATATGTCCCTGAACCTGAATTATTCCAAGTCCCTAAATCGATATTATTCTAAGTCCATAAACCTGTATTATCCTAAGTCCTTAAGCCTAGATTTTTCAGTCTTTTAAAAGTATTTTATTTTTTTATATATACTTCCCTAATTATTCTAAGTCTTATTTGACCCCCCCCCTTTAAAAAGGACAAATTTGACCCCCCCCCCCCTTAATTTTCAAGTTCTGAAGTACCCCCTCCCTATAAACATGTTCCATGTTAATATTTTTTTTTATTGCATCTTTTTGGTTTTACAAATTAATTGCTAAAAAAATTATGAGTAAATTTGAAAAAAAATTCAATGGGCCCAATGTGGGCACTTTTGCCACAAAAGGGCTAAAAAATTAGAAGGAATTATGTTTCATATATATAAAAACATCTAAAAAATTTGGGGTCAACCGTTGAAGGTCATTTTGAGAGCTAGACCATTTACCTAGATTAAACCCTATTTTTTTTTCTTTTTTAATTGTGCTAAATTAATCGATATTAATCGGGGAACCCTTTCAAATTTCGCTGTCTCAACATATAAGCTTGTAAAAACATAAAAATATATATCCTCAGGTAAAATTTCCCACGGAATCCAAATTTTCGGTCAGTTTTTTGATTGGACACGTGACTTGGCGGGAAATTTGAAATTTCTAACAAATGAAAATCTTAAAATCAGATTTTTTGCTCTAGTTTTTTAAGGAAGCTAAAAAACAAAACAAAAATTTTACCATAAGAAGTATACATAAAGACAAATATTTTGGGTATTTCAAAAGCAAACTTGGTTTCTCTGCTGGAGAGATATTAATGCTAGAAGCATATAATTATATACTGTAAATAGATCAAACCAATAATAGGAATAATAATAATAATAATAATACCAATTGTCTTGTGTTTCTGAAAGATAGATGATGTAAAAAAAGCCAGGTGCGAGAAAGAAAAAAGACCCGGCTGAATATATTTTTCATATCCTCTATCCTTCAGCTTCCCTAAGACAGCATGACTCATTGAATAGTCGTTCTATTTCAACTATACTTCTATTGCTAGAAGTTGGAACGTATTTACTCAATTTCTCGCGCATGCGCAACTCGAGAAAAAAAATTTTGAACCACGGAATTTGATAGCCAGGGAAATTTCCTATCCGGGATTAAAAGGAAAAGTTTTTTTGCAATAAAATAAGAGTCTGAGAGAATTTTTAGTAAATTTTGCGGTCTTAAAATTTAAAAAAAACAAAATTTAAAAAGCACAAGAAAATCTAATACGGCTGTAAAAAATCAAAGAGAAGACCTAGGAGGCTGCAAATTGAGGAGTTTACTTGTTTTTGATAGTACTTTGAGGGAAAAATATTTTGGAACCGATTTGAAGACCCAAGAATTAGGTTCTCATACACTTGAGGAATATCAACCCATATAGAACTGCATTTTATATTAAATTTTCATAAATTTTATCATCAAAATTAATGCATTTAATTTAATATAATTAATAAAATTGAAAATTTAAAATGATAAAAAAATTTTTATTAAAAAATCTATTAACAGTGACAGTAATTATAAAATATAAAGTAATTATCTTTATTTTATATTTTATTTTATTTATAAATAAATTTTTATCTTCACTGAGACTTCTCATTATTTATAATGACTTACTAGTATCACCTGAGATTAAATTTAAGAATCCGGCAATTAGACTACAATATCTTCATTTATGACGGAGGTAATTTGTTAAAATGAATAATTTATAATAATATACATATATATATATATTGATATATTTATTATTTAAGAGCGCCTTTTAATAAATATATGTATGTATTATTATTTAATAGTAGTAATAATAAGAATAGGGGGGAATTATCTCTGTTATTTGGCTAGCTCGGCACGAGAAACGAGACAAGTGGGGGAGTTCTAAGAAAAAGGTATTTATGTGGAGAAATATGATAATATGTGAACATGCACTTAAACTAAATGAATTAAACACTTATTTATTTATTATAAAATATTTAAATGATACTTTATTAATAATTTTATATTATTTTATATAATTTTATATTGCCTGGTAGGCTTTTGAACAAAATAAAAAAATGTAATACGAAATAATAAACCCGCGTGGCTTTACATAAAAATATTCACGATCAGCGCGCAATTACACATACACACTTTTACGATACCGCGCTGCTTAATCTGCTGCTGGAATCGTCTACTATCCATCAAAAAAAGATGTGGACCTCTCGTATTTTTAAAATATTTTCTAGAAAAATGGTCCCAGAATGTTCGGGTGAAAAAAAATCTGTTGACAAATTATCCTTCAATCTCTGTGAAAAATTTTATGATTGTAACTTTATTAGGAAGGGAGGGACAGCAATAAATGCATCAAAAAAGTAAGAAAAAAAAAATTTTATTTTTTATGCCGTTTTTAAACGTTTAATTGGTGCATTAAAAATTATTTTATATTAACCAAATTTTAACTGCAGATTCTTTAACCCTTTAACTTCAGGAGAGCGTTAGAATTTTCAAAAAATATTAAGAATTACTTTGTTTATAACAATTTAAGCTAAAATCGCTTCTGCTTATCGTAGAAACGTAATTCTTTTTTTAAATGACAGGTAATCATACCTGGATTACAATTTTAGAATTTGGTCAATGTCAAAATATTGGTTTGATAACAGTATCCAAAAAACGAGTGAATTTTTATTAATAGAATGCTAATAAATAAGCCCCATTGTTCATTAATAACCTGATGAATAAAAAAATTTATGATCTAAGCACCCGTAGATATCCTTGAATTTTTTTACGAATTAGGGTGAGCGTAACAGATATGGAACCTGCAATATCGTCAGGAAAAACCGAGGGAAAACTTCTATTCAAGCAAGACTTAAGGCATATATGCCCTTTTCAGAGTTTTCTTGTCTAATTAAGGTCTTAATTTATATTAAAAATGCGTTTGTCTTGATCATAATATGTATTCAATAATGCCTACGCTTACCTTGTTTCTTTAAAAAATATAAAGATATTGGCAGGTGTTTAGGTCATAAACTTTTTTATTCATCAGGTTATTAATGAACAATGGGGCTTATTTATTAGCATTCTATTAATAAAAATTCACTCGTTTTTTGGATACTGTTATCAAACCAATATTTTGACATTGACCAAATTCTAAAATTGTAATCCAGGTATGATTACCTGTCATTTAAAAAAAGAATTACGTTTCTACGATAAGCAGAAGCGATTTTAGCTTAAATTGTTATAAACAATTTATTTATTAATATTTTTTGAAAATTCTAACGCTCTCCTGAAGTTAAAGGGTTAAAGAATCTGCAGTTAAAATTTGGTTAATTTAAAATAATTTTTAATGCACCAATTAAACGTTTAAAAACGGCATAAAAAATAAAATTTTTTTTTTCTTACTTTTTTGATGCATTTATTGCTGTCCCTCCCCTCCTAATAAAGTTACAATCATAAAATTTTTCACAGAGATTGAAGGATAATTTGTCAACAGATTTTTTTTCACCCGAACATTCTGGGACCATTTTTATAGAAAATATTTCAAAAATACGAGAGGTCCACATCTTTTTTTGATCGATAGTACTTGTGGATGATGTCGTCTGCTAGGATGCTGAATAATGGTGTAAGCTATTGGATGCTGATGCAGAATTTTTATCTACTGCTGTCGGCCTTCTCACTTTACACGATCTTGTTTTTATTTTAATATTATCACTTTATTATTTAATGGTGACCGTGATCGGCTAATATATATAATTAATTAATTTATGTAAAAATAATTGAGTTTCACTATATTAATAATGATCGCTTTATGATTAATTACTTAATTAAAGTAAAAATGTCTCCAAGGCAAAACGCGTATCTTTACCAGTATTTTTGGCACTTGGAGGTGCGAAACCGTTACTTGCTCTATGGACATCGCACGTGATGTCGCGGTCCAGAGCTGAAACCGGAATGCTCGCAAAGGAAACGGCGTGGTCTTCTATTACGGCGCCGTGCGGTTGATACTATAAATCATTATCAGTCGATATAAAAATCTATAACTTTTATTGATCGGTGCTGCTTTTTATTGATCTTCTATTAAAATATTTTTAAACTAGAAATAATATCTTTGAAATTTCATTGTTGCTAGGCGGAAATATTCTGTCTTGAAGATTTGAGGCGCGCGAATATGTGTGTATGTATGTTTGCAAATATTAAATAATTTAATATTTAATATTTGCTTGTAACGGCCAAAAATGCCTCGTTACACATTCAGACTATTGCTTATATTCAATGACTTATTAGTTACAAATATGTACTAGGTTCTTTCACCTCCATAACAATGTCTATTTTCAATTTTTAATAAAACTTATTAATGGTTTGTATTTTCATACAACCAACTTTCATGGAAAATGCTCACATATAACAGTTTTAACGTATACTCCCTAATCATTATATGCCCTAGAACCAAAGTTATAATAAATTCCGAAATATAAATTATCCAAAGTACATACACCTAAAGTATTCTTTGTTTTTGATCTTATCTTAATATATTTTTTTTCATAGCATTTTATTTTGATTTGATTTTTTTTTTATTTTTTTTAATTTTTTTTTACAATAAATTTGACAATTTACAATTAATTTTACAGCATTTTCAGCACGATTATTTTCTGTGCTAAGATTCGAAAGTGTCATTCATGAATTTGATCCTTATTTTAACTACAGATCTACAAAGTTTTTAACAGAAGAAGGTTTTTATTCTTTTTTAAATTGGTTTGATGATCGTGTTTGGTATCCACTTGGCCGCATAATTGGAGGTAAGATAATTTTTGCTCTATAAAAAATTCATTTTTAATTGAATATTGTTTGATTAGAGAAAATTTAATATAAAATTTCAAAAGAAATATATTTTAACTATTTTGGGTTTCACTAAAAAATCCCACTTTGACTTATTTGTTTTAATTTTTTATAATTTATTTAAATAGTTTAGCAAGGTAATTTGAGAAATAAATAATGGTGAAATTATTTTCTTTTTAACCAGTGCACAGTTTATTTAAAATATAAAACTCCTTTTCTCACACACACACACACTTATAAAATTTTACACAAACCACTAGGAAAACGCATTAACTGATATTAAATGAAATAAACGGCAATTTAGTTTTGACAAACTGTTGACATGTTCAAATAAATTAAGAATAAATTTGAATTTAATTTGGCTAATAAATTTTGAATAAATATAGAGAAAAAATAAATAACTTAATTTAACTCGATAATGAAAAAAATCTGATATGAAAATATGTCTAAATACGCAAACGATGTAGCTGATACCGAGTGAGTGCAACGACTGAAAGAGCCGGAAGAAGAAGAGATCAAAATTTTAAGAACGGAACATGCGTTTTCCTCGTCGTTCATATACTCATACACACAAATATACATATATACAATATTTTACAAAATTATAAAAATATTTTATAATAATAATTATAATACAATTGATTTTTTAATAAAAAGTAGATTAGTATAATAAATTTAATTCATTTAATATTTTTAATAAAACGAAAATCAATAAATTACGATACAAAAAAATACAGAAAATTAATTTACGTTGTAATACAAAGAAAAGTGAAAATTACGCGGCAATTATAAATTTTGAATATACTTAGTTTGAACAAATTGTAACGTAATGGCATATGGGCCCAAATAAAGGGCGCAATATTCAAATAAAAAGAATCAAGTGTGATTCATGTTAATGATATTTAACAAATCAAGAAAAGGAACAAACTCAAAATCTTGTGTAATCTGCCCCTGAGGAAACAAAACTACAGAATACGACAGTATCCGCAAACGACAGAATACAACAAAAATATATATAAAATAAAAATATGTGTGTATTTTTTGCGTAAATATATCTTCACTATATTTATATTATACATATTTTGCTTGTAAAGAAATTCGAATCGGCAGGTGACGCATATTATGATATTATATTCTTTTTTTATCTTTTTCATTGTTAAAAATTTCGGAGAACCGCAATAATCGTATATTTTTACCCATGGCCACAAAAGTAAAGAATGGGCCAAATCGCACGTAAATTACCGTCCGAGGCTAAGCCGTGGATGGTAAACTGCGATTTGGGGCATCCTTTTTTTGTGGCCAAGGACAAAACATAATTTTTCTTGCTCAGTGTCGAGAAAATGCGTTTTTTCGAATAGCGCAGCGGCCAGAAAACACGAAGTTTCTGGACACTAACAAGAAAAATGATTTTTTATTTCATGATGAAAATATGCTTCCTTTTCTGCCCTGAAAACTATGCTTAAAACTAGCATTTTTTTCCACTTTTTTTTTCTAGGGAAGTGACTACTTTTAAATGTAGTATTTTTTTTTTTTATTTAATTAAATTATTCTTAAAAAAAAAAAAACGGGACAATCCGGGACTCGACCCACCAACCATGGGTTTAATAGAATTATCAACATGCCTCTAGGCTACCGCACTATAGACAAAATTAAATCTAATTTCGATAAATTTAAACTGTGAATAAAGAGCGAGTGAGATAGAATATATACGACTGTCGACTGAGGACCGTATATACTTCGTTATTTATCCACGCACATTTTTAATATTATTCCTTATAAATGTATATATGTAAATTATTTATTTAATCTTATTATTTTTTCTTTTGCATGAAAAGGAAGCAATTTACATCTCCAAATAAAAAACTATGTCTTGTACACGAAGCTAAACACCTTTAGCCCTTGTATAAAAAATAGATATTTCTAAGTATACAAATATAGGAGATTTAAATTTATTTATTGATTAAGAATTAAAATTTTTTTATTCTTAAATCTTTTTTTCGTCACTTTTTATCACTTTTAGTTAAAGTTTATAATTCATAATAGTTACTGGGTACTTTATAAGAGCAAAATAATTTATAAAATATTAAATAATAAATTTTTAATGTTGGGGAAAAGAGTTCTTTTAATTTTTGAGCAAAAAGTTGGAGACAAAATTTTTTACATATTCATGTATCTGTCACATGCAAAAAAGATGGATAAAAAAAATTCCTAATACCTGAACCTCTATGTAAAACTGTTAAGTATATTATGTCCAAAATTAGAAAAAAAAACATTTTCAGACAAAAGTGTTTACAAATTCAGGTATCAGATGCAAGAAATTAAATAATAACGAATTCCCTGAAACTAGTTTTCTCATGGAATAATTTTAGGTTTTACGTCGGAAAAGAAAAAAAGTAATTCTTTTTTTTATTTCTTGAAGCAAAAAATTTTGATACAAAAGTCTCATCAAACTCAGATATCAGATCTAAAAACGAGAACAAACGTTATTTCTTTAACTATAGTTTAAGAAATTAATAAATTTTAACTATAGTTTAAGAAATAACGTTTTTTCTCGTTTTTAGTTATTAATTCCTTATAATAAAATAGATACACTTAACGCCATCCTAAACCCAAATGTGTCGGTAAAAATTTCTTAAATGCCGGCTTTCTTTTTTAAGCTGTAGAAAAAATTAAAAAAATATTTTAGGCTATAAAGAATGATTTTTCCAAGGAAATGAATCAATATGAAGCCCCAAATTTTATTAGAAATGGATTGGGGACCTTTTTCAAAATGAACTCTGCCTTACCGACTCAATGTTAAAAGCATAGGGGTTTAGGATGGCGTTAAAAATAACTCGTGTGATTATACGATAAAATTAGTAAATTTACGAAAAGTTACTAAATTTTTAAAAAAATTCGCGATTTCGTTATAAAAATCGTAAATTTACAAAGTTTGGTAAATTTGCGACAAATTTAGTAATTAACGATTTATTTTTTTGTAAATTTCAATTCAATTAAAATTCGAAATTTTTTGACGAAAATTGTAAAATTATGACTTATACAGTTGTAAATTTACGATTTTGTCGAAAATTTACGAAAAAATAAATCATTAATTTACTGCATTTGTCGAAAATTTACCAAAATTAGTAAAAATCGCGAATTTTTTGGAATATTTACTAATTTTTTGTAAATTTACTAATTTTATCGTATAATCACAGGAGTTATTTTTAACAGTGTATTATTTGTCCAAAAAGAAAAAAAAATATAGTGGTGTTTTTTAATTTTTGAAAAAATAATTATAATACGAGAATTTTCAGAAATTTAGATATCTTTAGAAAGTTTCGGCACTTCAGGTTTCTTTCTTGAAAAAATTGTACAGCATTTTATAAACTATTTTTAGGAGAGCTTTAAAAACTCCCAATAATTATGACCATTTTTTAAATACACAGTCAAAAGTAACTTCCTTAGATTAACAAAAATACGCTGCCAACTAGCTAGCACTAAGTTTCCTCAAACAATGAGCTTAATACTTCAATAAGCCACGATATTACCGATTACAAATAAAATTTTGGTAAAGAAATTTCCAAACAATTAATTATTAAATTCGAGATATCGAGAAAAAACCATATTTTCAAATATAAGTACTGTTACGTATGATAGGTCATAATTCGAGCTATCGCATCCGCATTCTTTAATATTTATATATTTAATTATATTAATATTTATATATTTATATATAATTATTCCTGCTTATGTTAGCTCGTAAATCGAGCTAACATACCTGCATTTCCTCTTTCATACATTCTTTAATATCCTATTTCACCAATTCAGATCCGGCTCCTAATAAATTGACAGAAATATAAAATCGAAGGTCATTAATGACGCATTTATAAATATTTTAGGCAACGATGAGTTGCATAAATCCCCTCACGATTTCCCCCGAAATAATCAACGACGCTTTCGTTAATTGGACGTGACGAGACCGACGCTTCCGCGTATTGGACAATCCCACCTAAATTCAAGTACCTGGGCAGTTACTAATTAGTTTATATAATATACCCGCAACTGCCCTAAATGCAGTTCTCCTGTCAGTTCCTCTCAGTTACTCTTACATCCTCCCATGATAACTGGCCTACTAACATCAGGTCTAGTTTAGGAGACATATATTCGATTAGAACGAACTTCGATTATAATTATCTTACAGTTTAATTATCCATTCAGACTTATTGACTTAGACGGTTTTTTTATATCAACTTATAATAAAGTCATTAACTTAATTAAAAGTGCTTAGTGTATTTATTTAATTGTGATAACTTCCTTCTACAATCAAGAACTTAACGCAGTTAAGTTCAGCCAGCTTTAATACCCGAGGTCTACAACATATTCATCAATATTTATCATCATATATCAACCACTAATTTCATATATAATTATTTAAAATACCTGGGGCACTCAATATCCCCAGGATAAACTTATTTATATTTATTTATATATTACGTATCCAGAATTAAACCTCAGGATACGTAACAGTACTTTCATAGAAATAAATGAGATATTACATCCAAATTAAAAAAAAAAAAAAAAAATAAGTAGTTTGAGATTTTTTGATGAAAAAATTAAAAAACAAAAATTAGGTGTTAATTCCATAATGGTTGCGAAATATCGCCGGTTACAATATTTTCAGATATATAGTACTTTCATGGAATTCAATGTGGTAATATACCAAAATAAAAAAGAAATATTGCAGTTTTTTTAATTTTTTTGTTTTTTTAATATTGAGAAAAAAATTTTGAAAAAATTTCGGTATCAAATCCAAAAAATTACTATAAACGAATTTTCTAAAACTAGTACTCTCATGAAATAAATTAGGTAGTAAATCCAAAAAGAAAAAAAAAATTGGTGTTTTTTGTATTTTTTTGTGGTGAAAATTTTTTTCGCAAAATTTTCAAAAAAATAATTATCAGATTCGATATATTGAGTAAAAATCATACTTTCAAATATAAGTAATTTTATGGAAATAAATCTGTGGTGAATAAGAAGAACGGCATAATAATGTTCTATGTATAAGCATAGGACTTATGCCGTTCTTCATATTCACCACAGAAATTACATCCAAAATAAAAAAAACAAAGTGGTTTTAGATTTTTTGATGAAAAAATTATTTGAAAAAAAATTAGTTCTTAATTCCATAATGGTAGTGAAATATCACTGGTTATAAACACACACACACACAGACTTTTTCTTAAAACCGATTTTTTGGCTTCCTGAGGTCTCAAAACGTGCTTATATGCCAAAACATTAAAAACCAAAATGACAACATTTTCAAAAAATTAGTAAATATTGGGAAAAAATCGTATATTTTCTAAATTTATACCTCATTTTCCGGCAATTTTCGTCTTAAATTTTTTTGTATTGAAAAATAAAAAAAACACAATTTTTTTTCTTTTTGGATGTTGCCTCTAATTTTTTTTATAAGCGGCTACTAGTTTTAAAAACATCGTTTTTACTCAATTTCTTGGATCTGATACTTAAATTTTTGAAAATTTTCATCTTAAAATTTTTTGGATTAGTAAATAAAAAAAACGACATTATTTTTTTTTTATTTTACGTATATAGAACCTCAATTTTTACGGCAGTTCTAGTTTTAAGAAAAATATTATCATTTATTTTTAATTTTCACTGATTTCAATTTAAAAATAGTGAAAATTTTTGTCTTAAAATTTTTTCCGTCATAAGCTGTAAAAGAATATCATTATAATTTTTCTTTCTGGACGTCATACCTTTGTTGTATACTATTGGAAATTAGAATTTCAATTTAATTCCGAACATTAATACATAATATGCTAGAAATTTTTGTCTTCCTAAAATAATATGCCATAGAGCCAACAATTTGGCAGTGGTTATTTATTTTTTGATGGCTCAAATTGTAAGACAGAAATTTGTACAAATTCAGGCCTTGGGTACAAGACTTTAATTAATACATAAAAATATAAATTATTTTTGTAAATTGACAACTTCTACTGCTTGCGGGATTCATATTAAATTTTGAAAGACAGAATCAAATTATCAGTTTTTTTTTTAACCCATTAACGCCCAATCGACACAATAGCTCGAATTATGACCTATCATACGTAACAGTACTTATTTGAAAATATGGTTTTTTCTCGATATCTCGAATTTAATAATTAACTGTTTGGAAATTTCTTTACCAAAATTTTATTTGTAATCGGTAATATCGTGGCTTATTGAAGTATAAAGCTCATTGTTTGAGGAAACTTAGTGCTAGCTCGTTGGCAGCGTATTTTTGTTCATCTAAGGAAGTTACTTTTGACTGTGTATTTAAAAAATGGTCATAATTATTGGGACTTTTTAAAGCTCTCCTAAAAATAGTTTATAAAATGCTGTACAATTTTTTCAAGAAAGAAACCTGAAGTGCCAAAACTTTCAGGTTATCAGCGTTTAAACCCACTTTATTATTGAAGATATTATTGAAGATGAAATGATTGTTGAAATATCATTATTGCAAAATATTGAGAAAAAAAAACTTATAGCCGGTTGGTGTCAATCAAAAGATATCTAAATTTCTGAAAATTCTCGTATCATAATTATTTTTTCAAAAATTAAAAAACACCCCTATATTTTTTTTTCTTTTTGGACAAATAATACATTCAAATAATACATACAAAAATAACTCCTGTGATTATACGATAAAATTAGTAAATTTACGAAAAATTAGTAAATATTCCAAAAAATTCGCGATTTTTACTAATTTTGGTAAATTTGCGACAAATGCAGTAAATTAATGATTTATTTTTTCGTAAAGGCTATTGCCGGATAAATATAGTGATTTGGCCCCCCTCCCCAATATCAAAAAAATTATTCGCATCCGAAAAATATTATGAAAACTAACCGATCGCCGTTGGAATTAGCTTCCTAGCCCATATTAGGCGCCCTTCAACCTTAAAAAACCTTAAAAATCGTGTTTTTTGCGTTTTTTTTTGTTTCTCCGCACTGTGTTGAGCTATTAATCTGAAAGTTGCGTAGAAAAAAAGGGCACAGAGTGTATTTTCAATCTTCATTGGTTTTAAACCTTTAAGACCATTTTAAGACCCCGAAAATTTATTTTTAATTTTCGAAAAATTGGTTTTTTGAGCATAAAAAAAAATAACCAGCGTTAAATTTCTTCAAACTGACCTAAAAAGTTGAAAAAAAGTATATTTTACTGATATCAGTCTTGTCCTAGAGGGGGAGCTCATCTCCACACCTTCAAAACTCAAAAAACGCGTTTTTTTGCCTCTACACGATTAAAATGCAATAGAATTGGAAAAATTCGTTTTGGAACCTCCCTAAATCTTTTTGAGCATCTATCTATACGTTTTAACTAAAATATATTTCATTAATTATTGTTTTTAGACCCTTATGACCACTCAAGACCACCTTAAGAGCCCAAAAATTGATTTTACATTTTCGAAAAATCAGTTTTTTTGAAATTAAAAAATTATACCTGCCTTTAATTCTTTCAAATTGGACTAAAAAGGCAAAGAAAATTATTTTTTAACGATATCAGTCTTGTCCTGGAGGGGGAGCTCATCCCCACCCCTTCAAAACTCAAAAAATGCGTTTCTTTGCCCCTACACGATTAACTTATTGATTCCTAAGAAGAAACTGCATTTGACAGAGCTGTAAAACCTATTCCATTTAGAGCATTTGACTCAAATTAGTAAAATAAAACACAAAAATAATTTCAAAATGCGGACATTTATAAATGGCGGACATTTATAAATGGCGGACTAATATGGTGGTCAGAAAAAATTAAATTTTGATATTTTTTGATAAAAATTTGTGTGAATGGTATTTTTTGGGTGCTAATTACGAATATATAGTTATTTATCAAAAATTTTTAAATGGCGGAACCAATATGTTCGTTGAAAAACTCGATATTTCGAGATTTTTGACGATTTTGAGCCTGAGCAGAAACTGTAAGTTATATAACCATAAAACCGGTTTCATTTAGGGCATCTAAACATGTAATGTGAAAAAATATTTATTTATCTATCTATTTTTCAAAAACTCAAAATGGCGAGACTAAGAAGAAACTGTAAGTTTCTTCTGTGTCCGCTATATTGATCGGCCATTTTGAATTTTAATAAATAATTTTCATTTTTTCATATAACATGTTTAAATGCCCTAAATAAAACCGGTTTTACGCTTATACTATTTACAGTTTCTTCTCAGGCTCAAAATCGTCAAAAATCTCGAAATTTCGCATTTTTCAGTAGCCACATTAGATCCGCCATTTTGAGTTTTTGAAAAATAGATAGACCTTCGTAATGAGCATCCAAAAAATACCCTGTACACAAATTTTGACCAAAAAATAACGAAATTTAGTTTTTCGTGTCCGCCATCTTTATCTACCATTTTGAATTTTTTTCGAAAAAAATTTATATTTTCCACATAAAATGTTTAAATGCCCTAACTGAAACCGGTTTTATGGTTATATAACTTACAGTTTCTGCTCAGGCTTAAAATCGTCAAAAATCTCGAAATTTTGAGTTTTGAAACTGCCATATTGGTTCCGCCATTTAAAAATTTTTGATAAATAACTATATATTCGTAATTAGCACCCAAAAAAATACCATTCACACAAATTTTTATCAAAAAATATCAAAATTTAAGTTTTTCTGACCACCATATTTGTAATATTTTGGAGGAAATATTTGGGGAAATTGTAGGAAAATTGGTTTGGGTTTATAAATAAATTCACACGTGATTAAAATAATAAAATAATTATTAAAACGCACTTATTGAATGTATTATATACAAATAATTAAATGTTAGATTAGAGACATTCTACAATTGAGCGATTGACGTCTGCGATCGTGCGCAGCGCTTGCGTTTGGCAGGGAGGCAACTGTTGTAAAAAAATAAATTAAAATGCGGTAGTGGTAGAGATAGCAGAATAAAATAATGAAAAATTAGCAAAATTAATGAAAATAAATAGAAAACATGCAAAATTTATTTTTTTTTATTGTAAAAATTTTACAAATAAGAAAAAATAACCTTAAAACTATGGAAGTTTATTATTTTTATTATTTAATGAAAATAAGTTTAAAGATTTAAAAAAAAAAGTGAAAAAAAATCAAGAAAAAAAATAGTAGTTTCAAAACTTTCATTCGAGCCTTCATTCCTCTTTCATTCTCAATGAACTTAGAGAAATCTGACTATCTTATTTTAATTATAATACTTATTAAAAGAAATAAAGTTTAAAATAATAAATAATTAAAATAATATTTAAAATAATAAATAAATAAAATAATAAATATTGTTTGTTTATACACTCGATAAAAATATAATTGATAAAAAAAAGAAAACGATTTTTTGCGAGTGAATGTATTATTTATTTTTCAAAATTTAGACGTTTCGAAGCACATAGCTTCCTTTTCAATACTAAAAATAATAGTGTCATATAGTAACATATGTATACAAAAAGTATAAAATAAGTAATTGCAAACTTAAAATTAATACTTACAAAATAATTAAAATTTGATACATAAAAATACAAAAAATGTATTAGTCAACGAACATGTAATATAACCTAAAAATTTAAATTATATAAATAAATTAAAAATATATGATAACAATTTTAAAACATAATAATTTTTTAACATACGAATAAAATTACTATTTATAAAAATAATATCCATTGAGAAAAAAATAGTAAAAATTTAGAAAAAACTATGAAAAAAACTATGAAAAAAAATATATATGTGTTTATACATGTTGAAATTATTGTTATTTGTGTAAACAACAGCAGAAATAAAAACGCTCTGATTTGAAAAAATGTAAATTTATGTAAATTAGATACTATTTATGCCCTCTGTTAATGAAAAATGTATATAATCTAAATTTTAATTTATGTAGATAAAACAGATGACTGTCACTATGGTATGTAAATAAACAAAAACATAAACACTGATACATTATTTTAAAAGAATGAATTTTAACATTAATGCATGATAAATTATCACATATATTTTTTCATTTTATGTAAAGTAAACAGATAGGGTTTAAATAGTTTATGAGATATAAACTATTACTCATAAACTATTTAAACCCTATCTGTTTACTTTACATAAAATGAAAAAATATATGTGATAATTTATCATGCATTAATGTTAAAATTCATTCTTTTAAAATAATGTATCAGTGTTTATGTTTTTGTTTATTTACATACCATAGTGACAGTCATCTGTTTTATCTACATAAATTAAAATTTAGATTATATACATTTTTCATTAACAGAGGGCATAAATAGTATCTAATTTACATAAATTTACATTTTTTCAAATCAGAGCGTTTTTATTTCTGCTGTTGTTTACACAAATAACAATAATTTCAACATGTATAAACACATATATATTTTTTTTCATAGTTTTTTTCATAGTTTTTTCTAAATTTTTACTATTTTTTTCTCAATGGATATTATTTTTATAAATAGTAATTTTATTCGTATGTTAAAAAATTATTATGTTTTAAAATTGTTATCATATATTTTTAATTTATTTATGTAATTTAAATTTTTAGGTTATATTACATGTTCGTTGACTAATACATTTTTTGTATTTTTATGTATCAAATTTTAATTATTTTGTAAGTATTAATTTTAAGTTTGCAATTACTTATTTTATACTTTTTGTATACATATGTTACTATATGACACTATTATTTTTAGTATTGAAAAGGAAGCTATGTGCTTCGAAACGTCTAAATTTTGAAAAATAAATAATACATTCACTCGCAAAAAATCGTTTTCTTCTTTTTTATCAAATAAAATAATAATTTAAAATATAAAATTTTTGGTGCTAAAGTTCTAAGATTAAATTATTTTAATTGATTTTTCTGACTTGATACTGAAACAGTTTTTTACTCTATCTTAGTTATGTTAACGGTAAGCGAGTACCAGATATAACTTGGCTTATAAGTTTCTTAAACTTGTAAACCTAAATAGTCCAAGTCTTAAAATTTGTTTCTTCTAGTTCTGGTGGGTAAACAGAACTAGGAAAAACAAACTCCAAGGCTTTTGAATGTCAGGTTTCTAATTTGACTCCAAAATTTTTAAGATTTGAAAAAAAATCTTCGAGTCTTCAAATGACTCCTATAAAGCTTTTGAGAATTAATTTTGAATTATAGAAAAATATCAAAATTATTTTTAGCAAGTTCTAATAGGTAAAAAGAAATAGAAAAAAATAACCCAATTATTCTATCGGTTGCAGTTATGGTTTTGGTTCTGAAACTTTTTCTTATAGTTTTAGTTGTTAAATTGACTAACGAATAAGATATATCTTTTACCTTATAAGTTTCTGTATGAATCTGATAATCTTAATACTCCAAGTCTTAAAATTTTTTTCTTCTAATTTGGATGGACCAATAGGACCAGAAAAAATAAACTTTCAGGCTCCAGCATTTCAGGTTCCTGATTTAACACAAAAATTTTTAACATTGGGTGAAGCTGTTTGGTTCTTTGGATAAATAACTGGTGGAAAGATTGAGATTCATTGCAGATAATTCTGAACCAGACAAATTTCAAAGTTATTTCTTAGTCCTCATAGTAGGTTAAGAGAACTAGAAAAAACTAAACCAATTTTTCTAAGTGTATTAAAGTTCTTGATTTGGATCTGAAAAATTTTTTCTTATAGATTTAGTTATTATCAACAAGTGAAACCAGATGTATCTTTTAGCGAAGAAAATAACTAGAAATCTGGGATGCTTTAAATTTGGAGATGGCTATGACACTCCCTAGTCCTCTACCTTTAACTATTCGCTTTTCAGTTCTAATAAAGAAAACAAACTCAAAAGAGATTTATATTCTGAGTTACATACAGAAACATTTCTAGCTAAAAATACATCTTGATCCACTTGTCGATAATAACTAAAACTATAAGAAAAAATTATTCAGATCCAAATTAAGAACTGCAAACTATAGAATAATTGGGTTATTTTTTTCTAGTTCTTTTTACCTGCTAAAAATAATTTGATATTTATCTATAGTTCAGAATTATAAAAAATTGATTCTCAAAAGCTTTATAGGAGTCATCTGAAGACTCGAAGATTTTTTTTCAAATCTTAAAAATTTTGGAGTCAAATTAGAAACCTGACATTCAAAAGCCTTGGAGTTTGTTTTTCCTAGTTCTGTTTACCCACCAGAACTAGAGGAAACAAATCTTAAGACTTGGACTATTCAGGTTTACAAGTTTAAGAAACTTATAAGCCAAGTTATATCTGATACTCGCTTACCGTTAACATAACTAAGATAGAGTACAAAACTGTTTCAGTATCAAATCAGAAAAATTAATCAAAATAATTTAATCTTAGAACTTTAGCACCAAAAATTTTAAACTTTATTTCTTTTAATAAGTATTATAATTAAAATAAGATAATCAGATTTCTCAAAGTTCATTGAGGGTGAAAGAGGAATGAAGGCTCGAATGAAAGTTTTGAAGTTTTAGTTCATTTTACCAACTAAATTAACTAAATTAACATTTAACCAACTTCTATAGGTTTAAGGTTATTTTTTCTTATTTGTAAAATTTTTACAATAAAAAAAAATAAATTTTGCATGTTTTCTATTTATTTTTATTAATTTTGCTATTTTTTCATTATTTTATTCTGCTATCTCTACCACTACCACATTTTAATTTATTTTTTTACAACAGTTGCCTCCCTGCCAAACGCAAGCGCTGCGCACGATCGCAGACGTCAATCGCTCAATTGTAGAATGTCTCTTAGTGGACTGTATAAATATAGTTAGGCTGATTCCAGACGGAGCGCTGTTAAACGTGCGGTTACCTCAAATCTGTAGTTATACCTGCGGTTAGATTTTGTTGCCAACCTAAACGTCAGACCTACGCGAGATAGCTTCCTTATCGACGAGAAGTTTATTTAATTTATTTTCTGCTCCTAAAAATACGTAAATAAAACTGAAAAAGTTATATTTACTCTTTTTTATTTACATGAAAAAAAAGTTAATTATACTTTTATTATTATAATATTATTCATAATAATATTAAAATTATTTTTATATACTACATAAAAATACAAAATAATTTAACTTATTATTTTTTTTTCTTATTCTTTATTTCTAAAGTTTTATTTACGTATTTTTAGGAGCAGAAAATAATTAAATAAACTTCTCATCGATAAGGAAGCTATCTCGCGTAGGTCTGACGCATAGGTTGGCAACAAAATCTAACCACAGGTATAACTACAGATTTGAGCTAACCGCACGTTTAACAGCGCTCCGTCTGGAATCAGCCTTATTGATCGCTGGCGTTAAAGAAAAATGAATTGATTTGAATTAATTAAATTAAATTTAAGCACTGTTTTTAGTTCTATGATAACTTTATGTTTAATACGCTGGGCGGTGCATGACTAAAATTGTCTTACGAGCGCGACCGCCGACGCGACCACAGAATGAGAGCATGAATCGGTTTTATAGAGCCGGTGAAAGTTTAACGTGAGAGAAGGGGCCCTAAAACGGGGGGCCGATAAATCAAATAATTACAGTATCACGTAAAACATTATTTACCGCGAATATTCAACATGAAAAAATAGAAAAATATAATTTTATAAATTAGTAACATAGAATTATATCATTATTTATACACAACTACACGTGGAAAAGATCATATTCTTATAGTACTTTTAAATCCTGCAATAAGCGTGCGCATTAGCATATAATATTTTATTATTCAATTTTCACATTCTTCCACGGCTTTGAAACAAAAAAAAAGGTACAAAAACACGCTTATTCAAAAGTTAAGAATGTAATTATCGATCGCTTTCTAGGCATAGTTTTTATATTTAGGAGAGGGGATTGAACGTATATTATTAACAGCGGTGCTATGGGGTTGCCGTTTTATTGTCAGAATTTAAAAGTCCTATAGAAATTTGATCTTGTTACACGTGTACCTGTATAAATAATGATAAATTCTTTATCACTAATTTATAAAAAACATACTTAGACGTGGGAAAGAATATTTACCCATCCTCTAGCCTATAAATATAAATATTTTTAGGATGGCGGCTAACGCCGCCAACCTAAAAACATTTATATTTATACGCTCGAGAATGAGTAATATTCTTTCCCATGTCTAAGTATCTTCTATTATAGCTATTGGCCGCAACAATATTAGTCCGCTATTTATAAATGTCCGCCATTTTGAAAATTTTTGTGTTTTATTTTACTAATTTGAGTCTAATGCTCTAAATGGAATAGGTTTTACAGCTCTTTCAAATGTAGTTTCTTCTTAGGAATCAATGGGTTAATCGTGTAGGGGCAAAGAAACGCATTTTTTGAGTTTTGAAGGGGTGGGGATGAGCTCCCCCTCCAGGACAAGACTGATATCGTTAAAAAATAATTTTCTTTGCCTTTTTAGTCCAATTTGAAAGAATTAAAGGCAGGTATAATTTTTTAATTTCAAAAAAACTGATTTTTCGAAAATGTAAAATCAATTTTTGGGCTCTTAAGGTGGTCTTGAGTGGTCATAAGGGTCTAAAAACAATAATTAATGAAATATATTTTAGTTAAAACGTATAAATAGATGCTCAAAAAGATTTAGGGAGGTTCCAAAACGAATTTTTCCAATTCTATTGCATTTTAATCGTGTAGAGGCAAAAATACGCGTTTTTTGAGTTTTGAAGGTGTGGAGATGAGCTCCCCCTCTAGGACAAGACTGATATCAGTAAAATATACTTTTTTTCAACTTTTTAGGTCAGTTTGAAGAAATTTAACGCTGGTTATTTTTTTTTATGCTCAAAAAACCAATTTTTTGAAAATTAAAAATAAATTTTCGGGGTCTTAAAATGGTCTCAAAGGTCTAAAACCAATGAAGATTGAAAATACACTCTGTGCCCTTTTTTTCTACGCAACTTTCAGATTAATAGCTCAACACAGTGCGGAGAAACAAAAAAAAAACGCAAAAAACACGATTTTTAAGGTTTTTTAAGGTTGAAGGGCGCCTAATATGGGCTAGGAAGCTAATTCCAACGGCGATCGGTTAGTTTTTATAATACTTTTCGGATGCAAATAATTTTTTTGAGATTAGGGAGGGGGGCCAAATCACTATATTTATCCGGCAATAGCCTTTTCGACAAAATCGTAAATTTACAACTATATAAGTCATAATTTTACAATTTTCGTCAAAAAATTTCGAATTTTAATTGAATTGAAATTTACAAAAAAATAAATCGCTAATTACTAAATTTGTCGTAAATTTACCAAACTTAGTAAATTTACGATTTTTGTCACGAAATCGCGAATTTATTTAAAAATTTACTAACTTTTCGTAAATTTACTAATTTTATCGTATAATCACACAAGTTATTTTTAAGTGTATCTATTTCATTATAAGGAATTAATAACTAAAAACGAGAAAAAACGTTATTTCTTAAACTGTAGTTAAAGAAATAACGTTTGTTCTCGTTTTTAGATCTGATATCTGAGTTTGATGAGACTTTTGTATCAAAATTTTTTGCTTCAAAAAATAAAAAAAAGAATTACTTTTTTTCTTTTCCGACGTAAAACCTAAAATTATTCCATGTCGTCCACCAGGCTCTAGCATATGCAATACCTGGCTTGATGTTATGTGCGTGGATACTAATGATACAGTACTCAACTACCACAATAAAATTCCCCCTTTTTTAACCGATCATAATCTCATTGAAGTAGAAATAAAAATTTTCATTCCAAAAATTCCCAAGGAGAGCTTCTCTTATAGAAAACTAAACAGCATAACTCTTGAAGCTATTAATGAGGTTTTGATTCGCTCTGATTGGTCAACATTCAATAATAACTTAAATTTAGACTCTGCTGTTTCCAATCTCAGTGACAATCTACAAGCTGCAATTGACAAGCTCGCTCCACTTAAAACTATCAATCCTAAAAAGACTAAACATCCATGGATTGATGATGAGCTGAGCTTTTTAATTCTAAAACGCAATTCCATCGAACGCCGATATTTAAACTCCAAAAATGCTTCTCTACTGACAGACATACTTCAACTTACCGAGCAAATTGAGTCGCTCTCTGAAGTTGCACATAACACATTTTTACGTACAATACTTGACGAAGCAATAGACAACAATCGCGACATTTGGCGTGAAATGAGACATTTAGGACTGTTACCCACCCCTCGCAGTGATCTTCACGGGTTTTCTCCGGATGATCTCAATGTTTACTTTGCTGGAGTTTCAACTTCAACAATAGAAAACATTGATGAAACTGATGAATTGATTAGTTCAGCATCCAATGATGGGTTCAGTTTTACAGAGGTAACCCTACAAGACGTAATTCTTGCAGTAGCCCATTTTTCATCGCAGGCGACTGGTACTGATGGCATACCTCAGAAGATAGTTGCAAAGTCACTTCCTGTTATTGGCCCACTTTTAGTCAAACTCTTTAATACATCTCTAACAGAAGGGGCTTTCCCTACAGCTTGGAAAAAATCGCTGTTAACAGCTATTAAAAAGACTTCGGTCCCATCTACACCATCAGATTTCCGTCCTGTTGCTCTCCTTTGTTTCTTGGCAAAAGTACTTGAAAAGCTAGCACATGTTCAGATAACCAACTATATTAGACAGAACAAGTTGATTGACCCATTACAGACTGGTTTTAGACCCTACAGTAGTACAGAAACAGCCTTACTAAAATTAACAAAGCACATTAGGTTTAGTAAAAGTAACAGATTAGTAACGGTACTACTGCAGTTTGACTTCAGCAAGGCGTTCGATTCCATAGCTCCTTCGAAGCTAATACCTAAATTAAAATCTATGGGTTTCTCAAAGAACGCCTTGCTGGGGATCAAATCCTACCTCCAAGGTAAACAGTTACAAGTTACTACAAAAACATCCTCCTCAAATCCCCTTGGAGTTAATCTTGGTGTCCCACAGGGATCAGTATTGGGTCCCCTCTTGTTCTGCCTCTATATTAATGATGTGAAGCAACATCTGGACCCAGATATCTATCATCTTTTATATGCGGATGACTTGCAAATTTATGTGCAAGTATGCCCTGAGAAAATAAATGAGGCATTAGGGAAGCTTTCAACAGCGGCCAATAACACCAGCACTTGGGCTAAAAATGTTTCCCTGCGACTTAACCCAGACAAGACCAAAGCTATATATTTTGGCACTAGCCATTTCGTTGACCAACTAGACAAATTAAATTTACCTGGTGTGGTTGTAAGCGAGGGAGTCACTGTACCCTTCACTAGTGAAGTTACAAGTCTGGGAGTTATTCTAGACAAAAAGATGACTTGGGAATCGCACATCTCACTTGTGAGCAAAAAAGTTAACAGAGTACTTTACACACTGCGCTTCATTAGACAGTGCACAAACGAAGATCTTCGAATTAAGCTTATACAAGCATTAGTGGTTCCCCACTTAGATTATTGCTCTGTTGTATACCTAGGCTGCTCGACAAACCTGAAAGACAGAATACAAAGATTGAGTAATACATGCTTAAGATACATCTATGGAATCGGCAGGGACACACATATTACTCCCTATAGAGACAAACTAGGGTGGTTAACCACAAATAATCGTAGGTTATATTTCACATCTATCATTATATATAAAATCCTTCGTTTGCGTCAGCCTGAATACTTAACTCACATTTTCAAAAAGTACGTTCCTAAAGAGACAGCCAGAGGTGAGTTAATAACACGTGAATTAGATACCCCTGAACTTGAAAAATAGCATGGTGACTGCTCATTCCAAGTGCAAGGCACAAAAAGCTGGTATTCTCTCCCTTCATCAATACGATTCCTCCCTTTACCTAATTCTTTTAAGGAAGGTTTATTAAAGTACTTAAAAAGTTCTAGTCATACATACAAAGACTCAGTCTCTTAATAATGTTTTATCAGGACTGAATGCATTAGTGTTATTAGAAATCTAATATTTCCTTATTTTTTCTGTTACTATTTTCTGTTTTACTCACTGTTGCCATGATATTACTAAAATTGTTTCACTTTATTTGTTATAACTATGTTATACTGTAACGGTTAAATAGTTTGCTACCGGTTACAAACTGATTTTTAATGTATATAGTAATGGATTCTACTGATTTGTTATAAATTAGGTCGGATTTAACTAATAGCGACAAATTCCCGTAAGGAATAAGGCAAACTGTAATAAGAGGACAAATGTTTAGGGCTGTAATTACTAAATAAATCTTATACCTTTGATTAAAACTGAGAGTTTATTATAAAATATTTACTTAATTGGTTTACAAATAAGAGTACAATAATTTAATACAGGTCAAACAGATAAATAGAGTAGAAGCGTAAATAGAGTTTTAAGATAGCTAAATTGCGACTGTTCGGAAGCTCGACCGGAGATCGAATGCCCGTACCACTAAACGTATGGTCGAGTATCGATGGTCTGACCCAGGTTCTGATTTTTCGGCTATATTTATATGATTCTTAATGAGCTGGTTACTAGTGGTGCGTAAAGGACCTCCAAACAGGATCCGTCTTATTCTTTTTTGTAGTTGACCTCGTTATTACGTGGCCTGATGCTTCACATGTAATCCAGCTTACTTTCGGTTTTAACTATGTTATTTATAAATTATTGTATAGTTATATTACATTTCTATTTTTATAAATTTTATAAATATACTGTAATAATTATGTATCATATTTTGTCCTGGACAAATAAATAATATTTACATTTACATTTACATTTTGTATCAAAATTTTTTGCTTCAAGAAATAAAAAAAAGAATTACTTTTTTTCTTTTCCGACGTAAAACCTAAAATTATTCCATGGGAAAACTAGTTTCAGGGAATTCGTTATTAATTAATTTCTTGGATCTGATACCAATACCTGATAATATGTAAACACTTTTGTCTGAAAATATTTTTTTTTCTAATTTTGGACGTAATATACTTAACAGTTTTACGTAGAGGTTCAGGTATTAGGAATTTTTTTTATCCATCTTTTTTGCATGTGACAGATACATGAATATGTAAAAAATTTTGTCTCAAACTTTTTGCTCAAAAATTAAAAGAACTCTTTTCCCCAACACTAATAGAAGATTCTTAGACATGGTAAAGAATATTACTCATTCCACAGCGTGTAGCTGGGGGATGGGTAAATATTCTTTACCGCGTCTAAGAATATTTTTTTATTACTTGACAATAAAGAATTAATGAATTAAACATACAGGTACCATAAGAATCCCTCCTTATCTAAGCGACTTTTAAAACTCTAACACATATACACATACATACACACTTATTCGAGTATAAAAACTCTATATGGAATGAGAATTTCTCTTATTCTTAACTTCTTTATAAGTAACAGTTCTAATGCAATATCATATATACTTGGGAGTATAGAATGATATTTTTCAAGGTCGCACATTACATACTACCAGCGCACGCAACTTGTTAGTTTTTAAAAGTCGTGTGAGAAGGAGGGGTATTCTTATGGTAGTTTTGTATGTTTAATGCGTCAATTCTTTATTGAAAAGTTATAAAAATTTATTATTTAATATCTTATAAATTATTTCGCTCTTATAAAGTAGCCAGTAACTATTATGAATTATAAACTTTAACTAAAAGTGATAAAAAGTGACGAAAAAAAGATTTAAGAATAAAAAAATTTTAATTCTTAATCAATAAATAAATTTAAATCTCCTATATTTGTATACTTAGCGAAATCATTTTATTGCGGTTCTCCGAAATTTTTAACAATGAAAAAGATAAAAAAAGAATATAATATCATAATATGCGTCACCTGCCGATTCGAATTTCTTTACAAGCAAAATATGTATAATATAAATATATTGAAGATATATTTACGCCAAAAATACACACATATTTTTATTTTATATATATTTTTGTTGTATTCTGTCGTTTGTAGTGTTTTGTCGTTTGCGGATACTGTCGTATTCTGTAGTTTCGTTTCCTCAGGGTGTTAATGAGCAATTACCGCTTTCTCCTATTCTAAGAATTGATCGAGTTCCCAACAAGTTTTCGGGCATTGGCCTGCGTCATCGATTGCAAAACGTTACATCCCCTTAGCTCAGGAGGACAATTTGATGATTTTTCAAATTTTCCCGTCACTATATATTAGACTGGTTTTTTTTTTGTCTCGAAGTATCCAGGATTCCTAACGCGCCGGCAGAATTCGAAAATATAAGTAAAAAAAAATAAGTTTCTCGTTGGATTTAGATCAAAACATCAATTTTTGAACACACGATAGCTCTCGAAAGTTTTTTTTTTGGCCTCCTTAAAATTGGGATTATCAAAAACTTTTAGTTTTTCTAGTGGACTCAAATCGCATTTAAGATTATGTTCCAATTAACATTCCTTAGTATTTTTTCCCCAGGAATCTGATGAAACCACTTATTTTAGCTTTTGGCCACGTTTTATAGGAGAAAAATCTATTTTCGTTGCCTTTTAGGGTCCAAATTTCAAGAGGACCAATTTTAAAAGTTTTGTAGTTTTCTGAATAAATTTATCTGTATATTATTTATAAGAGAAACTTGTCTATTTTTTCCCCAGAAATCCGATGGAACTATTTATTTTAGCTTATGACAACGTTATGTAGGAGAAAAATCGATTTTATTGGTTTTTGAGTCCCAATTTTAAGGAAATCTATTATAAAAGGTTATCAGTTTAAAAAAAAGTTTTTCTGAATATTATTTTTTCCCCAAGAATCCGATAAAATCATTTATTTTAGCTTTTGACTACGTCTTATATGAGAAAAATCGATTTTTGTTGTGTTTCAGGGTCCCAAATTTAAGGGAATTAATCATTAAAGTTTAATAATTTACAAATCAAATTTTTCTGAATTATATTTATTAAGGAACTTAGGTATTTTTCCCCCAGAAATCCGATGAAACCATTATTTTTGCTTTTGACCTCGTGTTATACGAGAAAAAGCGATATTTTATCGTTTTTCAGAGTCATAATTTTAAGGAAATCAATTATAAGAGTTTTTTACTTTTCAGAATATATTTTTCTGAATATTATTTACTAATGATACTTGTGTATTTTTTTCTGAGGAATTCTATGGAACAATTTGATTTTTTATCTGTAGTTCAAAAAGCTTTTTGTTTTTTTATCTGTAATTCAAAAAGCATAATGCAAATAAAATATGGAAAAATCTGTAAATTTTACAAAAATAGATTTTCTCGCAAAAGAAATGCCCAGATAAAAAATTAAATTGTTCCATCGAATTCCTCAGGAAAAAATATCATTATCATTTCAAACAAGTATCATTAGTAAATAATATTCAGAAAAATTTTTTTTTATAAGCTATTAAACTTTAATGATTGATTCCCTTAAAATTGGGACCCGGAAACAGGACAAAAATCGATTTTTCTCATAGAAGATGTATTCAAAAGCTAAAATAAATGGTTTTATCGGATTCTTGGGGAAAAAATATAGAAGAGCCTCTTGTAAATAATATTCAGAAAAACTTATTTTGAAAACTACTAACTTTTTATAATAGATTTCCTTAAAATTGGGACTCTAAAAACCAATAAAATCGATTTTTCTCCTATAAAACGTGGTCAAAAGCTAAAATAAATAGTTCCATCGAATTTCTGGGGAAAAAATAGACAAGTTTCTCTTATAAATAATATACAGAAAAATTTATTCAGAAAACTACAAAACTTTTAAAATTGGCCCCTTTAAAATTTGGACCCTAAAAGGCAACGAAAATAGATTTTTCTCCTATAAAATGTGGTCAAAAACTAAAATAAATGGTTTCATCGGGTTTCTGGGGAAAAAATACTAAGGAATGTTAATTGGAACATAATCTTAAACGCAATTTGAATCCACTAGAAAAACTGAAAGTTTTAAGATAATCCCAATTTTAAGGAGGCCAAAAAAAAAATTTCGAGAGCTATCGTGGGTTCAAAAATCGATGTTTTGATCTAAATCAAACGAGAAACTTATTTTTTTTACTTATATTTTCGAATTCTGCCGGCGCGTTAGGAATCTCGGATACTTCGAAAAAAAAAACCAGTCTACTATATATACTCGCGGATTTTGAAGGATAGGTCTTCTCGTTTTGGGCTTTAAGTCGTACATCAAGAATGGTTTTGGAAAATCGCTCAATTTATAAGTATATTGTAAGCATAATATTTATAACAAATTAACATTTGTAACTTTTATAACATTCAACTCTTTATTTAAACTAATTATAACATACTCAATTACAATCAATATCAATTACTTTTATATAAATAAATTAAGCTTTTACCTACTACTCAATCTTCTTTAATTGAAATCTTTAATTGATCTTACAACCTTTCTCGCCGTTTAGTGTCTGCATAGGATGCAAGCTAAAAAGGTCTTGATATCGTGTTTCTGTGTTACGTCATAAAGTCAGTTGTAGTAATTTGCATGCATATAAACAGTCAAGTCTAGTAATAATTCAGTAAAAATTCAGTAAATAAATAAAATAAAACCGCCTCAGACGTGACAAGTTTGGGGTCCCGTCCACGATAATAAGTTCAATCGAAGAAAATTATTGAAGTGAATTTCTTCTAAAATTATTTTTCTCTCTGATTAAATATTGAATTGAATTTTAATTCATTATTTTATAACTTATATAGTTCTTTAAAAAATTCTCTTATTTCTTCAAGCAAATCTTTAATATACAATTTTTTTTTCTTTTTTTTTTTTTAATATAAAATTAATATAATTATAGAGCGAAGCTCTACCTTAATAGATGCAAAAATTGACTCTTTGTTGGCACGATATCTCAACAACGATCTATCGGATTACTTTCACTTATTAAAACTGTATTTCTTTTGTCGAGTTGATGGAACCTATAGTTTTTGGGCCCAATCCGTTATTTTTAAAAGCATGTTGATTATTGTATTTTCGCTTCACAGAGGTGAAAAACCTTATAAATGTTAACTGCGCAACAAATTTCATAGCTTTTATATAAAATTTGCATCGATGAAATATCATACAAATGCAAAATAACATAAGGTATGCAATAAATAAATGAAATCGTGCTTCATAAGTTTGTCAAGTCAAAAAACGGAAAAGTTTTGTAAATTGTCCAATTCGTGGAGAAATTTGGTTTCTAGGTCGTTCCGATGCCTGCACATGTTGTTACTGATTTGGTATGTGTAGGTACGTATGTTCGAGAAAGTGTATCCTCAAAATCTTAGAACCTACTCAATGAATCAAAAATCCCTTAGACCAAATTTTATGAAATCTGCTCTAGTTCCAGGGTTTTCAATTTCAAGTGATTTCATTAAGTCCTTGCAGAGAAATGTCCAAAAAACTGATTGCAGATATCAAAAAAATTATGAAAAAAATGATAAAGATGGTGAAAAATGAATTGGTTTTGAATTTGACACATTCAAAATATGGTTAATGACCTACATTAACTAAATTAATTAAAATTTAATGATAAATAGAGGTATTTTATGATCTTTACAGACAAGGTGAAAATAAAATTTAATCAATTATTTGATTTTTGCTCGAAGTTTCGGTTGAAGCCTTCAATCCTCATTCAGGAGCATAATGTTATGAAATAATATTTAAAAAGATGATAACAATAGTAAAAACTTATATGCACATATTTTTAATTTAACATTGTGACAACTTGTAGTAAAATTATTTTTAATATTTTTTATAATATACATTTTTGACTAATATTAAGTATTAAAATTTTTAATTAAGACTGTTGATATATAATCAACTAAAAAATGTATAGAAAGAAAATATATATAAGAAAAGGTCTCACGGCCACGAGAGCTACTCCCGTCAAAAATAATTATTTTTCAGATTCTTTAGGAAAGCAGGTACCAAGTTTAGTCAGACCTGCGTTTGAGAAAGATAGTAGTTTTTCTGTAATAAAACCTGTGTTTTTAAGGTACTAAAAATTGCTGAAGCAACAATTCAAGGTTTTGACGAGTTTAAAATGCTGCAAGTCTTATTAAGGTTTTTAAAAAAAGTAAGGATTTAATACCTACGGTAATTAGGCCAGCCGTGGCCGAGTGGATTAAGGCGCGCGACCTATAGTGTATATACTATATTATAAGTATATTCATGTGGGTCGTGGGTTCGAATCCCACTCGATGACTTTCAGTTTTTATTTTTCAATTAATTTAAAAATTAATTTTCAAGTAAAAACTTTTAAGTTATATTGCGACTTATGGCCCAGGAACTTGTTTCCAGCATAGTATTTAAAAGAAAAATCGAATACTATGAAGAAAACAAGGCTCCGCGCTATGCTAACAGAGGTTTTCTGCAGTTTCCTCTGAGCCAGACGAATGTCAGCATAGTTCCCATAAGATCTGAAGACGGCTGCGGACGCATTTATCCCCTCATTAAAATAGAAATAAGCTTGCAACCATTAATCGCGTAACTACTTCCTCCTGAAAAAACCCATATTAAAACAGATTAAAAAACAGTTTTCTGAAAGAAACGATCGGTATATTGTAACATAGACGATATACCGGCTTCCCTAAGAAATAAAAAACATTAAAACAGTGCAGAAGGTTGTGGATGCATGGTGTGGTTGTTGTGAGTCTCTGCAAGACAATCCAAAAAGGGATTAAAGTGCGGAGGATAAAACAATAATTACGGTAATTGATGATTCTAGAGTGATAATTGTCAATGCTAAAAGGTTTTTGTTAGAAAAAACATCGCTAGCTCTATTAGAGTCCGGAGACACTTAAAAGCAGTTAAATAAGCTCATGTCATATTTAGTTGTTAGTAATCATATTTGCTCTCCGGTAATAGAGTTAATAGTCAAAATAGTAAATAATTTTGATAAAATAAATTAGAAAATAGGCATTATTAATGTAGATGAGGCTGAAAGCTTCAGTTATAAAAAATTAGTTAAGCATAAAAAAGGTTTAGCTGAAAGAATAGACATATTATCTGAACATAAATTTGTACATAATTCTGAAGAAAAAAATTATTTTTTGAAACAAGTGTCAATATTAAAAAAATTAATTTCTGATATGTTAAAAAAAAACTAATTTTAGTGATTATAATAAACAAGATATGATAGCTTTAACAAATGTAATATTAGATAATATAGATTTTAAGGAAACGAATACTCAAGGTTTATTTAATTTGAGAACAGTAATAGAAGTAGACAAACCTAAGTTTATGCCTGAAATATTTAAAAATGCTAGAGGTGCTGGATAAAATAAAGTGTAGCAGAAAAAGTAAAGTTAGGGAGTTGGTAATTACTCCAGATGAAAGAATCAAGAAAATCAAGGAATTGTCAAATCTAGAGCATCTATTAGAGGATGAATTGAAAATTGTAGAAAATATAATAAATGAATTTCATGATTGTTTTCACATTCCAGGGGATTATTTACCATGCACTGACTTATACCAACATCGCATAATTACTAAAAATGAATTGCCAATTAATACAAAGCAGTACAGAATGAATCCATTCCTGGCTGAAGAAATTAAGAAGCAAATAGCAAAACTTTTGAAGGAATGTATCATAGTACCAAGTTTCTCGGTAAATAATTCTGGTATTTTACTGGTTTCAAAGAAGATCAATGCCCAGGGAGTGGTTAAACATCGTCTCGGTTTGGATTTTAGGAAATTTAATGCTATAACATTGCATGATAGCTACCCATTAACATCTCTATTGGAAATTCTGGGCAAGCTAAATGGCGCTCAGTTCTTCATTTCTCTTGATTTATTGCAAGGTTATCACCTGAATGCCATTCATCCAGATGACCAGCATAAAACGACACTCGCCTGTAAATATGGTTTATTTCAGTTTCGAAGATTAGCTTTTAGGTTATGCTCAGCTTCCAGCTCATTTCAAAGGTTGCTAAATATAGTACTTGCTGGACTAGAGAATGTGGTAGTCTGTATCGATGTTATTTTGATATTTGCCAAGTGTTGGTAACTTGATGGATTCTATTGTGATGGATATGGTGAAGGATATTAAATTATATGTAACACAGCATATTTGAGTAATGTACTTTATTTTTAAGAGATTCTTGTCGCTTCGCATCTTAGCGAACAGTAACTTGTATAAGGGAGTATACATACAAAAAAGAAGGGGAGCGCTCCTACACACACATACCATAAAATACATATACTGAGACGGTCATCCAGTGGGGGTGGACAGTCGGGGTTCTTTTCGTACACAGACTATGGGGTACACTGTAATGGTCTAGGTATTAATAAGTACATTTTATTATTTATGAAAAATAACAAAAAATATAGTTTCTACCTATACTATAAATATATAATCGCCGCTGTAGGCAGGTTACCACGTGGTTATCACGTGATCACTATATGATTATCACGTGATCACCACGTGAATATCACGTGATAACTACATGTTTATCACGTGATCACCACTTACAATAACGGTTGCTATAGAAACAGTAACCATAGTAACAGGTGTTATGAGACTGGTAACCATGGCAACGGTTGCTATGGAAACGGTAATAACGGTTGCTATGGAGTCGGTAACCATGCTAACGGTTGTTATTGAAATTGTAACCATAGCAACGGTTGCTATAGAAACAGTAACTATGGTAACAGGTGTTATGGGAATGGTAACCATATCAACGGTTGCTATGGAGACGGTAACCATGCTAACGGTTGTTATAGAAATTGTAACCATAGCAACGGTTGCTATGGAAACAGTAACCATGGAAACGGTTGTTATGGAATTTGTAACCATAGCAACGGTTGCTATGGAAACGGTTGTTATGGAAATAATAACCATAAAAACGATTGCTACTGAAACGGTCGCTATGGATTACTACTCGTAGTAACGGTTTCTAAGTTAAACAGTTCATACGTATGAATAACATTTCAGACGTATAGATATTTTTTATTTTTTTTTAAAATTTTTTATTGTATTATAATTAATTTTTATTGTATTTTCATTTCTAAAGAACATGGATTTTCTTATAAAAAATCAATATTATTTAGTTTTAATGTTATTGAGTGTTTGCAAAATATAAAAAGATGTATAGCTTTAGATGATGTCTGTGATAAATTTTATGTTATAATACAGGTATAGCACACACAAAAAAAAGGAACTATAAATATCATTAAGATTTTTTTTTTATATATAAGTAATTAATTAAACTACTAAATTATTTCGAATTTAATTAAAGATAAAGGTAAATTTGGATAAAAGTAGTGGTAAAAAACCTGAAATATTAATAACAGATGAAACAAAAGCCAATGTAAATATTAATAATATTTAACTTTTTTAAAGTTAATGTATAATTTATAATGTTTTTTATTGAGGGTAAAATTGTATTTTGGGTTTCAACCGCAGAAAGTATAAAAATAGAAACTGAAGATCAAATATTAATAAAACAAGGTGTAATTAAAAATTACAATGGTGATCAATATTATAAATTATATAAATTTATTCAAAATTTGAAGTAAAAAACAATAAAATTAAAAATTTTTTTAATTAAAAGAATATAAATAATTTTTTTTATTTTACAATTTAATTTTTAATGCGTTGCGCGACCCATAAATGCCTACTCCTCACGCGCGAAGCGCGTGAGGATAGTCCTAGTATTTAATATAAAAGTTCTACGTTGTGTTTACTTTTTGTCACTTTGATTTATAATAATAATTAAACAAAAAATAAATTTCTTAAATTGTATTGCATACAAGCAAAGTTTCTATAAATTAAAAAATAACAAAAAAGTAATTTATAATGACAAATTATTTATAATGCAAACTTTAAGCAAAATTATTTATCAAACAAAATTTATATTATGCAAAATATTAAATAAGCAGAAATACAAATTAGATTATTTATAAAGCAAAAAAAAAATATAATGCAAAAGATAATTAATAAGCAAGTGCAGAATAAACTAAAAGTAAAATATTAAATAATGTATAAAAGCAAAGCCAACAGCCAAAGCCACTAAATACATGCGTTACAAGAGAGAGTCAAGTGGATTGAACACTTAGGGTGGACTACCAACTCTGAGATGTTCCAACTTGAGATCTATCCTTAAGAAGTTCCTGGAGTGGACTTCTAACACCAGAAAGCACCACCTGAAGAATATGAGTGAATTGACAAAGTCAAGAGGACTGCCAACTCGAGGTTGTCCCAACCCGTGTTCTTCTAATAACAAGGTTTCTAGAGTGGACTACCAACCCTAGAAAACCAAACAGAAGAAAGTGAGTGTATTGACAAAGTCAAGAGGAATACCAACTCGACGTTATGCCAACCCGTCTTTTTCACGATGAGAACTCCTAGAGTGGAATGCCAACTCTAAGAATTGTACTGCTTGGGAGTATGAGTGGATTGACTATGTCGAGAGGAATGCCAGCTCGACGTAGTCCCAACCCGTACTTTACCAAGAGGCAGGATTACCTAGAGGAGCCGTGGAATACCAAGCGGGCACTAGATAACTTGCTTGTGCAATGAACACAAAGCAAATCAGGCCGATTGTAGAAATCACTCGTTATTTGAAGTCTGTCGTACCTATCTTTACAATGTAAACGAGCGTGCGCGACATACTTATAGAAAAGAAAAGAAAATATAATAATTTTTTGGAGTTCATTATCTTTTACTTATAAAATTGTAAATAAATAATATGCGATGCTGTCTCAGCAAACACAAAGACGCTAAACATCGGCTGTCTAAGGCCATCCACCAAAGCAAGGCTCGTAGGGCCTTGGTTACAAAGTCGTAATGGGCTAAATTGAACCGGGGGTCCGATAATTGAACGAAGGATAGTGGATCGAACGAAGGATCGCTCTCTTCCGTGAATAGCCCATCCGGTAGAATCAGGTAGAGGAAATATCCAGGGATGTTGTGCCACTGTTCAGCGAGGCTGAGATGGTCAAGGCTATCAAAGCCATGAAAAATGGCAAGGTGCTGGGACCGGATGGGATATCAGCGGAGGTCCTAAAACGGGCCGTTAAAGTAATCTCTGGTATCCTGCTGGGCATGCTTAATGCTTGCTTGGTGTCGGGAGTGTTTCCGAGGGAGTGGAAGGTGGCTCGCCTCGTGCTCTTGAACAAAGTAGCATCCGACTCTCCGTAATCTTACAGACCACTATGTATGTTAAATACCATTGGCAAGGTGATGGAGAGCATGCTTTGGGCTAGACTAAAGCTAGTGATCGTGGAGGGCGGTGATCTCTCTGAAGAACAGCACGGCTTTCGCGAGGGGTATTCCACCGAAGACGCCATCAGACGTGTCATAGATACCGTAATAGTAGAGAGAGAAAGGCCGCAATCGAACCGCATGGACGTCATATACATCATATACATACTGGTAACGTTGGATGTTAAAAACGCCTTCAATTCGGACGGGTAAGACGACATGCTCCGATCTCTCAAGCAGGACTTCCAAATACCCAAATACCTAAGCAAAGTCCTAAAGGAATACCTGCGAAACCGAATGCTGCTCTACGATACGCTTGATGGTAGGCGGGAAAGGGCGTTAGGTGCGGGCATTGTTCAAGGGTCGATTCTTGGACCTAACCTGTGGAATGCCTTTTACGATAACTTGCTGAGCGTTCACCTTCCGGAAGGAGTCTCCCTGATCGGATACGCGGATGACTTGGCCTTAACCTTAAGGGTTAGAGGGAAGGAAGTGGCCCAGCAGAAGCTGCATCAAGTCATGAGAGAGATCAACCTTTGGATAGACGATCACGGGCTCCAGCTTGCGATCCCAAAAACGGAGATCGTCCTGATGACCTGTCGAAGGGTTCCCACTATTTTTAAAATAAACTTTAACCAATTTATAAATTTTTAGAAATGTAATTTTAATTTAGTTTAATCTCGGCTTTGAAATGAGACTTGTGCGTCAACCTGCAAAAATGGAAATAATAAATTTTGCTGATTCTGGCAAGCAGAAGGGCAGGTTTGCTCCAAACGTACCAAATAATATTAGAAAGATTAGAGATATCAAGTAAAAACCATATTTACAAATATAAGTACTTTCATGAAAATAAATGAGGTATTGCATCCAAATTCAAAAAAAAAAAAGTACCTCGAGATTTTTTTGTGAAAAAAAGTTAGAAAAAAAAAGTATTATTAAATTGTTAACTATACAAGAAACTTATACTTTTGTTAACTATATAAGAAAAATAAGGACGTGTTTACATCAGCGTCTGTGGCACATGCACTAACACACACAGCCATACTGATGAGATCTATGTGTTAGTGTTGAACGAAACGCTAGGTACCTTCTGTACCGACATTAAAATCCGCGAAAATTTAAATTTTTAAATAAGTTTAAAAATTTATCAAATATCACCGCTTTGTATGCTTTAATAAAAAAAGAGATGACAATTAGCATCCGCATATGAAAAGTGGGGGTGATGAATTTGTATTTGATATCATTATTTACTCGAAAAAAGGTCATTAAAAATTCAATTGTTTAAAAAATACTGTCGAGTATCAAAAATTATTAACTTTCATATGGAGCTTGGACCTAATAACGCTCTGAGTTATAACATCAACTCATTTAATAAAATATATATATAAATATCATTTCCTATATACGAAACAGATGGCTGAAGCAATGTGAGTCATCCTCACAAGTGCTAAAATCGCCATTTGTTAACTATATAAGAAAAATAAGGACGTGTTTACATCAGCGTCTGTGGCACATGCACTAACACACACAGCCATACTGATGAGATCTATGTGTTAGTGTTGATCGAAACGCTAGGTACCTTCTGTACCGACATTAAAATCCGCGAAAATTTAAATTTTTAAATAAGTTTAAAAATTTATCAAATATCACCGCTTTGTATGCTTTAATAAAAAAAGAGATGACAATTAGCATCCGCATATGAAAAGTGGGGGTGATGAATTTGTAAATTTATTTGATATCATTATTTACTCGAAAAAAGGTCATTAAAAATTCAATTGTATTATTAAATTATTATTTATTATCACACACGAACACCCACACACCCACACACCCACCCAAACACACACACACACACACACACACACACATACACAAAACATGAATAACATTAATGATTAATAATTTTAAATTAATTTTTTTTTATTTTTACTTTTGTTTTCGCCTTAATTAATTTATAATAATTAAAATGTATTTTAATTATTAATAGTGTTATTGCATAATTGACATTTTGCGAGAATTGGCTTCGGCCTCATGTGAGAGAAAAACCATTTTGTGTAACAGGTCTTATGCAACAGTTGGCCTAAAATGACTATTTTGGTTAACCGGGCCTATAAAATAGTGACTATTGGGGCCAAAATAACTACTTTGTCTCAAAAAGACCATTTTGGGTAAATGGTTTTATACAACAGTAATGTCTTAGTCGAAAAAGTCCAGTTTAGCATAAAACGTACATTTTGGGTAAGTGGTCTTATAAAACATCGACTGTTAAAGCCAAAAGGATCACTTTGGTCCAAAAAGATCATTTTAGGTAAGTGAAATTATGCAACAGCGATTTTTTAGGTAAACAGGTTGATTCAAATGGTGCGCTTTGGTCAGCTCACGCGACGGAGGCGGCAGTGGCAGCAGCGTTTATAACTTAACGCACAAAAAAAAGACTTTAAAAAGTAAAAAATCGCGGTCTATTTCTATAATTTGCTTAAAAATATTTTTTTTAAAAAAAGAACTGATATCAAATTTAAAAAAGGGGTTCTATTTCGTCAGGAATGTATGCTGTCTTTTAATTATTGACTAATTCTTTATCCTTAACAATGTTGTCATTGATAAAAAAATTATACAGCTCTATGATTCAATAATATTAAATTTATCGTTATGGATAAAAGATTAAAATTAAATAGAGCCAGCGGTTTCTCAAGTTTGGATAAAAATTATCACAGCTGGCCTATTTAAATTTAATCTTTTATCTATAACGATAAATTTAATATTATTGAATCATAGAGCTGTATAATTTTTTTATCAATGACAACATTGTTAAGGATAAAGAATTAGTCAATAATTAAAAGACAGCATACATTCCTGACGGAATAGAACCCCTTTATTAAATTTGATATCAGTTCTTTTTTTAAAAAAAATATTTTTAAGCAAATTATAGAAATAGACCGCGATTTTTTACTTTTTAAAGTATTTTTTTTGTGCGATATCAATTATTTTTTTAAAGTTTTAATATGTATAGCTATCTTTTGTAATTTTCTTTGCGAGAAGGCTGTTTTATTCCTTTATTTATACAGCTTGTAATTATATTATATAAGAAAATAGATGAAAAAAAAAATTTATTAGGAAAAAATTTTTAATATTTTTTATTTATTTTTGTTTTTAAATTTAAAAAAAAAAAATTTTTAAATTCGTTTAAATTAATTTTTTTTTCTATTTAAAAAAAAAATTAAATAAATATATTTGTTTTCCAGATAATCTGATAATTCAGGATTTTTAAAAAAAGTCATTTTTTTATCATTTTATATTGGTAACAATCGTGGCACGGTTTACGATATATTCTAATAAGCCTTGCAATTGTTGTAAATGTTACTCTTTCTTCTTCTTTCTCTTATCCATGCTTTCTATATTTTTTTAGTGTATTATTATTATTATATTAGTTTTATTCATTAACACATGGATTATAATATAAAAAATACAACTCGCGTCTTAATTCTTTCTCTCTCGCCGTCTCCTCTTTTTTTGTCTAAATTATCATATCTATCTATGTATACTATAGTAGTATATACACACAGTTAATATTTATTTTTAATACATATACACAAATCTCGCGTCTTACTTCTTTCTCTCTCCATCTCCTATATTTTTATTTGTCTATCCTACTCGCGTTAAAATCACGCGTATAAAAAAAAAAGTTAAAAATCGTAAAATTTAAAGTGCGTTTTACGGAGTACCTATGGTTTTTATTATTAAAAATCTTTCATAATAACATTGTACGCATTATATTTTATGTATTTTAAATAATATTTAACAATTAATTTAAATATTTAAATAAAATAAACAATAATTAAATTTTTTTGTAGGTTAGAGAACCCCTAGGTTAAATTATAATAAGCACTGAGTGCTTCGTGTCTCTTTTTATAGAAATAGACCCTTGCACAACTGTGCATCGTAATAATATTCTCTTGACGAAAATGGAAATTTCTGGTAGGAGATGAAGACCCTGGAATTAATCCCCAAAGCTAGTTATGTTCTTCACGGTTTCCTACCTGATGAGCTGAACTCGCATTTTGCTAAAATATCGCAAATATTGTAAACAATGCTCCGACAGATGGCTTCATTATTAAAAGAGTCTCTGAAAATGATATTAGACTCGTGGTCTCTCATTTTAACTTACAGGCCAAAGGAGATAATGACATACCTTCAAGTGTCATTATAAAAGCACTTCCATCTATTGCTTTCCATCTCACTAAACTGTTGAATGCTTCATTATTAAATGGTCTTTACCCATCGGCTTGGAAAAAATTTCGCATTTTAGCAATTTTAAAGTACCAGTACCATTATCAACAACCTATTTTCGGCCTATAGCATTATTATGCTTTTTGTCGAAGGTTCTTGAGAAGCTTACTCATGATCAGGTAGTCTGATTTTTAATTAAATCAAAGGTCTTGGATCCTAAGTTTCTAACGGGATTCCACATATATAATAGTACATAAAAGCATTAATAAAATTTGTAGATTATATTCAAATGAGTAAAGAATATAAGCAGGCTACACTGTTACTGCAGTTCGACTTCTGGAAGGCTTTCTATAGTTTATCTCCATTGAAATTAAAATTTAAAGAATGCTGGTTTTTTAAAGCCATCGCTAAACTGGTCGTATCTTACTGGTCGATCTTTATGGGTATAAAACAAATCACCTACATCTTCTTTCATTGATGTAAATATTGGAGTGTGTTCCGTATTGTAAATTATTGTAAATATACCTAATTATTGTAAATATAATATGTAAACGCGCCTTATTGTATACATTAGAAAAAGATAGGTAATATCAAGCGCTACCTGTCATTGTACAGTACGCACTCAGTCATATATACCAGTACACACGTTTAATAAATAATATTATCAACATATTAATCACACAGTATTAATTATTATTTCATATCCACTGGCATCCACTCCAATATTCCACTTGTTATAAATTGAGTGTAAATATGTAAATAGCAGCGCGCGCGTCAACTTGTACAACGGCGTCCCTTCAGTACGTCGTACACGTTCATGCTCGCAAGACATGAACACAGAAATATAAAAATAAAAACTATTTCAAAAATATAATTGTGTTCACTTCATTTAAATTATAAAATAACCTCTGCGTCAACATCTGGCATCCCGTCGTAAAAAAGAATAAGTGATTGTGTGAAGCTCTTTTTTTTTCTCAAAAAAATCGCAAATTATAGTACCATCAACACGCGGCGTGCATCATGGCCGGCGTAAAAAGTTCAGTGCTGTAAAATTTTCTTTTTTCATTTTTTTTTACAACAACGATTTGCCGCTTTACAGCGAGCACCTCATCAATTTGCAAAATCTTTCTTTTTACAGGCATTCTCAAAAATAAAAAACAAAGTGAACGTGCGAACTTTTTTTTCTCAAAAAACGAGAGCAACGAATATACATTGTGTACGACGCCATGTGCTTGTGCTCTCCTCAAAAAAAGAAAACCTTTTTTTGTGTTAATGTGGTAATTATATTGAAAGTCTGGAGTGAAAAAAAATTGTGATTTTTATCAACAGCTATAGTCGACAAAAAACCATCATAATTTTCATTTTTATCATGGACGCTATTCACAGCCGGCAGCATCGCCATCACAAGAACGTGTAATTATTTGCAACAAGCACATGGACATATAATTAAAAAAAAAAAAAATCAAGAAGCAATATTTTAAAAAAAAGAGCAAATTTGGTATCAAAATTTTTTCAAGATTAAAAATTATTTTTCAAGATTAAAAATCCAATAATTTTCAAAAATTTTCAAATGACATTAAAAATCAACATAATTATTCAAAAATTAATTTTGGGAAGAAGAAGAAGAAAGAAAAGCCGGCATCCATAATTTTTCTTCTCATCATTGCGCAGGTGCGCACACATGGTTCCATTATTTTCAAATTTATTTCAAGAGGGGAAATATATAGTGGCGGCCATCTTCTCTTATACACCTTCTGCTACAAGATTTTTTCTTCTTTCATCTCCGCGCAGGTGCGCACATGTGATCATTTAAAATTTCAACTCCAAAATTTGCAGCGGAAGACATCACTTCAAAAATTTTTTCTTAACTCAAGTTATGTATATTTGTTTATTTTTTTTTGACAAAGTAAATTTATTTCTTTTTAAATTTTAATCTCAATTGAGTCATTAAAAATTTTTTATTATTAAATTTTTTCTTTCTTTTTACAATTAAAACTGTGTACAAATAATAAATTTTTGTGCACAATTATTATTGTATAATATATTGCCTTTCAAAAGGAAGAACTAGTACTGTGAATGCTGATTTTGGTGAATCAATTATAGTTTTGCAGTTAATAATTTTTGAACCAGTTTTAGATGAAAATGGACAAAATAAATATGTTATCTATGATGATAATGAAAGAGAGATGGTTTATAATAAAATAAAACTTCATACGTTTCCCGTACTTGGGCCACAAACATCAAAAATATCCATCAATGGGAATAACTATAAAGTTGAAGCTGCTATATTTCACGTAGGGGATTCTATTAGAGAAGGTCATTACTTTACATTACTTCGTTCCAATAAAAATTGGACAAAAGTAAATGATAACAGACCAATAATTAAAACCCAATGGTCACAGCGAAATGCTGAACCATATTTAATTTTTTTTAAAAAAATATAAAGTTAACTTATTTCATTTTAAAAATAGATTAATGAAAAATAGGTAAGATTAAATTTTATGGCCAAGCTAAGTAAATATTTAATTAAAACAAAAATATAAATTCCTAATACGTTTATTTGAACTTATAGGGCATAAATATTGTGATATATATTTAACTTATTTATTTTTTAAACTTTCTTTTTAAAAAAGGTAGATATCATGATAAGTTTTAGTTTGTATATTTTTTTCTCGAAAGAGAAATGGATATTCAATACTATAAATACGATGTCATTGCCGAAATGTTATGTGTATTTGAAAAGAAAACTAATTTTCATAGATAAGATATTATAGATATACGACTTTAATAAATTAAAGTATAATAACGTCTAAGTTAAGTATGGCTTTTTTGGCATTTACATGCGATCTGGGCCCAGAGACACTAAAAGAGGATAGAACAATAAAACTTTTGAGATTATTGCCTATACACTTTCGGGCCGTAAAGGTTGTGAGATCAATTTTTTTGGCCATAAGTTAAGTAGAATTCTAGTTAACCTAACATTTTAGTATAAATACATTTTTTTAATAACTGAAAACTAATTTTCATAGATAAGATATTATAGATATACTACTTTAATAAATTAAAGTATAATAACGTCTAAGTTAAGTATGGGTTTTTTGGCATTTACATGCGATCTGAGCCCAGAGACACTAAAAAAGGATAGAACAATAAAACTTTTAAGATTATTGCCTATACACTTTCGGGCCGTAAAGGTTGTGAGATCAATTTTTTTGGCCCTAAGTTAAGTAGCATTCTAGTTAACCTAAAATTTTGATATAAATAAAATTTACAAATAATAAATTATCATTTCTGAAACTCTTTAATGAGCACAGTTTTTTTATATAATTTTTTTAATAACTGAAAACTAATTTTAAATAGATGTAAGACTTTAATAAATTAAAGTATAATTACGTCTAAGTTAAGTATGGGTTTTTTGGCATTTACATGCGATCTGAGCTCAGAGACACTAAAAAAGGATAGAACAATAAAACTTTTAAGATTATTGCCTATACACTTTCGGGCCGTAAAGGTTGTGAGATCAATTTTTTTGGCCCTAAGTTAAGTAACATTCTAGTTAACCTAAAATTTTGATATAAATAAAATATATTGGCCCTCAGTTAATTAAGAATTATAGTTAACCTGAAATTTTGATATAAATAGATTCCTAATAATGAATCTACTTTTATTTTATAATTAAACTTTCGGCCCATTAATGTTGTCTGATGACATTTTATGGCCTAAACTAAATAAAAATTAAATTTAAGTAAAAGTTTATTTCAAAATATTGATACTGATTAAATTAATAATTTTTTTTAAACTTTAATAAATTAAAGTATAATTAAAACTAAGTTAAGTCCTGTTGTTTCCTAATCCCAAGTTATATTAAATAAAGAAACAAAAAAATTTTCTCGCAAGTGAAATGTCTTTTTGATATTATATATATAAGATATTATTTAAAATAAAATAAAAATAATAAATAAACAAAAAAATTTTCTCGAAAGTTAAATGACTTTTCGATACTATATATATAAGATATATTTTGTATAATTCATCTTATATTTACTACAAATTTATTATTACTTTATTGGTACAGATTTTATTATAAATTAATCATTTTTATTACATAATGGACAATCTTCTTTTAAACTAATAACTGAAAACTAATTTTAAATAGATGTAAGACTTTAATAAATTAAAGTATAATTACGTCTAAGTTAAGTTTGGGTTTTTTGGCATTTACATGCGATCTGAGCCCAGAGACACTAAAAAAGGATAGAACAATAAAACTTTTAAGATTATTGCCTATACACTTTCGGGCCGTAAAGGTTGTGAGATCAATTTTTTTGGCCCTAAGTTAAGTAAGCATTCTAGTTAACCTAAAATTTTAATATAAATAAATATATATAAGATAAGACTTTAATAAATTAAAGTATAATTTCGTCTAAGTTAATTAGGATTTTTTTGGTCAGTGTCATTTACATGCGATCTGGGCCCAGAGACACTAAAAGAGGATTGAACAATAAAACTTTTGAGATTTTTGCCTACACTTTCGGGCCGTAAAGGTTGTGAGATCAATTTTTTTAGCCCTAAGTTAAGTAAGCATTCAGAATTGCTACAATTACATATAAATAACTTTTACAAAGAATAAATTATCATTTCTGAAATACTTTTATGAGCACAGTTTTTTTGATAAGTTTTTTAATAACTGAAAACTAATTTTCATAGATAAGATATAAGATATAAGACTTTAATAAATTAAAGTATAATAACGTCTAAGTTAAGTATGGCTTTTTTATTCAGTGGCATTTACATACGATCTGGGCCCAGAGACACTAAAAGAGGATTGAACAATAAAACTTTTGAGATTATTGCCTACACTTTCGGGCCGTAAAGGTTGTGAGATCAATTTTTTTGGCCCTAAGTTAAGTAGGCATTCTAGTTAACCTAAAATTTTGATGTAAATAATTTACAAATTATAAATTATCATTTCTGAAACACTTTTATGAGTACAGTTTTTTTATATAATTATTTTAATAACTGAAAACTTATTTTAAATGGATGAAAGACTTTAATAAATTAAAGTATAATTACGTCTAAGTTAAGTATGGATTTTTTGGCATTTACATGCGATCTGGGCCCAGAGACACTAAAAGAGGATAGAACAATAAAACTTTTGTGATTATTGCCTACACTTTTGGGCCATAAAGGTTGTGAGATCAATTTTTTTGGCCCTAAGCTAAGTAAGCATTCTAGTTAACCTAAAATTTTGATATAAATAATTAATTTCTTTTAATGGAACCCCTGGGACCTGTTCGTCACCCAGGGTCTTCCATAAATATAATTTGCTTACATAATTATTATAAACATTTATTATTTTCACAAAATGCTTAACTTGCCAGGCCCCTAACCAGTAAGCTTATCGGCGGAAAATACGAACTGTAGTGCTGAAATTTATTTGTATTAATGCTGAGCCAGTGGCGAATTTTGAAAAGTGACTTTAGGAGTAATAAATTTTTGACAAAACTTATAAAAAAAATTTTTTTTTTTTGAATGGTGAACTCTGAGCATATAAGCGCATCCCGATAATGCATTCACACATTAACCGGAGACTCTTCTGGGTGACAAGGTAGACCCCCCAAGGAAGTGTCAGATTATAACTCCCGGATTATGTAGAACTTTGACCTAGGACGTGCTGTCTGCAGAATTCCATCCATCCTCGGTGCCTAAATTACATGATAAAAATAAATAAAATTGTCGGAATCAAAACATTCATCCCTTCCGAAGCCTTGATTTAACAAATTTTTTAAATATTTGTTTATAAGTTTCGTAGTATAAACTGGATATTTTTTGAAAATTCAAATGACTTAATTTGGAAATTTTAATCTTTTATAAGTTTTGTCAAAAATTTATTACTCCTAAAGTCACTTTTCAAAATTCGCCTCTGGCTCAGCATTAATACAAATAAATTTCAGCACTACAGTTCGTATTTTCCGCCGATAAGCTTACTGGTTAGGGGCCTGGCAAGTTAAGCATTTTGTGAAAATAATAAATGTTTATAATAATTATGTAAGCAAATTATATTTATGGAAGACCCTGGGTGACGAACAGGTCCCAGGGGTTCCATTAAAAGAAATTAATTATTTATATCAAAATTTTAGGTTAACTAGAATGCTTACTTAACTTAGGGCCAAAAAAATTGATCTCACAACCTTTATGGCCCAAAAGTGTAGGCAATAATCTCAAAAGTTTTATTGTTCTATCCTCTTTTAGTGTCTCTGGGCCCAGATCGCATGTAAATGCCAAAAAATGCATACTTAACTTAGACGTAATTATACTTTAATTTATTAAAGTCTTTCATCCATTTAAAATAAGTTTTCAGTTATTAAAATAATTATATAAAAAAACTGTACTCATAAAAGTGTTTCAGAAATGATAATTTATAATTTGTAAATTATTTACATCAAAATTTTAGGTTAACGAGAATGCTTACTTAACTTAGGGCCAAAAAAATTGATCTCACAACCTTTACGGCCCGAAAGTGTAGGCAATAATCTCAAAAGTTTTATCGTTCAATCCTCTTTTAGTGACTCTGGGCCCAGATCGTATGTAAATGCCACTGAATAAAAAAGCCATACTTAACTTAGACGTTATTATACTTTAATTTATTAAAGTCTTATATCTTATATCTTATCTATGAAAATTAGTTTTCTGTTCTTAAAAAACTTATCAAAAAAACTGTGCTCATAAAAGTATTTCAGAAATGATAATTTATTCTTTGTAAAAGTTATTTATATGTAATTGTAGCAATTCTGAATGCTTACTTAACTTAGGGCTAAAAAAATTGATCTCACAACCTTTACGGCCCGAAAGTGTAGGCAAAAATCTCAAAAGTTTTATTGTTCAATCCTCTTTTAGTGTCTCTGGGCCCAGATCGCATGTAAATGACACTGACCAAAAAAAACCTACTTAACTTAGACGAAATTATACTTTAATTTATTAAAGTCTTATCTTATATATATTTATTTATATTAAAATTTTAGGTTAACTAGAATGCTTACTTAACTTAGGGCCAAAAAAATTGATCTCACAACCTTTACGGCCCGAATGTGTATAGGCAATAATCTTAAAAGTTTTATTGTTCTATCCTTTTTTAGTGTCTCTGGGCTCAGATCGCATGTAAATGCCAAAAAACCCATACTTAACTTAGACGTAATTATACTTTAATTTATTAAAGTCTTACATCTATTTAAAATTAGTTTTCAGTTATTAAAAAAATTATATAAAAAAACTGTGCTCATTAAAGAGTTTCAGAAATGATAATTTATTATTTGTAAATTTTATTTATATCAAAATTTTAGGTTAACTAGAATGCTACTTAACTTAGGGCCAAAAAAATTGATCTCGCAACCTTTACGGCCCGAAAGTGTATAGGCAATAATCTTAAAAGTTTTATTGTTCTATCCTTTTTTAGTGTCTCTGGGCTCAGATCGCATGTAAATGCCAAAAAACCCATAATTAACTTAGACGTTATTATACTTTAATTTATTAAAGTAGTATATCTATAATATCTTATCTATGAAAATTAGTTTTCAGTTATTAAAAAAATGTATTTATATTAAAATGTTAGGTTAACTAGAATTCTACTTAACTTAGGGCCAAAAAAATTGATCTCACAACCTTTACGGCCCGAAAGTGTATAGGCAATAATCTTAAAAGTTTTATTGTTCTATCCTCTTTTAGTGTCTCTGGGCCCAGATCGCATGTAAATGCCAAAAAAGCCATACTTAACTTAGACGTTATTATACTTTAATTTATTAAAGTCGTATATCTATAATATCTTATCTATGAAAATTAGTTTTCTTTTCAAATACACATAACATTTCGGCAATGACATCGTATTTATAGTATTGAATATCCATTTCTCTTTCGAGAAAAAAATATACAAACTAAAACTTATCATGATATCTACCTTTTTTAAAAAGAAAGTTTAAAAAATAAATAAGTTAAATATATATCACAATATTTATGCCCTATAAGTTCAAATAAACGTATCAGGAATTTATATTTTTGTTTTAATTAAATATTTACTTAGCTTGGCCATAAAATTTAATCTTACCTATTTTTCATTCATCTATTTGTAAAATGAAATAATGTAATGTAAATGTAAATATAATTTATTTGTCCAGAACAAAATATGATACAGAAATATAACAGTATATACAAAGTTTATAAAAATATAATATATAATAAGTTAACTTTATATTTTTTTAAAAAAAATTAAATATGGTTCAGCATTTCGCTGTGACCATTGGGTTTTAATTATTGGTCTGTCATCATTTACTTTTGTCCAATTTTTATTGGAACGAAGTAATGTAAAGTAATGACCTTCTCTAATAGAATCCCCTACGTGAAATATAGCAGCTTCAACTTTATAGTTATTCCCATTGATGGATATTTTTGATGTTTGTGGCCCAAGTACGGGAAACGTATGAAGTTTTATTTTATTATAAACCATCTCTCTTTCATTATCATTATAGATAACATATTTATTTTGTCCATTTTCATCTAAAACTGGTTCAAAAATTATTAACTGCAAAACTATAATTGATTCACCAAAATCAGCATTCACAGTACTAGTTCTTCCTTTTGAAAGGCAATATATTATACAATAATAATTGTGCACAAAAATTTATTATTTGTACACAGTTTTAATTGTAAAAAGAAAGAAAAAATTTAATAATAAAAAATGATCATTGGATTTTCTTGGGAATATAATTTTCCACAATTTATATTATTACATACCGCGTTAATGGTCATTTTGAATGTTATAGAATCATCCAAAATCTTTGAATATTTGTCAATTTGATTTAAAAATTCTCCTACACACTGTTGTCGAGGAACTGAGAAATCTGAAGTAGGTATTGATATTAATCTTCTAATATTGAAGATATCAAATATTTCATTTGTATTATTATATGCATGTAGATTAATACTTAATATATCCCATGGATTAGTTTCGGCAGCGTCTCTTATTGATTAAAAGTGAAATATAGTTTGTAAGACAGAGTTAGCATAACAGGAGACTCCATCATTGTTAGGAAGCCCACGCAAAGTATAAGAAAAATTGGAAACTTCATCTTGTCTATCATTTATTAATTCATTATTTACCCCATTATGTATAAAAGTTGTATTAAATGTATGATCAGTAGTAGGTAATTGAACATTTTTTGGCGATAATGGAATATTCGCGATTGAAACATCAGTACCTGTTTTTTTAGTATGTTTGTTTATATTATTCACGATATTATCTTGAATTATTTTTTGTGAATTTCCAGATGAAATGAAATTATTATTTGGAATCAATGGTCGCGAATCCTTATTAACACTTTCCAAAAAAAATACGTCAGCATTTGTTGAATTTCTAACCCAGGATGATACAGACAATTCTTTTTTATTAATTTTATTCCATTTTGAATCTGACCTTCGCAGAAAAGCTGAATATTCTACATTATTTGAGACATCCCGGTAATGAAATATTACACATTTGACAATAAATGTTTGATTAGATATTTTTATTTTAGCTTGCGGAAGTTGTTTGATTTTGAAATTACTAATTTTTGTTATACTGTCTGTTTTTTCATCAGAATGAAACAAATCAAGTTTGAGAACAAGTATTGAATTAGTAACTAAATCTTCAATTTTGTGTGACAGATCTTTTCCGCAGCACGTAGCTTGAACAGTATTATTTTGATTTGTTGATGTTTCATTGATAACAACAGTTTTCTTGTGATACGAAACAGGGATTGATTTCCAATTTAAATTATAATCTATTATTTCTTGCAAGGAAAAAGATTTTTTCTTATAATCATCAGGTAAATAGAGTTTTAATAAACATTTAACCTTCGAATATTCAAGTCTTGAATCACATTCATTACATCTTATTATCTTATGAATTTTAAATTTGAATGCATTAGAAATATTTGAAGATAAAGGACACAAAGCTTTAAAAAAAGTAGCAACATCATGCTCAGATTCAGAGGAAAATTGTGAATTAACAGAATTTTTGAAATCGAATAAATTAATTCTTATTTTGAGGATATAAGCATCATATAACTGTTTAATGAAATTGATGTCTGATGCATGAAATTGATACCTAATACGTGAAAAATAAAACAAAGATTGTACTAATGAATACACGTATGTCGAAAAAGTATCAACATTTTGAAAGTGGTAGAGCTCATAAGTATCAAATGTATCAAATGTATCTTGAGCATCCATAATTTTATCAGAAATTGCCCAAACTCTTTCAGTAGTATAAATTTTACTAGTAGCAGGCTTTTCATTTAATGGTTCTAATGACGGTTTAAATTTTTTCCTTAGTCGGTTATATTCATTCAATGCATCTACATTAGCTGTTATCTTAGCAGGACTTAAATTGATCAAATGTAAACATTCCAATTTAGTAACTCTAGACAATGCAACATACGCTTGTCCGGGTTCAAAAATTGAATTGCCAATATCGATGATAGCACTTTCTAAGCTAAGGCCTTGGCATTTATGTATTGTTATTCCATAGCATAATAAAAAAGGAAATTGTTTCCTTGTAACAATAATGCCCTTCCGTATTGGAAAAAAGTACTCTTGTCTGTCCATGAAAACCTTTGTCTTTTCTTTATTCTGTACTTCTATTTCAATTTTGTCTATATAATTAGATGCATTTTTTTGGATAGAGCACACAGTTGTAATCGTTCCATTAACAAGTCCAAGCGTTAAATCGATATTTCTTGTTATCATTACTCGACATCCAATTTTTATTACAATTTCTTTTGATGTGCCAGCTGTTTTTTTTTCAGTAGGATCATTTAAATCTTTTTCGATATTTTTGTGTAAACTTTTATCACAACGATATTTGTCTTCGGCTATAAGTTTTATTTCTTCAGATTGGATTTTGTCTAGCATGGCTTTATTTAGAGTTTTACACATAAGAACTGTAGGCAATAGACAGACGGTGTTACTAGGTAATTTTTTAAAATAGGCACATATCTCTTCAAGTCTGTTTTGTGGATTCATACTTTCAAACTTCAAAAGTCGCTTTTCGAGTACGTTGATGTCTTCCTTCGTAACTATCCCTAAACGTATTCTAAGCAATATATCGGAATAAGTTTTATCACCTTGTTGTCTCATATTAATTGTTAATTCATCATAACGAAATAATTCTTTCCAAAGATTATGGGCAAACATGCCCTTCATGTTTTCTTTAAAATTTAAGGGATTCAAATCATCAAAAACAAAATCAGCTTTAACTGGGCGAAGTTGCAATAAATCTCCTAACAATATAATGTTAATTTTCCCGAACCAGCCGTCCTTGTCGTTTGATGTATCAAATATTTCTACTAATCTCTGATTAAAAAAGGCTAAGTGATAGTTAGAAACCATCGAAATTTCATCGATTATTAACAAATCTACATTTTTCAAAGCCGTTCTTATTCGTTTCAAAGAAGGAGCAGAAAGTTCATTATACTCCGGGGTATTATTTTCTTTATCGACCGGTATCATACAAAATTTATGAAGGGTTATTCCACCAACATTATGAGCAGACAATCCAGTAGGTCCTAGCGTAATGGTGTCTTTCCCTCGTACATCCTTATTGTATTTTACGATTCTTTTAATAATTTCACTCTTTCCCGTTCCAGCATATCCACTTATTATATCTCTTATCAGAATTCCATTAGATAAAGAATGTTTCCAGTTTTCAAATATTCGAGCTTGATCTTCATTAAGAGTTATTTCGGTATCAGTTTTACATTCTGTGTCAACTAGATTAGCTAAATCTTCAAATTCTTTAGCAGCCAATTCAACTCCTGCTGGCACACAACCGTCTGGGATATTATCAGATAAATTTTGTTGAGTTTCATTATTTTCCTCTTCCATTGCCTTTTCTACATGCTTATTAAAAAGTTCTTGAACTTGTAATTTGTCTGTATACTTCAAATGATACTCCATGGCGTTAGGAAGTTCATGAGCAATTGCATTAAATGCCTCCGCGTATGTCGCGTGTTCACCCTTAAAGTCTGAGGTATCGTGTCTCCATGGCTTAAACAATGCGTAGTAATAATTTAATAATTTTCTGGTTCAGTAGATGGATTATTTTTCCAGTGATTAATTAAGTAAGGATTTTTATTACGTTTCCTGGCATACAATTTACCTTCTTTCATGGGATAAAATGTAATTTTTTTCGGATCTTTAGGTTTATAATCAATGACATCATAATGTTTTGAAAAATCGTACAAAGATGTTGTTTCTAACTTATCCGGTCTGTTTGGATAATCGCTATCAATATGACTTTTACAAAATATATCTGTGGAATTTTCATTTAATTGCTTTATATCTTCAAAAGTTTTTAATTTTCTATTTCTAATCTGTCTAATATCTAGCCATTTTATCATAGTTTCTTTATCCACTCCATAAAGTGAATGGCCTAATAGGGTATCAGCGGCTTCGAGAGAACCAATTTCTCTATTATTTGTTGCTTTAACTGCAAAAGACCAAATGGCTGAAAGCAAAGAGTCACAGGTCTTTAAACTTTCATAATCAATATGACTTTTTTCCATTTTTGTAACATATTTCGTAATGTATTCGATGATTATTTGAAATTCATCAGCAATAAACTGAATATCTGTGTTACCTTCCCAAACTAACTGTATCGCTGGATTATAATCATTAATAAAAAGCTCGTTTGCTTTTCGTGGTAAATCATACAATCTAGAGTGTTTTTTTAATTTTCGTCGATTAGCTATTGCTGTCGTTGTTTTGTACACATGCAAAGAATTCCTTTGCTTACGAGGAAAACTAAACCTACAAACAGTCCTAAAACCTGTTTTGGTCTTTATTCTTCTTAAACAGTAGCCATTACATCTATGTTCTTGATATTTCACTTTTCTATGCAATTCTGGTGACATTTTGGGATCTGGTATTCTACATGTTATATGCTGTAGAATGTAAGATCTTATGGTTTCTTCAGGACTCTGCTCTAAGACAGGTCCATCTTCAATCCAAAGTACTAAATGAAAATGATCCATACCTCTACCTTGGTATTCTCTGCGCCAAAAATAATGAGTAACTTTCCCCAACGGATTATCGGGTGACAAAATAAATTCTAAAGTCGCCTTTGTTTCAATAAAAACAGCTGCTAAGACAGGTTCTAGTACTACAAGCTCAGTAGTAGTTTTACCGCGATGTTCGGGTTTGCAAAACTTTTTTAAGTATTCTCCTAATTCAGTCCAATTCCATTCTCCCGGGCTTATGGTCAAAAAAACGTGAGCAGGACCATAGTGATCAACCATACAATTAAGATTATTTCTTGGTTGTTTCCAATATTGCTCAGTATTTGGCAACCTTGAAAAAACCGTATTCAAATTACGTTCTAGATCTTTATCGGATAATTTTTGTAAAAAATCCTTTGCAGTGTGCTTAAACCTAGGATTAACGACATTCATGGTTTGAAAAATCCCTGCATTTAATTTTCGCATGGTATCGTTGTGTAATAAAAAAAAACTTATAACCGGTTTGTGTAAACACAACCTAAATGCATGGAACATGTTTACTTCCAACTGAGGACTAGATATAATACAAATGTTGAGTAACATTACAATACAATTTTCTATTGTTGTAATTTGTAATTATCACCTTACTAGTTATTAAGATTCTAAACCCAAACTATTCTGATTCCCTAAACCTGAATTATTATAAGTCCCTGAACCTGAATTATTCCAAGTCCCTAAATCAATATTATTCTAAGTCCATAAACCTGTATTATCCTAAGTCCTTAAGCCCAGATTTTGCAAAGTCTTTTAAAAGTATTTTATTTGGTTATATATACTTACCTAATTATTCTAAGTCTTATTTGACCCCCCCCCTTAAATAGGACAAATTTGACCTCCCCCTTAAAAAGGACAAATTTGACCCCCCCCCCTTAAAAAGGACAAATTTGACCCCCCCCCCCCCTTAATTTTCAAGTTCTGTAGTACCCCCTCCCTATAAACATGTTCCATGTTAAAATAAATATTGAATATCTGATCTAAAATTAGAATGTTTAGAAAGCAGTCTCGATTTAATAAAATCACTATTATTTAATTTTGCGTATTTATTTTTTTCATTTAATTTTCTTTTTTCATCGTCCATACCATATTTACCATAAGGAAATAAGCAAGGAAAGCATTTAACATCTAAATTTTTAGTTTTTGAATGCAGAGCTTCATCATATACCTTTAACATTTGGAACAAAGTTGAACAATCTTCATTTTTCGTTTGATTGTGCAAAGGATATACAGACAATTGATCATAAAAAGGATCCGTAGGAGATTTTGCTGTTAAAATAGCAGGCTTTTCAAGCTGATTTTGATTAGTCATATCTGACTCTGGTGGAATAACACTTTCAGTTGGGTTATTTGATGGTGGATTTTTCTCAACATCTGATTTCGTATTTTTATCATCTATTATTTGATACTCTGTATCTTTAAGATTAGAAAGGAGATTTTCGCGAAACTGAAATTCTGGAAGTATTATGTCTTCATACAGTGGATTATTTTTTTTTAAAAAATTTAAAGCTTCCCATACTTTTTTTAAATCCACTAAATTTTCCCAAACAACATTTGCTTTATTTGGAATACCTCGAACTAATATATACAACTCATGGTCATTATTAACTGGTTCAGTTTTTAAAGCAACTTTGTTCAAAGTTTCTTGCAAAGGAACAGGAAGATGGAAAGTCTGCCCTTTTACAGCATCTAATTTACATCTAGATGGTAAATGTTTGTCTAACTTCGTTTCAAATTTGTGCACAACCTGAAATGCTTTATACCGTTGAATTAGAATCTTTTCAAACATATTTAGATTGCTTAAACATTCTGGTACTGCTTTAACCTTTAGTCTGTTTAAAAAACACCAGCTGGGCATTTTATTCTCTTTAAATTTTTTCAAACAATACTCACATATATATTCCTCATTATTTTCATCTTTTTCGTATTTATCAAGTAGTTTAGTCCAAAGAGGATTGTCGATTTTATCCTTAAAATTTGAAAATAACCTGAGTCTACGTTTAGGCTCTAATTTTTCACAAGAAACGCAATGATTAGTTGGTAATTCTTCCATTCTTTCGTAATAGCATTTAAAAGCTATTTTAAATTTTTCCCTAATCGATCTTTCATTTATATCGCCGTTTTTTGCATTTTCTGATTGCAATTTCCTAATTTCACTTTTTTCATATACATCTTGCAATTTTATTTTGTCAGCAAATATTAAAGCGTCGTTTCTATCATTTAGCTCTTTATTCATAGAAATCAATTCATAAATTTGACGCTGCAAAGTTCTCATATTTGGGAAATGAGGAACCACAATTTGAAGCTTTAAGAATTTAGAATTACACAATAATGGTTTCTCATAGCATTTTATTGGATGACCCTTTAGTAACTTATCGCGGCTTTGATTAGAACATACGTTAAAATTTTGTAAAAATTTGTCTAAATATGGAAGAGTACACATATCAAAATCCTCAAATAATGATTTAAGTTGATTAAAAAGATCTAAATCATCTAAATTGCAATTTTCCGTGCAATCCCATGTATTATCTTTGTTAATAGGGCCTATTGGTTTTGGTAATTGGTTAATAGGGCATATAAAGTTTTGCTTGTCAATATCTAAAATTTTTTCTGCCGAGGTAACGTTGTTTTCGACAATAATATTATTGGTTTGTAAATTTATATTATCCCTTTGTGTAACCATATTTTCATTTTGTGCACTTTGAGAAATATGATTGTTTCCAGCAGAATGTATATGCGTACTTTGATTATTTACTCGTAAAGTTAATATATTTTTTGAAGAATTTGTTTGTTCATCATTGACTATGTCTTCTTTACTATCAGATTCAGTTTTATTTAAAGAATAATTTTCGATGTCTTGTAAAGAATGTATAAATAAAGATTGCAAATAATTGTTCTTATACGTACTAACTGAATAAAAGCGTTCGCTTGAAGGGCAATGTTTTGATTGTCCACATAAGCATTGATAACGTTTGCGAACAGCGAAAGTTTCATTGTTAAGCTCATATCGCTTACGTTCACATTCATATTGATAAAAATGAGCATTCATTTTTTTTTGAATATCTTTTAATGTACCATGTATTTGTCTAATAAAATTACGTCTTTCATAGATGCAAATATTTATAATATCCTCAGCTTCCATTCTACATGAAATTGGAGATAAGCCATTCATTTTATTCATCAATTTTTGAATATACCATTCCTTGTTTTGAATTAATTTTACAGTACTTAAATAAGTTCTAATTTTTTTGTACTTAATAATGATTTTTTTTGCGCAATTAGCTTTTAAAGTAGCATTTTTTATTTGTTGCTTTGACCTTTTATTTATAATTTTAAATGATTTATTGTTTTGAATTATATTATTATTAACGTTTTTTACTGAATTATTGTAAAATTCTTGGGAAAAGCCTTTTATATCTTGTTCACTTGTATACAAAACCGTATTGGTGTTTATTGTAGATTTACTGGATAATAATATTTTTTTACGTGGAGGTTCATAATTTTCATTGTTTATATGATTGTTCGCACGAGAAATATTTTGTATTAAATTATTTTCAGTGGTAGGAAAGTGTGTTATAATGCTTGATTTAAATATTTGTACCAAATGAGGACGCATTCTTGATTGATCATAGTTCATATCCTCTGGTTTTTTATTGAAGTAAATAGTTGTAGCTAATGCAATAGCAAAAACGCCACAATCAGTTCCATTTCTCTGATGCTGTACCTTTGGGAAATGTATTTGTATCCCATTATTTTCATAACCAGGAAAGAGTTTAGATAAATATATTTTTTGTGAATTTTCCAATTTATTTTTATTTAACGAATCATAAATGTAAATTGAGCTAGTATCGTAATAAGCACAAATCCAGTGATTAATAGAGAACAAAAGTTGGATGTGTTTTTGATCATATGGTATGGGTTGAATTCTATACGGACATTGAAGCCAATGAGAAGGCTGAGGCCTATATGAAGAAGAATTAAATAGTAGGCTATGAAATTTATCAATGTGGTCATTGTTCAGCCATGCGCCATGAACTAATACCCACTGGATTTGATCATTAGTAAGCGAAAAGTTACTGAGATTTACTACGCCGTTTCTAGGTACAAGTAATCTTGAAGCCTGTGATGCCGATACACGTTTTTCTTTAACAAAAATAGGTTCGTCATTATTAGCAACAGTAGATACAATTTTCGGAGCCTCTCCTTTAACGAAAATTACATCCTCATCGTCAGCAACATTAGATAAAATTTTAGGAACCTCTTTATCAACGGAAATCACATCGTTATCATCAGCAACATTAGATAAAATTGTAGGACTTATTTTTTTTCGAGAAGTAATAATATTTTTTTGCACATTAATTGTAGAATTTAGAAAAGGTGAACTTGCATTGACAATTTGTTTTTTCTCGCTTGTTTCCATTGGAATCACATTATGTAAGCTCTTGTTATTTGTTGTTTCATCTTGGTTGAAAGAACAGTTAATATCTGTAGGCGATGATAGTGTATGATCAAAAGATTTTGATACCGTAGAGAATTCATGAGTATCAAGAGGTTGCAAAGTTTGAACATAAAATTTTTTTTGAGATAATTCACAAGTATCAGGTAAAATATGCTGAAATCGATTTTTTCGTTTTTCAAGAGGTTGCAAAGTGTGAACATAAAATTTTTTTTGTTCATCAGAATTATTAATTAGAGAAACTAAATTTTTTTTAACATTGGAACAACTTGTATGTTTTTTCATTTCAAAAAAATTAATATAGCAAATATAGAAGTTATAAATCTATATAAAAATAAAAAGAAATCAAGCTAAAAAGCTCGAATAAATAGGTTAAGCTCCTTAAAAAGCTTGAAACCACAAAGAAAAGCGCTATGTATTGAAAAATAAAATAAGGAGCGCTCTTCGATAGATCTAGCTCTATATTAAAAGGGCTCAGATCTTGTTTATTAAAAAAAAAAGTAATAATATAATAAAAAATATACTTACGTACCTGAATTCTGACCCAAAGTTGAGAACCTGAAATTCGTACATAAAAGATAAAATGTATGGAGTGATAGAAAAGTTTAAGAAACTATTGAAGGAAGTTTTTTTCCCATGTCGCTTACAATATTTTTTTCTTGTCAGTGGCCAGAAAGCACGTATTTCCCGGCCGCAGCGCGATTCGAAAATACGTGTTTTCTAACCACTGACGAAGAAAAATTATGTTTTGGCCTCGGCCGCAAAAAAAGAATGTCCCAAATCACAGTTTGCCATCCTCGGCTTCGCCTTGGATTGCAATTTACGTGCGATCTGGGCCATTCTTTGTTTTTGCGGCCTAGGATAAAAATTTGCTATTACTTATCTAAGCGGCAAATCTAAACTTATCAAATAAAACATATTCGATTTAGGAACTAAGAATAATCCGAGTTTATGGAAGTAGAATAATTTATATTTATTTATTAATATTTAACTTTTAAAATTTATATTATACCTAAACATTTTCCATGCACATTAATTGAATTTGCACAAACCCGTTACAATTGCATAATCAAGAAACCTATTGAAGTAAAATAAAGGCACATTTAACGTAACATATTTAAAATATGTTTTAAGCATAACAGCTTATTTTTCTTTACAAAGTTGGAAAAAAAATTTAATATAAAAAATACGTAAATCCTTGAAAGGAATTAATAATTTGAAAATTACTCTAGTACTAGTATTTACCAATATGCTTGTAAGTAATGAAACTTCTATAATAATTTATGTTGGTAACGATAGTATGAATTTAAAAAATTATCTGACAGTCACGTAACCTTATGTTTCCTCAATGTTACTATATTTTATATATTTTTCACCAAAATAGGTTATTAAATGTTTTTGTAATAAAAATTTTTTTATATATTCTATTAAGTTTTTTATTGTTAAGCTATATCTAAAAATAAAAATAATATATAGACGTGTTACGAAATATTATATTTATATTTCGTTGAAAACAAAAAAAAATATTTCTGTTTTTTTTTATAATTTTTGTTTGAAAAATTTTCAAAGAAAAATCATCAAAAAATTAATTTCAGATCCAAAAAATTGTCTATAAAGTATATTTCTAAAACTAGTACTCCCACATAAAAAAAATGAGGTACTAATTTCAAAAAGCAAAATAAATATATATTTATATTTTTTTTTAATTTTGAGAAAAAATTTTTGAAAAAATTAAGTATCAGATCCAAAAAATTACTATAAGCTATATTTATAAAACTAGTACTCCCATAGAAATAAATGAAGTACTGCGTTCAAAAAGGAAAAAAAAATTGATATTTTTTGTATTTATGGTGAAAAAAATTTTGAGAAAAAAATTGTCAAAAAATAAATTATAAGATTCAAGATATCGAGTAAAAACGATACTTCTAGATATTAGTAATTTCATGGAAAAAAATGCGGTATTGCATCCAAATAAAAAAAAAAAAAGTATATCGAGATTTTTTGGTAAAAAAATTTTTGACAACAAGATTAGGTCTTAATACCATAATGGTTGTTAAATATTACCGGTTACATTCAATTTCATACATACATACATACACACACACACGCGCGCGCGTACAGAATTTTTATAAAACCGGTTTTTTACTTCCTGAGTTCTCAAAACGTGCTTATATGCCAAAAAATCAAAAAAAAAATTTTGACCGATCACAATGGTTCCTATATGAGGAACCAAAATAAAAAAATTATTTTTTTTGTTATAAATTTTATGTTTGATGATTTCTTAACGAAATAAATGAAAAAAATTTGTTATTGTCAAAGAAAAGTAAACAAAATATTAATGTAACATATATCTCAGTACTTTAGAATTTTTGTTAAAAAACGAAACCATATCAAGTAGTATATTTTAATTAAGGGTTTTATGATTGTTTCCCAAAAAAAGTAGATAGCAAAGAAAGTGACCGTTTAAAGAATATTTTTTAAAAATAATATATCTTTTAACTAATTTGAATCTTATTTATTTAGTAGATAAATAACGCTAGGTGTTTGAAACCGCATAGAGGTCCAACACCCCATCTTTGACCCTACCAATTTTTTTACACGGGAGATCTAGTTGTAAGAAATTCATTATAATTTATTACTAACTTTAAGTAAAATTCAAATAAGATTGTAATTCAAAATTGTGAAAATTTTTGTATTAAAACAATGTATTCGTTAATGTACATATTTTTTGGACGTAATTTCTTTATTGTATATGGGTCTTTTTTACAGAAATAGTATACAGGAATAGTATATATAGTGTCCCTCCCAATTATATCCGTAACAAAAGCTCTTTTGCACTTTGTTTTATTTTAAAAAGTTAATAAAAAAGATTAATTCCAAGTCCAAATCAACTGCGCATATATTGGTGAGTTAACGACAAATGTTCATGTGTTCAAAATAAAAAACGTCTGCTGTTCTGTTGCTCAACTATAAACTTAGAGTATTAACATTATACGGCTTAAAATTTTAATGAAAATTTTTCTTTTGGGTGCATAATTCTCATGGTATAAAATAAAAAAAAACGCTGCCAAGTGATTGGCACTATGGTTCATCATTAACAATAGCAAAATATTTATAATGGTCTATTTTATCTAATAAAAATTATAATTTGAGATATCAGTATTTCATAAAAAAAAGTTAAATACCGTATTTTAAAAGAAAAAAAAGCTGTGATTTAATGTTTTTTATTTAACAAATTTGTAGAAAAAAATTTTCAATAAACTTCTTTCAATAAACACTTAAAAAAAAAACAATATTACAGATTTTTTAATTTTTTTGTTTTATTAATATTGAAAACAAAATTTTGAAAAAATTCGGTATCAGATCCAAAAAATTACTATGAATAAGCTTTCTAAAACTAGTACTCTCATAGAAATTAATTAGGTACTACGTCCGAACAAAAAAAAAATTTGGTATTCTTTGTATTTTTTTGTAAAAAAAATTTTGGGAAAAAAATTTTCAAAAAATTAATTATCAGATTTGAGATATCGAGTAAAAACCATACTTTCAAATATAAGTACTTTTATGGAAATAAATGAGGTATTACATCCAAATTAAAAAAAAAAAAAAGTAGTTTGAGATTTTTTGATGAAAAAATTTTTGAAAAAAAAATTAGATCTTAATTCAATAATGGTTGTTAAATACCAACGATTGCAAAATTTTCAAATATTAGTACTTTCATGGAATTAAAGGAAGTATTACACTAAAAAAAAAAAATATTACAGATTTTTTAATTTTTTTGTTTTTTTAATTTTGAGAAAAAAATTTTGAAAAAATTAAGTTTCAGGTCCAAAAAATTACTATAAACGATATTTCTAAAACTAGTACTCTCATAGAAATCAATTAGGTACTACATCCAAAAATAAAAAAAAATAAAGTTTTTTTTGTATTTTTTGGTGAAAAAAATTTTGAGAAAAAAATTTTCAAAAAATTAGTTATCAGATTCGAGATATCGAGTAAAAATCGTACTTTCAAATATAAGTACTTTCGTGGAAATAAATGAGGTATTACATCCAAATTAAAAAAAAAAAAAAGTAGTTTGAGATTTTTTGATGAAAAAATTTTTGAAAAAAAAATTAGGTCTTAATTCCATAATGGTTGTGAAATTTCACCGGTTACATACATACACACACACACACACACACACACACACATACAGACTTTTTTTAAAAACCGGCTTTTTAGCTTCCTGAGGTCCCAAAACGTGCTTATATGCCAAAAAATCAAAAATCAAAATTTCATCTATCACAAAGGTTCCTCTATGAGGAACCAAAATTATTTTATTACTCTAAATGGTTTGCTATGCGTTTTTAGTTAGAAAAAATATGGCTTGTAATTTCACAACTGTTTGTCGCTAATTTTAGATTAAAATTTTTCAATTTTTCTACAAAATCGTAAAATTACGACATAGTTGAAAATATCAGATTTTTGTCGAAAAATTGCAAATTACATATTAAAATACCCCTTATATGGTTTAACCTGGACGCTCAAACTAGGAAAATAACAAAAACACCCATTTCAGGGGTAGTTTAGGCTATTTTAAGGGTGAAATATAGAATATTTATAAAAACGGAGTCAAAATTCTTGATTAGCGGCCCATGAAACGCATAAGTACGTACTTTGGACGTTGAAAGTGTAAAAATAGCAAAAACACTCCTTGTAGGGTTTTAGGGGTAGTTTTAGCTATTTTAAGGGTGAAATATAGAATATTTTTGAAAAAGGAGTCGAAATTCTTGATTAGCGACCCAAAAAACCAGTATGGTTCAAATCAGAGCGCTCAAAGTTCGAATATGTAAAAAAAATTTTTTGTGGGGGTAGTTTTTGCAAATTTAAGGGCGAAACCCCAATTTCTCTGCCAACTGACCCCGATTTTCGTGTTAAGCGACCCAAAAAACATATAGTAGAGCAAATCTGGTGTTCGTCAGTGATAATACAACAAAACCCGTAATTTACCTGGAGTACCACCACTATCCACCTTTTAAGGGTTGTAAATAGGGCCAAAATGAATGAGATCTCAATGTATACGAAGTTTACTTAAATTTACATAAAAATATTCTTTTCAATAAAATTGGACTTTTTTCATTGATTTTTCCAAACGTTTCCTAATAATGCCTGGTCTACCCCTTTCACCCCCGTTTTTAGGGTATTTTTAAGGGTTGTAGGTAAAAACTAATGTCAGATTACTAATTTTTAGCCACTTATCTATAAGGGAATATACTTTTTTTGCTCATTTCCAAAACACTCCGCCCCGGCGCGGCGTTAATGAGTTGATTAGGCCTCCGCCGTATTTCTGCCTATAAGCCCCCTAAATGTTTACTTGGCCCTGTTAAGGGTATAAATATTATTAAGCTAATAAGATTAAATGATCAAAATAATGTTTTTAATATTTGTATTTATTTTGAGCTCATTCTGAAATTTTTTGAATTCATTTTGAACTCATTTATACTCTCATTTTCGGAATTCATATTAATTCGAATTGAATTCAAAATAAAAATTGTGCCAACTGGTTTTATAAAACGTATTTAGCGAGGTATTTAGGTCCCGCAAATTCATTGTTTTCAACGAAACAAATTTTTATGCATTCCTCTTAGGCCGTCTTTTATACACCACAAATTACTAATTACTAAAATATATAACCGCAAAATAGCCTTTGAAGTTTATATTATTTATTAAATTAAAAATAAATCAAATTATAATAAAATGAAATACCTGGTATTTGAGATCAGAAAATAAATCTTGAGGAAACACCTTTTAAAACTCTTTTATTAAAAAAATTTCACAAATAAATAAATGAGCAAGACAAGATTTGCATGAACACAAAAAATGTATTTTTAATTTTTGTGATATAATAAAATATGTACACTTACATAATACATACATACAACGTGTCCATATAAAAAAATCCAAAAGTATCTAGATATTTTCTAGTGCTACATAAATTACTAGTGCTACATAGTAAAGATTTTCTAGAGAAGTCAAGGTTAAAAATTTGAATATGTTGGCATCATTGTGTAAACTTTAACAAGTCGTTGGCGGTTTTTATTAGGTGCGTGCTTTTTGTAAATATATTTATATATATTTGAATCGTGCGTCAATATTAAATATTTAAGGTAATGTAAAAATTGTAAATATAATAAATTATTTATAATAATTTTATTAAAAATTTCTATTTTTTTATTTTTTTTCATTCATACAGAAATATGGATCTTGCGAATGGTGAGAATGCAGCTCAACAGCTTATTGTTGAACATGATAATAATCTACCTGGTGAAGTAGTAAATCAAGGACTCGAAGGAAGTGCACAACCACCTCCACCAGCTGAAGAAGATAATGAACCAGCTGCTGGGGATGTACTACCACCTCCACCTCCAGCAGCTAATGATAATGCAGCAGCTGCTGGTGAACCACCGCCACCTCCACAAGATGAGGATGATAATGCAGCAGCTGCTGGTGAACCACCGCTACCTCCACCAGCTGTAGAAGTATCAGCTGGAGCTCTTGCAGTTGTAAATGACGAAGGAAACTATGATTTCCCCTATCAGCGTAAGATATTTAACATTATATTGAAAATAAATATAAAAATTTACTTATATGTTTATTTCAGGTGCTCGAGGACATCGAGCAGGCTGGAGGGTTCAAGAAAGAAGGCTGAGACAAAATCAGCGAAACTTCGCCCATTTCTTAGGGGATTTATGGGTCACTGGAAGACAGCAAGGTGGTGGACGAGGAGGTGGACGTGGGAGGCATGACCGTAATAGAAGACCTCGCAGATAAATGTTTTACATTGTAAACTTTATTTTATTATTGTAAACTTAAAATTTATTAATAAAAGTTTAAATTAAATAATTTATAATATCAAGATTTGATAGCTTATTCTTTCTACATCGATAAATTCTGGTACTTCACCCATTCCATCTCCTCCATTAAGTTCAACTATCCACAATCATTCAAGTGATAGCTCGACGGATAAATTCACTAGTTATCAAATTCCAATAACAGGAAGCACAACTGCCAGTAGTAATTGAAAACCAACATTATTATCTAGTAGCACACCAAATAAGCAAACACTACCTATGCTAATACCTAGCCAAAGCTTGCCTAGTACTACCAGGATACATATTACTACCAGGAAAAATTGTTTTTTATATTTTATTATATGAAAGGCTCAAAAGGTCAATATTTGGCAGCAAAAGCTTTAAAGAAACAAAGTTGGAGGTTCCATACTAAATATATGATGTGGTTTCAAAGGCACGAACAACCAAAAGTCATCAATGAAGAATATGAGCAGGTAACTATAAATTAAAGCTTTTGAAAGCAAAATATTTGATTTATTAAACTCTTATTTTTCCCCAGGGAACTTATATTTATTTTGACTATGAAAAATGGGGGCAAAGAAAGAAATAAGGATTTACGTTTGAGTATAATTACTTAGAGGATCGGGACCTCAATTAATATCTGAAGAATAAAAAAATGTTACTTTCTATGTCTCCATAATGCACTACTTCTATATTGGAGTTAATAATATTTGATTTTTTCATACATATTGGAAAATATTACTAAAAAATATCTTAACAATTTAGTAAAGAAACAATAATTTGCAAAATGTAAAGCAATTTTTATGCACAATGCATGTTATAAACACCTTATGCATAAAAAGTTTTTTAACAGAGGAAGAAGTTATGATTGTTGGCGACTGACTCTGTAATACCAGTACAAAACATATGTTTAAATTTTATCCATTTATTAATGATATATTAAAGATATGCTATATGGCATGTCTTAATGTTTAGATTATAAGTAGCCTTTTTGTACAAAGTATAATTAAGGTATTAAAAACCTTTAAAAAAAATGAATTACTGTACAGAATGTGTAGAAATAGCAAATAATATTATGGAACATATTTTATTTCTCATTTAAATGAAAACTTCCATGTTTTTAATTGTACATTAATTGTACCTTATCAAAGTCGTCGAAAATTTCACCAAATTTGATTGAAAAAAATTAATATTAGTTGAATAAATTTTAAATCTCATTTTTTATTAAAAATTTTTTATATTTACAAAAGTATATAAATATTTTAAAACTTTAGATAATTAAATAGCAAATAAATTTTTAAACTATCTAGTATTAGTTCCTTTTACTAGATAGAATTTTTGCCTACGTTTTTTTCATTAAAAAAACAAAATATATAATTATTCAATTTAATTTAACACTATTTTTTAATTGATTGAAAATATGAAAGATTTTTTAAAATTTACAATGTTTAAGAATTTACTGACAGGCAAGTATTAGTTTTTAATGACGTTTTCCCTTTCCTTTCATTTTACCCTTAACTCTTTTTCTGACTCCAATAGATTGTTCTGTATCATCTTCATCATCACCATCAGCAGATCGATTTTTTCTTTTGCCAGATTTTTTGTTATCTTCCATTTCTTTCATGTCCTAAATTATCCCGGTGATGAAAATTGACTGTTTTACTGTCCGCAAAGTCATTTTATAGTAAAAAAAACATATTTTGAATGTTCGTCGCAGACGGTAAAAAATTTGATAGTAAAATTATAGTCGATTTAAGGTCAAAAATATGTTCAAAAAACATACACATTTATAGTCAATTCAAATAGTAAAAAAATAGATTTTTAATAGTCAGCATATAGTAAAAAAAACATCCAAAAAATATACACTTAAGAAAAAATATACAATCAAATCAGGTTATTTTAACTGTCTTATGAATGTTACAAAAACATTCAAATGACGCCAGAAATATTTCATAAAATTTAGTACTATATTTTCAGTCATTTGAACCTTTTTTTTATGTTACAAAAACTAAGTATTATTATCAAAAATGATATAATTTAATGTCATAATAAGGTAAAAAAATAGTCACAAATATATATATTTAATATATTTTTGACATAAGAATAAGTCAAATTTTTGTCATATTTTAGTTATAGACGGTACACATAATACATTATGCGAATAGTCAAAAAAATGTAAAATCAATGTTGAAAAAACATCCATTATTAGTCATAAAGACAATAATTTCGATAATTAAAAATCTAAAATCAAATAGTCATTACAATATTTAAAGAGTGTTCATATGACGTTAAAATATTGTTTGCCTTACAGTAATAAAATTTACCGATTAAGGTTAAAAGAATAGTCAAATAAATATATTTTGAATGTCTTTATGACACAACAGAATGTCTTAAGAAAAATTTTTAAAGTAAAATTTAAATCTTTTATTCAGCTTATAAAGCGTAAATAAATAGTCAATTGAACATAAAAATAGTATCCGTTTGACGATAAAAATTAGTCTAATTTTAGTAAAAATTTATGTCAGCGAAGGTCAAAAGAATAGTCAAACGAATATATTTTTAATGCCCTACTGACAAAACTAAGTGTCCGAGAAAAAACTTTTATAGTAAAATTAAAGTCCTTCGCAGGGTTAATAAAAGCGAAAAAAAATGGTCATTTGAACATAAAAAAAGTATCCGTTTGACGATAAAAATTAGTCGCACTTTAGTGAAAATTTTAGTCAGCGAAGGTTAAAAAGATAGTCAAACGAACATATTTTTAATGTCCTACTAACACAACTAAATGTCCGAGACAAAACTTTTATAGTAAAATTAAAGTCCTTCGCAGGGTTAATAAAAGCGAAAAAAAATGGTCATTTGAACATAAAAAAAGTATCCTTTTGACTATAAAAATTAGTCGCATTTTAGTGAAAATTTTTGTCATCGAAGGTTGAAAAGATAGTCAAACGAACATATTTTTAATGTCTTTTTGACAAAACTAAGTGTCCGAGAAAAAACTTTTATAGTAAAATTAAAACCCATTGCACGGTCGATAGAAGCATAAAAAAATAGTCATTTGAACATAAAAATAACATCCGTTTGACTTTACAAAGTTTGTCAGATTTTAGTCATAGTTTTTGTCAACTGTAGTAAAAAAAATAGTCAAACGAGCGTATTTTTAATGTGTTATTGACAATACTAAATGCCCGAGAAAAAACTTTGATAGTAAAATAAAAGTCCTTCGCACAGTTGATAGAAGCGAAAAAAATGGTCATTTGCACATAAAAATAGTATCCGTTTGACGTTAAAATTTAGTCAAATTTTAGTAAAACTTTATGTCAGCAAAGGTAAAAAAAATAGTCAAATGAACATATTTTTAATGTCTTTTTGACAAAACTAAATGTCCGCCGAAAAACTTTTATAGTAAAATTAAAGTCCTTCACATAGTTAATAAAAGCGAAAAAAAATGGTCATTTGAACATAAAAAAAGTATCCGTTTGACGATAAAAATTAGTCGCACTTTAGTGAAAATTTTAGTCAGCGAAGGTTAAAAAGATAGTCAAACGAACATATTTTTAATGTCAAAATGACAGAACTAACCGTCCACGGAAAAAAAATTTATAGTAAAATTAAAATCTTTCAAACAGTTTATAAAACGTAAATGAATAGTTATTTGAACATAAAAATAGTATCCGTTTGACGATATAAATTAGTCGGATTTTAGTAACATTTTATGTCAGTGGAGGTTAAAAAGATAGTCAAACGAACATTTTAATGTCTTTTTGACAAAACTAAGTGTCCGAGAAAAAACTTTTATAGTAAAATTAAAATCCATTGCACGGTCGATAGAAGCATAAAAAAATAGTCATTTGCACATAAAAATAGTATCCGTTTGACGTTAAAATTTAGTCAAATTTTAGTAAAACATTATGTCAGCAAAGGTAAAAAAAATAGTCAAACGAACATATTTTTAATGTCTTTTTGACAAAACTAAATGTCCGCCGAAAAACTTTTATAGTAAAATTAAAGTCCATTGCACGGTCGATAGAAGCATAAAAAAATAGTCATTTGAACATAAAAATAACATTCGTTTGACTTTACAAAGTTTGTCAGATTTTAGTCATAGTTTACTCAACTATAGTAAAAAAAAATAGTCAAACGAACGTATTTTTAATGACTTTTTGACAAAACTAAATGTCCGCGGAAAATCTTTAATAGTAAAATTAAAATCCATTGCACGGTCGATAGAAGCATAAAAAAATTGTCATTTGAACATAAAAATAACATCTGTTTGACTTTACAAAGTTTGTCAGATTTTAGTCATAATTTACGTCAACTGTAGTAAAAAAATAGTCAAACGAACGTATTTTTAATGTCTTATTGACAAAACTAAATGTCCGAGAAAAAACTTTGATAGTAAAATAAAAGTCCTTCGCACAGTTGATAGAAGCGAAAAAAATGGTCATTTGTACATAAAAATAGTATCCGTTTGACGTTAAAATTTAGTCAAATTTTAGTAAAACATTATGTCAGCAAAGGTAAAAAAAATAGTCAAACGAACATATTTTTAATGTCTTTTTGACAAAACTAAATGTCCGCCGAAAAACTTTTATAGTAAAATTAAAGTCCATTGCACGGTCGATAGAAGCATAAAAAAATAGTCATTTGAACATAAAAATAACATTCGTTTGACTTTACAAAGTTTGTCAGATTTTAGTCATAGTTTACGTCAACTGTAGTAAAAAAAATGGTCAAACGAACGTATTTTTAATGTCTTATTGATAAAACTAAATTTTTTCCTAAAACTAAACTAAATATAGTAAAAAAAAGTTTAATTTTGGTTATAATTCCTAATATTTTTTATCGATGCCCACAGCAAACTTAATTATTATATTAAGTACTAATGTCGCAAAAGTTTTGATACTAGCGTGAGCACTAGCACGAGTGTTGGGCGAAGCCGGCCCGAGTTATACGTGTTCACGCTAGTGTCTAAGGTATTTCACCAGGTATATCTGATTTCACCCATGGTGCTTTCAGTATATTTTGCTTACCAAGGCGTAGAACGAGTGCAGAAAATTCTTTTCAAAGTTTCAAGCACGAATTTTACGCCCGGAAGGGCAAAAAGAATTCAGTGTTACCCTGAAAATAATTTATGTTTATTTAATGTTTTTAAAAGGAATTATTTTAAGTTTAATTCTTTTAAAATTAATGATTTTTATTTTAATTCTCTGAATTTTAAAAATTAATTTGTAAAAGTATTTGCTTATCAAACTGGGTATTAATATTTCCCAAACCACATCTCCAGATGTTAATGCCGTAAGATTTGTTATTTTAATTACTTTTTTTTGGAAACACAATGTCCACTAAATACGTTAATTTAAAAACCATTTTATTTATTAAGTCCCAAAATTCTTGTTCCCGTAAACAGAAAATTTCGTCTGTCAAAAGTTTTTATGTTTGTTTATTGCATGCGGAATACCGGTTAAAATTAACTGATTTTTAACATGCGACATGTTTCATAGGGATGGGTATTAGAGGAAGCCTCTCAATTCAGGAGGTGGGGTCGTGAATAACTGATGCTAGAGGGGGGGGGGGGGGGCAAATGGACATTATTTTGATTAGTGGCTTTGAAAACTTTCTGTTCAACAGTTTTAATGTTCTAGAACAATAATTATAATAAGCTCAAAAATATCAAAAATGACTTACTTTTTGATTTTCAAAGGGTCTAATAGGTCTTTATAGGCGCTGACTACATTAATTATGTGGTAAATTATATTCAACGGGTTCAAAAGAGTGAATTTGGCCATTATTCACCCCAAATACCCCAAAATTTAAATAAACTTTATTTTTAAATTGAATTAAATAAATAGGTTTTTCAGGTCGCAGATTTCAAAAATTATGTAAAAAATTACATCCACCAGGTTCTGAAGGGGGAAATTGGATATTTTTCACCCTTGCCAACCCTTAGACAAACCTTTTTCCAAAACAACTTGTTTTTTTATTTTCAAAGGGACTAGTAGGTTTTTTTGGGCGCTTATCTCAAAAATGATGTTACAAATTACATACGGAAGGTTTTAAAGGGCTATAATAAAATAACGACACGTCAAGCCTTACACTAGCGTAACCTAAGGAAGTAGGCTATAATCAAAAAACGACACGTCAAGCCTTACACTAACATAATCTAAGGAAGTAGACTATAATAAAAAAAGACACGTCAAGCCTTACAGTAGCGTAACCTAAGGAAGTAGGCTATAATCAAAAAACGACACGTCAAGCCTTACACTAACATAACCTAAGGAAGTAGACTATAATAAAAAACGACACGTCAAGCCTTACAGTAGCGTAACCTAAGGAAGTAGACTATAATAAAAAACAACACGTCAAGCCTTACACTAGCGTAACCTAAGGAAGTAGGCTATAATCAAAAAACGACACGTCAAGCCTTACACTAACATAACCTAAGGAAGTAGACTATAATAAAAAACGACACGTCAAGCCTTACAGTAGCGTAACCTAAGGAAGTAGACTATAATAAAAAACGACACGTCAAGCCTTACAGTAGCGTAACCTAAGGATGTGAACTACAATAAAAAACTACATGACAAGCCTTACACTAACATAACCTAAGGAAGTAGGCTATAATAAAAAAAGACACGACAAGCATTACAATGGCGAAACCTAAGGAAATAGGCTATAATCAAAAAACGACACGTCGAGCCTTACACTAACATAACCTAAGGAAGTAGACTATAATAAAAAACGACACGTCAAGCCTTACAGTAACGTAACCTAAGGAAATAGGCTATAATAAAAAATGACACGTCAAGCCTTACAGTAGCGTAACCTACGGAAATAGGCTATAATAAAATAACGACACAACAAGCCTTACACTAGCGTAACCTAAGGAAGTAGGCTATAATAAAAAAAATACACGTCAAGCATTACACTGGCGAAACCTAAGGAAGTAGGCTATAATCAAAAAACGAGACGTCAAGCCTTACACTAACGTAACCTAAGGAAGTAGACTATAATAAAAAACGACACGTCAAGCCTTACAGTAGCGTAACCAAAGGAAATAGGCTATAATAAAATAACGACACGATAAGCCTCACACTAGCGTAACCTAAGGAAGTAGACTATAATAAAAAACGACACGTCAAGCTTTACACTAGCGTAGCCTAAGCAAGTAGGCAATAAGAAAATAACGACACAGCCTTAAAATAACATAACCTGTGTAAGGCTTGACGTGTCGTTTTTTATTGTAGTTCACATTCTTAGGTTACGCTACTGAAAGGCTTGACGTGTCGTTTTTTGATTATAGCCTATTTCCTTAGGTTTCGCCATTGTAATGCTTGTCGTGTCTTTTTTTATTATAGCCTACTTCCTTAGGTTATGTTATTGTAAGGCTTGTCGTGTCGTTTTTTATTATAGTTTACTTCCTTAGGTTACGCTACTGTAAGGGTTATCGTGTCGTTATTTTATTATAGCCTATTTCCTTAGGTTACGCTACTGTAAGGCATGACGTGTCGTTTTTTATTATAGTCTACTTCCTTAGGATATGTTAGTGTAAGGCTTGACGTGTCGTTTTTTATTATAGTCTACTTCCTTAGGTTACGCTACTGTAAGGCTTGACGTGTCGTTTTTTATTATAGTCTACTTCCTTAGGTTATGTTAGTGTAAGGCTTGACGTGTCGTTTTTTATTATAGTCAACTTCCTTAGGTTACGCTAGTGTAAGGCTTGACGTGTTATTTTTATATAAATGCCTACTTCTTTAGGTTACGCTACTGAAAGGCTTGACGCTTCGTTTTTTGATTATAGCCTATTTCCTTAGGTTTCGCCATTGTAATGCTTGTCGTGTCTTTTTTTATTATAGCCTACTTCCTTAGGTTATGTTAGTGTAAGGCTTGTCGTGTCGTTATTTTATTATAGCCTATTTCCTTAGGTTACGCTACTGTAAGGCTTGACGTGTCGTTTTTTATTATAGTCTACTTCCTTAGGTTATGTTAGTGTAAGGCTCGACGTCTCGTTTTTTGATTATAGCCTACTTCCTTAGGTTTCGCCAGTGTAATGCTTGACGTGTCTTTTTTAATTATAGCCTACTTCCTTAGGTTATGTTAGTGTAAGGCTTGTCGTGTCGTTATTTTATTATAGCCTATTTCCGTAGGTTAAGCTACTGTAAGGCTTGACGTGTCTTTTTTTATTATAGCCTATTTCCCTAGGTTACGCTACTGTAAGGCTTGACGTGTCGTTTTTTATTATAGTTTACTTCCTTAGGTTACGCTACTGTAAGGGTTATCGTGTCGTTATTTTATTATAGCCTATTTCCTTAGGTTACGTTACTGTAAGGCTTGACGTGTCGTTTTTTATTATAGTCTACTTCCTTAGGTTATGTTAGTGTAAGGCTCGACGTCTCGTTTTTTGATTATAGCCTACTTCCTTAGGTTTCGCCAGTGTAATGCTTGACGTGTCTTTTTTAATTATAGCCTACTTCCTTAGGTTATGTTAGTGTAAGGCTTGTCGTGTCGTTATTTTATTATAGTTTACTTCCTTAGGTTACGCTACTGTAAGGGTTATCGTGTCGTTATTTTATTATAGCCTATTTCCTTAGGTTACGCTACTGTAAGGCTTGACGTGTCGTTTTTTATTATAGCCTATTTCCTTAGGTTACGTTACTGTAAGGCTTGACGTGTCGTTTTTTATTATAGTCTACTTCCTTAGGTTATGTTAGTGTAAGGCTCGACGTGTCGTTTTTTGATTATAGCCTATTTCCTTAGGTTTCGCCATTGTAATGCTTGTCGTGTCTTTTTTTATTATAGCCTACTTCCTTAGGTTATGTTAGTGTAAGGCTTGTCGTGTCGTTTTTTATTGTAGTTCACATCCTTAGGTTACGCTACTGTAAGGCTTGACGTGTCGTTTTTTATTATAGTCTACTTCCTTAGGTTACGCTACTGTAAGGGTTATCGTGTCGTTATTTTATTATAGCCTAATTCCTTAGGTTACGCTACTGTAAGGGTTATCGTATCGTTATTTTATTATAGCCTATTTCCTTAGGTTACGCTACTGTAAGGCTTGACGTGTTGTTTTTTGATTATAGCCTACTTCCTTAGGTTTTGCCAGTGTAATGCTTAACGTGTCTTTTTTTATTATAGCCTACTTCCTTAGGCTATGCTAATGTAAGGCTTGACGTGTTGGAAAAATGAATGTCCAAAGGGTGAAAAGGGTGAAAAATGGACAAATTCGTCGTTTAGAACCTTCCGTATGTAATTTGTAACATCATTTTTGAGATCAGCGCCCAAAAAAACCTACTAGACCCTTTGAAAATAAAAAAATAAGTTCTTTTGGAAAAATGTTGGTCTAAGGGTTGGCAAGGGTGAAAATGGCCAATTTCACCCTTCAGAACCTGTTGGATGTAATTTTTTACATTATTTTTGAAATCTGCGACCTTTAAAACCTATTTATTTAATTTAATTTAAAAATAAAGTTTATTTAAATTTTGGGGTATTTGGGGTGAAAAATGGCCAAATTCACACTTTTGATCCCGTTTAATATAATTTATGACATAAACTGCGATCTGGGGCATTTTTTTTTCTCCCATGGATAAAACGAAATTTTTCTTTCTCAGCGGGGAGAAAATGCGTTTTTTTCGATCTCGTTGAGGATCGAAAAAAGTTTTTTCGAAAAACCTCTTAAAATCGAAAACTCTCGACCTGCTAGGAAGAAAAATAATTTTATAATAAAAATGAATCACTTTAGTAGACAAAAAATACCTAACTTTAAATATAAATTTTCAAATTTTTCTTAAAATATAAAATTTATAAAAAGTAAATAATTATTTAATTATTTCTTGAATAAAAGGAATAACAAAACTTCAATAAAAATAAAATAAATAATTTTTAGTTCCGCTTAACTACGTGTTTAAAAATTTAATTTGTAACTCTGTTAGCCTGGCCAGTTGACAAGGTTGCAGACTCTGGAAATCGTATCCTTACGAGAGTTCCGAGTTCGAATCCCCCCGCAGGGGAATTTTTTTTTTTTTTTTTTTTATTTTATATTACTTTTTAATTAATAATAATTATTTAAATAATTATTTAAATTTTTTAAATATTTATTTAAATAAATCTTTTTTTAATTAAAAAATAATTAAAATTTAATTAAAAAAAAAAAAAGTTATAGTTGCTTGAATATATTTTAGATGTATAAAATACTGTCAATTATTTGCTATTTGACTGTTTTGTATAATATTTTTGAACAACTTTTATCAATCTGACAGTCATTTAAACATTAAAAATAGGTTGCTTCAGACTAAAAAATTATAGTCATTTGAATATGTTTTAGATGTATAAAATACCGTCGATTATTTGCTATTTGACTGTTTTGTATAATATTTTTTTCAATTTTCATCAATCTAACAGTCATATATACATTTAAAATAGGTTGCATCAGACTAAAAAATTATAGTCATTTGAATATATTTTATATGTATAAAATACTGTCGGGTACTTGCTATTTGACTGTTTTGCTATAATTTTTTTTTTTTTTTTTTGTTTAAAAATAGTATTTCGAACATTTAAAATACTTTGATTTTGACAAAAAAATAATCGTTGTTTAAACATATTTTTAACATCTAAATAACTGTCTAATATTGGTCAATTGACAGTCAGAAAAAATATTTTTTTTATGTTCCTAAAAACCGTAAAATTGACTGTTTTTTGTTGAAATTAAACATTTAATCAATATATTTTTGACTAATAACCCGACCGTCGATAGTCGGAGAAATATGTATTTTATATGTATTTCAGACTATATTTTCATCACCGGGATATCATTGTTTTTAATATATTGAAGTCATTTGATTCTTAGAAATAATAAGCTTACCAATTTGACCATACATTGTGCTTCCGAAACCCTTTCGTGAAGTACCATAACTTCTTGTTCTTCAGTTTCATATAAAAGTTGTTTTTTATCTATTAACTGTTCTATTCTTTGATATAATTCAACGTCATATTGTGTAACAAAAGTTATAGAAATAGCAGCTCTAGCAGTTCTACCAACTCTGTGAATGTAATCTTTGCTGTTTTGTGGTATTTCAAAATTAATTACGTCAACATGTGGAATGTCAAGTCCTCTACTTGCTAGGTCTGTTGATATTAAAATTGATCTGTTTTTTGCTTTAAATTTAGTAAGAGCTGCTAAACGTTTATTCTGTGACATTTGACCATGTAGAGGTACTGCCATAAATCCTAAATTTCTTAATAAAAGTGCTGTTCTCATTGTGTTACTACATGTTGAACAAAATATCATAAAACTATTTCCTGATAATTCATTTAATAAAATATGGACTAAGTAAACATCCTAAAATGAAATTATTTGGTTATTTTCTTTAATGTATTATATATTCAAAATAAATATTACCTTGAATTTTGTAGGAATAAAAATTTAGTGTTGTTTTAATTTTTCAACAGTTAGATATTTTGTAGAAATTTCGACTTTAACAGGATTTTGCAAGGAAGCACGTTGTAATTTTTGTACTTTTTTAGTAATAGCAGCTGAAAAAAGAAACATCCTTCTTTCTCGAGGTATAATTCTTAAAATTTTGTCCACTTCTACTTCAAAATCCATATTAAGATTCTATCAGCTTCATCCATTACCTAACCAACATAAAATATTATAAATGAACTTTTTAAAGTAAACTAATTACATATATTTTTTTTAAACTATTTACCAAATATTTTATGGATCTCAAATTAAATTTTTACGTATTTTCCAAATGATCTACTAATCTACGTGGTCTAGCTATTATGATGAGTGGCTTTTTAGCAAGCATTAATGATTGGGACATCTTTATCCATACCTCCAACAATTACAACACATTTGACACCAATACCTGTACCTATTAAGAATAATTTTAGTTTTTTTATTAGGTTTTTAAAAAATTTTAATTTCTCTTGTACTAACCAAGAGCTTCAATTTGTTCTGAAATTTGAAATGCTAGCTCTCGAGTAGGTGTAAGTATTAAAGCAAAGTATCTGCGGATTTTCTAACAAAGCTTGTAATATTGGAATAGCAAAAGCTGCAGTTTTTCCAGAGCCAGTTTCAGCTAATCCTATAATATCTTTGCCTTCAAGAGCAAGTGGTATTGATTCTTTCTGAATTTTCGTTGGACATTTTCATTTTAATTCTTGACATGCTTGGCATAATACGTCAATCCCCTACAAACAAAATTAAATAATATGATTATTAATAAAAATATTAATAAAACAGTTAAAATGTTTTCCAATTATAATTTTTACCAAATCTTTCCATATGTAACTTATCCGCTACTTCTTCAGTTGGATTTTCATTTTCTGATAACACTTCTTCGTCAGATATTTTTGAAAAAGAAGTAGGTATTTAAAAATAAAAATAAACTTGGAGATTTTCAATAAATAATAAATATAAACACTTTATATTTTTATTTTTTATATAACTATATAACTAAATTTTTGTGTATCCAAACCAATGCCAAAGCCTAAAAACTTCTATACACATGTGTTTATACGAAAACTTATTAAACTAACGAAATAATTGCTCGAGGGCGCAACAATCGCTTTTTCTAACACATGTGATTTTTGTTCTGCTACTTTGCAATAATAAACAAATATTTTTTATTTAATTATATTTATAAAAAGTTTGATTTAAATAATGAATAAAGGAAAAAGTGATGAAAAAATACGTCTTGAGGAATTTATGGTAGTAGTGAAATTAATTTATTATTGTCATTTTTTTAATTCATAAGTAACAATTTGCTATAGGAAACCTGAATGTAAAAATTTTTTAAATTTGTTTAAAATAATTTATAACAAAATAAACTTTGAATATTCTAGCTAAGGCCTTGTTATCAATATTATGACGAATAAGAAGAATGTATGCACCCAAAAGCTCAGATTCATCAATATTTTATTTAGAGTACTATTTTATTTATGGTGATTACTTTGAATGCTCGCAATGGAAAACTGATTATGATTCAAAAAAAATCAAGCTGATTATGTAAGATACATTAATTTTTCAATCAACTAGTATTTTTTATTTACTTTATAAAGTAATTATTTATAATTAATTATAGGAAAGTTTAAGGTAGCGCCACATTATCAAAATGATGTTTGGAAAAAACGCGATAAACCACAAGAAAATTGAATTGTAATTGATCCTGCATAAAGTTTATGTACAATATTATGATTAAATTTGAATTTTGTTTTTATAGTTAATAAATATTTTATTTAGAAAATGTTTGTATTTGATGTACAGTTTTAATATATAAGTATACATTTTTCGTATAAATCAAGTTGTTAAAATAACCAATCGCATAATTATTTTAAAAAAAAATTCTTTATAATTTGTTTTTTTAAAAGAAATGTTCTCATTTTTGAAATATATATATTAAAGAACAAAAATATTTTTATTTAAACAAATAAATTTTTTTTCAAAAGAAACTATAAAAAAATTTTAGTATTTGCTTTGTAAGTATTTTGATTAATTGATGAGTTATAAGTTGGCCAATTTTATTCCCTACAATAAGTTTTTTATGAAGCGTTACTCAGTCACTTGAAGACTTGGGAGATACTAAAAGTGGTTAACATCCTTCGTGAAGAACTAAATTTCTAGCTATGGGTCCATCGCCAGCAATATTTCCCAAAGCCGAAACAGATTGTTCTCTTAAATTTGTAGGTGGAGATTTTAAAAGCTCCACAAATTTTGGAATAGCTCCATGCTGAATGTTTGTTCTGAAGTTCCTGATGCTACATTTGTTAATGTGCAGCATGCTTCAAATTGTTAATGAGGATTAGAGCTGCAAGTTAAAAACTTAACACAACGTCGGACGATTCCTTTTGCAATCATATCATTAATTGGTAAAGTTTTTTCGTGGCTAAACATTTTTCGGCAAGCTTGTATAATTTAATACTGGTGATTTTTTGCTAGGAAGGCTCAACGGCTCATCCTCTATATTTATGTTCCTACGTTTTAATGATTGATTGCCTTTCCTAGCTCAAAAGATACCTCTGTTCTATGCCTTCTTGCTTCATAGAAAAAATAAACAATTTTTTAAATATTAAAAAAAGTAAAAATATATATTTAAAACTTACATTATGTTTGTTGTTAAACTTAAAGTTTGCCATTCTTGAGGCTGTATTTGAACTTGGTGCTGGCATTTTAATTGTTGCTCTGCAATAAAGTTGATTGTTTTATTTTATAGTGAAAAAAATATGTGTGTATTATACAGAAATGAAATTAAAAATTGTAAAGATTAGTAGTTATTTATTATATTATTCATTTAAATTTTTTAATAAATAAATTATTATATAAAAATAAAAGCAAATTTTGGAGGTTAAAATTTTACTTCTAAATTTTAATATACTTTTTACATTAATAATTTTATTTTTATTGTTCTTTGTTGATGACGAGGAAATCCAAATCTCGGGATCTTATCGTTTTTATTATTAAAAAATATAGATAAATTATGACTTGCTCCTCGTCGATCTATTGAATTGAATTGAATAATATTATAAAATTATTATTTTTTATCAAAATATTTTTTATTTTTTTATTTAATAAAAATAAGTATATTTCATCACTCACCAAAATCTTGAACGCTAACAATTTTTTCTTGTTCCATCTTTTTCTTTTTGTATTTTTATTAATTATAATTATTAATATATATATATTAATAATTAATATTATTATTTTTAAAAATGATAGTTAATATATGTATTAGTTTTATAATTTATTTAAAACACTCGCACTTTGACTTATTCTTTCGATATATATTCGAGAGAATTCCGACTTTTTCGATATATATTCAAGAGAATTGCGATTATCAATGAGAGAGAAAGAGTATTTTCCTGTATATTAGTGTGTTTCTAACTTAACTTAGAAACGGCGCCATAAATGGCGCAGTAATTTACAAAATTATTAACATAATTTCTTTCAGTAATCATACTTTACTTTGTCAAAAAAATTAACTTTTTATTGTATTGTTATTTTACACAAGTTGGGGCCGACTTCTGACATTCCTTTTAATCTACTGAATAATTTTTTTTATAATCTTAACGAAATAAAATTTTTTCTTTTCAATTTATTTTTATTATGTTCAATTCATATAAAAATCATTAACTTAATATTAAATCAAAATTTTAAAACTTGTAGTCTAACCCCATTGCCTAATTTCTTTGTACAGTCACGTTTAACAAACAATAATTTATTTTTTACAAAATACTAAAATTATTTTATGTTACCTAGGTTCAACTTACTTTGGAGCATTGGTGAATGGTGAAGCAGCCCTGTCAGTTGTTTGCAGCCTTAAGTACACATCCATCGGCTTCCAGATTTTGTCATCATTTCATTATTCAGCTGCTGGGCTTTGCTGTTGGCATCTTTTTGTTAACAAAAGGTTTTCTTTTTTAATTTTTTTTTTGAGAATTGCATAGAATCAACAAGCATTAAAATTAGAATTTGTTTTCAATTGCTCGTATCCTATATATCTAAACATTATTCTTGTTTACTTTGCAACTCTCACTTTTATTTGGTTTATTTTTTATAAAATAAATTTATTTTTTATTTTTTATAAAATTAATTTAATATTTGCATAAAAATATATCCGCTTTGCCAATTTCACCATAACTGACATAATACTCAACCAATTATCATTAGTCCCTAGAATAAAAAATGCTTATGAGCATTTCTTAAAAGAAGGTAACTCTATGTCAATTTCTTCTTCTAAAGTTAGGCTGTCTAGCCTTCAGAACACATTTTTAAAATTTGAAACAAATCATTCAAAGTTACTTATAAGCCCTGATATTGAAAAGATGAGAACCCAACCCTACTTTACAGAGGAATTATTTGAAGCAACAGAAGAAACTTACATACAGGTTTCTAGTTTATTTCAAAAATATTTAGATGAGCACCCTCCCCCACCTGCTCATGTATTGTTGGATTCTACCCATTTTAATGAAACTTTTCAAAATGCTAATGATAACAATAATAATACATGGAGCTCTTATGATTGTGAGCGCTTGCCAAGAATTGCCTTGCCTGAATTTGACGGTGAATTTAAAAACTGGGAAGCTTTTAGAGACGTTTTTTTACAGCAGTAGTAAACCGAGAAAAGCTTTCTGATGTTTACAAGTTAAGTCATCTTAGGTCCCATGTAAAGGGAGATGCATGGAATCTAGTAAACTCTTTTTCATTAACTGAGAAAAATTTTAACATTGTTTGGAAAAAATTGACTGATCGCTATGAAAATAAAAAAAGGTTGATCAATGCACATATGTCATCAATTTTTTCAATTAAGCCTATGAATGATTACACTTCAAAGGAACTTAAGAGAATACTAGATTCCCTGAATACCCCTATCTCCTTACTTAAAGTATTGCAACGTCCTGTTGAGATTTGGGACGATTTTTTAGTTTTTCATGGTGTCTCATTATTACACAGTGATGCAAAAATACATTTTGAAACTTTTGTAAACAACTTGAATTTGCAATCTTTAGTTAACACTACACCTACACCCCCTACCCCAGCCCAGGCAACCAAAACAACTGCTGAGCGGAATTCGGTAGGTTCAGATAAATATGTAAATAGCAGCGCGCGCGTCAACCCCCCAACTTGTACAACGGCGTCCCTTTCAGTACGTCGTACACGTTCATGCTCGCAAGACATGAACACAGAGATATAAAAATAAAAACTATAATTCAAAAATATAATTGTGTTCACTTCATTTAAATTATAAAATAACCTCAGCGTCAACATCTGGCTTAATTGAAAATTATAATGGTTCTTGCATGCTTAACAATCAATCTAAACAAAAAAATCAAAATGTTTCAACTCAACCTGCAAAAGTTTTCCATGCTCAAGTAGAACAAAAGCCAAGTGGTGCTTCCAATAAAAATGAATGTTTAATTTGTAAAAATAACCACCATTTTGCTCAATGTCCTACTTTTAAATCAAAATCAATACCTCAAAGAATAGAATTCGTTAAATCAAAGAAAAGATGTTTCAATTGTTTAGGTAACCATTTCTCAAATAAATGTACCTCTGAGAAAAGGTGCACAATTTGTAATAACAAACATAATTCTACCTTACACATAGTAAATTATAAAGAAAGGCAAAACATTTCTCAAGGTAATAAAAACAATGCTACTCTCAATGCTAATGTACAAACTGGTAGGCAGGTTGTTCAGCAATCATGTTTAACAGAGTCAGGTGGTTCTAGCACTTCATGACAACCAAATTCGGTTTTATTGGCTACAGCATTAGTCAATACAACCTCAGAAAATGGTTGTCGCCTTCCAGTTAGGGCCCTAATTGACCAATGTTCTCAGGCCTCATTTGTTAGTGAATTTTTGTTTAAAAAATTAGGTTCTCGTTGCATTCCAATGAAACTTCCAATAACTGGAGTCGGTGGCAAAAATAATTTCATTTGCGAAAAATCAGTTCCAATTAATGTCGCACCACATTTCTATTCGGATTTTAGCCTTGATGTAATTGCAAACGTCATCCCTAAAATAACCTCATATTCAACTGCAGCTAATGTTGCATCAAATTCAAATCATTTAAGTCATTTAACATTAGCAGATCCTCACTTCAATACCAATGAAAAAATTGAAGTCCTTTTAGGCTCTTCTGTCCATGCTTCCGTAGTCGAGGAAGGGATCAGGAAGGGTGAATCAAATGAACCTATTGCCACAAAAACCAAATTAGGTTGGGTTTTATCAGGTAATTGTGGCATGGGTTCCACGTGTTGTTCGATTAAGGTTGATTCAGACGCTGCTGATCTCTTGTTCAACTTGGAAAAGTTCTGGAAACAGGAGGAACTTTTTGACCCCTCTTCACTCTTGCTCAGTCCGGAAGAGCAGGAGTGTGAGGACTTCTTTGTTCAAACGCATTCAAGAGATGAAACAGGTCGTTTCGTAGTCAGACTTCCATTCAAAGTTGTAAATCCCCACGATTTAAAATTCACTGGCTCGTTCAATATAGCCAAAAATGTTTTTTCCAGGACTGAAGCTCGTTTTTCGAAAGATTCAATTTTTCAAAAAGCCTACATAAAATTTATGAAAGATTATGAGGATACTGGACATATGAAGGTATCAAAATTTGTTGATTTGACTAAATGTTATTTTTTGCCACACCATGGCTTCGTTAAAAAACATAGCATAAACCCTGAAAATCCTAAATTTCGCTCCGTTTTCAATGGCTCTGCTGAAGATTTCAAAAAGTTGTCCATTAACAGTATTTTGCATACTGGGGCAAACTTGTTGTCAGATTTATCAGAGCTATTGACAAGCTGGAGAAGGTATAGGTTCGTGTTCGTTTCTGACATAGAGCAGATGTTCAGACAGATTCTGGTTCATCCTGATGACCAAAAATTTCAGCAAATTCTTTGGCGTTACAATCTAACTGATGAAATTAAAGCATATTCGTTACAAACTGTTACATACGGTATGGTAAGCAGCCCCTTTTTAGCGATTAGAGTTTTAAAACAGTTTGCAATTGATGAAGGTTCAAAATACCCTCTGGCTGTGCAGGTATTGAATGAGGAAACTTATATGGATGATACGCTATCAGGCGGACACTCATTATCAGAGGCCTTGAGTAAACAAAAAGACTTAATAGGAATCTGCAAGATGGATGGTATGAAGTAACACAAGTGGGTTGCAAATGATATACAATTGTTGAATTTCCCTCGTTCAATAGTTGCAGAGTCAGTGGACTCATGTTTTGGGTTACTTGGTTTAAATTGGTACCCTGATGAAGATTATTTCTCGTTTACTATCACAATTGATAAATTAGATGGCAAAATAACCAAGAGAAAAGTGCTATCATCAATAGCAAAATTGTATGATCCCTTAGGCTGGTTAGCACCTGTTGTTATAACTGCGAAAGCTTTCATTCAAAAGCTCTGGCTTGCCAAGCTTGATTGGGAAGATTCATTGCATAATGATTTAAAATCAGAGTTTTTAAGTTGGTACACTCAAATCCCACTTCTAAATGATCTAAAAGTTAGTAGATGGTTGAATTATGTTCCTGAAGCTCAGTTTGAAGTAATAGGTTTTGCTGACGCTTCTAAAATTGCTTATGGAGCTTGCGTTTATTTAAAAGTTATATATGGTGATAAAATATATAAATTTAATTCAAGCGAAGTCAAAAGTTGTTCCAATGAAACCTCTACTGACAAATCCTAAATTAGAACTTAGTGCCGCTGCCCTATTAGCTTTGTTAACTGTGAAAGTACTACGTGCTCTAAAATTGCCTCCTAATAATTTGTTTTTGTTTACTGATTCAACGGACGTGTTGCATTGGTTAAGTGACCACCCTTCAATGTGGCCCCCTTTCATTGCAAATAAATGTTCCAATATACATTTTCTTGTACCTCAGGCATTTTGGAACCACGTCAGATCACAGAACAACCCAGCTGATTGTGTTTCTCGTGGAATTTCTCCTTCTGAACTCATAAATCACCCTTTGTGGTGGGAAGGAAATAAACTCATTATAGATTCGAACTCAATAATGAGCAACAGTAAAGCTCTAAAAATCAAAGAGGTTTCAGCACTGTGTTCTAGTTTAAATGTTTCATGTAGAAAGAAAAAATCAAAAAAAGTCAAAATCTGGAATCTGCTTGAAAAATATTCAGACTTGCCAAAATTATTGAGAATCACAGCTTATATACTAAGATTTGTTCATAAAATATCTCCCAAATCAAAAAAGTTTTTAAATAAGTCTGAATTATTTTCTAGCAAATGGTTTCATTTACAATATGATTTTTCAATTGTTTATTCTCCCTCAGTAGAGGAAATAAATAGATCGAGATTAACATGGGTGTATTTGGTTCAAAAAGCTTATTATAAGCCTGAAATTCATTACCTTAAAAATTCAACTGAAGTATTTAAACAGTCATCATTAAATTCTTTCAACCCCTTTTTACAAGACAATCTATTGAGAGTGGGTGGTAGAGTTGAAAATTCAAATTTGTCGCAAGAGGAAAAACATCCTCTAATTTTGCCATTTAAATGTAAACTTTCACAATTACTTGTAGAACTTTTTCATTTAGAAACAAAACATGGAACTATTAAACAAACGCTTTCTGCATTTAGTTCAATGTACAAAATAACAAAATGTAAATATCTAGTTAAAGCTCAAATAAAAAGATGTCATTCTTGCATTCGCTACAATTCTTCTCGTGAGATTCAGAAAATGGGAAATTTACCATTTTATAGAGTCACAAAACCTGATAAACCATTCAGAATTAGTGGCGTGGACTATGCAGGCCCCTTTAGTATTCTTACTCATAAAGGTAGAGGCGCTAAGTCTTCCAAAGGTTATGTCGTTGTGTTCGTCTGTATGGCTACAAAAGCTGTCAATATTGAATTAGTTTCAGGCTATGATAGTCAAAGTTTCATCGCTGCTTTTCGTAGGTTTACGTCAACTCGTGGAGCTTGTACCCGTTTGGTGAGTGACCGAGGCACTACCTTCGTGGGCGCTGACAGAATCCTCAAGGAAATGTATGTAGAGTATTCATCCTACTCGCAAAAACTTGTTGGACACTTAGCTGACGAAGGCACTGCCTGGGAATTTAACCCTCCTGGTGCACCACATTTTGGCGGAATCTGGGAGGCTGCGGTGAAATCTGTTAAACACCACATTTTTAGAGTCCTTGGAAACACTAAGTACACTTTTGAGGAATTTTACACATTTTTGAAACAAGTAGAATGTTGCCTCAACTCACGTCCCTTGTTACCCTTGACAGAGGACCCCACAGACCTATTTTTGTCACCCTCATTATTATTAAATCAGTCACAATCTTATTTAATACCTGAAACAACTTACTTGGACCAAAAAATACCTCCAACACAACGATACAAATTGATACAGCAGATGACACAGGATTGGTGGAAACGCTGGTCCTGTGATTATTTGCAATCCTTACAAGCAAGACAGAAGTGGAAATTGGTACAGCGAGATGTAATTGTAAATGATATTGTCTTAATTACTGACGAAACGATGCCACCAGCAAAGTGGCCACTAGCACGAGTAGTAAAAGTGTACAAAGGATCTGACAACTTGACAAGGGTTGTGGATCTAAAAACCAGTGCTACAATGCTAACTAGACCTATTCATAAATTAATTTTATTGGAATCTTTAGACAATGAGTCAGACTGAAAGATTAAAATTATGTAAATTGTATAAATTGTATATAGTCAAAATTATTTATGTATTGTATTGTATTTATTTATTTATTTTTTTTTTTTTTTTTTTTTTTTTTTTTTTTGAACTGACATATACCGACGTAGGGTATCCCAAGGAGGCTTAAGCCTGTGCTGGGGCAGTTGTTATTTATTTATTTATTGGCAGTTGTTATTTATTTATTTATTAATTTATTTATTGTATTATCAAATTAAAATTAAAAAAAAAAAAAAACAAAATGTACAAAAAAAACATAAAATGTTCAAAATTATATTGTCAAAAAAATATATATTATCAAATAATTGTAAAAAGTGTGTGAGTGTGTGTAAATATTCGTTTTCAAAATTTTATTAGCGCTAATGAATTTAAAATTATTCTTTTCAAAAATTATTAATTTTTTCAAATGTATAACTTCACTTTTCATTTTCTTTTTAATTTTTTTGATAGCATCCACCTGTTCATTTTATTTCATAAAATGGATGGGTGGAATGTTATAAATTGAGTGTAAATATGTAAATAGCAGCGCGCGCATCAACCCCCCAACTTGTACAACGGCGTCCCTTTCAGTACGTCGTACACGTTCATGCTCGCAAGACATGAACACAGAAATATAAAAATAAAAACTATATTTCAATAATATAATTGTGTTCACTTCTTTTAAATTATAAAATAACCTCTGCGTCAACACCATTAATTAACCTCTAATTTATAACAATATTAAACAGAGTACCTGAAGGATCTGATATTGTGCTTCTTGTTTTTTGCATATTCATGAAGAATGTCTTCTCAGGAGACGTATATATGGGCGATTATTTCTCAACTCGGCCACCCCCCTCTGTCCAAAAATGGTGGCAACTTAAAAAGATTTTGGTTTTCTAAAATTGACTGGAAAAAGGTCTAGTTTTTTATTCTCATTGGCCTCTTCAATTCTGTAAATCTACTGTGCCCATTTTAGGCACTGAGCGGTGGCAGGTCGAAATTTTAAAAGCAGAAAAATTGAAATAAAAGTAGATTAACGGTAAGTTTTTTGAAATTTTTTTTCTCTTAAAAGTTGTTATTTATTAAAACAAAGAAAATGAGACCACTTGCGTGGTAATTGGTTGATTTCTTAAAAAGTTTTGTAGGTGCTAAATAGTTTTTAAAAATGGGTACAAATCGGATACTTTGACTGATGATATCTCTGAACCTACATATCAAAAATAAAAAAGTTTTAGTGCAAAATAGTAGTCTTTTGATACATAATAAGTGTGCCAAATATCAGAGGTTTTGATTGAGTAGTTTCGGATTTAACAATTTTCGGGTACTAATTCTCTTTAAAAAATGGGTCAAAATTTGTTTCAGAATTACCCTTAAAATTGCTAAATCCGAAACTACTGGATCAAATCTTCTGATATTTGGCACACTTATTATGTATCAAAAGACTACCATTTTTCACTAAAACTTTTTTATTTTGGATATGTAGGTTCAGAAATATCATCAGTCTAAGTAGCCGTTTTTTACCCATTTTTAAAAACTACATAGCACCTACAAAACTTTTTAAGAAATCAACCAATTACCACGCAAGTGGTCTTGTTTTAATAAATAACAACTCTTAAGAGAAAAAAATTTCAAAAAACTTACCGTTAATCTACTTTTATTTCAATTTTTCTGTTTTTAGAATGTCGACCTGCCGCCGCTCAGTGCTTAAAATGGGCACAGTAGATTTACAGAGTTGAAAAGGCCAATGAGAATAAAAAACTAGACCCTTTTCCAGTCAATTTGAGAAAACCAAAATCTTTTTAAGTTGCCACCATTTTTGGACAGAGGGGGGTGTCCGGGTTGAGAAATAATCGCCCATATGTAAATATGTTTGTATTAGTGAATAAGTGTGGGAAAGAGAAGAAGCCGGCACATGCCTTCAATGCTTGCACTGCTATCACAATTAACACATCAGTAAATTAAAGTCTTAAAAATCTAGTTGTGTTCCGCCATTTATTTATTTATTATATACCAAATTTTTCATCATTATATTTAACCAGCATCGTTGCAAAATATTTGATCCATAGAGCCGTGTTTTTTATATTAAAAAAAATATATATAAGTGCAAAGTTTCTTTTTTTTCAAAATTTTTCATGCACCCTTCAAGAACGTGGTCGTTGACGTTTCATCAAGATATACCTTAATAAAAAAAAGAAAAAACAGTGTACTGTTCTTTTAAACACGCATGGATTAGTGGTAATAATTACACATCTGCACAAAAAAAAAGTTCTGACCCTGTAACTAAACCTATCTACAGGTAAGTTTTTCAATGTCCTAAAAACGAATCTGAAGTCAGAATTTACCCTACAACCTTAGTTTTTGCCCCAACTACCCCAATAACCCTCTAAACTGCCCTGAGGGTGAGTATTTTATTTTTTAAAAAAGTTAAAAATAAAAGTACCTTATTATTATTAACGTATTTTGATGCTCTAAAACCGAATTTAAAGTCGAAACTTTACCGATTACCCCTTATTTTTTGCTCGAGCTACCCCAGACACCTTCTATTTTGCTATTATTTGGAAAAAGTTCGTTTTTAAATAAAAAAAGGTTAATTCATTCTCATATGTCCTCATTGTTTTCAATAAAGCCTTTGTCTAAATCTAGTTCATTTGAGTCAAAACGAATTTTAGTCTGTTTAAATACTCCTTTGTTAGCTCTTACAGTTTTAAGAAGACCTGTCGAGAAATGGGACGTTGACTTGTTTTTCAGGTAGTTTTCCTACTTGACAATGAAATGAAAAAGCAGTGTGAAAATTATTTTAATAATTTATCATTAACTTCACAGACAGTTCAAAATGCGGCAATGATAGTAAAACTTACAGATCCTCCAACGTTGGATCAATTGATTTCTTTTGTAGAATCCTAAATCAGTATTCTAGAATCCATAAAATAAAATAGTTCCAAAATAAATTTAAATGAAAAGTTAAACAGCAATAATTATAATACTTTCAAAAATACTAATGTAAATACAAATCCTGCAAAAGTATTTCATAATCAAGTTGAACCCTCTAAGCTGGAATGCCCTCTGTGTAAGAGTGAGCATTTGATTTTTAATTGCAGTAATTCAAAAAAATTACTGGTTGAAAAAGGATATGATTGAATAAAGTAGCTTCAAAAATGTACTAATTGGCTGGGTATCGTACCTGATGCTAAATATGAAATTTTATGTTTCCGTGACGCTTCTTAAATAGCTTATGCAGCAAGCGTATACTTAAAAACTACTCATAATAATAAAACTGAAATTCGCCTTCTACAAGCTAAATCCAAAGCATTCAATCCCTGAATTAGAACTTTGCTCAGCTTTATTAGGGGAGAAGCGGGTTGGTTGGCGCAGCGGATCGTTTTGCGCACCCTTATTCCTTAAAACACGGTTATTTTTTTCATAAAATTTTTGTTGGAAATTAAAGATATTAACATTATTATCGAAGTTAACAACAACAAAATTTAATTAACTTGCATAATTTTTATAAATTAAGTAATTAAAAATATGATGTGTTTTTGTGTTTGTATGTGGGATCAAAAACTTAAGGATTTATGAATGAAAAAATATCTTTAAAAGGTTTTATTTAGTTAGATACTAAATTATATACGCTTTAATTTAAAAATACGTCTTAATTTTTTTAAATAATTAATTTAAAAAAAAAATGAATAATATTTTAAAAAAAGTGTAAAATCGGGTTAGTTGGCGCAGCCCAAACGTGTTAGTTGGCGCAAGAATAGAAGGATTTATTTTGCAAAACAGTGTAATAATTTTGTTTATATTTCTAAAATTCATGGAAAAAATGAACTTATAACTATTAATTTACATAATATTATGATAATTACATAAAAATAATTAATTATTTCATTAATTTTTGTAAAAATATGTAGGGTCCAAGTGTAAGGTTATGTTAACTATTAAATTAAATAACTATTAAATTACATAATATTATGATAATTACATAAAAATAATTAATTATTTCATTAATTTTTGTAAAAATATGTAGGGTCCAAGTGTAAGGTTATGTTAACTATTAAATTAAATAACTATTAAATTACATAATATTATGATAATTACATAAAAATAATTAATTATTTCATTAATTTTTGTGAAAATATGTAGGGTCCAAGTTTAAGGTTATGTTATTGTGTGTTTGTTTACAAAAATGCTGCCAAGTAATTGGCACTATGGTTCCTCATTAGCAATAACAAAATGTTGTCAATGTTCTATTTTACCTAATAAAAAATTAAAATATTAGAGTAATTGTGCCAAATATTCTAAATTTAATAAAGAAAGTGCATAAACTTTCCCCTGACACCCAAAAAATTTTTAAAACTCATAGTTCCAGGTATTAATACTTTCAGAGAAATAAAATCGGCACTACGTCAATAAAAAGATAATATTTTTTTAACTTTTTAATATAAAAAATTAAAAAAAAAAAAAAATTTGAAAAATTATGTATCAGATGGAGAAATCCTTTACAAACGAGAATTCTAGATATTCGTACTTTCATAGGAAAAAATTAAGTATTACGTCCTAAAATAAAAAAAAATTTTGGCGGTTTTTGTATTTTTGGCGACAAAAATGTTGAGAAAAAAATTTTGAAAAAATTAAGTATTCGGTCTAAAAAATTATAATAAACGATATTTCTAAAACTAGTCCTTCCATGGAAATAAATTACGTACTGCGTCCATAAAGAAAAAAAAAATTGGTATTTTTTGTACTTTTGGGTGAAAAAAATTTTGAGAAAAAAATTTTCAATAAATAAATTATAAGATTCGAGATATCGAGTAAAAACGATACTTCTAGATATCAGTACTTTCATGGAAAAAAATGAGGTAATACGTCCAAAAAGAAAAAAAATTATGGTATTTTTTTAATTATTTTATGTAAAAAATCAACAAAAAAAATTTTGAAAAATTATGTATCAGATGGAGAAATCCTTTACAAACGATAATTCTAGTAGATGTGTTATGGGGGTGGCCTATTCTGGGCAGTGAAAAATTTCAATTTTCAAGGTGCCCCCATCCATTTAAAAAGCATGTAAAAAAAAGCGATCAAGATCGCTCGAAAAAATTTTAAATTTTTTAAAATTTTTTATAAAAGTATCTAAGACGAAAAGAATGATGTTTTTCCAGGAATATTTTCCGAATTTCCCGATAAAATTAAAAATTTTAAAAAATATTTTCCTAAATAATTTTTTTTTTTAAGCGACATCAATAATAATAATATTATACACATCTTCTCTACACCTGTTTATTAAATTCCATAGTAACCATAATAATAATAATAATAATCAAGATGTGTGTCAAAGGAATTTCGATTCTATTATTATGTTTCTGTGAGTTTTATATTGAATAAGATTTTTTTAAATGCTTTTAAAATATTTTTATTTTATAGCGGTATTATTATACGCATATCCAATATGTCCCTTCGATAAATTTTTTCACATGAATAGATGCGTTGAAAGTGAGTATGTTTTTAACCTTATTTTAAAAAAAATTTATAAAATCTTTTTTTTTAGAGTCTTTAACCTTGGATAGCTTTTGCGAATTCAATGAAAGTTGTCAATATATAGATTTTGCTATTTGCGAATCGAATAAATGCGTTTGTTCTAAATCTTATATGAATAAATTCGGAGTTTGCGTTTTAAAAAATTCAAGTAAGATATTATGAAAAAATATTTTTTTTTTAAATTAATTTTTCGTAAATTTTTTAGCGAAAATTCAAAATAAGGCTTCAAAAAATGAGATTAAGTACAAAATTGTAGTCAAGAAAAAATAGTTTATTTACTGTATATTTTTATGTTTAGTATTAATTTGTCTTGTTTCATATTTTTTATTTTTATATTTAAAACCTAATTTCGTATACGTTAGAAATTGATATAATAAAGTTTACTAAAGACTAAACATAGCCAAATCATTATTCCTACTGTTATAAAAACTTTGAATGAGAAATTTAATTTTTTTGTATATGTATAGGATTAGTATACTATTCAACAATCCCAAGACAATAATAAGGCAAAAAAATGTTATTTGAAGCATATCACTGTGAGTTTCTTTTTCAAAAATTTTTTATCCGTCTTAAATTCAGCATTTTCAAGCTCTGGCAAGCCGATGAGAGATTCTGCATCCATATACTCCCCTTTAAATTTTAAATTAAAGTTAATATTTAGTAAAATTTGTTTTAATTTTTTTTTATACCTAGATATTCTTCATTTGTCTCTGTACAAACACAAAATCCACCACTGCACTCAGATTTATCTATTCCCGCTGTACACTGAGCATTATATACGCATGCGTCCCCTTTTAAAAAATATGAAATAGTTAATTTTTATTTTTCAAAAATCGTATAAAAAAATACCTAATTTCACGGCCTTGGGGTAACATTTGTCGTCGAGAAAAATTTCATAATAATAGCATCACCTCGCAGAATAACAAACATCGCATATAAATGCGAAAACGTAAAAAACTAAAAATGAATAAGCTATTTTATTTTTCACAAAAAACTAGCAATTTCTCAAATTACTTACACATTAATTTCATTTTAAACTATTATTTAAAAAATAATGATTTTTATAATACTTAATTCATCGTCGATGATTAAAAATGTACTAATGAACATATTTTTAAAAAAATTATGCGTTTGACGAAAAAGCATCAAAAATAACAATAAGCTTCTTGATTTTGTATCTTATTTCAAAAAGAACATTATAATTAAAGCGATAGCATACCCATTATTTATTGATTTTTTATGAATTTTAAATAAATATTTTTAACTACATTGAGCATTTCATGTTTAGATACAAAAAATATCTCACATTAATAAAAAAGTCATTATTGTCAAAGCTTTACTTAAAAATATATTGACGGGAGTTAAAAAATCTTAAGAAGCGTGGGATTAATATCTCACCCTTTTTCTCAAGGGTTTACCATCTTTGGGTCTTACCCCCACAAAAATTAACCCCCTTTTTTTTTTTAAATTATATAAAGGTCGCGGACATTTCGATCATGGGCAGAGATTGTTTAAGATCCAGTAAGGTACAAACTCTCGAGCATATATCTGCTAAAAGTTTTTACATTACTTGTATTTGAAAAGAGTACGCGAAAATATTTATTTCATAAATTTTTACATAAACATATTAAAGAATATTAATATTTTTAAAACATTAAAAATTTGAATTAGTATACGCTATTTATTGGAATTGTACTCAAGAATACAGTCTTGATTGGGATACTTTGAGCTTCATAGAAATTACTGAATTCATTGTGAATTGCAACGTTATTGACTTGTAATTCATTTAAAAAATGCATATTATAAGGTAATTGGTTCCTCATAGAGGAACCTTTGTGATAGATGAAATTTTGATTTTTGATTTTTTGGCATATAAGCACGTTTTGGGACCTCAGGAAGCTAAAAAACCGGTTTTTAAAAAAAGTCTGTATGTGTGTGTGTGTGTGTGTGTGTGTGTGTGTGTGTGTGTGTGTGTATGTATGTAACCGGTGAAATTTCACAACCATTATGGAATTAAGACCTAATTTTTTTTTCAAAAATTTTTTCATCAAAAAATCTCAAACTACTTTTTTTTTTTTTTAATTTGGATGTAATACCTCATTTATTTCCACGAAAGTACTTATATTTGAAAGTACGATTTTTACTCGATATCTCGAATCTGATAACTAATTTTTTGAAAATTTTTTTCTCAAAATTTTTTTCACCAAAAAATACAAAAAATACCAATTTTTTTTTTCTTTACGGACGCAGTACTTAATTTATTTCTGTGGAAGTACTAGTTTTAGAAATATCGTTTATAGCATTTTTTTGGACCTGATACTTAATTTTTTCAAAATTTTTTTCTCAAAATTTTTGTCGCCAAAAAATACAAAAAACGCCAAAATTTTTTTTATTTTAGGACGTAATACTTAATTTTTTCCTATGAAAGTACGAATATCTAAAATTATCGTTTGTAAAGGATTTCTCCATCTGATACGTAATTTTTCGAAATTTTTTTTTTTCAAAACTTTTTACATAAAAAAATTAAAAAAACACTATATTTTTTTTTCTTTTTGGATGTAGTACCTCATTTTTTTCCATAAAAGTACTGATATCTAGAAGTATCGTTTTTACTCTATATCTCAAATCTTATAATTTATTTTTGAAAATTTTTTTCTCAAAATTTTTTTCACCAAAAAATACAAAAAATACCAATTTTTTTTTTCTTTACGACGCAGTACTTAATTTATTTCTGTGGAAGTACTAGTTTTAGAAATATCGTTTATAGCAATTTTTTGGACCTGATACTTAATTTTTTTAACATTTTTTTCTCAAAATTTTTGTTGCCAAAAAATACAAAAAATGCCAAAATTTTTTTTATTTTAGGACGTAATACTTAATTTTTTTCTATGAAAGTACGAATATCTGAAAATATTGTAACCGGTGATATTTCACAAATAATTTCTAATAAATTTTATTTTGGAATTAAGACCTAATTTTTTTTTCCAAAATTTTTTCATCAAAAAATCTCAAACTATTTTTTTTTTTTTTTAATTTGGATGTAATACCTAATTTATTTCCATGAAAGTACTTATATTTGAAAGTACGATTTTTACTCGATATCTCGAATCTGATAACTAATTTTTTTTAAATTCTTTTCTCAAAATTTTTTTCACCAAAAAATACAAAAAAAAACTTAATTTTTTTTTATTTTTGGATGTAGTACCTAATTGATTTCTATGACAGTACTAGTTTTAGAAATATCGTTTATAGTAATTTTTTGGACCTGAAACTTAATTTTTTCAAAATTTTTTTCTCATAATTAAAAAATCAAAAAAATTAAAAAATCTGTAATATTTTTTTTTTTTTTTAGTGTAATACTTCCTTTAATTCCATGAAAGTACTAATATTTGAAAATTTTGCAATCGGTGGTATTTAACAACCATTATGGAATTAAGATCTAATTTTTTTTTCAAAAATTTTTTCATCAAGAGATTTCAAAATACTTTTTTTTTTTTTTAATTTAGGTGTAATATCTCATTTATTTCCATAAAAGTACTTATATTTGAAAGTATGGTTTTTACTCGATATCTCAAATCTGATAATTAATTTTTTGAAAATTTTTGTCCCAAAATTTTTTTCACAAAAAAATACAACGAATACCAAATTTTTTTTTTGTTCGGACGTAGTACCTAATTAATTTCTATGAGAGTACTAGTTTTAGAAAGCAAATTCATAGCAATTTTTTGGATCTGATACCGGATTTTTTCAAAATTTTTTTCTGAATATTAATAAAACAAAAAAATTAAAAAATCTGTAATATTGTTTTTTTTTTAAGTGTAATACCTAGTTTATTGAAAATTTTTTTCTAAAAATTTGTTAAATAAAAAATATTAAATCACAGCAACATTTTTTTTCTTATAAAATACGGTATTTAACTTTTTTTTATGAAATACTGATATCTCAAATTATAATTTTTATTAGATAAAATAGACCATTATAAATATTTTGCTATTGTTAATGAGGAACCATAGTGACAATCACTTGGCAGCGTTTTTTTTTTTTTTTTTTAAACATTAAAAATTTTTTTTTCTTCAAGAAACCATTTTTTATTAATAATACTGAAATATTTTTTAGAGTCTTGGGTCGCACATATCAAATATGTTCTTGTTGCAACATAATTGTTGGGATCTGTGTATCTGAAAACCCTGCAGTGCAAATCGCCTTAAGAAACTCAAAAGGATATGAAATTATTTTTGAAGAAAGCGCATGGACAGATTTTTTAACAAATGTTAGAATTATTGATTTTCTTTGCAAGAATTATTCTGATATACCTGAAATTAATCTTGCTGGCTCCGAAATAAAAGTAAAATTTATACATGTTGGTGAACATCCAGCATTATGCTTTGAAAAAAATCAGCAAAAGGTTACAATCTTAGCATCATCGTATTATAATCTTATATACTTGATCCATGCCGTAAATTTAATATACGATAGATGTAAAAATCATACACAAGATGTTAAGAATAAAGTTTTTGAATTCATTAATTTAATAGATGCGAAGGATAATAAATTTTCAGCATACAATAAAATTATTAATTCCAACAAATTTAAGCAAAATTTGCTGGACTACGATATGGCTGGATCATGTCTGAGTTTTATTATCGAATGCAAGAAAATTCTTGAACAAAAAATTTTCGAGCAGAAAAATATGTTAAATCAGTGTACAAACTTTATTTTTAAATAATTTTTTATAAACGCGCCTTTTTCTTTAAAAAAAAATCATGTATTTGTTTTTTCAATTATTAATGTATAATCTTAAAAAATATTTTGGGGGAAAAAGGTTTTAATAAATGTAACAATATCTTAAAAAAATATTTTTATTTATTTCTCAAAATTTGTAACATTATTTTTTTCATGAAAAAACATTTTGAAGTGAACATACACCCCCACCTCTTTTTCCATGATAAATACAACGTAGACCATGAACATTTTTTCTTTTATTTTATTCTGTATATTTAAGTCTTCGATATTTATAACATTAAAACCTTAACCAATCCTGCTTTTCTCGCCCTTTTACATAAATTTCCAAAAGTAATTCACAAACCCATCGCTCCATGACAACATATGATAGTTTAATTTTAACCACCTTGCTTTTTGCTCTTTCAGGGATAATTTTGATTTTTCAAAATGAGGCTTAAAAATGTAATGATTTAACCTGAATAGAGAATTTAAAATTGCCTGTTCTTTTAATATGTAATCCATTCCGTATCTAAAATATTGAAAATCTACGTAGAATGTCATTTTAAAAAAGCTTACATATGTTTCTCAATCAAATTACTAAAAGAATTATAATTATAATCCTTTAAATATAAATTATAATCCTTTAATTATAAATTTATAATGCACTCGTGAATCAATAGGCAACAGGCAGTTGTTTTTTCAGCTATTTGCTCCTTAAATTCAAATTCAAATCTTATATCATAAGCTGAGACCTTAATTGAAGGATCGCTATTAGAACAGTCAAAAACTATTAACGCTGCCAGATCTTTGTACTCGCTCATGGATAATTTTTGTTTTTTTCAGACTCGCCGTAGTAGGCATTTTGAAAAGAGCTAAACAGATTGTAGGCTGTTGAAATCTTACTTCTTGCAAAATCAAGATCCAAGTTCTTAGCTAGATATCTTTGAGAATTTAAAAATACCCGATCATTTCCAAGGTTAGCATGATCATAAATGCTAGTGTATTTTTTTACATTTTCTCGTCTAACTTGTTGGAATCATACTATTACAAACAGTAGCCGATCAGCAGTATTCCAAATAGTCCCAGCACCTGAAATACCATAAAGGTTTCATCCTTTTTTATACTTGATAATCAAGCCCTCTTAGCATCTTAGCATTAAAAACCCTTGATTTTAACCAGGCCTTCTTTATTTGTCCTTTGAATTTGCCAATGAAATTTTAATATTCATGACAGCTGATGTAAAATACATATTCAAAATTTCATGCCAACGTATTATATTTAACCATTATGCCTGTTTTTCTTTATATGAAAATTTTAATTTGGCAAATGTGGTATTAAAAGTATAATGCTTTAATCCAAATAAAAAATTTTAAATTACCATTTATTTTAAGATACAAGGAGGACGTTGTATCTAAAGTATTGAAAATTTACGTAGAATAACATTTAAAATTTTCACATATACTTTTTTTTTTTTTAAATTAAGTTTGCTAAGGAATTATAATTTGCTATTCAGCAACAATTCAATATTATTAATTGTCAGTGGTACCAGCAACGATTATTTTTTTTTTAGGTTTAACAATAAATAGCATTGAAATGCCCGAGGTAAACTTCAAACCTGATTTCCAATTATAATTTAAATTTGAATCACATTTATTTCAATTAATTTTTTTTTAAAGCGCGATTTTTTCTTGTCTCAAATGAATCTCAAAACTTTAGTTGTATTTAAGTTTATAATGATTTTTATTTTCAAAGTTTTTAAAAACAAAAAATATTTATGACATTTTAATGTTTTCAAAATTTAAGAATTTTTTTTATCGCTTAATTACCCTTTTACTGAGGAATTGCCCCCCCCCCCCCTAACCACAAGTCGCGAAAAGACTGCTTTGAGCAGTTTATTTTATTTATTTAATATATTAATTTATTTAAAATAAAATATTTGAAAAATCTTTTGTAAATAAGTAATATTTTTTATATTTTATGAAAAATCATACTAAATGTAACTTCACAGCTGTAGTACGATCCATACACGCATACTAACAAAACACACATGCATAAAGTTTTATGGAGATTCTTCAGAAAAGATTCAAATGTTCAAATTATAATTTTTAAGGAACTCGAAAGATTTTTGAAAAGAAAAATTCGTCATTTAAAAAAAATGTCTAGTTTAATCAAAATAAAAATTTCTACCGTAAACAGAAAAAACAGTTTAATATTAAATAAAAATATTTGATTTCTGAGCTAACAATTTGCTTTATTTTTTCAATAAATTGCCCACGTTTCGAAGACCTTCAGTCTTCATTATCGAGGCTAAAAATTTACAATATTTTACAATTTTATAAAAACTTTTTTTACATAATTCCAAATTTAAAAATTAAACATTACCTTATTAAATATTTTAAAGTAAAGAATATACAATATTCTTCACTGAGTAACGATCTTATACTAATCTTTGAGCTTTTAAAAAATTTTACAAGTGCTAGTTTTTTTTTTTTTTTTTTTTTTTTTTTTTTATACGAAGGAACATAATATAAACAAAATATAAAGTTTGTAACTCTAACGTACATTTTTAATGACTATTTTTTAATATGAAACTTATTACTCATTATTAAATACTCTGAATCTATAAATTTTCAAAATAATTTATTTGTCGGTCCCTAAACTCTTCTATATGATTTTTAACATATATCTAAATGTTCAAGTGCTTTCGGTTTAAAAAATGTTTTATTTAATTTTTATTATTTCCGTTTTCTTATTATTCTACTCCTCCTGTTTAACCCCAGTCTATTTTTATAACAAAATATTCGTTTTTTAATCTTTTTGCTCTTTTTAATCAAACGTATCGTGTTTTTAAAGTGACCTTTTAAAAAACAGGTGTCTTCTATTCTATTCATGGTATTATCGTTATATTCTATAAACATCATCTCCGAATGTAATCGTTTTCTATAATTTTTTTCCCTGTCTAAAATGATGATATTCTCAAAGTCGATTTTATGTTTAAAGAATTTACTATTAACCCTTTTCTTTTTTGGAAATAAAAGTTATGCAGCAAGGAAATTTATAGTTCCTTTTTGGCTTGCTGACTGTTAAGCTAACACGTTTTATTTAAGTTACAATTGATTATATTCTTATACATCACTTGATTTTAAAAATACTTTTCCAAAATATTAACAGCTTCAATATGCCAATAAAATTCTTCTTACATCAGCAGGGTTAACTACTGTTTGGATAATAATTAATACCTTAACAAATGAAAAAATAAATAATATTCAAAAAGTTGTACAGGAAATTTAATAAAAAAATTTTTATTTTTAGTTTTGTCATACGCTACAAATTTTAACCTTATAGTATTTAGCATTAAAAAGTTCTACCGCTCATTCTCGCTGTGAGCGATATTTATTTTATTTTTTTTTTTTGTCACCGACAAATTTCAGACCAAATGAGATTTCAACTCTTACATCCAGTTTTTGAAGATTTGATTGCTTATTATATTAACTTGCGTTGAGAGCTTGTAACATTTTCATCGTAATATTAAAAAATATTGAAATAAATTTCTATAATTCCAATATTCCCAACCAGACCATTACATACTCAAATTATAGATTATTCAAGGTTTTAAGAGGACGGAACCGCCGTTAATAAAATAAAACAAACATAACCTAAAAAAACAGCATCTTACGACAAGCTTTATAATTAATAAAAAGTCTTGGAATTATTAATTTTATTGGGGAGGTACTCTAGTAGTCCAACATTTTTATAAATCAAAAAAAAATTTTTTTTAAATTTTAAAAAAATTTTTTTTAGGTTATGTCTGTTACCGGGGATTCCATCCTCTTAAGTTAATTATTTATAAACATAATTATAAGCTAAATTATTTGCAGAAAAAATGAAAAATTAACGTTTTTTTAAATAAATTGTACGTGTTGGTTTCGGGTAAATAAATAAAAAATACTTTTTGCAAACTCTTATAATGAATTCTGATGAAAATAAAGTGCTTAAAATAAAAACTTAAAATAGTTGTGAAAAAATTAAGGTAAAATTTGTAATCAAAACACCATCTTTTTATGCTTTTAACAAAAAAGCTAAAAAATTTGCTATTTTATTACGATATTGAAATGGCGATTTTATTTCTTGATTTAAAATAAATCAATATTATTATTAAAAATAAGTCGAAATAAAAAAATGAAAATTGATATAAGTTTTAAGTATCCATAGTTTTTCTTAGGTTTTGTGAAAAAGTTTGTTTATTCAAGTTTCGTTTTCTTATTTCTCACCTCTGTAAGACACAGACACCAACAAGGAAAATTCAATCCTTATATGCTGCTTAATATTACAACAATCAATTAGTAGGCGGTTAAATGACAAAAATAAGAATCTATTAAATCATCGATTAATTCTTTACCAGCGTATTAAAAACAATATGCCTGACACCAGATTTAGCCTATTATGAACCAAAAAATTAATATTTATATTTCAATAAAATAACTAATTATTGCTGGCTAATCGAAAATAACTACGCCATTAATTAATGTGTAATTACACGTTTTCCAAAAAATTAGAACTGTTTTTTGTTTATTATTATACTAAAAATTTAAAAATCATTTAATTATAAATGTTGAAGGTTGTATAAGAAATCTCAATGTTTTGCGATAAACTTTTGAAAGGTAGACCTTTGATTCAAATTTGAGTTAATAAGAATTTAACTATGAATGAGTGCATGCAATAAACGCATATCTATAAATTAGGAATGAATATTACTATTTTTTTATCTTAAAAAAATCATAATTGGAATTTAAATATGCACCTTTTTAATTTTTAAGCTATGTTTAAATGGTAGAATATTTAATTGTTACTTTAAAAACTTTCAGTATGAATAACACTTAGATGATGTATATTTTATTAATTTTTTTTTTTTTAAACAATAAAGATTCGAAAACCAAAAAATGCGATTAATTAAACGTCTTAAATTACTAGTTTCAACTTTAGGATTTAAATTAATTATTTTGAACAAAGTAAAATATAGACACTGTGATGTTTTATTAAGCGCAACGCGTGATATGTTACTTCTACCGCTAACACGCATTACTCGCTGCCGGTACCGTCAAGCAATTGTCCTAGTGATTACGCTAGTACTAAAATTTTTGCATTCATTGATACTTATTACACTATACACACATTGTTAATTTACTTAAAATATGAAAAACTTTTGTTACAAAAAATATATTACAATTACTATTTATAGATATGCAATAAAAATTAGATCTTTTACAAGTTAACTTTAGCTTCTGGACACTTTATTTGCTGTCAATTTTTAATAATTTAAATTCTGATAAATTCTACAAGCGAAATATATGTGATTTAAATATTATATTATTATTATATATTATTATATGTTCATAATAAATAACTCTAAATTCATTGATATTAGATAAATTTAAAAAATATTAATATAATGCTACTTATGAAGTAAGAACGATTAAAAAGAAGGGGGGGGGGGGTTATTCAACAAAATTCGTCGACGAAAAAAGAAAAAACAATTTTTATGTCTATTCCATTCTGGCTAGCTTGTCATTTTATCTGAACAAACGGGTACATGAAAGCGCAAATATTGATGTAAACATGTAAATACGAACAACGCAAACGTTGAAAACGCGAACGTCAAAGTTTTTAAGTTAATTTATGTTATCAAAATTTATTATGCTTCAAACACCTTATCCTAAATTCTTAATCAAAAAATAAATAAATGTAAAGGTCTCTTCCTTATCGACACCGCAATCTTGTAATCTGAATAAATGATTGCATGAAAAACGTTAACGCTAACGACGCTAATCTCAGCACAATTACATTATCGGAAGATAATTTCTATGTGTCTGAATAAAGATTTGCATTATTATTTACGTAAACACCGTAGAGAGTATCCTCTGGTTCAATATTTAAATAAAAAAATTTTTTTAAAAATTACGTGGGAACAAGGGAATAGTCTCGTGATACTCAGCCAAACTAAGAGCGTATATGAACGAATCTGTAAAAGCAGCATCACATTTCATAAAAATATCAACGACGTCAGAAGCATACAAGTTACATTACGTTGCTGGCGTCTCTCAATATTGTAATCTGCATAAATGTTTTCATGCAAATGTTAACGCCAACAACGCTAATCTCAGCACAATTACATTATCGGAAGATAATTTCTATGTTCCTAAATAAAGATTTGCGTTATTCTTTACGTACAGAGTATTCCGAAATACGGGCGCACGGCGCTAAGGTGTTCGAAAAATCGTACGCGCCGCGCTATTCACAAAACATAATACGTAATTAAAAGTTTGATTTTTTCTGATTTTAGTACGTAATTAGCTAAAATAAATGGGAAAATTGTTATTGTTTGCTATTAAAAAGTAAAAATTATAAAAACTTTTGTCTTATTTTCATTTATAAATAACAAATATAACAAATAATTCTTTTTTGATTCAGGTTAGTACGTACTAACACCAAAGACGTAGTTAAAAATCATGTTAAAAACGGTACACCTTAGCGCCGCGCGCCCGAATTTCGGAATACTCTGGTAAACACCGTAGAGACTATCATCTGTTTCGGTATTTGGGTATTTTTTTTTACAAATGTAAGCGGAAACAAGCGAATAGGCTCGTTATACTCAGACAAACTAAGAGCGTATATGAACGAATCTGTAAAAGTAGCACCACATTTCCTGAAACGTCAATGACGTCAACAACGTCAACGTCAACGACGTGGACGTCAGAAACATGAGAGATACATCACGTTGTTGACGTTGACGTTGTTGACGTCATTGACGTTTTCATGAAATGTGATGCTGCTTTTACAGATTCGTTCATATACGCTCTTAGTTTGTCTGAGTATAACGAGCCTATTCGCTTGTTTCCGCGTACATTTGTAAAAAAAAATACTCAAATACCGAAACAGATGATAGTCTCTACGGTGTTTACCAGAGTATTCCGAAATTCGGGCGCGCGGCGCTAAGGTGTACCGTTTTTAACATGATTTTTAACTACGTCTTTGGTGTTAGTACGTACTAACCTGAATCAAAAAAGAATTATTTGTTATATTTGTTATTTATAAATGAAAATAAGACAAAAGTTTTTATAATTTTTACTTTTTAATAGCAAACAATAACAATTTTCCCATTTATTTTAGCTAATTACGTACTAAAATCAGAAAAAATCAAACTTTTAATTACGTATTATGTTTTGTGAATAGCGCGGCGCGTACGATTTTTCGAACACCTTAGCGCCATGCGCCCGTATTTCGGAATACTCTGTACGTAAAGAATAACGCAAATCTTTATTTAGGAACATAGAAATTATCTTCCGATAATGTAATTGTGCTGAGATTAGCGTTGTTGGCGTTAACATTTGCATGAAAACATTTATGCAGATTACAATATTGAGAGACGCCAGCAACGTAATGTAACTTGTATGCTTATGACGTCGTTGACATTTTTATGAAATGTGATGCTGCTTTTAAAGATTCGTTCATATAAGCTCTTAGTTTGGCTGAGTATCACGAGACTATTCCCTTGTTCCCACGTAATTTTTAAAAAAATTTTTTTATTTAAATATTGAACCAGAGGATACTCTCTACGGTGTTTACGTAAATAATAATGCAAATCTTTATTCAGACACATAGAAATTATCTTCCGATAATGTAATTGTGCTGAGATTAGCGTCGTTAGCGTTAACGTTTTTCATGCAATCATTTATTCAGATTACAAGATTGCGGTGTCGATAAGGAAGAGACCTTTACATTTATTTATTTTTTGATTAAGAATTTAGGATAAGGTGTTTGAAGCATAATAAATTTTGATAACATAAATTAACTTAAAAACTTTGACGTTCGCGTTTTCAACGTTTGCGTTGTTCGTATTTACATGTTTACATCAATATTTGCGCTTTCATGTACCCGTTTGTTCAGATAAAATGACAAGCTAGCCAGAATGGAATAGACATAAAAATTGTTTTTTCTTTTTTCGTCGACGAATTTTGTTGAATAACCCCCCCCCCTTCTTTTTAATCGTTCTTACTTCATAAGTAGCATTATATCAATATTTTTTAAATTTATCTAATATCAATGAATTTAGAGTTATTTATTATGAACATATAATAATATATAATAATAATATAATATTTAAATCACATATATTTCGCTTGTAGAATTTATCAGAATTTAAATTATTAAAAATTGACAGCAAATAAAGTGTCCAGAAGCTAAAGTTAACTTGTAAAAGATCTAATTTTTATTGCATATCTATAAATAGTAATTGTAATATATTTTTTGTAACAAAAGTTTTTCATATTTTAAGTAAATTAACAATGTGTGTATAGTGTAATAAGTATCAATGAATGCAAAAATTTTAGTACTAGCGTAATCACTAGGACAATTGCTTGACGGTACCGGCAGCGAGTAATGCGTGTTAGCGGTAGAAGTAACATATCACGCGTTGCGCTTAATAAAACATCACAGTGTCTATATTTTACTTTGTTCAAAATAATTAATTTAAATCCTAAAGTTGAAACTAGTAATTTAAGACGTTTGATTAATCGCATTTTTTGGTTTTCGAATCTTTATTGTTTAAAAAAAAAAAAATTAATAAAATATACATCATCTAAGTGTTATTCATACTGAAAGTTTTTAAAGTAACAATTAAATATTCTACCATTTAAACATAGCTTAAAAATTAAAAAGGTGCATATTTAAATTCCAATTATGATTTTTTTAAGATAAAAAAATAGTAATATTCATTCCTAATTTATAGATATGCGTTTATTGCATGCAATCATTCATAGTTAAATTCTTATTAACTCAAATTTGAATCAAAGGTCTACCTTTCAAAAGTTTATCGCAAAACATTGAGATTTCTTATACAACCTTCAACATTTATAATTAAATGATTTTTAAATTTTTAGTATAATAGTAAACAAAAAACAGTTCTAATTTTTTGGAAAACGTGTAATTACACATTAATTAATGGCGTAGTTATTTTTGATTAGCCAGCAATAATTAGTTATTTTATTGAAATATAAATATTAATTTTTTGGTTCATAATAGGCTACATCTGGTGTCAGGCATATTGTTTTTAATACGCTGGTAAAGAATTTATCGATGATTTAATAGATTCTTATTTTTGTCATTTAACCGCCTACTAATTGATTGTTGTAATATTAAGCAGCATATAAGGATTGAATTTTCCTTGTTGGTGTCTGTGTCTTACAGAGGTGAGAAATAAGAAAACGAAACTTGAATAAACAAACTTTTTCACAAAACCTAAGAAAAACTATGGATACTTAAAACTTATATCAATTTTCATTTTTTTATTTCGACTTATTTTTAATAATAATATTGATTTATTTTAAATCAAGAAATAAAATCGCCATTTCAATATCATAATAAAATAGCAAATTTTTTAGCTTTTTTGTTAAAAGCATAAAAAGATGGTGTTTTGATTACAAATTTTACCTTAATTTTTTCACAACTATTTTAAGTTTTTATTTTAAGCACTTTATTTTCATCAGAATTCATTATAAGAGTTTGCAAAAAGTATTTTTTATTTATTTACCCGAAACCAACACGTACAATTTATTTAAAAAAACGTTAATTTTTCATTTTTTCTGCAAATAATTTAGCTTATAATTATGTTTATAAATAATTAACTTAAGGTTGATTAGCGTGTATTTTGATCACGATAGAAATCGATATAATTTTTATAGGGGCTTCGTATTATAATCAAACATATTAAAAAAAATTTTTAAGAAAATTGTGTTTTGCATTTAGGAAATACAAAGCTCCAAAGTTGAGTCCTTATACATTGCAAGTATAGGAGCTGAGTAAAAAATCAGGGGTTTGAGATTTTTATGTTATGTCAATATCAAAACTAAACGATGGATTTAAAAAAAAAATAGCACCACGTAAATTAATTATTGAAGAAACTAGTATTCGATTTTTAAATAAATTGTGTTTTTCGTATAAAAGATATTTTAATTAAAAAAAATAAAAAACCGATAAAAATTTTAAGGCGACAACGTCGCTGTTTAAAATACACGCATAATATTATAATAATAATCATGTAAATAAGAAACGCGCTCTACAAACATTCTGCGACGTTGTCGCAATTTTTTTTTTATTTAACCTTCAACGAAAAATGACCGGCTGTATACCGTCAAAATCTTGTGACCGCTAATGTACCATAAGAGGATGGAATCGCCGGTAACAGACATAACCTAAAAAAAATTTTTAAAAAATTAAAAAAAAATTTTTTTTTGATTTATAAAAATGTTGGACTTATTAATTTTTATTAGAGTACCTCCCCAATAAAATTAATAATTCCAAGACTTTTTATTAATTATAAAGCTTGTCGTAAGATGCTGTTTTTTTAGGTTATGTTTGTTTTATTTTATTAACGGCGTTTCCGTCCTCTTAAAACCTTGAATAATCTATAATTTGAGTATGTAATGGTCTGGTTGGGAATATTGGAATTATAGAAATTTATTTCAATAGTTTTTAATATTACGATGAAAATGTTACAAGCTCTCAACGCAAGTTAATATAATAAGCAATCAAATCTTCAAAAACTGGATGTAAGAGTTGAAATCTCATTTGGTCTGAAATTTGTCGGTGACAAAAAAAAAAAATAAAATAAATATCGCTCACAGCGAGAATGAGCGGCAATTACTATAAGGTTAATTAAGGCAATACTATAAGGTTAAAATTTGTAGCGTATGACAAAACTAAAAATAAAAATTTTTTTATTAAATTTCTTGTACAACTTTTTGAATATTATTTATTTTTTCATTTGTTAAGGTATTAATTATTATCCAAACAGTAGTTAACCCTGCTGATGTAAGAAGAATTTTATTGGCATATTGAAGCTGTTAATATTTTGGAAAAGTATTTTTAAAATCAAGTGATGTATAAGAATATAATCAATTGTAACTTAAATAAAACGTGTTAGCTTAACAGTCAGCAACGGTAGAAATTTTTATTTTGATTAAACTAGACATTTTTTTTAAATGACGAATTTTTCTTTTCAAAAATCTTTCGAGTTCCTTAAAAATTATAATTTGAACATTTGAATCTATTCTGAAAAATCTCCATAAAACTTTATGCATGTGTGTTTTGTTAGTATGCGTGTATGGATCGTACTACAGCTGTGAAGTTACATTTAGTATGATTTTTCATAAAATATAAAAAATATTACTTATTTACAAAAGATTTTTCAAATATTTTATTTTAAATAAATTAATATATTAAATAAATAAAATAAACTGCTCAAAGCAGTCTTTTCGCGACTTGTGGTTAGGGGGGGGGGGGGGCAATTCCTCAGTAAAAGGGTAATCAAGCGATAAAAAAAATTCTTAAATTTTGAAAACATTAAAATGTCATAAATATTTTTTGTTTTTAAAAACTTTGAAAATAAAAATCATTATAAACTTAAATACAACTAAAGTTTTGAGATTCATTTGAGACAAGAAAAAATCGCGCTTTAAAAAAAAAAATTAATTGAAAAAAATGTGATTCAAATTTAAATTATAATTGGAAATCAGGTTTGAAGTTTACCTCGGGCATTTCAATGCTATTTATTCTTAAACCTAAAAAAATAATAATCGTTGCTGGTACCACTGACAATTAATAATATTGAATTGTTGCTGAATAGCAAATTATAATTTCTTAGCAAACTTAATTTAAAAAAAAAAAAAAAGTATATGTGGAAATTTTAAATGTTATTCTACGTAAATTTTCAATACTTTAGATACAACGTCCTCCTTGTATCTTAAAATAAATGGTAATTTAAAATTTTTTATTTGGATTAAAGCATTATACTTTTAATACCACATTTGCCAAATTAAAATTTTCATATAAAGAAAAACAGGCATAATGGTTAAATATTATACGTTGGCATGAAATTTTGAATATGTATTTTACATCAGCTGTCATGAATATTAAAATTTCATTGGCAAATTCAAAGGACAAATAAAGAAGGCCTGGTTAAAATCAAGGGTTTTTAATGCTAAGATGCTAAGAGGGCTTGATTATCAAGTATAAAAAAGGATGAAACGTTTATGGTATTTCAGGTGCTGGGACTATTTGGAATACTGCTGATCGGCTGCTGTTTGTAATAGTATGATACCAACAAGTTAGACGAGAAAATGTAAAAAAATACACTAGCATTTATGATCATGCTAACCTTGGAAATGATCGGGTATTTTTAAATTCTCAAAGATATCTAGCTAAGAACTTGGATCTTGATTTTGCAAGAAGTAAGATTTCAACAGCCTACAATCTGTTTAGCTCTTTTCAAAATGCCTACTACGGCGAGTCTGAAAAAAACAAAAATTATCCATGAGCGAGTACAAAGATCTGGCAGCGTTAATAGTTTTTGACTGTTCTAATAGCGATCCTTCAATTAAGGTCTCAGCTTATGATATAAGATTGGAATTTGAATTTAAGGAGCAAATAGCTGAAAAAACGACTGCCTGTTGCCTATTGATTCACGAGTGCATTATAAATTTATAATTAAAGGATTATAATTTATATTTAAAGGATTATAATTATAATTCTTTTAGTAATTTGATTGAGAAACATATGTAAGCTTTTTTAAAATGACATTCTACGTAGATTTTCAATATTTTAGATACGGAAAGGATTACATATTAAAAGAACAGGCAATTTTAAATTCTCTATTCAGGTTAAATCATTACATTTTTAAGCCTCCTTTTGAAAAATCAAAATTATCCCTGAAAGAGCAAAAAGCAAGGTGGTTAAAATTAAACTATCATATGTTGTCATGGAGCGATGGGTTTGTGAATTACTTTTGGAAATTTATGTAAAAGGACGAGAAAAGCAGGATTGGTTAAGGTTTTAATGTTATAAATATCGAAGACTTAAATATACAGAATAAAATAAAAGAAAAAATGTTCATGGTCTACGTTGTATTTATCATGGAAAAAGAGGTGGGGGTGTATGTTAACTTCAAAATGTTTTTTCATGAAAAAAATAATGTTACAAATTTTGAGAAATAAATAAAAATATTTTTTTAAGATATTGTTACATTTATTAAAACCTTTTTCCCCAAAAATATTTTTTAAGATTATACATAAATAATTGAAAAAACGAATACATGATTTTTTTTTAAAGAAAAAGGCGCGTTTATAAAAAATTATTTAAAAATAAAGTTTGTACACTGATTTAACATATTTTTCTGCTCGAAAATTTTTTGTTCAAGAATTTTCTTGCATTCGATAATAAAACTCAGACATGATCCAGCAATATCGTAGTCCAGCAAATTTTGCTTAAATTTGTTGGAATTAATAATTTTATTGTATGCTGAAAATTTATTATCCTTCGCATCTATTAAATTAATGAATTCAAAAACTTTATTCTTAACATCTTGTGTATGATTTTTACATCTATCGTATATTAAATTTACGGCATGGCTCAAGTATATAAGATTATAATACGATGATGCTAAGATTGTAACCTTTTGCTGATTTTTTTCAAAGCATAATGCTGGATGTTCACCAACATGTATAAATTTTACTTTTATTTCGGAGCCAGCAAGATTAATTTCAGGTATATCAGAATAATTCTTGCAAAGAAAATCAATAATTCTAACATTTGTTAAAAAATCTGTCCATGCGCTTTCTTCAAAAATAATTTCATATCCTTTTGAGTTTCTTAAGGCGATTTGCACTGCAGGGTTTTCAGATACACAGATCCCAACAATTATGTTGCAACAAGAACTTATTTGATATGTGCGACCCAAGACTCTAAAAAATATTTCAGTATTATTAATATTATTAACAAGTCAATAACGTTGCAATTCACAATGAATTCAGTAATTTCTATGAAGCTCAAAGTATCCCAATCAAGACTGTATTCTTGAGTACAATTCCAATAAATAGCGTATACTAATTCAAATTTTTAATGTTTTAAAAATATTAATATTCTTTAATATGTTTATGTAAAAATTTATGAAATAAATATTTTCGCGTACTCTTTTCAAATACAAGTAATGTAAAAACTTTTAGCAGATATATGCTCGAGAGTTTGTACCTTACTGGATCTTAAACAATCTCTGCCCATGATCGAAATGTCCGCGACCTTTATATAATTTAAAAAAAAAAAGGGGGTTAATTTTTGTGGGGGTAAGACCCAAAGATGGTAAACCCTTGAGAAAAAGGGTGAGATATTAATCCCACGCTTCTTAAGATTTTTTAACTCCCGTCAATATATTTTTAAGTAAAGCTTTGACAATAATGACTTTTTTATTAATGTGAGATATTTTTTGTATCTAAACATGAAATGCTCAATGTAGTTAAAAATATTTATTTAAAATTCATAAAAAATCAATAAATAATGGGTATGCTATCGCTTTAATTATAATGTTCTTTTTGAAATAAGATACAAAATCAAGAAGCTTATTGTTATTTTTGATGCTTTTTCGTCAAACGCATAATTTTTTTAAAAATATGTTCATTAGTACATTTTTAATCATCGACGATGAATTAAGTATTATAAAAATCATTATTTTTTAAATAATAGTTTAAAATGAAATTAATGTGTAAGTAATTTGAGAAATTGCTAGTTTTTTGTGAAAAATAAAATAGCTTATTCATTTTTAGTTTTTTACGTTTTCGCATTTATATGCGATGTTTGTTATTCTGCGAGGTGATGCTATTATTATGAAATTTTTCTCGACGACAAATGTTACCCCAAGGCCGTGAAATTAGGTATTTTTTTATACGATTTTTGAAAAATAAAAATTAACTATTTCATATTTTTTAAAAGGGGACGCATGCGTATATAATGCTCAGTGTACAGCGGGAATAGATAAATCTGAGTGCAGTGGTGGATTTTGTGTTTGTACAGAGACAAATAAAGAATATCTAGGTATAAAAAAAAATTTAAAAAAATTTTACTAAATATTAACTTTAATTTAAAATTTAAAGGGGAGTATATGGATGCAGAATCTCTCATCGGCTTGCCAGAGCTTGAAAATGCTGAATTTAAGACGGATAAACAATTTTTGAAAAAGAAACTCACAGTGATATGCTTCAAATAACATTTTTTTGCCTTATTATTGTCTTGGGATTGTTGAATAGTATACTAATCCTATACATATACAAAAAAATTAAATTACTCATTCAAAGTTTTTATAACAGTAGGAATAATGATTTGGCTATGTTTAGTCTTTAGTAAACTTTATTATATCAATTTCTAACGTATACGAAATTAGGTTTTAAATATAAAAATAAAAAATATGAAACAAGACAAATTAATACTAAACATAAAAATATACAGTAAATAAACTATTTTTTCTTGACTACAATTTTGTACTTAATCTCATTTTTTGAAGCCTTATTTTGAATTTTCGCTAAAAAATTTACGAAAAATTAATTTAAAAAAAAAATATTTTTTCATAATATCTTACTTGAATTTTTTAAAACGCAAACTCCGAATTTATTCATATAAGATTTAGAACAAACGCATTTATTCGATTCGCAAATAGCAAAATCTATATATTGACAACTTTCATTGAATTCGCAAAAGCTATCCAAGGTTAAAGACTCTAAAAAAAAAGATTTTATAAATTTTTTTTAAAATAAGGTTAAAAACATACTCACTTTCAACGCATCTATTCATGTGAAAAAATTTATCGAAGGGACATATTGGATATGCGTATAATAATACCGCTATAAAATAAAAATATTTTAAAAGCATTTAAAAAAATCTTATTCAATATAAAACTCACAGAAATATAATAATAGAATCGAAATTTCTTTGACACACATCTTGATTATTATTATTATTATTATGGTTACTATGGAATTTAATAAACAGGTGTAGAGAAGATGTGTATAATATTATTATTATTGATGTCGCTTAAAAAAAAAAAATTATTTAGGAAAATATTTTTTAAAATTTTTAATTTTATCGGGAAATTCGGAAAATATTCTTGGAAAAATATAATTCTTTTCGTCTTAGATACTTTTATAAAAAATTTTTTTAAATTTTTTCGAGCGATCTTGATCGCTTTTTTTTTACATGCTTTTTAAATGGATGGGGGCACCTTGAAAATTGAAATTTTTCACTGCCCAGAATAGGCCACCCCCATAACACATCTACTAATTCTAGATATTTGTACTTTCATAGGAAAAAAATAAGTATTACGTCCTAAAATAAAAAAAATTTTGGCGTTTTTTGTATTTTTTGGCGACAAAAATTTTGACAAAAAAATTAAAAAAAAATTAAGTATAAAATTACAATAAACGATATTTCTAAAACTAGTCCTTCCATGGAAATAAATTAGGTACTACACGTCCAAAAAGAAAAAAAAAATTGGTATTTTCATTAATTATTGTTTTTAGACCCTTAAGACCACTTGGTTGGTCATTCTGAAATTTTTTTTTGTTTTATTTTACTGATTTGAGTCAAATGCTCTAAATGAAATAGGTTTACAGCTCTGTCAAATGCAGTTTCTTCTTAGGAATTAATGGGTTAATCGTGTAGGGGCAAAGAAACGCGTTTTTTGAGTTTTGAAGGGGTGGGGATGAGCCCCCCCTCCAGGACAAGACTGATATTGTTAAAATATAATTTTCTTTGCCTTTTTAGTCCATTTTAAAAGAATTAAAGGCAGGTATAATTTTTTAATTAAAAAAAAATGATTTTTCGAAAATGTAAAATCACTTTTTGGGCTCTGAAGGTGGTCTTAAGTGGTCTTAAGAATCTAAAAACAATAATTAATGAAATATATTTTAATTAAAACGTAAAAATAGATGTTCAAAAAGATTAAGGAAGGTTACAAAACGAATTTTCGTAATTCTATTGCATTTTAATCGTGTACGGACAAAAAAACGCGTTTTTTGAGTTTTGAAGGTGTGGAGTTGAGCTCCCCCTCCAGGACAAGATTGATATCAGTGAAATATACTTTTTTCAATTTTTTCGGTCAGTTTGAAGAAATTGAACGCTGGTTATTTTTTTTATGCTCAAAAAACCGATTGTTCGAAAATTAAAAATAAATTTTCGGGGTCCAAAAATGGTCTTAGGGGTCTAAAACCAATGAAAATTGAAAATATACTCTGTGCCCTTTTTTCTACGCAATTTTCAGATTCATAGCTCAACACAGTGCGGAGGAACAAAAAAAAACGCAAAAAACACGATTTTTAAGGTTTTTTATGGTTTAAGGGCGCCTGATATGGGCTAGGAAGCTAATTCCAACGGCGATCGGCTAGTTTTTATAATATTTTTCGGATACAAATAATTTTTTTGAGTTTAGGGAGGATGGCCAAATCACTATATTTATCCGGCAATAGCCTTTGTTTCAGAATCACCCTTAAAATTGCTAAATCCGAAACTACTCCATCAAATCCTCTAATATTTCGCACACTTATTATGTATCAAAAGACTACTATTTTGCACTAAAACTTTTTTATTTTTGATATGTAGGTTCAGAGATAGAATCAGTCAAAGTAGCCGTTTTTTACTATTTTTAAAAACTACATAGCAACTACAAAACTTTTTAAGAAATCAACCAGTTACCACGCAAGTGGTCTCATTTTCTTTGTTTTAATAAATAACAACCTTTAAGGGAAAAAAATTTCAAAAAACTTACCGTTAATTTACTTTTATTTCAATTTTTCTGTTTTTCAAATGTCAACCTGCCGCCGCTCGGTGCTATAATGGGCACAGTAGATTTACAAAGTTAAAAAGGCCAATAAAAATAAAAAACTAGATCCTTTATCTGTTAATTTGAGAAAACCAAAATCTTTTTAAGTTGCCGCCAGTTTTGGACAGAGGGAGGTGGCCGGGTTGAGAAATTATCGTCCACATATAAATCTTAATACTATATATACTTGAAAATTTATTTGTTTGTTTGTCTGTACCCTAATGGCACAAGAACTGCCGAAGCAAATGGCATGAAACCGGTGTCAAAATAAAGAAAAAAAGTCTGCGGGTGACACAGGCTATAGATTCTCTGCTCAGCTATCGTAGTTTTTCAGATATTTAATTTTTACTGTTTTTGAAATTGATAAAATTTTTAAAAATTAAAAAAAAAATTAAAATATTTCGAAACTATCGACAAATTTTACTGTCACGAATTTGTTTTATTCGATTCTGCACCAATTTTTACGTATTCTCCTAAATTTTTATGCAAGACGGAGATATGCGCCAAATATTGTAGCTTTATTTCCCAAATTTAGCATTTTTTTGAGTTAAATGACTGTCAAGCGTACAGAGAACTTTTTTGAGCCTCTAGAAAGGTAAGTTATCATAGTTTTGTGTTTTTAAACACCGATGCATTGGTTGCTTAGATTTTTTTATGAATTTTTATTATTTTATTATTTTTATTATTTTTATTATTTTTATTATTTTTATTATTTTTATTTTTTATGTATTTTTTTATTTATTTATTATTTTTTTATTACAACCATTGCATCGGTGTTCTAAAAGCACAAAACTATCATAACTTACCTTTCTAGAGGCTCAAAAAAGTTCTCTGTACGCTTGACAGTTATTTAACTCAAAAAAATGCTAAATTTGGGAAATCAAGCTACAATATTTGGCGCATAACTCTGAATCCGTAAAGAATAAATGAAAATAACCGATTTCATCGTTTTTAGTGACCCAATGATCATTCGAAATGCCCCTTTAAAATAATTTCTAAACATTTTTTTGTCCGCAGCATGTTTTTGAAGCCAAAAACTGTCCAATTTTTGATATTTTTAAGACCGAAATTAGCTCATAACTTTTTGCCTTAAAGAAATAATTCAAAATAAATTATTCCATCGTTTATAGTGACCAAAAAACCCCCCGAAGTTTTATTTTTTTGTTGCTTTTTAAATTTAGTAGCTGTAATCCCCCCCGACGCTCCTGAACCAATTTTCAAAAATCGAAAACGATTTGGCGCTGTCCAACGACTAAATATTTTTAGATGCGGTTTACCTAGGGCTTTTTTTTCATACAGTGGTACCCAAAAACACTTGAGCACCTTAAAAAATCGAAAAGTCGTTTTTTTTTGTCAGTCTAATATATATGTATTTGTATATGCTATATGTATATTTATATATATATATATACTATATATATTTATTTGTCTGTCTGTCTGTCTGTACCCTAATGACTTAATAACCGCCGAACCAATTGACATGAAGCCGGTGTCATAATAAGAAATAAAAGTATGTGGATAACATAGATATTTTTGAAGGAATTAGTAGAAAATAAAGTTATGCTTAAATAAATTAAACACTGCATAGTCTTGAGAAAATATAATCTTGGTTTATTATAATATATTGAAATAATTGAAGTTTGATTCTCAAAAAGTGATCGGTATAAGAGCTCGAACGATTGGAAGGAACCCACCTGTGTTCTTTTGGAACACAGAAATCGCAGAGCTACGCAGACAAAGCAACATAACGCGAAGAAGAGCGACTAGAGCTAAGTCTCGCGAAGAAGCAAGGGAACTGATGATAGTTCATAAAGAAGTGAAGCGATCTTTGAGGTGGACGATCAATGACAGTAAGATCCGCTGTGAAAGGAACATATGCCTCGAAGTGGACAACGATCCTTGGGGATTGGGCTTCAAGATAGTCACGAAGAAGCTAACGGGCTTTGCGGCTAGATCACTAATGGACGAAGAGGAAGCAAGGACAGTAGTTGATGCTCTGTTTCCGATGCACCCGACGAGAATAGACCAAGAGGAGGATGTTAATGTAAACGATGTCCTGGACTTCACGCAAGAAGACTCGCTGTTTGCTGCCGTAGACTCTCTCAGAAATAAGAAAGCCCCTGGCCCAGACGGCATACCAGCCGAAATCATAAGAATTGCCGCACACGAGTGTCCGACATTGATGTTAATGATGTACAACACGTGCCTACGAGCTGCAGTCTTCAGTAGGACATGGAAAAAGGCACTACTGGGGACCTTTAGGACTATTGGATACATCAGGAAAGGGCTTTGAAAAAATGCTACAATTGCGTATTTTAAATGCAGTAGAAGCAGCAGGGGATTTATCTCCTCGGCAATACGGGTTTAGACGGGGGCAGTCCACGATTGGGGCTGTGAAGGAGGTCGTTGACGCGATAACGGGGACCCAAACGGGTAATCATTACTCTCGTAAAATTACTCTTTTGTTTACCCTTGACGTCAAGAACGCATTCAACTCGGCAAAGTCGACAAAGTTCCTGCAAGGACTAAATGACTTTGCAGTACCGAAATATTTGATGCGGGTAATGAAGAGCTACCTAAGCAACAGAGTACTATTGTACGAGACTCTTCAAGGGAAGAAGAGTAGGAAAGTGATAGCAGGTGCAGCTCAGGGCTCCATACTGGGACCTGACCTATGGAACATCTCTTATGATGGTATCCTGAGACTAGAGCTGGCGGATGGCTGCTTTATGATAGGCTACGCGGATGATATTGCCCTCGTGATCATAGCAAGGAACGTGCAACAAGCTCAGGACAGCTTGAGCGTCTGCATGTTAAAGACAAGTGCATTGATGGAAGAGCTTGGTCTAAGTCTGGCAGCCGCTAAGACAGAGATTGTGATGTTCACGGGGAAGCAAATCAATACCGTCATTCCAATACGGGTCGATGAGGATACCATTATAGAGACGAAAAGGTTCGTCAAATATCTTGGAATAGTTCTGGATACGAAGCGGACCTATTTCGAGCATATTTCTCAAAGGCTCTAGAAGGCAGGTACCACGATAATGGCCTTGAGCAGGCTGATGTCAAATATGAATGGCCCTAAGCCCAGCAAAAGAAAGCTGCTAATGTACTCCATCTTATTGTACGGAGCGGAGATTTGGGGTGAGTCACTGGAAAAGGATATCTATGCAAAAGGCATGATAAAAGTTCAGAGGCAGGGTGCTCTGAGTGTTTCTTGCGCATACAGGACTGTCTCAGAAGCGGCAGTTCTTGTTATTGCCGGAATTATTCCAATTCAGCTTCTTGCCAAAGAGCGCATGCTTATATACGAAAGAAAAAATGAGGAAGACCTAGAATATATTAAAGCGGATGTTAGGAGAGCTACAATGTTGGAGTGGCAAACGCTCTGGGCGGACCGCGCGGACAGTGCATGGACCAGGCGCCTCATAAAAGAGGTCGCACCCTGGTCTCAGAGGGGGTACGGAGAGGTAAACTACTTTTTGACACAATTCCTCAGTGGCCATGGGCTTTTCAAGTCTTATATTTTCAGAATTGGAAAGGTCGTGAGCCATGAATGTGTATTTTGTCCCGACAAACTAGACGACACTTTTTTCGAAAATGATCGCTGGATAACTAGAAGGAGGACGCTGGAGGCAGAGATGGAGATGGAGAAAGTCACACCCGATAACATAGTTGAAAAAATGCTCTAGTTAAATACACATATGTAACCTTTAATAGATTTTATGCCTCTACCAGAAGATGCTCTTAACCAGCATGGCCCAGCGTAATCCACACCGGTTTTAAGAAATGGTTTCTCAGCTTTAAGACGTACTGAGGGAAGTTGACCCATTACTTGCCCAGTAGTATGATACTTAGTACAAATCACGCATTTTCTCAGTACTGAATGAATGTAACTCCGACCTCGTAAAATCCAAAAACGTTGTAATAAAACGTTTCTTGTTAGCTCTTGATCACCATGTAAACATATTAGATGAGCTTGTTGTACTAAAAATTTTGCAAATACTGTATTTTCAGCAATAATGAAAGGATGTTTTTCATTATAAGACAGAAACGAATGACGAACTCGTCCACCTACTCTGATACAACCTGAATCAAGAAATGGTTTTAATGATAGTAACGAAGAAGTTTTTGGAATGTTTTTATTATTTTTTAATGCTTCATATTCTCTAGGGAAAGAAGACTGTTGAGATATTTTAATTATTGTACAAAGAGCAATATCTAATTCTATCAAATATAGATTTATCAAAACAAATTTATAGTTTTAGGTAGTGTTACGTATGATAGGTCATAATTTAAGTAGTATGATAATATATATAATATAATATAATATATCATAATTTTGTAGTTTTTAATACTCTGTCGAAATTGGTATTACTTGATTTAGCACTACTTTGTACGTACTCAGTTAAATTTTTTTATTTTCTCTATTATAAATAGAGAATCAATCAGAACGTAAAATTTTTCATTCATGTTTTACCTACGCTGCTCTGAATAGTTTAAACGTGTTTGCATAATTATAAATTTGTAGTTAAACATATAAATTTTGTAATTTTCATAAAAATATATAAAAATTTTTTATTTGAGAACATACTTAAAAATTGCTCATATAATTTTTTGATTTTATATTTTTTTTTTATATTTTTTTAAAACTATATAACCCTAAAAAACTTGTTTTTTTTTTAATGTTAAAAAAATTTATTTTTTTTGATCGAGAGCAGCCCTATTACGTCAAGAAACTATTAATATTCCGTCTACCATCTCAATAAAATGAAACCCCTTTCTGAATAGATTCCGAAATTTACTTTTGATTTTATCCGAAATCCTGGAGCTGATATTTTTTTGTCCACTTTTTTGTTTTTTTGCCCGTCTGTGCGCCCCGTACGTGGCTTGCGTGGAGTGTATTGTTAATGTGAATGTTAATAAATAAGAAACAAATTAAAAATTTAGAATATTTTGAATGAAAATTATTTATTGAAATATTTATGTAATAATTTATATTATAAAATGTATTGATTTAAAATTAAATTATATGTTATCACAAAGAATGCTTAATATCGTAGCTATTAGAAATTTTATTTATATCTGATGTTTTAATGCATGTTATTTAATATTAAAAAAATTTTATTTTTACCCAAATTTATCGTATCAAGTAAATTAATTCAAAAGTCTTTGTTATTTTGTAACTTTAAATATTTTATTTAAGCCTGAAGGAGGAGTTATTCAAATAAATCAAAAACAGAGATTGCAAATTGGCATATTGTATAGATATGGTAGCTAATTAAGGGGTGTCCAAATGTACTACGCTCATATATGGGGTATTCAAATGTACCATGCCCAATTGTGGGATGCCCAATGTGGGTAACCAAATATACCATGCTCAATTGTGGGATGCCTATAAACATGTTCTATGTTAAAAATTGTTCCCCACCTCTAATATTCTCCTATTTTTTGAACCACTAAATAACAATGTTTAAAAAGGCAATTTTTCATACCGGAAAAGTTATTAAAATATTGAAACATAAAGTTTAATGTATGTAAAATTCCACGCTAATTGGGCCCAATTTGAACTCTTAGATCCCAAAAAGAAATTTTCATTAGAATTTGATTGCGGAATCAACAATATTTTTCGGACTGCGCATGCGCAATAAATATGATTATTATCATTACTTCTTTGAGCTTAAATAACTCCTAAGCTGCAGGTTTGATGACAATTTTTTTTTATATAACCTATTTTCATCCAAAATAATAAAATCCATGAAAAACGCTAATCTATAAGCTCCAGAACTAAAAAGTAATATTTCAGAAAAGACCAATTTTTCAAAATTTTTAATTACTTGCTTAATAACTTGACGTGAAATAAAAATCTGATTATAAATTTTGTTATTATTTTGTTATTATTTTGTTAATATTTTAAGCAATTATGTTTAAATAGCAAATTTTAAAAGATTAAAATCATTATTAAAAATTTTTTTTTTAGTTTAATTTTCTGCGTTTTTTATTTGTTTTTATTTTCAAGTTGATTAAGGGGTATTAAAATAGAGAATTGTTTTTTTTTTTACTTTAGAAAGAGAATGAAAGAACAAAAATTCTGCAAAAAAGAACTGTTTAGCAAACAGATAACATAGTTGATAAAGTAGAGATGCATTTTTGATGTTTTTCACATGAAACTCAATAATTACAAAGAAATTTCACTACATTTAAAGGACCCTATTTTGTAAAATAATTGACTGCAAAAAATTGACTCTTCAAAATAAAGTTATAGCCTAGTTCCTTATCCTATCAAATTTTCGTAAGTTTCATTTTTTAGTATAATTTTAAATTTTAAGTCTGTAACCCGCAAATTTTTGATGACCAATGTTACAAATGACTACAGTTATAATTTATAAAGTAAGTGCCTTAAATTGCTAAGAAAATTACAGTTATAATTTTTGTGTTTTCTACTTTTAATTTTTTAAATATATCATTATTTTTCGTAAAGGGTGGCCGAAGCCCCCAGAGCCTCTCTTTACCTATGCTTGTTAAAACAAACCAAGCTTAAAAAAATTCCAAGCTAAATGATTGAAGAAGTCTTAAATCACAATTTAAACTTTTTAAACAAATTTTTTTATGGCAGATTTTATCTAAGATTGGTAAAACCACTCCTATTCTACTTCCTGTTGCATAATTTTGAAATACGGCTGCTCCAAAGTTGGATTAATTTTTTTTTTTATTTCAGCTGCTAATTTCAACCTGAAATAACTCAAAGCCATGAATGAACTATAATTTAAACTCAAAATTATATATTCTTTACGCTTTTATTACATTTTTTTTTTAGGAACAATATACCCAGGGCTAATGATGACATCAGGATTTTTTTATTACATAGCAGGGATCTTTAATGTTACGCTGAACATAAAAAATGTTTGTGTATTTCTTGCACCTCTTTTTTCAAGTTTTACAACTGTTATAACTTATCTTTTGACGAAAGAATTAAAGGTATAAAAAAATTTTTTTAATAGATTAATTCAATAATAATAAAAATTTAATGAATAAATTAGGATTCTGCTTCAGGGCTATTTGCTGCTTCTATGATTTCTATTGTTCCGGGTTACATTTCAAGATCTGTTGCTGGGTCCTATGATAATGAGGGTATAGCTATATTTTGCATGCTATTAACGTATTACTTCTGGATAAAATCGATTAAGACTGGTTCGATTATATGGTCTACAGCAACGTCCCTTGCATATTTTTACATGGTATCATCATGGGGAGGATACGTTTTTTTAATTAATTTAATACCATTACATGTTTTAACTCTAATGGCAACCGGTAGATTTTCAAACAAAATATATATATCGTATAGCATTGTTTATTGCCTTGGAACAATTTTATCAATGCAAATTCCGTTCGTTGGTTTTCAACCTCTTCAAAGCTCTGAGCATATGTTGGTAAGTCCTTCCTAAATTTACAGTTTTTTTAAATAATTACATTTCCAACTTTTTTACAGGCATTAACTGTTTTCTGTCTATGCCAACTACATATAATAACTGATTTTTTAAAGAAGAAGTGTTCACCAACAGATTTTGATAAATTTTTGCATAGTCTGCTAATAACATTAATAATTATATCTTCACTATTGGGATTGATTTTGGTGATTGCAGGAAAAATTTCACCATGGACTGGTAGATTTTATTCTCTATTAGATCCATCGTATGCAAAAAATCACATTCCTATAATTGCTTCTGTTTCTGAACATCAACCAACATCATGGAGTTCTTTTTATTTTGATTTGCAAATTTTAGTGTTTCTTTTTCCTGTTGGACTATATTTTTGTTTCTTAAATATCACCGATTCAAATATTTTTTTAATTTTGTATGGAACAACAAGCCTTTACTTTGCTGTAAGTTAAAATACTATAATATTTTCAGACATTTAAAAATTTTAACAAAATATATTTGTGCCTTCAAATCAAAATGACAACAAAAGTAAAAATAATTTTTAGTAAATCAAGTTCGAAATTTTATAATTAATTTTCTATGTTCTGTACCTTTTAGCATCTATTCACTAAACTATAAAAAATTTTTTGTTATTCAAAAAAGAATGAATGTTTATTTCATTTTTTTACATGAATTTTTTAGAGGTTAATTTTTTTAAAACAATTAAATTTCTTAGGCAAACATAGGCTTGTTTGCTCCTACCTCTTTTCTATTAATAATATAGACAACGCAGAGTGTGTCATTTACCCATGTCAAAAGCCCCAATTTTTCATAAAAACCGAAATTCTTGATCAGCGTTCCAAAAAACCTGTATAAAGACCACATAAAGCGTAAATTGACTGGAGTAATATTATATAGATAAAAGCTTCAAGTGGGATGTTAAATTAAGAAAGAGAGTGTTAGTTAATCCCATATATTTAAATGCGTTGTATGTATGTTTGAATCGGCTATCTCAAGAACCAACGGAGCAATTTTTTTCAGATCAAGCATTTATCCCTAGTAACCCATCGTTATAGGTCTCAGTTTCGAAAAAATTTGTTTCTGCGAGTTATAATATTTATGCATAGAAGTTTTCGTTAATTTTCAATATATTCGTGTGGGACATCTAATTTTCTGTTATCCCATTGGTAAAGAATTTTTTTACTTATATGCTATTAATACCTTTTTTTATTACTATGACCTAATTTTATTACGTATGAAGCAACACCCTATCCTTACATAATTTTATAGGCCCTCCTTGGCCTACGTAAAGACTTAAAATTATCTGCAGCTTCTCATGACAAGGGCCTTCATTAATTCCAAATCAAATATGCAAAACCTTGGAATAATATTCCCCCCTGTATAAGGGATCTATCCTCATATTCAATATTCAAAAAAAATTTTAGACAGTATCCACAATCTATATAAAATTTAATAACCTTATCAATTCATCATATTCACTTATCAAGTTTTTTTTTTAATTTTATTTACTGTTAATTTACTCTAAAAACTGACCATTAAATTTCATATGAATATGTATTTCTTTGTCTCTTTATTTGTGTTAACCTAAGATTGAACAAAATTTATCATATTTTGTTGACTACTGATTGTAACTAATAGATTATTAGCGCCATTAAACCAAATTATTCAAACCAAATAATTATTATTCACTTTTTTTAGTATACTTATTCATATGCAATTTTTATTAACTATTTTATTTGCTTAATATGTAAATACTGATTATTTAATTGTAAAAGAGTATTACTCTAGTTTTTTTTTAAATTTCACAATAATGATAACACAGGCACACAAAAAAAAAAGTCATGTACCAGAAGGTAGACCCCATAGAATGGAGGTTTTTGGTGGTGCTAAAACCGAAAATGGCCATAGAAATGCGATTTAACTAGCCAATTTGCCCCTAGCGCCCCCATGTGCCCCCCCAAGGAGGTGAAAAAATTTTTCTTTTCGAAAAATGAAAATTGTACTATATACTTATGTTTTTCTTAAGAAAAATAAAATTCAAAGTGTTTTCTTATATTTGTTGAGACGCTGAAACCAAAGGTGAATATAGAAAATGTGTTTAACCAATGCTTGGCCCTCCAGAACACCCCAGTGCTCCCATTCACCCCCCTCCCCCCAACGGGTTAAAAATGTTTTTCTTAAGAAAAATAAAATTCAAAGAGTTTTCTTATATTTGTTGAAACGCTGAAACCAAAGGTGAATATAGAAAATGTGTTTAACCAATACTTGGCCCTCCAGAACACCCCAGTGCTCCCATTCATCCCCCCTCCCCCAAAACGGGTTAAAAATGTTTTTCTTAAGAAAATTAAAATTCAAAGTGTTTTCTTATATTTGTTGAGACGCTGAAAGCTAAAATGAATGTAAAAAATGTGTTTAACCAATGCTTGGCCCTCCAGAACACCCCAGTGCCCCTATTCACCCCCCCCCCCCCCAACGGGTTAAAAATGTTTTTCTTTAGAAAATTAAAAGTCAAAATGTTTTCTTATATTTGTTGAGACGCTCTAACCACTGTAATGCAAAAGTGGTCAAGCCATAAGAGTAAGTAAGAAAAAATTAACATGCAAAAAAATAAAAGAGATTTAATATGCCAAGAATATAAAATTATGCAAGATAAGGTAAAATACTCAACATGCAAAAAAAAGATAGGAACATCCTAAAAAAAAATAAAGTTTCAACAAACAATGAATATAAATTCATGCAGGATATTGTAAAGAATATGCGAAAATGATCAAACCATGCAAGAATAAGTAAGAAAAAGTTTAACATGCAAAAAAATAAAAGAGATTTAACATGCCAAGAAGATAAAATTATGCAAGATAAGGTAAAATACTCAACATGCAAAAAAATGATAGGAACATCCTAATAAAAAATAAAGTTTCAATAAACAGAAATATAAATTCATGCAGGATATTGTAAAGAATATGCGAAAATGATCAAGCCATGCAAGAGTAAGTAAGAAAAAATTAACATGCAAAGAAATAAAAGAGATTTAATATGCCAAGAATATAAAATTATACAAGATAAGGTAAAATACTCAACATGCAAAAAAAAGATAGGAACATCCTAATATGGGTTCATGGATATTAAATTATATTATATCCTAACATCCTAACATCCTAACATCTGGTTGACTTGAGGCCATGTTCTTCTTCTGTTGAAGATCCTTTCTTTCATAATCCTTTCATCCTGAAGATCCCTTCTTTCTCCCTCTTGTTAGCTTGCCGTGTCGTCACTAGATAAATATACTAATCTATAAATAAATAAATAAATAAATAAATAGATAAATAATCTATAATCTATGAATAAATAAATAAATAAAAAAATAAATATCCTTGTGCGTCCTCCATTGTACCCCCTTTGATGCCACCTATAGGCGGCTGCTCCTACACCCGGCTAGTTAGGGTGTCGTCAGTAGCTTTTTTTCTCGCAGAATTTTTTCCACATACTTTATCGTAGTGGTCCACATATCCTCGCAACAGTTTTGCAACAATATTGTCAGGCGTGACTTCGCCTATTATTGTTTCAAGCGCCACCTTTCTTGTCGCCCAGCGATCGCATTTGAAAAATGTATGATCGCATTATCGCGTTGGCCGGGACAAAACACATATTCTGGGCTTCCAGTGTTACCCATCCTAAAGAGAAACTGGGTCAGGAATTAATTCACTTCCCCGCGTTCTCTATCAAGCCATGGCACGACTTCTTTTATGAGGCGCCTGGTCTATGCGCTATCTGCGCGGTTGTTCCAGAGCGTCTGCCACTCCGCCATTGTAGCTCTCCTAAAATCCGCTTTGATCTGGTCAAGGTCTTCATCGTACTTCCTGTCATGTATGAGTTTGCGTTCTCTGGCAAGGAGCGTAATCGGAATTATTCCGGCGATAACAAGAACTGCCGCGTCCGCGACAGTCCTGTACGCGCAAGAAACCCTCAGAGCACCTTGTCTCTGAACTCTTATCATGCCTTTCGCATAGATATCCTTGTTTAGCGCCTCCCCCCAAATTTTTGCTCCATACAATAGGATGGAGGGCTTTACGGACATTAGTAGCTTCCTCTTGCTGGACTTCGGGCCGTTCATATTTGACATCAGCCTGCTCAGGGCTAGTGTCGTGGTACTTGCTTTCTTCACCCTTTTAGAGATATGCTTCCAATAAGTCAGCTTCGTGTCAAGAGTTATATTTCGGAAGTTTGCCAGCGTAGTGGAGCAGCTGTTATTGATTAAGGAGCGGCAAACTAAAGCAGTATTAGTGATACATGAAGCCCTCCTTAAAGAAATGAACGAAAAAGGCCCACTGAAGAGGCTTCGATCGGTATCCTCCCCTGATAGCTCACGAGAAACTGTGCACATGGCAAAAAAGACGAGCGAAGATCCTCCATTGGAAGGAAATTTATTCGACCACGAACGGTAAGATGAAGAGCGCTCAATAACCGAAAAAAATAGGAAGGAATTAGAAGAGCAAAGGAGGAAGAAAAAATTGCTTCAGGAAGACGCAAACAGATAAAGGCTGCAAGTTCAACGTGAAGCAAAGTATTTGCGTGAAAAACGCCTACTGGAAGCAGGGAAAAATCAGGAAGGGCCGAAGGAGCCGAAGCCAAATGAAATGGCTTCCAACCGGTCTCTCACGGATCATCAAGACCCAGACAAACTGGCAAATAACCTTAAGGTAGTCGAGTCTCCTAAAGAGACTCAAGTTTCGAAAGATGGCAAAATCCATCAAAGTGAGCTAAATAATGCAAATTCCCAAGAGGATCAGCAAGACCGAGAGGAAAAAGAGGAAGAAGCAAAAAAGCTGCAGCTTCAACAGGGAAACCAGGTACCTAAAATTCCGGGCCAGTTGCAAAAACAGGTCCAGGTAGAAAAAATAACAAACAAAGTGGATGCCTGGGAAAAACCCAAAAAGAAGCAGAAAGCTAAGATGAAGAATACTCAGCAGCCAAAAAGGCCTGCTGAAACGGGCAGTACCAAGCCTAATAAGCGTAGGTACAAAAAGAGGATAGAGGCCCTACTTATAAAACCAACAGCAGGCCATACGTACGAGGAGACTCTTCTCAACATCAAGAAGAACGGCATGCTCGAAGATTTGGGGGCTAGAGTTCACCAAATCCGTAAGACGCAAGGCAGAAGCCTCCTGATCGAGCTGGAATCGATAGAGGATTCCGGGAAACTACAGGAAGCGGTTCAGGCGGTAACGGGTCCTGATTCGAACGTCCGGGATATGATCCCCATGCTGAATGGGGTCACGAACGAACGGGAGATCAGGGAAGCCGTTGCCAAAGAAATAGGAATGGAATTTGGAGATAACGTGGGGGTGGACTTCAGAAATAGCGGAGTTCTGCAAGGAGTGCCACAGGACGCGACAAAGGGCGCAGAGAGCACGGGACAGGCCCGAGGCTGCTGCACTTTCCCAGGAACACAAGGATGCTAAATACCGACTGTCCAAAGCTATCCGTCAAAGCAATGCTTGATGCCTGTGTTCATTACGCGAGGATGTAAACAAAGACCCTTGGGGCTTGGTAACAAAGTCGTAATGGGCAAGTTGAACCTAACAACATGATGGGGTCTAACAACATGATGGACGCGGTGTCGACCGAACGAATCATCGGCAATCTCTTCCCTGAGCGGCCCATCCGGGAAAACCCGGTAGAGGCGATACCCAGGGAGAAAGTGCCGTTATTCAGCGAGGACGAGATGGTGAAGGCCATCAAGGCCATGAAAAATGGCAAGGCGCCGGGGCCGGACGGGATAACAGTGGAAGTGCTCAAACGAGCGTTCAAAATAATCCCTGGTATCCTGTTAAACATGTTTAATGCATGCTTGGTGGCGGGAGTGTTTCCAAGGCAGTGGAAGTTGGCACGTTTCGTGCTCTTGAACAAGGGTAAAGGTGGAGCCCCAGACTCTCCATCATCTTACAGGCCCTTGAGCATGTTAAATACCATCGGAAAGGTGATGGAGAGCATGCTCCGAACAAGGTTGAGAAGAGCCATCGAGGAGGGTGGTGGCCTTTCCGAGAAGCAGTATGGATTTCGTGAGTGGTATTCAACGATAGATGCCATCCGGCGTGTAGTGGATACCGTAGAGGCTGAGAGGGAAAACCGGCCTGCAATTCGCAACCCCACGTCTCTATTGCATGGGGCGTGTGACGCCATCGTGCCTCGTCGAAGGCCCTGGAAAGGGAGAAAGCCAGTTTACTGGTGGACCTCAGAAATAGCGGAGCTCCGCAAGGAGTGCCACAGGACCCGACGAAGGGCGCAGAGAGCACGGGACAGGCCCGAGACTGCTGCACTTTCCCAGGAACACATGGATGCTAAGCACCGGCTGGCCACAGCTATCCGTCAAAGCAAGGCTCGATGCCTGATTTCATTACGTGAGGATGTAAACAAAGACCCCTGGGTTTGAACCGGTCAACCAGACGAATTATCGGCGCTCTCTTCCCTGAGAGGCCTATCCGGGAATGAAGTGCCGCTATTCAGCGAGGACGAGATGGTCAAGGCCATTAAAGCCATGAAAAATGGCAAGGCGCCGGGGGCGGGTTTTATCAGGATACCAGCGGAAGTGCTCAAACGAGCGGTCAAAATATTCCCTGGTATCCTGTTAAGCATGTTTAATACATGCTTGGTGGCGGGATTGTTCCGAAGGCAATGGTAAGTGGCACGTCTCGTGCTTTTGAACAAGGGTAAATGTGGAGCTCCGGACTCTCCATCATCTTTCAGACCCTTATACATTCTAAATACCATTCGAAAGGTGATGGAGAGCATGCTCCGGGCAAGGCTGAGAAGAGCCTTCAAGGAAGGTGGCGGCCTTTCCGAGGAACAGCATGGATTTCGCGAAGGGCATTCCACGATAGACGCCATTCGGCGTGTCATGGATACCGTACAGGTTGAGAGGGAAAAGCGGCCTGCAATTTGCAACGACGTTCTTCTCGTAACGCTGGACGTCAAAAACGCATTCAATTCGTCTAGGTGGGATGACATGATCCGGTCTCTCGAGTACGATTTCCGGATACCCAGCTATGCGAGGAATGTTCTAAAGGACTACCTACGTGACTGGATACTGCTCTACGACATACTCGATGGTATGCGACAGAGGGTTCTGAGTGCGGGCATCGCCCAAGGTTCGGTTCTTGGATCGAACCTGTGGAATGCCTTTTACGATGGCCTGTTGTGCGTTTACCTCCCGGAAGTTGCTTCCCTGATCGAGTACGCGGACGACGTGGCTCTGACCATCACCGGCATGGCAGGGATATGCAGGTATCCCAGGAGAGGTTGAATCTTGTCATGAGTCAGATCAACCTCTGTATGGGCGAGCACGGGCTTCAGCTCGCGATCCCTAAAACGGAGATCGTACTGCTGACCCGTTGAACAACAATTTCCACGGACATCAATGTAAATGTCGATAATGGTGGAAACCTTCACACGATCCAAGCCAAAACATCGGTTAAGTAACTGGGAGTTTTGCTTGGTAATAAGCTGAACTTCTGGGAACAATTTCAGAGATCGAGTGAGAAGGCCGCGTCGGTTGCCTCCATCTTGTCAATGCTCATGGCCAATATAGGAGGGCCCAAACCAGGGACGCGAAGACTGTTGATGTCCGTTGTCAACTCTGTCCTGCTTTACGGATCCGAGATCTGGGCGGGTATCAACGAAATTGCCAAGTACAGACATAAAATATCGTCTTTGCAACGGCAAGCGGCCCTGAGGATCGCTTAAGGCAATCCAGGTAGTAGCATTGGTGATACCCATCGACCTGCTAGTGTTGGAGCGGAAATACATTTACGATAGTGTAGGACCGTGAAGTGGCATCCATTCGCGCCCGCTCCAGCTCTATGGAAGAATGGCAGAAACGATGGAAAAGATACGAAGAGGAAAATGCCCGATGGACGGGCACACTGATTTCAGATCTGCAGGCATGGACTGGACGACATGGGGATGTGAATTTTTACCTCACCCAATTTTTAACTGGACACGGGTACTTCCGTGCAATGTTGAAACATTGGCATAAGGTGGAGTGCTTGCACTGCCCAGGCGAGAAGTATACAGTGGAGCACACTTTCTTTGGATGTTTGCACTATGTTGAAGGGCGCCTGCCCTTTCCGATTCGGAGGCCAGGGACGGTGGTCCCGGAAATGCTACGGAGTTCTGAAAATTGGAAAAAAGTAGCAGAGTACGTAAGGGCCACCTTGTTGAAGAAAAAGGAGGAGGGCTTTCTATCGTAGATAACTCTCCTGTCAATAGGCTTGGGGAAGGCAGCGGCCAGTTGCTTAGGCTGCGCATCCCAAACTTAAGTTATACCTGAAAATGGAGTTCCGGTTTGGGGCAAACAAGCAAGCGCAGGGGGGTTTATAGTGTATTTATCCACTAAGAATCTGGGGCGTAGCCGGCGACCGCGTATGCCGGTGGTCTCCTAGTTGTAATTTTGCGCAACTGGGCGGTCATGGAAATTTGGGGGTCTTTAAGGCCCGCAAACTTTCCATGGCTGATGCATGTTTCACAAGATTCCCTTGACAAAAAAACAAAAAAAATAACAACATATAATATTGATAAATTTCTAATGATGAGGAAAACAAAATAAAACAAACAAGATTCTTAGAAATCGGTCATTTTCTTAAATTAGAATAAAAAGCATATTATAATATCGTGTATGAGCATCAAAAATTCTTTTTTAATTTAATTTTGATAAAATTAGTCTTCCCATAAAAAGATTATGAGGACATGCTATTAGTCTCACCACCAGATACCTAAATTTTATGTTTTTTGGCCTCCTAAAAACGTATCTGGGCTCCATTTTTACCTAAAAGTAAAAAGTTTTTTTGACAAATTATAGAATAATTGGCAATAATTTAATGGCTAAAACTAATAATTTTGTTTTTTCCAAAAATAATTTAGAGATTAAAATAAGCATCCAATTCAATATTGTATAAGACATATGTTTTGTTAATAGTCCACTTAAAAAAACTTTCATTTTGATTTTTGTTTTTTTGGAGATGAATCATATATTAAATTTATTTTCTTTTTTAATTATTTTGGTTGCTTGGTTTCAAACTTATTTGAAGCAAATAAATGTGAATTAACCCAAATTTAAAAATAACTGGAGCGTAGCTAGGTGTAATATTAAGTGAATTAAATACGATTGTACATATAATAATTGATAGTATTCTTTCAGGGAGTAATGGTGAGACTAATGTTAGTATTAGCACCTGTAATGTGCATCTTAGCTGGTATTGGTGCATCTGTTATTATAACTAAATTTTTAAAGGAAATAGAAAAAAAAAAATTTCCAGAAAAAAGGCAGAGAAAATCTGAAAATTTTTTTATGGCAAAAAACGAAGTAAGTTTTTATAAATTATTAATGTAACAAATAAAAAACGCTGCCAAGTAATTGGTACTATAGTTCCTCATTAACAATAACAAAATGTTTTTTTTGTAACACTGTCTTCCTTTGTATAGCATATCGACGAGTTTATGTTAATGAAATAGTGGTCTTTTATTGAAGTAAGAAAAAATCTTCGTATAGTCCTTCAGCGCATGAGTTAAAGAGAGAAAGAATTATGGATGCGATAACAATATAAAAAAAATTCCTTTCAAAAATAAAAGTATCAAATAAATTGTTAAATACAATGATTAATTTTAAAATCGGGTTACAACCACAAAAATAAGAGTATCAAATAAATTTTTTTGTTTTTGTAAATATTATACTTATTAGTTAAAAATAAAAGTATATGAAATAAATTTTTTAGTTTTTTAAATATTAAATTTATTAGTCATCGTTATCGTTATTTTTGTACCAAGAAATTTTTTTTATTTTAATAAATATAAAATAAATGGAAAAAAAATTCATTTTAATTACTTTTTATTGAATTACATTTTTTAAAATAAATGAAAAAAATTATTCATTTTAATTATTGTTTATTGAAATGTTACAATTAGAAAAATGATAATGTATAATATTTTTTGAAGTTGAAGAAGTACTAGGTAATATAACATTTTTTTCTACATACGTATTTTCATGTAACAAATTTACGTTAGTTATTATATTTGTTTCATTTCTTATTTGTAACTGCAGATTGTCTTTTTCAACATCCATGTCTTCAGCAGAATTACTTGCAGCAGATTTCGCCTTAACTTCAATTGTATCATCAGATTTGACTATGTTTTTACATAGTTTTGTAGCAACATTTGTTTTATAAGCCATAGAGTTTTCGATGTAATGTCGAGCGATTTTAGAACTTGACCAATTACCTAAACCTTGAATTTCTTCTGAAGTGCATCCAGCATTTGCAGCTGCGGAAGCGGAAGAGCGTCGTAATGCATGGCTAGTATACCGTTCCGGGTTCTCCAATTTCAAAAATACAGCTACATCTTTAGGAACACTAGCAATTTTATTAATGCCGACCGACGAATTAATACATTTTCCATTACGGTAACCAATAAAAAAATTATCTGTCTTTGTTTCTTTTGGACGCAAAGACAAATATTTTCTAGAAATTTTATAAAATTCACCTTCTATGACCACAGTCTTTTTTTTTTTATTTTTTGAACCTTCTACTGGAATCGTTATAATAAATATATTGCATGTATCCTCTACGTTTTTCATTGTAAGCTTATGTAACTCATTTTTTCTTAAGCAAGCTCCTACTCCAAATATCAACACTGCTTTATGTAACAGCCATTTATCATCATTAGCTTCTTTCAAAAATTTTTCTATTTCCGATTCAAGAAGTATGCTCGCCGTTTTGGGTTCATATCCACTACTATTTTTTTTTTAAAAACGCCAATAATTCATAATATTTAGTAATGTCCTTTCCTTCTTTTATACTCATTGTTTTAGCTAACATGGAATAAAGGCACCAAAGTGTGTTTGGTGCATAAAATTTTGATAAATGAACAAAATAATGAAATAACATTACATCATGAGGTCTAACGGGTATTTTATTTTCTTTTTCACACAATTTAAAATTATTATACGTTTTTATATAATATTCTTTTGTTTTATCAGGCAATAAAATTTCAAACACATTATCTTTCACTCCGATACTTTCTTGAGTAAGTAAATTAGCTATTTCATTTTCGATTTCACCAACCACATGCTCTTCTATAAGCATTTCTTTTACTTCACTTGACATTTTTAATTGATATCTGATTGATTTTACAAAAGCAACTAACACAAAAGGAGACCCAAGTTCTCAGGCTGCTAACAAATTAAGAAAGGGTCCCACTCTAAATTTCCTCTACAGCGCCCCCCTGTATAATTTTCGGGTATAATATAAGAAATGACTCATTTAAAAAATGAGTCACAACTAAGTTTCTTTTAATCAAATAAATAAAACTATCAAATAAATAAAAGTATCAAATAAATAAAAGTATCAAATAAATAAAGTATAAAATAAACAAAAGTGTCAAATAAATTTCTAGATATTTGTCGTAAATGCGATACAGATGAAGATGTTGTTACAAAAAGTATCGATTGTAACGCGATACTATAGAACGTTGAAAGAGGCATGGTTGAGATGGAAGATAAAAAAACGAAAGACAGAGCGCGTCAGCGCGTCAGCGCTCTGTCTTTCGTTTTTTTATCTTCCATCTCAACCATGCCTATATCAGCCTACTATAGTAACTAGTTACAATATATACTATAATCGTCTATTTTACCTAGTAAAAACGATGATTCTATATTAGTACTTTAATAGAAAAAAATTAAGTACTACGTCCAAAAAGAAAAAAAATTATGTTGTTTTTTTAACTATTTTATGTAAAAATGTTAAAAGAATTTTTCTGAAAAATTAGATTAATATATATATATATATACATATATCGGATTGGAGATAACGAGTAAAAACAATAATTCTAGATAATAGTACTTTAATAGGTGGAAATTAAGTACTAGGTCCAAAAAGAAAAAAAATTATCAGGTGTTTTTAAAAATTTTTTGTGTAAAAATTTTGGAGAAAAAAAATTTCGAAAAATTACGTATCAGATGGAGAAATGTTTCACAAGCGATAATTTTAGATATTCGTACTTTTATAGAAAGAAATTAAGTACTTTGTTCTAAAAAAATAAAAAAATGTCATTTCTTGCATTTTTTGGCGGCAAAAATGTTGGAAAAAATATTTTCAAAAAATTACGTATCAAATCAAAAAACTGAGTACCGTATAGGAGCCAATTTTCGAACGTATTATATTTCGATCATTTTCTCATAAATTATTATTTAAAAAAAAAAAGAATTTATCATTTAATAAAAACCAAATTCGAATAATAAAGTTTAAAGTATATTTAAACGTTTTCTACATTACCTATCGTAGAAAATAATTTAAAATATTTAAAAAAAACTGTAAAAACGCCCTCTAGTGTCCTTGTATGAGATTTTTCTCTTCGTTTAGCACGTATCAGCTGATCAATAAAATTGTAGTTTTCTAACCGGTTAAACCATCTTGGAATATGAAAAATGTTTGAAAGTGATTATGACATTTAATAAAATGAATAAAAAGGGTAAGATACATTTATTAATTGTTTAATTTATTTAAATTGTGTGTTCGACAATCGAATACGATTGATTTAGTATTGTAAGCAGTTCATTCGAATATTTCTAAGTTAGCGAAATTCTCTAATTAAATTGAATTCAACTGTTATTTTTTGTGCGTGTTTCTCAAGAATATTTAAATGTGTTTTTTGTCAAAAGTCTTGCAGAAACTGGCTCACGATCAGATTGTCAGCTTCTTATGAATGTCTAACATTCTCGATAAATATCAAACTGGATTTAGGAAGTATCACAGCACACGAACTGCTTTATTAAAACTTGTTGATGATATACTTATGGCTAAGGATAAGAAGCTGGCTACACTGTTACTTCAGTTTGATTTTTTCAAGGCTTTTGACAACGTGTCCCCTTCCAGACTTCTGGGAAAACTTCTTGAAATAGGATTCTCCAAATTTGCTCTGAAATGGCTCTGGTCATATCTCAGTGATAGTTCATTGAGTGTTTACTCTAAATCATTATCATCAGCCCCTCGTGATATCAATATAGGGGTTCTTCAAGGTTCTATCCTTCTCCCACTACTATTCTGCAGCTTGTACACAAAAACGCGAAATTTTTTGCACAAAATAGAAAAGAAACTTAAATTTAATAAATATGGACGGCGAACCAAAATATAGTCCTCCAGGAGTCCAGGTAATCCTCAGGAAGGTATTATTACTTAAAAATATCATTTACCGAAAAAAGGATATAAAAGTTTTCCAATATGGCGGACCCTAAAATTTTAAAAATTCCCGAAAATCAATTTTCTGCATTAGATTTGGGTTTTCAAGCTCAGTAAAAACAAATTTGAGATGTAAATTTTCATTATTTGACCTCGCAAATATTTTTCGGTATCCCAATATGGCGGGTCCGAAAATTTCAAAAACACCCGAAAATAAAATTTCTGCATTAGATTTGGATTTTCAAGCTTAGTAAAAACAAATTCGAGATGTAAATTTTCATTATTTGACCTCGCGAATATCTTTCGGTTTTCCAATATGGCGGACACGAAAATTTCAAAAACACCCGAAAATAAAATTTTTGCATTAGATTTGGCTTTTCATGCTCAGTAAAAACAAATTCGATATGTAAATTTTCATTATTTGACCTCGCGAATATTCTTTGGTTTTCCAATATGGCAGACCCGGAAATTTCAAAAATACCCGAATTTTAATTTTGATTAAAAATAAATAAATATTCAATAAAAATATTAAATAAAAATCAAAATTGATTTTCGGGTATTTTTGAAATTTTCGGGTCCGCCATATTAGAAAACCGAAAGATATTCGCGAGTTCAAGTAATGAAAATTTACATCTCAAACTTGTTTTTACTGAGCATGAAAAGCCAAATCTAATGCAAAAATTTTATTTTCGGGTGTTTTTGAAATTTTCGTGTCCGCCATATTGGAAAACCGAAAGATATTCGCGAGGTCAAATAATGAAAATTTACATCTCGAATTTATTTTTACTAAGCTTGAAAACCGAAATCTAATGCAGAAATTTTATTTTCGGGTGTTTTTTTGAAATTTTCGGATCCGCCATATTGGGATACCGAAAAATATTTGCGAGGTCAAATAATGAAAATTTACATCTCAAATTTGTTTTTACTGAGCTTGAAAACCCAAATCTAATGCAGAAAATTGATTTTCGGGAATTTTTGAAATTTTCGGGTCCGCCATATTGGAAAACCGAAATATATTTGCACGGTCAAATTATGAAATTTTACATATCAAATTCGTTTTCATTGATCTTGAAAACCCAAATCTAATGCAGAAAATTGATTTTCGAGTGTTTTTAGAGTTTTCCGATAAACCATATTGGATAACTTTTATACCCTTTTTTCGGTAAATGATATTTTTAAGTAGTAATACCTTCCTGAGGATTACCTGGACTCCTGGAGGACTATATTTTGGTTCGCCGTCCATATTTATTAAATTTAAGTTTTTTTCTATTTTGTGCAAAAAGTTTCGCGTTTTTGTGCACAAGCTTGTGCACAAGCTTGTGTACAAAGTTGTGTACATCTTGTGCACAACGCTTGTACAGGATTTTTCGATACGGGGCTGCTTTACGCTGATGATTTGCAGATATATGTACATTTTACATGTTCCATTAAAACAGATAGAGAATGGTATTCAACTTTTATCTACGTCAGCTCAAAAAGTATCTGAATGGTGTGACCTAAATCATCTTACTCTCAATTTTAAAAAGCCCAAAGCTATAATTTTCGGATCATCGCACACCATAAGTAATTTTAATCAATTAAACATCAATTTAATTCAAATAAACAACGAAGGTGAATCTGTTCCTTTCGTTGAAGAGTTACTAAGTCTTGGTGTTGTTTTAGACAACACACTTTCATGGAAACAACAGATACAACATGTGACCAAAAAAGGTAATAGAACTTTATATGTCCTAAAATTTATCAAATCATCACAATCTTTGAGAAGGAGATTGGTAGAATCTCTTATAATACCCCACCTCGATTATTGCTCAGTGGTATATGCTGATGCTTCTTTAGATCTTCGTAATAACTTCAACGGTTGGCCAATGCAGGTATAAGATACATTTGTGGGATAAAATGGAATGAACACATCACTCTCTACAGAAAACAACTAAAATGGCTACTTAATGACTCCCGTCGTAATTATTTTGCCATGCTTATTATGTATAGGGTAGTGCGCATGAAAGAGCCACCATTTAACCTTCCTTTTTTTAAACCTTATCAATCTGAAAAACCTAAACGTGGTCCTCGTCAAGATTTAGAAATACTGGTTGTTAGTACCGACTCTGGTCTGTTATCTTTCCAGGTCAAATATGCTAATCTATGGAATGCAATACCTCCTTCTATTAAATACTTGCCAACGTACTCTCAGTTCAAAAAAAGTATAAGAATCCACTTTTCCAAACTTGACAACCAATAGTATATTGATGTCTATTGTTATCCTCATCATTATTTAATTAGTTACTTTATAATTACCAATACCAAATACTAAACATAAGTTACTATAATGTTAATCGTTATTATTATCACTATCAAATAATAATTACTTACTTATTAAATATATATACTGAAACAAAGATAAATTTATTTACAATTGTTGTCTAGTTTTATATTGACTTAAAATTACATTAATTAATTGTATATAAATTATTTTCTTCTTTTTAAAAATTTTTAAAATTGTATTTGTAACCTACTGACCATGTATATATACTATGTAAAATGAATGTAATCTATTTTATTTATACAAATTCAAAACGTTATGAATGCAAGAAAATGAAAATCAAATTTTGACATAAAACAATATTCATTTTGAGGAGCTAAAATTATTTTACAATAAACCGCATATAAAATACAATTTTTTGTAAATAAAAATTAAAAATAAGAAAAAAGTTGTTTCTTAACTTACTCTGAAATAGGTTATTTAAATATGAACAAATTTCATGTAATTCAACCTCTGGTGGATCATATTCTATATCATAAGAACGGTCTTTTCCGAAGTACCTTGAGATATTGATTTACGTTTCTGCTGTATGTATAAATTTATTTCATGCTTCATCTTTTCATTATTCTCCGATACATGATGAATAGCGATTGCTAATTGCCTGATATTAGATAACAAGCTTTTTAATCCAGGCGGTAGCATGTCGGTAATTGTACAAAATCCACGCACTAAGATGAATAAAAAATCATTAAATAAATTTTTATTAACTTTAAATAAAAAAACAAATAATTTATAATTTTAAAATTTATAACCTTCCAGTATGTAGTAGTCATGGAAGAAAGAATAGAAGTTTACTGTTATAAATTTTTGAAAATTGTAAACATATCTTTTAAATTTTTTGATTGATGTTGTTGAATAATAAAATAAAATATTAAATATTTTCAAAAAATAATGTTTCTGAATCCTCATCTTTCCAAATAAAACCTAACAGTTCTTCCTCTTCTCCAGCTTCATTAATTTTTTCAAAAATAGCAAGTTTTTTCTATTGAGCTCTCATTAATTTTAAATAATATAAAGTTTTTCTATATTATATTATGTCATGATTTATGCCTCGATTAGCTTTGTTAGAGTATATATCAAATGTCAAGTCCATTACTTTATATTTAAAAATCGAATCTAATTTAATAGAAGGAAAATATATGTATAATTCAAAATTTGTGCTTAATACAAACAAACAAAGTATTTACTCTCGCACAAAAAAATCATGATGGTAAACCAGTTAAAAATGGGAATGAATGTTAAAAAAAAGAAAATTAAGTCTTAATATCAAATTCTGCCAGCTATATCACCGGTTACACACACACACGCGCACACACACACACACACACACACACACACACACACACACACACACCCACAAATACATACATACGTACACAGACTTTTTCAAAAACCGATTTATAAGCCCCCAGGGTACTGAAAAGTGCTTAAATACCAAAATCTGGAAAAAAAGTCCTTTTTATTTACAGGTACTGGTAGATAGCCAGCGCAGCGCGGTTACCTTGACGTTCTTGAAAAAATAAAAATGAGCTTTATTTTTTTGAAAAAGTCCCAATTCACGACTAAAGATATTTTGTCTGAGGCTAAATGTAGCCAAAAAGGTTAGATTGACATCAAAAAATCGTGATTGTACAATTTAACCTGTAATAAAATTTATTTAAAAAAAATTTTTTTAGCAATATCATTGCAGTTAAAAATTAAATAAATTAATAAATTAATTAATTAAAAATAAATTTTTTTTTATGATTGATAAAAAATTATTAAATTTTAAATTTTTTGAAAAATTTGGTTCTTTTATAAGGAATTGAAACGTTAAAGGTGACAACATAAAATTGTTCCATTCAAGTCCGGAACTTGGGCACATGCGCATTACGGGTTAAAATTAAAAAAAAAAAATATTTTTCAATGATAATGTAATCAGTGTTGAAATCCTAGTGAGAAAAATTGCAAATGGCGCGAGGTGAGGTTATTACCTAGTAACTTTTCAAGCGCGGGAGTGATAATAAATTTAAAATTTAATTGTCCTATATGGCTCATTTTCGTTTTTTTTGCAAAAATAGATTTATAAAAAATAATATAAAAATCTTGTTTTAGTGCTGTAATTTTTAGAAAACATAAAGTAAAAGTTTTTTTTTATCAAAGGAACAACTTGTTATTGTCATAAAAACTAAGTAAAATTAAAAAATTTTTATTATTGTGCTTTTAACCGATTATTTCTTGAGGTATAAAAAAGTATTTTTATGCTTTTGTGAATAAATACGTAATTTTTGTCATATTTTAAAGTAAAATAGATTCTAAAACATTAATTTAAGGTTAAATAGCTGTTGGTACATCTAAAATTAAGTGAAATACAAACTTTAAAAAAAGGAAATAAAAATCCATGCACTTATTTTTCTTAAAACACCAAGTTCTTAATAGGAACGGTAAAGGCTTTTTAGGGGAACGGTAAAGGCTTTTTTGTCATATTTTAGCCACAAATTTTTTTTTCAACTTAAAATTATGTTAATTTTTATGGTGTATGGTCAACAACTTTTTGAAATACATACTTTAAGACAAAAAAAATTGTAAATTCTTACTTCAATCGGTAGATACGACCACGTGACACAATTTTTGCAAAAAAAAGGAAAATGAGCGATACATATGTAAATCTTTAATTTTGTATGTTTGTCCGAAATGAGTAAACTATAACGCGATAAAAGTTAGAGACGCGGGGTTTACGGCAAAAGATGGCAAAAATGACCGGTCAAAACATAGGCTAGGTTTCGTTTTGATTGATAACGACGAAAATTTTTTATGTTAAAAAACTGAATTTTCAAGAAAAAAATTTTTATCAAATTTATATAAAAACCAAAAAAACTGAAAACCGAGGAATTTCATTCGGTTCGGGTATATTTTTTACGTATCCACCTAAATTTTCAAGGTGATCGGCTCAATCTGTCAAAAGTTACAATAATTTTTCGAAAATTATAAAATTTTAGGACTAATATTATACATCATTCTAATTTTTATCAGTCACTGATGTAGTAACTGAATATTGTAACTATTTAATAATTTAAAAAAAAAAGAGGAACGGTAAAGGCTTTTTTTATAGAAAAATCAAAATAATTCGTAGACAAATGAACAAAAAAACTTTTCCGTTTGGAAAGTAAATATTTTTATGATTTAAACATGCTAAGTTTTTAATATTTTAATTACAACGCTTCTTAATCGGAGATCGATGGTGGTACGGTAAAGTCTTCTTTTTTTGTCCCTTCGTGAATTTTGAACTTAAATTGATTTTTTTTTGCTATTTAACGACCTCTTAAAATGCTCTTGGTGTAAGAATTTACTGTTTATATATTTAAGTTGTCATTTATGTGATTAAAAGGGTTTAAAAATGTTTTTCTGAAGAGAAATCAAATTTAATATAAATTTACGTACACATTTAAAATTTTTTTAAAATTATATTTAAATCTTATAAAGCATTAAAAAGAATATTTTTCAAAAAAAATTTAATATTTAGTACAGAGTGCAGAAAAGCAAGCAAAACAAACCTCAAGTTGAGTTTCAAAATATTTTTTTTGTAAATGTGTGAGTGCATTTTACGTAAAAAATTTCTGGGTAAATAGATTTTGCGAAAAATTTAACCTTATGATATAGCAAGTAATCCCCAAATAAAAAATTTTGAAAATTAATCGATAGGTTTGAGTGACAGACACTCAAAATAGGAATCTCTTTTGTGACAAGGAACGGTAAAGGCTTTTTTGCTATATTTATATGTTTTATGGTAGTTGAAACATTAAATTATGTTGATTTTTATGGTGTACCATCAAAAACTCATTGAAATTTAAAATTAAAAGAAATTTTTTTTTAAATTAATGCATCTGGTAGTCAGAAACGTGCGTACGTCACTTTTGCAAAAAAAAAAGATAATGAGCCATATATTATTTTACAATTAAATTTTAAATTTATTATCACTCGCTTGAAAAGTTACTAGGTAATATAACCTCACTTCACGCCATTAGCAATTTTTCTCACTCTTGTGAAATTATTGTAAATGTCCATTGAAAAGTTATTATTTTTAAAATTTTAACCCCTAATGCGCATGCGCCCAAGTCCCGGACTTGATTAGAACCACTTTATGCTGTCATCTTGATTGAGACCATTTTTAAATGATTAATATTGTAACGTACCAAATGCCTAGACCCCTAAGATATGCAAATATTTATGAATAATGCATACAAATAATAGTTTAATTCTACTTACTTATACGTGTGTTGCAACATACACACGCATAAGTGTATAAAATACTAAAATCCGGATTTAAATCAATTTATGTATCGATACAATTATATTTAATGATAATCAAATATTACTTAGATGGCAGCACTATCCAGCATGTATTGAATTATGCTGGCAGCCTCTTAAGTATTACTTTAATCAAAATATTAATGTATTAGATTAAATATAAATAAAATATAAAATATAAATATAAATTATATAATTAGTTAATAAGTAAGTTAATTAGTTCATAGGTATGTTAATTAGTTTATAAGTATGTAAATATGTAAATTAGTTTATAGATATTTAGTTTATAAGATATTTTTATAATAATAATTAATAATAAAAAATAATAACTATAAAAAAGGATTAATGTAAAATATATTTAAAGTCATAAAAATATGTATTAAAAATAATTAAAATATTTAAATAATATAAAAACTTAAACATTATAAAATAACAAATGCGCGCGAAAAGCGATATTCTTTCTAGAGGCTTCCAAAAGCTTCCAGAACAAATTCTTTATGTAAAAATCTCAAACATGTGTGCGTGAGTTGCGAAAAGTATATAAGAAAGAGCATTCGCACATCACGCAACACTTGTTTGGGATTCCTCGAAGAGCAAGCTCGTAAGAGTGAACCTCTTTATATTTAAAAAGCACACTCAATAAATCTTTACGTTGATCTAACAAATTAATGTTTTGTCATTTATGCTAAGGAATCCTAGACATTCATCAGCTTCAGGACACAGAAGTGTGTCAAACTATATTAGAGGTACAACCTCGCAATTCTTGTAAGACTCTGCCGTTCAAGGGCTAAATACCCTTGTTCCAAAGAGGAATTTAGGTGGTTAGGTCACTGTTCGTTATTAGAAAATTTAAATTATTGTAAACCCTCCTTCCGAGGGATTACAATATCAAATTATATACTATTTTTACTTTTACTCACAATAAAATTTTATAAACTTCGTTATTAACATAACATGTTATTGGATGGGGTATTTGAAAAAGTCCGGCTCGGCAGGGGGGGGGTCAAAAATTGACGCTTTTAGGGGGGGGGGTCAAAAATTGACGCTTTTAGGGGGGGGGTCAAAAATTGACGCTTTTAGGGGGGGGGTCAAAAATTGACGCTTTTAGGGGGGGGGTCAAAAATTGACGTTTTTAGGGGGGGGGGGTCAAAAATTGACGCTTTTAGGGGGGGGTCAAAAATTGACGTTTTTAGGGGGGGGGGTCAAAAATTGACGCTTTTAGGGGGGGGTCAAAAATTGACGTTTTTAGGGGGGGGGGTCAAAAATTGACGTTTTTAGGGGGGGGGGGGGGGTCAAATGGACTTAGAATATTTTCGATTCAGGGACTTTTGGTGCAGAAGTACCTAGGGACCTATGGTGCAGAAGTACCTAGGGACTATTGGTGCAGAAGTCCCTAAAGACCTTTGGTGCAGAATTACCTAGGAACCTTTGGTGCAGAAGTACCTAGGGAGCATTGGTGCAGAAGTACCTAGGGACTATTGGTGCAGAAGTCCCTAAAGACCTTTGGTGCAGAAGTACCTAGGAACCTTTGGTGCAGAAGTCCCTAAAGACCTTTGGTGCAGAAGTACCTAGGGAGCATTGGTGCAGAAGTACCTAGGGACCTATGGTGCAGAAGTCGCTAAAGACCTTTGGTGCAGAAGTACCTAGGAAGTTTTGGTGCAGAAGTACCTAGGGAGCATTGGTGCAGAAGTCCCTAAAGACCTTTGGTGCAGAAGTACCTATGGAGTATTGGTGCAGAAGTACCTAGGGACCATTGGTGCAGAATTTTTAAGAATTCATTATAAAAAATAATAAAAAATAAATTCATATTCATATTATTTAAAAAACTATAATAATTTGAAAATTTAATTAATTTAGTTCATTTTGATGTCTAAGCAGCATGATTTCTATAATAAAAATCTAAATATAAATATTTGCATATAAATATTTATATTATGAACACAATAAATACTTTATTATCAATGTTATAAATGAACATGTTCCATGCTCGTTGGTTGTGTAGTTACACAAACCGGTTATAAATTTTTTCTTAACAATTTATTAAAATCTTAATTACTTTTTTTTTTTATGAATGTATCTAACCTGAAAGTTATTATTATATAAATAAAAGTGTCTGCTTTTTAAACCTATGAAGTTGTAAGTATCAAAAAATTAAATGAAATGAAAATAACTGCTTTGTAAAGTGTATTTGTAAAATGAATTTGTAACTGCACGAAAATTCAAATTTTAAATAAACCCAAAAATCTGAATTTTCGAAAATAATTAAATTTTTAAAGAACTTATTGTAAAAGTGAATAATAAATAAAATAATATTATTGAACAAACAATAATTATATAAAAAATTAATTAATTTCGCTAATTTTAGATTTTTAGGTTTATTTAAATTTTGAATTAACGTGCCATTGCAAATTCATTTTACAAATTCACTTTACAAATTCACTTGCGTGATGTAAGCAGAGAATGACCGATGTAAAATTGTCCGCCAGCCAAATGTGGCAACTAGACCTAGTGGCAACACAGCAAGCATTTTTAAAAGTTTTACCATCTGCGGCTTGCGGATCACCCCGTATACTTTCAGAATATATAATTATGATAAATAAAAACACATGAGAGTTTTGATAAATTAATTTAATTAATAAAAAAATGATTTAATTAATAAATAATAAATATATATGAGCCCGTCGCTGCAAGAAAGATTGTATGCAACTTTATAAGTAGAAAGGGAAAGTAGGATTTTTTGAGAGCGGCCAGGTACGTAACGCGCGCCGGGTGCTTTGTATTTTAAAGAAAATACAAAATAAGATAAAAATACTTTTATTGATTTAAATGTTATTTTTTCTAACTATTTATTTAAAAATGTTTTAGGTAAAAATATTTAAATATCAATTTATTATCTTGTACTTTATCTCAACCATTAGAAAAAAATATCTTTTATTTATTAATAAATTTTACGTTATTTAAATGAGATCACCAATTCATAAAATGGATAAAAAAACCAAAGATTATTTAAAAACCGAAAAAGATATCTATTATAAAATTCCCAATTTTTTAAATAAACAAACAAATAGTAAATGGATAAAATATTATTTAATTAAAGCTACACAAAAAATTTTTTGATTTACATTATCCTTTTTTAAATCTATTTTTTTATCTCAAAATTTTCCTTATTTTTTGTATTAAAAAAAAAATGATAAGAAAAAGAATATTCAGATTTTTTATAATTTTTATAAATTGATTCAGTTGTTTAAAAATTTTTCTCAAGTAAAGTTCTTTATTATAATCATGAATTCTAATAGTAAAAATTCTACCGAGAATAGGGGTAGAAAGCGAGTATTAAATATAAATGAATGGGAACGTAATAAACGAAAATTAGCTCGAAATAGTGGTGAAGAATAGTTTTCTACATCTGGAAAGTTAATAGAAAAAAAAGTATTTCAAGAAGTTCTATGTTGTTGTCAAACAAAGCTTTGTTATATTAAAATTAACGCCGAAGAACAAGAAAAATTTTTTGACAAATTTTGGTTTCTCGGGAATTACAATCTGCAAAATTATTATTTAAAACATCTTTTAAAATATGAAAGTTCAAAAAAAATAAATGCTTGTCATAAATTTCGACTTTTGCAATGGGAATATAAGTTTCCTAAACCAGATATAAATGAAGATATTTGTCTAAAATTTTTTTTACGCCTTTTGCAAGTTTCTGAAAAGAGGTTTCGCACCATCAAGGAAAAAATTGTAACATCTGAATGATAAGAGAGGACGTTATGTGCATTTTAAAATTCTTACTTCTCCTTTGATGAAACTTATTCGAAAACATTGTGATTCATTGCCACATCATAAATCTCACTATAAATTAGAACGCACCTCGTTGAACTATTTTGATGATTCTTCATTAAATTTAAAAAAAATGTATACACTTTTTTTGGATTTTTACGCTGCAGAAACAGGTGATGATAATATATCCCTTACAGAAAAAACTTATAAAAATTTTTTTAATTATAATGTTAATTATTCGTTCACTCTTCCAAGAACCGATGTGTGATTTTTGCTACGAGTGTCAACTTTTAGGTAAAGAAGATAGTGAAGAATATAAAAAACATGTTCAAGAATATAAATCGTATTATGAATTGAAAAAAAAATATTTAGCCGAGAAAAGAGCTTTGTGCATTGAGTTTGATTTTGCACAAAATCTACCATTACCAAAGCTTCCCGTAAACAAGCAGTATTACAGCAGGCTCCTTTGGCTTTTTGCCTTTAATGTCCACATTTTTGACATTTATAATAAAGAAGATAATGCTGATAAGGATCCTAGCTATGTATATTTTTTACTTGAAGGGTTCGCAAAAAAAGGAAGCAATTCCGTTATCAATTTTGTTCTTGACGCTATCCTGAAAGAATTTGATCCTCAAAAACATGATAAATTTTTTTTGTTTTCGGATGGTTGTGGGGGACAAAACAAAAATTACCTATTTCTTCAATTTTTTGCGAGTCTAGCAAAAAAACTTGGTGTCCTTATTGAACACATGCTTCCAGTAGTAGGTCACTCATACAATCAATGTGACAGAAATTTCGGTCTTTACTCAAAAAAAAAGAAAGACTTAGAAGCAATTGAGTCTGTAGAGCAGTATTCAAATTTAATTAAAAATTCTAGAAATCCTCCATTTAAAATAGTTCAAGATGATGAATATAATATTTTGGATTTTGAAAAGAATTTCAAAACGTTGTCTTTACAAAAGCAAAAAGAGATCAAAATTAGCCAAAAGAAAAGACTACTGTACAAACCTAATGGAGACGTTTTTACTTACAACAGTTATGATAATATTTCCATTCAACATAAATTAACCCTTATCGATTTTGACAGTATTGTGAAAGAAAAAACTAATTTTATCGGCGTAAACAAAGATAAAATTGAAGATATGAAAGAGTTGGTCCAATTTTTAAAGCCAGAAAATCGACTTTTATTATTGAATTATTTATCTAAAGTGGGTGTAAAAGAAATACAAAAAAATGTAGCAAAAAAGAAAAAGTGATTTAAATTATTGGTGTGAATTGATTTTTTTAATTCAAAAGCATATTTTTAAATACTTTATTCATTTAAATTTATAAGAGTGATTTATTCTCGGATTTATTATTTTATGAAAATTTTATTATAATATCATTAGTGTTTCTATTTTAATTAAAAGTTTTAATTTTATTTTTAAGTTTTTATCATAAATGTAATTTTATTTATAAAATGTACACAAAAAAATAAATAATGTTAATTTAATATATTTCTATATTTTTTGTTTTTATTAAAAATACTTCATTATTGTTTTTATTAATAACAAAAAATTTTTTAAAATGAATATTATAAAAATATTTTAATCTTTTAAAAATATTTAAATGCTTGTTTTGTATATCGTAAGATAAGGGCGGGGCGCTTACATATACTTATTTTAAAGCAACACCTGGGACTTTTTTTGAATTCTCTTTTGTGCGACATTCTACTTTTAAAAGTTCTATACGCCTTTCTTGCAGCGACGGGCTCATATAGTCTTAGGACTCTAGACACAGTGGTCATCCATCTGCTTATGTTCATTTTGCCGCAAATCACAGAGGCCAGTCTTTTATCTATGACTCCATCGTGCACGGCTTTTGCTATATTTAGCATGTACAGCTGATCTCGGGTAAATTGGTAATTTTCATCAATATCCGAGAAATCGCCTTCTACTCTTTCAAAATTTTTAGCTAAAAATTTTTCAACTTTTTTTAATAATTTATTGAGTGTTTTATTATCAGAAACATCATTTGGGCCAGATGGTGTGCCAAACAAGGATTGAATAACATGTTTTATAACTAACTCTAATAAATGTAGCTTACATACCACTCGCTGTAAGGGTCTGTTTAACTTTTCTTCTAACAATGCTACAATGCCTCCAACTGCACCAGTATTGGCTGGCGCACCATCACACCCAATAACCTGCGAAAATACATTATAATATTGAGGAATACAAATTTATAATTACAACTGAAGAATTCCAAGTAATTTTATCAAAATGAATAATTGGAAAAGATCTTGTTAAAAAATTCATTAAAATAAGTATTTAGGTTTGATTTAAAATGATAACCGAAATTTATGAAAATTATAAATAATTGAAAACAAACTATTTTAAAATAAAAAAAATTTTTTGTTGAGTCTTTGATTTTGTACATGGCTTGATTTAAATCAAACTGTTTTAAGATGCATGCTTGGGTCTTGAAATCGGTTCCAAAGTATTTTTTCCCGAAAGTACTACTAAAAATAAGCTTTCACGCCAATTTTTAGCTCATAAGGTTCAATCATTAGTTTTTAGCGTCCATTTCCTTTTTTTGTACATTTTTAAAAAAAGAAATAATATTTCGACCTAAGAAAAAATAATTTTTGATGCTAATGTGAGTTTTTTAAAAAAATTATCTCTCTTTTTTCGTTTTTTTTTTTAAAGGGCCAAAACACAAAAATAGCTACCAAAAATCGAGATCTGAACCTTATGAGTTAAAAAATAACGTGAGGGCTAATTTTCGTAGTAATTTGGGGAAATAATACTTTGAGACTGATTTGAAAACCCAACCACGCATCTCACATTGGTTTGGCTGAAATCAAGCCTTAAAATAAAATAGTAGTTTTCTTTATATGGGTGCAAAGTATAATACTTCTCCAATCGAAAGAAGAATAGGGATATAGAGGGATATCTAGCCGAAGGCCGCTAGTTCTCTATATGACTATTTCTTCTTTCGATTTAGCGAAGTATTACGTTTGCGCCCGAATAAAGAAATGAACTTTTTTTAATGACGTCGTCAAAGTTTAAGCCTTTGCAAAACATAAGTCACGAGATAACTGGATTTAAATAATACAAAAAATTTAATTTTTTTAAAAATAGTACACGTATTTTAAAATGATAAAAAAATAATTCATATATATGTAAAAGAATAAAAAATGAATGATAGAAAACGCAGAATAAAAAAAAGAAATATAAAATAAAAGAATCTGACTCACGCGTATTGTATGTATTTTGATTGTGTATATTCAAAGTTAGATTCTTTATATGATTCTTTATATTCTTTATATTCTTATCTTATTATTCTTTTTATTCTTTATATATTATTCTTTATATTCTTCTTATTCATGTTAAGGAACTTGTTTTTATGGTAAAATATCTATTTGTTCAACAAGGGAAAAAAAGTAGGATTTGGCTTTCAACGAGTGGAGACAGCATTGAAAGTAAAATTTCTACATTTTTTCCCGTATTCAACACATAGTTTTACATTAAGAGCGAAAAAAAGATCGCCCGAAAGTAAGAAAGTAGAACTTTTTTGCAGCGTATCATTATAAAAGTATTGATTTTTTGTTGTCTCTTTTTTTTATATGTAATTTGCAGAGAAAACGATATGAGTTTTTAATATTTTGAAGGTATTAGGTGGCTTCTTAGTATAAATCGCTCTCGCAAGTTTTAAAATCAGCTTTCTTCTGTATATATACTAGATCGAAGTTAAGGATATTCGTGGTTGAGGCAGTGGTTAGGGTCATAGCTTAAATTAAGATATGAAACTAAACAATGCGCAAAGTCAAAGACAGCTTTACTTTGCACACAGTTCTCTTCAAACAGTACGCAAAGTAAAGTGTAAAGGAATGTATCACTTTGTCTCGTGAATTTGGTTTGCAAAGGCAAGCTTTGACGACAGAATTAAAAAAAGCTTTTTTTCACATGGTTCGAATACATTTTTCAAATCATTCTTCAATCGAAAAATTTTTTAATTTTCTAAAATACTTTTTTAAAAGGAAAATTTCAAAAATATTTTTTTTACCGAGCGTGCGAAGTGAAATTACCGCGACGCCTTAACTCTATAACCTTGGTATACAACAAGCTAAATTTACTTGTTTTAATTTAATTCCCTGAATTGCGAAGGGGATTGATCTCGCAAATATTACAATGATTTTAAGGTTGAATAAGGTGGATAAAAAATAGCATTTTTCAATTTAAAATTTCTGGAAATCGCAACTTCTGCAATTTTTAATTCTTATGGCATTTTATCAAGTTATATGTCCCTTTGAATTAAAAAAAAAATTGAAAATTTATTGACTATAGACGGAGCTATAAGCGTTTAACATTTCTTTAATTTTTGAGGTACTTAATTAAACAAGACTTTTTTATAAAGTTTATGACTTTAAAAATTGTTGAATATATAATATTTGGGACTTTATTTAAAATCGATATTTTAAAAAGTATTGAGTCCGACCCTTCCCCACTCTAAAGAAATTTTTATCGTTCTCTCATTGGCAGATTTAAATTCCGGACCTAAAGTTACAGAAATTTCCGTTAACAGCACTAATTTTTAACTTCTGTCATTGGTAAATTTAAACAAAGAGTGGGGAAGGGTCAGACTCAATAGGTTAGGTCAAAAATCAAAAAACTTTTAAAATATTGTATAGTATAATTGAAATTAAAAATTTTTTTTAGTAAACGGTGCTAAATAATGTTCAAAATATAATATTCAAAGGTTTTTAAAATCAGAAACTTTATAAATAAGTCTTGATTAATTAAGTGTTTTTAAGTTAACCCATTAGCGCCCAATCGACACATACAAGCCATTTGAATTTTTTTTAATGAAAAAATCAATATTTTCGGCTAAAAATGTTAAATAGTAGTTAAAAGGGGATTAATTTAACATTTCCGAAGTCTGTTTTAACGAACATACCTCAAAAATAAAGAAACTTCAATAGCTAATATCTCCGCCCGGGTCAAAAATTTTCAATTTTTTTTTTTTTAATTCAAAGGGACATATAACTTGATAAGAAGAAATTTTCGGAAATTTTAAATCGAAAAATTATATTTTTATCCACCTGATTTAACTATCTTGACTTGGAATACTTCATGTTTATCCTTAGAACTTAAACAAATTTACTATCAGACAACAAATCTAATTGGTCACCCAGTATTGGATGATCTTTTAGAGTTTCGTAGATGGCTGTTGCGATTGTTTCAGCGTCACTTTGTTCCACTGGAATATGAGTAATAAAGTCACTATTGGGCTCTCTTAACAATGTTATGTGTTCGATGGGTATCATTCTAGGGTGGTAAAATCCTGTTGTTTTTTTTTAAATTAACGCGCGTAAGGTTCTTCTTACCGTCAAAATAAAGTCCCCATATTTGTCCCAATGTTTTTCTTAACGATTCATAAAACTTTCTACGTTGAATATTTCTCCAACTTCTTATCTTATTCTTATTAAAAATAATTGCTTTTAAATCAAGTTCAAGAACATTTGCACGTTGCTTTCTTGCAGCACTTCTATCGGAAATTCCATATCTATCGCATATGATAGAAAAAAGAGGAATTTTTAGCCTGTTTTGTTCTTTTCTTCTTCTTCTTCTTCATCAGAAGGTTTATATGATGGGCATATATGATTCGCTATGATCAGAATTGGAACCGGAATAATTAGAAAGCACCTCCTCTAGAAGGTCTTCAAAATTATCATCATCATCGTCATTATTTCTATCACCAATTCCATTGGCGTTATCATTTTCATTAGCATCATCAACTTCCATATCAATATCACTACCTCTATTATTTCTTTCGTAATTTATCATTGCAACACCTTCAAGAACAGTCATATTCCTTTCATTTTTTTGATCTTGAATAAACCAAAACATTACTTCAGTGAGGGAATATTTTTGACTGCATTTGCAATTAGCAACTGAATCACATTTACAATGACAAATATTGAATAAAGTTTCTTTGTTATCGTTTATAAATTTGGCTTTCTCTTCCTCATTTTTTTAGTTTTACGGAATATTCTTTTTTTAACTCCTGCATACTTTCGATGAAGTCCTTTTAAGAGAGAGTATATCTGCTGTTCTGAAAGTAAAGGAATTCCCAGTGGACTCCATACTTCTAGTAATTGTTTTAGGATATCGGTAAAAATTGGTTGGTTAGGTGGATTTTTTTCTGATTTTTTTGCTTTTAGTCTAAGTTTTTCATAATAGCCAAGGATATTTAGATTTTTCGGCAGCCTAAGTTCATCTAACTCACATTTGTCTATGAATTGATAACTGAAACGATAATGATGAAAAGTTTCACTTTATAACAGTTGAATTGATAAAAAAAATAAATTTTAATGGTAAGCAAAGGTTATGTCCGGTTGTATATTACTCCAGTCAAAATACGGGTTAGGATGCAAAGTTTCTGGCCACCACCAGATTTCGTCTAGCATAGGATTTTTGGATCAACGATCACAAAAATCAGGGTCTTTTCTATGAGAAATTATGGCTTTACCCTTAAATTTGCCAAAACTACCCATAAAAAGGGCATTTTTGCTAGCCCTCTAAAATTTAGTCTAATGGAATTTCTTTAGGACATACAGGTAACGAAATGTTTTATCATTACAAAATTTGAAAAAATTATTAGATGAAACAAAATTTTTTAAATTTTGAAAAAAAAACCTATTTTCAGGATGATTTGGCCAATTTAAGGGTGGAGGTCTAATTTTTTCATTAAAAATTCCTCAATATTCGTCATCAACAACCCAAAGAATCCCCCTATACCAAATTTCCAAGTATTAAAGTGAATACAGCAAAAATGCCTTATTTTGGGGTAGTTTTGGCTAATTTAAGGGTAAAGGTCTAATTAAAAAAAAAAAATACCTCAATATTCGTGATCAGCGACCCAAAAAACCCCCCTATACCAAATTTAGAAGGATTAAAGTGAATACAGCAAAAATGTCCTATTTAGGGGTAGTTTTGGCTAATTTAAGGGTGGAGGTCTAATTTTTAATAAAAAATACCTCAATATTCGTGATCAGCGACCCAAAAAACCCCACATATAACAAATATCAAAGGGCTAGAATTAATATAGCGAAAATGTCATTTTCAGGGGTAGTTTTTGCCAATTTAAGGGTGAAGGCCAAATTTTTCATAAAAAATAACAAAATATTCGTGATCAGCAACCCAAATAATCCCCCTATACCAAATTTTGAAGGCTTAAAATGAATACAGAAAAAATATCCTATTCAGGGGTAGTTTTGGCCAATTCAAGGGTGAAGCCTCAATTCCTCATAAAAAGACCCTGATTTTCGTGATCAGCGACCAAAAAAATTTATACTAGACTAAATATGATGGTGGCCAGAAACAATACAACCCCCCCTCATCCCCTCTCCGAATTTATACTGGAGATAGTGAATCTAAATCTATCTATTATCTTGTAAATATGATAAAATTTTACTGTATATGGTATACCAATTGGTATTACTCGATTTGGCACTACTTAGTTAAATACTGCTACTTAGTTAAATTTTTATTAAAAACGGACGCTTTTTTAAAAATTTGTAACATTTTTTTTAGTTAGAAAAATTTTTGATTTTTCAAAAAAAAATTTTTTGGTAATTTGTGGTAAAAATAAGAAAACTAGAGAAAAATTAAAGAAAATTTCTAGATTCTTTACTATTCAGAAAACAAAAACATGATTGTTGAATCATAAATTAATTTTTTTTCAAATTATTTTATCGAGATTATCATAAACGAAAAACTAGGGCCCTCTAAAAACTAGATTTTGCATACCCTGAAATCAAACGCACGATTGTTTATTTAAAAATGACTGTATTATTTTCAATTTATATTGTTTGCGCTAGAAAATATTTTATAATTTTTTATTATGAGTCCTTAAATTCTCTAGATTTATTAATTTCTTTAATTCTTTTAGCTTTTTAGGTCAAATGGATGGATGAATAGGATTTATTACTAATAAATTCCTCTTACCTCATGTTTGTTATAAAAAAGTGTATTTCCTTGGCCTATTATTATTTACAATTAGTAATAAATAAATAATATGTAATAAATAAAATTTGGTTTAAAGAAAATTTAAATAAATTACGTTTTCTTCGTTGGAATTTATTTTATGGTTTAATGAAAGAAAATTAATATGTTATTTAAAATAAATTACTATAATTTAAATATTTAAAATACCAATTTAAAAAATTTACCAGCTATTCCTAATTTATTAGTAAAACTTATTTTTTATAAATATTTTGGAAGCAACTTTTTTATGCGTTTTATGCAACTAAAATTAATTATAATAACCATGGTTACAGTAAACATAATCTATCTTTTTTTTATAAAAAAATAAAAAAATTGAAAGTTTGTCGGGAAAGCATTTTTATTGCAAATCGATATGATAATAAAATTGTAACCTCATTTTAACCTTTATTTTTATAAATTTTTAATATAATAAATATGGTAGCATACACTTTGGGATCAATCCTCTTATAAGTGTATACTTTGAGAATGGTTATTACAGTTATGTGGGGCTCGACCTACCTTGCCTATACCCACTAAAACTCCACTCCCTTCCTATCTTATGCGAGCCTATCCCGGGACCGTTTTCACATTACTTCAGGACAGGTTCATGGCCATTTAGTTCTATTCATGAACTCCATCTTCTGACTTGCATCCACTGACTCGCCAGTCTGGTTAAGGACTCCGTCATTCCATCTGTTCGAAATTTCGTCTTTATGTACTGTCACCCTGGTGCAAATAGTTACGTTAAACTTAACGTTAAGTTTTAACATTAAATTCTACGTTGATTTGCCATAGAGTTAACGTAAATTTAACATTAAATTTAACGTTAAATTTAACGTTAACGATAAAAAAAATGAAAAACTTAATCAAACCTAATCTAATCTTATCAAATGTGCATTTAAAGCCATTAAAAAATGCAAAAAATGATATTTACTTCCTTTTATAAGGATTAGATTAGGTTTGAAGTTTTTCATTTTTTTTATCGTTTGCGTTACCTAAATTTAACGTTAAATTTAATGTTAAGTTTACGTTAACTGAATAGCAAATCAATGTAAAATTTAACGTTAAAACTTAACGTTAAGTTTAACGTAACTATTTGCACCAGGGCATCTTTAATAAAATATATGTTAGCTAAAAATATACGTTATTTCTCATTATCATCAAAAAAGAAGGTTAATAGATAAAAAAATAAATAAATAAATAAATATATATATATAATATATATATATATATATATATATATATATCTATATCTATATCTATATCTATATATATATATATGCCGATAGAGAATTTTTTTAGTTTGATAGGATTGACTAGACGATAATAGCTAGAGAGACGCGGTTTGCGGCAAAAAACGCGGAAAAATTGCAGAAGTGACATAGGCTATACAGGATTTCAATTGATGCGAAAGAAAATTTTTGTCGTCAAAAAAACGTTTTTTCAAAAAAGTGATAATTTTTGATGTTTTCGTAAATTTTCAATAAAATCGTAATTAACTTAAAAACTTTTTTTTATATGATTTAGAATTGTTTTTTACGTGTCCACCTAAATTTTCAAGCAAATCTGTTAGATGTTTCCAGAGTTACATATATTTTTCAGCATAAAATTTGGATTTTAAATTTATATCCTATCCTATCCTATCCTTCCTAAATCTTTACTTATGTATGTTTGTTTGTCCGAAATAGATAAACTTGAACGCGATATAAGTTAGAGACGCGGGGTTTACGGCAAAAGACGGCAAAAATTACGGGTCAAAACATAGGCTAGGTTTCGTTTCGATTGATAACGACAAAAATTATTTATGTTGAAAAAACTGAATTTTCAAGAAAAAAATTTTTATCAAATGTTTAAAAAAAACCAAAAAAACAAAAAACTGAGGAATAATTTTTTTATCAAAAAGAATTTCATTTGATTCGGGTATATTTTTTGCGTATCCACCTACATTTTTAAGGCGATCGGTTCGATCTGTCAAAAGATACAATAGTTTTTCGAAAACTATAAAAGTTTAGGACTAATATTATATATATTTCTAATTTTTATCAGCCACTGATGTAGTAACTGAATATAGTAACTAAAAGAAGCTTGAATAGCTATTATCAGACGGAACCCTAGAATGGGTATTCGAGGGAAACAACGAACACTTGTGGATCCTATGGAAGGGTAGCCAAGCTTTGTATTGCTAATTACTAATTATCTGTCTGGGTTCATATGCCCGTAATTTTTATGATTTAGTAAATTTTAGATAATACTTCGGATAAAAAAGGTTATTTTACAAAATATTAAGTACCCTAAAACAACATATTTTTGGAAAAATAAAGCCGCAGGGGTCCAGGGGGGCGCAGCCCCCACGGCGGCTGCCGGGGCGAGCGAAGCGAGCCGGAGGCAGCTAGTATATATATATGCCGATAGAGAATTTTTTTGGTTTGATAGGATTGACTAGACGATAATAGCTAGAGAGACGCGGTTTGCGGCAAAAAACGCGGAAAAATTGCAGAAGTGACATAGGCTATACAGGATTTCGATTGATGCGAAAGAAAATTTTTGTCGTCAAAAAAACGTTTTTTCAAAAAAGTGATAATTTTTGATGTTTTCGTAAATTTTCAAAAAAATCGTAATTAACTTAAAAACTTGGAATTTTTTTGTAATCAGAAAAGTTTTTATATGATTTAGAATTATTTTTTACGTGTCCACCTAAATTTTCAAGCAAATCGGTTAGATGTTTCCAGAGTTACATATATTTTTTAGCATAAAATTTGGATTTTAAATTCATATATTAACATGGAACATGTTTATAGGGAGGGGCTACTTCAGAACTGGAAAATTAAGGGGGTGGTCAAATTTGTCCTTTTTAAGGGGGGGGGTCAAATATGTCCTTTTTAAGGGGGGGGGGGGTCAAATGGGACTTAGAATATTTTCGATTTAGGGACCTTTGGTGCAGAAGTACTTAGGGAGCATTGGTGCAGAAGTACTTAGGGACCTATGGTGCAGAAGTCTCTAAAGACCTTTGGTGCAGAAGTACTTAGGAAGCATTGGTGTAGAAGTACCTAGGGACCTATGGTGCAGAAGTCCCTAAATACCTTTGGTGCAGAAGTACCTAGGGTGCAGAAGTCTCTAAAGACCTTTGGTGCAGAAGTACCTAGGGAGCATTGGTGCAGAAGTACCTAGGGACCTATGGTGCAGAAGTCCCTAAAGACCTTTGGTGCAGAAGTACCTAGGGACCATTGGTGCAGAAGTCTCTAAAGAACTTTAGTGCAGAAATACTTGGATATAAATATTGATATTATGAACAGAATAGATACTTTATTATCAGTGTTAGTTATTAGTGAACATGTTCCATGCTCGTTGGTTGTGTAGTTACACAAACCGGTCATAAGTTTTTATATATATAAGTTATTATATATAATATGGAGGAATTCCAATTGAACACGTATTTTCTATTGTCAATAAAAGCTCACTTAGCATCGGGAAAGATTGATAAATTACATTATGGGTGATTAAATATATGGAAAAATCACAATTAATTGAAATATAGTCAGTAAAATCTTATAACTTGTTTTTGTAAACTAAATTTAAGAGAATAGAACATGTTTACTTACAGTGGAGGATTAGATATAATTCAAATGTTACTGAAGATTACAATACAATTCCTTATTTTTAGTATTATTATTCTAAACGTCAGCTATATTCTAATTCCTTAAACCCGGATTATTATAAGTTCCTTAATCAAAATTATTCTAAGTCCCACTTGACCCACCCACTTAAATCCGACACTTTGACCACCCATTGAGTTTCAGATTTCCAGGATACCCCTTCCCCATAAACAGGTTTCATGATCACATATCATTGGGAGAGATTGAAAATAAATCACCTTTTGAGTGCAAGAGAAAAACTATTAAAAACTAACGATTTCTATTAACCTATTTCTTTTTACCAAATTTTTCTTGCTTTGATTTTACCATAAGCTAACGTATTGGAATAAAAAAATGAAATTTTAATAATGCCTTTCTAAAAAACTATTCCAGAGTATTACTCGGGCGTAGCCGGCCCAAATCGCTAGGCTGTGAAACATACAGGCTGTGAAAATTATTATTTACATTTTTTTAATTATTTATGTTTTTACTTATTTATATAAATAATTTATTAATACACATTAGACATTTATTAAAATAATTTTTCAGATAATTACTAAATAATGTTATTTTATTTAATAATTACCAACCTTTTCAAATAATTAATGTGGACAAATGAGAAATAATTATAATAATAGTAATAATAATTCAAATGAAATTTTAATAAATCTCTTCTAAAAAACTATTTCAGAGTATTACCCGGGTTAAATCGCTAGATATAAGAAAAGGTTATTTTACAAAATATTGTGTAACCTAAAACATATTTTTAGAAAGATAAAGTGGAGGGGTCCAGAGGGGCGCAGCCCCCATGGTGGCTGCCGGGGCGAGCGAAGCGAGCCGGAGGCAGCTAGTATATTATAACGTCATATTAATATTTATAACAGTAAAGAATAATAGATGATAAATTTTCTAAACTATTAAATAAAATATATATTTTGTAATTAATAAATAAAAAACATTGTAAAATCATTATAAAAAATAAACAATAATCTATGATTGCACATGTAAAAAAAATTTAGGTGCTACAAAACTATATGATATAAATAACACTGCGCATGCCTAGTTATAGTACACTTTTTCAAATGTATATACAAGCGCATGAGTGCCAACCAAAATAAATTTCAAAATGAATAATAATAATAATTCAATTATGATTTATGTTTGGTAAAACTATTAATTTTTAAAATTAAATAAATAAAATAAATAAAACAATATTCTTTAATAAAACTAAATTTTGTCTGTAAATACTTTATAAGGATCTGCGAGTTTATCACTGTCGGATATTTTATTAACATAATTTTTACGATTTTTTTTGTATATACACCATTTCAGCAAAAGATCGTTTATGAAAATGATTTTCTCTGTGTAATATTTGAATATTATCATAATCATATTATTATCAATCATGTATCATTATAACAAAAAATTGTAAAATTATGTATTTACAGTTTTCCCCCAGAGGAGTATTTTTTGATACTCGAAATATTGGAATTATATAAATAAAAATTTATACTTGTCTGGAAAAGTGTAACAACTTGTTTATTATTAATTAATTAAAATCAATAAAAATAATATGCAATTGATAAACAAATTGTTACATAAAAGTTTAATAATAATTATAATACGGGGGGATTTACCTGTATTAGAATATGTGTGTGTACATTAACTCACATATATACGAGGGCGACATGCAGATGGATAAAGGACTTTTAAATAATTTAAAGTTTATTTATTTAAATGAAAATATAAATTTATTAATAATAAAAAGAAAATAATTCTATATAAAAGAAACAATATATATATGTATATATACTGGGATTTCGACCTCCGTGCACTACACACGCATACATTCTCACACACTTAAACCTGACGTGATTCTAATAATATAAAAATAATTGAAAGATATCGCGATGAGCTCATAATATTTTAAGTGCACAATACCTTCAACTTCTTTCTTGTATATAAGCTAAATTTACCGTGATCCAGGTCTTGGAGTCATTTTCACAGATTTTCTCTGGTACCCACGTGACTAAATTGATGTTAAGTTGTCCACGAATCTTTTCTCATTAATTACAGAGAATATATCCAATAACACTATTTGAATTTACGAATTAAATGACCACTGTACTTTATTTTATAAAAATTTAATAAATCTTTTATAATTATATAAAAATTTATCATGGAAAACCGAGAATTTAACTAGCAAATTTCCTCTTCGTATTCAAGATAAGCCAGCTAGCAGAAGAAAGAAAGCGAGTTCTCTTGTCTCTTGATTTCCCGCTCGTTCCGTATTTACATTATTTTACTAGATAAAACAGATTTATCTACAGAACGCAGCGGGATATTTAAATTATAAAAATATAAAATAAAATTATAATTTATTAAAAAAACACCGCGTTACAAAAGGTCGTTTTTTAATTAAGGTAATTTATTTAAAAAATATTTGTACTGTGAGTATAATTTTCTTGGCAAATAAACGGGTTTTTAAGGGTTCCACTAAAATTCCAAAAACCTTTTCAGGAACTCAATAGTATGTCTGAGAAATGACTCAATATCTATGTTTTATTTTCTTTGTGCTCTTCTTTTTATTTTTTATTTTTTTTTATAGTGTTTTAAAAAAATTTCAATAATTAGAAAAAAGAAAAAATTTTTTTTTTGTTAAATAATAAAAAAAGGTAATTTTATTAAAATATGGATAGATATGTGCAAGCTTGTCCACAATAAGAAACAACGAGCTAAATGTCTTTCTCCGCAAAATGGGTGACTTTATAAAATCCCAAAAAGTAAATGCAAAATCTCGGTTTTTGACTAATCTGAGACTAATTTGGTGGCTTTGAGCTGATAAATTAAATAAAGTGTAAAAAGTGTTTAAAAACCGATAAATTATTGTCACCTAGAGCAGTAAAAAAAAGTTTAAGAAAGCATAAATCAAAAAAAAAAAAATGAAGATAATAATTTTTATTACTCGTTTGTAATTCTCAAATTTAATTTAAATTTTTTTAATATTTATAATCGACCTTTACGAGTACAAGATATTAAATGAATTTACAAATTCATCGCTCACGCTTTTTATATGCGGATGCTTATCGTCATCTCTTTTTTTATCGAGGCATACAAAGCGACATTAGATGTTTAAAATTTAATGAATTATAAAAGTGAATATAAATAACCCATAAAAACGATTGCTTGAAACAAACTATTATAAAGATCAGAAATCGATAACTTCAATTGATATTCGTGACCAGGTTATTAACACAGTATCTATGGGACAAAAATATGTTGTAAAAAGTAAGGCCAATTAGAAAAATGCTATAGAAACAATTAAAAATATAGAAAATTTAATTGTTTCTAATAAAATAGAAAAAGATACAGCCGATGACATTAAATATTCTATAATAGCCAATATTAATAACTACGTACATGATAACCATCATATGAAGGCAGCTGATTTGAAGTTTGAATCAGATGTTATATTTACTAAAGATTTTCTTAAGAAAAATAGTGATATATTTTTTACCAACTCAGATAAGTGTAATAATACAGTAGCTACGTATAAACAGTGTTATATAGAAACAATGGAAGGACAACTTCAAGATCAGTCAACGTATCAAAAACTTGACTATCTAAGAACAACGAAACAAAATATATGGTTTGGTAAAAGTTCATAAATTTTTTACTGACGTAAATGGACAATTATAAATTAATATGTAAATTTAGAACTGTATTATCTGAATTATACACTCCACCACATTTTATTGCTTTTATAGTTTTTAAATTCTGTTTTAAATTCTGTAATAAGAAGCCTTTGTCTTATGTCAAGAACAGTCAGCAATTTATACAGAATATCTACAATATACATGTACCTGATGATCTTGTGTTAATCAGCTTACACGCTAAGGGTCTTTTTGCCTTATGATCTAGTCAAATAAGGTATAGATAAACTGTATGAACAAATCAGAAAGCACACTATCTACCTCTTCATGAAATACATGAAGCTATGGATTATTTTGAGAAAAATATCCATTTACAATTTAATAATACTTATAATAAGTAGATATACGGGACCCCTATGGGTTCAGCAATATCTCCAATTTTTGCTAAAATTATTTTAGCTGATCTTAAAGAATATTGTTTGAGCCTGTTAGATTATAAACCAGTTTTTTACAAATGCTATGTTAATATTAACATCATATTAATATCATATGATATTTTGACATGTGTACCCACTGATAACATTCAATATACAATTGATATTTTTAATTCTTATAATCCCAGAATACATATTTCAATACAGTGGTAGGCTCACTTAAGGAAGAAGTGATCCATATTTATCACAAGGAGGCGCTGCTTCAAGAATCAATACGTGTGCGTTTGTATTAGTAAAAAATAATAATAAAATTATTTAAAATGGATGCTTCTATTATTCACGTGTTATTGTTTATAAAAGTGTCATGAACTATGTGTACCAAAATAATTCTATTCAATAAAGGAAAAGTGGGATAAAATTCTAAAATGTAGCTTAAAAATAAATTAATTTGTATGTGAAATGAATTTTAATAAAGATGCATTACGATACCCATTTCCATGCAGAAACGGCTAATTAGTCTGAGTGAAGCATGCGTCAGCATGCTTTACTCAAGTTATATCCCCGCAGGAAAATGATCTAAGGTGAGTCCGTTTGCGCCTTATTGATTTTATGAATATATATAAAACTTAGACCATAATATTCAAAATTTCATCAGGATCTTCACTATTATTTTATTTTTGAATTACGTTTTTTTTTAACAAAGTTATCCCAATTTTACGTACGCGCGTCAATTGTTATATTATTTATTTAATAAATTAAATTATTTTAATTTTTTTTTATTTAAATAGTATTTTTAATAAGATTTAAAATATTAAATTTTAAAAAAGAGTATTAAAAAAAAAGAATTGATGCGCATGCGTGTAAAGAACACTGCATAGCTTATAGTTACCATGAACACGCATGCGTATAACTAGTTTTATTGTTTATTTAGAAAAGAAGTAATCTTATAATCGGGTCTATTTCATTATTCAAATATGAAAACCACGACCCTAGCTGACTTACGATGAAACCTACGGGAATCTCTTCAGATAGGCCTAAAAAACATTGTATGTAAAAACTTGTGCTGGTAAAAATTGGGTGAAATCGCCCCTAATTCCCCCCCCCCTTAATCCCTAAAATTTAAATTGATCTTTTTTTGTAAATTTAACTACCCCTATTAGGTTTTTTGGGTCACTGAACACGAATATGATATCGGTTTTTACTGAAAATGATTCAGTTGCCCACAATAGGCAACTTCAGGTTAATTTTTGGGTATTGTTAAATAGATCTTTTTTTGTAATTTTAACGACCCCTAGTAGGTTTTTTGGGTCACTGAACACGAATATGATATCGGGTTTTAACGGAAATGATTTAGTTGCCCACAAAAGGCAACTACAGGTTAATTTTTGGGTATTTTTAAATAGATCTTTTTTTGTAATTCTAACGGAAAACGTGAAAGCATGCAATTTTAGGTTAAAAGTACGTTAGTCGAAGGAAATTAGTTATTGAAAATGTGAGCTCCTAATTTTAGGTTAGATTTTATTGCGAGAACACTCTGAAATTGATTCCCATATAACCGAACTTTATTCGCGTTATACGAATGAATGAAAAACTATAACGAAAACTTAAAATTCGATAAAACCTTTCTAAAATAGATTTCTTGACTAGGTTAATTAAATTAATTGTAAAAAATTTAAAATTCTGCAAAATATTAATATTTACTGTTAATATATTTGTAAATTTAATTACATATTTTTAATATTTTAAAATGTAAAGCATCATTTAAAAGCCTCACATAAATGAAATAAAGAATAAAATAGTCTTTGGCCCTAATACTTTATGCCACTTTTTTCTTTTCTATTAAAAAATTATGTTATATTCTTTTTTGTAAAGCGTTATAATCCACTCAATATGCGGCTTTGGTTGATATACTAGCCCTCACCACGTTTGGTCTAGGATAGGTTTTTTGGGTCGCTGATCACGAATATTGAGGTAATTTCTATAGGATAAGATAAGGCTTTACTCCTAAATAAGCAAAAACTAAACCCGAAAAAAGGTATTTTCGCTATATTCACTACTCTAGCTGATTTAAGGGTGAATCTCGAGTTTATTTAATATAGGGCTCCGACATTCCTAATCAGCGACCAAAAAAACCTATATATTAGAACAAATTTGGTGAGATCTAGTAACTATTCTCCCCCTGTAATTAAGTGTTACGACTATTAACATGGAACATGTTTATAGGGAGGGGGTACCTCAGAACTTGAAAATTAAGGGGGGGGGGGGTCAAATTTGTCCGGTTTAAGGGGGGGTATGAGATTTAAAATAATTTCAATTTAGGGACTTTGAAAAATCTGGGCTTAGAAACTTAGAAAAATTCGGTTTTAGGGACTTTAAATTCTTTTGTTTTTTAAAAAATTCATCTATCATGAAGTTATTTTTTTCACTTTAATACAAAGAACTAAGAACCGAAAATTCCAATTTTTTTCACTTTCTTTTGTAATTTACTTTAGTTGCTTTTAATACGAATCCCCCGACATATCCTTATCATATTATGCTAGTTGTGAATTGTTGTTTAGTCATTTTTTTTTGGCATGCTTGAATTTTCTATATACAAATTGATTTATTCAAATTGATATTTATTGATTTAATAACAAAAAATAAATACAAATATTTAAATGAATTTCAAACTTTGGTTATAACTTTGTAAAAACTTCAATTAATTTTTATATACAGAATCAATCCGAATCGTTTTTAAACTATTTTATTTTCTCATAAAATAAAACCTTTTTTACCAACATTTAGCCAATAATTTGATAAGAACTCTTCTAAAAAACTCTTTTATAAGAACTCTTCTAAATTATTTTCATAAACTTATATTTCAATATTATTAATACTTAAGCCAGCATAAATTTAAAAATTATTTATTTATTTATTTCAAAAATAAAAAACATAGGTTATAATAAATGATTATGCAAATTTGTGAAAAAAAAATTTATTTTGTTTCATTCGACTCATTTTTTTCATATTTCACTAATTCACGTGAATTAAATACAGAATAGGCCTGCTGGAGAGCACGGTTTTTTGGTTATTTTCTATGACTAAAATATACGCCAGCTGTGTGTAAAATAATTGCGCGAATTGGTGATAGCGCGAAGTTCATATATTAAAAAATAAAAATAAATATTTTATTAAAATAATTAATTAAAGTAAATACACTAACATTTTTTTATTAATAAAAAGTAATTATTAAGTCATTTTTATAAAAAAAACTCCAACTATTTAATTAATTGTATAAAGTATGATAATCGCATATCATGGTGAGGTTAGTCGTGGCAAAACATAAACAAAACAAATAAAGATTTTGTTCAGGTGAATTGTGAATTGAATAATTAAAATTAAATATTTATGAATTATATTCTAATTATAAACTCCGATTATGAAAACGATATTTAAGTGACAAAAGGAAACTTAAATGTAAAAATTTTATAATACATCAAGAAATATTAAAAAGCAAAATTGTATGGATAGATTATCAAAATTTAAACAGATTTCATAAAAAGCTGTAAAAAATATTTAATGGCAGAAAAATTAGTAAGAAGTAGTGTTGTCACTCCAAGAAAATTGCTAACAATTTTAATTTTTTTTATTTATGTATTTTATATATTTATTATTCATTGTTTTCTTAGTTTCTCCTTGTTGCTAATCATTATTTAGAATCTCCAAGTAACCCTGAAAGCATTCTCAGCTATTGTTCCACTGTAGAAATATCTGCTTAATGTATAAAATCCACAGATGTTAGCATAAAAGATTCATGATAGTTCACAATAAATTTTACTTCTTGTATCTTCTAGTTCCAAATATTATAGAATAATATTTGGAACTTGTTCAGCATTAGGTATTCTTTATCACATGGAGCTACCAAACAATAATTTTAACCATGCTAGTAACGACGAAGCTGGCTGGACAAACAACTGAACCAGAAATAATGATTCCAAACAGTTTTTTACGTCCTAGATATAGTCAAATTATTTTAGCAGATGATCCGCAGCAGTCAGGACCAATAAATTTTTCATACCATTCAAATCATTTTGTGTTACATAAAAGCTATTGAATAATATAAATACAGTTGTTTCCATAACAAAAGGATTACCAAATTATTAATTATCTACAGAAGCCCTATCAGAAATTTTGAAACTTTCTAATTAATTGTTTTATGACAAAGGATTACAAGATAACCTAATCATTATAATTATGCTGAAAATAATTTGATAAAAAATAATTAATTATTTTACTTTTTAAAAATAGATTTGGTCAGAGGATTATGAAAATCCTATCCTCCTATATATATTAAAATGAAATAATTGAAAAAATTTAATATTTTTGATTTGATTACAAGTCAATTTCTAAAGTTTTGAATGGACGAAAACACCTGAAAGTGGTTTTAAAGTAATTTTTAAATAAATATCTCCAAGATTCTTTTTTTATTTTTAAAAAATATTCAATAGTTTCCGAAATATTAAGCTCCGAAGTTAGTGGTTGAAAACGTAAAAAAAATTTTTATTTTTTCACAAAAACTGATTTTTTTGGTTTCTAATTTAACCCTTTCATCAAAGAGAAATCTCTAGAAAACCAATTTACGTTAAATTACAAAAAAATTTATCATTTAAAAAATTTTTTTAATATCTGAGACAAAATATATATATTATTATATTATTTTATATTACAAAAAATTTAAATTGAAAATTTTCAACTTTAATCAAGTTGTGAACAATCAATATGACTTTTGCAATAAAAGATTTTTTTGGGAAATTTTTATTTTTTCATGTTTAAGACAGACGAATGAAATTTTGTGAACTTTTCACATATAAAACAAAGTAAAATATACATTAGAAATTTATAAATTTTTGGACAATCAATATGACTTTTGCAATAAAATATTTTTTTTTAATGATATTTTCATAGCAAAAACTAAATAAAATAAACATTTACAATTTATAAAGTTATGAACAATCAATATGACTTTTGCAATAAAATATTTTGTTTTATGATATTTTTATAAACAAAACGAAATAAAATATACATTATAAATTTATAAGAAGATAAATTTTAATATTAATTTTAAGTTGTCAACAATCAATATGACTTTTGGAAGAAAACATTTTTTTTTTTAATTTTTATTTTTTCGTGTTTAGGTCATTAGAATGATATATATATAATGATATTTTCATAGAAAAAACGAAATAAAATATATATTGAAAATTTATAAGTTGAAAACAATCAATATAAGATTTGCAATAAAATATTTTTTTTAGAAATTTTGTTTTTTCATATTTAAGACAAATGAATGAAATTTTTTGAAATTAACATATATAAATCAAAATAAGATATACTACATTTATAAACTTATGAACAATCAATATCTTTTACAGAAGAGATTTTTTTTGGAAACGTTCAGTTTTTCAGATTTAAGACAAACGAAAGAGATTTTATCAAATTTTCATAAATAAAACAATATATAATATATATATGAAATTTCTAAAGTTAGGAAAAATAACTTTTGCAATAAAATATTTTTTTGTGGAAATTTTTATTGTCTCAAGTTTAAGACAGATAAATGATATTTTAAAATATCCTATATATATTAAAATGAAAGATTAAAATGAAAGAAAAACTTTAATTTTTTTTCACTAAAACTGATTTTTCTCAGGATCTAAAGAGTCTTTTGAGATGAGCATTAGTGGAAATTATTCCTTGGAGAAAAATCCTATCGATTTGACGTTTTTCTGTTTAGTTCGATCTCATGGTTCAGAGTTATAACTATTATAGCAAAGAAGACAAAATTTAAAACCCGAAAAAGTTGTCACACTCATCACCTGATAACTAAAAATAGTTATTACCGATTCGTTAAAACGCTATGTATTTGTTAAACAGTTATCTAAAACAAGTTTCATTGGCTTTAAGTTTAATCTTTTCATTTAAGAGAAATCTTAGAAATATCACTTAGTAAATTTTTTTCAATTTTTTACTTTTTCATACTTGGGACAGCCGACCTAACCGGATTTTGTATTTTATATATTATTTTATATTTTATATATTTATTATATACTACCTGAATCTACGATAAAAATTATTATTTTTTTCATATTACAGACTGCAAAAATATATTTAACGACAAAATTAAATTTTTTTAAATTTGTACTTTCTCATACTTGAGACAGCCGACCTAACCGGGTTTTATACTTTCTCATATTCGGGACAGCCGACCTAACCGGATTTTACTATAAAGTGGATTTTTTACATATATGAAACCATCAATAATCTACGATAAAAATTAATATTTTTTTCATATTACAGACAGCATAAATATATTAAACAACGGAATGAAATTTTTTTTCATTTGTACTTTCTCATACTTGAGACAGCCGAACTAACCAGATTTTATACTTTTTCATACTTGGGACAGCCGACCTAACCTAATTTTATACTTTTTGACACTTGGGACAGCCGACCTAACCGGATTTTATACTTTTTCATACTTGGGACAGCCGACCTAACCTAATTTTATACTTTTTCATACTTGGGACAGCCGAACTAACCTAATTTTACTATAAAGGGCATTTTTTACATATATAAAACCATCTAGAGTCTACGATAAAAACTAAAATTTTTTCATATTAAAGACAGCAAAAATATATTTAACGACGGAATTAAATTTTTTTAATTTTGTACTTTCTCATACTTGGGACATCCGACCTAACCGGATTTTATACTTTTTCATATTTGGGACAGCCTACCTAACCGGATTTTACTACATAGTGAATTTTTTACATATATAAAACCATCTAGAATCTACGATAAAAATTATTATTTTTTTCATATGACAGACTGTTAAAATATATTTAACGACGGAATGTAATTTTTTTTAATTTGTACTAAAGAATTGAAGATATTTTACATAAAATTCACAATTTAATTTGCAACACAGTCTTTCACAATCAGAAGCTTGCCAACTTTCAATTTCTACAGCGATGGTAACAAAATTGAAACTAGTTCACTATAACCAGAACTAATAATGTTATTTATTGAATGAAACTTTCGCCAAAATAATAATTAGGAAATACGGAAGGATCAAGTAACATGATCAATTAAATTTTTTAAAAATTGTTTATAATAGGAGTTAATTTGAAAGTAATAGATTAGAACTTAAAAGTTTAGTTATTGCAAAAAATTGAGAGAAAAGAAATTAGGTGAAATAATCCTAAGCATGCTATTTTAAAATTGATTAAAAGTAAATGAAATGAAGTACATCTAAATCAATTATTATTACAACAAAGTATTCAGTTATTCAATTTTAAGAAAAATGAAAAGGATGTAAAATAAGATTTAATCTTATAAAAATTTTGTAAGCAGAAATAAGACAATCGATAAAACATCATTTAAAAAATGAACCACAAAATTAGTTTCAATTTCGGTTAAATTTTATTTGTAAGGCTAATTTTTGGGGATTGTAGGATTTTGTAATTTATAAAAAAATAAAATTGAAAAATTCTTTAGATGTGATTTATTGATAAAAAATTATCAAACATTTTTAATAAATAGTGAATGGTAAAACAGAAATCAAGAATTAAAATCAAGGAATAAAAATTAAATAGAAAATAATAAAGTTCATGTAACCTTTTTTTTTAAAAAAATTTTTTATAGAATTTTAAACGATGTTAAAGTTTTTTGATTTTTATTAAATTAATATTTGTGAATAATATTTTTTAAATATAACCTTAACTACATCAAGTTTTTATATAAATAACAAATAAGCTGGTAAAAAAAAAATGTATAATAAATAATATAATGTAGAGAATTATTGAAATATTTAAAATAAATAATTTTTAAAACATAATATATAAAAATAAAATATAAATTTTCATAAATTAATTAACAAAATAATTACAAAAGCAGAATTATTGTTATATTCTACCGAGCATCGCGAGGCCCTTCAGCTAGTATTCAATTATTAAAAAAAGTTTCAATTTTATAATCTAAAAAAAATGGTGTTCCATCGTCAACATCTATTCTTCTATAATGGATGCTAAAAATGAATAAATTTGTGGTAGTTATAACTGGTGCACCATGCAACGCACCATTTCAAAAATACGCATGTACGCTTCACCAAAATGCTTATAACTTCCAAACCATATTGTTTATGTACATAAAATTTGGAAGGATATTAGCAGAATATATTTGTAACCATTATTAATTTTACTACTTTGTGTTTTTGCAGCTGTTCTTTTATTATAATGAAAAAATGTGCGCACGACAAAATTACGCGTCTCTTATCATGTTACGTTTTCCCTTCTTATTCTTCAAATTTCAAGGTAAAATTATTAAACTATATTTTAGAATGGCAATAATAACATTTAAATTTAAATTCTTACTACAAAAATAAAATATTTTAACTTAAAAAACATTTATTAAACAAATAAATGCAACGTAGTACCCGGGTGCTCCACCTGGTAGTAGTGTAGGAAAAGTCTACCGGGTACATAAGGGTTAAAGAAGCTGCTCAAATAGATTTTTAGTTAGATATACCTCCTAATGAGATTGGAATAATAACTCCAAATGACAACAAATTCAATTATTTAAAAATTTTTTTAAATATCATCAACTGAGTAATCTATAGCAAAACTTGGTAACTTTGAAGAATTGCAAGTTAGAAAAAGATGAGAAAAAAATAAGATGAGAAAAAAAATTCAAAACAACTTTTTCGACTTGTTTTTTCAACGCAAAGATTACTTGATACACTTTTGGTTATTATTGGAAATCTTATATAACTTCAGCAAGATCATCACAGAAGTAGAGTTCTCGAATATTGTTATAACAATGGATCTTATACTGGATGTAAAAAGTTTGCATAATGTACAAATGTTATCCTGTTTGTCGAACATTTTATTTTTTTACCAAATATGACCGTTGACCAATAGCTTAAAAAATAATGACAGAAAATGATATTAATTTTTAGTTATGATTATTTATTTATTATAGGAATTAAAATTTTTTTAAAGTAGGTATGTTTAAACTGAATATAAAATATTCAATATAATTGTTTATTAAATTTAATATTGATAACATTTAATTAAACTGTGGTAAAAATTTTATTGTCAGACATTTTCCAATTATCTGCTGTAAGTATTGGGATATAATTGCAATAATTATTTAGCAATTTTCTTTTGTCACTCCTTTACAATATTGTGTCCTTAAATTTAATTCTAATTACTATTTAGGTAATCAAAAGAAAAAATGAATATTTTTAACTAATTAACTATTGATATATTCAATTTTTTGTTAAGATGTGTACAATAATTAACAAATATTTAAAAAATATATAATAATTTTTTATTTATATTACTATATATAGTAATTTTTCATTTTTAAGGAATCTTTTATTAAAAAAAAATAATAGTTACCGTAATTATAAATTATAAAATAATTATTTTTATTTTATATTTTATTTTACTGATTAATATATTTTTATCTTCACTCAGACTTCTCATTATTTATAATGACTTACTAGTGGTATTGTTCTTTTAAATGTAAGTATTTCTGTTAATATATAATATCTGTAGTCAGTCCCAGACACTGCCTGAAACACAACAAAGTAACTCAGGTGAAAATACTACAACCCATGATATGGACCGTAATAACGAACCCTTTCAAACGGTTATAAACAAAAAGAAGAAGAGAAAAAAGAGGAAAAAAGAAGCTAAGCGAGGGCAAGGTGAAAACAATAAGCTTTCTGCAGCCAGGAAAAAGAAGACAATCCCTAAAAAACGGGACCGAGCTGTAGCTATTAAACTGCCTACGGGTAGAAAATACGCTGAAGTCCTGGTAGCTATAATGTCTCAGGTCCAACTAGAAGATTTCGGTGCCAAAATAAGATTGGTGCGAAAGACGAAGACGGGCGATGTCCTGGTTGAGCTGAAAGAACCTAGTGACAAAATAGATTCTTTCTCACAAGAAGTAAGGAAAGTACTGGGTGCACAGGTCGAAGATAGAGACCTTGCTCCTAAAAGAGTCATCCAAATACTCGACTTGGATTGCCTCACCCAGCCGATTGACATTCTAAATGCCATCAAAGACAAAGAAGAAGACGGGGAGATAGCTAAGGTGACTATCTCCAAGAGCAACGCAAGAGAGCAGAGAGCTGCTTACGTTGACCTTGACGAAGGATCCGCCTTTAAACTGGTCAACATGAAGCGTATTAAAATTGGGTGGATGAACTGCAAGGTAAGGTTGAGAACCCCATTAACCCGCTGTTTTAAATGTCTGCGTTTTGGTCATATAGCCATAAAATGTAACGGACCCGACAGGAGAGCGAAATGCTATAAATTCGGAGGAGAAGGTCACAAAGAAACTGACTGTGCAGCAAATGCAAGGTGCATGTTATGCTTGGACCTCGGTCTAAAAGGGAAGAAGTTGAAGCACGATCTTGGAAAAGGAAAGTGCGAAGCGCTACGGAGGGCTCTTGTTAAATTAAGGAGTGCCGCAGACTCTAGCAAACCAAATAATCTTAAAGGTGATACAGGGTAATGTGCATACAAGCCCCTTAGCAGGAAACATGATGTTTCAACTTGCTAGAGAGAAGTCTGCGGACCTTCTACTTATAAGTGAACAGTGGGCCGGATCACGCTCCCAGAACTGGTTTTCTGGAATCTAGGACCAGATTTCTGGAGCCCTGCGAATCACGTATGCCTATCGCACAGTGTCCTTGGAGGCAGCTCTAGTTATCGCTGGGGTAATCCCTATAGATCTGCTGGCTTTCGAGAGACGGTATATCTATCTAAACAAAGAGAGGAAAGGAATTGACCGCGCAAAGGCTACTTCGCGCCAGATCAGCCTAAGCAAATGGCAAGAACGTTGGACCGACTACGCGGAGAGCAAATGGACCAAGAAATTGAGAGGAGAGATATCACCTTGGATAAATAGAGGGCATGGGGACATTAATTATTTTTTGACCCAATTCCTAAGCGGACATGGACTTTTTTGCTCCTACCTCTTTCGGATCCAGACGATGAATAGTGCTGAATGTATATACTGTCCTGGCAAAGACGACACGCCGGAGATCACACCTGAAAATGTAGTTGGCTTGATGCTTCGAAATGAAGAAGTATGGTCCGAAATCAGCCAGTATGTGGAGCACATACTCCGCACCAAAAAACCTGAAGTCCAAGGTATAGGCTAATATTGAGACGTACTGCGGTTTATCCAGATGACTGCAGGTATTGCACTAACATACAATCATTCCTGCACTTATAATTTATTTGAATAATTATTCAAATTTTATTTATCGCTCGATATTATATTTTAAACTTCATTCCTGCACTTAATTTTAATACAGCAATCACTCAAAGGTGGTAGGACAATAATTATTTATTTATTTAATTACTTAAATATTTAGGCACGATCACTATATATGTAATATATAGATGAAATCGTGCCTTATAATTTTGTCAGGTCAAAAAACGAAAATTTCTTAAAATTGTCCAATTTGTGGAGAAATTTTGTCCCCAAGTCATTCCGATGCCTCTAACATGCTTATACTGAAGGTATGTGTGTTAGTATGTATGTTCGAGAAACTGTACAGAGCAAATTTCAAACACAACTCGATGGAACAAAAAAAAATTGGTACGTAATTTTTTGTACAGTATCTAGTTGTGCCTCCTCCATTCTTATCCTAATAACTAAGTCAGTTATTTGTTTCATCCATTTTTCAGCTTCTTCTGGAGAATAAACTTTTGACGATAATGTATCAAACATAACATTATGGATTATTTTTTTTTGCTTTTTTTGGCTGGAATCTAGAAATTTTTAAGCATATTAAATTACTTTAAGATTAAGAAAAACTATAAATAAAACTCACCTTTCACTCAGTTTTGCCATAAACATAATTCTAATAATGCTGAAAAATAAACAAAGAAATTACGTTCTTTATAATAATTTTAAAAAAATATTTAAAATTTTTATACTTATCTGAATCAAACTTTTGTTTATTTAACTATATCCACCAAAGAATTCAAAATAAACCTGAAAAAAATAATAACAAATTTATAAACACAGCCATTAACCTAGCAGTCGACTAGCAGACTAACCTAACATTTAACTATACTACTGAAAGTCTTCTAGTTTAAATTTAAGCGCGTAATTTAAAACAACTTTTTAAACTTCTTCTACTTTCTACTATTTTTTTAAGAACATGGATAATTATAATAATAATAAATAATATATAAATTTGTAAATTTATATTTTTTTTAATTATTATTTTTATGTAAAATTTTTAAAAAGATGATATAGTAAGTTCTATTAAATTAAGTACTCGAATTTAAACTAATACTTGTTTTTCATGGTATTATCTTTTCTCAGATAAAAACTAATATTTTAAGGCACACACAATTTGATTTAGGTAATAAAAAAATGTTAATAAATTCTTTTTAAAAAGAATATGGGAAATTAAAATTTTTCTTTGATTGTTTTCAGGATTAAGAAAGATTAATATATGCTTGAAGATTTAGATATTTTAATCAAATTTAGAAACTCAAAGTATATTTTATATTTTCACAGCACATTTTAGTAAATTATCATAAAAAAAAAGTTGCTGCCAGTTTTATTGATTAGTAATATTCAGCAAACGATCTTGTTATGGTGAAAAATAAATACGAATAATCCAAACCCTATTATTTATAGTAATTAATGCAGATAAAAATTTTTTTTCTTTATAAAGAAAAATTTTCAAATAATTATTTATCAATACTTTGAATAACACGTAATAATAAATAATAGTTTCCATTTATGAAGGTGTGGATCCCATTAAGGTTATTAAAAAGAAAATACTCAATAAATATGTGATAGTGCCTGAAATAAAAAAGCCTTAGCTTTTTTATAATTCTTTGCGATTTTTATATATTTATTTATTACCTTCTCTTTTGACGATAATAGGAAATGACTTATATTTCAACTAACATATATTTTATTGAAGATGACAGCATAAAAACGGAATTTTAATCAGATGGAACGACGGAGTCCTGAACCAGACTGGCGAGTCATTGGACGCAAATCAAAAGATGGAGTTCACGACTAGAACTAAATGGCCTTGAACCTGTCCTGTCCTGTCCTGTCTGTTTTAGTGGGTAAAAGCAAACTAAGTCGAGTCCCACATAACTGTCAGTTCGGATGCTGAACAGTATGCGTAACGCATTTGTCCACTTCCTACGCAAAAAAAAAGTATTTCTGTTAAATAATTACATTTCCGTTATTACTATTTGTAAGTAAAATATACTACATTTTTGTGTAATATTTTAAATGGAATATAGGTCAAAAAGAGTAGAAAGAAATTAAGGCCTAATGCTGAACCAATTCCATATAATACTAATACTGTCAGTTCAATTCTATATTCAGAAAATGAGGACTTAGTCATCGTTTCAAGTAGTAAAAGAAAAGATGATGAATCTGAATCACCAAAGAATAGTGACACTGAACCAACTACGGTATTTAATTAATAAATTTGTCTATTGTTATTTTTTAGATTTAAGTTTCTTTCTTTTGCTAATTTTATTTATTTTTGCAGAATACGTTTCCGAGTAAACATTTAAAAAGTTTTCCTGAAGGAAAAGAAAACTTAGGGCAAAAATCGTTGCCATCATTTATTCAATTAACAAGCCCTCCTGTTAGAAGACAATTTTTTCCACAACTCGAATGCTCAATCCCTCTGGCAGTCCCTGTAAGTGCTCTAAATGTAATAAATGCATTTTAGAATATATGTAACAGTTGTAATTAATATTTAGGCTGAAATCAGTGCTGGTAACAATAGCGATTTAGAACTAGATGAGAGCATAATAGAATGCTCTAATTCTTATACTTTAGAAAAGCAAAATATTTATACTACTGATGAAGAAAATGAATCTAAATATTTACGTCTCATTGAAAATGTTTATAATGGTAGTTGTGTCATAGAATTACCCAACAGTAAATGGAAATTTATCAAAGGAAGAAATAATGAAATAAATTTTTGTATGACCCATTCATACCATGAAAAATATGATGATTCAAGTATTATGAAAACTGAGATTAGTAAACAGGTTTGTAAATAAAAATACTGTTTACCTTACTGATATATTTTATTTATTAGCAAATATGATTTTTTACAGTTGTATCTTGACGAAAGAAAAGTCCATTTAATTTTAAGACATGAACCTTTACCTGAAAATACTAAGTTACTGCCTGAAAGTAAACTAACAGACCAGGATAGCTTAGAGCTGATGTTACGTAATGTAGATTCCTATGTAATTTGTGTAAGAGGTCCAAGTCTGAATATGTACCAGAAAACTTCCTTAAACTGTGTTAGAAAAGATCCCCCCGTCTGGAGACACCTTGATTGCCAGTTAGTTGTAACTCAGGGTAATTTAATTTGTCCACAATGTTTTAATTTGCATAAAAGTTTCGGGAAAAATATTGATCGTAGAATAAGTGCAGAATGTAGCAAAGCTATGTTGTCGCAAAGGAAAACTATCAAAATTAAATAAATTTAACTCAGTAAAATTAAGAATTCCAAGAAATACGACACCAAGAACAAGACAAAAATTTTTGCAATTTAGAAAAACGAAGAATTTATGTTTGCAAACGTTAACCAGAAGGCAAAAACAAATAAACAAATTAAATGAAACTATAGTAGAATTAAAAAAAAAGACTGATGATCAAATTGAAGAAATATTCAAGGTTTTGCCAGAAAATCAGGTAACTTTTAATAATTAAATGGTTAATGGTTATATAACTTTGATTTTAAAAAGCAATATAAATAAATATTATTTCTTTTAAAAATTAGGTTATAAATTAATAGATCATCAAGGGCATATTTTCTTGACATAATTTCAATACTAATCATTAAATCATTGAGACTAATTAAATCATTACCTCATAATATCATTTTATATTCATTGCTTCAACATGGTTAATTTTTTTAATAAATTAATAAAATAAATCATTATATTTTATTCATTTTAGGTAACGGTAATGAGACAGATAATAAAAAATAGTAAAACCAAAAATAAAGGACAAAGGTATGGTGGTGGTGATAATTGGTTAATGATTTGTATGTTGCTTTACATTAGAGGTCCAAAAAGTTATGCAAAGCTTCGTAATGAAAAAATTTTACCCTTACTATGTAAATCTACTATTTTGAAATACCTTGCAAAATCCAACGTAGGTATAGGTTTTGACACAAATTTTTTTGGATTACTTTCAAAACAGTACCAACAGTTAAATATAAATTTTCCAAATGTGAATCATGGTACTCCTGTGATGAAGCGCAGGTCTTACCTACACTAGACGTTAATTTAAAAACCATGACTTTAGACGGTTTATCAAGTTACAAAGTTAGTGACGAAGCCCTTAACCACCCGAACGATATAGTGCAAAAGAAAAAGTCGCTTTTAACAGAAGCCAACGAAAAACAATCTATGTCTACTGATAAGGCAGATCACATATTAGTTTTCATGTTTTCATCGTTGACTTGCTCTTTTCACCAGCCTATTGGTATTTTTGCATCTGTAGGAGCTATAAAACATCAAATTTTAGCACTGCTTATTATAACAGCTATTCTAGCGGTTGAAAAAGCTGGAGGCCGAATTCATGCATTTATTTATGACGGTGCCAAACCAAATAGAAGTACTTGGGATGTTTTTGGTTTGAAAGCTAAACTAACGAACCAGTTATTTGCAGTTTCGAAAATCCAGAATTTTCACATGTACATGAGAATAAAAACGTAAATAAAAATACTGAAGAGGAAGATATTCCACAAGTTTACGTCCTCTCCGATGTGCCGCACTTATTCAAATGCATAAGAAATAGGCTATATCAATACAAAGAATTTCAGGTTTACTTTTCTTTTTGATTGACATAATTAGATAAATTTATTCTATTTTTCACAAGTTTTATTTTTATTAAGATTCAAGGCAAGTCGATCAAATGGCAGTATTATCAAGATTTGTACAAAGTTGATAAGGACAGAAAAGATCGACAACGGGTGTGTCCAAAGTTAACACCCAACCATGTTAAACCACAAAATTACGTAAAAATGCGTATTTACGTTATGGCTCAGGTACCAATCATGATAATATTTAAATATTTTAACAAAATAAGTTTAATTAACAATTGTTTTTAATAGTTGTTTAGTACTAATGTGGCTACAGGATCGGAATTTTACCATAACAAGGAACCAGAAACATTCAATGGCTGTGAACCTAGTATAGAATTTACAAAAAAAAAGAATGAACTTTTTGACCTTCTCAATAACCACAATAATAGAAAAGCTTTAACATCTACAGATTGTCATGCTTATAAAGTGAGTCTATTATTTACCTTCAATTTTCCTGAAGCTTAATATATTATTTTGTAAAATATAGAGGCTGGAATATTTGTTTAAATTGGTTGGATGAATGGAAAAGAGAAACTAAACAACATATTGTAGAACTTACCAGTTGCATCAATAAACTTATAACAGAAGAATGTTAATGAATGAAAAGAAAACAGTCACTAAGAAAAGGAGAATACAATAGACTAATGAAATAAAAAATAACTCGTATGATGCAAAAATAAGTTTAACCAACCCAAAGTATTTGCATAACCCTAATGAATCGGCACTCAGAAAGGCAATGATGGACTTTGAGTTATTAAAAGAAGAAAAAAAAGACTATATAGCTTAGCAGAAAAGAAAAAAGAGGATAAAGTCGTTGACAGCATCAAAGCTCTCTATAAATCACAAATTGATCAAAGCGCCCAACTTTTTTTAAGCAATTCTACGGAAGTATGGTTGCGTATGACAATCAAGAGAATTTTGGAATTAAGTAAAGATTTAATATCAAAAAAAATAGTTAGCTACGTACTTACAAGAAAACTAAACCAAGATTGTCTGGAGGTAAGCTATTTAGGATAATATAATGAATAAATTTCTTTTTGCATCTTTTAAATAGATGTCTAAATATGCACCCTCATTTCAGCGTTTTTTTGGAAATATGCGCCAAGCGGAAGGTCAAAATAATCACCCTGATCTTGTAACAGCAATACAATTGTATAACCTGCTATCAGTGTACAAACTCCGCAAACCTCCAAAGTTTGGTAATTGCAAGTCAGTTCCTCCGGATATAAACTCAGATCAAGAACCAGGCATTTCTTTTACAGATTATTTAAATGCTTATAAAGAGAATAGCAAGGGTGAAACCCATAAAGCTGTGCATATTAAGAAAGTTAAAGAAAAAATTAGCGGCAAGGTCGAAACTAGAGAATGGAAGACAGATGGAAGTCATTTACATTGATGAACTAATGCATCCACAGACGTTGATCAAGTAATATATTCCAATTGCGGGTTTCTGTGCAAGAAAATGTTACAAAAAAAGTCTGTACGAGAATGCGCAAAATGTAGAGAATCGTTTGAGAGAATCATTAGAGAATCCCAAGAGGGGAATTCAATTTTCCATATATCTTTTTTGATTTAACTGAGGGACAAAGGTAATTTAATTTACGCCGACTTCAATTTTTCCAGATTCATAAAAAGCATCGATGAACTGTATGCACCTAAAATAGCAGAGAATAATGATACGTACGAAAAAGTTGTAGCAGATATTGCGGGAGAAGCGATAGAATTATTTTTTCCTTGCGAAGAGCATAAAGTGGATATAATTGCTGAACTGATTTACTACTACGTTCTGTTGGGAATGTGGCATTTCCGGAGAGACGATAGAAAAAATAAGACCAGTGAGACAAAAAAGTATACCAAACTTTCTAAGTTAGCCAAAAAATAAATTAGCTAAACAATACCAAATATAATGTAATCCAAATGCTTTTTTTAATAAAAAATACAAAAAGTTATATTTTTATATTCCTACGAAAATAAAAAAAATGTTTACCAAATATGTAAATATATTTAGTAAAAACATTATCTATATATTATATTTGTATATTATAATAAAAATATTTATATATACATGTATATTTAAATTATTAAAATGATAAATATAAAATATATGGATTATTTTTTAAAGCAATAAAGTCTTATTTTTCTTTTTTTACAATTAGATAAAACATAGTATCGCAATATTTATAATATTTGCTGATAGAAATTTCAAATTTAAATTGGTCGCAAACATGAGCGACATCTATCAACTTTGAGTCAAAGTTCTTCAAACTGGCTTCATATTTTTTTGTAAGAAACTTCACGTTCTATAATAAACCCTGAATTTATACATGAGATAGCATCTGTCAACAGTATTAATTTCCTAGATCTTGCATATTCGAAGAAGCATGAAGAAGGCTTCCAGGACGCTACTGCGTTAAGTAGGCTATTGAAAAACACATGTGGACGTAAGACTGAAAAGCGCAGGATTCTTAAGTCGGTCACCTACTTAATACTCCTGTATAGTTCAGAAGTATGGGCTGGTTGCATAAAGAAGGTCACTTATGAGTCTAAGCTTACGAGCGTCCAGAAGCAAGGAGCCCTGCGAATCTCCTTTGCATATCGCACAGTGTCTTTGAAGGCAGCTCTAGTTATCGTTGGGGTAATCCCTATAGATCTGCTGGCTTTTGAGAGACAGTATATCTATCTGAACAAAGAGAGGGAAGGCAATGACCGCGCAAAGGCTACATCGTGCCATATCAGCATAAGCGAGTGACAAAAACGTTGAACTGGCTACTCGGAGAGCAAATGGACCAAGAGATTGGTAGGAGAGATAACACCTTGGATAAATAGAAGGCATGGGGACATTAATTATTTTTGGACCCAATTCTTAAGCGGACATGGACTTTTTTGCTCCTACCACTTTGGGATCCAGAAGATGAATAGCGCTGAATATATATACTGTCCTGGCAAAGAAGACACGCTGGAACCCGCATTCTTTAAATGCGACAGATGGGCTGTTAAAAAGTTTCAATTAGAAACTAACATCGGACAAATCACACCTGAAAATATAGTTGGCCTGATGCTTCGAAATTAAGAAGAAGTACATACTCCGCACCAAAAAACCTGAAGTCCAAGGTATAGGCTAATATTGAGTCGTACTGCGGTTATCCAGATGACTGCAGGTATTGAACTTACATACAATCATTCCTGCTTTTACTCTTAATACCTCAATCATTCAAAGATGGTAGGATAATATTTATTTTTTTATTTATTTTTTTATTTATTTATTTATTTATCTATTTATATATTTATTAATTACCTTCTCTTTTGACGTTAATAGGAAATGACGTTTATTTCAGCTAACATATATTTTATTGAAGATGACAGCACAAAAAGACGGAATTTTAATCAGATGGAACGACGGAGTCCTTAATCCGACTGGCGAGTCATTGAACTTTAGTCAAGTAAGAGACTAAAACTAAATGATCTTGAACCTGTCCTGAGGTAATGTGAAAACGGTCCCGGTATAGGCTCGCATAAGGTAGGAAGGGAGTGCAGTTTTAGTGTGTAAAGGTAAACTAAGTAGAGTCCCACATAACTGTCAGTCCGGATGCTGAACAGTATGCGTAACGCATTTCTCCACTACTTACGCAAAAAAAAAGACCTCACAGTCATCTGAAACAACTATTCTCTTATGCATAATTGGTTTAGAAAATCTGATTCTAACCGTTTTCTAAATTACAATTCAAACCATGCTCAATCACAAAAAATAGGAATGGTCTATAATTTAGTAGATAGAGCTATTTTGTTGGCTAATGATTGTTATCATAATAAGAATCTAGATATTACTAAAAAATTATTACTACAATATCTATCCTTTAAAATTTATCAATTTTTACACTAAATAAAGTTTAAATACGATCAAATACAGGATTAATACTTCATCAGGTATTGATGATAATAGCAACAGCTATTGTATAGATTTTAGAAAAAATCTTATATCTTAAATGCCAAAAGTATGTATTCTCTTTGTAGGTAGAATATATGATAATATTTCTAGGGTGATAAGAAAATACAATATTATTACCATTCATAAAATTGTTAATCAACTAGATAATATTGTTATTAAAGGTAAAGATAAATTTCCCAAAGAGATACAGACCAATGTAGTATACTGAATTAATTGCAAGGATTGTGATGTATCATATGTAGCAACTACCAGACGTGAAGCAATAAAAAGAATTTTTGAACATCAAAGAGGTCAATTATTAAAAATTAAGGTTCATTTATTAAAAAAAAAGAAAAAGAAAATGCTATCAAAAATGTAGGTCAAAATGTTAGAGTTAGTCAGAGAATGCGTGATAAGAATCCTGATTACAGGAAAGATGAAGTACCTAACTATAAGTCCAAAGATGAAGCCAAAGATACTAATGATAATCAAAAAGGTAATATAAAATATCCAGTAGTTACTAAACATTTCATTGATACTAGACATGAGTTGAATTTTAAAAATTTTGAATTATTAGACATAGAACCTTTGTTCATAAAAGGTCAGTCAGTGAAATGTTTCACATAAAAATACAGCCAAATGCGATCAATGAAATTAAAGATACTCAGAAATTAATTCCTTCATATGAATCTGTGATTCATAAGCTAAAACTATATAATTGTTATATTTATTATTTATTTTTACCAAAAAGCTTAAATTATTCAAAAATTATATAAAATTGTATCATATTATTTAATTCTCAACAGTAGATAAGATAGGTTTAAATGTTATCGATTTTTGATCTTTATAAAAATTGGTTTCAAACAATCGTTTTTATGGGTTATTAATATTCACTTTTATAAGTTGTTAAATTTGGTTTTATTAAATTCTTTTTACAATATGTCAGTAGTATCAATTGTAATAATTATAATATATTTTTATGCCTCATAATTAAGAAAATAGTTATAGAAAATGTTTTTAAATTTAATTTTGACTAGTGGTAAGATTAAATAATGTGCAATTAAATTATTTTAGCTAATGTTATAGTCATAATATTTCTTACAGAAATTATTTATTTCTACACATGTGATATTTGTATACTTATTTTAAGCTTTTTACATGACAATAGAGAAACTATTTCTCCATATATAACTTTATACTCAAATATTCAAAGTATGATTATATTTTTATATTCAATTAGCTAATTTTTCATTAATATTATTAAAATCTTTTTATTCCATTTTTTGCTTTGATAAGGAATTGAAATATACTCGAAACGTCATTTATAATAAAATTTATAATTTTCACCATCATTAATCTCCTGAAAAGATCATTTTGTTCTTAATTTTCTTAAACTTATAACGAGTACTATATTCAATTAAATGTTTTTTTTTTGTTCATTCATGCTTTCATAAAGTTTTTTTTACTGCTCTGGGTGACAAAAAACGGTTTTTAAATACTATTTACACTTTACTTAATTTATCAGCTCAAAGCCACCCTATTAGTTTCAGATTAGTCAAAAAGCGGGATTTCGCTTATACTTTTTGGGTTTTTACCCAAATATTTTTATATTTTTAAAGTTATTTAAGGGGACCTATAAAATTGCTGAAAATCGAAAAATTTGTTTTTAGAGTAATAAATTTGTCTTTATTCGTAAAAAAGTGTAGAAAATTTTATTTTTTTAGAATTTCTATTTCATTAAATACATTTTGATAACGTTCTAATTTTTGTTGTTGCCTTTTTAACATTCTTACTTCAACTAAACTAAGCGAAGCTCTGAGCAATTTCAATCTATTGACGTGATTTCTTGTCGGATTTGTAAGCACGATAACTCTTTAGGTTTATATCCAATTATGCTCAAAATTTTCAGGACGATTTTAAATAAATCAAAGAGGAACTTATTAAACTTTTAGCGCTATCGGAATAACGCTTTAAAAAAAATAACCAACCTCTCAGTGATTAAATCCAATTGTCTTCAAGGTATCTCAGTAAATCAAAATTAACAGCCACTTAACTAAACCTCCAAAAATTTAATTTGTTTAAGGTTATATATGATTGAATTCAGAATTTCACATTTACTTAATTTCAAATGAATTGTGATGGTGAAATGCGTCTGTTTTAAAATTTATTTTTTATTGTCACAAAGTATAAATTCTTTTTCTTTCCCATAATTAAAAATTCATTTAAAAATTTTAATATTAAAAATTTTATTTCTTTCTTGATTTTACGACTTTCAAAGAAGTGAAATCAAGGAAAGATATTAAACCTAACGGTACTCGTCATTTTTGTGTGTCCGAGTTACGAAATCTATTGAAGAGAATTGATGATTCGTCGAACTCATATCATTGCGTAATATTAATCAAATTCCGATCTTGCGGTTCACACTGGCAATGACAAGTTTTCGACATTCGTTCAACCTCCCCCACAAATGGATTTAGTATAAATAAAGGACCTCAAAGAAGGCCCGGGACAGTCCAATTTTGGATTCACGGCTAGTAGGCCAGTCTTTTGGCTGGTCTACACACTAGATTTTGGGACTTGAAGCCGCATTACCACGCCTCGCTTTTATTTATAACTAAGTGTATTTCGCTTCTGTTTTGTCTTTCTATAAAATAAATTCAAATTGAAAAAGTTTAAATTCTGTGTTAAAGTCATTTATTTTTCCTGGAGATCGCAGTCTGTAATAGGAACCAGCAAAACATCCAGATATGTAAAGAAATAATAAAAGGTAAATGCAGAAATAGATTCAAAACAGCAGAAGTCCCAGAGGGCTTAAATAGGGACATGCCCTCTAAAAACAAATAATCTGACGAGATCTAGAGTCATTAATTGGCCCCAAATCTGCTGTATCAGAATCAATGAAGAACTGATTAAAATTTAAATAGAAGTACAACAACGATTCTAAAATAAGGGCAAAACAACCCCTCAGCAAAAGAATCCATTTATTTCTTAAAAATTTGAATTTAAGAATGAAACAAATTAATAATTATATCCATTTGTCTTCAAATAATTATAGTAAACTATTATAGCTTTCGATCACCAGCTTTTTCATATTTTTGACGTACTAAATTTACCCAATATATACCGAGAAACCAGCAAATTGTGACACCAAGATATACTATTCACATTAAGGTACCAGCTCATATTGGATTTTTCAAAAACTCAAAATTTTTTTTAATTTTTTCTTTAACTCTTTATACCTTCAAAAATTCCCTCCTAAAATATTTAGGCAAAATTCTGCTTTATAACGATGTTACACAAAAATTCCCTCCTAAAATATTTAGGCAAAATTCTCTCTCTCTCTTAAAGATTTTCTTTTCCTTCATCGTTTATTTGAACACTTTTATTTTAATAATTTTAGTTGAGCCACAATTTTAATTTTTCTGTTAGATGTTTCTATTTATAAATTTACTAATAAAAGATTTTTTTTATTTAGTTTTGACGATAAGTTTTCAGCATTGTCGGTTTGTCGCAACAGACTGATTGCTGCTGCAAATTAAATTGTTTATTAAAAAATTTCATAGCAACAGCTAACTTCATTAATGATTTTTTTTTTAAATGTCAAAACTTCAAATTAGGTTGCTATGGAATTGTCAATAAACAAAATTTAATTTGCAGCAGCAATCAGTCTTTTGCGGCAAGCCGACGACGCTGAAAACTTATCGTCAAAATTAAATAAAAAAAATCTTTTATTAGAAAATTTATAAATAGAAACATCTAACAGAAAAATTAAAATTGTGGCTCAACTAAAATTATTAAAATAAAAGTGTTCAAATAAACGACGAAGGAAAAGAAAATCTTTAAGAAACATTCAAATTTTTTTTGCTGTTATTTTTGGACATTTGTTGCATCAGACTGGTGCAAAAGCAAATATTTAAGTTGGCTTGTCGCAAAAACGAATGTTGTTCAACATATTCCAATTTTTTTTTCAGCCAATGATTAAAGTACAGAAGTCAGTTTTCAGATTATACTTATATTTTTTTTATTTTTGATAATTATTTTTTTTATTGTTCTTTGAAAAAATGTCTGCAAAATTAACCTAAGAATAAATCTTTCTTATAATTTTAGTTATAAAAATATAACAGAGAAAATTTAGGTTAACCTGTAAAAATTTTAGTAACTTAAAAAAAAAATTATCATATAAAAAAAAATCATAAGTAAAATTTAAAAATATTCCAATGTACTTTAAATGAAAATAACAAGTTTTCCAAAACTGTTTTTAAAAATTTGATATTTTGGATTTTGAAATTTTAAATAAAAAATATTCAAAAATTTTACTTTGTACTTTTTAGTTTGCTTTTTTGAAGTTCATGTTCAGTATCATAATACACGGAGAAAAATAACTGTTAAATTAACCAAAATTGCTGGTTATGTGTACATTATAAAGTTTTGTTATTTTCTGTTTAAATATTTTGTAAATATTACCATGTTTATAGTTAGCATTACAATATTCTGACTTCATATTTGTAAAATTTACAAATTTTTTTTATAATTAAAACTAACCCCGTTTTACTAAAATTAACCTTGTAAAATATACAAAATATTTTTCTCCGTGTATATTTGAGAACATTTGTGTTTTTTCTAATTATTTTTAACCTTGTTTAAACTACAAAAATATCTTATTATAGGTATCTACTTTTTTCGTGGTTTTGATGGCAGCGTTTTTCTTTACTTATAGTATTCATTGTATTTGGGTTACCGTTGAAGCTTACAGTTCACCAAGTATAGTATTATCAGCTCGATCGCCGGATGGAAATAGAATGATATTTGACGATTTTCGCGAATCATATTATTGGCTTCGAATGAATACTCCACAGGTATTTATATATTATTTAATAAAGAGAGTAATATTTACATACAATTAGATTATTTCTTCATATACTCAAGTTCAAAAACACATTTATGAAAAAGCCATAACTGGTTTTGTTTATAGCTATGCAAAAAAAGAAATTTTAACATCTATTAGAAGACATATATTGGAAATAAAAACTAATTTCTCAGATATCAACTGATTTTTAATTTTTGGGGTTTAAAAAGACTAAATCTCAAAACCGATACACTTTTTAGAAATACATCGGATCAAGTTAAGAAATATGCGGACCTCTCGAATTTTTGAAATTTTTTCCACAAAAATAACCTTAGGATATTCGAGAAAAAAAAATGTATTCGAAAATTATGCTTCGGCCTCTTTACAAATGCTTATGATTTAAACTTCTTCAGGAGGGGCGTGGCAGCAATAAATGCATCAAAAAAAGTTTGACGCACTTCATACCCAGTAATGATCCCGAAGTTTTGGTATAGGTCACCTGATATTGTCTGGATGTCTATGTGCCTAGAGAGGCTTGTGAGTTAAAGCATGGAGAACAAATGCACAGTGGTCTGGAACGCGAAAAAAGTTTCACCACATACTCCCAAAAATCTCTGGTATTTTCTTATTCTATAGGGTCTCCTGAGGCAGCAAATGCTTGTCCTAAAATTAAAACCGTAGCTCTCGGGGAGAACCGCCCCAATTTGGAGGTTCTTGGGGGGTAAAAAAAAGAAATTTTTTTTTTTAATTTAACATTTTTTACATGATTTTAGACCATATAAAGTGACGAACAAGTGAGAAACACAAAAAATTTTGCTCGCCCTATAGTTTTTTTTTAGTTGGAAGGCTCAAAATCTTATTTTTTCAATATTTGAAAAAAACCAATTTCCGAAATTTTTTAAATAAATTAAAATTATTTTTAATGATGGATTTATTTTTTTCGATTGTTTAGTGATTATAATTTACTAAAATAAGTTTATTTAGGACCAAAAAATACAAATTTTCAATTTTCAAGGTCTTAGAGCAACTCAAATGTTAAATATTGGATTTTTTTAAAATTTCACAGACTTGGGATTTTTCAATCAGATTCAAATGAGGTTATAAACTGGATTTAAAGACGTATTCCATAGTAATTTTTCCAGTACAATTTAAATTCGCTATTTGTTTTATTATTTTACCATGATTTTTAGGAGAAAAATCTATTTTTTTGTTTTTTGTGGTTTCAATTTTCAAGGGACCAATTTTTTAAAGTTTCGCAGGTTTCAAGAAAAAATTTTTTGAATAATATTTACAAGAGTGACTTATAAATTTTTCCTCTGAAATTCAATGAAATCACTATTTTTTCATCCTGTCTCAGGAGACCCTATAGAATAAGAAAATACCAGAGATTTTTGGGAGCATCGTGGTGAAACTTTTTTCGCGTTCCAGACCACTGTGAATGGGAAAGCATATATCTATCGCGTATATCTGTTTTAATGAATCTGAAAGACTTCTTTAGTAGTGGTACGTACGTGGCGGGTGAAAAATTTTTGACTCTGATTGAACTATAGACGTATTTTTCGGAACAAGAAATAGAGTTCTCAAAAGCGTATGCACATCACCTGTGATAGTCGGTTCTAAAATGTTGGAATATACTATTAGTAAATTAGGTATTTTGCTGTTAAATTGGGCTGTCTGTCTGCCGATAGTAGGTCTTTAACTTCTGCTTGAAGCTCGAAAGATATGTTTTATTTCTTAAAACCTATAATGTTTCTAATTTGTTCTGAAATTTTCATTCAATGCAAAGAATTTTCGCCGCAGTCTTTGCCGCAAGTTAATTTAACAGAAACGAAAACTCCTCGATCGTAAAGAAAATGAAAGTGATCATGAACTGATGGGATGCTATTCAATTCGTCTAAAACCGATTCTAAGCTGTGATATGTACCCGGACAAATGAATTAAGTCACTTTTCGAGACTTAATTCGTGTGCTTCAACTTCTGTATCTTTTCGGTCTGCTTCAAATAAATTTAAAACTTCACGACCCTGCGATCGGGTAAATTTTTTTTAATGTGATACATAGTCATTGGTATTTTAATTTTGGTCAAAACTACACACCAATCGCCTTCCAAGTTGATTTGTTGCGGCTAGTATGTAATAAAATGGGTTAATAACCCTCATTTAAATAAAAAAAATTTTTTTTTATTATTGTAGTATTTCAAATATCAACTAAATCGCTGGCTAAGACCCAAGAATTGAATTTAGCAGGATAACCACGCAAACTTACATAAAATTTCTCTGATTTTTCGTGTCCTTTTGTTTTCAATATTTCGTCAATTTCAAACACAGCTTCAGTAAAATCCTTCTTGACAGGGCAAAGTTCTTATTTGTAATATGAGTAATTCTTAGTGAAACTTTACTAATGGAAAGGTAAAAGTCGGGGATTTAAAAAAAACTAATTGGGTTGGGTTTGGTATACGTTCATATGATACCATACCAAATTTTAAGGTTTTAGGTTCAAAGGGTACAAAATGGCGGCTATTTTTCGGTCTTATATGGTTTTAAAAAAAAATAATTTTTAAAAATGACAAATTTTGATTTCATTTTTTCTACGCTCTGAATAAAGCTGAAAAATGGTTTTCTTCACCATGTCTTATGTAAAATTTCCCCCTGAATTCGAATCTGCCACCAGTTTTTCAAAAAAGCCTCAAGGAAAACCGGAAAATTGGAAAAACTAAGAAAACTCATTTTTTTTCTAACGCAGATTTTTCATACAGTCGTGACTTTTTTTTTTCCTAACCGATCTTAAAATTTTTGTTTTTGCATGTACTTATTACTTAAAAAAAAAATTTAGCGAGTATTTGCCTTTTAAGTACTTAAAAATCCATTTCAATATTTCCCATTTTCACGAAATTTTTCATTCTCAATTTTCCGGATTTCCTTGTCACCTAATGAAAATTTTGACCAAATTTTTGGATTCCTCGAGAAATTTTACTAAAGACCCCCTTTTTGGAAAAGTTTTGGATGTTTTCATAACGCTATAGAAATAATGGAAATAGCAAAATACTTAATAAGTACAAAATACGACAATGTTAAAAAATAGGGTTTTTTCGTAATCTTTAATTCAAAGCTGCAACCTCGACAGTTAACCAAATTACTTCCAATTGGTCTCATTTTTTTTGTATAAGTGTCACCTTTCAATTCTCGTACACCGCAAATTTTTTTAATTCATTTTCTCACGGCGATAGTCAATAAACCAAACGCCTATTCTTACCCCAAAGTGACCAATTTTTAAATTGCTGCCAAAATTCTAATTTTTGATAGAAATGGGTTCTGTAGGCCTTGAAAATTTTCTACAAGCACTAAGTTTCCAAAAAATTTTTACTCGTTTTTTTATAGTTATTTGTTTCGTAGATATGTTAATTTAAAGTCAGAGCCCCATTTTTAGGGATTTTGAAAAAAAGTCAATTTTAATCTTTATTTTTAATAAGGGGATATTTTAGAAACTATTTAATGAAAAAAGACGAGTAAAAATTTTTTGGAAACTTAGTGTTTGTAGAAAATTTTCAAGGCCTACAGAACCCATTTCTAACAAAAATTAGAATTTTGGCAGCAGTTTAAAAATTGGTCATTTTGGGGTAAGAATAGGCGTTTCGTTTATTGACTATCACCGTGAGAGAATGAATTAAAAAAAATTGCGGTGCACGAGAATTGAAAGGTGACACTTATACAAAAAAAATGAGACCAATTGGAAGTATTTTGGTTAACTGGCGAGGTTGCAGCTTTGAATTAAAGATTACGAAAAAACCATTGTCGTATTTTGTAGTTATTAAGTATTTTGCTATTTCTTTTATTTCTTATAGCGTTATGAAAACATCCAAAACTTTTCCAAAAAAGGGGTCTTTAGTAAAATTTCTCGAGGAATCCGAAAATTTGGTCAAAATTTTCATTAGGTGACAAGGAAATCCGGAAAATTGAAAATTAAAAATTTCGTGAAAATGGGAAATATTGAAATGGATTTTTAAGTACTTAAAAGGCAAATACTCGATAAATTTTTTTTAAAAGTAATAAGTACATACAAAAACAAAAATTTTAAGACCGGTTAGGAAAAAAAAAAGTTACGACTGTATGAAAAATCTGCGTTTGAAAAAAAATGAGTTTTCTTAGTTTTTCCAATTTTCCGGTTTTCCTTGAGGTTTTTTTGAAAAACTGGTTGCAGATTCGGATTCAGCGGGAAATTTTACATAAGACTTAGTCAAGAAAACCATTTTTCAGCTTTATTCAGAGCGTAGAAAAAATGAAATCGAAAATTGTCATTTTTAAAAATTATTTTTTTTTAAAACCATATAAGACCGAAAAATAGCCGCCATTTTGTACCCTTCACTGAAAAAAAAGATCTATTTGTCTCAAATAGAAAATCTGCTTGACTGATTTCTATTTGAATCAAATAGAAATCTATTTAAACTAAATATATTCTATTTGTTTCAAATAACGCATTCTATTTGAGACGAATAGAAAATCTTCTTGACGGAAATTTAAAATTTTTGACGAAAAATACCGTTCTGGGTTACCAAATGATAATTTTTTATTTTTCACCCTAACGTATTTTCCGATTTTCCAACAGATGTATTTAATGTAATGTTGACAGTTTCTTTTTTTATTTTTTTTGGTCCACCATCTTGGAAAATCGGAAAATACGTGAGGTGGAAAAAATGAAAATTTTCTTTAAAATATTCGTTTCTTTCAACCTCGAAAACTCCCGGGAAATGTAGATGTAGAAAGTTCATTTTTTGATGCTTTTTGCTCCGCCATCTTGGAAAATCAGAAAATACGTTAGGGTGAAAAATTGAAAATTTTATTTAAAAAATCATTTTCTCAACCTCCTAAACCCCCAGGTATTGTAGAAAGTTCAATTCATGATGTTTTTTCGACTGCCATCTTGGGAAATCGGAAAATAGTTTAAAGTGAAAAAGGAAAAATTTGACTTCGAGGATATCAACTTTTCCTCAGACGGTTCATTTTCATCCCGAAGGTTTTCCAGGAGAAACTAAAATCTTTTAGGGTCAATAATACACCTTATGGTTTCTTAACAGAAATCAGCAAAACACGTTTCTTCTTGTAATAAATAGAATTCTATTTACCTCAAATAGAATTTGATTCAAGAAGATTTTCTATTTGACTCAAATAGAAATCTATTTGAGTTCAAAATCAAGAAGATTTTCTATTTGAGCAAAATAGAATCTATTTGATTCAAATAGAAATTTTTTTCAGTGTTTGAACCTAAAACCTTAAAATTTGGTATGGTATCATATGAACGTATACCAAATCCAACCCAATTAGTTTTTTTCAAATACCCGACTTTTACCTTTCCATTAGTAAACTTTCACTAAGAATTACTCATATACCATCTATAATTTCTCCGTCGAAATCTTCCAGCGTATAGATAGGTGGCTGTCGAGAACAAGAAACATGATTAATTTTAAACAACTCAATCGTCCAACCACTCTCATAAGCTTTTCGGAAAACCTCTGGAGCGCATCTGATTCGAACCATCACCCTGTATTTTGGTTTTTTATAGATGGATTTTCCCCTCTTTTTTCGCCAGAGTATCTTTTTATCAGATTATTCCAAACAGTTGCAATTTGTAAATTTACGCTGTCAGGTGTTATCTTGGTTCCCGAATGTACCGTATGATTCTAAGAGTGGACGATTGATGGGAGTACATTTATATATCTCCATGTATTGTGTTTAAAAAATCTCCATAAGCGTTGTTTATTAGTCTAAATCAAGCGTTTCACTATAGCTGCTTCAGCATCGGGATTACAAATCAACTGAAATTCCTGTAAACTCTTTCCCACGGCAAGCTTGAAAAGAAAGCATAAATTTTTCCTATTGTTGTTAAATATTTCTCGCAACGCTTTGGCCACCGATGAGACTGATTTGTCTTTAATATGTTCGACCCATAGAAACTACTTAAACCTCTTTGTTCACACACCGCGAAAACCGTAGTACAGTGTAGTAAAAAAAAGAAAGTGGACAAAAATCTGCTTCAACTCAATTTCTTATGAAAAAAAATTCTGCTGGATGGAAAATGACCATTTTTGTGTATACTAAATGATAGGCACCCGAAATAAAAAAAATTTTTTTTTTTTTAATTTTTTTAGCTGCTACATAAAAAAGTAAAATATTTATAGTTTTAAAATAAATAAAAAATTTTTTTAAGTACAGCTCAGTACTAAAATATGTACATTAATTATTAGACTGACAAAAAATAAACGACTTTTCGATTTTATAAGGTGCTCAAGCGTTTTTGGGTACCACTTTATGAAAAAAAGCCCTAGGTAAACCGCATCTAAAAATATTTAGTCGTTGGACAGCGCAAAAGCGTTTTCGATTTTTGAAAATTGGTTCAAGAGCGTCGGGGGGGATTACAGCTACTAAATTTAAAAGGCAATAAAAAAATAAAACTTCGGGGGGTATTTCATAGTTTTTTTGGTCACTAAAAACGATGGAATAATTTATTTTGAATTATTTCTTTAAGGAAAAAAGTTATGAGCTAATTTCGGTCTTAAAAATATCAAAAATTGGACAGTTTTTGGCGTCAAAAACATGCTGCGGACTAAAAAATGTTTAGAAATTATTTTAAACGGGCATTTCGAATGATCATTGGGTCACTAAAAACGATGAAATCGGTTATTTTCATTTATTCTTTACGGATTCAGAGTTATGCGCCAAATATTGTAGCTTGATTTCCCAAATTTAGCATTTTTTTTAGTTAAATGACTGTCAAGCGTACAGAGAACTTTTTTGAGCCTCTAGAAAGGTAAGTTATCATAGTTTTGTGTTTTTTAAACACCGATGCATTGGTTGCTTAGATTTTTTTATGCATTTTTATTATTTTATTATTTTTATTATTTATATTATTTTATTATTTTTATTATTTTTATTATTTTTATTTTTTTATGTATTTTTTTATTTATTTATTATTTTTTTATTACAACCATTGCATCGGTGTTCAAAAAACACAAAACTATGATAACTTACCTTTCTAGAGGCCCAAAAAAGTTCTCTGTACGCTTGACAGTCATTTAACTAAAAAAAATGCTAAATTTGGGAAATCAAGCTACAATATTTGGCGCATAACTCTGAATCCGTAAAGAATAAATGAAAATAACCGATTTCATCGTTTTCAGTGACCCAATGATCATTCGAAATGCCCCTTTAAAATAATTTCTAAACATTTTTTAGTCCGCAGCATGTTTTTGACGCCAAAAACTGTCCAATTTTTGATATGTTTAAGACCGAAATTAGCTCATAACTTTTTGCCTTAAAGAAATAATTCAAAATAAATTATTCCATCGTTTTTAGTGACCAAAAAAACTATGAAATACCCCCCGAAGTTTTATTTTTTTATTGCCTTTTAAATTTAGTAGCTGTAATCCCCCCCGACGCTCTTGAACCAATTTTCAAAAATCGAAAACGCTTTGGCGCTGTCCAACGACTAAATATTTTTAGATGCGATTTATCTAGGGCTTTTTTTTCATAAAGTGGTACCCAAGAACGCTTGAGCACATTAAAAAATCGAAAAGTCGTTTTTTTTGTCAGTCTAATAATTATACAGTTGTATGCAGTATAAAGATGTGTTAGTCAACATTTGCAATTTAGTCAAAAAATTTAAAAAAAAATGAAAAAACTTAGACCTACTTTAAGGGTTTAAAACTAATTAGGTGTATACTTGGATATCCGAATTACAAAACTTCACAGGTATTTAGTGAAACTTTTAAATTTTAGTATGCAAAAATAATAACAAACCAAAAAAAATCGAAAAATGGCCATTTTTTACAAAATGTGGTCTATTTTTTGTTGTTTTTTGACATTTAAAAAAAAAACAACTTCGTTTTAATCTTTAAGGATACTGCTTTCATATAATTAAGTTAGTTTTTTATTTTGCTTCAAAAAGTATATACCACTTAAGAATGCAGAAGCGCGAGGGATCAGTAAGCGTAGTAAATGAAGTACAAGTTTTTAGTGAAAAAATGTATAAAAATACATGTATACATTAGATATTTTTCGGTACTTGGGTTCTGGAAGGGTATATCGGGCTATTGAAGTTTCGCCGCTTATCCACGCATTAAAGTTTCGCCGTTTAACCGCGCTTAAATTTGACAGGAGTAAAATTTTTTATTCAGAATTCCTTTATTTTAGACTAACATTAAGAAGCGAAAATACCGATTTAGAAAATATTTATTTTTTCGATTCACGTTTGTGTTTTTTTCGCTTTAAACACAAAAAAAAAAATTTAATAAAATTTAGCTTTTTTACTAATAGGTCACTGTAGGACAAAATGATCCCAGGAAATTTAAGCACCAACTTCCGACGGTTGTCTAAAGTAAATTAACGCTCCGACGAGTATCCTCACCACCTGAGGTACTAAAGAAAACCTCCCTCGAAACACTTATGTCACTTAGGGCCCTTCCACTTAAATTTTTAATACAGTTATACATGTCCAAAAAATATCTTGGGTTATTTGACATATGTGTGACGTTAGAGGGTTAAAGCATTAATAACAAAGAGAAGGTAAGCGTAACCGTTGATGAATGATTTGATTGATCGCAAATCGGCCAAATCGCCTTGGAAACAGTCATAAATATTGGACAAATTTGAAGTACGACTAGGAAAACTTTTTTAACCTGTTAATGAGTTTTTTTGTTTTATTGATTAAATTGTAAGCACCAGCATGGGCTGTGCTTTGCTCCGGATTATAATAAAACTTACTCAATGTTTTTTCTATTCTGCTTTTCTTTTTTTTTTCTTTTGCTTTGGTTTTTTCTTATTGAAACCAATTGCTTTTTTTATACAATTAAAAAATTTTTCAACCCTCTCGTAAGGTTCGGCATCAAAAGATAACATACGTGAAAAAGCTTTCTCGGCTACAACTACAACTCCATCTCCAGAATTCTCTGTTTCCAACAAAGTTTTCGGGTAACCCGTCAGCTCTTAGTAAACAGTCCTCTTCATGCTGCTTTGAATCTTTTTCTCGATCGCATAGCATCGTTTCTTATGTCTACGATGTGCGCGTAAAACTTTTTGTGTAAAGTGTTTTTTTGATATTGGAGAATTTTGGACACAAGTTGAAGAAGAAGAAGCAGTAGTGCGTCTCTTTCCCACCATTATTCGTGAATCACTGACTTCGATAGTAGACTATAGTTACTCTTTGATTTTTTATTTCTTGACAATGACGGTATGTAGATTGTTTGAATGGTGGCTTCTAGGGGGAAAATGTTTGTTTGGTAGCATATAATCTCGGGCGTTGACTGTTTCGAAACGACAATAAGGTGAGGTTTTGCAGTTGCAAATTGATATGCCTCTTGTACGAAAATTGGTTTTTCTGGGGATAGCTGATGTGCAAGGTGTCAAATTTGTGGTTTATATTTAGGATTTTTAAGTAGCATCAGTAATATAAATTTAATGAAATAACACGATGAATCTTTGTGAAATAAATTTTGCGACTTAAAAAATACGCTCGTGTTTTCGTGATGGCTTTGGCTCCCTTTGGCTTCCTTTCGTAAATAAATTTAAAATATCGTCAGAATCCGATGCTTTGAGTAAAAGATTGTCGAGAATCAACAGTTTTGGTTTATTATCTTAACATACTTCGTAAGGTCTGGTAAACCTTTGTAAAACACTATGTTACCTCCTCCTCCTCCTCCAACAGTTTTGTACGAATCTTTCCACATGGAATAATACAGTAATATACGTTCAAATACATGATCACTCATTACACTAGCGTTATCGAGAAAGTTTCTTATAAATACCACATTACCAGCACCTAAAATTTAAATATCAAATTAAATCCCATATCAAATTTCTAATCACTTCATTAATTACAACGTATCAATTGCTCATAAGAATCTTCTCCATATATTGTGTCTGACTTACATTTTTCACATAGCAACGGATAAAAAAACGTACTTACTTGACATCTTCTAAAGTTTCATACATATTTAACTACCTTCAATCATTATAAAAATAATTTCTACCCATCACCACTCTGTTTCATTTTTTTTCTTCTAATATAAAATTAAAGTTAATAAGCAACCGTTTAAGGTCTTACGTACGTCCGAGGTAAAATGCAAAACAAAAGCTAAAACTTTTAATTTTTTTTTTTTATAATTGACCGAACAGTTTTTGAGAAAATAAATAAATAAAAAATAAATTAACACAGGCTCTTATGGGGATTTTAAAAAATAAAAAAAAGCATTTAAAATACAAAACTTAGATATTTTTTTAATGAGTTGATAAATAACACAGGCCCACAAAAAAAAGTCAAAACCCAGAAGGTAGACCTGACTAACTTTACGTTTTTTAGTGTTCTAAATTCAAATTTTCCATCCAAAATTCGATTTGATTGTCCAGTTTCCCCCCAGCACCCCCCAGCACCGCCCAGCACCACCCTGGGGGGGTTAAAAATAAGTTTTTTATAAAAATTTAAAATTAGTGCATATTCTTAGATATTTTGGTGTAAAATTACTAAAAATATTTCTTTAAACTGTTTCCGAACTCCATACTAGCCCCTAAAGCACCCCTAGTATCAGTAACTAGACCCCCTAGGGGTCAAAAACTGATTTTAGTAAAAAATGAAAACTAATGTAAATTCTTTGGTCTTTTTTGTAGGAAAACTAAAAATATTTATGCAATTATTTGTCAACTCCCGGTGAACCCCTGATATACCCCTAGTATCGGTTACCATACCCCCAAGGGTCAGAAACTGATTTTTAGTAAAAAATTAAAATTAGATCATATTCTTTGGTGTTTTGGTGTAGGAATATTTCAATCATTTATGCAAACCTTGTATGAGCCTTTAGACCTCACCCACTTGATGTTAGTCACCACAACTCTAGGGGTCAAATACTAGTTATTTGTAAGATTTCAATTTTAATGCATATTTCTAGCTATTTTGGAGTATGTAATGAAAAAATGTTTATGAGAACTTTTAAATACTCAATTCAATTATAGCTCATATGTTAGGTGGTCAAAAATTCGTTCTTTATAAAAATTTAATATAAATTGCAAAATATTGGGAAATTTGGTATACGAAAAATTTTAATGATGAGTACTCTTTTACTTTTAAAAGACCTTCTAAGTTTACAAGATGCTTTTCTTTACAATTTTATTACGCTTTTTACATTCTCTTCTTCTTCGCTGTCTTCTGATAAATCTTTTGTCCCACCTACATTGATATCGCTTTTCCATTACCTTAATGTCCTGTTGAAATCTTTTACCCCGTTCCTCACTGTAGTCACCTAAATTGCTCGGGATTAATCTATATGTGTTTCAAGATAGTGCAGTTTTACATTCATTAGGCAACCAAGCTCTTTATAATTTTCAAGCAATTTTTTTATTTCCTCTTTGAAATCGTCACTTTTGTCACTAATTAAAAAACGTTGAACTACATATATGGTTCAAACTTTCCCAAGCATTTTTCTCTATATTTTCCATGCATTTTATGAATTCAGTGTCTGAAAAAAGTTTAAAGGAAATTTTTATGGATAAAGTTTACTGTTATTGGAGTTAAGGAACTTCTAATGATTCAGGCGATCGCGTCTGTTCTACATACACAATAAGCATGCATACTTTGTAAATCCTGATTCCTGCTCTAACAAGATCGATATTATTTTTAAATCCTAGCAATTTTTCAATTGTGGTCCTTATACTTTATTAAGAATAAATTTTATTGTTTCAATATCTTCAAAATTTTTCACCATCTTACAAATGAGCTAGAATTGGATTTGTGCCTGAAATGAGTATTTAAAATATTTCTCATAAATATTTTTTTATTACGTACTCCGAAATAGCTAAAAATATGCATTAAAATTGAAATCTTACAAAAAACCAGTATTTGACCCCTAGAATATCGAGTGGGTGAGGTCTATGGGCTCATACGACGTTTGCATAAATGATTTAAATTTTCCGACACCAAAACACCAAAGAATATGCACTAATTTTAATTTTTTACTAAAAATCAGTTTCTGACCCCTTGGGGGTATGGTAACCGATACCAGAGGTATTTCAGGGGTTCACCGGGAGTTGACAAATAATTGCATGAATATTTTTAGTTTTCTTACAAAAAAGACCAAAGAATTTACATTAGTTTTCATTTTTTACTAAAATCAGTTTTTGACCCCTAGGGGGTCTAGTTACTGATAGTAGGGGTGCTTTAGGGGCTAATATGGAGTTCGAAAACAGTTTAAAGAAATATTTTTAGTAATTTTACACCAAAATATCTAAGAATATGCACTAATTTTAAATTTTTATAAAAAACTTACTTTCAACCCCCCCCAAGGGGGTGCTGGGGGGAAACTGGACAATCAAATCGAATTTCGGATGGAAAATTTGGATTTAGAACACCAAAAAACGTAAAGTTAATCATGTCTACCTTCTGGGTTTTGACTTTTTTTTTTGTGGGCCTGTGATAATCACAGGCCCACAAAAAAAACCCGGAAGGTATTCCTGACTAACTTTACGTTTTTTGGTGTTCTAAATCCAAATTTTTCGTCCAAAATTTGATTTGATTGTCCAGTTTCTGCCCAGCACCCCCCTGGGGGGGGGGGGGGGGGTTAAAAATAAATTTTTTATAAAAATTTAAAATTAGTGCATATTCTTAGATATTTTGGTGTAAAATTACTAAAAATATTTCTTCAAACTGTTTCCGAACTCCATATTAGCCCCTTCAGCACCTCTAGTTTCAGTAACTAGACCCCCTAGGGGTCAAAAACTGATTTTAGTAAAAAATTCAAAATTATGTAAATTCTTTGGTTTTTTTTTGTAGAAAAACTAAAAATATTTATGCAATTATTTGTCAACTCCCGGTGAACCCCCGAAAGACCCCTAGTATCAGTTACTGAAGCGTCCTGATATTAATTAATAATAAATGGATAGGTGTAATTAACACAATAAAACTCATGGATGATATTTAATTAATGTGATTTATTAACTCAGTGTTGACACGCAGGTCAGCGTCTATATCAAGTGGGAGCGAGAGACGCACTGATGCCCACGAGCCACACGCTTGCTATAGTGAGGTGCACACACACACATTCATACATACAAAAATACACTATATACAAATTTACATTATGTACAAATCTCAACATTTCCACCCACCCATTTTAATAAAACTAAAATGTAAAAGATGGTAAAAAAAGCTAGCTTATTATTAAAATAAAATGGGTGTATTGGAAACATTAAGTATAGGAATAAGAAATTATTCTAATTATAATAAAACTTGATTCGATTCTTATTTTGATGGTTACAATTACTTATTATTAAAAAATTCTAATAAATTTATAGTCTTCATTGACATAACTTATAACAATTTTTACAATCATAATATTTAATTTAAATAGATAGTTTTTAAATATTCAAATACAATTAAAGATACAAATATTGAACATAAACAATTTTTATTTTACCTCCTCTACACAATTTTCTTCATTATTTAATACATTTAATGGTACTAATTTATAAATAGGTCTTTTGAGCTCTGATGATCCAGTCTTAAGGTGGACCACTTGTACTAGATCATCAGGACCCCTGTAAACCCTATTGACCCTGTCCAAGGGCCACTTCGAAGGTGGCATATTCTCATCCACAAGTAGCACAACATCATCAACATTAATGATTTTACTCTTTGTTTGCCATTTATTACGTTTTCGCAACGTTTGTAAATACTCCTGGGACCAGTGCCGCCACCAATCCTAGAGCATTTGCTGGACCAATTTATAGCGTTGTAACGGAGGTATTTTTTCTTCTAAATAATCAGGCTCAGGAAGAATACTTGACTGAGCTTGGGTCAATAATAAAGATGGGGACAGAAACGAATGATCTAAAGGGTCTTCAGTCAAAGGTATGAGGGGTCTGGAGTTGAGACAGGACTCTATCTGCTTCAATAAAGTATAATGCTCCTCAAAAGTAAGTTTATGATCACCTGAGACTCTCCTAATATGATATTTGACTGATTTCACCGCAGCCTCCCAGATCCCCCCAAAATGAGGAGCACCCGGTGAATTTAATGACCAAGAAGTTCCTTCATCAGCCAACGATCCCACAAGCTTCTGCATATAGTCAGAAGAGTCCATATACATCTGCCGTAAAATGTTATTGGCACCAACAAAGGTCGTTCCTTGATCACTGTATAAACCAGAGCACTGCCCCCTAGTAGACGTCAATCTGCGAAAAGCCGCGATGAAATCTTCACTAGAATATCCTGATACTAACTTTAAATGCACAGCTTTTGTAGCCATATAGACAAAGACTGCAATATACCCTCTATAAGTACGACTGCCTCGTCCCCTAAAACGTAAAATATCTATAGGACCTGCATAATCAACCCCGTGAATCTGAATGGCTTATCAGGCCTAGTAACTCTAACAGCAAATAATATGCCTAACTTTTGAGATGCCGTGTCAGCCCTGTACCTTATACAAGTATTACATCTATGTATACACGATCTAATCAGTCTTTTTGCCTTAATTATCCAAAATTCTTGCCTTACAGCGGTTTGAGTTAATTTAATTCCCGCATGTAATTTCTTATCATGAAAATATTCAACAATTAATTTAGATAATTTACAGTTATACGGTAATATCAACGGATGCTTTTGATCAGGATCCAATAAAGATTTTTGAACCCTTCCCCCCACTTTTAATAAATTATTATCAAGCCAAGGATCTATACTAAATAAATTGGAGAATTCTAAATCTTTACCACTTTCTATAGATCTTATATCTTGCTTAAAGTGAGCTTGTTGAACTATGAATATCCACACTAACCTAGCTCTTATTAATTCCGCAATCGATGGAGTTGAAAAACATACTAATCTATATGAGATTTGAAACAAATTATTATTTAATAACTTTATTTGATTTCAATCAACTATTCTTTGTTTCATTTTAGTTTTTATTAATAATTTATCGATAAAACGCAATATATATGAGGTTATACGTAAAAGTTTCTGAAAGTCTGAATACCTCTCTATTAACTCCCAGTGATTCACTTTTACCCTCTTTTTTTATTAACATGAAAATTATAAGATACAACATTTACAGATTTACATTGAAAACTGCTAGCATGATTTGGAGGTTTCTTTAATACCACACCTCCCTCCCTCCACAAAGAGAAAGATTCTAATTGATCGGGCAATATACCTCTAGACACAAAGTCTGCAGGATTTTCATGTGTACTTACATGATGCCAATAGGCATCAGGAAGGTGTGAATGAATTTTCGAACACCTATGAGCTACGAATAAGGGCCACCTCGAAGGATGGTCTTTTAATCAGTGAAGAACGTTCATCGAGTCCGTGAACAAAAAAACTTCAACATTATTTAAATTTAAAGCCCTCAAAACTTTTACCGTTAACCTGGTTAACAGATATGCCGCGCTAAATTCTAACCTCGAAATCGTCTGTAGCGATTTGATAGGGGCCACTTTAGATTTCGCTTGGACAAGATGGACCGTACTCCTTTCTTTACAAATGACTTTGAGGTAGGATACAAGCTGCATAGGCCATTTTGGATGCATCTGCGAATCCATACAGCTCATATCTAGCTCCAGGTGTATAATATAGCCACCGAGGAATCTTAATATTTTTTAAAATTGGAGTGCTATTATACCACAGTAAAAATTCATTTTTTAATTCATCACATAACTTTTCATCCCACTCTAGTTTGGTGAGCCACAGTTTTTGTAAAAAAATTTTTGCTGTAATTATAACTGGGGCTAGCCATCCTAGAGGATCAAAAAATTTTGCTATATTGGCTATGACTGTTCTTTTAGATAATGTATCAGATAATTTATTTATTTCAAAATCAAATGAAAAATAATCACCATCAACTGACCAATTTAATCCTAATAGATCAAAATATGAGTTTGAAGAATTTATTTTAGCACAAATCGATTCAGGAAAATTCAATAAAGATTCATGATTGGCTTTCCACTTATGTAATGTAAAACCACCCACCTTGCAAATTTTAATTAAATTCTTTTGTTTTAATAGCGCTTCTTCCAGCGTATGACCACCGGATAGTGTGTCATCCATATAAGTTTTACGCCTTAATTCATTAACAGCTAAAGGAAAATTTTGTCCCTCATCTGAAGCTAACTGCCTCATTACTCGATTAACAAGATACGGACTACTAATCATAATAAATTAGCACCACTGGGCAAAAGATCATTAATAGAAATTTTGTTATAATCTCTAGCTGCGCCATTGAATACTGATCTGAATTTACCATTATCTAATATACCATGGTGCGGAATAAAATAATAAGATTTGATAGAATCTGCGATATGAGATTCTTCCATGTGCCCTAAATCTTTATAATCAGAAAAGAATTTATGATAAGCATTATTAAAATTAACATCCTTAATAAAACGAGCTTCTATCCTATTTAATAATTTTTTCGCAATATTAAAAGAACCTTTAAATGTCAGTCCAACTATAGAATTTTTGAATGGTAGACGAACTACATAACGACCAGACTCATCTCTGTAGTGAGTTTTGACGAAAAAGTCTTCACAGGCTTGTTCGTCTGATGTGAGTAAATTTGCTGTTTTATCAAAGATTTCTTCCTGACGCCAAAATTTTTCTAAGTCAAATGCCAGAGTATCATTGGACTCAAACAAATCAACAACATTACAACTAGATCCACCACCAGAATTACCAGACACTATCCAACCGAACTTTGAGCACATAGCTATAGGATCTGAAGGACTAGCCCTAAGAGCATGATCAACTATAACAGCATGCACCGTAGTGCCTAATAATACCTCTATTTGACCTTTTTTAGTAAAGGACCTGGCACAAAAACATAGGAAATGGCCGTACAGTGAAAATGGCTGAATTTTGGATATGTTGTTCTTCAAGTCATCCTGATTAAAAGTTCTCATGGGCACCAAGCTCCAAAATCAATATTTTGGCAGCTGCCAAGCTCCAAAGTTCCGTGGCTCCAAAATAGCTAAAGTTCTATTATTAAGCAATTAACCTTTTTAAACAATCGTTTCATTTATTTTATCAATATATTTTATATTATTGAAGTCATTGAGTTCTAATCTGCTGTCAAATTAATAAAATTGACAGTTGACAGCTGTCAAATAGATGTCAAATACTCTTTTAAACACGAAAAAACTACATTTTTTGCATTTAAATATGTTCCTGAGAACACTTTCATTTATTTTAATTAATTTTAAATCTGCTAAAGAATTAATATTGTGACATTTGACAGCTGTCAATTAGCTGTCAATAACCTTTTTTTAACATAGAAACTACATTTTTTTGCTGTACACTATGTTTTTGAGAATGGTGATTTTATATCTGCTAAAAAATATAATCAAACTGTCAGTTGACAGTTTTACCCGTTCTTGGCTTTACCCAGGATCAACGACGTGGACGTGACGGATACTAATCCCTTGTGTAAGTGTTAATGTAAGTGTTTGTGAGTGCACTATGTTTGTCTTAGCGTAATTATGAGTGAGTGTAGTGTAATTGTTAGTGTAGATACGCGTTTATATGTCGGACATGAGACAACAGTGTAAGCTTCTGTGTGCAAAAGATATCTGTTTAAGGATCAATTATCTCAATATTATTTAAGTCTAGGTCTGAACATAAAATGTTTCTTAGTATCTGCAGAGAAGGATACTTGACATTTTCAGTGTGTCTGGCATATCCCATATACCAAAGTATACATGCTACATGTGCACATGTCCCAAGGGTTCTTGCTCCTACTTTACAAGTGCAGTAATAACCAAGGATAGGTACTGCTGGATTGACATTCCTATTATCGTAGTTAGCTACATATTCTTGATTAAAATGAATCCAAACTTGATGATATTTTGCATTCGTAAACCTAGAGTATACACGTGCCCTAAAGAATCCTTCTTCATTAGTATTTAAATCTAAGTCAATCATCTGTTCTTCGTTTTCATCCATCTCTTCATCATTTCTCAAAAGAGTGTCTTGAATATAACTTGGCGCTAAGTGTATTTGGTAAGTTCCATATGTTAATTCCCTTAAATCCTGTAATGTTAACTGAGGAAACAATGGAATGTGGGCATCATTTAACGTAACCCAATTGGCACGTCTTGTTCTCAGATTGTCTCTAATAACACGAGCTTGCACGGCGTTTTGCATTTGCGCTTGAATTAACATTTGCACTGCCATATTTTCATCTGCATCAGCCATTAATATTACTCCATGGTATTTGTTTATAATGGAACCTGCAATACGAAGAAACGCATTTAGATCTGGAACATGATGTGTACTAATTGTATGGGAAAAGAATTTAAACATACTTTTAATGTGTCCATTTCGAGCCTCTACAATCCATCGTGTTTTGGTAATTAATCGAGCTTGATTTGCTGGAATTGTTTCGAATTGATTTCCTTGTTCTAAGAGCGGTGGCATGAGAGTTAAAACTCCCATTCTTTCAAGATGTGGAATCGCATCACGATATCCTCGGTCCAAGATGAATATATCTTGTCGTTCAAACCAAGCATTCATTCCATCAACATCTCTATGGAATTCATTTAATAGAATTCTGGCATCGTTGTTAGCAGTATTTGAAAAATAAGGTCCTTGAATATCTAAAATATACCCATCTGGACCTACGATAATTGATGGTTTGACTAGATGTTTTTTTTTATGAATGCAAAAAGATTGACGGAGAGCCTTAAAGCACATGCTCTTTTCAATATCTAAATATGTGCAATCAATGTAAACAATAGCTTTTCTCTCGTTAGGTTCTGGATTATAAAGTCGATTACAAAAATTAGTCACATGATTGTTTATAAATTCTTGTCTAGTGATAGAATCAAAACCTATATTTTCATTAGTAAATCTTCCATTAAGCGACTCTCTTACTGTTGAAATTGCCATACTTGTTGCTTGTCTGGAAGAGTAATTAAACATTGCAGATAAAAAATAATCACTAACACCTTGACGCAACTTGCATAAAAAACAAATAAGATCTTTTTTTTTCACATACCGTTGTCCCCCAGGAATAGGGATTGGGTCACAGTATGTAAATAAATCATTAAATTGTACTTTGTTTATGCCACATATTTCAAAAAATTCAGCATCTGAAATGCTTAACTCATTCTCATATTTATTTGTCTCTGTTTTCAAAGCACTTTCGCGAAGTGCTTGAAGAAATACCTGTAGTTCATTTCCATCCAATGAGTAAGGCCTGTTAATGTATCTTAATTGTTCTAAGAACTCATTTTTTAGAAAACTTCTTTCGTCTAAATGATCATTACAAGAAACATACCTTGGGGGTATGTATATATTATTCTTAATAAAAATAAAAGCTCTACATTCTCGTGTCAACCTATGCGTATCATTTTCACGAATACAAACTAAACAAGTTTTCGAAGAGGTTTGCGTTAAAAGATTAAGGCGCAAGCAACCTGGATCATTTTCTAAAGCTTGTATTTCCCGACTAATTGAAATATTGCAAATATTGCAAATCCTAGTTTCAGGTGTTATATTGACTGCAGGTCTATTTGCTTCATCGCGCCTAGCTAACGCTATGTCACGTTTCACAAGATTTTCATCTCCGTGTATACGTGACATTTGTTGTGGCCTAAAAGAGTTAGGACAAATAAAACAAGGCATACGTTGTGCCATATTTTTATACAATTATTATATAATTTTTTTTTTTATTACAGTATATAATTATGAAGTAGCTTTTATTTCAAAAAACTTTTTAGCAGAGTATAGCACCTATTTTTTAAAAAAGTTTTAGCATATTAATATATATTAATTAATATATATTAATTAATATATATTAATATATTAGTATCTCAAATATTGAGTTTCAAATACACCTGTTAAAAGGATTCCTTATATAGATTCAAAAATACATTTTACTTGCGAGAAAAAATCAAATGCATCTATTCAACAAGATTTGACACCTGCGTGTTCGGAATAATTAATAAAAAACAAAGAAATCAAGTTTTTGCGTTTACAAGATAATTAATAGCTATTTGACAGCTGCCAAATGCTAGTTTTATTATTTTATTATGAAGAACGAAAGGGATCACTATCCATATCATCCGCGTCGTTTATCCTGGTTAAAGTAAAGAATGGGTAAAAATAAATAAAGACAATAATAACGTATTTGAAAGCTAATTGACAGCTGTCAACTGACAGTTTTATTATTTTTTTTAGCGAATATAAAATCAACGTTCTCAAAAACAGTATACAGCAAAAAAATGTATTTTTTTATATTTAAAATGGTTATTGACAGTTAATTGACAGCTGTCAACTGTCAATTTTATTAATTTGACAGCAGATTAGAACTCAATGACTTCAATAATATAAAATATATTGATAAAATAAATGAAACGATTGTTTAAAAAGGTTAATTGCTTAATAATAGAACTTTAGCTATTTTGGAGCCACGGAACTTTGGAGCTTGGCAGCTGCCAAAATATTGATTTTGGAGCTTGGTGCCCATGAGAACTTTTAATCAGGATGACTTGAAGAACAACATATCCAAAATTCAGCCATTTTCACTGTACGGCCATTTCCTATGTTTTTGTGCCAGGTCCTTTTGGGTCAGCTAACACCAAATCTTTTAAATGATCCAATTTATCAATTTCTACAGAAGTAGTTGGAACATAACCAGAAAGTTTTGGAAGAATATGGGCTTCTACCTCTAATATAAAATCTGAATTAAAATGAGGTTGTATATTAAAGCACGCTACTTTTGTTGTGTTTGGATGTGAATAAACACAGATAAATGAGGATATTCTTATTCGGGTTTAGCCTGTTGGCTAAACTCATTTACTGGTGACAGGAATTCATATAACTAAGTCCTTTTTTGTTATTAAAATGCTGATTTATTGACTTATAAAATGGCTGGCCGTGCTTAGATCTCTTAATAGCGGTAGAGAGACAACCTGAGTACAAGTTAGTTAGTTCAGTCAGTTCTGTATTTCAGTTCGTTCTGTTTAAGGGACTACATGGTCCCAAGTTCTCTCTGCTCTCCCTCTGCCGGTCAGGAGCTTGTGCGAGAGCTTTTATAAGCTTACGCTTGAGGGAATAGAGGAGGGGATCGATGCGCGTAGTTGGCTTAACGCGGAAAATTTAGTGTCCTTAGTAACAGTGTCTCCAATCATTGGTAATTAGTCTGTCAAAGCGCATGATGGGGGTGGCTTTATTCCCACCTTCAGGACTTCGTGTGAGGTCTTATTATGCACTTTCTTGCACGTGCGGTTTCTCGGAATGATGGTGCTGATGAAGCATTTTTAATTATAATATCATATTATTTTAATTCTAATAAATCTGTCTAGACGTAATTCTTGGTATTTATATTTAATCAATTTGTACCTAACGGTACACCTCCCCCTCTGGGATACATCCCTCCTGGGATGGCTACTATCCAAAACTGTCATGTTTTAGTGAGAAAAGTGGTTCTAAAATGTCTACCTATTAAGAGATCTAGTTACATTTTAAAGTTACATTTGTTTTTACAGAAGAAGAAAATCCTAAATTTACATTTGTATAAAGTTTTGAATAATTAAACTTATGTGGATTACAATATTTCATAAAAACAAAGTTATTAAGTTCAATTCCTTATTTTTACATCTTTTACAAAATTATTAGTTTATGTTTGATCTTTGTTGGAGAGTTAGTTCCTTTTATGATTTAGAAAAAATTAAAGAATATAGCTACTTGTACGAAATACAAAATATAGCAAAATTTAGAACCGGAAACGCGATAAATGCAAATAAATTTTGGTTAACAGATATACAAAAAATGTGCAGAATATGCAAAAAAGCAGAAGAAACGCTAAAGCACATCTGTGAAGAATGCGAATAAATTATACATAAGAAAAAAATCGAGCTAATACTGAATGAAAACAACTTGGGAATAGTTTTCATAAAAAACATACTATGGAAAAGAAAAAGAACTACAGACATACAAAGCCTAACCTAATCCGAGATACAAAAGTCAAAAAGAAGAAAGAAGAGAAAAACTTGGAGAAAAGAAAATAAAAATTTAATTAAAGTAGTTAAATTGCACTTTTATTTCTAACTTTGCTTTCAAACTTTGCTTTTTAAGAATGTAAATTAAATATAATTAAACTAATAGCAATTTTGTTTTTTCTTTAAAATAATCTATTGTAAAATGAAATTAAAATGTAATTATAAAAGCGTACATCAGTACGCACACTTGTATAACCTATGGTTAAATAAAAGAACATACATAGCTACTTGTATATAAAATTCTATGCTAGACTCTTACAATTATTATTATTAAATGACAAATATACTTATTTTTTTTTTATATTTTGTTTTTTTTTTATGAATAAATATAAACTACATTTCTACAAGTGTTACACTAAAGTTAAAATTATTTGTGATTTTACGTTTATTATAAAATTATTGCTATTATTATTTTATTGTTACACATTTTTTGATTTTTGTATTTTGAAAAGAATATTATTAAGATAGTGTATGATATATTCTAGAAGTTAAAGTTACTTGTGATTACATGATTATCCTAAAATTATTATTATTATTTTTTGTTATACATCTTTTGATTCTTGTTAGTTTTTTGTGTTTTGAAAAATGAGAGGAATTGAAAATACATTTTTTATAAGTGTTACACTGAAAGATACAATTACAGTGATTAGATGATTATTAAAACTTATAGTTATCAATATTTCATTACTATTTTTTTTTTGGATTTCCCGATTAATATTAACATATAAAATTATAGGAATTTTTTCTACGTTTTATAGTAGTTTGGGTAATTCATTATTATTACTATTTTGTAGTGTTTAGAAACTAAGAAAAATTAAGATCAAGTTTTACTCTTTTGTTTGATTTTTCGTAATTGTTTATATATGTATATATAATTTTTTTTTAATTTGTTTTTTGTGAAAAAAAAATTTTATTACTTAGAGAAATTAAAAAATATAAACTGAAATTATTAAAGAAATAGGAAAAAATTATAGGGCAGTTAATAATTTTCTGATTATAATAAATTTCTTGGTACATCGAAACTCTCCAAGTTTGAATTTATGTTTTTGTTTCGTTTTTAAATTTTTTGTATATTTTGTGTTTTTTTTTTATTAGTCTAATTTTTATACTAGTAAACATTAATTATATAATATTTTGATTATTAAAATTATTGGTTATTTTATGCTTAATTAAATGAAAAGGAAAAAGTTTATGAAAATTATTATGGAAAATAACATGTTAAAATTAGTATATCTTTTCTTTTGCTTGTACTCAGAGTTGGATTTTGTTTTATGTAGGTGATTCAGTTGTCTTTTGAAAAGGAAAGATTCTTTTGTATAGTTGTCAAGGTTTCATATAGGATGCGAAGAGCTTCTTGTGGTTGATTGTTTGTCTGCGCGTTTGGCGTTATGATGTCCAGACTGCTACTGGAATTTGTATTATATTTGGTTTTTTGGCCACCTTAAACGTATCTGTAACTTTTCTAAAATAATTAGTACCCCTACATTCGAGACAAAACGCGAAAATTAAATTTCATATTAGGATGATAATAAGGATTGTGAGTAAAATTTATTGATTGTGAGTGTAGTTTAACGTATGTGAAATATCGAAGTTTATTTTTCTAAATTTCATCGTATTCTGATATTTTTGCACCTCGGATTATTCTTTTTATAATAAAATTTATAGCTATCAAATATGTACATAATGTAATACTATATTTTTATAAAATAAAAGTAATTATAACGCATATTAAATGCCAATGATAGTTTTTTTTTGATTACATAAAAAATTTGTAGTACGATTTTTGATTATGTAATGATTATAATGATCATAACTTTAATTTTTTTTTTTTTCGGTCACTTTGCTCTATAAATTTATGGCGGTATTTATTCAATGATTAGGCGGGGCTATTTTAAAAAAATTATATATAGCCTGTATGGATAAATTGGTGGTAACCAACACACACGTATTTCGAACGCAAATAGGGTCCTAAAAAAATAAACTTAATATAGTTACTTCCCATTAGTAGGAGAGACACAAATATAGGGTATAAATATTTTTTATGCTATAAGATTAAAATCTCACCACTTTTTGCGTTTGTTCCTTTTTTTTTATTTTTTGAGATGGTTATAGAACTTTTGTTTTTTTTATTACAGGTAAAAATAAAATCAATCAACAGAAAATTTATTAATTATGCTAAGAAAAATATGTACCTAAAGGTGGTACTATTATAATACGTTTATGTATATTTATATCATTATTAAAAAAAAATGCAGTGATAGTTGTTTGAAAAATAATAAAACTTTAATTTTGAAAACAAAAATTAATAAATTCAAAAATCCAAACCTCTATTGGAATAATATTTTTTTTATGATTATTTTTTTCCTTATTTTTTTTATTTTCTTAATTACTTTATTTTTATATGCATGAAAAAAAAACAGCGCTTGGCAAAAAAAAATCTCCAGTCTATTTCAGAAGTAAATTACATAATATTATAACTTATTAGTTATATTTGTAATTATTTATTATCTTCTATAAAAATCATTTTGTTTATTGTTGAGCTTATTAATTTTCACCTAATCATATGTAGTTTTTTTTTTAAATTAACAATTTTATATTTGTTATTTTTGTTTAGATATTTGAAAATAGTCCGTAAAAATTATTTATTCACATTTTGAGAAAAAAAAATTTCAAAAAAAAAATTCTAAGGTGTTAATGGTAATTTTATGTACCGGTCATATATAAAAAAATGTTATTTAATATAAAAGGCGCGATAAGCTTTTTATTTGAATATTTTAGTTCAAGTAAAAAGCCATCTATCGAATGTCCTTGGTTTGTAGCTAAGTGAAATATTTTCGAAAGCTAACTGTAGCCTTATATATAAGTAAGAAAGAGACAGTTAGTTTTATAATATTCAAAGACGTTTAGGTTTTATCACATGTCTTGTGAGTAGAAATAGTAGTTTTCTTTATAAGGGCGCAGAGTGATACTTCTCGCCCGGACTATACTTTTTTGATTTATCGCGTAATTTTTTATCGCACTTGTTTTTACTTGATTTGGATCCCATTTCTATATAGTAGTTAAGTTTTTTATATACATAAAAAGGATGTTTCTTTAAAATAAAAGGAAAATAATCCAAAATCTTATGATTTTTTTTTATTAATATATACTTTTGTCATTTGAAGTTAAACTAATTTTAGGTCAATAAATAATCGACATGTTTATAGGCCATTTTTAGGCACGATCACCCTATGTATGCAATACATAGATGAAATCGTGCCTTATAAGTTTGTCAGGTCAAAAAACGGAAAAGTTTCTAAATTGTCTAATTCGTGGAGAAATTTGGTCCCCAAGTCATTCCGATGCCTCTAAATGCTTATATTGCCTTGGTGTGTGTAGGGATGTATGTTCGAGAAAGTGTATCCTCAAGATCTCAGAACCTACTCGATGAATCAAAAATCCCTTAGACCACATTTTTTGAAACCAGATCTAGTTGCAGGGTTTTCAATTTCAAGTGATTTCATCAAGTCCTTGCAGAGAAATGTTCAAAAAACTGGTTTAAAATACCTAAAAATGAATTAAAAATAGTAGATTTTTGGAACAACTCGATGGATAAAAAATCCCTTAGACCAAATTTTTTTAAATCAGATCTAGTTTCATGGTTTCCAATTTCAAGTGATTTCATCGAGTCCTTGCAGAGAAATGTCCAAAAAACTGATTTCCGTTACCTAAAAATGACCTAAAAATAGTAAACTTCTGGAACAACTCGATGAATAAAAAATCCTTTAGACCAAATTTTTTTAAATCAGATCTAGTTTCATGGATTTCAATTTCAAGTGATTTCATCAAGTCCTTGCAGATAAATGTCCAAAAAACTGATTTCCGATAATACCTAAAAATTAACTAAACTTAGTAATTTTCTAGAACAACTCGTTGAATAAAAAGAAGCTTGGTTCAAAGCTTGTTTTACAGCATCTAGTTGTGCTTTCTTCAATTCAACTAAGCTTCATTCTGTTGTTGTCAGCTAATCACAAAAATACTGATTTCTGGTGCCAAAAAATGAACTTAAAAACCCTAAAAAAAAAGCAAATATCAGTAATAACTAGAGAAATAAAAATAAAATTTAGTACATATACACACTTAAAATATTACTTGAAAGGATAACTTAACAAATGTATTTGGAAACATCATTTTAATCATCACTTGTATAATATGTATTGCCATAAACACAATTCTAATGCTGAAAAATAAAAACAAAGAAATTACGTTCTTTATATAAATTAAAAAAAAATATTAAAACTTTTTATACTTATCTGAATCAAACTTTTGTTTATTTAACTATATCAATTGGTTAACCCAAAGAATTAAAAACATATCTGAAAAAAATAATAACAAATTTATAAACACATAGCCATTAACCTAGCGCAGTCGACTAGCAGACTAACCCTAGACTAACCTAACTATACTACTTAAAGTCTTATTTAAGCGCGTAATTTAAAACAACTTTTAAAACTTTTTTTACTATTTTTTTAAAAACGTGGATAAAAATAATAAATAATCTTATATAAATTTGTAAATTTATATTATTTTTAATTATTATTTTTATACAAAATTTTTAAAAAGATGATACAGTAAGTTCTATTAAATTAAGTACTCAAATTTACACTAATACTTGTTTTTCAGCAGTATTGACTTTTAATTACCTTGCAATAAGCATACATTGCTGTTAACAAATTTGTTATTATCTTTTCTCAGATAAAAATTAATATATTAAGGCACGCAGGTAGAATTTGATTTAGGTAATTAAAAAAATGTTAATATATTCTTTTTAAAGAATATGGGAAATTAAAATTATACTTTGATTTTTTTCAGAATTAAGAAAGATTAATATATATTTGAAGATTCAGATATTTTATTCAAATTTAGAAACTTAAATTTTATATTTTCTCAGCATACTTTAGTAAATTATTATATAAGAATCTTTAGCAAACGATCTTGCTATGGTGAAAAAGAAATTAAAATAATCTAAACCCTATTATCTTTATTAATGCAGATAAAAACTTTTATTTAAATAATTATTTATGAATACTGTAAATAATAAATAATAGTTTTCAATTTATGAGAATGTGGATCCCATCAATGTTTTTAAAGAGAAAATACTCAATAAATTTGATCGTGCCTGAAATAAAAAAGCCTTAGCTTTTTTATAATTCTTTGCGATTTTTTTATTTCAGTTTATATGTGAGGTAATGGATAAAAAAAAATTTAATTAGACTCTGACTTTTTCTGTGGAAAAAAGAATTTTCGTTTGATTTGGAAATATTCTTTTTTTTTACGATACTACCCAAAAAAATTTTTACTGAATCGTTCATATCTGTAAAAGTTACAATAGTTTTTCAAAAAAAATTTGAACAAATATTATATACTTTTAATTCTTATCGGTCACTAATTTTGGTAATTCAATATAATATTGTGCAAACGCAAAATACTTGAATGTGATAAAAGCTTGGGGCCTCGAGCTTGAGACATGATTTTTTTTTAAATTTATACGTATTATTTTTGTTGGAATTTTTGTTAAGATTATTTTATTAGCATAATTTTTTCTTCTTTTTATCTTCCGCTAAAAGCACATGTTCCGTTTTTTTTTTGCATTCCTTTGCTAATAAAAAAATTCATCATATATAAATGAAGTGTATTTTTTTTTTTGCGACCCTAATCGTGAAAACATATAGTTCCCAAAAAGATTGTATTTAAATGCAAAAAAAAATTATATTTATTGTTTATAAAAAAATATTGGAAAGAAAAAAAATACTGCAAGGTAATTGGCGCTATGGTTTTTTACTAGCAATAAAAAATATTCTTCGTGGCCCTATTTACCCAGTAAAGCTTAAAAGGCATAACGTTTATTACTATTACAAAAGATTCTGTAGTTTTGTGTTTTTTCAAAAGGTCTTTATATGGATAAACTAAATTTTGCACTGATACTGCTACAAATATAAAAAAATAAAATCTACGTGTTATTTTTATGGGGTGTTTTAGGCTATCAAAGTTTTTTAATTTGGCTATTTTGTTTTTTGTGAATATACGTTACTGAATAATTTTCTTGAAAACTGCTTAATATACACTTAATTTATGTTTAAAAATACTTTAAAACTATTTAAAATCTTAATTCATATTTTTAAAATTTGCTTGAATTTTCAAGCAACCACTAACATTTTTTCTTGAAAATTACTTAATATACTCTTAATTTATGTTCAAGATACTACTTAATTCACGTTATTAAAATTTGCTTGAATTTTCAAGCGAATGCCAATATTTTTCCTTGAAAATTTCTTAGTATACCCTTAAAATACTTTAAAACTATTTAAAACCTTAGTTCATATTTTTAAAATTTGCTTGAATTTTCAAGCAAACTTTTCTTTTGTAAACTATTTTAATTTACAAAAAAAAATTACTTGATTTAATCATATTTTATTTAAAATCTTTCATATTTTACCGGTCTAGTTATATTATTGTCTAGTTATATACTCATATTATTACACAGTAGCTTGTTTTTATATATATATATGTGATTTACTCATGCTAATACATTGTCGCTTGTTTTTTTTTTATATGTGATTCACTCATACTAATACATTGTCGCTTGCTTTTTTTTATATGTGATTCACTCATACTAATACATTGTCGCTTGTTTTTTTTATATGTGATTCACTCATACTAATGCATTGTCGCTTGTTTTTTTTTATATGTGATTCACTCATACTAATACATTGTCGCTTGCTTTTTTTATATTCTACTGTATAATCGTCTTGAGTTCTCTCTCCCTTTTTTTTACTCTGTGTTTTTATAACCCATGTGCCTTTATATTATATCATTATATTTATTAGGACATTATTAAAATTTGGTAAGTACTCTAGTGTTTATTATATTTATTATTTTTTTTATTTGATAATTAATAATATTACTCCTATAAAATGTATGTATATATTTTTTTCCATTGTTATTTTTATTTTAGTAAACCTCATGCATAAATTAAAAAAATGTTACTTAACGTCTTTTTTCCAATCCAAGCACAACTTTATTACTGGTTAAAATCCCTAAAATTTTTTATTATTCCCTTAAATTGCCAAAGTATGCTAAAAAGTTACTTGGGTTAAAACTCCAAAATTTCTTGTTAAACTTATACATTCCAAAATTTGTTTAAGTATCCAAAAATTTACTCAAAAATTTTTTTTAAACTGCGTAACCGTTTAATTTTATAGTTTTTATGTTTGAATATACTGCAAATGACTAAATCCTGTTGAAATTTTTTCAACCGCTCAAGTAGTAAAGAAATAAGTTATTCCTGTAGTTTAACTCTTTTCTTTTTCTTATACTTTAATTAAAAGGATTTTACTTTAAGTATTAACTAAAGTTTATAGCTAAAAGATATTGCAAAAATTTATAATCTTATAACAATTTAAACAAGAAATAACTATCCCTATCACTAAATTATTCAATTTTTTCTTAATTATTTCAACATTTCAAATCCCTGCTTGGAATTTCAAGCAAATTACACATTGCTGACATTTTTTTTTTCGGTCTGTAATTCTCTAAATTTTTTGTTCAGATTTTCGCTTAAAGCCAAAATTTACTGAATTCATTTACTTATTTCTATCTTTACATGATTAATAAAAAAAATCTCCAAATAATATTTTTAATCTCCCTTAAAAAAAAATTGCTTGAACTTTCAGGCAAACAAACAAAAAATTGCTGTCATTATTTTAAATCTTCTAAAATTACTGAAATTATTTACTTATTTTGCTTAACATGGCTTAAAAAGTCTCAAAATGACATTTTTAGTTTCCTTAAAAAAAATTGCTTGAACTTTCAGGCAAACAAAAAATTGCTGTCATTATTTTTTAAAATTACTGAAATTATTTACTTATTTCTCTTAAACATGGTCTAAAATTAAAAAATGAAAAAAAATCTCAAAATGACATTTTTAGTTTCCTAAAAAAAAAATTGCTTGAACTTTCAGGCAAACAAAAAAATTGCCGTCATTATTTTAAAACTTTAAATTTTTTCTTGAACTTTTAAATAAACATAACTCTTTCACTGGACTTATTCTACAAAAATTTACTCTATTTAGAAAAATATTACTTAAAATTAAATCTCTCAATTTTTGCTTGAAATTTCAGGCAAACATAACTTTCATTGAACTTATCCTACAAACTTTTATTCTATTTAGAAAAACACGACTTGAAATCAAAAATTTTTTTTAAACCTTTAAAATTTTGCTGGAAATTTCAGACAAATTATAAAATTTATTATATTATCAAATTTATTCAGTTATTTAATTGTTTTTTATCTTAACTTGATTTAAAATGTCTTAAAATGACATTTTTAAATCCTAACAAAAAAAAATTGCTTGAAATTTTAGGCAAACACAAAATTGTTTACCTTATTTCTCTTATTTCAAACAAAAAGGTCTGAAAAACTCTCTAAGTTTCCTGTTTGAAGAATTTTTTTTTTTCAAACCCAAAATTACTGCCATTATTTAATCATTTTTATCTTAGCATGATTTAAAATGTCTCAAAATGACGTGTTTCTTTTTTTTTAATCTTAAAAAAAAATTGCTTGAAATTTCAGGCAACCATAAAATTCACTAATAATTTTCTGAGAAAAAAAATTTACTTTACTTCACAATTGATTTGAAATGTTTTAAGGTAATATTTTTATCCTTAAGCTTTACTTGAAATTTAAACCTAAACTTTACTTGAATTATTTTTAAAACAATTGCTCTATTTAGAAAAATATGACTTGCAATGACATTATAGTTAATTTTTATAGTTAATTTTATCGTACTTTCCTAAAAAAATAAATTATTACCCATCTATCATTTTTTCCTAAGTCTCTCAAAAAAAAAAATTTTAGTCGAATAAAATTATTCTAATACTCTATTTATTATTATAATATATATTTATAATATATATTCTATTATTATACTGACCGAACATTACTAAAAATTGGTACTTAATTATTTTTGTTACTTTATAATAACTAATATTATTATTTTTTTTTTTAATCATTATTATTAATACTTTTTTTTTACAAGCCCTATACGTTTTACTATAGTTTAAACGTTACCTTAACTAAACCCTTTTTTGTCTCATTTTTTTATAAAAAAAGGCGTTTGATCTACAAGTATATCCTTCAATCAGGTTACGAGTTCCAAAAATTTTTGCTCTTAAACTAAAATTTTAAACTTTCTTACTTAGAAAAACTGTTCTTCAGAAATACCCGCATTGCATTTTATATGGTTTACAATTAGATTTTCCAAAAAATAACTATCATACGTCCTTATATCTACCTAAAAAAAAATACTACGACTTTGAAAATTTCAACCCACAATTTTTACGTGTTTTATTCTAATCGCTTTTTTTTTAAACTTTATATCTTAAATCTTTATTAAAATTTTGAAATTATAAGCAAAACTTATGTGGCTTAAAATAATAGAACAGAAAAAAAACTCTCTTAAATTCTTATAATAATTATTTTAAGTCATTCTTTTTTTTTTAAATTTTTTGCATAATACAAACAAAATTTACGTGGACGACAAAAGGAAACTCTCTTCAAAAAAAATTCCTATTTCTAAAACAGTCTTAAAAACTTAATAACATTATTTTATGGTTTAATAATTAAAATAAACTCCTACTTTATATATTTCAACTCTTTACTAAAACAATTACAAAAATACCAGCAAATAAATATTTTATGCGTGTTTTATTATTTTTTTTTTTTCAGAGTATAAAAATAAAGCTTTATTATTGGTTACTATTTCTTGTATTTGAATATTCGAAATCAGTAGCTCGCTTCCTCTGTTGATGTCCTTGGGATGAAGCTAAGTAAAATTATATCGGTTGCTAATCGTATTCTTATGTGAGGTTAGAGAGCGACATTTAGTTGTTTTATTTTTGAACGGCCTATTATTATTGGTTGATATAAACTTATGTGTGTATTCGGCGGGCTTTTGCAATTCTGGGTTATTATTCTATTGTTTCTTGTAAAAAATTTTTGAATACTTCGTATATTACACACAAAATTTTTTATGTTTGTTCAACAAACTTTTTTTTTTAAAGATTTTATCAATAATTTGTTAAAAGAAATTTATTTAAATGAAATTTTATTAAATTTAGGTCGAAAGTCTGCTTTCTATTTATAGTTTATAATAAAAATTTTATTAATCGATTGAAATGTATCTAGACATAAAATAAAATTATCCTTCCAAAAAAAATTGAATTAAAATTATTTTCCAACAAATGGAAGGGATGATTTATTTTTAAAAAAATTTCAAAAAACTAATTCTTAGTCAACTGCTATAGACATAAAAAAATTATATAAAAATATAAAAAAATTATATAAAAAAAAATTTTAGGTGTACTAAAAAAAAAACTATTTGTGTATACTACGATAAAATTCAAATATTCTGGTCTGAAATAGGCTTTTGATGGTATTAAAATGCAAGCGCAAAAAGGGATGGAGAAAAAAATTATTTTATATGAAAAAGGGACGAAGAAAAATAATTTACGCTGGGACAGAGAAAAAATTTGATGTTGAATTTATTTTAATAATTCTAATGAAAAAAAAATTAAAAGGTTTTTTATTATTTTTTTTTATTGATTATTTTGAGAAAAGGTGTACTGAATTTTCAGTAATATTTAGTTAAATTAAATTAAGTAAATTAATTAAATTAATTAAATTAAATTAATTAAAATTAAATTATTTGACTTATTTAAATTGTTAGTATGTCTACTTTAGAGATGAGGATTCAGATTAGATTTTTACATTCAAATCTTATTATTGGTTGAAACTGAAATAAGCAGAATAATAAAAAGAAAAATAAACATGTTCAATAATTTAACAAATGGATAAATGAAAGGTAGTTAAGCAAATCTAGTTTTATTTATTAAAAAAAAGTATTAATAATATTATAATTTTTTCTATTTTGTTTTGTATTTTTTCTTATTTGATATGACGGGGTGTAAAACATTTTTCTAAAGTCTATATTATGTATTAAAATATTTCTTCATATAAAAAAATTACGTTTGTGTAAAAAAAAATACAATTATCACCATTCCTTCTCACACTCTCTCAAATCCAACATATTATTATTATTAACATATTGTTTTGTAGAATTTTTTTTTAAAAATATATTTAGTATTTTTTTTGTTATGCGAGTATAAATCTTATTTTTATTTTATAGCCTTTTAGATTGTTCTTATATTATACATGAATTATACGTTTTTAAATGTATGTATAAAAACTATACTAAACGTCTATTACACCCTTCGCGTTATCCGCCTTCACTTCTCTCTTACTTTTTTTTCTTTTACTTTCACATGTTTTTCCTATGTTTATATGTATTAGATATATATAATATTTGCAGATGTTTTGATTTTTTTTTGTTTCGGTATACTTAAAAGTGTTATTTAAAACGAAGATATTTTCTATGTTCTTCTTCTGTTTATGCTTTTTTTAACGAAAAAAAAAAGGTTCAGGAAACTACTTTTCGTGACACGTAGATGAGTAATAATTTCGTGTTGATTAATCCAAAAAATCTTTTAGATTTTTGTTTTAAATATTTTTTTGTTAAAATTTACATTTTTTTGCAGTTTGTAAACTTCAAGGTATTTTGTTATCTTAGAAAATTTCTCATCTCTTATGCTGTTTATCTTGATCCTTTAATGATGTTTCGTAGTCCTTTACAAAACTTAGAGGGAAAAAGATTTGCTTATAGACTGATTTAGTATGTCTTAAATTTTTGTTGTCATGATTTTCTTTTCCTAATTGCATCCTTTTATTGCGTTATTTGCTCTTTTTGTTGTTCTGCATGTGATTTTTGAATGTCTGTTCGTACATATAAAAATATACATATCCTCTAACTAAACTAAGGTAACTCGGAAATTTTCAAAAAGAAAAAAAAAGGAAGTGAGAAAAAATTAGAAAACCCAAAAGGTCTTAATAGGCTCTTTATTTTTTATTTGTAATTTATATTTTTTTTACTGCATAAGAAAAAAAAATTTACATTATTTATTGCGCAGAAAAGGCATTGCTTCGAGAGAGCATAAGGGTGGGTGGTAACACATGTATTCATTTTTATTCTCTCTTATATTTTTTATTTTTATCAATTGATCGATTCTATTCCCGTAAAAAAATATTATTACCCCATCATATTTTAACACGTAGAGAAGGAAAAAAAATCCTTGCGCGAAAAGATAGAATTTAATTAAACTAGTTTCGTCCATTTTACCCATCATTAATATACTTAGATAAATTTTATTATAAAAATATAAATAGGGGGGAGGGGGTAAATACCTCCCCCTCTGGGAATATAGTTATAAACTAGTCGTTTTCATTTTCAAAATCATTCCCGCTATTATTCTCAGTAAAAAGGTAAAATTATGATTTAAATATAATTACTCTGCCCCGTATCCTTGGCTTAACCATTGACGACAAAAAAAAATTTATATTTTTTATATATATTTCTTACATAATATTTCACCCTTGAGAAGAAAAAAGAAAAATATTTAATAAAGAAAAAATTTTCTTATGGTTTTTTATTCTATTTCTCTTTCTCCTTCCTTATAAAAATCGTATAATTGTTTTGTATTTTAAATTAAAGATCTTCTAATTCTATCCCTTTCTAAAAGAAAAGAAAAAGAAAAAAAAAAAATTAATGCTTATTCAATGAGAAAAAAAAAATATTTAGTTACGTGTATATAGAAATTATAAGAGAAATCAAAGGTATACATATCAAATTAGTGATCTCATATATCAGCAGTTTAGTTTTCCTGAAAATCGGTTTTAAAGTTATCGTAATATTGAATTTTCTTAAAAGACCTCCTCGTGGAATAAGATGTTTTTTGACTCGGATTTTCTTTTTTGGTCCTAAAAAAAAATTGATTTTAAGTTTAAGAAATTAGTTGTAGAATAAGCCTGTTATGGAGCGTAGGTAAAATATTATATTATATGCTCGTGCAACTATTTAGAAAAAAAGGCAGATATTTTTCGTTTTATTTTTTTTTTGTAAATTTTTTGTACATTTTCGCAGTCTCGAATAAATGTAAATAGAGACTTATAATTCTGTAGGATCCTTGTTATTTCAGTTTTTAGATTCCTACTAATAATCTATTTTTATTAAAAGCTTGCTTTTATTTGAAGTGTATCCAGTAATTAGAACGTTTAAATTTGTTATAGAGTTTTTCTATATATTTTCGCAGTCCTAAAAATATATTTCATTGCCTTGGAAAAGCCTAAGTTTCCCTGAAATTTCTCTTATGAGTTTATTACGGATAACCACCATGTTGCGGGGGATAAGTAAAAATTTTATATCTGCATTCAGTTTAAGGTCGTTAAAAGAGATTTGTTTGTTTGCAGCGGAAAAATTTAATATTATTATTTTGTAGCTTGATAAATTATTTATTCATTTATTTACTTCGATTAAAAAAATTTTATAAAGTCGATTAATTTCGAGAACAAAAAAAATATTGATAAAAAAAAAAATTAGTTATTATTATTATTTTTTTTTTTTTAATTGTTTAATGTAATTACTGGGTATTTTGGTTAACACCTATTTTAATAGAAATATTGTTTTCGTTTTTTTTTTCAACAACAAAAAAAAATATTGTCGGTATGATGAAAGTTAAGTCGCGTGCGCGTCTGTTTTTTTTCTCTTGCTTTTTACTCTTGCTGATTTTATATTTGTATATTATATAGGATGCTTGACAAAATTATGATTTCTTTATATTTGATTTTTTTTTCCTGACCTTTACTTTATGAATTCCTTTTGCTTTTTATCTTGAGTCGTATTTTTTATATCTCTTTCTTGTTTACAAAATTATTTGTGAATACATACGTATTATATTTTTTTTATATCGGCAATAGCACATATAGTAACAGCATATAAGGTTTTTACAATTTGGCAACTTCTTAAGTCTCTCTTGCAAGTTATTCGTATTAGAATTGATCTTACATTTTTTTTAAACATCTGAAAAATACGAAATCCTACTTGGACTAATCGAACTTGTTATATTAGCGTATATGTGTCCGTCTTATTTATTAGTGTTAATACATGTAATATTTTTTTTATTTATTTTATAATATTTTTTTACAGTGAAATATTTATTTTTTTTGTTTTAACTTGTTTCTTGATAAAATTAAAATTATTTATTAATTATAAGGTTCCTTATTTCCTAGTATTAGTTTAATTTTTCGGTTTTTCTATTGAGTCTTTCTTTGCCAAAACAGCAATGGTGGGCAGGTCGGGTCATCGGATCGGCCTCAAATTTTTCCCATGTTTTTATAACATAAAGATAGGAAAATCCTGAAATTTTCAGCCTTCTAGGTCTTAAACAGCCCGAGTTATGGCCAATCAAACTCATTAGGCGGCTCTCGACCGGCGTTAGTGCTTTTCGGGAAAATGGTTAAAAATCATAAATATAAGCTTGAAAAAAAATTCTGTTATGCAATAACTAACAAAATAATAAATAATTAATAATAATTTATAAACAATTAATAATAAATAATAAACAATTACCCAAGATAAGATTTATAAATAAAACATGTAAATACTATTTAAGCTTATTAATCAAATAGGAAATGTTTTAGATTAAGAAATAATAACATAAAATTAGGAAAATATAGTTTACTATTACGTAAACTATAACATAAAATTAAGTAATAATTAAGGAATTAACAAATAATAATATTTATATTTTGAATATTTAAAATAACTTAAATAAAGAATCATTAGTATATAAGAACATAAAAATTGTAAGACGAGAGTGAGTTAAGATAAAAATCTCGCGACGACGTGTACCTTTAATCGTTAATAAATTCAGTCTTTATAAAATCTGTGTGTTATTTATTTCAAGGTCTCCTACCGTCCAGACAAGCCATGAGTAAGTACATCATATCTTTATATTAAAATTCATTCGTCAGCAGTCTTATAGAGTTCATACACTTTATAATAATAATAATAATATGCTTATAATACAATACTATAAGATTACTTCATTTTTTACTAATGAATGTTCATTCATTATTTTTATAATACTTATTATTTATTTTACGTTATGATAAACATAACATTGGTTCCTAATACCGAAATTTTTTTTTTAAATATGAATCGAACCAAATAAAAGAATAAAATTTAAATCAAATCAAATTATCTTAACTAACATTAAAATTAAAATTATATCAAATTATTAAAATTAATACTGCCAGAAATCAAAAAAAATTCTTTTCATAACCATTATATATTTAACTTTTTTTATTACTTATTTTATGATGAATAAGCATAAAACCATATATATGTTCATTCCTTTTTGTTCGCTTATTTAAAGCACACCAAGTAAAATCTTTTTAAAAAATATAATAATAAACCTTTATCATATCCAATAAAATAATTTTTTTTTAATGCCCAAAAATTTTAAAAATAGATATTCAGAGATTAGATGGCGACTGAGAAATCAAATACGAATAACTTTCATTAAAATATATTTAATAATAATTTTTATCTAAATTATTGCAATATCATGAGATTTTCATATACTTATATATATATATATACATATATTTTTCTTTAACAAAATAAAATTATACTTCTTTTAACTCTTTTATATTTTTATACGTACAATTCATAGTAAAGGTTTAAATAAAAAATATTTTTTTTATATATTACGATTACACTTTTTTTCTTACTTACCTTTTATTTAAAATGACATTGTTATGTCGAAATCTAATGTAAACCGACCCATTACACGATCTCAATCGCAGTCACAAGCAATAAACCAACCTTCAGGATCTAGATTAAACCGTAGTATACAAACGACAAAAGATTATCTTAAGGGACTTTTACCTTCAAAAAATACACCAAAAGATAGCTCTACTGAAAATACTGAAAATCCCACAAACAAAAGTTCAAAAATCGATAAATCTCAAATATCCCTACCAATAAATAATACATTCTCAAATAATATTGAATTACAAGAACAAAATCCAAATATTTTCGAAAATAATAGCAATTTTACAACTTCTTCCCCAACAAATAAAACTTCAATTATAGACAGCCCAATTTTAGACAATACAACACCTATACTACCACAAAAAAGTTCAAACAGTGAACCCACTTTCGGAAGCGAACTATTAAATACCAGAGAAATACAAGTAAGACAAGATCTTTACAACCTGGCAGAACAAAATCTAGCCAATTTAAACAGTTTAATAGAATACAATATTAACAACTTTAATAAACCAAATATAAATATGGCACAACAAACCACAAACTTTGAATTAAAAATAGCATTAGACAGTATTCACAATTTCGATGGACAGACTCCTGACGTATTCACTTGGCTTAAGCAAATATAAAGGGCTAAAAATACAACCCCACGAGAATCATGGCCAATGCTCCTAAGATTATTACATTATAAAATTACCGGAAGTGCTTATGATACAATTTTAGGTATAAATTTTGAGTCCGTTTCTGAATTTACACATCACTTCGAAAGATTATTCAGTAAAAATATAGACTATCTCGATTTGTCAAATAAAATTGGAAATATATATCAATTTAAAGGTGAAACTGTCTTAAGTTACCAACTAAGATTAGAAGAATTACTTAATAAAACAAAGAAAGCCTACGAGGCAAATATAGGAAATGCCCCCAACGCCGCCGTTTTAATAGAAACATTTAATGAACAAATTACCCAAATAGCGAAAAATAGATTTAAAAGAGGTCTTCTACCGGAAATAGAATGTAGATTAGGCTTAGAAACAGAATTGCTTACAATAGGTGAAATCGCTAAAAAAGCAGCAACAATTGAAGATTATCTAGAAAAATACAAAGAAATGAGACATGAAGTCCAACCTATACTTAAAAACGAAACTAAAACTGAACTAATTAACACGATTAATCTAGAAAAATGCGAAAAATGTTTTTCTACCGACCACAAATTAGAAAATTGCCCAAAAACAATTCAAGAAAAAGTTAATAATTTACAGCAACAAGTAGAAACCCTATGTTCAACAATAGAAAAAACAGTCCTATTTTTCCAAGATAAAAATAGCCAAAAACAAGTAAACTCAGAAAATAGTCAAAAATTTTGCCAAAATCACCCCAATAGTGTTACACATAATACTAGCGAATGTAATAAAAGAAATTTTAAAAATAATTCAAATCAAAATAACCAAAGAAATTTTCAGTCCAATAATCAAAACAATAATTCAAGATATACCCAAAATAGACGTTATAACAATAACAACAATAATAATAATAGAAATAATAATAATCAAAACTATAACCAAAACCGCTCATATAATAATAATAATAATCGTCAAAATTATAATAACCAAAATAACAATCAAAATAACTATCAAAGTAGAAATAACGGGTATAGACCAAGAAACAATAATCAAAATTATCAAAGAGGCTGCACATATTGCGGCAACCCATATCACAGCGTAAATAACTGTGCCCAATTTCAACTTTCGCAAATTCAGGGAAACCGTTTACCAGCCCTTATGGGGTTACAGGGGTCTGGTCAGGTACAAACCCCACATCAATTTTCGACTCAAGGACAGCAACAACAAGCATTACCAATCAATCTCAACCTGACTCAATAAGAACCTACAATATTCTAACATTTAACTCAATTAACAAAATTCCTGTTTTAAAATTTTCGGACCAAACAGGCAATTTAAGATACTTACTTTTAGATACGGGCGCCAGTCTGTCTGTGATACATGAATCTTGCATCCCTACATTAAATATACCATATATAAATAAAAATGAAATAGTAATAATCACAGGAATTTCAGACAAAACTATAACGACCATTGGAACTTATAATATCTCCCTATTTGAATTACCATGTAAATTTCACATTGTACAAAACGACTTCGCTGTAAAATCAGTACACGGAATTTTAGGAAGTGATTTTCTGGACGAAAACAAAGTAAAAATTGATTATGAAAAGAAAACTATAACTATGAAAAACAAAGAAATACCCTTCTTTTATAAAAATGATATAGAACAAGAAATTTTAGATTCAAATTCATCAAATATTTCAAATATACAGGGAAATGTGCACGTAAAAAATGCCAGCATTGGAAATTCTACATCAACAGAAATTAAAGCTGCAGTTTGGCCAACCGCAGAAGAAATTAAAACTGACGTAGAACTAGTAGATGCAAACATTTCTCTATCAAGAAGCCCTAGTTTTAAGAAAAATAAATCCCGAAAAATTAAGTATTCTAAGGTCAAAGAAAATGACATAAATTCCTTTGATACTAACATAAACAAAATTTCAAGTATTTCAGAATGCACTACTCAGCAAAAAGCTAGCAATACCATCCAAAATGCTGATGCAAGCACATTCTGTCATACTGATGAAGTAGCTACTTTAAATTATGAAAAAGAATTACATAATATGTTAAATAATATTAAAAATGATGAACAAGATATCTTAAAAACAAATACATTAAATTATGCAATAAAAAATGACAATTTTGATGAAATAAATAATATTTTAATAAATGATATAATTCAAAGCAATACGTTTTGTAATACATATACATTACAAAATAATGCAGATATTCTCAATACATCGTACGATACAAATACATTTTGTAATACACATACATTACAAAATAATACAGATTTATTAAATAATGATGATACAAATATTCTTAATACATCGTACGATATTACTACATTTTGTAATACATACACATTACAAAATAATAAAGAATTATTAAATAATGATACAATAATTAAAAATATTGCCAAAATATATAACATAAACTTAAAACAAAAACCTATCGAAATATTTGATGAATCCACATTTACAAATAATGATATTAATATAAACATAAACAATGAAATTAATAATTACGAAATTAAAAATAAAAAACTAAATTTTTCTGATTTTATAAATTATAATTTTTCTGAAGAAAAATACGAGCAATTTTTAAGTTACTTAAAAGAAAATGAACCAGAAAATCACTCCCCCGAATATATACAAACAATAATGAGCCAAGAAGCCTTCCCTTTAACTTACCTAGACCACATTGAACAGAAAAACAAAAGAATTACAAAATTTGAAAATGAAATTTTTACAATAGAAAATAACTCAATAATAGAAAAACCCAGAGCACAAAAAGTTTTAGATTTAGCAGAATTGGATCATTTAAAGAGTACTCCCGAATACGAAACTATGAAAAATCTTATTGAAAAAAAACCATGACGTTTTTCAATTAAAAGACGAAAAATTAAGCCATGCAAATAATATTAAATTAAAAATTCGAACTAAAACCTCAGACCCTGTCTATGTCAAACAATATTTTATACCTTATGGACAAAGAGCCGAGATAGATCGTCAAATAAAAGAATTACTAGAACAAGACTTAATTGAACCTTCAAACTCACCATATAACGCTCCATTATTTTTGATTCCAAAAAAACCAGATAATAAAGGCAACGTTACATATCGCCTAATTTCAGACTTCAGAAAATTAAACAAAGAAATTATTGAACCAGAATTCCCAATTCCAAGAGTACAAGAAATTCTAGACGACCTGAAAGACGCAATTTACTTTACATCATTAGATCTTTATTCCGGGTTCTCCCAACTTCTGGTAGCTCCTGAAGACCGTGAAAAATTAGCATTCTCAACACATTCTGAACATTTTCAGCACAAAAGGGCTCCTTTTGGCTTAAGGAGCTGCCCCAAGGAATTTGTCCGCCTTATAGCAAGTGTTCTAAAAAATATTCCAAACGTACGAGTATATATCGATGATATTCTTATATTTTCTACTGATTTAAAAACACATTTCATAGCTTTAGAACGAGTAATCCAAAAATTAAGGGAAGCTAACCTAAAAATACAAATAAATAAATGTACATTCTTAAAACGAGAACTAATCTATTTAGGATTCAAAATTTCGGAAAAAGGTATACAGACCGACCCAAAAAAGGTAGAAGCAATTATGAAAATGCCCTCACCAAAAACTTTAAAACAAGTCAGAATTTTTAATGGAATGACAAACTACTATAGAAAATTTATTAAAAACTATGCAAATATAGCTCGTCCCTTGACTAATTTATTAAAAAAGGACACACCATTTAAATGGACAGAAGAAACTCAAAAAGCTTTTAACTTACTAAAAGAAAAATTATGTACAGCACCAGTTTTGATATTCCCAAATCTACAAGCTGAGTTTTCCCTATATACAGATTCCAGCGGTTACGGAATCGGTTGCTGCTTATGTCAAGGACCCAAGGGCAAAGAAAATCCTGTATGCTATATTTCACGAACTTTAACGACCGATCAACGGAAATACTCGACTTATGAACGAGAATTCTTTTCTATTTTCTGGTCAATTGACCACCTAAGAGGATATTTATATAAACATTTTACAGTTTATTGTGACCATAGACCATTATCTTTTTGCGAAAAATCAGAAAAAAATAAACGAGTTTTAAAATGGCGACATGAACTTTCCGACTTAGATTTTACAATAATATACCTTAAAGGTAAAGCTAATGTAGTGGCGGATTGCCTAAGTAGGCAAATAGAAATGCCACAAGAATCTAATGTCTTAACTCGTGCACAAAAACATAAACAAGAATACTCAAACATTACTAATAAAAATTCCGAAAATAAACAAGATAATAGCAATACTACTACACAAAAAAGAATTCAAAAACAGAGAAATTGTAAAAAACGAAAAATAATAGACAAACGGTCTTTGCCTAAAAATAAAAGAGGCAGGCCTCCTAAAGGGACAAGCAAAAATATTCAAGATACAAAAAATGCATTATTAACAGAATCTGATTTTAGTAGTGATGAATCATCCGAAATGTCAGATAACGATAACGATAACATAGTCAATAATGACAATATTAATTTACAATATAACAATAATTTAAATTTAAGCAATTTAGTATACTTAAAAGATTTATTACAATTTAGAAAAGATAACATAATTTATTTTATAGACGAAAACGGAAAAGCTTTGTGTAAAGGTGCGATTAATTTAATAAAAGCAGGAAAAATACAAAGTTTTTCTAAAAACAAAATTAATACTTTAAATATCCAAAAACATAGAAATAAAATTTATTTTGGCTTATGCATTAACCCTAAAGAATCAATTAAGTTAGTTTTAAATAATATAGAAAAATTAATTTTACAAGTAATAAAATATCTTAACAATTTTAATAATAAAAATAATTTAAGTATTGCTGAGAGCATATTTGTAGCCAACGTATCTTTTTCAGACATACTAAAGTTGATACATAAAATTGCTGAAAATAAGTTTAAAATAATAGTTTGTAAGCAATCTTTAATTTATGTACAAGAAAACGACAGAGAAGCTATTTTCAAAGAATTTCATGAATTACCTACGGCAGGACATAGAGGTCAAAAAGCCACTATTCAAAAAATTCGCCAGTCCTATTACTGGGAAAATTTAAAAGAATACGTGCAAACAAAAATTAGCCTATGTTTAAATTGCCAACTACGGAAAATTTCACGCCGCAGAGTTAAATTACCGATGAAAATAACCCAATGCTCGGGGGCGGTATTTGAAAGAATATCAATTGATATTATGGGTCCTATAGGAAATGTAGCAGCTGATGGCTACAAGTACATATTAATGATACAATGCCAATTATCTAAATTTTTAGTAGCCGTTCCCCTCAAAAATGTCGATACACCCACGGTAGCAACGGCATTTATTAACAATTTTATATGTTATTTTGGATCTCCTAAAATACTGCTTTCAGACAGAGGTTCTCAATTTATAAGTAACTTAATGAAAGCAGTAGCTAAAAGATTCAAAATAAAACAAATTACGACTACTAGCTATTCACCAACCTCAAACGGAATGGTAGAACGCTCAAATCATGTGATTACTGAATATCTTAGAAACTACACAAACAAATACAAAGATTGGCACATGTATATAAATTTAGCCAGCTTTTGCTATAATAATACGGTACATAGCTCAACAGGTTACTGTCCACACGAAATCGTATTTGGTTTACTAGCTCGCATGCCTTCAGAAGCTAAAATAAAAGAATCTGAAAAATTACCAACTTATAAAAATTACTTAATAGATTTAGTCTCGCGACTGCTAGGCATACGACAAATCGCAAATCAAAACTTATATAACGCAAAATTAACATCAAAACAATATTACGATAAAAATGTAAATATCACTGAATTTGAAATCGGAGATATAGTTTTCTTAGCAAAAGGAGGCGAATTGTCAAAACCAGACGATCCTTACACAGGACCATTTGTAATTGTACAAAAATTTTCCGATTATAACGTAAAAATTCAAAAAGTTGGAACTAACTCGACCCAAATAGTACATGTTAGAAGGTTAAAAAGACCAACAGTAAAAGCTAAACTCTAAAAACATTCTTTACAAAGTACTCTCTTTTCTTGTACATAAAATAAAATATAAAATATATATGACTCATTGTCATAAAAACTAAGTTACTTTAATTTTTTTTCCCTCTTTTAGCTTATATTTAAATATATCCTAATTACTAATATATTATTAATTTGTTTAGATACCATTATGCAGAAATATGTGCTCATCATTTTATGTTTTAGAATCATAAACTCTGAGTTTCTAATAGGATTTGACTGCAGCAGCGCTACTAACAACGTAACTACAATTTCCTTAACAAATATACCTAGCTGTAATATACAAAAACCAAAAGTCGAAACGACTAAAGAATATATAGCGCTGCTACAACTCAAAGAATACGAAAAACTCAAAGTTTACCAATGCTTAATAGAAATTCATCGAGTAGTCCAATCATGCAACGGGTACTTCAACTATGTGAAACCCATAGAAAGAGCAGAAGAAACTTTCATCATAGAGGTCAGTTCAGAAACGTGTAAAAATATCCACGAAACGAGAATTTATAAATATGACAATAGTCATGTAATTACTAATTTAAATATAAACGAAACAAAAACAGTACCAATCGTATTTTCCGGTTCAGCAGAAAATAATGAATGTACAGGTGGATTTTATAGCGATGAATTCGAGACATTTTCACACGTTTTTGTCCAAGGCCATATAAAAATAACATTATCACAGCAGTATGCATCATTAGACTTACATTCTAACATTGTACGTTTAAATTCAGGTGTGTCTTGTGAGTTCAATAAATATCATTGTATGGATATACAATATGGCCATACTTTCTGGAACAATTTAGAAGGTAAAGGCTGTATCTCAGACCATTATACTATTTTATATTACGGATTTGCCGAAAAAGTAACTGACTTTACGGATATTAAAAATAATATTACAACATATATATTGAACTCGCAACATACAACCTTTGCTTTTAAAATAATAGAAGAAACTTCTATTTGTCAAATACCAGCGTTAAGAACACTCCACCCACGTATACTAATCTTAGATAATAAAAAAGTTGTATTAAATCAAATTCTGCAACACATCCCTATCGGAAATACGGGCGTACAAGATTTAGATCTTTTTACATACGTAAATCAAAAATTCGTTTTTACAGAACACCATATAAATTTACAAGCAGATAAATTATATTTACATATGTTGAGAAAAGAATGTGAATTAGAAAAATCCATACTCCAAAATAACCAAATCCTAGCCACATTATCCCCAGATCATTTTGCATACTCAAAATTTGGAATTGGCCATTACGCAAAAGTAGTCGCAGAAGTGGTTTACATAATACGTTGTACACCGGTCAGGGTACAAATGGTTCAAACTGAACGTTGTTATAACGAATTACCAGTTTTAAAAAATAATAAAACATTAAAATTTTTAACCCCAATAACAAGAATCTTAATTAACCAACCAACGGAGGTAAGCTGTTCAACGATTTTACCACCAATTTTCAAAATCAATGACGTTTGGCTAAAATTTTTACCAAACCCTTTACCAGCACGAGAGCCAGTTATTTTGAAGCCAGACACCAAGATTTCTTGGAAATATGAGCCGATAAAGAACCTGGCAACAAGCGGAATTTATTCCGAAACAGAATTAGAAAACCTACAAAAAAGTATTTTGTTCCCAATGGAACGAGAATCGCTTTTAAACAGCATAGCGAGATCATTGAATGGCGAAACCTCAATACATCAAGACTTATACAAAAATCTATTAACACAAAACTCCATATACACAATTCTGGATCACTTTTTCGATACAGTAAAAAAAAGATTTTTGGGACTTCAGCCTCACATCAGCCGGAATATTAGGAATACTTTCCATATTCTACGTAATCAAATCAGTTTTATCAGCAATTCTAAATTTTTTCCAATTACATCGAATATATGGATTCTCATTTTACTTATTAGGAGCAATTTTTACATCTGTCACAAATTTCCTAATACAACTTTCAAATTACGAAAATAAAAATAATCATTCAAAAGTCAACACAAATCCTATCATAGAATATCAAACTAAAAACGACGAAGTAAAAATTAACATGGAACAAAACAATCATAACAATCCAGTCTTCAACCCCCCTCCACTACCTACCGAACCCCCTTACATTGAACCCAAATCATATCATTCCTTCGACAAAAACTTTAAATTTTATAATAAACACTAATCACATTATTATTTCAACATATCAATTTTATTCTTCAATTCTCCTAATTTGATTTTCCGAAATCAAACCTTTTGTCAGTTTTAAAATAATTTATTATAAAACTACCAAAGCTTAAGCGGGGAGGAGTACCTAAGTAAGGGAACCTTACACAATTTGAATTAATACAACAAAATAATAAAATTTTTGTAAATAGTTATTAATAAAAAGTTTTTATAAAAAAATTATTATTAAAAAAAAATTGTTATAAAAAAAAAAAAAAAAATAATAATTATCATAAAAATTTCGCTAACATTATCTTTTAAGAAAACATAAATATATAAGTTACTAACAATACATAAAATAAAATTTTGTAAAGTGACAACACTGTAATTTGCAACGTAAGATAAACCTGCAAGTCAATGCACTCTAATAAATGTAAAAATCACATAATAAGTCAAATTAGCAAATAAGACAAATTTGTAACTACTAATACTGAATAGAATAAGTAATATCTGGTTACCGAACCAGATTCAAAATAAAAACTAACATTTTTATTTAGAAACTAGGGGTGGAGATGTTATGCAATAACTAACAAAATAATAAATAATTAATAATAATTTATAAACAATTAATAATAAATAATAAACAATTACCCAAGATAAGATTTATAAATAAAACATGTAAATACTATTTAAGCTTATTAATCAAATAGGAAATGTTTTAGATTAAGAAATAATAACATAAAATTAGGAAAATATAGTTTACTATTACGTAAACTATAACATAAAATTAAGTAATAATTAAGGAATTAACAAATAATAATATTTATATTTTGAATATTTAAAATAACTTAAATAAAGAATCATTAGTATATAAGAACATAAAAATTGTAAGACGAGAGTGAGTTAAGATAAAAATCTCGCGACGACGTGTACCTTTAATCGTTAATAAATTCAGTCTTTATAAAATCTGTGTGTTATTTATTTCAAGGTCTCCTACCGTCCAGACAAGCCATGAGTAAGTACATCATATCTTTATATTAAAATTCATTCGTCAGCAGTCTTATAGAGTTCATACACTTTATAATAATAATAATAATATGCTTATAATACAATACTATAAGATTACTTCATTTTTTACTAATGAATGTTCATTCATTATTTTTATAATACTTATTATTTATTTTACGTTATGATAAACATAACAATTCTGAAACATTATATATGTTGGGAAACCTTCAGTAAATCCATTTCTGCCATTATTTTTTCGGAAAAACCCCGGGAAATTCCGGAAAATGGGAAAATGCGTTTTAAGAAAAATCGCAATATCTCATTTGCCGCCATTTTTATTTTGAAAATTTTTTTTTCAAAATTTTTTTCAACCGAAATCCCATTGATCTGTATGAAAAAAAATTTTGATTTCGGCCATTAAGGTCGATTTTAGCCTGTTTTAGAATAATTTCACATTTTCAATACTTTTTTATTTAATTTTCCGTAAGGGGTTAAAATAATTGACTTTAGAATCGAATAGCCAGGGAAAAAGTAGTCCTAAATAAAAAAAAAAATTGCTCTTTTCGATGAAAATTAACAGAGTTATGGTCAAGTAAAGATAGTGTCACAAATTACCATTTTTATACTAATTCCAATTTTAGGGTCCATAACGACATTATAACTTGAAAAATGCATAACTCGCTTAAATTTTATCGTAAAAAGAAAAGTTTAGGATTATTATCGAATATTTTTTCCTTGACTATTCGTTTATCCAATAAAAAAATTAATTTTCTTGACAGAAATTTATTTTTTTTGATAAAAAATGATAATAATCAAAAACAGTCCTTAACATGCTACATTAGTTTTTGACCAAAAAAAAACTTTTTATTGACTAAACTAATTTTTTTCTTGCATAAAAGAATAGCCAAGGAAAAAATATTCGATAATAATCCTAAACTTTTCTTTTTACGATAAAATTTAAGCGAGTTATGCATTTTTCAAGTTATAATGTCGTTATGGACCCTAAAATTGGAATTAGTATAAAAATGGTAATTTGTGACACTATCTTTACTTGACCATAACTCGGTTAATTTTCATCGAAAAGAGCAATTTTTTTTTTTATTTAGGACTACTTTTTCCCTGGCTATTCGATTCTGAAAGCAAAAAAGTCAATTATTTTAACCCCTTACGGAAAATTAAATAAAAAAGTATTGAAAATGTGAAATTATTCTAAAACAGGCTAAAATCGACCTTAATGGCCGAAATCAAAATTTTTTTTCATACAGATCAATGGGATTTCGGTTGAAAAAAATTTTGAAAAAAAAATTTTCAAAATAAAAATGGCGGCAAATGAGATATTGCGATTTTTCTTAAAACGCATTTTCCCATTTTCCGGAATTTCCCGGGGTTTTTCCGAAAAAATAATGGCAGAAATGGATTTACTGAAGGTTTCCCAACATATATACTGTTTCAGAATTTTTTTTCAAGCTTATATTTATGATTTTTAACCATTTTCCCGAAAAGCACTAACGCCGGTCGAGAGCCGCCTAATGAGTTTGATTGGCCATAACTCGGGCTGTTTAAGACCTAGAAGGCTGAAAATTTCAGGATTTTCCTATCTTTATGTTATAAAAACATGGGGAAAATTTGAGGCCGATCCGATGACCCGACCTGCCCACCATTGCTGTTTTGGCAAAGAAAGACTCTATTATATTATTCATCTTTTGCTAGATATTGGTTAAGTCTTTTACATAGAAAAGATTTTCATTCTCGTTAAATAAATTTTTATCTCTCACTATCTAGAAATTTTTTCTTTATTTTAATCTATTCGACAATTTCGCAAACATTTTTGTTTTATCTAATTTTGCTCATAATACTTTGTCTATAAAATGTTTTAAATTTAAAGAACAGTTGACTATTTGAAGTTTTCAAACATTTTATAGGTTCCGAATTTCGGAGATTTCGTCTTTAGGTCCCCATGGAGGCTTACGTTCCGGTCGTAGATGATTCTCTTTATCTACAGGTTTTTTTTTTTTGCATCTTGAGATTTCCGGTAATTATCGATTTCTATTATGCCCAATTTTATTACAAGATCTTTATTTTGTACAGCTTTACGTTGGTTTTGATATTTTTCGACCTCACTTTTATCTAATTTAATTACTAGCTCTTTATCAGTTTTTTGTTTCAATTTGCCCTTTGTAGTTATTTTTATTAGAGGAGTATAATGGTTTTCGCTTAAATGTAAATATATAAAATCTGAATTATTATTATTGCCCGTATGATGTACATAGTTAATTGTTTTAATTTTATTTTTATTTTTATTTAAATCGTGCATTTGTACGCATAAGTTAATTTTATATTTATTTAAAAAAACAAATAGCGCATCTGCGTTCCCCCAAGTATTTTTCTTGTTTAATACATTATTGGCTTCTTTGGGTTCCTTGGCTACTTGTATATGTTTACTATATTTTAAATAATTTTTTAATTTATGAAAGTTTAAATCACTTTCCATTAATACAAGTAAAATGTGGAATAGATATTCCTTATTATACTTAATTTTTAAATCTCTTATAAAAGTTTCTTTAGGTTCAGCGCATACGTCAGTATGTAAATATCTCACGAGATCACTGTTAAAATTCGACATGCGACTATTTCCGTCTTTATTATTTATTTCTCTCTCTTCGAGAGGTATTTCTACTATTCTTTTTAATTTATCTGAGCCGTTGCTTGGGCATATATTTTTGTATGTCCTCAAGTCGGCTTTGTTTTGTTTATTATTATTATTTTCACACTTCATTGTATTATTTTTACTATATACTTTTAATTCATCATTTTTATTATTTTCTGTTTCTTGTTTTTCATTTATTTCTTTAATATATAATTTGGTTTCGATATCTTTATTAGTTATTTTACCTTCAATTTTCACATTAAATTCTCCTTTAAAGTTTTCATTATTATTATTTTTTAAGTTACTGTTATAAAATATTTTTTCCATTATACTTCGTGGGCTTATGTTTTTTCTTTCGTTATTAATCTTTATATCCTCTATAATTTTAATTTTGGGCTTTTTTCTTTTTTGTAGTTCTTGTTGAAAGAACACATTTTTGAGTCTTCTTGATTTTGCATTTTTAATTCTAGTAATTGTCTATTATGCATTGGGTCATCTGAGCTATTTGTGACTGAATTTGGTCTCATTTCGTCTTCCTGATTTAACATTCTCGGGAGGGAGGGGGATCTTGTGTCTTGTATGACTCTTGGGGACATTTGTGGGTAAACATAATCCATTCCTCTCCTTCTAGGCGGTAGGGGTGGAATTTCGGGTCGTATTTTTCTTGGCCTACCGACGGGTCTTTTTAATGGTAGCGCCTCATTTAATATATTTTCGACAAGCTTACGTTTTGTTATTGTTCTTTTGCTTCTCGTAACAATTATTTTCTTTTTCTTCGTAATTCTGGCTTTTTTTGGAATTACGTAATCTGAGTCAGAACCAGATTCTTGCGTAAATTTAAAATTTTTCTTATTAGTTAGCTTTCTTTCTATCTTTGCGATTTTACACAAACGTGTATAATTTTTTGAATCGGACTCTAAAATATTATTGAATACATCTTTATTTGACAATTCAAAGGGTTTAACTTTTAGTTGGTCTGGATATGCTTGACTTTTCCCTGTTAGAGAATTTTTTGAGAGTAAGCCCGTTGCTAAATTATCTTTTTCTGGTCTATGTAAAATTTCAAATTCCATTTCCGAGTCCCAATACTCTTCTTCCGGCTCTTGTCTGATTTCGTAGTTTAAAAGATTGACAATCGGAGCTTCTAACTCGATAACTTCGTTTGAAATATTTATGCATCTCACATATGCTTGTCCGTTTATATTTGTCGCGAGTGCATTTTCGATAATTAAATTTGGATCTAAATCTAAATGTGGTAAATATCCCTCTCTTATATCTAAATTTTTTACGCATAAGTATATGTTCTCGCAAGAGTTGGGTTGAATTAAAAATTTCTCTCTTTGTAAAAATGTAGTCGCATTTTACCCAGATCGATTTTCCCTTCATATCTCTGTAAGTTATCTAGACCTAATATCGCATCTGCTCCGAATGAAAAATTATCGTCAATAACGTGAAATAGGCAGGGTAAATTATTTATCTGTAACATAACAGATCCCTTTGTAAGGACTTCTTTTTGTGTAATTCCTAAGATTTTTACTTGAACTCGTGTATTAACATATTCTGAATATCGCAGAGCAGATTCTTTTACTAAGCTAATACCAGCTCCACTATCAATAAAAAAGGTCCCTTTTCCCCCGATAAGATTTTCACTATTTAATCCAACTACTGGTGGGATTTTCTTTGCGCTTGCGAACATAACTTTTGCCGTTGTAGGGATGTTTTGAAAAATATTTAGCTCGACACCACTCAGCGTCGAGCGGCATACAAGTTTAAATGCTGCTGATCATTAGAATTTTCCCTTCTCATATTGGTATTATTATTTCGATTTCCGTTGTTTATATTTCTTTCTTGATTAGTATTGTTGTACCTTGGCTGATTTTCTCTCGGAAAATTATTTGCATTTGTAAAATTACCATTATTGTTACTACGCAGCATGCTATTTCTGTTAAAATTATCGCTGTTATTATAATTTGGTCTATTTTCATTGCTTGGGAAATTATTGTTGTTATTTCGATTAAAATTATTTGTGTTTCTTTCACGTAACCCGTTTTGATTTGAATATAAAATCTTAAATTTTGATTTTGATTATTAAAACGATTAAAATTTTGTCTGTTGAAATCGGGGTTCCGATTATTTACAAAATTATTACTTCGAAAATTATTATTTCCTTGCCCGCCAAAATTTCCGAATCTACTATTAAAATTTGCTTGGTTATTAAAATTTCTATTATAATTGAAACCTGAAAAACGATTTTGCGAATTATAATTATTTCGCGGCCCCATTTATCCTTGGTTCGTGTTGTTTTGATAACTTGACCAAAATGGGTACGGGTAAGGTCGATAATTTTGATTTGTTTGTCTTTGTTCTTGATTTTTCATTTCTTGCATTTTTTCTTCCGTTGGAATGTCTCCTGATTCGATCGCTTTAAATAGTTTTTGACAATTTTGAACTTGATGACTCCCTTTGCAGAAAACGCATTCTATTTTTGCTGCCGTTGCGGTCTTAACGTTTGCCGTCGCTGAGGCTAAAAGAGCCCAAAGATTTCCTAAATCGGTGTTTTGAAAATTATTCGAATCTGAATCAAAATTATTATTTCTCGTTTGTGGATCAACAGTGCGTAGAGTTGCAATATTTTTATTAGGTTTTGCAGCACAATTTTCGTGTCTTTGGAGTACCTTACTCCTGCCTTCCAAATTCACTGCAATATTTGCGGCTTCCCTCAGTGTGGTCGTTTTTTTAGCCGATACCCTATATTCCGGTGGGTCCCTTAATCCGTATAGAAAACATTCTAACGATTCTTGTTTTGTTCTTGTTTTTTGGTATTCTTTTTCCCCTTGTCTCATACTAACCGAAGAGTCGTATAGGGACAAAAGTCTTTGTTCTAACGTTTGAACTCGTAGTGCATAGTCGGCTACGGGTTCATCTTCCTCTTGTTCAACCCTTCTAAGTTCTAACCTGATAGTATCTGCATCTTGTATACCTCCGAACGTTTTAAGATCTTGCAATAACTGTTCAATAGAGTCATATCCTGGTGCCGTACCTCCATAAGCTAGTTGGGCTCGTCCCTTTAGTTTTGTGGAAATCGTGTTTAAGATCCACTTTTCACTGTTTGGTCCGTAAGTAGTTAAAATATCCCGTATAACTTTCGCAAATGCGCTTAAGGTTTCTGGACGGCCATCATAATTTGGGATTGTTGTTAGGGCTGCATTAAGCGGTATGTTTCCATATGGGATTCCCGACCCTTGGGTATACATAACTCTTCGTTCGCGTGGTTCTCTGTGGTTATTCATTTGTATACTTTCAGTGGGAAAACGTATTATTTCAACCATAGGCTCATTATTGATAAATAATTGTGGCTCGTCTTGTTCCTCTATTTCATCTAATACCGGTTCTCTTAACAGTCTTCTTCTTACAGGCGGTCTTATAAACGGCACGTGATATCTGACGTTATTTTGTATATCCGCTTCCTCAGGTGATTCTGTCCGGTATTCGGGGTTTTCTGTATTGTTTAAATCGTTAGGTAAAACTGGACGAGGTAGCAAAACGTCATTCTGACCAAGTTGTGCCCTATATCTTTCTAACTCGCTAACCAGGATATCGTTTTGTTCCTGCATTCTATGTACCTCACTAAGGGTTATTGTCCTGTTAGGATTTTGTGTACTATTTTCCCCGGCTGACATTCTTCTAAATTGTTCTGTTATATGTTCTATATTACCGTTATTAGTGCCGCTTATATTTGGAATATTTCTTTGTGTAACTTGTTCGTTTTCGTCTCCCATATCACCTAAATCCGAGATATTATTTCTTCCGATTCTTAAATTTTTTGCGATACTTTTAAATTTTCTAAATTTTTCTTTAATTTTTATTTTATGTTTGGGTGGAATTTTGTAATATTTATATTTATGATTTTGGATTTAGAACAAGATATTAATGCAAGGTTTAAAAAAAATTTTTTTTTATGGTTTTCGATAGTTTATTCAAAAAAAAAAATTATCAGTTAAAAAAGAGAAAAAGGTGAAAGTTCTATTTTATAGACTGCCCTATATATATGTTGCTAAATGTAATTTCGTTTAATGCTAAATGCTTTTTGCGCGTGCGTAGTTAGTTTGGTAAGATTTTGCAAAATTCAAGCTTTCTTTGCACAAAATCTAAGCTGCTTGCTTGTATGCTGTCTATATCCAAGGGGTTATGGAATATGTGAATGTTTGCCTAATATTAGGTGTTAATATGTTAATTTTTTTTATTCTTATTATTTATTATTATATATTTTTTTTGGAATTAACCCTTGTTAAAATAAGATTATTATGAATTATCAAAATAAATTACTGCCCGCAAGTCGCGTATTGCTAGGTTTAATCAATTCAGTAAAGGTATTACTAAGATATTTTGTGTAATTTCAAAGGCAAATGTATTACGTGTAGATCAGAAGTTTTTTGTAGATGTATATATTAGAAGTATTTTTCGTAATTAAGTATATACGTGTATTGATAGTAAAATATTCTGATTTGTAAGTTACGTCGAAATGTTTATTGTCTCGAATGTTTATTTAAAAAATTTTAACTAAAATGTACTCACAGTACTGCAACGATGAAAATCCAGTTTCCTGACATTTTCTGTCGTTTGGATGACTTTGGTACTGCTTGGCTCTCTCGATCTCTGGATACCGCTGGTCCTGTTGACTGAACTCCAATGATATTGATTTTGCGTCTTGATCCCTTTTTGTTCTTGTAAAATCCTTGTTTGGGCGCCTGAATGTATACGATGTTCTTTCCTTCTATGTAAGATTTTGGTATTTATCTGGATGTCCTTTTTTTTGAAAAATTATTGATTTTTCTCAAAATCTCTTTGCTGCTTGCAAAAAAAAATTTCCAATTTTTTTTATGTTGATTATCTATTCCTGACACCTCCGAATATCCCACCGGAGCGTCCAATTTGTTGTGTTTGGATGTGAATAAACACAGATAAATGAGGATATTCTTATTCGGGTTTAGCCTGTTGGCTAAACTCATTTACTGGTGACAGGAATTCAAATAACTAAGTCCTTTTTTGTTATTAAAATGCTGATTTATTGACTTATAAAATGGCTGGCCGTGCTTAGATCTCTTAATAGCGGTAGAGAGACAACCTGAGTACAAGTTAGTTAGTTCAGTCAGTTCTGTATTTCAGTTCGTTCTGTTTAAGGGACTACATGGTCCCAAGTTCTCTCTGCTCTCCCTCTGCCGGTCAGGAGCTTGTGCGAGAGCTTTTATAAGCTTACGCTTGAGGGAATAGAGGAGGGGATGCGCGTAGTTGGCTTAACGCGGAAAATTTAGTGTCCTTAGTAACAGTGTCTCCAATCATTGGTAATTAGTCTGTCAAAGCGCATGATGGGGGTGGCTTTATTCCCACCTTCAGGACTTCGTGTGAGGTCTTATTATGCACTTTCTTGCACGTGCGGTTTCTCGGAATGATGGTGCTGATGAAGCATTTTTAATTATAATATCATATTATTTTAATTCTAATAAATCTGTCTAGACGTAATTCTTGGTATTTATATTTAATCAATTTGTACCTAACGGTACACTTTACTGCAACTGTAAATTATTTTTCCTCCAATGCCTGACACGGGTAACATCATTGTAAAAATTGGCAGGTGTAATCTTTTGGCCAAGGAACTCTTAATTAAAGAGGCTTGAGAGCACTGATCCACTAATGCCCTAGCTAAGGATAGATAACCATTTCCTCCAGAAATCCTAATCAAGGCTGTTGCCAGTAAAGATTGATTTAATTGTCAAGATGAACTAGCTAAACTCACCTGTTCTGTAGAAATAGCACTTTTATTTGATTCTTTGGGTTGAGTTGATTTATCAATAGTAGAATTAATAATATTTGAATCTTGCTGTTTATTATTTTTACTTTTATTAATATTAGCATTGTTACTTCTATTATTAATATTAAAATGAATGGTTGTATGGTGTTTACCATTACAAACCATGCATCTTTTTTTTGAATAACATTTTTCAGCCGTGTGCTTTAGTCCTAAACAGTTATAACAACGCTCATTTTTCTCTAAAAATTCTTTTCTTTGATCAACTGATTTATTTTTATATTTACTACAAAATTGAAACAAGTGATTCTTAGAACAAATTATACATTTTAATTGATTTTTGACAATATTATTCCCTTTTTTAACTTTGCCATCAGTTTTTGTAAATAATACTTTAGCTGAGGCTGAAAAATTTTGATTCTTATTTTTATTATCAAAGCATTATTTATTATTGGTCTCTTCTATTGATTCTAAAATGGAAGATTGCTTTTCTAAAAATTCTAAAAGCTTACTAAATGTAAGAGGATCAGAAATGCTTGCTACAGTTGCAGGTTCATTTGAATAGGAATTACTCAGAAACATTTCCCATTGCTCTCTAGTTTTGATATCTAATAATGATAAAACCTGAAATATTAACAAATCATCCCAATGTTCAACCGGTCTACCTAAACCTTTTAGAGCAGCTAAGGGAGTATTAATACCAGTTAAAACTCTTTTAATTTCAATTGAAGAATTTTTGGACATATTTTTAATTGAGTAAATACCCGAAACATGCGCATTTACCAAACGCTTTTTAATTTCAAATTTTTCTTTCAACTTGTTCCACGCCACTTCAAAATTTGCTTCAGTAATTTCAAATGGCTGAATCAAGTCTAACGCAAAATCAGAAAAAATTTAGAACTTTAAATACTGATGTTGACGATGCGATGTTGATTCAACAAAGATTTAAGTGGTTAACTTAACGATTTTAATTTTGCTTGAATCAACAAAGTATTTGTTGGTCTAATGTTTTTATTTGACAATTCAACGTTTAATCTTTCCATTCAACAAACCTACAATACTAATCATATTTCAGTAACGTAATACGTTTAGTTTGTCTTATATTTTTTTACGTGTGTATATCTTAATATAAAAATTTATTTGTCTGTCTGTTTGTCTGTACCTTAATGACTCAAGATCCTTCGAACCATTTGGCATGAAACCGGTGTCAAAATAAATAAAAGAAGGCTGCGGGTTACATAGGACATAGATTTTTTGCTCAGCTATCGTAGTTTTTGAGATATTTAATTTTTATTATTTTTGAACTTGATAAAATTTTTTTAAATTTTTAACAAAAATTGAAATATCTCGAGACTATCGAAAAATTTTTGTATCGCACTTTATAGTATTTGATTTGGCACCAATTTTTACGTATTCTCTGAAACTTTTATTCAAAACGAAGGTATCTTTAAAATTTTATCAAATATTTTCGAAGCTGGTAAAAAAATTTTTGTACATATATATAAATATATTTTTTGGACAGTAACAATATGATAATAATAAAAATTAATAATAAAAAATGATTAACAACAATACCGGGAACAGTACAGGCGGGGGCGGAGCCTCCTCTCTCATCTATGCTAGTAATTAGACTGAGCGAAGCTCAGAGCGACAGAATGTCGAGTTTGTGTGCACGATAACTCTTTAATGATATTGTCGATTGGCTTCAAAATTTGACAGATGCTCTCAAATGAGACAAAGACGAACTGATTAAATTTGTAGCCAATTTGGTACGCACATTTAAGAGTAATAGCGAAAAATCTAACTCCTCATCAAAAAATTACATTTTTTAAAATTTTAATATTGAGAGTTTTGATACTTACGAATAAAAAAGAACTTTTCACATTACCTAGGGGCATTCGAGGTTGAAAAAAACATTTTTATTAAAATTTTTAATTTTTCAACCCAACATATTTTCCAATTTTCTAAGATGGTGGATTGAAAAACTTGAAAAAGTCAACTTTTCACATTAGAAACTTTTTTAAGGCTAGAAAAATGAATTTTGCATGGAAAATATTTAATTTTTCAACCCAACATGTTTTCCGATTTTCGAAGATGGCGGACTAAAACCTTGAAAAATCAACTTTTCACATTACAAGGAGGATTTTTAAAGCGAAAAAAATGAATTTTGGGTGGAAAGAATTCAATTTTTCAAAATGACATATTCTTCAATTTTCCAAGATGGCGGATTGAAAAACTTGAAAAAATCAATTTTTCACATTAAAAAGGAGTTTTTTAGGGCAAGAAAAATAAAAATTGGGTGAAAAATATTCAATTTTTCAACCCAACAAATTTTCTGATTTTCCAGGACAGTGGACCATTAAACTAAAAAAAATTAACTTTAACTTTACCAGGGGGTTTTTAAGGCGAGAAAAATTAATTTTGAGTGGAAAATATTTAGTTTTTCAACAACATATTTACCGATTTTACAAGATGGCGGACCATTAAACTTAAATAAATTAACTTTTAACCTTACGCAGGGGATTTTGGGGAAAGAGATATGAATTTTAAGTGGGAAATATTTAATTTTTCAACCCAACATATTTTAAATTTTTATTAAATTTTTCAATTTAACACATTTTCCGATTTTCCAAAATGGCGGACCATAAAACTTAAAATAATTAACTTTTAAGTTTACAAGGGGGTTTTTTAGGGTAAGAAAAATGAATTTTAAGTGGGAAATATTTCATTTTTCAACCCAACATATTTTCCAATTTTTCAATATGGCGGAATGAAAAACTTGAAACATTCAACTTTTCATATTACAACGGGATTTTTAGAACGAGAAAAATGAATTTTAGGTGAAAAATATTGAATTTTTTAATCCAACATATTTTTCAATTTTCCAGGACAGCGGACCATTAAACTTAAAAAAATTAACTTTTAACTTTACCAGGGGGTTTTTAAGGCGAGAAAAATTAATTTTGAGTGGAAAATATTTAATTTTTCAACAACATATTTACCGATTTTACAAGATGGTGGACTAAAAAATTGAAGAAACCAACTTTTTACATTATAAGAAGGTTTTTTAAAGCAATAAAAATGAATTTTAGGTGGATAATATTTAATTTTTCAACCGAACATAATTTTCTGATTTTCCAAGATATTCAAAAGAGTTTTTTAGAACGATAAACATGAATTTTGAGTGGAAATTATTCAATATTTTTGACCAAAAATTCATAATTCTTACTCTAAAAACCCCCCTTGAAAAGTTAAGTTAAATCCCCTGGCAATTTATTTGACAAAGAATGTCAAAATATTTTCACTCAAGAATGTATTAGATGTAACAGATAATTTTATGACATTCATACAGATGAAAATAACATTTAAGAAAAAATAAATAACATTAAATAAAAATAACATTTAATAACATTAAAATAACATTTACAATGTACGCACATTTAAGAATAATAGCGAAAAATCTAACTCCTCATCAAAAAATTACATTTTTTAAAATGAAATTGAAATTATTCAATATTTTTGACCAAAAATTCATAATTCTTACTCTAAAAACCCCCCTTGAAAAGTTAAGTTAAATCCCCTGGCAATTTATTTGACAAAGAATGTCAAAATAACATTTAACATTATAACATAACATTTAAGAAAAAATAAATAACATTAAATAAAAATAACATTTAATAACATTAAAATAACATTTACAATGTACGCACATTTAAGAATAATAGCGAAAAATCTAACTCCTCATCAAAAAATTACATTTTTTAAAATTGTAATATTGAGAGTTTCGATACTTACGAATAAAAAAGAACTTTTCACATTACCTAGGGGTATTCGAGGTTGAAAAAAACATGTAAGAAAAAACACGTAACATTTTTGTTAATAAAGTTTTTAATTTTTCAACCCAACATATTTTCCAATTTTCTAAGATGGTGGATTGAAAACCTTGAAAAAATCAACTTTTCACATTAAAAGGAGATTTTTTAGGGCGAAAAAATGAATTTTGCATGGAAAATATTTAATTTTTCAACCCAACATGCTTTCCCATTTTCCAAGATGGCGGTCTAAAAACTTGAAAAACCAACTTTTCACATTACAAGGAGTATTTTTAAAGCGAAAAAAATGAATTTTTGGTGAGAAACATTCGATTTTTTAAATCGACATATTTTTCAATTTTCCAAGATGGCGGATCGAAAAACTTGAAAAAATCAATTTTTCACATTACAAAGGAGTTTTTTAGGGCAAGAAAAATAAATATTGGGTGAAAAATATTCAATTTTTCAACCCAACAATTTTTCTGATTTTTCAAGATGGCGTATTATTAAACCTAAAAAAAATTAACTTTTAACTTTACAAGGGAGTTTTTGGGGCAAGAAATGCTTATAAATAGCTTCAACAGGCCATTATTCATAATACATGTGAAAAAAAATGCATTTATACATAGCTAAACCATCAAAATTTGCCTTTTAATGAAATGAAAATCTGTAAAAATATTATTTTTTTCTATATTTACTACGAAAATTATTAAATCTGATTACTAAACTAAGGTTTCTGACAAAATATTCTCAAAAAGCGAGTTATTCATGTTATTTTTTTTGTACGCAGACCAATAAAACTTGTGTTTTTTGTAGCTCAAAAAGCACAATATGTCAATAAAATCATAAACTGCTTATGAAGAAATTTTAAAGATTTAAATAATTTTTTTATGGTTATCAATGGAAAAACGATTTGAACACAAAATCTTATTGTTTAGCGTACTTTGAACTACTACTTTTTAGTCTTTATTAAGTATACCAAACAGCAAATGCTGAACATACGATTATAATATATAGATTTATAAAATATTTTGGTTCGATGAGTGTGAATATGAAGTCAGTGTTAACTTAAAATGGTTTAGTTGCCCACAATAGGCATTTTCACAATATGCTTTGCGGGATCTTCAAGATTTTGACAAGTTACTTCTGCTTAGTATATCCTCTTAGTTAGTGTTGTTACAAGTTTAAATAGGAAGCGTCGCCATGGTTCTTACATGTATTAAGATAGGGACTTTAGGGGATTAGGGACTTAGGGACTTTTTATGTTTAGACCATGTATTTTTAGTGATCCTTTTAAATATTACCACAGCATTCTCTACGAAGGTATTGCGGAATAATTAAAACAAAATTGAGTAAAAAAATGATATTGGAAAAAAGTTTGTTAACTCACTAGGTAGATTAGAATAGTAAGTAACTCATCTATTATACCACTATGGACACGGGATAAAAGGACCCCAAGCACCGTGTTAAAAAGTGAGGCTAAATCAAATGTTTATAATTGTAAATATAAACTTGATATGCCTTGATCGCGAGTGATTAAATTTTTTCGATTTCAGCAACTACCTATTTTTTCGATTTTTCTAAGGTAATGGATCTCCTATGAAATAAAAATTAATTTTTGTTTTTTTTTTCGTGAATTTCAGTCTAAACTTGAAAATTTGAGACTATTTAGATGTATTTCTCACTTGCAGAAACTGAATAATTACTTTTTAAAAAAAAAAATAATTTGTTTAATTTTTACAGTATTTTGGAGCCGCTCTGACCCACCAAGGGGCGCTAAAAATAAACTAAGGCGTGGTCAGCTTATTTTGTTGGTGTATATAATTTTTCCAGGAAAATTTAAAATTTAGACCATGACCGATTTAATATACATATCCCGGAATGCTCTTTTCAGTAATTTATGATTAATCAATTAAAATTTAATATCTTCGGTAGGTTAAGGTCTTAAAAGCGTTAGGATTTTGCGTATCGGCATCCTTGTCTTACTCATGTAAAAAAATACGGATTGCAACTTTAAATAAATAAAAAAATTTTTTCAATAATACTTAATTATTACTATTCAAAGCTTAAAAATGAATTTTATTAACTTAATTTTGGCATTAAATAAATTATTTATTATTTAAACAATATTATTTAATTATTTATAAAGAAAATAAATAAATAAAAAAATATAATAAATGACTCTACCTCAATAGCAGAATAAACGTTTATTTTTTATACATTTTTTTAAGTAAAACCATAAAAAATGACGGTCGATTGTAAATTTTAAGGTCTCTTTTTATTTATTAGGACTTTATTTAACAACTCATTAAAAAAAATATCTAAGTTTTGTATTTTAAATGCTTTTTTTTCATTTTTTTAAATTCCCCATAAGAGCCTGTGTTAATTTATTTTTTATTTATTTATTTTCTCAAAAACTTTTCGGGCAATTATAAAAAAAAAAACGTGTAAAATTAAATTATATTTACTTTATTTTCTCCAAGTTTCAGCTTTTTTTTTGCATTTTAATTCTACCGCTCTTAAGACCTTAATAAAAAAAATTTAAACCTATTAAAAGAATTTAGAAATATTAGTAATATTAATATTAATAATAATTTTATTAATATTAATAATAATATTTATTAATATAAGATAGACAAATTTTTAAGTTAACAAACATTTTGAATACACAATCTTTAAAAAAAAGCATAAAAAATAATCAATAACTGCATATAACAAAGGAAACTTTATACCTTCTCCGCATGCATAAACAATATATATGTAGCACATCTTTTTTGTACATAAAAAATACAAGTTCTTGGTGATTTTATAAATATGCTGAATCAGCAGAGCGGCCATCTTAGAATCTATAGTGGGATCATAACTTTTGAAACTTTGGACCTCTGCCCGTTTCATCTCCTATTCCTGAATTTAATTTATATAAATTGTATGACATTGGATCCAAGGGATTAATTTTTGTAGGTTTCTAAGTCGCTGCAATACAAAATAGAAGTAGCTGATTTCATCAGTTTCAATATTGAGCACGGCTTTTGTTTTAAAACGTATCCATGCAGGTAGTTAAACGATATCGCCAATTTTCAAAGTATACTTTATAATTAATGTGTACTTTGCAATTATTAATTGAATAGATATAATATGATCTAAGAGAGAGCCTCGGTAGCTCTGTGGTTAGGGCGTTGGACTTCGGACCTGAAGGTTCGCGGCTCGATTCCCGGGTATATCAACATCAAGTTTTTTTCTTTGCGAAAAATTCTTGATGTTCTTCCACCGTGAGTTCTAGGATTGAGGCATCCACCTAATGTTAAAAAAAAAAAAAAAAAAAAAAAAAAAAAATAAATAACATTATGTGGATAACGCAGTCCGAAGTGCTTCCAGGGCACTATAACCCGGCGCACAGTGTGCCGATTCAATCAAAAATCTGCAGATTTTTTAGAATTTAATATTTTCAACCACTTATTATTATTTTAAATCCTTCGTATACTATCCTACTTTTATGGAAACCTGCTACTTTTTAAAAACATTTACTCTTTGAAAAATAAATGGGTGAAAAAATAAAATTTTACGGAGTCAGTAGATTTTTGATTGATTCGGCATACTGTGCGGCGTGGGGTTCAGGAGAAGTCGCGTACCTCTTGGACCATAGGTTCAACGCTCAAACCAGCTACACTGACACTCAAACAATTATACAATAAACACTTCACTAACAATTGTCAAAAGGCGCTTTCACATCCTCAACCCATTAAAATAGATAAATAGAAAAATTAAAATAGTGCAGGGTGTGATAGCATGGGCAGTTGTTGGTGAACTCTGTCACAACATCCGTATGGAAGTTTAAGATGGGTTAAACAAATACCAATACCAATACCAATATAATCTGATCTAAGCTCCTGCCACTTTTTTCTCCTTAAAATTCTTGCAAAAGTACAACTATTTGCTCCTTGCTATACTCGTAAAATGCATTTAAATCACATATTCTCAATAATAACTTATTTGAATATGATATTTATTTTTACAAAGCCATTTAATTCAAGAGTGTTTTTTATGTAGTCATGTCAATTGTCGTTTCTTGACACGCATCAAAAAATTCTTAAGGTATTGAATATTTTAAGTTTGCTAAGACAGCGCTTTTTAATCGATTCGCAAACACTGATCGAACTTCGGTAAATTTAAATCCTAAATCTTGATTTGTATTGTTTGCTATTAATTTATAAGCTTCGATCTCTTTATTCGCACTTTCGATAAATTGTTTTTAACCGAAATTATTTTGATGCGAAGAATAATATTAAATAATCATTTTCAGTTCTTCACATTCTTTATTATTATTTTCCTTTTTAATTTCTGTTAAATTTTTACCTAAGTCAAAAAACAATTGATCCAGCTTCATCTTTTTCGATTTAATAATTTTAATATAATCAACCATTTTGAATTTTTTTTAAAAAGGAGCACTTAAAAGAAATACAAATATAAACTCTGTTATTTTAAACTTGCAAATGCCTAAATACCCGATTTCAATCCTAACCAGTAGGAATAAATAAAAAAAGAAAAATTTAAAATACAATTTAAAAAAAAAGTGTTTCTTCAAAATGAATAGGTTGTTTTTTGAAAATCCAGTATTTTTTGAAGCTAAATAATGTTTTTTTAAACTCTAAACGCAAAAAAATTTTTTTAAACTCTAGTTTCTTTATACATAAATCCTTTAAAAAGGACATGTTGATCGCAACAGTAACTATGTACATTGTTATAGCAAAAGAGTCATTCTGATTGGCTCATATAAATTTCATTGTTAATAGGTTAAAATTAATTGTTTTATTGTTTATATTATATTTTTATTATTTTTGAGGTTAGTTATAGTACGTCGAGTAGTTGATATGATTAAAATAATTAAAGTAAGAATAAATTTTGGTATTTAAGAAAACAATTAAGGTTGAAAGTTTTAAATCATTTTGCGCGCGGCGCGCGCTTAATACATAGTTCTTTAAAAATGATATAGGCTTTAAAAAATATTTCAATAATTGAGTATTTTTTAAAATATAAAATAGAATACATTTTTTTTTAATTCAAGGTAAGTATAAGAAGTAGACAAATGGAATAAAAAAAAGCTTAATTTCTTAGACTTAATTTCTTAGACTTTATTAATATGAAATAATTTTTTTTTAAAATTGTAAATACATTTTTTTAAATTGTATAGTTACACATTTTTATGCCAATACAGTATATAAAAAACTTATAACCGGTTTGTGTAAACACAACCTAAATGCATGGAAAATGTTTATACTTCCAGATGAGGACTAGGTATAATACAAATGTTACTCAATATTATAATACAATTTTCTATTTTTATAATTTGTAATTATCACCTCTAAACCTAAACTGTTTTGATTCCCTAAACCTGAATTATTCTAAGTCCCTTAATCGATACTATTCTAAGTCCCTAAACCTAAATCATTCCAAATCCCTGAAATTGAATTATTCCAAGTCCCTAAATCGATATTATTCTAAGTCCCTAAGCCCAGATTTTTCAAAGACTTTTAAAAGTATTTTATTTATTTATATATACTTACCTAATTATTCTAAGTCTTATTTGACCCCCCCCCCCCTAAATAGGACAAATTTGACCCCCCCCCCCCCTTAATTTTCAAGTTTTGAAGTACCCCCTCCCTATAAACATGTTCCGTGTTAAAATACCCTACCAACCTAGCTGGCACTAAGGTTCCTCAAACAATGAGCTTAATACATTAATATGCCACTGATATCACCGATTACAAGCATGCAATCATACATATATTTCTATTAATTTTTTAAAGTATTTTTTTATTGATCAAAAATTGTGGAACTGATTTTCAAAAAATTAATAATCAGATTCGAGATATCGAGTAAAAACCATTTTTTCAAATATAAATACTTTCATGGAATTAAATGAAGTATTACACCAAAAAAAAATATTGCAGTATTTTTAATTTTTTTGTGTTTTTAATTATAAGAAAATAATTTTGAAAAAATTCTGTATCAGATCCAAAAAATTACTATAAACGAACTTTCTAAAACTAGTACTCTCATAGAAATAAATTAGGTACTACGCCCAAAAAGAAATAAAAATTTGTGATTTTTGTATTTGTTTGCGAAAAAATTTTAAGAAAAAAATTTTCAAAAAATTAAGTATCAGATTCAAGATATCGAGTAAAAATCATACTTTCAAATATAAGTACTTTCATTGGTTTATTAATTTATTAATTCATTGGTTCAAACTAAAATATCTAGGTTTTTTTCTATGGAGGACTATAAAAACTAACAAAATAAAATATGCAAATAATAAATTAAAAAAAAAAAAACTTAAATAAAATTAAAAAAACAAAAAAAATTTTTAAACATACTAACTATCAAAGTTAGCAGTCCGCAGTCTGCAAAAAATGTGACGGAATTTTTTTTTTGTTTTTTTTTTTTCAAAATCCTCTATAATTCGAAGTCCTCTATAATTCGAAGTTTTAGCTTGCATCGTGAACTTCGAATTATCGAGGTTCCACTGTATTAGGTCCAAAAAATTACTATAAATGATATTTATAAAACTAGTACTTCAACAGAAATAAATTAAGTACTGCATCCATAAAGAAAAAAAAAATTGGTATTTTTTATATTTTATGGTAAAAAAAATTTAGAGAAAAAAATTTTTTTAAAATTAGTTATCAGCAAGTTATCAGATTCGAGATATCGAGTAAAAATCGGACTTTCAAATATAAGTACTTTCGTGGAAATAAATGAGGTTAAAAAAAAAAAAGTAGTTTGAGATTTTTTAATAAAAAAATTTTTGAAAAAAAAATTAGGTCTTAATTCCATAATGGTTGTGAAATTTCACCGGTTACATACATACACACACACACACACACACACACACACACACACTCACACACACACAAAGACTTTTTTTAAAAAACCGGTTTTTTAGCTTCCTGAGGTCCTAAAACGTGCTTATATGAAAAAAAATCAAAAATCAAAATTTGACCCATCACAATGGTTCTTCTCTGAGGAACCAAAAAGATTATTCAAAATTCAATGCACAATTCTGCCATTTCTGCCATTTCAATCTGTTCTTTAATTTCTGCTACGAATTTTCTTACGAATTTTCTTCTGCAATTGTTGATGGATTTGAAAATTTTTTACGGTTATAGCAAAAACAAGCGAAAATACCATTTTCAAAATTATTAACAATTATATATTAATTATGTAATTCAAAACAATTTTCTTAGCAATTTCATATTTACAATCCTGCAAATTCGGGGTTAAATTCTTCCAAAAGTTTAAACACTTGCAATCATTTTTTTGTTAAAAGTTTTGTATACATCTAGATATTTAAAAACTTGTTAATAATTTCTTTTGTATTTTGTATCGTTCTCCAGTATAGTATGTGTTTCCATGGTGCAAAACCACCAATCCAGCTTTGCAAATAATTATAAAACTTGTGATAGGTCAAATTACGATTTTTGATTTTTTGGCATATAAGCACGTTTTGAGACCCCAGGAAGTTAAAAAACCGGTTTAAAAAAAAAGTATGTGTGTGTGTGTGTGTGTGTGTGTGGTTGTAACCGGTGAAATTTCACAACCATTATGGAATTAAGACCTAATTTTTTTTTTCAAAAATTTTTTCATCAAAAAATCTCAAACTACTTTTTTTTTTTTTAATTTGGATGTAATACCTCATTTATTTCCACGAAAGTACTTATATTTGAAAGTATGGTTTTTACTCTATATCTCGAATCCGATACTTAATTTTTTGAAAATTTTTTTCACCTATAAATACAAAAAACACTAATTTTTTTTTCTTTTTGGACATAGTACCTAATTTATTTCTATGAAAGTACTAATTTTAGAAAGTTTGTTTATAGTCATTTTTTGGTTCTGATACCAAATTTTTTCAAAAATTCTTTCTCAATATTAAAAAAACAAAATAATTAAAAAACCTGAAATATTTGGGTACAATACCTCATTTAATTACATGAAAGTACTAATATCTGGAAATATTGCAACCAGTGTTGTTTCACAACCGTTATGAAATTAAGAACTAATTTTTTTTTTTAAATTTTTTTACCAAAGGTACTTTTTTTTTTTTTTTTTTTTTGGATGCAATACCTCATTTATTTCCACGAAAGTACTTATATTTGAAAGTATGGTTTTTACTCTATATCTCGAATCTGATACTTAATTTTTTTTTAATTGTTTTCACAAAATTTTCGTCACAAAAAAATAATACATTATAAACATACCTTTTTTATTTTTAGTTACATTATTATACTCATTTTTAGTTTTGCATATAGTTTCCATAAAAAATTATCTCTGAAATTTTCGTCAGTTATATTCATTATGAAAGGAGAGGGTGTGTGGAGCAATCACTTTTATTAATTATTTGCTCTTTTTTTAAACTATTGTTATATATTTAGGTAGTATGGTCAAGCCAGTTTATCGATGTCTGTTTCACCCTCTTGTAGTTCTGGCGATATTTGGTTCCACTGGACCCCGTAGGATAATTTTCGGAAAGGAAGTAAGAAATTACACTAGAAGTTGGTTATGATATCCTTTATTTCCATCTTACTCAAGAAAGACCTTTTATAATCTAAACAGGAATATAAGATAACGCCCAGTTACGTTAAAGATACAATTTATTTAAATGACTAGAGGACCTAGAGGACCAAGCATTGGATAAACACATTTTTTATATTCATCTTTGGTTTCCGCGCCTGAAAAAACATAACAATACAGATTGAGTTTTTGTAATAAAAATTTTTATATCTCGTTTTGGTGGGGGGGGGGGGTGCATGGGGTCACGGGCGGTTTACAGGGCCAAACATTGGTAGAAAACATTTTTTATATTCATTTTTGGTTTCACCGTCCCAAAAAGTATAAGAATTCATATTAAGTTTTAATTTTTGTAATAAAAATATTTTTACCCGTTTTGGGGGAGGGGGGTATAAATGGGGGCACTGGGGTCTTCTACAAGGCCAAACGTTGGTGAAATACATTTTTTGCATACATTTTTGGTATAAGCGTCCCAAAACATGAGTATATAGTTCAATTTTCATTTTTCGAAAAAAAAAATTTGTTCACTCCTTTGGGGAGCTTATGGGGGCGCTGGGGGCAAATTGGCTAGTTTTATTGCATTTCTATGGCCATATTCGGTTTTAACACCACCAAAAACCACCATACCAGAGGGTTTACTAATATTTCAATAAATGATGTGCTTCACACAGGAGCTAATTTATTCCCAGATTTAGCAGAACTATTAATTAGCTGGATGAAGTATCGTTTTGTTTTCGTGTCAGACATCAAACAGATGTTTCAAATATTGAAACTCAATGGCAACTTGAAAACCTCCTCCATTGCTCGATTAAACCCTTTTGTTGATCAAAATCTGTTAAAATTAGGAGGTCGTTTTAATAGTTCTTTAATTAATTAAGATCAAAAATTTTCTTGTATATTACCATACAAAGATACGTTTTCCACACTATTAGTAAGATTTTATCATAATAAAACTCTACATGGTGGCGTTAATCTAACCTTATCATCAGTTAGGCAAGAAGCATGGATAATTAAAGGTTGTTCTTTAGTTAACAAAATTATCCATAGTTGTCATAGTTGTATAAGATACAACGCAAGTCGTTGTAATCAAAAATGGGTTTTCTCCCTTCCTTCAGAATAGAGAGACCTGATAAGCCTTTCAGAGTATCGGGTATTGATTATGCTGGACCTATTGAGATTTTGCAGTTTTTATTTGTATGGCTTCTCGTTCCGTCCACTTGGAATTAGTAACAGGTTATACCAGTCAGGATTTCTTTTCAGCCTTCTGTAGATTTACATCCACTAGGGGGCAATGTTCTATTTTAGTTACTGATAAAGGTACAAATTTTGTAGGAGCTGATAAAGTTCTAAAAGAGATGTATACTGAGTCTTCTACTCATATGCAAGAATTAGAAAATTTATTAGTTGATTGATTAGTTGACTTCTTGGGTGTTTAACCCTCCTGGCTCTCCTCACTTTGGTGGTTTATGGGAAGCCGCTGTTAAATCAGTAAAACATCATTTAAGACGGGTGTTAAGTAATCATAAGTTAACTTTTAAGGAATTTTATACATTAATTAAGCAGGTAGAAGCGTGTCTTAATTCGCGCCCTTTAATACCCTTAACTGATTATCCAACTGATAGACAGATAATTTGCCCATCAATGGTTCTACCAATCAAACTCTCACGTATTACCAGAAACTGACTACACAAACGACAAAATACTACCTACGCAACGTTCTACCTACCTACCATCAGGGTAGTGATGGACTAACAAGGGTGGCTTCTTTGAGAACAAGTACTTCTGATCTCAGGAGGCCAATACATAAATTAGTCTTGCTTGAGATAAGTAATAGTTGAGAAAAGTTTTTATTATTATATCTCATCGTTTAATTTATACAAATGAAAATGTTTATTAATTTTTTGTTTAAGTTTTCAATAATTAATTGTATATATGTAAATTGTTTTTTAAATTATTAATTGTATAATTGATCTTTAAGAATTAGAGACTGTATTTATGTAATTATTGAATTGATTAAGCATGTATATTCTATTTTGGTTCCTCATAGAGGAACCTTTGTGACAAGTGAAATTTTGATTTTCGATATTTTGGCATATAAGCACGTTGAGACCTCAGCAAGCTAAAAAACCGGTTTTTAAAAAAAGTCTGTGTGTGTGTGTGTGTGTATGTATGTATGTATGTATGTATGTATGTCGCACTGTAACCGGTGATATTTCACAGCCAACACGACATTAAGACCTAATTTTTTTTTCAAAAATTTTTTCACCAAAAAAGCTCGAGGTACTTTTTTTTTTTTTTTAATTTGGATGTAATACGTCAGTTATTTCCACGAAAGTAATTATATTTGAAAGTATGGTTTTCACATGATATCTCGAATCGGATACTTAATTTCCTAAACATTTTTTTCCTAAAATTTTTTCACCAAAAAATACAAAAAATACCAATTTTTTTTTTTTTTTTGGACGTAGTACCTAATTTATTTCTATGGAAGTACTAGTTTTAGAAATATCGTTTATAGTAATTTTTTGGACCTAATACTTAATTTTTTTTTAATTTTTTTCTCAAAATATTTGCCGCCAAAAAATACAAAAAACACCAAAATTTTTTTTATTTTAGGACGTTATACTTAATTTTTTCCTATGAAAGTACGAATATCTAGAATTATCGTTTTTAAAGGATTCCTCCATCTGAAACGTAATTTTTCGAAAATTTTTTTTTTTTAATTTTTTACATAAAATAATTAAAATAATACCATAATTTTTTTTCTTTTTGGACGTAGTACCTCATTTTTTTCCATGAAAGTACTGATATCTAGAAGTTTCGTTTTTACTCGATATCTCGAATCTTATAATTTATTTATTGAAAATTTTTTTCTCAAAATTTTTTTTACCAAAAAATACAAAAAATACCAATTTTTTTTTTCTTTTTGGACGTAGTACCTAATTTATTTCCATGGAAGTACTAGTTTTAGAAATATCGTTTATAGTAATTTTTTGGACCTAATACTTAATTTTTTCAAAATTTATTCTCAACATTTTTGTCGCCAAAAAATACAAAAAATACCAAAATTTTTTTTATTTTAGGACGTAATACTTATTTTTTTCCTATGAAAGTACGAATATCTAGAATTATCGTTTTTTAAGGATTCCATCTGATACGTAATTTTTCAAAATTTTTTTTTTCAAAATTTTTTATACATTAAAAAGTTAAAAAAATATTATCTTTTTATTGACGTAGTGCCTATTTTATTTCTCTGAAAGTATTAATACCTGGAATTATGAGTTTTGAAAATTTTTTGGGTATCAGGGGAAAGTTTATCCACTTTCTTTATTAAATTTAGAATATTTGGCACAATTATTCTAATATTTTAATTTTTTATTAGGTAAAATAGAACATTGATAACATTTTGTTATTGCTAATGAGGAACCATAGTGTCAATTACTTGGCAGCGTTTTTTAATACTTCTTATTGTAAATTTTTAAAATTTTTTCTAAGTTGTTTTAAATTAAAAAAAAAAATTGTTGTACTAAAAATTGAATGTACTCCCTCTGCTTCGACATTCTACTTCATGGAATGGTTAGGTGGGATGTCTCGGTATATGTAATATACGTTATTTATATTGTACGCGTTCTTATATGTATAATATACATTGTATCTTATTTTATACTGCGCATGAGCGTCTTTTTTGTGTAAAGACAGCGAAAGCCAGTTCGCTCTCAGGTGTGGCGAAGTACACACACGTTCTCAATAAAACGCTCTGGTTTTTATTATTTAAATGGCCGTTTCAGTAATTTTATCCTATCTCCGCCATCATCAACCTTTATTTGGAACACATTTATTAATTTATTTTTCTAAGCATCTTAAATTTAAAAAAAAAATGTGTTAACTTTTATTAAAAAAAATAAATCATATATATATTTAAATATTCGGAATACTGCTTATTAAGATTTTAATGATGCTTCAAAGTAGGGAATAAATCCCAGGGTATTATAACCAACTAAACTCGACTAAAATTTAATAAGGATTATTCGAGTTAGGAACATCTTCCCTACCCTAAATTTCTAAATCGTCGTGATATATTAGAGTTTCAATCCTTATACTGAAAAAACCAAAAATTGTGTCAGTATATTTTCTATGGCGAATCCCTCACTTAACTGATAGAAAATTAACGCAAATTAATTAAACTACTTTTTCACCTCATTCATTTCCATAAAAAGCACTATGACAATACAGATTTTACTCAATTAAAACGTAAACTTGTTTATCCTGAAAAAAAATTAAAAAACTAAATAATTACAACTATACATTACTAGAAAATAAAAATCAATTAAAAGAAAATAATCATGAATTAAGAAAAAGAATAGATTCTAAAAAAAAGTCATTAAGTATAAAAAATAATAATAATTCTACTAATTATCTTAATAGGAAATAATTGAAATAAATTATGTGATAGTTTAATAAATAACTTACAGAAGGTTTATAACAGGTATGAAGTAGAAAATAATTTAATAAAAGATTTGAACAGCTCACTCAAATAAATAATAATTTATTATCTGATAAAATAAAAAATTTGGAAGAACTATTGATTTCTGCATATGAACCGGGCGAAATTGCTAATCCAGTAAGATGTGAAAAAGGAATTGTCAAGGAAGTGCTAACTTTTATATAAAACTAATTCTGAACTCTGAATATCTTTTTTTAATTTTAGGACTCTAAAATTATGTCATGGTGGGATTATGGATATCAAATTACGGCCATGGCAAATAGAACAATATTAGTTGATAATAATACTTGGAATAATTCGCACATATCTAAAGTAGGACAAGCCATGGCAAGTTCCGAGGAAAAATCTTATATAATAATGCAAGAGTTAGACGTAAACTATGTATTAGTTATTTTTGGAGGTTTGACTGGATATTCTTCAGATGGTATGGTGTTAAAAGTTTTTATTATTCCTATTCTAAAACAAAAAACCAGTTTATAATTGCAATATTCATTCCTGCATTTTTTAAAAGAATAAAAGTTCATTTTAACCACATCTACACTTACAAAAACTAATAGTAAAAATAAAATGATGTTGTAATAAGCTGGTCATTATGAAATTTTATTATAAATAGTCCGAAACACGATTTTTTGTTATAAATTACTATTAAGATATAAACCTATATAATAATTATTACGCAGCCCCTTAAAAGGTTTTGGAACAAAAGAGCGATTAGAGTTTTTGTGAGTATTTTTTAATGTTGAAAATGATTCGTTGGCAGATTTGGCGATACACCCCCAAAATGTAATGTTATACACAGAAAAACCCTATAAAAAAGTAGAAGAAATTTTTTTCAACGTTTTTAAATGGTATATGTAACAAACTCTTGTAATATAATCACTTATTCTCCTAGTACACAAATGAACCTTATAACGTTAAATGATGAGTTGTCGTTGGATCAAATTACATGAAATAAATCGTCACTTTGGAAAAAAATAACGTTTTATTTTTTTTTTATAATTAAACAATTTCAAAATATTCAACTCAGAAGTCAGTGGTCAAAATTTTACTTTTTTCATTACAGTTGAATTTTCTCAGGATCTATCCTCTATACGAGGTCTTTTGAGATGCGGTTTAGTTTTCCTTAGAAAAAATTCTATCGATTTGACTTTTTTTTATTCGAACTTACGCTATTTTTTGTTTTTTACTTAATATGTCTTAAAAAAATGTCTTAAAAACATTTTATAAATTTTTTTTTTAATTTCAAAAAAATTTTTGAGCAGAAGAAGGAGGGGGTTTAAAACTTAAAGTATTTACTTTCAAAAGTTAGATGTAATATAACGAAAATTAATGTTAAATAGTAAGATATTTTTTCAAACAAATAAACCTGTCGTGATCCTACTTACTACAGAGGAAATTTCACTGTCTGGTCAAAGTTGGATAGCTGTGTACGGGAATTGCAACGGTCAAAGTATATTAACATGGAACATGTTCATTGGATGGGGTGTTTAAAAAGGTCTAGCACAGGGAGGTAGAGGTGTGAAATGCTTACTGGATAAACCGGAAAATTGCCCCAAATCGGAAATCCTTTTAAGATATAACTTCAGTTTGGGACGCACAGCCTAGGCAACTGGCCGCTGCCATCCTCCAGTCTACTGACAGGAGAGCTCTCTACGATAGAAAGCCCTCCTCCTTTTTCGTTAACAAGGTGGCCCTTACGTACTTTGCTAATTTGTTCCAATTTTCAAAACTCCGTAGTATTTTTGAGACCACCGTCTCCGGCCTCCAAATCGGGTAGTGCGGGTGCTCTTCCGAGTAGCGCCCAAATCCAAAGAATGTGTGCTCTGCTGTGTCATCCACACCTGGGCAGTATAGACACTGCTTTGTTGCCACCTTATGCCATTTTTCTAACATGAACCGGAAATAGCCGTGTCCATTAGAAATTGTAAGGTAAAAGTCCAACTCCCCATGCTGTCACCCTATCCATGCCTGCAGATCTGAGATCAGAGGACGCGTTCACCTGGCCTTTCGCTCACCTTTCCATCGTTTATGCCATGCGCTCATAGAGCTGGAGCGGGGGCGAGTGGATGCCACTTCGCGGTCCTCTGCACTATCATAAATGTATTTCCGCTCCAACGCTAGCAAGTCGATGGGTATGACCGATGCTACAACCTAAATCGCCTCTAGGGATATTGTATGGTACGCGCAGGCAATCCTCAGGGCCGCTTGCTGCTGCAACAAACGATATTTTATATCTGTATTTGGCAGTTTTAGTGATATTTGTCTAGATCCAATCCGTAAAGCAGGACAGAGTTGACCACGGACATCAACAATCTTCGTTTCCCTGGTTTTGGCCCTCCCATATTGGCTATGAGCCTTGACAAAGAGGATGCGACCGACGTGGCCTTCTCATTTGACCTCTGAAATTGTTCCCAGAAGCTTAGCTTATTATCAAGCAAAACTCTCAGGTACTAAAACGATGTCTTGGCTTGGATTGTGTGAGGGTTTCCACCTTTATCGACATTTACTTTGATGTCGTCTGGAAATTGTTGTTCGATGGGTCAGCAGTACAATCTCCGTTTTTTGGATCGCGAGCTGGAGCCTGTGCTCACATATCAAGAGGTTGATCTGTCTCATGACTAGATTCAACCTCTCCTGGGTCACTTGCATGTTCCTGCTGGCGATGGTCGGAGCCACGTCTTCCGCGTACCCGATCAGGGAAGCCCCTTCCGGAAGGTGGATGCGCAACAAGTAATCGTAAAAGGCACTGGAATGCCACAGGTCCGGTCTGAGAACCGAGCCGTGCACGATGACCGCGCTCAAAACACTCTGCCGCCTGCCATCAAGCGTGTCGTAGAGCAGTCTCCGGTACAATAGGTAGTCCTTCAGGGCGTTACCCTGGTATCTGGGTATCCGAAAATCCTGCTAAGGGAGTTGGATCATGTCATCCAACCTGGCAGAGTTGAACGCGTTTTTGACGTCCTGCGTTACCAGGAGGACGTCCTTGCGGATGGCATGATTCCTTTTCCTATCATGCTTTATGGTATTGATAGCCGGATGGCGTTTATTGTGGAATGCCCTTCACGAAATCCATGCTGTTCCTAGAAAAGGCCACCGCCCTCCTCGATGGCTTTTCTCAACCTTTCCCTCTAGCTGTGTTTGCAGAAACTCTAAAAATCCTCCGCCGTGTGTCTACCTATGCGGGGCAAGTGTGTTTGCATATACAGCCAAATTTTGTGCCTACACACATGCACGGTATAGATAGTATGCCAAAAGAGGATCCTGGAGAGGGAAGCCAGCTGTCTGGTTGCGTGCTGAGCAACCTGAACCATCTATGGCCTCTGCTGATGGAAGACGGGAGGTGGGGTCTGCCCATCATTAGCGGCTTGGCGATGTTTTCGGTAATTATCCAAGCTGCTGGGGAAATCTAAATTTCCGAAGCGAATCATGCTTTTATTGAGGAATGAGGAATGAGAGCAGCAAGATAGTGCAAGTCGCCAACTATATCCTCTGTGATACAACCAGTCATATTAGCTTCCCAGAATGTGAGGGGTCGAAAGAGGCCGTTGTACTTGGAGTGATGAATTTTCAAGAACTGAAAATGTTTGAAATAAACATAAATAAAAGCATGAATCAAAATTAAATGAATGATGGTCAGGATTATCCTGCACAGGATATGGATTGTGAAATCATAGATGAAAAACTTCAAAATGATTCAGATGACTTTTTCCAGTACTTCAATTGGCAAAAACGTCACAAATCTGAACCGATGAGATGTTAACATTTCGCTGGTAATGCAAGACGGTGTTTGGCTGTTCAAGAATAATCTAAGCAAATTGAAGACAATTAAGGGCATGCAACTAACATCTGCGCAGTTGAGAAAACCCAAGCTGGTAACGTATTGATCGATATGCGAGGAAAAGCAAAAGGGCATACAGCCTTTTTTGAGGCAGTTAAGGCAACAATGGGAGAGAGCGTGAATGTCACATGTCTGACACCACGCCGAACTCTTCAGATTCGGGACATCGATTGCCTTACAACAAGAGAGGAAATAGAGGTAGTCTTGAAAGAGGTTCTAAAGGAAACCGGCCCGATCATGGTGAAGCTATCTCAACCTAATATTCGGGAACAGAGATCAGCCACGGTCGAGCTGGACGAGAAGGCGTCATTCAAGCTGATAAAGAAAGGTAGCATTAAGTTAGGCTTGAGCAGTTGTAGAGTAAGACTACAGGTTAGTCCGCTTAGATGCTTCAGATGTTTAGCGTATGGCCACATAGCAGGTAATTGCAAAGGACCCGATGGAAGCAAACTATGATTTAAATGTGGGATGGGAAACCAAAAGGTAGTCGAATGTACAGTGAAACTGCAATTCCTCTGCAAAGCTGCCAAATGGAAAGAAAAAGTGCTTAAACACTTCCCAGGTTCCAGGAAATGCGCTGAGTTTCAAAAAACTATCACAAAATCTGGATCACAGAAGCTGGACTGCAATCAAGTTCATGTATCAAATTCAGAGGGAGATCAAGGCAGACCTTTGGATCATCAGCGAGCAGTACCCATGGGTAACCCAAATGCAGCTATCTGGTTCGGTGACGAACTCGAAACAACAGCTATTTGGATCGCTAATCCAGAAAAAGTTCCAGAAGAAGCATCACGAAGAGGTAGGATTTATGAGTGGGTTAAAAGTAAAACTATATAAAAAAAAAGGTGTATTATACGAAACTGAAAGGTATAAAATACTTTGTGAGATATGCGGGTAGCAAAATAATTGTTGTAGGTGATATTATCGCCAAAGTTATTGACTGGGGCATGCCCTACACTGTCTCAAAAGGGGCAGCGACCATTGAAATGGTATTCAGGCTGGGACTCGTTGTCTTGAATATGGGTAACAGCACTACCTTCAAAAAGGCCGGTTACAACAAGACGATAAATGACGTGTCTTTCGCATCTGAAGGCCTGAGCACAATAGTGAATAACTGGCATGTCATGGAAGATATTAATTACAGAGCGTGACCACCAGTATATTTTGTTTGAAACTCAGCAGAAATGACAGCCCCCTAGCAAGGCATATAGGCCAAAACCAAGGGGTTGAAACCTAGATAACCTGAACAAAGAACGATTTATACAAGTTATAACGATGGGACAAGGGGCAATTCTAGCGAAACCCCGCAGAGTAGGAAGTAAGGAAAACGAGGAGAAACTAGTATCTGAAGTAATGATGCTGCTTAAGAAATCTTGTGATGCTTTCATGCCTCAAAATAGGTTTAATAAAAAGAACCCACCTGTGTATTGGTGGAATCCAGAAATTGCAGAGCTTTGTAGACAAAGCCAGAAGACACGAAGAAGGGCGACTAAAGCAAGTCCCGCGAAGACGCAAGGCAACTTATGAAGGTTCACAAAGAAGTTCAAGGGAAGTTCAAGCAGACGATCAACGCTAGCAAGGATTACTGTAAAAGGAAGCTGAGTCTTGAAAACGACAATGACCTCTGGGGATTTGGCTTCAATATAGTTACGAAGAAGCTGAGGGGCTTCGCGGCCAGCTCGCTAATGGACGAAAAGCAGGCAAAAACAGTCGTTGATGCCCTATTCCTGACGCACCCTACAAGAGTGGACCAAGAGGATGACACTAATGTAGACAATATCCCGGACTTTACGCCAGAAGAGCTGTTCGCTCCGTGGACTCCCTTAGAAATAAGAAAGCTTCCGGACCACGTGGTATAACAGCCGAATATGAGTCTTTAGCAGGCGATGAAAAAAGGCAACACTGGTAATTATCAGCAAAAGAAACGGAGATCCTACTCTCCCATCCTACTAGCGACCACTAGGACTTTTGGATACAACAAGAAAAAGTTTCGAAAAGATGCTGCAACCTCGTATCTTAAACGAAGTAGAAGCAGCAGGGGATTTATCTCCTCGGCAATACGGCTGTCCACGGTAGGATCAGTGAAAGAGGCCGTTGATGCGATAATGAGGACCCAAACGGGTAAACATTACTCTCGTAAAATTACTCTTTTGGTCACCCTTGATGTCAAGAATGCATTTAACTCGGCAAACTGAACAGACTTGCTACAAGAACTAAGGGACTTTGTAGTACCCAAATATTTGATGCGGGTAATGAAGAGCTACCTAAGTGATTGATTACTCTCGTACGAGACTTTACAAAAAAAAAGGAGCAGCAAAGCAACAGCGGCGCAGATCAGGGTTCGAAGAAAAAAAAAATACCCTGCCAACTAGCTGGCACTAAGGTTCCTCAAACAATGAGCTTAATACATTAATATGCCACTGATATCACCGATTACAACCATGCAATCATACATACATTTCTCTCTAATTCCATAATAGTTGTGAAATATCACAGGTTACAATATTTTCAGATATTAGTACTTTCATGGAATTATATGAGCTATTCACACCGTTCTTGAACGCACCCTTAGGTTAAAAAAAATGTCAAAAAAATCGGTTTCAGCAGAAAGTTTTTAAATGAAGTCAAGATTCGATTTCTTCTTACAGAAAAATCGGACAAGTTCGTCTACGCGATTTTCATGGACCCACCATTTTTGAATTTTAGACCGTTTTATAAAAACTCAATATTCCACTTGTAAGTAAACTATTTCGTATGAAATGTTTAAAATACGGGAAAAAAATACACATGCACATTGTAACACTTATTCATACATCAATACACACATACACACACACACACACATACATTAATAAAATTATACACAGCTTCATTTAGTATTATTTTGTATTATTATGTGACAAATGAAAAATACATACATACACAGTCGCACACACAAACACATACACACACACACACACACACACACACACAAACACATTCACACACACAAACACGAACACACATATACACTTTGTATATAACAAATTTAAAACAGATAAAGTCAATTTTTTTTGCTTTTTTATTAAATCTTTATTATTCAAGTATAAAAAATTAATTGCTCAAGATTGAAGGTAAAAAAAAGTTAAACAATTTACAAAAAACTTTATTTATGAAATATAAATATTTTTAATAATACTACACAAAATTATTGTATTTACAGATAAACTTTTAAATATTATAAAAAATTATAATCGGTATTATTTTTACTCAACAAAATAAATGGCACTATGATTGGTTTATCGTTAGATAATTAATAACAAAAAAAAAGTTAAATTAATTTTAAAACTAATATAATATTTTATCTGTAAAAGTTGTATATAATATACCTATATAACAAGTATAAAATTTAAATAAACAAAAAATATATGTTATAAATCTTATTTTGAATTTTGTTGATAGAATTTATAAATTTTTCTTTTACTCAAAAAATGTATATATATATTATTTTTGACTTATTTATTGCTATTAATACTTTTTTCTTAATGTGAATGTAACACATACATCATAAAATAAATTAATAATTTTAATTTTTATCTAATTACTAAAACTAAATTAAACTAAAATATAAAAAAATAAAAAAATTTTTTTTCTAAATATGTGACGAAGAAAATTCTGTAACAGCTTTTTTCAGGTTAACAGAATAATTTGGATTGTCAATATTATTTATTTTATACTTCTCCCAGTAATTTAAGAATTCCTTATGCACTGACTCTCCTGCTTGCTCTGAGTATAAACCCAAACAATCTCTATCCAAAAAAATTAAACACTGTTCTATATGCTCTAATAATACGTGTATTTTAAGAGTTCGTGAAATTTCTGTGGAGTCGAAACATGCCTTTAAATTAGTTATATGAGCTTTTAAATCCGAACCGTCTCCATTTACCGAAAAACAACAAGTAACAACTTTATCCATTGCTTTAAATGCATTAATAAAAGGTAGCAGTCTCATTTGACCAATATTTTTGTAAATTTTTGGATCTGATAACTCATCAACTTCTTTTAACATTTTTCGACAAGCATTACCTTCAAAAGCGTTACCATGGTAATCCGATGGTATGCAATTTATTTTTTTTGGCCATAAAAGGGCTATTTCACGGCCAAGAAGGGGAACTAAACCATCCCAAAACATGTGATTGACAAATCCTTGTAAAACGTGCAATTCAGGAATAACGCATTTCTGAATTATACACAACTCATCATCTTCTTCAAAAAGTGGTTTATTGATTGTACTATGATAAAATTTTGCATTTAGCCTTTTTTTACCATCATCACAAAATCGATTAAAATCGTGTTTCAAATCTCCATAGGTTTTTAATGTTTTTGAATCATTAATCAAAACGTCACCATTTTGATTTTCTGTAGTTACAGTATTTATGTCATCTAAATAAACTTGATTTTCATCAGTGATTCGTAACTCTTTTAAAGAAATAAAACAGAAAGGACACGGAAATGAGGAAGTTGCAGTTTGCTGGCCATTTACAATCAAAAGAAGCTTGAAGTCCGAAACGAATTTGAACGGTATACTGTTAAGATTAATTAAGGAAAATATGATTTTTATATTCTCATAAGTTTCCTTGATGTCTGGCACCAAGCAAAGCATTATTAGTCTACAGACACTAGTAAGTTTTTTTTTCCCACCATTAACACCACCTTCAGAGTATAAACTTCTAGTAACAGTTTCTTCATCTTCACCGGATTCAAATTCTTCAGGCCATATAGAGAAACAAACTTTGAAAAAGCCTTGTCCTCCATCAGCCATAACTTTGATGATATAATTACCTACAAGATTTCTTTTTTCTATTATAGTCTCTAATAAATCTTCCGCATTTGCAAAAATAACTGGCCGCTTTTCAAATTTATTTTTATCAACTTCAAATTCAAAAAATTCGCAATTATAAATATTTTCAAGTGTTTTTAATTTTTTTGATAAATGTTCCATATAATTAGGCGGTATTGACTTTCTCCCTGCACCGCATCTAATAAAATTAGTAAATCTTTTCATTGCATTAAGCGTTGCATTGGTATTATTCTGTAAATTGTCTAACATATCAACAGAAAATATAATATTTTTTTTAATTGAAGGATTCAAAATAATTTTTCTTGGTTTACCAAAGCTATTCAAACTTAATTCTACATTTTTAGATTCACTTAATCCTAATTCATCAACTTTGGTTTTTAAGATTGTATTAACAAGTTGCAACTGTTGTTTTTCATCGAGATTTTTTATAACCGCAGAAACATTTGAAATGATCTTTTTTTTACTATTACAGTTATTATGTGGCTTACCTATACCAAATTCTGAAAAGCATGTTTTGCAAAGTTTGATAAAATTTTGATCTTTTTGGTGTGCACTTTTTTTTGCTTCAAGAGAATCTTTACTTTCTGATGACATTTTATTGGCAAATAAACCATTAGAATCTGTAATTTTAGTATCAAAAGTCCTTAAATAATTCCTGCCTGTAAATTAAAAAACACTTATTGCAACTTATGTTTATTCTAGAATTCATTAAAATTATTTTAAAATAAACCTTTTAAAATTCAACTATGTATTTAATTCTATTTGAAAATTATGACTTTTATTATTTTTTATAAAGTGATTTTCAATTATTGAATTAATCATAGTTTTCATATAATTAAGTTTATTTTTTATAATAAATTTTTATTTTATAATTTGAAAAAAATGAATTTTAATATTTTTTAGAAACTTACCTCTAGTAATTTTAGGTTTACTATGATGCTTTGCAGTTTTACATATGTAACAATTACAGTCTGTGCTATTTTTTTGTCTTGTTTCCTTACCTAATACTATATCTTCATAATTAGGCATTTGAGGTTTCGGTCTCTTAAAGATCTTTTTTTCATATTCTTTTAATGTTAAGCGGCAGGTCGAACATAAACTAATTGGAAATCTATCATCTAACATGGAATAATTTTTATTCACATGTTCATTAATTAACAATAAATAATTAAAATTTATAGTAAAGTATTCTTTTTTTCCAGTTCCAAAAATTATCTTTTTCCCACACGTAACACACACTTTTTTTCTATTTTCATTATGGCTTAATTTTTCATTAGGCATTTTAAAAAAAAAACTATGTAAAGCACACTTAAATATTAAAAATAAGGATAAAAGTAAATTTATTATATAAAACTTTAATTCAGCTTTTATTTAAATTCTCTGCACAAAAAAAAAGATCGGAACGAGACGGAGGAAGTCCGGTGCTATTGCAGTAAAATTTATCGACGGATGATAAAACAGAGAGTAAATTTAGTGAGGCGGCATTGCGTGCGATCGATAAAATATCAAATGATCATCCAATGAAAAGTCACTTCAAAAAATGTAGATTTAAAAGAAATTTTCATGTAAATTATAAAATATAAATAAATTAAAAAATTGATTTGAAGATTTATTTTCAATTAAAACATTTAGTATTTTAATTAACATTAAATTTTATACTTTTTTATGCTATAATATACATTTATAATATTATAATTTTCATAGGCATATTCGAATTTAATAAATTTATATTATAATTTAACTGTAAATGTAATAATTATAGGTCGTATATTGTTCCATATTATTAAAAATAAGTATTAATTATATGTGATGATTTTTTTATACGATATATATATACTAAGGATTAATAAAAAATTACATTACTTAATAGCTAAATTTAAATTTGTTTTATAAAAAGTGTGTATGTGTGTGTGTGTGTATGTGTGTGTGTGTGTGTGTGTGTAAATGTGTGTGTGTGTGTATGTATGTATGTATGTATGTATTTTTCATTTGTCACATAATAATACAAAATAATACTAAATGAAACTGTGTATAATTTTATTTGTGTGTGTGTGTGTGTGTGTGTGTGTGTGTGTGTGTGTGTATGTGTGTATTGTTGTATGAATAAGTGTTACAATGTGCGTGTGTATTTTTTTTCCGTATTTTAAACATTTAATACGAAATAGTTTACGTACAAGTGGAATATTGAGTTTTTATAAAACGGTCTAAAATTCAAAAATGGTGAGTCCATGAAAATCGCGTAGACGAACTTGTCCGATTTTTCTGTAAGAAGAAATCGAATCTTGACTTCATTTAAAAACTTTCTGCTGAAACCGATTTTTTTGACATTTTTTTTAACCTAAGGGTGCGTTCAAGAACGGTGTGTATTACAATAAAAAAAAAATATATATATTGCAATTTTTAAAAATTTTTTTGTTTTTTTAATTTTGAGAAATAAAATTTGAAAAAATTCGGTATCAGATCGAAAAAGTTACTAAAAACAAACTTTCTAAACCTAGTACTTTCATAGAAATAAATTAGGTACTACGTCCAAAGAGAAAAAATAATTTGGTATATGATAATTTTAAATAATAAAAAAATAGTTTGAGATTTTTTGATGAAAAAATTTTTGAAAAAAAAAATAGGTCTTAATTCCATAATGGTTGTGAAATTTCACCGGTTACATACACACTAGAGTGGACCTAAAATTAGAGTTTTGAGAAAAACTTTGCTCCCCGGGTTTTTTTGGGAAGTTTTGGTCATAAAAAGTCCCCAGCTCCAAGGATTTTGATTTAGCTTTGCAAAAACACGTGCCTGTAAGCACCTCAATTTTCCCATTTAAATAACATGGGAATTTTGACTTTTCAGCTTTCTAATTTTTTAACGTGCTGAAAAAATCTATTTAAACACTACCAAACAGATAAAAAATAATGTTTAGACATATAAAAACTGATCCCCAAAATTACAGCAGTTTCAGAACACTTTGTTTTATCAAAATAAAATTTTTAAAAATCGCAATTTTCTCATTTAAAAAAATACATTATAAATAAAAAACAATGTACCAAAAAAAGAAAATTATCATTGGACGAAATTCTGCGAACAAAAAATCTACAGACAACACTCTAACTAGGAGCCGGATGTAGGAGCAGTAGAAATAGGTGGTCCATAACTCGGTTAATCTTCAATGAAAAAAGAAAATTTTTTTTTATTTTCAACTAGTTTTTCCTGGGCTATTCGATTCTGAAAGAAAAAAAGTCAATTTATGTAACCTCTTATTTTTTATTACATATATAAGTATTAAAAATTTAAAAACAATTTAACACAGACTAAAATCGCTCCTTAATGGCCGAAATAGAAAATTTTTTATGGTCAGATCTATAGGATTCGGTTGAAAAAAATTTTCAAAATATAATTAAAAAAAACAGGCGGCAAATGAGATATTTCGGTTTTTCCAAAGACACGTTTTCCCATTTTCCGGAGTTTTACTGGGTTTTCCCGATAAACTAATGGCAGAAATGGATTTACTGAAGGTTTTCCAACAGATATACTCATACAGAATATGTTTTCAAGCTATTATTTATCATTTTTTAGTATTTTCACAACAAGCGCTAACCCTGGTTGAGAGCCACCTAATGAGTTTTATTGGTCATAACTCAGGCTATTTAAGACCTAGAGGGCTAAAAATTTTCGGATTTTCCTATCTTAGTGTTATTAAAACATAGGAGAAATTTGAGGCCGATCCGACGACCCCACCTGCCAACTATTGCTGTTTTGGTTAAGAAAGATTCATATACATAATTATAGATTTGTATCTTCACAATTTAAAATAAAAGAATAAAATACTAATATAACGATATTTATATATTTTTAGAAAATTAGCTTATATATACAATGAAAATACATACAATAATAAGAATGAATATATAATTTAGATTTACATCAAGATGATTATCAATACCTATTGCCAATCAAAACGATCCTAGCAATCAATAAGAGTATTTAGGTTTATTATTTGTGATTAACAATAAAAGTATAGATTTAAGAAATTATTTGAAGATTGAAGTTTAAGAATTATACTTATAACTGATCTGCTAATATAATTTTAATTGTTTTTGGGAAACTCAGTATAGGCCTCATTCTATCCCTAAATTATTTGAATTTAAATTTGAAATTATTTTTACACTTTTTTCTCATCTTAGTGATTAGTGTGGTTCAGTATTTCTCCCCACTTAATTTTAAATGACCGGTGAAAAATAAAATTGTAAAATTATAGTATATATAATTATATAATGAATTATTGAACAAAGTTTTAGTATGAAAATTACATAAGCATTATAATTGGGTCGATATTCCTCAAGTGTTTGTAAACCTATTTCTTGGGTCTTCAAATCGGTCCCAAAATATTTTTTCCTCAAAGTACTATCGAAAATAAGTTACCTTCCCAATTTTTAGCTTCCTAGGTCTTCTCCTAGAGGAATCATGTTTCATATACATAAAAACATCTGCCAAATTAGGAGTTATTGGTGAAGGTCATTTTGCAAAACGACACCATTCAGCTGAATTTAACCCTGTTTTTTTTTTTTTTTTTTTAATAGTGCTAAATTAATAGACATTAATCGGGAAATTTTTTCAAATATCGCTGTTTCAACATATAAACTTGCAAAAGCATGAAAATATATTTCCTTAGGTAAAATTTTCCGCAGAATCCAAATTTTAGGTCAGATTTTTGATTGGTCAAGTGACTTCGCGGGAAATTTGAAATTTTTAAAAAATGAAAATTTTGGAATCAGTTTTTTTGCTCCAGATTTTTAAGAAAGCCAAAAGGCAAAACAAAAATTTTACCATAAAAAGTGTACAAAAAGACAAAAATTTTAGGTATTTCAAAAGTAAAATTGGTTCGTTCACTGGGGAGTTATAAATACTTGAAGTTGTCGTATTTACTCGATTTCTCGCGCATGCGTAGCTCGCAAAAAATTTTGAACTCCGGAATCGGATAGCCAGGGAAATATCCTATCCGGGCCTAAGAGGAAAACTTTTTTTGCAATAAAATAAGAGTCTGAGACAATTTTTAGTAATTTTTGCGCTTTTAAAATTTTAAAAAATAAAAAGCACAAAAAAAAGTAATTTGGCTGTAAAAAATCAAGCAGATGACCTAGGAGGCTAAAAATTGGGTAGGTAACTTATTTTCGATAGTACTTTGAGAGAAAAATATTTTGGCACCGATTTGAAGACTCAAGCATTAGGTTTACATACACTTAAGGAATATCAACCCAATTAAGATTTGAGATTATATAATTTTTAATTAAAATACTTGAGTAAATTTTGTCATATTTAGTAGTACGTAGAATCAAATGCATTTTAATACTTCACATCCACCACTCTTCTATCTTTGATTAGAATATTGATTATTGAGATTTGTAAGAAATGTCAAAAAAGAATAAAATTTCATATATATAAGAAAAAATTATCGTAATGAAATACATATATTTACAAGGTTTGACATCTACCACTCTCCTATCTTGAACAGAATACAGATTATTGATATTTGTAAGAAATTTCAAAACGAATGCATGTAATTAAAAGAAAAGATTATCGTAATGAATCATTTTAAATTAAAGAATTAGATAATTTTTTTTTTTTTATGACAAAATTTACTAAGATTATTAAGTTTTTTTGAAAATTTAAGAATATTTAACTGAATAATAAATATCAAATTAGAGTTAAGAAAGTTAAACCATGCTTCCCGAAAACAATGATATACGTAATAGATTTGAAAATTGAACAATATAAATTGTTCAATATAAATAATAATTAATTAAAATTTTGATTTTAAGGTTAACTTTTAATTGATTATTATAAAATAGTCAATTTAATCGGCAAAGCACAAAGCCAGCATTACCATAAGTCGTCAACTATGAGTTGCCTTGCGTCGATAAAAGAAGAAGCGCATGGAAAATAAACACCAAAATTTTGAAAAAATACGTATCAGATGGGGAGATCATTTAAAAACGATAATTCTAGATATTCGTACTTTTATAGGAAGAAATTAAGTACTAAGTCCTAAAGAAAAAAAAATTATTGTTTTTTTCTAATTTTTTTATGTAAAAGATTTTAAAAGAAAATTTTGAAAAAAAATTAGGTATCAGATTGTTGATATCCAGTTAAAAAGATAATTCTACATATTAGTACTTTTATGGAAAAAAATGAGGTACTACGTCGAAAAAGAAAAAAAATTATGCTATTTTTTTAATTATTTTATGTAAAAAATTAAAAAATATGCTGCCAAGTAATTGACACTATGGTTCCTCATTAGCAATAACAAAATGTTCTTAATGGTGTATTTTACCTAACAAAGTAGAATGTCATAAGAAAAACTAAGAATGATCTTTGAATTATCTTATCCTTGATACTGTTAGTTCGAGTTATAGAGTAAAAACGATACTTCTAGATATTAGCACTTTCATGAAAAATAATGAGGTACTATGTCCTAAAATAAAAACAAAATTGGCGTTTTTTGTATTTTTTGGCGACAAAAATTTTAAGAAAAAAATTTTGAAAAAATTACGTATCAGATTCAAAAAATTACTATAAATGATATTTCTAAAACGAGTACTCCCACAAAAATAAATTAAGTACTGCGTCCATAAAGAAAAAAAAAATTGGTATTTTTTGTATTTTATGGTAAAAAAAATTTTGAGACAAAAATTTTCAAAAAATTAGTTATCAGATTCGAGATATCGAGTAAAAATCGGACTTTCAAATATAAGTACTATTGTGGAAATAAATGAGGTACTACATCCAAAATAAAAAAAAAAAAAAAATAGTTTGAGATTTTTAAAAAAAAAAATTTTTGAAAAAAAAATTAAGTACTGCGTCCATAAAGAAAAAAAAAATTGGTATTTTTTGTATTTTATGGTAAAAAAAATTTTGAGACAAAAATTTTCAAAAAATTAGTTATCAGATTCGAGATATCGAGTAAAAATCGGACTTTCAAATATAAGTACTATTGTGGAAATAAATGAGGTACTACATCCAAAATAAAAAAAAAAAAAAAATAGTTTGAGATTTTTAAAAAAAAAAATTTTTGAAAAAAAAATTAGGTCTTCATTCCATAATGGTTGTGAAATTTTACCGGTTACATACATACACACACACACACACACATACAGATTTTTTTTAAAAACCGGTTTTTTAGCTTCCTGAGGTCCCAAAACGTGTTTATACGCCAAAAAATCAAAAATCGAAATTTGACCTATCACAATGGTTCCTCTATGAAGAACCAAAAAAAAATTTCGAAAAAAAAAAGGAGTTTCAGATTTTTTGATAAAAAAATGATTGGAAAAAAAAGTTAGTTCTTAATTCGACATTGGTTTTTAAATATCACTAGTTACAATATTTTCAGATATTAGTACTTTCATAGAATTAAATTAAATATTAACTAAATTAATTAAATACAACAAAAAATGGTAAGCCTCAAGCCATCGAGTATCTCATGTGCTGTATCAAAGGTAATAAAATTCCTCCAATTTTTGTCCGTATAATTTATCGTCCATCCTATGTGCCCTTTGAGGCTGATCCCCAATTCTTAAATAATTTACGTGACTACTGTACAAATTACAGTCACAAGGTTATTATGGGTGACTTGAATACGGACTTACTTATTAACAGCAACAGCAATACATTTGTGAGGGATTTATTCAATGAATTGTCACTCAAGATCATTGATCATGGTGCGACACGCCGCCCTCCTGGCTCAAGCATATGTAAGTCCTGGATTGATGTTATGTGCATAGACAGCAATGATGTATCTCGTAATCACAGTAATAGAATCCCAGCTTTCGGTACTGATCATAACCTCATTGATGTCGAAATTGAAATATTTCTGCCTAAGTCTCCTAAGGAGACTTTTCCCTATCGCAAGTTTAATGACATCACGCCAGAAGCTATCAATGAGGTTCTGACTCAGTTAGATTGGTCGGATTTATCTGCTGTTGATTTTGACTTAAATCAAGCTGTTACTGGCCTTACTACAAACATACAGATTGCTATTGATACACTAGCACCTCTTAAAATCATTAATCCAAGGAAATTAAAAAGTCCTTGGATGAATGACGAATTAGACAGCTTGAAACGTAAACGAAAATCAATAGAGCGACGTTATTTAAACTCCAAAGATGTCTCAATTCTAAATGAGTTACTTCAACTTACTGAAGAAATTGAGACACTTTCGGAAGCTGCTCACAATGACTTCATTTGCAGTAGACTTGACGATGCTATCGAAAACAATCGCGACATATGGCGTGAAATGAAAAATTTAGGGCTTTTGCCAACTCCTCGCAGTGATCTGCATGGTTTTCCTCTGAATGACCTTAATACATATTTTGCGGGTATCTCAACTTCTCAATCTGGAAACCTTGATAATGTATCTGAGATGATTAATTCAGCATCTCATAATGGCTTTAATTTCAGAGAAGTTACCTTGAATGATGTCATCTTAGCCGTATCTCATTTTTCATCACAAGCCACCGGTACAGATGGAATACCTCATAAAGTTTTCGCTAAGTCACTTCCTACAATAGGCCCTTACTTATTCAAGCTATTTAATGAATCGTTGTTACATGGTGCATTTCCTACGGCTTGGAAAAGATCATTGCTAGTGGCCATAAAAAAAACATCTGTCCCTTCTTCTCCATCAGACTTTAGGCCCGTGGCGTTATTATGTTTTTTAGCAAAAGTTCTGGAAAAGCTGGCACATGATCAAATAACTAATTATCTACAACAAAATAATCTACTGGACCCACTTCAAACTGGTTTTCGTCCTTACAGTAGTTGTGAAACTGCCCTTCTAAAACTTACGGAAGATATAAGAACTGCAAGAAACAAAAGACAAGTGACATTACTACTTCAGTTTGACTTTAGTAAGGCATTCGATTCGATATCACCCTCGAAATTAATTAGTAAATTAATATCCATGGGTTTTTCAAAGAATGCCTTACTATGGATCAAATCATATCTTCAAGGACGTGAATTACAAGTCACAAATAAATCAACATCCTCTGATCCCCTTGAAGTAAATCTTGGAGTTCCTCAGGGATCCGTATTGGGGCCACTTTTGTTTTGTATATATATAAATGATGTAAAGGAGTACCTTCATGAAGGTATCTTTCATCTTTTATATGCAGATGATTTGCAAATATATACTTTTGGTTCACCTGACAATGTACACGAAGCAATTAAAAAATTATCACTTGCTGCCCATAACATCCATGACTGGGCAAAAACTGTCTCCTTAAGACTGAATCCTGACAAAACAAAAGCTATTTATTTTGGAACAAGTCATTTTGTAGACCAATTAGATAAACTAAGTCTTGCAGGTGTTAACATAAGTGAAGGTGTCACCGTGCCCTTTGTCCAAGAGGTCAAAAGTCTTGGTGTTATCCTGGACAGTAAATTAAACAGGAAAGCACATATAGTGTCAGTAGGTAAAAAGGTTAACAGAGCACTTTATACGCTACGATTCATTAGGCGTTGCACAACTGAAGCTCTACGCATTAAACTAGTTCAGGCCCTTGTTATTCCTCATTTGGATTACTGCTCTACTGTCTATCTAGACTGTTCGTCCTCCTTGCAAGACACAATACAAAGGTTGAGCAATTCTTGTTTAAGATATATATTTGGTATTCGTCGAGATATTCATATTACTCCATATAGGGAAAAACTAGGGTGGTTAACTTGCTCTATGCGCAGGCTATATTTTACTCTTTTAATAATGTATAAAATTCTTAGACTTCATAAACCAGATTACCTGGCTCAAATATTTATTCGTTATACCTCCAAAGAAACAGCTAGGGGCGAGTTGCTACATCATGAATTAGCTTTGCCTGAACTAGAAAAGTGGCATGGTGATTTCTCTTTTCAAGTACAAGGCACCAGAAGAGAAGAATTAGATTTCTATATATTGTTATCTACTTCTATGTAATTGCTATTTATGATTTGCTGACTAAGATTAATTAATCTATACAATTATTATTTGCTATAGATGCTATTACTGTTCACTGCTAGTATAACTATGTTATTAATTTATTTTTTGGCTATTTCAGTGACATAGAGTAAATCATATATTATTATATTTTAAATTTTGAGTTAATTCTTTATTTTTATTAATTAACTATAATATTTGTTGAACTTAAATTTATAAATCTCTTTTTCAAATAATTAATTATAAACTAATTTATATTGACTCTTATATGATTGTAAATATTTTAAATTGAATTATAAATATTTAATGTTATATATTTTTTATTATTTTATATTGTTACTAGGCTATAATTATGTATCAAATTTTGTGATTGGACAAATAAAACACTATTTACATTTACATTTACATAAATGAGGTATTACACACAAAAAAAAAATTTTGGCGTTTTTTGTATTTTTTGGCGACAAAAATTTTAAGAAAAAAATTTTGAAAAAATTAAGTATCATATCCAAAAAATTACAATAAACAAGGTTCTTAAAACTAGTACTTCCATGGAAATAAATTAGGTACTACGTCCAAAAAGAAAAAAAAATTGGTATTTTTTGTATTTTTTTGTGAAAAAAATTTTAGAAAAAAAATTTTCAGAAAATTAAGTATCCGATTCGAGATATCATGTAAAAACCATACTTTCAAATATAAGTACTGTCATGGAAATAAATGAGGTGTTACATCCAAAGTAAAAAAAAAGCACCACGAGCTTTTTTGGTGAAAAAATTAATAAAAAAAAAAAAATAAGTTCTATAATTAATTCTTAATTCCATAATGTTTGTGAAATATCACCGATTACATACGTACATACGTACGTACGTACACACACACATACAGACTTTTTTTAAAAACCAATTTTTTAGCTTCCTGGGGTCCCAAAACGTGCTTATATGCCAAAAAATCAGAAAAAAAATTTGACCTAACACAATGGTTCCTCTATGAAGAACCAAAATACTAAAGAGAATTATAATAAACATAATTTTGATTTGAAAGGTTTTAAGATAATACATAAGGTAAAAAATGTAAAAGAAACATAATTAGTTTTTTAAGTTATTATTATTAGTTTTTTATATAAAAAAATATCAAAATGAGGTATTAAATATTAAAAGAAGGAATTAAATGTCAGAGTTAAAGAATTTTCTACATTGCCCTTCTAATGGAATACCATTGGATAAAATTCTTTAACATAAATTAAAATTAAAATTTTAATTTTAAACAAATTTTTTTGAATTTGAATTTGGATTTTAAAAGTAAAATAAAAGTAAAAGAAAAAATATATTTAGGTTTCTTATTAATTATAATCTAGTTATTTGTTGTTTTTGGAAGTTATATATACTGGTAAAGTGTATATATAATGTTTATAATAGTTTATTTACATAAAATATGTGTATAATAATAAAATGATAATGTATGAAATTTTAATTATTTATAATTTAAAGAAAAAAACTAATACGATTTTTATTTACTACTAATTTAATTTAGCAAAAATATGTGTATAAACAGGAATTTGATGAATATTTTATAAGATACAACAAAAATTAAAAAACTGCATATTATATCAAATGAATAATTATATAGAGAAAAATCAAAAATTATTTGAATCTGATATTTTTATAAAAGAATCAGTTAAGGAACTCAGACAATTAAAAAATTATCCTGATATTATTTTGACAAAAGCAGATAAAAGTAATTGAACAGTTTAATTATTATTAGAACATAATCTACATAAATCATAGTATAAAAAAACTACTTAGTGATAAAAATACATATTTACTACTTGATGAAGAATCATCTGATAAACTTCGAGTATTGTTATTTAAATTGTTATAATAATGGAGATAGATTTTATTTTAAGAACACCAAGGTACTTGGATGATACCGGACATTGGAAGGCCTCAGAAATAAAGTGGTTTTTGTTAGTTATCAGCTTACCAATTTTTCATGACTTAATGAAAGACAAGTATTTCCAAAATTATATTTTAATAGCCAACCAATTATCTATTTTAATTTCACAGTTTATATCTAATGAAGATTTACGAGAATTTGATAATTTTCTATGAGAGTACGTTAAAGGCTTATATGGTGAAATCTACATGATGTACGTCCTGCATCACTTGTTGCAATTGTTTGAATCAAATAGCAATTTGCACAATTGTGGGATACAAGTCTTTCCCATATGAAAATTTAAATAGCATATTCAAAGCTTTTGTAAAAGGAAGTAAACACCCCGAATTACAGGTTTTTTCATCGTTTACACAGTTTTCAAAATATAATAGTTTAAAAAATACTATATATACTAAAATGTTTATAATAGTTTATTTGTATAAAATATGTGCAATAATAAAATGATAATGTCTAAAATTTTAATTATTTATAATTTAAAGAAGAAAATTAAATACGATTATTATTTACTACTACTATAATTTAGCAAAAATATGTGTATAAATAGGAATTTGACGAATAAAATATTTAGCTGAATCTGCAGGTAATACTTTTTTCGTTTTTCTTCTTTCTATCTTTTATTTTTTTTATTTTCATTTATTATTGTTTTCTTTATTATTTTTAGGTTTAACCAAATCAATGGTCTGTATAAGTCCTGGTGGCTTTGTCATTTGCTTTCATAAAGAATTTGGAGAGCTTTATTCTGCTAACTTAGTACTTTTTGGTGATAAACTGTGGATGGTAACTCCTAAAACTGCTCTTGATCCTTTTACGAAGGCCATTAATAGTTATGAGCTCTCCTATCCAGGGTGTTCCAATCGCCAGATTTCCTCAAACCTTCCTATAAAAATTCTGCTTGTAATACCATTTTAACTAAGCCTGCTTAATACAAGAAAACAAAAAAAATTCTTGAGGTTCCTTGTAAAAATGTTCAAACATTTTGTGAACCCAGTAAACCCTGTGAATTTTGTCGTTACAGGGTCTCTGTTTTTCGTGAATTTTATTCCTCACACTCCTTTTACATCACGTTCTGCTTCACCACTTGTTCATTGTTCCTCGACCCAAGGGAAAACGCAATTCTTATTTTAAATGGATATTGCTAATTCAGCCAAATTTTGATACATTTGTTAGGATTGCTTTAAATAAAGAAGAGTGACGCAGAACTATGTAAAATATTGATAAGTCTTACTTAATAAATCTGAAAGTATTTAGTATTTATATCTAAAATTAAATTTCATCACTCACTTGGTGAAATTTTTAAGAATGAAGTTTGAATACTAAAATTCGAAAATAAAAAATTCAACAGATGGTTAAATTTACTATTGTAAATACCCGGCGGAAATTTACATAGCTGCAAGTTTTTTATATACATTTACGTTTATAATTACGCGTTCTTAAATTAATCAAATTAAGTTTATGCTTGAAGTTAAATTCTTACATATTTCTATTTATACTCTCTCCTGGCGTTCTCAAATTCAACAAGTTATTAAAAAAGTGAATAGGGTACTTTATGGCCTTTTGATCATTAGACCCTGTATCTCTCAATCTCTCCGTAAACGTCAAGTCAAGTCATTAGTAATGCCACAACTGGATTATTGTAGTGTCATCTACTCTAATATTTCTAAACTGTTGGGTGACCAGCTTCAGAGACTTTCTAATTCGAATATTAGGTATATTTTTGGTTTAAAACGGCAGGAATTTATTAGAAATTTATTAGGCTAAGTTTCGTTTCGATTGATAACGACAAAAATTTTTTATGCTGAAAAAACTGGATTTCCAACGATAAAATTTTTATCAAATTTAAAAAAAAACCTAAAAAACTGAAAACCGAGGAAAAATTTTTTTATCAAATTCGATTTGGATATATTTTTTACGTAACCACCTAAATTTTCAAGGTGATCGGCTCGATATATATATTTTTAATTCTTACCGCCTGGGTTCCTATGCCCGTAATTTTTATGATTCAGTAAATCTTAGATAATACTTCGGGTCAATAAAGGTTTTTATACAAAAGTTTAAGTAACCTAAAACAAAATATCTTTGGGAAAATCAAGTTGCAGGGGTCCAGGGGGGCGCAGCCTCCTTGGTGGCTGCCGGGGCGAGCAAAGCGCGCCGGAGGCTGCTAGTATATATATATATTTATAATTAAAAAATTTAATAAAAATTTTAAATTTAAAGTGTATTATTTTAAAGTGTGTTATTGTTTATTTATTGTATTAAAATTTAAAGTAAAAAACAATAAAATTAAAGATTTTTTTAATTAAAGAATTTATAAATAATTTTTTTTATTTTACAATTTATTTTTTAATGCGTTGCGCGACCCACAAATGTCTACTCCTCACGCGCTTCGCGTCATAGTCATAGTAATTATTTATAATTTTTTTAATTTATTTTATAATTAGCTGAAACGTGAACCTCAACCTGCCATTGATATATATTGATCACCATTATAATTTTTAATTACACCTTGTATTATTAATATTTGATCTTTTGTTTCTATTTTTATACTTTCTGCCGTTGAACCCCAAAATACAATTTTACCCTGAATAAAAAACATAATTAATAATGGATAATAACATAAGTAATAAAGTTAAAAGTAATACATTAACTTTAAAAAAGTTATTAAATATTATTAATATTTACATTGGTTTTCGTTTCATCTGTTATTAATGTTTCACGTCTTTCAGCACTACTTCTATCCAAATTTACCTTTATCTTTAATTGAATTCGAAATAATTTAGTAGTTTAATTAATTACTTATATATAAAAAAAAAAAATCTTAATGATATTAATAGGTCAATATTTTTGTGAGTGCTATACCTGTATCATATTATACAATTTATCACAGACATCATCTAAAGCTATACATCTTTTTATATTTTTCAAACAGTCAATAACATCAAAACTAAATAATTTTGATTTTTTATAAGAAAATCTATGTTCTTTAGAAATGAAAATATATATAATAAAAAATTAAAATAATAATAATAATAATAATACAATAATAAAATAATAATAATAAAATTAAAAAAATAATAATACAATAAAAAATTTAAAAAAAAATAAAAAATATTTATAGGTCTGAAATGTTATTTATACGTATGATTTGTTTAACTTAGAAACCGTTACTACGAGTAGTAATCCATAGCGACCGTTTCAGTAGCAATTGTTTCTATAGTTAGTATTTCCATAACAACCGTTACCATGTTTACCGTTTCCATAGCAACCGTTACTATAAGTGGTGATCACGTGATAAACACGTGATGGTCACGTGATAACCATATAGTGATCACGTGATATGCACGTGGTGATCAGATGATAACAATATAGTGATCAAGTGATATACACGTGGTGATCACGTGATAATCATATAGTGATTACGTGATAACCACGTGGTAACCTGCCTACCGCGGCGATTATATATTTAAAGTAAAGGTAGATAAAATTTAATTATTAATTTTAATTATTTAGTACTGCAAGATTATTGTTGACTTTTAATTTTACTTTATTTTGTATTATTGTATTGTAAAGTGTTTCTTTCACTGGCAGAGAGGTGAGAATGCATTACGCACGAACAGAACCCAGTGTTCTGAACAGTGTCGGACTCCATGATGGCAAGGCACTCTGCAAAGAATGCATTGCCCCATGTTCACCGACTAAACGGTTTGACTTAATGCCATGTATCTTCTTTAGTTGAAGATCCTTCCATCTATTAATCCTTTCTTTCTCCTTCTTGTTATTTCACCGTGTCGTCAACTAGATAAATAAGTAAGTTTATAAATAAATAAATATATAAATAAATAAATTAATAAATAAGCATGTAAATAAATAAATAAATAGATATCCTTCTACGTCCTACATTGTCCCCTCTTTGGTGCCGCGTGCAAAAACTGTCCATCTCGGTCGCTCCTACACACGACTCCTAGTTAGGGTGTCGTCAATAGCTTTTTAGTTCTCAGAATATCTTCCACGAGCCTTGCAACAGCACTCCATCCTTCTTCATTTTGAAGCATTCTTTCAACGACATTGTCAGGCGTAATGTCCCCTATTTCCGCCTCCAATTCCCTCCTTTTGATCACCCACCGATCGCAATGAAAGAACGTGTGATACGCAGCATCGCGTTTGCCGGGACAGAACACACATTCGGAGCTTCCAATTTTGCCCATCCTGAAGAGATAGGACTGAAAAAGCCCGTGTCCACTGAAAAACTGGGTCAAGAAGTAATTCACTTCCCCATGTTCTCTCTGGATCCATGGAGCGACATCTTTTATGAGACGCCTGGTCCATGCGCTGTCTATGCGATCCTTCCAGAGCTTCTGTTACTCCAGCATCACATCCCTCCTAAGTTCCGCTTTGATACGGTGGACGTCGCCTTCATTTTTTCTATCATAAATAAGTTTACGCTCTTTGGCGAGGAGCTTAATTGGGATAATGCCTGCGATCACAAGTACTGCCGCTTCCGAGACAGTCCTGTACGCGCAAGAAACCCTCAGAGCACCTTGCCTCTGAACTCTTATTATGCCTTTCGAATACATATCGTTGTCTAACGCCTTCCCCCAAATTTCTGCTCCATACAATAGGATGGAGTGAGTTACAGACATTAGTAGCTTCCTCTTGCTGGACTTCGGGCCTTTCATATTTGACATCAGCCTGCTCAGGGCTTGCGTCGTGGTACCTGCCTTCTTGACCCTTTGGGAGATGTGCTCCCAATAAGTCAGCTTCGTGCTCCAGCCTCAGGATACCATCATAAGAAATTTTCCATAAATCAGGTCCCAGTACCGAAAACTGAGCCGCGCCAGCTGTCACTTTCCTACTCCTTTTACCTTGTAGAGTCTCGTACAAGAGTACTCGGTCACTTAGGTAGCTCTTCATTACCCGAATCAAATATTTGGGTACTGCGAAGTCACTAAGTCCTTGCAGGTCCGTCTGTCCACTTTGCCGAGTTAAATGCATTCTTGACATCAAGGGTAACCAAAAGAGTAATTTTACGAGAGTAATGATTACCCGTTTGGGCCCTCGCTATCGCGTCAACGGCCTCCTTCACTGTTCCAATGGTGGACCGCCCCCGTCTAAAGCCGTATTGTCGAGGAGATAAGTCTCCTGCTGCTTCTACAGCGTTTAAGATACGAGGTTGAAGCATCTTTTCGAAACTTTTTCCCACTGTATCCAAAAGTCCTAGTGGTCGCCAGTAGGATGGGAGTGTAGGATCAACCTTTCCTTTGCTGATAAGTACCAGTATTGCCTTTTTCCATCGCCTGCTAAAGACTCCTGTTTGGATGCATGTGTTGTACATCCTTAGCATCAATGATAGACACTCGTGTGCAGCTAATCTTATAATCTCGGCTGGGATACCGTCTGGGCCGGTAGCTTTCTTATTTCTAAGGGAGTCCACGGCAGCGAACAGCTCTTCCTGCGTAAAGTCCGGGATATCCTCCACATTGATGTTATCCTCTTGATCCACTCTTGTCGGGTGCGTCGGAAATAGGGCATCAACGACTGTTTTTGCCTCCTCTTCGTCCATTAGCGAGCTTGCCGCGAAGCCCCTTAGCTTCTTCGTAACTATCTTGAAGTCAAGTCCCCAGGGGTCGTTGTCAACTTCAATACATAGCTTCCTTTCACAGCGAATTTTGCTTGCATTGATCGCCTGCCTTAAGGATCGCTTTACTTCTTTGTGAACGTTCATGAGTTCCCTTGCTTCTCTGCGGGACTTTGCTCTAGTCGCTCTTCTTCGCGTCTTGTGGCCTTGTTCTGCGGAGCTCTGCAATTTCTGGGTTCCACCAGTACACAGGTGGGTTCTTTCCAATGAACCTTTTTCGAGGCATGGAAGCATCACAGGCTTTCTGAATCAACGTCATTACTTCGGATACTAGTTTCTCCGCGTCTTCCTTACTTCCTACTCTGCGGGGATTCGCTAGAATTGCCCCTTGTCCCATCGATAAAACTTGTATGAATCGTTCTTTATTCAGCTTATTGAGGTTCCAACCTCTTGGTATCGGCCTATATGTCTCGCCGGGGGGCTGTCGTTCTTGCTGGATTTCAAACGAAATATACTGGTGGTCGCTCGCTGTAAAATTTTCCATGACGTGCCAGTTATTCACTCTTGTGCTCAGGCCTTCAGATGCGAAAGACACGTCAATTATCGTTTCGTTATAGCCGACCCTTCTAAAGGTAGTCGTGTTACCCACGTTGAAGACAACGAGTCCCAGCCTGGATACCATTTCAAGGGTCGCCGCCCCTTTTGAGTCAGTGTAGGGCATGCCCCAGTCAACAGGCTTGGAGTTAAAATCGCATGCAACAATTATGTTTCTACCCGCATCTCTCGCAAAGTCTTCTATGCGTAACAATTTCATATAATACTCCTGTCTAGGTCCGGTCGGCGTAAGGTAGCAGCTCACGTAAGTTATAGTTTTACTTCTAACCCACGCAATGCCCCTACCTCTTCCTGATGCTTCTACTGGTACTTTTTCTTGATTAGCGATCCAAATAGCTGCTGTTCCGAGTTCGTCGTCGAACCAGGTAGATGGATTTGGATTACCCCCTCGGTACTGCTCTCTGATGATCCAAAGGTCTGCCATGATCTCCCTCTGAGTTTGATACATAAGCTGGTTTTCAGTCCAGCTTCTGTGCATGTTTCCTTGGACCACCTTGATCATTTTCTGATCGCTTTTTGGAACTCAGAGCACTTCCTGGAACCTGGGAAGTGTTTGAGCTCTTTTTCCTTTAATTTGGCAGCTTTGCACAGGAAGCATTGCAGCTTCCCTGTACATTCGACTACCTTGTGGTTTCCCTGCTATGTGGCCATACGCTAAACATCTGAAGCATCTAAGCGGAGTTGCCTGTAGTCTTACTCTACAACTGCCCAAGCCTAGCTTAATGCTGCCTTTCTTTATCAGCTTGAATGCCGCCTTCTCGTCCAGCTCGACCGTGGCTGATCTCTGTTCCCGAATATTAGGTTAAGATAGCTTTACCATGATCGGGCCGGTTTCCTTTAGAACGTCTTTCAAGACTACCTCTACTTCCTCTCTTCTGGTAAGGCAATCGATGTCCCGAATCTGAAGAGTTCGGCGTGGTGTCAGACATGTGACATTCACGCTCTCTCCCATTGTTGCCTTAAGTGCCTCAAAAAAGGCTGTATGCCCTTCTGCTTTTCCTCGCATCTCGATCAATACGTTACCAGCTTGGGTTTTCTGAACTGCACAGATGTTAGTTGCAGTGGCTTTTCCTATAACGCTCTTCTTGATCTGCTTCAAAACATCGGCGTACGCTCTCCCTTCTGGTAGCTTACACCTTGATACAAATTATTACAAATTATCAAATTTATACTAATTCCAATTTTAGGGTTCATAACGACATTATAACTTGAAAACTGCATAACTCGCTTAAATTTTATCGTAAAAAGAAAAGTTTTGGATTATTATCGAATATTTTTTCCTTGGCTATTTGTTTATCCAATAAAAAAATTTTATTGACAGAAATTTATTTTTTTTGTTAAAAAATGATAATAATCAAAAACAGTCTTTAACTTGTTACATTAGTTTTTGACCAAAAAAAAACTTTTTATCGTCTAAACTAATTTTTTTCTTGCATAAAAGAATAGCCAAGGAAAAAATATTCGATAATAATCCAAAACTTTTCTTTTTACGATAAAATTTAAGCGAGTTATGCAGTTTTCAAGTTATAATGTCGTTATGAACCCTAAAATTGGAATTAGTATAAATTTGATAATTTGTGACATTATCTTTACTTGACCATAACTCGGTTAATTTTCATCGAAAAAAGCAAATTTTTTTTTTATTTTTAACTACTTTTTCCCTGGCTATTCGATTCTGAAAGAAAAAAAATCAATTTATGTAACCTCTTATGGTTTATTACATATGTAAGTATTAAAAATGTAAAAACAATTTAACACAGACTAAAATCGCTTCTTAATGGCCGAAATAGGAAATTTTTTATGGTTAAATCGATGGGATTTCAGTTGAAAAAAATTTTGAAAAAAAAATTTTCAAAAAAAAAATGGCGGCAAATGAGATATTTCGGTTTTTCCAAAAACACGTTTTCCCATTTTCCGGAGTTTTCCGGGGTTTTTCCGAAAAACTAATGGCAGAAATGGATTTACTGAAGGTTTCCCAACATATATACTCTTTCAGAATATGTTTTCAAGCTATTATTTATCATTTTTTAGTATTTTCCCAAAAAGCACTAACGCTGGTTGAGAGCCACCCAATGAATTTGATTGGCCATAACTCGGGCTGCTTAAGACCTAGGGGGCTAAAAATTTCAGGATTTTCCTATCTTAGTGTTATAAAAACATGGGAAAAATTTGAGGCCGATCCGACGACCCTACCTGCCAACCATTGCTGTTTTGGCTAAGAAAGACTCTTAAGTATTAATTAATTTATCATTTTTTTTTATCTAATTACTATTTTCAGCAACAAAAATTTTTTAATGTTTTTTCCCAAAATAAAATTTTTATTTATTTTCCTAGATAATTTTATGCAAATTCAACCACGGCATCGTATTCTCTACGCGTTTTTACATATCCCTACCTATTTTAATTGGTACTGCTATTTTACTGTGTATACTTAATTCTAAAATCAATATAATATATCACTAGATTCTTTAAAATGCAACATATTAATACCATATTTTAAATTATTTAATTTCGCAGATCTTAATAAATTTTTGTGGATGGTAAGGATAGCAGGAAGTACAGAAGAAGGAAAAAATATAAGTGAATCAGATTATTACAATCCTTCTGGTGAATTTAGAGTTGACAAGGATGGGACACAAAGTTTATTTAATTGTCTTATGTATAAATTATGCTATCTACAGTTTGGTCAAGTTTACACTGAAGCAGGTAAGATAATTAAATATTTTATTTATTGTAGAATACCTTTGAAGACTTTAATTTATATTACATAAATCACATGTTTTATATTTCATTTGCTTAAGGAACAAGTGTAAATTATTTTAAAAAGAAAAAACTTAATAATATACAATAATCCTATTTAGTGATTACAACAGTAACATTCTTAGAATCTTAAAAACTATTATTCGTATTTAAGTCTTTCGTATTTTACTTATTATAAGTTACGTAAGTTACAAAGAGCTCACGTGCCTTAATGTTTTTGATATATTATAAATTTTTTTTGCATAGGTACAATATAAAGCTATAAGTAGATTAAAAGTTTGCTACGATAAACTGAATAGGGAAAAGAAGCAAAACCCGAAAGTTTCTAATAAATATTTTTGAAAAATTTTTCATGTTCTTTATTTAGATTAACTAAAATAAAGTAATTCATAAAAGTTTTTTTATTATCAAATGCAGCCTTTGTTTTTTATACAAGAAATCTGTATTAAATATTTACTTATATTTCTTAGGTCTTTAGAAATAAATTGACATTCATTTTAAAAACAAATAAATAAATCTAGCACAAAATATACTTAACCACTGTAAAATCTTTTTATCAAATAAAGTGACTCAATTTATTTTTTGGTTCAAATTTAATCTTACATACTCTATTATATTTACACGTTGGACAGAAAAAAATTGTGATTAATCTGCAATAAATTTGTTTTTATCGTAAGTGGTGTTATTGTTACTTATGGCATTCTATTAAGAATTTTTTAAAAATTTTTTGTATTTAGTGATTTCCAGACTATTTATGTACCGTGAACTGCTGATGTTTTAAAAGCTGATTATAATATTAAAAATGGTAAAACGGATATAATTTTTTAAATCATTTAGACCGTTTTTGCTACTCCAATTTGTTAAATTTTATGCTTCTAATTAAATTTTACAATAATCTTTACATATATCTTTTGAAAAATAAAGAAATTATTCATGATAGGTTTCTCAGCAACTAAATTTAAGTTGAGTTAAGGGGTTACAGAAATCTAGAAGAAAAGTTTTTTGCTAGAATTAAGACTATATTTAATATTGTTTCTCCAAATATTAGATTTCCAGAATTATGATATTTTTTAATTAATTTAATTAAAACAAACGTTAAATTAAACGTTTATTTTCATTTATTTATTGATCCTGCATTTTACTAGTTTATTTTTAGTATAATAATTAGCAACTATTTTCAGGAATAAATTCCTATCATGAGGACTGTACTTAAACTAAACTTATTTAAATAAACTTATTTATACTTAAACTAAATTTATTTAAAACATTAGAATGTATTTTTTAACATTTAAATTATGTCTGTTTAGACTTATATTTGTCTTACAACTAACTAAAAAAATTTTTTAATATTTATAATTTGTCTATGAAGATTTTAACTAGTAAGTCATTATAAATAATGAGAAGTCTGAGTGAAGATAAAAATATATTAAATAATAAAATAAAATATAAAATAAAAATAATTATTTTATAATTTATAATTACGGTAACTATTAATATATTTTTTAATAAAAGATTCTTTAAAAAATAAAAAATTACTTATATATTTGTTAAATATTTGTAAATTATTAACAAAAAATTGAATATATCAATAGTTAATTAGTTAAAAATATTCATTTTTTCTTTTGATTACCTAAATAGTAATTAGAATTAAATTTAAGGACACAATATTGGAAAGGAGTGCCAAAAAAAAATTGCTAAATAATTATTGCAATTATATCCCAATATTTATTGCAGATAATTGGAAAATGTCTGACAATAAAATTTTTACCACAGTTTAATTAAATGTTATCACTATTAATTTTAATAAACAATTATATTGAATATTTTATATTCAGTTTAAACATACCTACTTTAAAAAAATTTTAATTCCCATAATAAATAAATAATCATAACTAAAAATTAATATCATTTTCAGTCATTATTTTTGAAAGCTATTGGTCAACGATCATATTTGGTAAAAAAATAAAATGTTCGACAAACAGGATAACATTTGTACATTATGCAAACTTTTTACATCCTTTATACATATAAGATCCATTGTTATAACAATATTCGAGAACTCTACTTCTGTGATGATCTTGCTGAAGTTATATAAGATTTCCAATAATGACCAAAAGTGTCTCTAGTAATATCAATATTTAATCTTTGCGTTGAAAAAACAAGTCGAAAAGGTTGTTTTGAATTTTTTTTCTCATCTTTTTCTAACTTGCAATTCTTCAAAGTTACCAAGTTTTGCTATAGATTACTCAGTTGATGATGTTTAAAAAATTTTTTAATTAATGGAATTTGTTGTCATTTGGAGTTATTATTCCAATCTCATTAGGAGGTATATCTAACTTTTAGAAATTGTTTAAATAAAAATCTGTTTGAGCAGCTTCTTTAACGTTGCATGGTGCACCAGTTATAACTACCCCAAACTTATTCATTTTTAGGATCCATTATAGAAGAATAGATGTTGACGATGGAACGCCATTTTTTTTAGATTATAAAATTGAAACTTTTTTTAATAATTGAATATCTTCACAATCCTCTGACCAAATCTATTTTTAAAAAGTAAAAAAATTAATTATTTCTTATCAAATTATTTTCAGCATAATTATAATGATTAGGTTATTTTGTAATCCTTTGTCATAAAACAATTAATTAGAAAGTTTCAAAATTTCTGATAAGGCTTCTGTAGATAATTAATAATTTGGTAACTGAACGAGGACCTTCAAAAAACCTTCAAAATCCTTTTGTTATGGAAACAACTGTATTTATATTATTCAATAGCTTTCATGTAACACAAAATGATTTGAAAGGTATGAAAAATTTATTGGTGACTGACTGCTACGGATTATCTGCTAAAATAATTTGACTATATCTAGGACGTAAAAGACTGTTTAGAATCATTATTTCTAGTTCAATTGTTTGTCCAGCCGGCTTCGTCGATACTAGCATGGTTAAAATGATTGTTTGGTAGCTCCATGTGATAAAGAATACCTAATGCTGAACAAGTTCCAAATATTATTCTATAATATTATTCTATAATATTTGGAACTAGAAGATACTAGAAGTAAAATTTATTGTGAGCCCTCGTGAATCTTTTATGCTAACATCTGTGGATTTTTCTTAAGCAGATATTTCTACAGTGGAACAATAGCTGAGAATTCTTTCAGGGTTACTTGAAGAGTCTAAATAATGATTAGCTACAAGGAGAACCTAAGAAAACAATGAATAATAAATATAAAATACATAAATAAAAAACATTAAAATTGTTTACCAATTTTCTTGGAGTGAGAACACCACTTTTTACTAATTTTTCTGCCATTAAATATTTTTAACAGCTTTTTTATGAAATCTGTTTAAATTTTCATAATCTATCCATACAATTTTGCTTTTTAATGTTTCTTGATGTATTATAAAATTTTTACATTTAAGTTTCCTTTTGTCTTTAGAATATCTTTTTCATAATCGGAGTTTATAATTAGAAAATAATTAATAAATATTTAATTTTAATTATTTAATTAACAATTTACCTGAACAAAATTTTTATTTGTTTTGTTTATGTTTTGTCACGACTAACCTCACCATGATATGCGATTATCATACTTTATACAATTAATTAAATATTTTTAGTTTTTTTTTATAAAAATGACTGAATAATTACTTTTTATTAATAAAAAAATGTTAGTGTATTTACTTTAATTAATTATTTTAATAAAATATTTATTTTTATATATTAATATTTGAATTTCGCGCCATCACCAATTCGCGCAATTATTTTACACGCAACTGGCGTATATTTTAGTAATAAAAAATAACCAAAAAACCGTGCTCGCCAGCAGGCCTATTCTGTATTTAATTCACGTGAATTAGTGAAATATGAAAAAAATGAGTCGAATGTAACAAAATAAATTTTTATTTCACAAATTTGTATAATCATTTATTATAACCTATGTTTTTTATTTTTGAAATAAATAAATAAATAATTTTTAAATTTATGCTGGTTTAAGTTTTATTAATATTTAACTGAAATATAAGTTTAAGAAAATAATTTAGAAGAGTTCTTATAATCAAATTATTGGCTATATGTTGGTAAAAATGGTTTTATTTTATGAGAAAATAAAATAGTTTAAAAACGATTCGGATTGATTCTGTATATAAAAATTGATGTTTTTACAAAGTTATAACCAAAGTTTGAAATTCATTTAAATATTTGTATTTATTTTTTGATATTTATTCTAAAGGTCGTTATTAAATCAATAAATATCAGTTTGAATAAATCAATTTGTATATAGAAAATTCAAGCATGCCAAAAAGAAAATGACAAAACAACAATTTACAAATAGCAAAATATGATAAGGATATGTCGAGGGATTCGTATTAAAAGCAACTAAAGTTAATTACAAAAGTGAAAAAAATTGGAATTTTTGGTTCTTAGTTCTTTATAATAAAGTGAAAAAAATAACTTCATGATAGATTAATTTTTTTAAAAAACAAAAGTATTCAAAGTCCCTAAAACCGAATTATTCCAAGTCCCTAAGCCCAGATTTTTCAAAGTCCCTAAATTAAAACTTTTTTAAACCTCATTCAACCCCCCCCCTCTAAAACCGGACAAATTTGACCCCCCCCCTTAATTTTCAAGTTCTGAGGTACCCCCTCCCTATAAACATGTTCCATGTCGTAACACTCAATTACAGTGGGGTGAGGTGGGGAATAGTTACTAGCTCTCACCAGATTTTTTCTTATATATAGGTTTTTTGGGTCGCTGATTACGAATTTCGGAGCCCTATATTAAATAAACTTGAGATTCGCCCTTAAATCAGCTAGAGTAGTGAATATAGCGAAAATACCTTTTTTCGGGGTTAGTTTTTGCTGATTTAGGAGTAAAGCCTTATACAAAAAAGTATAAAAATTGAATGTTTGTTCACAAGTTCACTTTGTTTATTTTGTTGGTTAATAAACTATATCATATAAACTAACCGATATCATACTTGTGTTCAGTGACCAAAAAAACCTACTAGGGGTCGTTAAAATTACAAAAAAAGATCTATTTAAAAATACCCAAAAATTAACCTGAAGTTGCCTATTTTTACGTATCCTGAGGTTTAATTCGAGATACGTAATAATAAATAAATATAAATAAGGTCTATCCTGGGGATATTGAGTGCCCCAGGTATTTTAATACTTATATATGAATTTAAAGTTGATATGAGTTGATAAATGTATAACTATGTTGATGACCTCGGGTATTAAAGCTGGTTGAACTTAAGTGCGTTAAGTTCTAGATTATAGAAGGAAGTTATCACAATTAAATACACATATTGAATACTTTAGTTTAATTCACTGACTTTATTATAAGTAAATATGAAAAAGCGTCTAATTCAATAAGTCTGAATGAATGATTAAACTGTAAGATGATTATACTCGGAAGTCTGTTCTAATTAACTCCTAAACTGGACCTGATGTTAATAGGTCAATTATCATGGGAGGATGTAAGAGTAACTGAGAGGAACTGACAGGAACTGAATTTAGGGCAGTTGCGGGTATATTATATAAACTAATTAGTAACTGCCCAGGTACTTGAATTTAGGTGGGATTGTCAAATACGCGGAAGCGTCGGTCTCGTCACGTCCAATTAACGAAAGCGTCGTTGATTATTTCGGGGGAAATCGTGAGGGGATTTATGCAACTCTTCGTTGCCTAAAATATTTCTAAATCATTAATGACCTTCGATTTTATATTTCTGTCAATTTATAAAAAGCTGGATCTGAATTGGTGAAATAGGATATTAAAGAATATATGAAAGAGGAAATGCAGGTATGGCAGCTCGATTTACGAGCTAACATAAGCAGGAATAATTATATATACATATATAAATAAATACATAAATATTAATATAATTAAATATATAAATATTAAAGAATGCGGATGCGATAGCTCGAATTATGACCTATCATACGTAACATTTCCCTCCCGGGAATCCAATCGTCCCGATTGGAGTGGGTGGGGGAGATGGGGTTAATAAGGGGTGGCAAAGGGGGTAAGGTTTCTTCTGGTATTTTGTTTCGTCTGCTGCCTGTGTCAATACAATAATGTTTACAATGGTTAGAGTACAAAATAATATGCTTATAATAGTTGAATTAGAACATTCAAATTTTTAGGATAATTACAAGATAATATGCTGATAATAGGAAGTACAATAGTAAAAAGTTTAAAGTTTTACTTAAGATAATTTAAGAAAATACAATATTAGTCGAAATGTTATAAAATAATTGATATGGAAATAATAATTTTATATGATATAATAATATATAATAAAACTGAATATAATAAAAAGTAAAATAATTAGGATTAGTACATTAGTTGTATAATAAAATTTATATATATTTATGTTATAAATCTAGTTAGAAAAATTGAGAGTGAATATATAAAAAAGTTTTATAATTAAAAAAATTTCTATATTAAATTATTTTATAAAATTAAAATCTTTAAGAACAAATGGAAAAAGGGTTTAAAATTGATAAATTTTATAAATTTTTAATGTAATTTGATTTATATAATAAGAGATTATTGAAAATATTGGAAAAATCATTCAATTTTTACAAGTAATAAGGGTTAAAGAGTTTAAAATTGATAATTTTTATAAGATTTTTAAGTAATTTGATTTATAAAATAGTGATTTATTCAAACTATTGGAATAATCATTCAATTTTTGCAAGTATTATGGTTTAAACAGTTTAAAATTAATAATTTTTATAAGGTTTTTATGTAATTTGATTTATAAAATAGTAATTTATTGAAAATATTGGAAAAATCATTCAATTTTTGCAATTATTAAAGATTAAAGGGTTTAAAATTGATAAATTTTATATGAGTTTTATTTAATTTGATTTATAAAATAGTAATTTTTTGAAAATATTGGGAAAATTATTCAATGTTTGCAATTATCATAGATTAAAGGGTTTAAAATTGATAAATTTAATATGATTTTTATTTAATTTGATTAATAAAATAGTAATTTCTTGAAAATATTGGGAAAAATCCTTTAATTTTCATAAATAATATAATTTAAATAATTAAAACTAATAATTTTTGCAAGATTTTGTATAATTTTAATCTAAAAATTTAGTATTTTGTAAAATTATTGATTTTTAAATTATATGTAGGTTTTTCATTTTTTTGCCTAGGTTTTTGGTTTTGGACTGTCAAATTTGGTCATATAATTTTAAATTTAATTTAAATTAATGTATTTTTATGTTGGAAAACTGTTTTTATTCCGAAAACTGCATTAGTTTTTGGTTTTTAATTTTTATCTAAATTTTTCGATTTTTGTCTAATTTTTTTTGTCTAAGGCGGTCAAATTTTAGTTATAAACTTTAAAAAATGTTTTGAAATAATTAGAATTGTTATCGGGAAACTGCCTAAACTATTTAATTTTGGCAAAAAAGGTTATTTTTATTTTATTTTAATGTTTTGAAATTTGGTCCATATTTTTGGCCTTGTCCTGTTAATTATGGAAATAAACTTTAAAAAATGGCCAAAACTGGGCTAACGTTTAAATTACAAGATTATTTTTAACGTTTCTTCGACATGTTTGTCGACCTCCTAAGAAATCTTTATTAAAAAAAGACATCAAAGACATCAAAGATAAAAAAACATCAAAAGTTTTGGTTTCTCATTACATAAACACCAATCATATGCCAGATTTCGAAAACGTAACAATTTTGGACCAAGAACAAAATCATACAAAGAGAAAAATCTCCGAAATGATACACAAACCATCGACAAGCAGCACCATTAAACAAAAAAGAAGACACGGAGAATTTACATGGTTCTTACAGTCACGTGATACAGAGCCTACAATAAAACAGGCCCACAAAAAAAAAAGTAAAAACCCAGGAGGTAGACCTGACTAATTTTACGTTTTTTGGTGTTTTAAATCCAAATTTTGCATCCGAAATTCGATTTGTTTGTCCAGTTTCCCCCGAGCACCACCCAGCAGCCCCCTGGGGGTGTTAAAAATAAGTTTTTTATAAAAATTTAAAATTAGTGCAAATTCTTAGATATTTTGGTGTTAAATTACTAAAAACATTTATGCAAACTGTTTTCAAACTCCATATTAGCCCCTAAAGCACCCCTAGTATCAGTAACTAGACCCCCTAAGGGTCAAAAACTGATTTTTAGTAAAAAATTAAAATTAGTGCATATTCGTTGGTGTTTTGGTGTCGGAAAATTTAAATGATTTATGCAAACGTCGTATTAGCCCATAGACCTCACCCACTCGATGTTGGTCACCACTCTTCTAGGGGTCAAATAATGGGTTTTTGTAAGATTTCAGTTTTAATGCATATTTCTAGCTATTTCGGAGTATGTAATAAAAAAATATTTATGAGAAATATTTTAAATACTCATTTCAGGCACAAATCCAATTCTAGCTCATTTGTAAGATGGTGAAAAATTCGTGCTTTGTAAAAATTTTATATAAATTGCAAAATATTTGGACATTTGGTATTTATTTACGACAAATTTTTATGATGACGTACTCTCTTACGTTTAAATGATCTTCTAATTTTACAAGGGGCTTTTTTTTCATTATTTTTCCTGTTTTACATTTTCTTTTTTGTTGCTGTCTTCTAATAAATCTCTTTTTAAACTCCAACAATAGTCAGGCAACATTCTTTCATCCCACCTACCTTAATATCGCTTTTCCATTACCTTAATGTCCTGGTAGAATCTTTCACCCTTTTTTTCACTGTAGTCGCCTAAATTGCTCGGGAAATAAACTACATGATGCATTAAACTCTGAGGTAGCCAAGTTACCCACTATCTTAGAACTGCGGTCGCCGGATAACGACGACTGCGGGCCCGCTTTCGCACCCTGACCAGCCGCTGATACTGGGGTTATTTGCGCTGCAAATCCTCCCTGCATCGTAAACTTTTTTCTTTCTACTTTTGCCATGAAGGCATCAGTTTAACCTAGGCGCTTAGCCGGTTAAATCGTTATCCGCCTTCACCACGGGGAAGTGTCCTAGTCGCAAAAGTAAATATTTAATAAATTCTATTTTAGAAAAATAAAATAAATTTCAGTATCTACTTATGACGAACATAAAATGTGGTAAGTATGAAATAGTTTTAATCAGTATATGGTAAGTTTGAAACAAGTAAGAATCGCAGAATTATTTCTTTCTATGAGCAAAATATAAATTTTATTTTAATTTGCAGATTAATAACTGGGATAAGAAACAGTTGGGTTCAAAACAGTATTTGTTATCCATGTGGGACTACGTTTTATCGTCAAAAATCCAAAAAAAAGTATTTATGAAAACGCCGGCTATGTGGAATGAGCCCAGAACTTAGGAAGAATGCTATATTAAAATGACTACATTTAATGGAATGAAAGCATGTTTAATTTTCAAATGCCATATCATTTACCCCACCATTATAATAATGATGTTACATTTTCAAGTAATATTGGATATTCAAATGCAATCATGGTTCAGGTTTGGATGAAAGGGAAAAAGATGGACAAGAGTCAGAGAGTGACATGGATGTTAATGACAATTCTGAAGATTTATGTAGTACGCAAAGTGATTCTGAAAGTGAGGAAGAATATACAAATAGTAAAACAGAGAGACGTATAAGATCATGGAATTAAGCAAAAATAAATGAAATGATCAGAAAATAAGGATAACGTAAAGATTCTGCAGAATATCTGCTTCAAAAATGAAACATGGATGGACGACAAAAGATACATCAAGATCATACTATCCCGTTCGAAGTAAAGAGTTTCTACATTTTTAAAAAAGAAGAGTCTCTTGTATATTTCACAGATGTTAAAGATCTTATTAACAGCTTTGAGCCCGATTTTTACATAAATGAAACATGGAGACTTTTTATTGACTCTTGTTAGCGAAGTCTAAAGGCTCTTATTATCCTCTTAAATTTTACGAACGTTATAGGTTCAATACTAATATCAAATTATGTAAATGCATCGGAAGATATTGACTAAGTTTACAGGCGCTGCAGTTTAGGTAAAGTTAGTTAAGATAAGTCAGTTTACTAACTAAACTTCGCTTTAAACTAACTGCGTTTTCACGGACGACAAAGTTAGTTAAAATTCCTATCAAGTGAAGCCTATCGTTCTCTAGTTTAAAAATACAAAATTTTAGATATTTTTTAAATAAAAATAAACAGCATTCATTTCTCTTTGAATACTTTTTATGTATGATGTGACGTGTTAACCTCAAAATCAAATGTAAATAAAGAAAATGCAGCTTAGTGAAAATATGCTAATGCTTTTTTTAGTAATTTTAGATGAACATTTAAAACGCATCAAACAATTATTACTCCAGTGTAATAAACATATACACAAAATTGTTCAATTCAACCGTGTTTTCCTGAAAATTTTTCTGGATATAATTTTCGAATTTTCTAAAATAGATGATGGCCCTGCTTATGCTTTTTTTAAAGACAAGTCATTTTGGATGAAAATACGTTGTCAAGCTTGGTGGATACATGTCTTGTATCATTATGATGATGACGATTGGCTTGAAAATTTTAGAGTAACAAGGTCAACATTTTTACACATTTGTGATAAATTGCGTGCTCTTTTGAATCCTGAAGAAGTTCCTCTAAATTTACAGTCAAGAGAGCCTGTTAGTGTAGAAAAAAAAATAGCAATGACTTTGTATTTTCTCAGTAGCTGTTCAGAATATCGAGTGGTTGGAAATGCTTTTGGAGTTCATAAGTCGACTGTTTGTAAACACGTTCATGAAGTTATAAATGCAATTAATAAAATATTAATGCCTGATTATGAAGAGTGTCTTGAAATTTCTAATTTTTTTGAAAATAAGTATGGAATACCAAAAATTATAGGAGCAGTCGATGGATCACATGTTCCAATATTACCTCCTTCTGAAAGCTACAGAGATTTTATAAATAGGAAAGGTTATGCTTCATTAGTGCTACAAGGATTTGTCGACCACAGGTTAAGGTATATTTAAAATTAATGAATTTATAATTATCTATCTTTAAGTAAATTAATTATAACCCTTTTTTCATTCTTGAAAAGGTTTCGAAATATTAATTGCCAAAGCCCTGGATCAAGTCACGATGCTGCTGTATTTGGTAGGTCAGGTCTATATCAGCATCATCGACGTATCATACCTCAAGTAAGTTCACCTCCAAACCATTTAATAAAATTAATTTTGTTGATAACTTTCAAGCTACAATTAAAATTTTAATTTCAGGTTACAACTCAAATTCAAAACATAAATGTCCATTTCATGATAGCAGCTGATCATGCCTATCCTTTGCTGTCTTGGGTAATGAAAGCCTTTCCTGGTCAAGTCGATGAACAAAAACAAGCATTCAATAAAAATTTAAGTTCTATACGAGTAGTAACCGAGTGTGCATTTGGGCGCCTCCAAGCTCGTTTTCGTTGCTTGATGAAACGTTTAGATGTAGATTATACTTTTGTACCTCAAGTAGTAGCTGCTTGTTGTACATTACACAATATTGTGGAAAACAGAGGAGACCCTTTTCTAAGAAGATGGGAGAGACATGCCGAAAGAGCCATACAGAACCAACCAGAAACTGAAGCTTACTTGGAAAACAACCAAAATTATGCTAAATTAATAAGAGAAGCTTTATTCAGAAATTTCGTTCAGAATTTTTATCAGTAATTTAAAGACAGCGCAAAACATCCATAAAAATTTGCAAGGTAATTGTATTTTCAAATTGTAAAAAAAATTGTAAATAAAGTTTTATTTTTTCAAATGCAATTGTTCATATTATTTAAACCAAGAATAATAAAAGTTTTATGCCCTAATTTAAAAATTAAATACTATTTACTAATAGTTATATGGATTATTCATATGAAAAAGGAAATCGAAAAATTTCAATCGAAGAGAAAGGTTTAAAATAATTTTAAATTGCAGTTTATAATTATTTTTTAAATATTTTATTTTATTATATAACTAGCAAAAGTTGGTGGGGGGGGCTCCACCCCCCCCCTTTGTCGCATTTGCTTCTATTTCTGTTGCTTGAAAAATTATTTTTCACTGCAAATTTACCTATAATTATGCAAACACATTCAGAGTTTTCAGAGAAGCCTAGTTCTGTCTCCGGCGAAGTCTCCAGTAAATTTACAATAATGGATTACAGAACCGTATTTAAAAAGATATTGGAGAATCCCGACATACAGACAGACAAATAAATTTTTAGATATATATAGTATATAGTATTAAGATATATAAAAAATGTTGCTAATTTTTAAAAAAACCTCCGTTTTGAACAAAAATTTAACTGAGTACGCATAAATTAGTGCCAAATCAAGTAATGCCAAATCTTATAGTAAAATTTTTTCATATTTTTTAGATATTTCACTTTTTAACGAAATTTTCAAAAAATTTTAATTTCTCCATAAATAGTAAAAATTGAATATCCCAAAAACTACGATAGCTAAGCAGAAAATAGCCTATACCACCCGCAGTCTTTTTTTTCTATATTTTGATACCGGTTTCATGTCACTTATTTTGGTGGATATTGAGTTATTAGGGTACAGATAAATTATTAAAAATACCATAAAAAATAAAATACCATAAAAAATAAAAAATTGAAAAAAAATTTTTCATCAGCTTGAAAAATATTTTATAAAATTTTAAAGATGCCTCCGTTTTGAATAAAAATTTCAGAGAATACGTAAAAATTAGTGCCGAATCGAATACTTTAAAGTGCGATTAAAAATTTTTTCGATAGTTTCGAGATATTTCAATTTTTGTTAAAAAATTTAAAAGTTTTATCAAGTTTAAAAATACTAAAAATTAAATATCTCAAAAACTACGATAGCTAAGCAGAAAAATCTATGGCCTATGTCACCCGCAGACTTTTTTTCTTCATTTTGACACCGGTTTCATGCTAATTGGTTCGGCGGTTCTTGCGTGATGAGTGGACAGACAGACAGACAGACAGACAGACAGACAAACAAATAAATTTTCAAATATATATAGTATTAAGATTAAGATTAAGATATTTATGTAAGTAGTACATTTATTTACCAAAGTTTTTGGGAACAAAAAACTAAAAATTAATATAAAGATATATTAAGTATATTAATATAAAGATATATAAATATCTTTATATATACATTATATAAAGATTATCATTTTTATAATCATTTTTATTTATGAAGTCAAATTTCTATTTCATAATTAAATTTCAATTTAAATAACACAAATTCACAAAACATAAAATGCAAAAAGAAAAATTTTTTAGTATACCTATTACCTTATAATAAAATATAATAAGTTATTACTTATTTGTATGCTTTAATTTCAAATATTTAATTTAAATTAAAAAAATTATTTATCTTTAATTAAATCTATTTCAAGAAAAAAATTAAATTAGTCCTACTAAATTCAAAAACCCTAACTATACCTTTTATCGCAGCTATACTGCATATGAGATCAATTATTAAATAATTTTTACTAATTTTAATATATATTAATTTTTTTAATAAATATTTGCAAAAATATTTTTTTCTTTATAAAAATTTTTTTTCTCAATATTATCTAATCAGTCAACACTTAATATTTAAAACCATTAAATATATTCTTTGCATAAATTTTTTAATAATTAATCATTAATCAAAAGACTTGAAGACTAGTAACATCATAACACTACTTATAAATATTATTTTTTTCAAAACCTAAATCATATAAAAGTGATAAAAAACAAGTTTTTTTTAATCTTCTGTAGAATCGATCCCAAATTGAACATTTTTACTGCTGCCTAAAATTTTCCTAGCACGACTTGATGATAGCGGTTGTTGTAGCATGATGTCTTTCATGCCATTAATTAATAAAGAAGTACTTTCAATGGCTATATCACGATGTTTTTTTAATATTTCTTCTGTTGTTTCTTTTTCAAATTTTTTCTGCTCATCCCACATCTTTTTAGCGAATTTTTCATGTCTCTCAAAGGCTTTCTCCTGTAATTCTTCAGCGTTCTGTTTAGCTAATTCAGAATATAAAACAGCAGATGGTTTTTTTTTTGTTTAAAATTTTTAGATCTAATAACGCTATTATCTAGTTGGTTATTTTCATTATTTTGTATTGATGAAAATATTGCAAGGCTTTTTTTTCTGCAGAATTAATTTTATCAGATATCTGATGAGAAATCTTAGAATCTTGTTCACCAGAAGTTTTAATTTCATTTGGATCCAACCAGTCTTGTTGTTTTTCACTTTCAAAGATTTTTAGCGACTGAGAATTTCCATTGTCATTAACCAATTCAATATCGGCATACAAATTCTTATTTTTTCTGCATTGAAACTGGAACTGTTTATCATTTGCATATAAGTAATTAAAAACTTCGGCATTATTATGTTCAGTTATATTATGTTCCAATAAATCATTAGCTTTTTTATCTGCAAAAAATATACAAAATTTTAAATTAATTTTCTAGTACTTTATTATAAAAAATTTAATTACTTAATGAACAAGCCTCATCAAATTGATAAGCTTCAGGGTCAGCAAATTGTTCTGCAAAAAAAAAAACACAATATTTTAATTTAATATCTTAATTTATTACATCTATCAAATAAATTTTGTTACCAGATGAGCAAACGCTGTCATCAAATTCATCTTTATTAACACCAGGAGATTCTGGCTGATAATCCATAAATGAATCGCTATCATCCCAATCATCTTTAGAAGTGTCAAAAGAATTATTTAATTTTTTATCATCTACAAAAAAATATACAGAAATTTTATTTTATTTTACTTCACAAATATTTAAAGTTTTTTTACCTGGCAAAGAATCGATTCCAATCATATTATTGATAGGTCTATCACCAACAAGTTCATACATCAAATTGTAGAATTTGAAATTATCGAGTTCATCTTGCATCGAACTAGCCCCACTCTTGCTTAATTCTCGTTTTAATCCATAAAATTTTTCTAAAAAATATATTTTATAATAATAATAAGAAAAGAAAAACTTTCATAATAAAAAGTACTGAAAATAAAATACATACTCTTTAAATTACCAAATTTCATTATCATTTGTTTAGATGTTTTATTGTAACCTCTTTTCTTCATTTCTATTTTTCCATACTCCGGTGCTTTTTTACATTTTTTACCATCTAATTTGGCTAGAACACTTTCATCTCGCAACAGTTCTAAGAACTCTTTTGTTTCTTCTACCGTCCAAGTACAGCGTTTTCTTTTTTTATTATTTTGAACCGTAGAAATATTTTCCATATTTGGCATATTTGAGGGATAAATTATTTGAGGTTATCCTTACGGAGTTTTTGAAAAACTAATTTAAACATTCATTAAAATATATAATTTATAACTATTTTTTAATTAAATTAATTAAAAAAAGTTTTAAATGCACTTATTTTCTTTTTTTAATTATGTTATTTTTTTTATTTTAATAAATTTTGAGGAGCGATAAACGTTCATAAACGTGCAGCACTAAAACCCTGTTTAAACTAACTTTGTCGTCCGTGTAAACGCAGTTAGTTTAAAGCGAAGTTAAGTTAGTAAACTGACTTATCTTAACTAACTTTACCTAAACTGCAGCGCCTGTAAACTTAGTCATTGAAACAATAAATTTATTCTTGAAAAAATAAAGTATAAGGACCACAATTGAAAAATTGCTAGGATTTAAAAATAATATCTGTCTTGTTAGGGCAGGAATCAGGATTTACAAAGTATGCATGCTTATTGCGTATGTAGCACAGTCGCGATCGCCTGAATCATTAGAAGTTCCTTAACTCCAGGAACAGTAAACTTTATCCATAAAAATTTCCTTTAAACTTTTCCCAGACACTGAATTCATAAAATGCATGGAAAATATAGAGAAAAATGCTTTGGAAAGTTTTAACCATGTAGTTCAACATTTTTTAATTAGAGACAAAAGTAACGATTTCAAAGAGGAAATAAAAAAATTGCTTGAAAATTGTAAAGAGCTTGGTTGCCTAATGAATGTAAAACTGCACTATTTTGAAACGCATATAGATTAATCCCGAGCAATTTAGGTGACTACAGTGAGGAACAGGGTAAAAGATTCCAACAGGACATTAAGGTAATGAAAAAGCGATATCAATGTAGGTGCGACAAAAGATTTATCAGAAGACAGCGAGGAATAATATAATGTAAAAAGCGTAAGAAAATTGTAAAGAAAAGCATCTTGTAAACTTAGAAGGTCTTTTAAAAGTAAAAGAGTACTTATCATTAAAATTTTTCGTATACCAAATTTCCCAATATTTTGCAATTTATATTAAATTTTTATAAAGAACGAATTTTGACCATCTAACATATGAGCTAGAATTGAATTTGTATCTGAAATGTGTATTTAAAAGAGTTCTCATAAACATTTTTTCATTACATACTCCAAAATAGCTAGAAATATGTATTAAAATTGAAATCTTACAAATAACTAGTAATTAACTCCTAGAGTTGTGGTGACTAACATCAAGTGGGCGAGGACTAAGGACTCATATGAGGTTTAAAATAAGTTTGCATAAATGATTTGAATTTTCCTAAACCAAAACACCAAAGAATTTGCACTAATTGTAATTTTTTATTATAAATCCGTTTTTGACCCATAGGGGGTCTAGTAACTACTAGGGGTACTAGTATTTGACCCCTAGAAGAGTGGTGACCAACATCGAGTGGGTGAGATCTATGGGCTCATACAAGGTTTGCATAAATGATTGAAATTTTCCTACATCAAAACACTAAAGAATATGCACTAATTTTAATTTTTTACTAAAAATCAGTAACTGACCCCTTGGGGGTATGGTAACCGATACTAGGGGCATTTCAGGGGTTCACCAGGAGTTGACAAATAATTGCATAAATATTTTTAGTTTTCCTACAAAAAAAACCAAAGAATTTACATTAGTTTTCATTTTTTACTAAAATCAGTTTTTGACCCCTAGGGGGTCTAGTTACTGTTACTGGGGGTGCTTTAGGGGCTAATATGTAGTTCGAAAACAGTTTTAATAAATATTTTTAGTAATTTTACACCAAAACATCTAAGAATATGCACTAATTTTAAATTTTTATAAAAAACTTATTTTTATCCCCCCCAGGGGTGGTGCTGGGGGGTGCTGGGGGAAAACTGGACAATCAAATCGAATTTTGGATGGAAAATTTGGATTTAGAACACCAAAAAACGTAAAGTTAGTCAGGTCTACCTTCTGGGTTTTGACTTTTTTTTTGTGGGGCTGTGATAATAACAAATGCAGTGCAATATCAAGATTTTTATATGTATACATTTAATCAAATATTTATTATTTATTATTAAGAAAAGATGCAACTATTTATTATTTATATAAATTATTTTTCTAAAATATTAATTAAGAAATTATATTTTTTTCTAAGATTTTTACAAAATATTAATTAAAAAGTTATATTTTTTTCATCTTATTTTTACAATTTTTTACGCAATCAGGTTAGTAAGTTTGTATTATTATTATTGAAACATGTACAACTTTTATTTATAATAATTATAATATTTTTTTAATAAAGATTTCTGAGGAGGTCGACAAACATGTCGAAGAAACATTAAAAATAATCTTGTAATTTAAACCTTATCCCAGTTTTGGACATTAAAAAAAAAAACAAACTTATTTATTATTTTTAAAAAAATGGATTTCAATAGCTATGATTATATATATGAATAGTGAAATAAATAATAGGTTTATGTAAAAAAATATTAAATATTTGAATAGTGAAATAAATAATAGGTTTATGTAAAAAAATATTAAATAAATAATAACTCTATTGTGAATGGTTTTCACTTATTTAAATTTCGCGGTTTGAGTCGGTTTTTGTGCTCTGGATTACCGACATAATTTTTATTTTAAACTTTGTTGTGTGTGTATCATATGTACGGTTTTTTTTCGGATGTAAAGTTAAAATATATTCTCGGATGTATGGTTTTTTTCTCGGATGTAAAGTTAAAAATATGGTCTCGGATGTACGGTTTTTTTTTTCTCGGATGTAAAGTTAAAATGTATTCTCGGATGTAAAGTTAAAAATATATTTTCGGATGTAAAGTTTTTCTCGGATGTAAAGTTAAAATTATTCTCGGATGTAAAGTTTTTCTCTGACGTAAAGTAAAAATATATTCTCGGATGTAAAGTTTTTAACGAATGTAAAGTTAATAGTATTTTTTGCCCTCCCGGGCGTAAAACTCGTGCGTAAAGAATTTTCTGAACTAGTTTTACGCCTCGGGGGGCAAAAAATAGTGTAATCACCATGGACGAAATACTTTAGACACGAGCGTGAACACAAATCACTCGTGCCCGGCTTCGCTGAGCACTTGTGCTAGTGCTCACGCTAGTTCAAACTAGCTTCACGCTAGCTACTTAATATACTATTAAGTATCAAGGGCGTAAAAGTTTAGGCACTAGCGTGAGCACTAGCACGAGTGCTCTGCGAAGCCGGGCACAAGTGATATGTGTTCACGCTCGTGTCTAAAGTATTTCGCCCATGGTGCTTACACTATTTTTTGCCCACCTAGGCGTAGAACGAGTTCAGAAAATTCTTTACACACGAATTTTACGCCCGGGAGGGCAAACAATTATTCTCGGGTGTAAAGTAAAAATATATTATTGGATGTAAAGTTAAAATATATTTTCGGATGTACGGTTTTTTTTTCGGATGTAAAGTTAAAATATAAAATATTTTTCTTTCTTTGTACAGTTCCGGGATTAAGTATTCGAAATTAATTATTGTTTAAAAAACTGAGTTTTATTTGAATAAGTTTTTTTTTTTTTTTTTGCGTAGGAAGTGGAGAAATGCATTACGCATACTGATCAGCATCCGAACTGACAGTTATGTGGGACTCGACCTACCTTGCCTATACCCACTAAAACTCCACTCCCTTCCTACCTTATGCGAGCCTATCCCGGGACCGTTTTCACATTACTTCAGGACAGGTTCAAGGCCATTTAGTTCTACTCATGAACTCCATCTTTGACTTGCATCCACTGACTCGCCAGTCTGGTTAAGGACTCCGTCATTCCATCTGGTTGAAATTTCGTCTTTATGTACTGTCATCTTTAATAAAATATATGTTAGCTAAAAATATACGTTATTTATCATTATCATCAAAAAGAAGGTTAATAAATAAATAAATAAATAAATAAATATATATAAATAGATAGATAAAAATAAAAAAATAAATAAATAAATAATATCCTACCATCTACTATTGCTTGCGGTATCAAGAGTAACTGCAGGGATGATAGTATGTTAGTACAACAGCTGCAGTCATCCGGATAACCGCAATACGTCTTAATATTAGCCTATACCTTGGATTTCAGGTTTTTTGGTGCGGAGTATGTACTCCACATACTGGCCAATTTCGGACCATACTTCTTCATCTCGGAGCATCAGCGTAACCACATTCTCAGGTGTGATTTGACCAATGTTAGCTTCTAATTGAAACTTTTTAGCAGCCCACCTATCGCATTTGAAGAATGTGTGTTCCGGCGTGTCTTCTTTGCCAGGACAGTATATACATTCAGCACTAGTTATCTTCTGGATCCGAAAGAGGTAGGAGAAAAAAAGTCCATCTCCACTTAGGAATCGGGTCAAAAAATAATTAATGTCCATTTGCTCTCCGTGTAGTCGGTCCAGCGTTTCTGCCAATCGCTTAGGCTGATCTGGCGCGAAGTAGCCTTCGCGCGGTCAATACCTTCCCTCTCTTTGTTGAGATAGATATACTGTCTCTCAAGAGCCAGCAGATCTATCGGGATTACCCCAGCATTGACTAGAGCTGCGTCCAACGACACTGTTCGATAGGCACAGGAGATTCGCAGGGCTCCTTGCCTCTGCACACTCGTAAGCTTAGACGCATAAGTGACCTTCTTTATGCAGTCGGCCCATACTTCTGCACCATACAGTAGTATGGAGTGGGTTACCGACATAAGAAGCCTGCGCTTTCCAGTCTTAGGTCCGCACGTGTTTCTCATGAGCCTGCTTAACGCAGTAGTAGACCTAGCAGCCTTCTCCGTACTTCTCCGAATCTGCGTCATGAAGGTCAGTTTCGTATCCAGCAGCACTCCTAAGTACTTTAAGTGTTCCTTCGTTTCTATCCTATCCTCCCCAATACATATTGGGATAATAGTCTCAATATGCTTGCGGGTTAATAGGACAATCTCAGTCTTCGCCGTTGCAAGCTTTAGGCCGTGGTCTTCTATCCAGTAATTGACCCCATGCCTTGCCTGATTCAGTTTCTCCTCCGTGATTTTTTCATTTTTTGCCGTAATTACTAGGACCAGGTCGTCCGCGTACCCTACAGTAAAAGTATCAGCCGGCATCGGTAGCCTTAGTACCTGGTCGTACATGAACTGCACTTGCAGTTACTTTCCTCACTCTTGTTCCTTGTGCAATTTCAAAGATTATTTCCCGATCACTCAGGTAGCTGCTGATTATTCTTCGCAGGTATTTTGGCACCTGGAAGTTCCTGAGTCCCTACATGAAATCGCTCCATCTTGCTGAGTTTACTTATTTGAATAAGTAAAGTAAAGAAAGATAATGGTAAAAAAAAATGTGTGTATTAAAAAAGCTTTGTCTCAATTTAAGTTAAATAAACACACTGTTTAGCCAAGAGGCGAAATGACCTTGGGAATTTCCGAAAATCTTTTCGGAATTTCCCAACATAAAAAATTTTAAACATCTTATTGATTGTTCTTAACTTAATACTACACTGTCTGATATATTTAGAGTGTAAATATTACACCAAATATCAGCACGAGTATTTAAGAATTTTATCATTGTTTGGAAAGGTCGCATTATTTAATAATCATAATTTCATACCAGACGTAAAATTAAAAAATTTTCAGTCTATATATGTTATCGTTATAATTATTAGTTTGAAATTTTATGGTAGCGATAATAACCGTTTATGAATGAAAGAAAAAAATTTTTATATTAATGATTTAATGCACACATACGCAAACAAGTGTTTCTATTCAACATACATATAATATATGTGTGTTCTAAGCAGGTTACAGTGTTGCCGATTATGTAAAAAATAGAAATGCATTTTTGCTAACGTTTGTTTTTAGTATGAATTTAAATTTTTAAAAGTTTATTGAATTTTGTGTAAATTATTTTTAAAAGGGAGTTATTATCTATGAAATCCAGTTTCCGATTTGTGCAGTAAGAATTTGTGTGGGTAAATAAACATGATAAAAAACGAAAATTAAAAATTAAAATTACGTTAATTAAAATTATTTGTGCCTTTTTTTCCCCCTTATCCCTATTTTTTTTTTTTTTTTAATTTATTTATTTATAGAAATTTTGCATTTACAAAGTCAAATGGAGCAAGAAAAATAGAGATATAAAATTGTTATGACAATAAAAATTTATAAAAAATTTTTAAACCTAGTAATTTTTACAATCTTTACACACAGGTGTATGCTTGATACCAGAATGACAAAAAAGGTTGTTTCAGAAAAATTTTGCAAAACTTTATGTTACTTACAAATCGCAAGAGAAAGAGAGTAGTAAATTTATGAAAATTTGATTAATTATTTATAGAGAAAAAAAAAACTTTCCTGCAATTTTCTTGTACCCACGTTGAGTGCCGATGAGTAATACAAAAATATGTGGCTTGTCTCAGATTAAAGAACGCTATATAGCATTGGTGAGTTAGTTAATAACTGCACCAGATTAGAAAAGCTTTGTTTTCTTTTATTATTGGCTTGAATAAACTAGGATAGAGTTAATTGGTGTTGAGATTAGTCAGTTATAAAGCTTCTTGTCTGATTTATAAGCTCTCAGAAGTATTTTTTTTTTGTTCATACATTCTGGATTGCCAATATTTTTACATATATATTATTATTAATAATATTGCCATTAATCCTTTTTAGAGTACAAGCGATTTTCATAGTTGAGAACATTGCTCGTTAATGAAAATTATGTATTGATTAATACAGTGATGCACATTTAATTATGCGTTTATTTAAAGTTAAAGAGAGATATTGGTTGGGCAAAAAAATGATTATTGCAGTAGTATTGTAATAAAAATTGTATGTGTTAATGAATTGGTTAATTGGTTATCCTTTCTTTCGCTCCATGCGACTTAGCATAACTTATAAAGTGCAATTATGCTGTTTTTAAGATTAGCTATTATGAACAATATTGTCATTTCAGCGTCAAGGGCAAAACTCTATACGATCAAAGGTTATAAAAATTAAGTTAAGTCTAGAGTGATTTATATTAAGATATATTTAGATTATGTTTATGATTAGATGCTTAAGAGATTACGGTAAACTAATAATAGTTATTTATTAGGTATCTATATAGTGGATTTATGGTAAATATGGATATATATATATGGTTAGTATAAGAAATACAAAGTTAGAAAAAAAACAACTTAAAAAGATTTTGATTTTCTCAAATTGACTGAAAAAGGGTCTAGTTTTTTATTCTCATTGGCCTTTTCAACTCTGTAAATCTGCTGTGCCCATTTTAGGCACTGAACGGCGCCAGGTCGACATTTTAAAAACAGAAAAATTGAAATAAAAGTAGATTAACGGTAAGTTTTTTAAAATTTTTCTCTCTTAAAAGTTGTTATTTATTAAAACAAAGAAATTGAGACCACTTGCATGGTAATTGATTGATTTCTTAAAAAGTTTTGTGAGTGCTATGTAGTTTTTAAAAATGGGTAAAAAACGGCTACTTTGACTGCTGATATCTCTGAACTTACTTATCCAAAATAAAAAAGTTTTAGTGCAAAATGTTAGATATCTTTTGATACATAATAAGTGTGCGAAATATCAGAGAACTTGATAGAGTAGTTTCAGATTTAGCAATTTTAAGGGTAATTCTGAAACAAATTTTGACCCATTTTTTTAAGAGAATTAATACCCGAAAATTGTTAAATCCGAAACTACTTTATTAAATCCCCTGATATTTGGCACACTTATTATGTATTAAAAGACTAACATTTTGCACTGAAACTTTTTTATTTTGGATATGTAGATTCAGAGATATCACTAGTCAAAGTAGCCGTTTTTTACCCATTTTTAAAAACTACATAGCACCCACAAAACTTTTTAAGAAATCAATCAATTACCGTGCAAGTGGTCTCAATTTCTTTGTTTTAATAAATAACAACTTTTAAGAGAGAAAAATTTCAAAAAACTTACCGTTAATCTACTTTTATTTCAATTTTTCTGTTTTTAAAATGTCGACCTGGCGCCGTTCAGTGCCTAAAATGGGCACAGCAGATTTACAGAGTTGAAAAGGCCAATGAGAATAAAAAACTAGACCCTTTTTCAGTCAATTTGAGAAAATCAAAATCTTTTTAAATTTAAAAAATGTTGCTATTTTCTTAATTTTTATGGATGAAACTTTTCATTAGCTATAGGGTCAGTGGCTGCAAACTATATATAATTTCAGGCAATATAATTTACTTGGTATAAAGAAAAAATTTTCGTTTAATATAAGTTAATTATTTTAGTTATTTAGTCAAAAAATTGAAGTTAATTTTAAATTTCCAAACTTTCAGTATTTTATGATTTTTGCCCTTAAAAATTGTTTTTGCAAGATTAATTTTGGTAATATTTTGGAAATTCCAGTTTATGATGAGTTAATTAATCAAAGATTTACCGGTAGATATAAAAAATGCAGTTAAATTTTGGTTTCGGAAAGTTTCAGTATTTTATGGTTTTGGCCCTAAAAATTTGTTTTTGCAGAATAATTTTGCGTGTAATAAAATGTAATGATCAATTAATTATTTTTTATAATATTTACGCAATTGCGAAAGAATTTGAATGATATATTTATTTTTATTAAAAATGCATTAAGCTAATGTTATGTCGTTATCATTATTAAATTATTTAATTTTATAAAAAATGCAAATTGTTATTTTTTGGTTCCTCAAAGAGGAACCATTGTGTTAGGTCAAAATTTGATTTTCTATTTTTTGGCATATAAGCACGTTTTGGGACCCCAGGAAGCTAAAAAACCTGTTTTTAAAAAAAGTCTGTATGTGTGTGTGTGTGTGTGTGTGTGTGTGTGTGTGTGTGTGTACGTATGTATGTAATCAGCGATATTTCACAAATATTATGGAATTAAGACCTAATTTTTTTTTCAAAAATTTTTTCACCAAAAAAGCTCGAGGTACTTTTTTTTTTTTTTGATTTGGATGTAATACCTCATTTATTTCCATGAAAGTACTTATACTTGAAAGTATGGTTTTTACTCGATATCTCGAATCTGATACTTAATTTTTTGAAAATTTTTTTCCTAAAATTTTTTTCACAAAAAAATACAAAAAATACGAAACTTTTTTTTCCTTTTGGACGTAGTACCTAATTTATTTCCATGGAAGTAATAGTTTTAAGAACCTCGTTTACAGTAATTTTTTGGAATTGATACTTAATTTTTTCAAAATTTTTATTCTCTAAATTAAAAAAAAAGAAAAATAAAAAAAATTGCAATATTTTTTTGGTGTAATATACCTCTTTTAATTCGATGAAAGTACTAATATTTTAAAATATTGTAACCAGTGATATTCCAAAACAATTATCGAACGAATACCTAACTTTTTTTTCCAAAAATTTTTTTATTAAAAAAATCTCAAAATACTTTTTTTTTTTTAATTTGGATATAATACCTCATTCATTTCCATGAAAGTACTTATACTTGAAAGTATGGTTTTTACTCGATATCTTGAATCTGATAATTAATTTTTTGAAAATTTTTTTCTTTAAAATCTTCGTTACAAAAAAATACATAAAACATCAAATTTCTTTTTCGTATTGGACATATCTAATTTATTTGAATGAGAGTACAAATTTTATAAATTTAGTTTATAGTAATTTTTTGTATCCGGCCGATCACAATTTTTTTTTATTTTGATAAAAATTATAACACACAAGAAAGAATGATGGAAATCTTGCCTCTTTTTGACTTCCTCTTCCAATTATTTTGTTCGTTGCTATGTTTATTTATGTATGCAGCTCAATGAAATTATAAACAATAATAAACAGCCTAAAAATATTAAATGGTTATGTTTGCATTTTAAAATTAAGATGCCAACCATTTTAAAATTAAGTTGCCAACCATTTCTTTGACAAAACAAAAAAATCATGTTACTCAATATTTTAATTATTAAGGGATAAAATTTTTTTGAAATAATAACAGCCTTTACGAGCAAATTTTATTGAGGGATAATTATATATTCTAATAAAATTTTACAAAAAAATAATAAAATTAGCTTTTTTTATATTTATCTCTTTTTAATTATGCAAAAATGATTTAAAATCCATTAACGCCGGCGCGATTAATCCATGGACGCTAGAATTTTTACTTTAATAACAAAATGATCTTAATGGTCTACTTTACCTAGTAAAAAAGAAAAATGTATGTATAATTGCATAGTTGTAATCAATAATATTTATTGCATATTGAAATTTAAAGACCATTGTTTGAGGAACCTCAGTGCCAGCTAGTTGTCAGGGTATTTTATCATGTTAATGCGTTTACGAAAGAATTTCAAAATATGTTGTTTACATGTATAAAATATCGCTCGCGTAATTAAATACTTTTGCAAGATTATTAAACTATTTTGCAAGTATTTTTTTTCAAAGTAGTTTTATAGGAAAAACTACTTTCAATTTTATTTAAATGTGAAAGGGTTTTTTTTTATATAAATATAGGGAACGTTTTTGAAAAAATTAGTCGTCGTTTATTTTTATCAAAAAAAGATGTTTTTTAAATTCTTAATTTTGATAATTTTTTGCACGTATTTCATATGTGGGAGTGAAGTAAAAAATTCAATAGGGTGTAATATTGATTCGGATTGTTTACATGAGAAGAAATGTTTTAAATTTATTCACCTCAACAAAGGCATCTGTGTCAAAAAAGCAAGTACGAAATTTTTTACAGTTTAATAATTTTAAGATGATTTAAAAAAAATTTTTTTTGATTCAGAATTGGGTGAAATTTGTTATTTCAACGTTAATGAAAGTACTTGCAATAAGGGATTAGAATGTTCGAATCCTGTTTGCAAGATAAAGGAGACGGGAGAGGATTTGTATTAGAGTTCATTCAACTATCGTATCTTATTTACTAGTATCGTTATTGTAAAAAATTTTTTTACTAGTAAATTAAATTTAATAAACGTTACATTTTTTTATATGTATAAAAAAATATTTATTGCATCATTTTTTAGCATTAATTAAATAAAAAAAGTGTACAAAAAATTATAACATAATCGCACTTGATTGATATGAAAATTACAATTTTTTATTAGTAAAAAAATGGGTGCGATATTTTTTTTTAAAATTAAAAGCATAAAAAAATTAATATAAAAGCATTAGGAAAAATATTTTTTCAATTTCCGACTAACCAATTTACCTAGGAAAAAAATAATAATCATTATAAAAAAATGGAAAAAATTGCAATTTGTCCTAGGTAAATACATGTAAAAATTCATCTTATTTATATCGCAAAAAATTTTTATTTTTTAAAATTCAACGGTTGAAAAAAATTATTTCAGTATATTTTCAACATTCGAAAAATGAGTGTCTCAATTTTTTACCCCGCTAATGAGCTTTAATCGGTTCACATCAGCGATCAAAAGTGCGAATTTTGCGGAGCAAGCGATTTGCTTTATGTGGATGAAAATAAAGAGAAAACTTGCATTTTTGAATACGTTGAAAATTCAGAATCTTTTTGTTTTTTACCTTGTTGCTGCTGTCCAAAACCAAGGATTTGTTCTAAAAAATCCAATCACCCGACTAATTTAGGAATCCATTTTTCGGAATATATTTTTTTTTGATCCTCCGTAAAAGTTTTCTCTGAAATCCCTAAAAAAATTTCTAAAAAATCAATTTTTTTAAGAATTTCAGGAATTTCATTTTTACGGTCTTTTTTATCGTACTGTATGGAAAGTCCTTTTCATTCGCTTCCAATCCTAAATGATTTTCCAAAAACTCCAAACGTTTTCCTAATCGTATCCATTTTACGGGGTATTTCTTTTTTTTTTTCATCCAACGTCAAAGTTTTTCCTTTTTCTAACGCAAATCCGACAAAATGATCTACTTTTTCACCGATTGCTGTGATCTGATTCTTGACGGCATCTTTGATCTTTGTATACGTCAACTCTTTTCCATCCACTTGCACCCCCAAATGTTATTCCAAAAAATCTAATCGTTTTCCTAATTTTGGCAGCCATTTTTCAAAAATTACGTTTATTGGGACGATCCCAACGAATTAGTTTCTCGATTAAGACTCTTGACCGCTGAATCGCAAGCTGGCAACAATAGCGTTCAAAATGAGATTTTTGAAATTCTTGAGGAACTTGAGGAATCTGGATATATATATATATTAATAACGACCGTTATTTAATCGGAAATCGTTCATAACGGCCACAAATCCGTGCGTTTTAATAGACCAACATTTTTCGCACAGCTATTTAAAATGTTTGAAACTCATGTCTCCCATTACGTGATCGTCGAAAATGTGCTTTAAATTGAGTTTGTACTGTCTAAAAATGACTAAGCAGTTGCAATTATCTCTCAAATTATGTTTTTTTACGTTTGCGTAGGACTGAATTTGATATATAATATCCACGCATTTATGTCTACCTAACGAGAGTTACATTTGAAGAACGCGTTGATTTTGTAATTGCACGTCCCGGGTAAAAATGAACCGTCGAAAGAGTATGTTAAGAGTATACCCGTACAATGATCGAGGCTCGAAATATTTAAGAATTTCGCTCGAAAAAGTATCTTTTTAATATTCCCTGGAACAAATGGTCAAAGTTACGATGATAGTTTACATATAAAAATCATATTTTTTCTTGCTTCAAAAAGTGTTAATTCTTATATATTTTCCCTTGATTAATTTTATTTATTCATAACTTGACGTAAAAAAAGTGCTTAAAAATATCTAAAGAATACTTTTCCAATCCTTGTTTTTTGTACCGTCTGAACATTGGAAAAATAATTTATTTGTTAGTAAACTTATTCAAACAGCCTGCGAATGTATACTTAAAAAATACTTTTTCGAAGCTCAAATTTTAGCATCGTAAGAAGTACTGAAAAAATAATTTTTCTTATTCTCTGTATTTTGATTTATCATAAAGTTAATCCGCGTATCTATTTTCGAAAAGTACTTATTCGGAGGTTGCAGAATCATCGTTACGATATGATTTTATTTAATAAAAAACAGCGTGCCGATGATTAAATAGCTGCGGAAAAGTATTATCATAATAATGTAAACATAATTAAAATATTTTTTTAATAAGTAAAAAATATTTAAAAAAAAATAATTTAAAATATTATATTATAGTCACTATAACAATATATTAAATATATATTTATTTTTTTTTTTTTTTTTTTATTATTTGATGAGGATTTGAACCTGGGTCTTCCGCCTCAAAGGCCAACACTTAATCCGTTGCTCCATTATTACTGCATGCAAAATAATAAAAATTTCTTATATAAAAGAGCCAAAGTTATAAATGAACTTATAAATTTTTTAATTTAGGCCACAAATCAGAGCAGTAAAATTATTTTAAAAGCATTTATTCCGAGCAAAAATTAAACACCTATTTCGTAACGATGCAATAATTTCTAAATTTTTTGTTGCTCCGTACTTGTTTGAAAAAATACTTAAACAATACTTTTTCGAGGGTCCGCTAGCTGCAAAGACGACAAACTTAAATAATAACGAAATAACTCACCCTTACTATGTTTACAATATCATAATGATACTAAAACGGTGAATAAAATAATTAGAAACTAAAATGAATTCAGCAGAGAGTTACAATTTTGTGTCGATTAAAACAAAGACGTAAGAAGTATCAAAAAATATTCTTTCAGAGACGATTTTATTATATAATGAATATTAAACTCACACCCGTTTCAAAGCAGATTTTATATTCATTTAGCATTCAAAAATTATGTTTTATATGATTCTGTTGCCGCGAATACCGATACTATTTTGCACCGATGCAACGATTTCTAGATTTTTTATTGCTCAGAACTTGTTTGAAAAAATACTTAAACAATACTTTTTCGAGGGTCGGTAGACTGTCAAGATGTAACGCGTAGATATCAATGAAACAACCTTCTATTATTATGTTTAGAATAATTTGAGGATATTAAAACGGCGAATAAATTAATAAGAAATTAAAATGAATTCAGCAGAGAGTTATAATTTTGTGACGATTAAAACAAAGACGTAAGAAGTATCAAAAAATATCCTTTCGAAGACGATTTTACTATATAATGAATATTAAACTCACATCCGTTTCAAAGCAGATTTTATATTCTTTTAGTACTCTAAAATCATGTTTTCAGTGTTTCTGTTTACGCGAAAACAGATTTTATTTTGCACCGATGCAATGATTTCAAGATTTTTTTAGACTGGGGAACTCGTTTGAAAGAGTACCTAAATAATACTCTTTCTTGGGTTGACGGGCTATCGATTTGCCCGTGTACTTAGCGATGAAATAAGGTTATTTAACTGTTTTTTGAGTATCAGAAGAACATTGAAACGTTGTTCAAAATTATTAGAAATTGGTATGATTTTGGCTGAAATTTATTAATTTTACAATTTTGTGTCGATTAAAACACAGCCGTAAAAAGCTTAACAAAATACTTTTTCGAAGTTGATTTTACTATTTAATGAATTTTAAACTCAATGCCGTCTTGAAGCAGATTTTATATTTTTTTAGTATTCAAAAATCATGTTTTCAGTGATTCTGTAGACGCAAAACCACATTCTATTTTGCCTCGATGCGATGATTTCTAGATTTTTTTAGACTGCGAACTCGTTTGAAAGTATACTTAAAGAATACTCTTTCGAGGGTTGGCGGGCTATTGATTTGGCACGTGTATACAACGATGTTATCAGGTTATTTAACTATTTTTAGAATATCAAAAGAACATTGAAACGTTGCTTAAAATATTTAGAAATTTATATGATTTTATCTTAAATGTATTATTTTTACAATTTTGTGTCGATTAAAATACAGTCGTAAGAAGCTTCATAAAATACTTTTTCGTAACTAATATTCAATCCTCGTATTTAGCTCCGCGGAGATGTAAATTATTTAGAATTTAAATGTTTATAAAATACTATAATGATATACTTTCGTAGTATATTTAAGGAATATTTTGGCTTTTTTCTATAAACATGCGTTGGTTTTACGTTTAAAATTTTCACTGTAAAATTATTCATTTACTGTTTTTACTGACTTTGTTTTCGAAGTGTTTAGAAGTTTAAAATAATACGAAAATATTGGATTTCATCTATGAAAGATTAGAGAAAGAATACGCTTACATACTATGAAAAATTTAGTCCAGAATTTTTTACTTGTTAATATATCTAAGGGATATTTATTCAATCTTCGTATCGGTGGATATTTGTTTTTGAGAGCACCGAAAACATAGTAAATCTGATATAAATACATCTGATAAAATAAAAATTCCGATATTTTTAAATATGTTTATATTAACTTTACGACGCTTGCATTTTAATATCATTAGAATATTCTTTCAGTTATGAAATGGAATTTTGTGCGGAGTACACTCGAATGGGAGTATTTAAAGAGTATTTTTTCATCTCGGTTTTTAAAAAAATCTCCGTAGACCTTCGTAAATTCTCACCCGGGGTCATCGAAAACCATCAGAGTATGTCGTTTGGCTTTTTCCGGAGGGGGGATTTCATGGTCATTGGAAAAAATGCACAATTCGATTTCTCGCAATTTTTTAAAAAGTAGACCCAAAAGCTCGTACTTGTCTTGAAACGAAGTTTTTGTATAAACGTGTAGGAAAAAAAAACGAAGCCCGAAAAGTGCCCTGATTAGCGTCATGAACAAATTAGATTTTCCGCACCCGCTTGGCCCTATCACGAGCATTCTTAAGGAATCGCTCATGAGCTCACCATTTTTCGGTGGTAATTTTCCCCCCGAAAAATCGAAATTTACGTTTTGTATTCGTAAAGGTTGCTCTACAAATTGCATTTTTACAAACAACGAGATATTTATACATCGCGTATTTCACACCAAACCTTTAGTCGTTTCGAAACTTTTATCAGTACTGGATGTTTAACAGATTTTTGGGTGGTTTAAAGCACGAGATACAAAGACTTGAAGAATCGCCACGCGGCGGATAAAACCCTCGCCAAAGCCGCGCGCGCTCGTATTTTTGCAAGGGACCCATCGTTGGGTGAAAAAATTTCCGCAGCTCCAGTTTCGGGTCTGATCGGTATTAAGCACAAGCTAGGAATGGGAGTCGCTCCGAAAAAAAGAAGAACCAAAACGCGCTGGCGTTCCGGACGAAAAATCCCTCAAGCACCGCGCTTTGGGTTTCCATCAGCGTGCAGGGGCGGCGGCGGCGGCGGTGAAACGCGACGGTTTCCTACCCCTCGTGGTTCCCATAGCTGCTGGGATTGGCGCTGCGGCAACTTTGTTCAAGACATCACGGGATTTACAGGCTAGTAAAAAAATGCTCTAAGAAACTGAGAGGCACGACAAGGAGATGGAGAAAATAGCCAGCGGTTTGCATCTAAAACCGCACCCCAGGTGCAGAAGAGGTTTAAGAACTAGGAAACGCCGAGGGCGCAAGAAACGGCGAGTTAAGCGAGTTTACGACGGCTGCTCAGCTTTTAAAAATTGGGGAAAAAATTAGAGATTTTCGAGGGATTTTTATGAAAAACTCTTTACCTACTCGTCCTTTGATAAACGTGGCGGGCATATTAAATCTGGACGACATGGACGGGCCTGGAACTCACTGGACCGCGTACAGGAAAAGTGGCAAAAAAGTTATATATTTTGACAGTTTTGGCAACATTCCGCCCCCTAAAGAGTTGATTGATTACTTGACGAATTGCCAGATCAAGTACGGAAGGGATTCCTTTCAAAATTTTGGTCAGTCAAACTGCGGTCCTTTGTGCATAAAATTCTTGAAAAAATGTGCTTCGTTTTAGAGCTATCAGGGAACGCCTCGATTTTAAGGGCTGATTACTTTTCCTCGATAATCCTAGACGAGGATTACGAGATCGCCCTGTTATCTTTTCAAGGCTCGAGGTGAGAGACCTTGGTCTCATAGCTAATTTGAGAAATCTTTTGTGCAAGAGCGGAAGCGAGAGTAAAGCGGCGAGCGGGGTAGGATGGTATCTCTCAGACAATACTTTATCCAACAACGCAATATTCCACTATTGCATCCCGCTCAAGTAAATTTTTCCCTTCTGCCAGGATTACAATAAAATTGTTGCTTTTGTAAAACCGGAAATCGTTTTGAAAAGATCCTCGACGGACAATAATTGCTTTTTCAGCGAAACCAACAACGAAGTGGTCAATGTCACGCTAACCACCGTCTATTTGAGTATATCTCACGTGGAATTGAGCCCCCCGCATATATTAAAGTTTTTAAAAATTATCGAACTGGGGCGGAAAATCGAAATGCAATTTCGAGCTTTCAAATCATTCGTTTTTCCAAAATTACGTGAGTGCATACTGTTTTGCCGTTTGCGAGGAATCCATAGTCTACAATCCTCTAACGAATATCGTCGAAAAAAAGTAAATTGAGTACAACCATGGCCGCATTTGCGGATTTACAGTTTTACAGAATCAACGGGCGGTACTCGGTCAAAGAATTTACTCTCGTGACAGAAGAGTTGCGAGTTGTTCACTACGTTTTTGAGCCCCCACCGATAATCGATTGGAACCACGAAGATTTGAAAAATAACGATTGGGTTTACCGCAACCACCACGGGTTACATTGGTTTTCCGGTTTCGTTCCTTATCGAAAGACGTTTAAAAAAATTGCAAACAGCTTGAAGAGAAACGACATTTTCGTAATTTACGTAAAAGGATACGAAAAGATGAAATTTCTTGAAAAATTTGACGTAAACGTTCAAAATATCGAAAATTGCATGCTCGCTTACAAAATTAAGGATATTCGAAATGGAATCTCGTGCTTACATCACCGAGAAAAAAACAACTTCTGCGCTCTAAGGAACGTTTTTTACATGAAAAATTACATGAGCTTGGCTCCCTTCTCAGTCGACCCTCGATAAGTCTTCGAGTACGATGATGGGCGAAGAAAAATTTAACGTGCTACTGATTGAAAATCAGTTGCACAATGGTCAATGCAAATATAAAAAAGTTTACGTATTGCTCGTTTGTTTTGGTCGTCGTCGTCACAACAACTTACATTTACAATGAGTTTTTCTTCAGATATTTGCGGTAAGCAAGAGTTGCTTTGCACCACGAGTCAAGTGCTTGTTAAATCTTGTCAAATTTGTAAACAAGAATTGGAATATCTAAAAACAACAGACGTGTGTATATCCTCGGTAGCGTTAATAATCGCATCAGTTTGCAATCTACTCGCAACGGTATTATCTCTATTGAAACAATGAACGATTTCGTTCGTAAAAAAATAGTCGAGGAGCTACATTCTCCAGCTAGGAGAAAAATTGCGAGGAGGCGGGTTATCGTTAAATCGATAAACGATCTTTTTCAATCAGATCTCATAGACATGAGGAAATTGTCTTGGCAAAATAAGGGTTTCAAATTTCTCCTTGTGGTTATCAATAAATTTACAAAATATGCGTGGGTGGAGGCTCTCAAGTCTAAGAGTGGGGACGAAGTTACAAAGAAGATGGAAAAAATTTGCAGTCGAATCCGTACAAGCCCCGTTTTTTACAATGCGATGAGGGGAAAACGTATTTCAACGCAAAATTTAAATCTCCAATGGAAAAATTCAACATAGTTCTTTACGCCACTCGTTCGGTAATGAAAGCTAGTATTGTGGAACGTCTTAATCGTACTCTCAAGACAAAAATATGGAAGCATTTCAGTTTATCTGGTAAACACGAGTACATTAGCGTTTTACAAAAATTGTTCGACGAATACAATTCCTCGTACCATCGAACAATAGGTATGGAACCCAAAAATGTGACCAAAAAGGAGGAAAGATATCTTTTGAATCACGTTTGCAACAGCGAAGCAGTCCCGAGAAAAAAAACAAAGTTTAAAGTTAATCAAATAGTGAGAGTGAGCAAGTTTAAACACATTTTTTCTAAGGGCTTCACCCCTAACTGGTCAACTGAACTTTTGAAAAAAAGTTAAAAAATTGTTAAAATTAATCCTACTTTTCCTAGAACCTACAAGGTGGAAGACTACACCGGTGAACGGATTATTGAGAGCTTTTACGAAGCGGAGCTTTTGAAAACAAAATATCCAAATGTTTATTTGATCGAAAAAGTTTTAAAAACTGATAAAAATAAAATTTTTGTAAAATGGCTGGGCTTTGATTCGAGCCACATTTCTTGGATAAATAAATAAACAATTTTTTTTTTTTATACACAAACATAAACAATTTTTAACAATTTTTAAACAATTTTTTTTTTATACACATTTTTTATTGAATAAACCAATCTATTTCACATTTTTTATACATAATTTTTGTTATCGAAAAATGCCCTCAAGATAATGTATTTCTATTGTCTGGAAGGATGAATCTTTTCTCATCGTAAGGATTTAATGTGTCTTTTTTTTCTTTGACAGAATAAACACGATGTAACTTTGAACGAATACTATTTTGAGTACAATTAAAAATTTTTTTATCGAATAACGCATATTCGTAATTTTTAAAAGTTATTTTATTCGATACTACGCTACGTGTAATTCCTTTCAAGATTTTTGCAATTTTTGAACGAGTACAACAAGCGTACATTTTAGAACGAAAGCCGACAAATTTGATTATTATAGAACCATTTGCCTCGTCTTTAAATTTATCCAAGATTTTGTTATTTTTTCTTTCAATTTTATAAACTTTATTTTCGGGATAATTAAAAGTGTCAAAAAATTCAGAATTATTTTTTACAATTTCATACACATTGCGGTCTTTAAATTCTAGGAAAAAGCTGTCAGTATCCATATACAACTAGCTACAATTTTCACCACATTCGGTTTTAAGAAACCCATAAAAATATTCATATATCAAAGTTTTAGACAAGTCCAATATTGCCGCCCCAGCGTAAATCGGCCTGTTTACGGTAACATTGGATTGTTTCATTTCTATCGCCACGATATTCGGTGAAAATACTGTTATCCTTTGAAAATTCGGTTTTGAAATGTAGGTTTCAATCCCATAAGGTCCTCCCCACTCTGTTTTTAAGAATATTCGTCTTCTGCCCAATTGATTTTCAAGAAATTTTCCAAAAATCGCCTGAAACAAAATAATTTTTTTTAAATGCTTTTTTTTTTGTAATAAATTTTTTTTTTACTTACGTTATTCAATAACTTGTAAAGATTTTTATCGAATTAGTTAGTCGCTGCTGCACGGTGCATAGCATGCAAATCTATGTAAGATTTTAGCCATTGTGATTGCCTGAACCTCAAAACTCTATGAACTTTAACCAGTTCCACGTTATACTTCACAGCCTGCTTGAGGTTTCTATAATGAAGAGTGTGGTCATTCCATTTGGTGGAATTTGGCGCGTTGGTAAAAACGGAAAATCGTTGAAATAATCGTGCAACGATTTTGGTATGTGAAAATCTGCTTCTGCCATGTAGCCGAATGGGCTATCGTCAGGGACGTTCAATAAATCAACGCTCTCTGGGTCTACCCATTCAAAATCACCAAGTGGCAGAAAAGCTTTCATAATAAATTCATAGAGGTTGTTCACGTCGCAATAAAACAAATACTTCTCGGGTTTCGACGTATCAAATTCCTCTTCCATATATGGGTTATTCGCCTTGGAGTATCTTTCACTGCAATAGCTACGACCGCCGCGCAACGAGTTTTGAATTAAAATAACCATTTCTATATCATTTAAAAGCTTCAATTTGACGTCACAAAATCGTAACATTGCTTGAAAGTTAAAACCAGGGAGGGTTAAAAAATGGGCTGGATCGAGAGAATGCGATTTGTGCATGCGATTCCGGAAGCTTTCGAAAATGTCTGCTAAAAGTAGCACATCTAATTTCAGATATAAATCCGAGTATTCACCTATATTTTTGCACCCGAAAAATTCAAAAGTTATAACCGCTCTTTCGTACTCTGCATCAGAAATGTCTCTCTCGTTAAGAGTATCGTAAAAGGATTATTTCGAAGGAAGTTTTTCAACGTTCAAGGAACCCCACAAATCTACAAACTCGTAGGGGAAAATAGCCTTACGATTAATCATATTAAACTGTATACTATTGGTAAAGTGTTTGCGTAAAATAAATTTATTTTCATCGGGTAAAAAAGATGCTAATTTTTCAAGCGAACAGTTTAAAAATTTAAACGAATTGATAAAGTTAAAGCGAATTCCCCTATTTGCAACTTTTTTAACACACAGATATATTTTTTGGTGTTGTGGGGAATGACACTAATATTTACTGGAATCTGAGTTGCGATATCCGATATAATCAAGTGCATATCATACCTAAAAAAAAAATAAAAAATAAATTTCTCGTAAAATTTTTTTTTTTTATTTATACCTGCTTAAATTATGCATAAAAACTGGAAAATCGTAATTGTCCTGGTAACGCAAGTTATACCTGATATGGGCTGGTCCACGGTAAACACCTAGACAATAAAATAAATTATATAAAGTATAAAAAATCAATAAAAGCAGTATCACCTGTTAAATGGTCGTGATCCATGCATCGTATCTCCCCTCGTATAAATGGAATTTCACACACGTGACAAGTGGCATCTACCGCATCGTGAATCAGGTCCAAAGTTCATTGATGTTTGTTGAATCCTTATCTAAATAAAAAAAACACTTGTAAAAAATTTTATTTATTTTTTTTTCAATTAAAAAAACTTACCTCGTTTACTTGTTGTGAAATCTCTTTGAGTTGATCTGCAAACCAAGAAGCGCAATCCGGACCACGATTAAATTCGTATCTCGATAAACTATCGTCAAAATTGTATTTCATGTAGTAGCCCAATGAGTAAATATCGTGACGTTTGTATGCGTTCAATGTAGTTTCATCAGCATCAATGTCTTTACTCAAAATTGCCTCTGAATCCGCATAAATAACGAATGGCTTTTTATGCAATATAAATTTTAAAGAATCATTACCCGTTGTAGCATCCCCTTTTCAAATATTCAAATATTAGATATTTACATCGCAATAGTAAGAAAAAATTTTCAACACGCCCATCACTTAAAAACTAAATACGTTTTTTCGTAAAAAATAAAAAAATACTCGCCATTTCTAATATTCATTAGAAAAAAAATTATTCATTAGAAAAAAAATTTTTTAACAACTAAAAAATACCCATATTATAATTTTATAGCTTGACACTTTAAAAGAAACAGACCCCCCCCCAAACGATTTGTGAAAATTCCCATATTGAAAATCTTTTATTTATTTTTTACTCGAAAAAGTATACTTAACTGTGGATAAACACAAACTAATTATTTCAACTAACAAATACTTCATCTTATTATACACATATATAATTTTTTAAGAATTATTTTTCATTATATAAAAAATAAATTTACATATTTTTTAATAAAAAGAGCCTCGGTAGCTCTGTGGTTAGGGCGGTGGACTTCGGACCTGAAGGTTCGCGGTTCGATTCCCGGCTATATCAACATCCAGTTTTTTTCTTTGCGAAATATTCTTGATGTTCTTCTACCGTGGGTTCTAGGATTGAGGCATCCACCTAATGTTAAAAAAAAAAAAAAAAAAAAAATTAACATTATGTGGATAACACGGTCCGAAGTGCTTCCAGGGCACTATAAGCCGGCGTGGGGTTCGGGAGAAGTCGCGTACCTCCTGGACCATAGGTTCAACGCTCATACCAGCTACACTGACACTCAAACAATTATACAATAACACTTCACTAACAATTGTCAAAAGGCGCTTTCACATCATCATAAAGAGAAAATTAAAATAGTGCAGGGTGTGATAGCATGGGCAGTTGTTGGTGACCTCTGTCACAACATCCGTATGGAAGTTTAAGATGGAGGTTAAACAAATACCAATACAATATTTTTTAATATACTCACCTTTACTATAAATTTTTTCACACACACTCTTAAACGCAATATATATCTTTCTCACTTAACAAAAACCGTTAAACTTTTACTTAATATTCAACTCTTTCATGATTGACATATCATACAACACTAAATAATGATATATGCGATAACAAGCATATATAATAGATAGAGTATATTATATTTATTTAAAGTACAACAACAACAGTATAATAATAACACTTTCTATAATTCGAGCGTATAAGATAAAAAATAAATATTTAGTAGATTGTTAACAATTAATTTATATAAATTGCAAAACATAAATATATTTAATAAAAAAAGTATATTTAATAGGATTCAAATAATATTATAACAATCACAGTTATCAATTGTAAAATGTATAAAGTGCTCATAAAACATGTTAATTAATAGCGTAAAAAAAAGAAAAAATCTATAAATAGATCTAAAAGGATTTGCAATGATCAAGTCGCTTGATCAACAAGCCTCCAGTTAACCCATTAAGAGTCATTTATTAACAAATGCTTAAGTAGGGAATTTTGGAAGCGATTTAAAAAAGGCAAGAATCGTGTTGTGAATTCCAGTACTTAAGTCGTAACGCTTGGAAGGAGCTTGCTCCACGTCCTTTTATGATGTTAGGTAAAGTCAGTTCTTTGGAGGTTGGTTGTCCTCGTGCTGTCTCTTTGAGTCTATGTCTGGTAAAATGGTTCATCAAGTATTTACGTTGGTTCATGCGTAATATTTTGTAAAAGCTGAGTCTGCGTGCGTCAGTTGTGAGCCAGCTTAGTTTGCTTCTTAATGGAGTTACATTTGTATCTTTTTTGAAGCCAAAAATATACCTGATACCACGATTACTAAGTCTTTGTACTCTCTGCTTAAGAGTTAACTTTGCATCCAGAAGAATTGTACTGCGATAGTCTAAATGGGGAGAAATTAATGCTTGTACAAGCCGTTTATATCTCAGTTATGATCAGCTGATCTTTGTTTATATATTACTTTGGCAATCGGTCGCATGATAGAGAAGCAGTAGAATCAATTTTTATCGTTGAATTTTAATACATTCTAAATTCAAATGTATATAAAAGCAATGAAGTGAACTTAGGAGGAAAGGATGACGATGCTGAGGCAGTTCAAGTTCTCTACGAGAACACTGAAGAGAGAGGACAAGAGGAGAGGACATACTCGACCTGTCCGCCAGGCTCAGCTTGGCTGTGATAAACGTAGGTAACACTACTAGATTAAGAAGACTAGGCTTCAGATATACATTCCTGGATTTATCTTTTGCAACAGGAAGGTTTTGCTGCCAGGATTACAGATTGACAAGTACAGGATGACTTCTCTGCGAGTAATCAACAATGTATCTCTTTTGAGGTGCATGATGAGTGGTGACGCTTAAAAGAGGAGAGATTTCTATCCTGAGGAAGCAATTAGACTAGGAAATATTGACAACGCAAAAGATATAGTTAAGGGAATCATGACGCTGCTGGAAAAAGCATGTAACAAAGCCATGCCAAAAAAACGGACTCGTGATGGAAGACCACCAGCCTACTGGTGGAATGCAGAGATAGACCGTCTAAGGTGTGCGAGCTTAACTTGCTATTTGGAGAAGCTCAAAAGGGAACAAAAATCGGCTTCAGCGCAAATTTTAATGAAAAATAAAACTAAAACATGGAATTATAAGATATTTGTATGCTTGAAACGATGCGATACTGGTTTAAAAAAAAAAAATCATAAAAAACTTTTTTAGGTAGCTGAAGTCAGAAAAAAAAAATTTTTTTTTAAAGAAAATTGACTTTAAAATATTTAAGAGTTTAAATGTCAAATTGATGTAAAAAACATTTGTTTGTGACTTTTATGCATCAAAATATGATAAAAAAGCCATAATTAATTCTAAAATTTTATTATACATGCATACGTGTACTATTGAATGTGCGTTAGTGAATGTATGTAAAAACAGAAGTAAACTAATTTTTATGCTTGTGTAACTTTTTTAAAGTATATAAATAAAGTATTTAAGGGTTACTTGAATACATATTGGTCTTGCAAAATATGTTTGAGCATAACTTTGTGTGAGTATATGTGTGTGAATGTCCAGAATCATATTATCGTTATTTTTTTTAACTTCAAGAAAATAGAATTTTAAATACTAACGTAGTAAAGTACATAGATGATTAAACTTGAATGTATGAGTGAGTATTTATATGAATTTTGAGCAAAAGTGTGTATGTGTGCATATGTATATAAAATTTGAGCAAAAGTGTGTATGTGTGTGCGTATTATAATGCATACTTTTTTATTATTATTAACAAAAAAAATGGTTTATAGTAATGTTAAAATATGCATGCGAAAATATGTGTGATTATCTGTGTGTGTTTGTGTGCGTGAGTGTCACACTTTTGCTCAAAATTCATATAAATACTCACGCATAAATTCAAGTTTAATCATCTATGTACTTTACTACGTTAATATTTATAATACTATTTTCTTGAAGTTAAAAAAAAGTAACGATAATATGATTCTGGACATTCACACACACATACTCACACAAAGTTATGCTCAAACATATATTGCAAGACCAATATGTATTCAAGTAACCCTTAAATACTTTATTTAAATACTTTAAAAAAGTTATACAAGCATAAAATTAGTTTACTTCTGTTTTTTTTTAATTTTGTTTAAAATTTTACATGCATTCACTAACACACATTCAATACTCCACGTATGCATGTATAATAAAATTTTAGAATTAATTATGGCTTTTTTATCATATTTTCATGCATAAAAGTCACCAACAAATGTTTTTACATCAATTTGAAATTTAAACTGTTAAATATTTTAAAGTCAATTTTCTTAAAAAAAAAATTTTTTTTTTCTGACTTCAGCTACCAAAAAAAATTTTTGCGATTTTTTTTTTTAAAAACCGGTATCGCATCGTTTCAAGCATTCGAATATCTTATAATTCCATGTTTTAGTTTTATTTTTCATTAAAATTTGTGCTGAAGCTGATTTTTGTTCCCTTTTGAGCTTTTATTTCCCTCTGTGCCATGGGGTCTTAGTTACAAGATAGCCATTACAAGATAGTCACCAAGAGGATTGGTGCTCTTTCCGCAAGTGGCGTTTTGAACAAAGAGAAGGTTAGGCGTATAGTTGACGGACTTTTCCCTACCCACCCAGAGGGAGAAGACAAATGAATTTATAGGTAAAGATGAAGAGGCTATTCCCGAATTTACTGAGGAGGAGCTCTTCACAGCGTTGGACTCTCTCAAGAACGATAAGGCACCAGGACCTGATGGGATACCTACCGAGATACTGAAGATAGCTGCATACGAGTGCCCAAAACTTATTTTATGTATGTACAATACTTGTGCGCGTGATAGCGTCTTTAGTAAACTTTGGAAAAGAGCCAAACTGGTCTTTGTCAGTAAGGACAAACGGCTGCCTGACTGCCAAACGGGTTTCGTCGGAGGAAGTCACCAATCGATGCCATATGCAGTATTGTTTAGGTTATCGAGAACGCACGGACAGGCAATTACTACTCGAGAAAAATCAAGCTATTAGTGAACCTCGATGTTAAGAATGCCTTTAACTCAGAAAGCTAGAGCGATTTTCATGGAAGGGCTAAGAAACTTCCAGGTGCCAAAATACTTGCAAAGAATCATCAGTAGCTATCTGAGCAATCGAAAAATAATCTTCGAAACTGCACAAGGAACAAGAGAGAGGAAAGTAACTGCAGGTACAGTTCAAGGATGGGTCCTTGGACCAGACCTACGGAAATTATGTACGACCAGGTATTTAGGTTTCCAATGCCGGCTGATAATTTTACCGTTGGATATGCAGATAAACTGGTCCTAGTCATCCAGGCAAAAAATGAAAAAATTTCCAAGGAGAAAATAGATCAGGCAATGCATGGGATCAATTACTGGATGGAAGATTACGGCCTGAAGCTTGCAACAGCGAAGACTGAGATTGTCCTATTCAGTCGTAAACATATTCAGATCATTAAACCAATATGTATTGGGGAGGATAGGATAGAAACGAAGTATAATTTAGAGTACTTGGGAGTGGTGTTGGACATGAAACTGACCTTCATGGCGCAGATTTCAAGAAGCATGTAGAAGGCTTCCAGTACGCTACTGTGTTAAGTAGGCTAATGAGAAACACGTGCGGACGTAAGACTGGAAAGCGCAAGCTTCTTACGTCGGTCACCCACTTCATACTCCTGTATGGTGCAGAAGTATGGGCCGACTGCATAAAGAAGGTCTTCTACGCGAATAAGCTTATGAGCGCCCAGAGAGGCAAGGATCCCTGCAAATCTGCTGTTCATTTTTGGAGATATCAAAAGCTAAAAGGACGAGTAAGAAATTTTTGGAAACTTGGAACTTAAAAAAAGTCGTTGAGAAAAATAAAACTCAATTTTATCAAAAATTAAAATTTTAGCACCAATTTAAAAATTGGTTATTTAGGGACGAAAATGGGCATTTGGTTTATTAAATATTACAATGAGAGAATCGGTGATGTAAAATTGCAGATTATGGGCATGTGTGAAAAGGTGTATTTTATACCAAAAAAAATTAGACCAACTGGAAGTATTTTGGTTGAATTGTACAATGACAGCATTATTTGGAAAATTGCCTAAAACCCGTCTTTTATGACATTAAGGTAACACTGAACTAAACTAGTACCTTTAAAAAAAATTTAAGCAATTAATTCTGAGCTAGTTAGAAAAACACAAAAATATGATAATTTACATTTCTAGAGGTTCAGAAAAGTTCTCTGTACGCTTAACAATCATTTAACTAAAGAAAATGCTAAATTATTTAAATTAAGCTACAATATTTGGCCCATTACTCTGAATGCGTCAAGAATAAATAAAAATAAACAATTTCATCGTTTTTAAAATCCAAAAAACATGCGGAATGCCCTTTTAAAATAATTTCTAAACATTTTTTTCTCCGCAGCAAGTTTTTGACGTAAAAAACTGTCTAATTTTTGATATTTTTACCACCGAATTTAGTTCATAACTTTTTTGCTTAAAAAAATAATTCAAAATAAATGATTCTATCGTTCTAAGCGACCAAAATAACTATTAAATACCGCCCGAAATTTATGTTGCTTTTTAATTTTAGGAACTTTAGTCCCACCCGACATTCCTGAGCCCATTTTCAAAGATCGAAAATGCTTTGGCACTATCCAACGACTAAATATTTTTAGATGCGGTTTATATAGAACTTAGTTTTTTATTAAATGACACCCGAAAACGCTTGAGCACCTTAAGAAATCGAAAATTTTTGTTTTTTGTCAGTCTAATATATATGGGAAAAAAAAAAGACAAAATGTGCTGAACCCCTTAACTGTATGAGAGTTGCGGGAGGTCCTCCGTAATAATTAAAGACGTTTTCAATGTACATAATAGGCAAAGCGTCTCGACAAGGCTGCCCAGCATCTTCGACTACTAGTACGGAAGTTTTGTCCATAATAGTCCAGCCGCGGTCCTTTTAACCTTGACCATACTTCATGTTTAATGTAATTACAAAACATAATATATTTTGAACAATATTGAAGTAATTTAGAGGTTAATTGGTGGAATATTGGAGTGGATGAAAGTGGATGTAAAATAACTGATACTGTGATTAATATGATGATAAGATGATTTATTAATACGTGTGTACTGGTATACGGCTGAGTGCGTACTGTCGACTGACAGGTAGCGCTTGATATTACCTATCTCTTTCTAACATATACATTAAGGCGTGTATACATTATTATATTATAATAAAGACATATTTACAATAGTTACAATACGGAACATTCTCCCGGCTTAATTTTTTATCAAGGTAAAAAATTGAAAAAGAGTTTAAGAATTAAAATATTATTTACAAACAATTTTTTTAAATAACATTATTATGTGTTTTTTAAAAAGTCTAACAATTTAAATACATAATTATAGATTTGTATCTTCACAATTTTAATTAAAAGAATATAATATTAATTTGAAGATATTTAGATATTTTTAGAAAATGAGTTTATATATACAATGAAAATGAATACAATAATAACAATGAACATAATATTGATTTACATCAAAATGATTATCAATAACTATTGCTAATCAAAACGATCCTAGCAATCAATAAGAGTATTAGGACTATCATTTGTGATTAACAATACAAGAATAAATTTAAGAAATCATTTGAGGACTAAGTTTAAGAATTATAGTTTATAACTGGTCTGCTAACATAATTTTAATTGTTTTAGAGAAACTCAGTCTAACCTTCTTAAACCGGAGTTTAAAATAATTTATAATACCTCATTAAATGATTTGAATTTAAATTTGACAATTTTATCTCATATTAGTGATTATAAAATGTGGTTCAGTATCCCTCCCCACTTAATTTTACATTACAGGTGAAAAATTATTAAATTATTGATTGAGATAAAATTGTAAAATTATAGTATACATAATTATAGAATGAATTATTAAACAAAGTTTTAGTATGAAAATTACATAAGAATTTTTTTTAAGATTTAAGATTATATTATTTTTATTTATAAAACTTGAGTAAATTTTGTCATGTTATAGTAGTACATATAATCAAGTGCATTTTAATGCTTGACATTTACCACTCTCCTATCTTTTATTAGATTACGGATTAATGAGTTTTTTGGTGAGAAATGTCGATGAGTTTTTTTTTTAGAATTTAAGTTAAACATTTGCTACTCTCCTATCATTGTTTAGAATACGGATTATTGAGTTTTATCGCAAAAATGTTAAGAAAAAGTACATACATTTACAAAGTTTGACATCTATCACTCTCCTATCTTGAACAGAATACGGATTATTGAGATTATTAAGAAATGTCAAAACAGAGTAAATGTAATTAAAAGAAAAAATTATTTAGATAATTTTTTTTTGACACAATTTACTCAGTTTTTATGAAAATTTAAAAATATTTAATTATATAATAAATGTCAAAATTTGAGTTAAGAAAGTTAAACCTTGCTTCCCGAGAACAATGATATACGTTATAGATTTTTAAATTAAACATTATGAGTAATATTTTTGTAAAAAAGTGAAATAGTAAACAATAAAAATCTAACATATTTTAAACATAGTCCTCATGACAAAGAAAATTATATCTTGATTGATGAGATCTGCAAATGATGTCCAGGTACTCCCACTGATTGACAAGACAGCCCGAACAGCTACAGCTTATGATAGACCTCTTGATGTCGACCATTTAATGTAGAGACCTAGGTAACATAAAGTTAATTAGAAATATGATCAAGATATAAATAACATATAATTAAAATTTTAAGAATATTGTAAAGACAAATGTAAGAGATAGAGTTTCTTTTTTTTATAATACAATTTTAAATTTTTATTTTAATTTGTTAGAACTTAAAATAGTATTTTAAATAATAAAATTAAAATTGTAACTTTAAAATATTAATTTAGAACAAAATAACTATTATGTTTTAATCACCGAAAGAAATCAAGAGTAGAAGTGCATTGATTGCTGTATAGAAATAAGGTACTAGTAAGAGTACGATCTGATTTCTTCGAATGATTTTTAGCGTAGAATAGAAATTTGAATATCTCTATCTTTTTCTACATAGAATTTCGAACATCTCTATCTCTTTTTAACATATAGTATATATTAGTATTGTACGATACAGAAGTTTGAATTTCTTAATTTTATCATACGCGAAGTTGAATTTTAATTATTGGTTTAACTTTATATTAATTATTATTATAAAATAAATTTTGAATTTATTTATTAGAAAAAATTTAAGAAAATAAAAGAATAAATTATTACAAAAAGTGTACTGAAAAAAGAGCTTAATTTTTTTGTATTATTATTATTATGAAATAATAATTAAAAATAAATAAATAAAAAGAAAACGTAACTTAATCTTAAACGAGACACCAGCAGTAGACAAATATTTAGCCACGTTGCAGAACAAGAATATGATTGGAGCAGACGCTTCGTGCCCAGTGCGCCGTCGCGTATGTACTTGTAGTCGTGATGCCCCAACGAAGAGATATGATGACGTGATGACGGTTACTGGTAGATGTCGTCGTTAATATGAGTAAGTGAGAGCGAAGAGAGAGAGAAAAAACTTCGATATGTGCTTCTTCTTCCCCAATAAAAAAGAATATGGCGGCAATTGAAGTTTGCTGTCGTCTTCTTGAGAAAATGCGTGCGCATGACGCTTATATATCTGAGGATGTGTGTGAGAGAAAGACACGCTTATATGAATACATTATATCCCCTCTTCTATTATGACGATTTTCTTTTTTTTGTAATACACTTTATTTTTTTAAAATTTTGTTTTTAATTTTTATAAATTTTTAAATAATCTATTCTTTAAAATATTATTTCCGCACTCATTATTTTTTATTTGCTTTCAAATAATTAGCTTTATATTTGCAAATATAATAGTATTTAATTTAGCACAGCACGTGTAAATCACTTTTTACAAATTTTGAAAAAACTGTTAATTGATATTTAATCACAGCACAATAATATCGATGAGCGTCAGTAAATTTTATTATTATCCACTTTAAATACACCTTAAATATCCAATATCCTTTTTCACTTGAAGAAAAAATTATAAAACCTCGTGGTGCTGATTTCTGAGTTTTTTAATTAATTTAATGATTAAATTAAAAAACTATTAGCCAAAAAAGGATCGAAGGACCAAATGAACAATATTGAAGTAATTTAGAGGTTAATTGGTGGAATATTGGAGTGGATGAAAGTGGATGTAAAATAACTGATACTGTGATTAATATGATGATAAGATGATTTATTAATACGTGTGTACTGGTATACGGCTGAGTGCGTACTGTCGACTGACAGGTAGCGCTTGATATTACCTATCTCTTTCTAACATATACATTAAGGCGTGTATACATTATTATATTATAATAAAGACATATTTACAATAGTTACAATACGGAACATATTTATTTTACTAAAGTCTGGAAATGTGAAACGACCTCTACATAATTATGAAAATGGATGAATCGACCTGAAACCTTTTGCATTCTCTTCGGAAGCATGTCCGAAAAAAAAACCGGAGGTAAATATGTTCAAATGAAATGGGACATTTTTACCCCATTTCCTCCACATTTATTTCACCAATGTAAGAAATGATTTTTATTCAATTTTTGGTACTCCTATAAGTTTTGTGGTTCGTGTAACATACCAAATGCGTAGTACCCTTGTTCCCGTATAAAATATAGTAAAATAATACACATGCGCGCAATATACATAGACGCACGTAAAATACATATATAAAATAATACATAAATAAGTAATATAAAAAACTATACACATGCGTGCAATGTATACACACGCATATGTAACTTAAGATACAAAAAGTAAAAGAGAGAAAACCGCGCGGGAAAACAATATACATATAGTTATTATGACAGGCTTCGGTCGTGATGCTTTTAGATTATACGATAATGGAATGAAAATGTCTAAGATACGTTGCTACCCTTAATATTCGAATATTTAAATAAAATATAAAGGTGGCAGCAATTCCCAGACAATAATTTATGATCATCGAAAAGAAATAAATTTATCATGATAAATTAATCAATTAAAAAACCTAAAAAAATGATATAAAATGATATAAAATCTGTTCAATAATTGAATGCCTTTTTGGATTCAATTATTATGTATATATGGGCGATTACTTCTCAACTCGGCCACCCCCCTCTGTCCAAAAAAGGTGGAAACTTAAAAAGATTTTCGTTTTCTCGAATTGACTGGAAAAGGGTCTAGTTTTTTATTCTCATTGGCCTTTTCAACTCTGTAAATCTACTGTGCCCAATTTAGGTACTGAGCAGCGGCAGGTCGACATTTTAAAAACAGAAAAATTGAAATAAAAGTAGATTAACGGTAACTTTTTTGAAATTTTTTTCTCTTAAAAGTTGTTATTTATTAAAACAAAGAAAATGAGACCACTTGCTTGGTAATTGATTGATTTCATAAAAAGTTTTTTAGGTGCTATGTAGTTTTTAAAAATGGGTAAAAAACGGCTACTTTGACTGATGATATCTCTGAACCTACATATCCAAAATAAAAAAGTGTTAGTGCATAATGGTAGTCTTTTGATACATAATAAGTTTGCCAAACATCAGAATATTTGATCGAGTAGTTTCGGATTTAGCAATTTTAAGGGTAATTCTGAAACAAATTTTGACCCACTTTTTAAAGAGAATTAGTAATTGTTAAACTATTGTCCGAAACTGCTCAATCAAATCCCCTGATATTTGGCACACTTATTATGTATCAAAAGACTACCATTTTGCACTAAATCTTTTTTATTTTGGATATATAGGTTCAGAGATATCATCAGTCAAAGTAGCCGTTTTTTACCCATTTTTAATTTTTATTTTAGGATAAGATAAATAATTAATAAAAATTATAATTAAATACCCCTTGATTATCTATAAAATGCATAATAATCATTAAGTATAAATTAAAAGTATTTATTAAAATCCTATATATATTAAAATGAAATAATTGAAAAATTTTATTATTTTCGATTTTACTCAATATCCATTTATGAAGAATTGTATAGACGAAAATACATGAAATTGGTTTTAAATTAATCCTTGAAGAAATACCCCCAACCGATTTTTTTATTTTTAAAAAATAATTAAATGATTTCGAGAAATCAATCTCAGAAGTTAGTGATCGAAAAGTTAAAAAATTATATTTTTTTTTCACTAAAACTGTTTTTTATCAGGATCTAAGAGATCTTTTGAGACAAACTCTAGTGCAAATTATTCCTTTGAAAAAATGCTACCGATTTGACGTTTTCATTTTTTTTAATTAGAGCTCACTGTTTCGAGTTACAACTGTTTAAAGCTAAGAAGTTGAAAATTTAGAAACGTAAAAAGTGGTAATTTTCATCACTTCATATTTTAAAATGGATTGTATCAAAATGTAAAAACCCAATTGCATTCTATTTAATAAACAATTTTCTAAAGGAACTTTGTTTGGTTTTTTATTTAATGCATTCATTGAAGAGAAATAGCAAAAAAACTATTTAGAACCAATTTTTTTTTTAAATTTTTTCATGCATAGGGCAGCTGACATCTAAAATATTTTTTTTTATTTTCTCATAATTAGGACAGCCGACATCTAAATAATTATTTTTTTTCGATTTTTTCATAACTAAGACTGCCGACATCTAAATTATTAATTATTTTTTTCCGATTTTTTCATAAATAAGACTGCCGACATCCGAATTATTCCTTTTTTATTTTTGTGTAACTAAAAATGCCGACATCTAAATTATTATTTTTTTTTTATTTTCTCATTACTAAAAATGCCGACGTCTAAACTATTATTTTTTTTTATATTCTCATACATAGGACAGCCGACATCTAAATTATTATTTTTTTTATTTTTTCATACTTTGGACAGCCGACATCTAAATTTTTTTTTTCATAACTAGGACAGCCAACATCTAAAATATTTTTTTTTTATTTTCTCATAACTAAAAATGCCGACATATAAATTATTAATTTTTTTTCGAATTTTTCATAACTAAGATTGCCGACATCTAAATTATTAATTTTTTTTCGAATTATCATAACTAAGACTGCCAACATCTAAATTATTATAATTTTTTTTCGAATTTTCATAACTGGGACTGCCGACATCTAAATTATTATTTTTTTTTATATTTTCATACATAGAACAGCCGACATCTTAAATATTTTTTTTTTATTTTTTCATAACTAAGACAGCCGACATCTAAATTATTATTTTTTTTTTTTCAATAAGAATTACCTAACAATATAGAAGCACCGAAATTATAAGATAAATATTTCTGAAATTTTCATATTATAAACGACAAATACATATGTAACAACGGAATGAAATTTTTCTAATTTTTTCTTTATACTTGGAACAGCCGATATCTATATTTTATTATTTTCTTTCTTTGATACGTAAAACAGTATAAATTGAAATTTTAATAATTTTATCAGATTATTATAGAGCGAAGCTCTACCTTAATGGATGCAAAAATCGACACCTTTTGGACACGATATAGTTAAAACGATCAAACGGAATGCTTTCATTTTTTAAAACTGAGTTTATTTTATCGAGTTAATGACACCTATTGTTTTTGGGCCCAATCTGGTATTTCTAAAAGCATGTTTATTCTTGTACTTTTGCTTCATACAGGTGAAAAACCTTCTAAATGTTATCCGCGCGATAAATTTCATAGCTTTTGCATAAACTTTGCATCAGTGAAATATCATAAAAATGCAAAATAACACAAGATTCTAATATTTTTAGGCACGATCACCCTATGTATGCAATACATAGATGAAATCGTGCCTTATAAGTTTGTCAGGTCAAAAAACGGAAAAATTTATAAATTGTCCAATTCGTGGAGAAATTTGGTCCCCAGGTCATTCCGATGCCTCTAAATACTTATATTGCCTTGTTGTGTGTAGGGATGTATGTCCGAGAAAGTGTATCCTCAAGATCTCAGAACCTACTGGATGAATCAAAAATCCCTTAAACCAAATTTTTTGAAATAAGATCTAGTTGTAGGTTTTTCAATTTCAAGTGATTTCATCAAGTACTTGCAGAGAAATGTCCTAAAAACTGATTTCAGATATCAAAAAAAATTATTAAAAAATAATAAAAATGGTAAAAAATGAATTGGTTTTGAATTTAATACATCCAAAATGTGGTGTAAATAATGTGTAAATAATCCAAAATTTATTGAATTAAACATTTAACGCCCAAGAGCCGATCTACGAGTTCTAAATTAATTTTAAAACCAAAATCTATTTTTCTAAAAATGTATCCATATGTTAAAAAGTCTCTATTCTCAGAATTTGATTTCAAACTTTCTATAAAATTAACCGGAAACTCATTATTTAGGGTAAAAGTTGGATACTAAAAAAAATCGACACGCTGCTTATCAGTTTTGTAAATAGCATCTAAAAAAGGTATATTTAATGAAGAATAATAAAATTTTCATTTTTCTTATATGTTTTAGGACACATTTTTTTTGCATGATTTTTCTTAATTTGAAAATGGCGGATGGAGAATTAGAAAAAATTGCGAAAAACAAGTTGCATTAGATTATTTGTTTTTAGGAATATTTTTTGGAATTTTACATAAATATTGGTTTTAAAATTAATTTAGTATTCAAAAAGAAATCTAAACGTAAAATTTCAAATATTAATATTAGATATATTTTTTTGATTTAACCTAGTTCAAAGAATATGCAACTCCATCCGTATGCATTCTATGTATAATTCCATTATTATTGAATTTTTTTATTCTTATACATTGATCAGATTGAAAAATTGATTTGAAACTAATAACTAATAAGTTTTTAATTCTTCTGAAGGTTACTTCATTGAAATAAAACCGAAATAAAACTTTGTGACCCATAACTTTTTCTAGAACACGTCACCAAAAAAATTAGAATACAAAAGTAGGTATGTTTTGATTCTGAAATACGAAATCTGGGGTCTATGAAGTGGCTGGGCAGTACAGGACATGAGATCAGCAAAAACTACCCCATTTTAGTTTTTTTGCAATATTTTAGAAGCAGAGCTAAAATTATCTAATTAACTGCCTTTTTTGAAGAAAGGGTAAGAAAATATTGGGATTCAATAATTACAAGCTCTAATTGGGCTATAAGACTAATTATAGGACGTGAAAAATAAACCTCTAAAAAGGACTAGTTATAATACATAAATGATAAACAACATTACAATAAAATCGCTATTCTTATAATTTGTAATTATCACCTTTACTAGATTTTAAGATTCTAAACCCAAATTATTTAGATTCTGTAAACCCGTATTATTTTAAGTCCTTAAATTGAAAATATTCTAAGTCCTTCAACTCAAATTATTAGAAGTCTCTAAACCCGGAATATTTTAAGTCCCTAAACTAAATTATTCAAAGTCCCTAAATATAAAATATTTTAAGTTCCTAACCCCACATGATTTTTGACTTTTGACCCCACTTGATTTTCAGATTCACAGGTTACCCCTCCTTAGAAACATGTTCAATGTTAAAACTACGATTTTTGCAGCAAATTAAAAAATTGATCATTTTGGGACAAAAATGGGCATTCAATTTACTGACTGTAAAGAAGAGAATTTAATATACAAAATTAGAAAGGTAATAATGTTTTGCAAATAAATAATTCTAAAGGACAAATAAAGAATTTTTAGAAAAAAGCTTTTAGAAAATTGTTGAGACCTATAAAACCCATTTTTGTCTAAAATTGCAATTTTTGAGATAATTTAAAAATTAATCATTTCGGGACAAAAATGACCATTTGGTTAAATTGCTATAACATTGAGAAAAATTGCGGTATCCAAGGCTTGAAAAATGACTTTAATACCGAAAAATTGTGACCAACAAGAAGTGTTTTTGTTAACTAACTAACTAAAAAGCAATATTACCAAAAAACTACATTTAAAAGCCTTGTGCACAGTATTCTTGTGCCTAGAAGGCCCGTTGGAATAAACGGAGGTTATCGGAGGTTTTTTTCAATTATTAATGAAAGTAATTTGTAATTTGGTTTCCTAAAGTTAGCGGTCTCTTGTTAGCGAAAGCAAAGTAAAGACTCAGAAAAATCTGCCCTCTTATTGCATCTTTGTTAACTTTTTGCATAAGGGAACTTAAGCAAAATTTTTGCTTGCAAAATCTTTGTTATTACATGATCTTCCGGTGCTGGACATGGTATTTTTAAAGTCATATGACAAAATTAAATTCATAGGTTGGTATCAATGGTACCTCCGTACGTTGCGTTCACCTATACTACGATATAATAGTGTTAGTGTGTGTTAATGCCGGGCAGGGGTGGGTAAAAAAGTGATGTTTTAGGGGGGGGGGGGGGGTAAATACAGGGCGATCCAGAGCGGATGCATTTTTTTTTTATTAGTTAACCAATCGCAGCTAAGATTACAAGCATCAAAAACTAGCGATGCACCTAATAAATTAAAATTCACGTCCCACCCGGGATCACCGTGTATTGACGTTTTAGGGGGGGAGGGGTTGAAATATTAACGACGTTTTTAGGGGAGAGGGGTATAAAATGGACTTAGAATATTTCCGATTAAGGGACTTAAAATAATTTAAAGTGGGAGTAAGCACAAGAACTTAGAATACTTTAGGTTTATGGACTTAGGATAATTTATATTTTGGGATTTATTGTAATTTTGATCTTAGGACTTATAATAATTAGGGAATATACGTTAAAACGTTATAAGTGAACATGATTCATGATCGTTGGTTGTGTGAAAACACAAACCAGTTATAAGTTTTTTTCATTTTTTGTTAAATTCAGGGGTAGTTTTATCCATTTTTGCCCCCGTATAGGAGTCAGTAAATTAAATAAGAGTTAAAATAGGATAAAACTTTTTCAAATGCAAGATTAAAAGAAAAATAAAGAAAAAAACTCACATTGTATTTTTCCGATTTTATCTTACCCTGAAGATATTTTTCAACACCAATAGTTAGCTCTAATATTCCTTTATTGATACAGAATAAAAGAATAAATTCAATATTTAGTTAATTACTCTTAAAATGTGGCACTATTAATTTGATAATTAGTTCCAAAATATTGTGAAAAAACTCATAAGATGGAATGTTTCTGCTGTATTTTCCTATTTTCTAACCCAGTAGGATCCCAAATTCGGATTCAGCGACATACAAAACCTACAGAAGACTTTTTCTTTCTCTGTTTGACGAATTCCGAAACCGTTACACCACATTCTGACTTGTGTATAATATTTTTTTGGTAATTATGTTAATTGAGGGGTATTAGAGTTCAGAGTAACTTTTTTGTTATTGGTGAATTATAGAAAAAGGACGTAATAACAAAGTTCCGCCAACAAAAGTTTGGTTGAAATCTTTTCAGCAAACAAATAATAAGGTTTCAAAATAAGGGGTGGATTTTTCGTGTACTTTTTGGCCAATACTTAAAAATTCTAACTATGCTGAACATTTTTTACGTCTTATTTAAACATTATTATTGAACTCAATCTAATCAAAGATTTTAAAATCCCTAAATTAAAAAATTACTGAAACTCTTTTCTTGCTTTTTTCTAACATGATCAGCTTCGCTCTACCCGTCTTTGACGGTATCTAGTAGACAACCAATATGAATTTCAGTATGTAAAAATAATTAATTATTTTTAAAAATATATCTAAAAAGTAAATTTTTTTAAATTTTAAAATTTTTTTCATAAAACAGAAGAATATTAAAAAAAATTTAGAATGGTGTATAATTTCTGCTAAAGTCAATAAAAAAATTTCAATGCTATCATTGCATAAAAATATTTGAAATTACAAAAATATTTCAATGCAATCATCGCATAAAAATATTTGAAATTCCAACTTTTAAATAAAACAGGAGACTATTAGAAAAAAATTTATGCATTTATACGCCATTATAAAATGGCGTATAGTTTCTGCTAAAATCAATAAAAAAATTTCAATGCTATCATTGCATAAAAATATTTGAAATTACAAAAATATTTCAATGCAATCATCGCATAAAAATATTTGAAATTACAACTTTTAAATAAAACAGGAAACTATTAGAAAAAAATTTATAATGGCGTATAGTTTCTGCTAAAATCAATAAAAAAATTTCCATGCTATCATTGCATAAAAATACTTATAATTACATATTTTGTATAAAACAGTAGACTATTAAAAATAAAATTTAGAATGGCGTATAATTTCTCCTAAAGTCCAAAAAAAAATTTAAATGCTATCATTGCATAAAAATATTTGCAATTACAAATTTTATATACAAGAGGAAACTAAACAAAAAAAATTTTAAATGGCGTATAGTTTTGGCTAAAGTCAATAAAAAAATCTCAATGCTCCTATTGCATAAAAATATTTGAAATTCCAACTTTTAAATAAAACAGGAGACTATTAGAAAAAAATTTATAATGGCGTATAGTTTCTGCTAAAATCAATAAAAAAATTTCCATGCTATCATTGCATAAAAATATTTATAATTACATATTTTGTATAAAACAGTAGACTATTAAAAAAAAATTTAGAATAGCGTATAATTTCTCCTAAAGTCCAAGACAAAATTTAAATGCTATCATTGCATAAAAATATTTGCAATTACAAATTTTATATAAAAGAGGAAACTAATCAAAAAAAATTTTAAATGGCGTATAGTTTTGGCTAAAGTCAATAAAAAAATTTCAATGCTCTCATTGCATAAAAATATTTAAAATTATAACTTTTGTATAAAACAGGAGACTATTAGAAAAAAATTTAGAATTGCGTGTAATTTCTGCTAAAGTCAATAAAAAATTTTCAATGCTATCATTGCATAAAAATTTTTGAAACTACAAAAATATTTCAATGCAATCATTGCATAAAATTATTTAAAATTCCAACTTTTAAATAAAACAGGATACTATTAGAAAAAAATTTTAAATGATGTACAGTTTCAGCTAAAATCAAAAATAAAATTTAAATGCTATCATTGCATAAAAATATTTGAAATTCCAACTTTTATATAAAACAGGACACTAATCGAAAAAAATTTAGAATAGCATATAGTTTCTTCTAAAGTCAATAAAAATATTTCTATGCTATCATTGCATAAAAACATTTATATAAAACAGGAAACTAATCGAAAAAAATTTAAAATGGCGTATAGTTTCTGCTTAAGTCAATAAAAATATTTCAATGCAATCATTGCACAAAAATATTTTAAGTTGCAACTTTTATATAAAACAGGAGACTATTAGAAAAAATTTATAATGGCGTATAGTTTCTGCTAAAGTCAATAAAAATATTTCAATGAAATCATTGCATAAAAATATTTGAAATTACAACTTTTATATAAAACAGGAGACTATTAGAAAAAAATTTTAAATGTTGTACAGTTTCAGCTAAAATCAAAAAAAAAAAAATACAAATGCTGTCATTGCATAAAAATATTTGAAATTCCAACTTTTATATAAAACAGGACACTAATCGAAAAAAATTTAGAATAGCATATAGTTTCTTCTAAAGTCAATAAAAATATTTCTATGCTATCATTGCATAAAAACATTTTTAATTACAAATTTTATATAAAACAGGACACTAAACGAAAAAAATTTAGAATGGCATATATTCTCTGCTATAGTCAATAAAAATATTTCAATGCAATCATTGCTCAAAAATATTTTAAGTTGCAATTTTTATATTAAACAGGACGACTAATCGAAAAAAATTTAGAATGGCGTATAGTCTCTGCTAAAGTCAATAAAAAATTTTCAATGCTATCATTGCAAAAATATATTTTAAATTACAACTTTTATATAAAACAGGACACTATTCGAAAAATATATAGAACAGCGTATAGTTTCTGCTATAATACACCTGACAATATATATTAAAATTTTTAGATGTTTTTCAAATTGTGGACAATCAATATGAGTTTATCTTCATAAGTTGTTAAAGAAAAAAATATTACAGAGGGGTATAATTTCTGTTAAATTCAATACTAATATTTCAATGGTATCATTGCAGAAAAATATTTGAAATTACAAGATTTCTATAAAACAGGACAATATTTGAAAACATTTAAGTTGGGTATATTTAGCTAAATTAAATACTGATATTTCAATGCTATCATTGCATAAAAACATTTGAATTACAAGATTTCTATAAAACACGACGGAATTCAAAAACATTTAAGTTGGGTATATTTTGATAAATTCAATATTATATTATATATGGCTCATTATCGTTTTTTTTGCAAAAGTGACGTACAGCACGTTTCTGACTACCAGATGCATTAATTAAAAAAATTTTTTTTTTTAAATTTTTAATTTCGATAAGTTTTTGATGGTACACCATAAAAATCAACATATTTTAATGTTTTAACTACTATAAAACATAAAAATATAGCAAAAAAGCCTTTACCGTTCCCTGTCACAAAGGAGATTCCTATACTTTGAGTGTCTGTCACTCACACCTATCAATTAATTATCAAAAACTTTTATTTGGGGATTAATTGCTATACTATAAGGTTAAACTTTTTCCATATAGAAAAAATTTAAACTTACTTTTCCTAATTATTACAAGGGTGAGAAGGTGTGTCACACGATTTTACAAAATTTTTACGTAATACGTAATTTATTTATATTAAATTTGATTTCTCTTCATAAAAACATTTTTAAAACCTTTTAATCACATAAATGACAACTTAAATACATAAAAAATAAATTCTCACATCGAGAGCACTTTAAGAGGTCCTTAAATAGGAAAACAAAATCAGTTTATGTTCAGAAATCACGAAGGGACAAAAACAAAAGCCTTTACCGTACCCCTCTAGATCTCCTATTAAGAAGCGTTGTAAGTAAAATATTAAAAACTTAGTAAGTTTCAATCATAAAAATACTTTACTTTCCAAACGGAAAAGTTTTTTTGTTCATTTGTCTACGAATTATTTTGATTTTTCTATAAAAAAGCCTTTACCGTTCCTGCCTTTACCGTTCCTCTTTTTTTTTTAAATTATTTAATACTTTTAAAATTTACCTCCAAAACTCGTTTTTTTAGTAAGAATTCTTTAAAAATATATGATATTGTTCTCTAAAATACATAAAACCTAGAAAAATTCATACATTAAGGCCGTATGTAACGATTTTGGTTTTTAATGGTTTTAACCTGTTTTTACCTTATAATTATATGAAAAAATGTAATAAATTGATGTAAAAGGTTCGTTATGGTGATTTTTATGCAACACTGAATAAATATTGGTGAAAAAAGTCTAAAAAGTCTTGTTTGGACTTTAAAAAAGGAATTTTTTATTTTTATTTTTTGAAAGCTATTTTTTCAAAAAAAATGAAAACGAGCCATATATACTATTATTGCATAAAAACGATTGAAATTACAACTTTTCTATAAAAAAGGAAACTTTTCGAAATAAAACTAAAGTGAGGTATAGTTTCTGCTAAATTAATTACTAATATTTCAATACAATTGAAATTACAACTGTTCTAAAAAACAGGCTATTATTTGAAAAAATTGAAAGTGGGGTACATTTTGCTAAATTTAAGACATATATTTCAATGCTATCATAGCATAAAAATATTTGAGATTACAAGATTTCTATAAAACCGGACAATATTCGAAAACATTTAAGTTGAGTATATTTTTTTAAATTCAATACTAATAATTTAATGCTAATATTGCATAAAAACAATTGGAATTACAACATTTCTATAAAACAGGATTGTTTTAGAAAAAAAAATTAAAGTTAAGTATAGTTTCTGCTAAATTCAATACTATTATTTCAATGAATAAACCCAATAACTCAATAAATCGGACTCTAAGTCTTTTTTTTGATATTTCTTTGTAATGAATACATTAAATAAAAAAAAAAAAAAAAAGCGGCTTTAGAAATGCGTTTAATAGAAACAAAGCATTTTGGTTTTTATATTTTAATACAAACCATTTTAAGATATGAAGTGATGAAAATGACCAGTTTTTGAGTTTTTAAATTTTGTACTTCTTAGCTTTAAACAGTTGTAACTCTGTGCCGTGAGCTAAAATTAAAAAAGATAGCATTTTTTCCAAGGAGTAATTTGCCCCGAAACTCTTTTATTTTATATATGAAATGACTCAAAAATTTGAATATGAAATAATATAGACATCGGCAGTCCTAAAAATAATAGAAAAAAAAAAAAAAATTTTAAGAATTTAACTGTATAGTAAAATTCATATTGTCGGTTTACAATATGAAAAAACTACAAAAATTTCAATGTATATTGTCGGCTTTTCGATACATGAAAAAACTCAAAAAATTTCACTATGAAATAAAATAGTTATCGGCAGTCTTAAGAATGAAAAAAATAAAAATTTTTTTAATTTAGCTGTATAGTAAAATTCATATTAGCTGTTTACAATATGAAAAAACTACAAAAATTACAATCTATATTTCTGGCTATTTTGTATATGAAAAATTAAAAAAATTTCACGATGTAATAATATAGATATCAGCAGTCCTAAGAATGAAAAAAAAATTAGAAATATTTAACTGTATAGTAAAATTCATATTGGCGGTATACAATATGAAAAAACTAAAAAATTTACCATGTATATTGTCGGCTATTTATATATGAAAAAACTCAAAAAATTTCATTATGAAATAAGATAGGTATCGGCAGTCCTAAGAATAAAAAAAACATAAATTTTAAAAATTTAATTGTATAGTAAAGTTCATATTAGCTGTTTACAATATGAAAATACTACAAAAATTTACTTGCATGGATAAAAATGAGGTATTACATTAAAAAAAAAAAAAAAATACCTGGAGATTTTTTGGTGAAAAAAATTTTATAAAAATAATAGGTCTTAATGTCATACTGGTTGTGAAATATCACCGGTGACAGTGCTACATACATACATACATACCTACACTCACACACACACATACATAATTTTTTTAAAAACTGGTTTTTTAGAATCCTGAGGTCTCAAAACGTGCGTATATGTCAAAAAATCAGTAATTAAAATTTCACCTGAAACAATGGGTTCCTCTATGAGGAACCAAAATCATAAATATTTCACTCTAGAGTAAAATTAATATTGATTCTCTGCAATATAAAAAAACAGCAAAAATTTCAATCTGTAATGTTAGTTGTTTCATATATGAAAAAACTCAAAAATTTAACCATATATAGAGTATAATGGATATCGGCTGTCCTATTTATAAAAACATTATAAAAATTATAAAAGTTTCACTAGATAGTAAAATTCATATTGATTGTCTACAATATGAAAAAACCCAAAAAATTTCACTATAGAATAAAATGGACATCTTCTGTCCTATTTATGAAAAAAAAAATAAATAAATATTTTACTCCAGAGTAAAATTCATATTGATTGTCTAAAATATAAAAAAACAGCAAAAATTTCAATCTATATTGTTAGTTGTTTTATATATGGAAAATCCCAAAAATGTCACCATAGAGTAAAATGGATATCGGCTGTACTATTAATTGAAAAATAAAAAATTATAAAAATTTCACTCTATAGTAAAATTTTTATTGGCTGTCTACATTATGAAAAAAATTCAAAATTTTCAATCTATATTGCTGGCTGTTTTTTTTATGAAAAAGCTAAAAAAATTTTACCATAGAGTGAAATGGATATCGCCTGTCCTATTTATGAACAATAAAAAATTATGAAAATTTCATTCTATAGTCATATTCATATTGATTGTCTACAATATCAGTTGTGATGTATATGAAAATTGAAAATATTTAAATATTAATTATCTACAATATGAAAAAAACTGCAAATTTTGTTAAAAAAACTGCATATCACTATATTTTATTTTCAATTAATATTTATTATAAATAATAATTTATGTTATAAAATATACAACATTAGTTATAAATATTTATAAATAATCATGTAACTTTTTCTTAATATGAATTATAAAATTTTTTTGTTAATTTTAGAAGTATAAAATTAATTCTGTTCTCAATCATTTTTAAATAAAATTAAATTGCATTTAAATCACGTGTGATTAAATTTATTATAATTAACTATATATGATTAAAATATAAAAAAATTAATGCACAAGAGTTTTTCTTTGGTTAAGCCGAGCATCGCGAGGCCAATCAGCTAGTAATTAAGATAATTAAAAATAGACGTAACGATCGAAATGCAAGATGTTGCTCTAGAAGTACTTGGATTAGTTTTTCTTGTATTTTGCCTATTTATCTTGTTATCCTCTTCTTCATGATACATAACTGCTCTCAATTCTTCCATAGTCATTTCCTTTTTGGTGTTTGCTAAATGTTGTGATCTGGTGCGTCTTACATCTGTCATTACATTTTTAATTGCATTATAAAATAATGTCGGTTTTTCTTCATCATCTATTTTCTTAGTATCTTCTCTAAACTCATGTTCGCTAATTATATTGTCAAATCTTTCACAACAATCAGAGACCTCATTCAGCATTTATATCGCAGTAATAAGTTTCTATTTCATTCATAATATATGGTACTGCGCATTCGCATACAAATATTTTTAGAAATGGTACTACGTTTGGTGATAGATTTATATGACAGTATATATGCACGTGAATGAAAGTGTAAAGTAAAATTGAAACAGCGCGAGGATTCGAAATTAAATTCTACCTAAAATATAAAATTAGTTAAAGTTATAATTTTTTTTTAATGTATCACAAAATTAAACTTATAATAAAATAATATAATTTTATAATCAATAATTTTTAAAAATTTCATAAATTTTGAAGAAACGAAAGCTCCTTTAAAGTTTGTTTAGACATAATATGCATATAATTTTATGTATTTTAAATTATGAGAATTACTTATTTAAAAAAAAAATACTATTAAGGTAGGATTCTACTTCGCGCGCATGAGGTCTTAAGCAAAACCGGCAAATTAGTTTACAGGAAAATGGGAAGAGATAATGGAAAAAATTTTTGGGATATAATAAATGAATTAATAAAGTATGTAAAAAATTTTTTTAAATTAATTTTTATAATTTTTTGTTTAAATTTTATTTTAAGTTAGCGTCTTTTCGCCGGAAAGAGCTGCTGGTACACAAGATAAAAAATGATTGACACCTAGAAAAAAAATTTATAAAATTGTATAAGTGAGCCAAATATCAGAGGATTTGATCGAGTAATTTTTGATTTAGCAATTTTCGGGTATTAATTCTCTTAAAAAAAATGGTTCTAAATTTGATTCAGAATCACCCTTAAAATTGGTAAATTCGAAACTACTCAATCAAATCCTCTGATATTTGGCACACTTATTATGAATCAAAAGACTACCATTTTGCATTAAAATTTTTTATGTTGGATACGTAGGTTCACAGATTTCATCAGTCAAAAAAGCCGTTTTTTACCCATTTTTAAAAACTACATAGCACCCACAAAACTTTTTAAAAAATCAGACAATTACCACGCAAGTAGTCTCATTTTTTTCGTTTTAATAAATAATAACTTGTAAGAGAAAAAAATGTCAAAAAACTTACCGCTAATCTACTTTTATTTCTATTTTTCTGTTTTTAAAATGTCGACCTGCCGCCGCTCAGTGCCTAAAATGGGCACAGTAGATTTACATAGTTGAAAAGGCCAAAGAGAATAAAAAACTAGACCCTTTTCCAGTCAATTTGAGAAAACCAAAATCTTTTTAAGTTCCCACCATTTTTGGACAGAGGGGGGTCGCCGGGTTGAGAAATAATCGCCCATATGTATACATTTGTTAAATAGTAATTTTTAAGTATTTTAGGATAAGATAAATAATTAATAAAAATTATAATTAAATACCTCTTGATTATCTATACATTTTTAATTGCAAAGAGTATGTGAAAGTATGCCTACATCACGTAACACTTGTTTGGGATTCCTCGAGGAGCTAAGTTCGCAAAAACGATCCTCTTTGTATTAACATCACACTCAATAAATCTATACATTGATCTAATAATTTAATGTTGTTATATATGCTAAGGAATCCTAAAACATTCATCAGCTTTGCAAGGTGCAGAAGTGCAATGACCACATTTTAGAGGTGCAACCTCGACTTTACTTTTAGAACTCTGCCGTTCATGGGCTCGATACCCTTGTTTCAAAGAGGAAATAGGCGCGTAGGAAAAAGTGATCGTATATAGGAAAAATATAATTGAGGGCTACCTTTCCGGTATAACACAGTCGTACAATTCAAATATGATGTCAGAATTGCTATTTGATGCCTTTCCGGGTGTAATTTTGGCCTCTTCCACTCCTTTTACCCCCAAAATGTGTAATTCTTTAAATGCACGGTTCTTTTAAATTTTATAAAATGTCTTTATGGGTTTTTTGGGGTCACGAAATTCAATAATGCCTTAAAAAAATAATTAAGGTATTTCTGAGGATTTGCGGTAAGCTCCCCCCTGGACATTTACCCCTGAGGATTTTTCACCCCTGGATAGTTCCTCCCGACGACTATTTCCCCCGGATAGTTGCCCTATAACAATTCCCCCCTCCCCAAACGTTTAGCTTGTTCTAGGGGTAGCTGCGAGTACAGCAATTGGGGGTAGGTTATTATTCATGATTTCCTTAGTGAGGGCTTCGCCCCCTCGAACCCCCAAAGTTTCATTAATATATTAACTATTTAATATAAGTATTATTTTTATAGTATTTTTTTGCTACTAATAATTTATAAACAGTATTTCTCTACTGCTTAATATAATACCACAAAAAATTAGTTTAATTGTTAAAGTTAATTATTATACTTACAAAATTATTATTATTTTATATACGTAATTATTATAATTTAATTATTTTTTTAATAATTTTTTAACAAATTTATTAATTTTTATAAGTAGGGCAGAAAAATCCTCGGGTGGAAATGTCCGGGGGTAAAAAGTACTCAGGGGCAACTATCCTGGGGGGGAAAGTTAACGTGAGGAAATGTCCGGGGTGAAAAATCATCGGGGGTAAATGTCCGAGAATTATATCAGGAGGTGAAAGTAACCGAGGGAACTCACCGCTTACCATTTCTGAGGGTAAATCACCTCCATTTTCACCCTTTTTACCCCCCAAATGTTTAAATTTAATAAAAGCTTATTAATTTTAAAGTGTTCACACAGGTTTTTTTGGCCCTAAACAACCATAAATGTGCATAGACTACTCTTTATAGGGGTGTCTTTAATACTTTCACACATTGAATATCTACATTTGGTCCATACGGCTTTTTTAGGTCGCCGATCAAGAATTTTAACGAATTTTTACTGAAACTTAAATATTTCAGATTGAAATCTTACATAATCGAAAACAACCTATAAAAGGGGTGTCATTTTTAATTTCGCATTTTGAATGTCTACATTTTTTCTATATGGGGGGTTATGTATGAGAATCTCTTTCATTGTTCTTTACACTTGGGCATTACTAATAGATGTGCAAGTCATTCTCGTCTATTTCCTTTTCTCCTATTCTTATACTATACTATCCCCACTCAGTCGTATATATATAATCAAAAGTCATCGTCGCGTATAATGCGTTATCGACTAATATTATTACTATGTATTGATTTAGTTATTGATTTTATTAAATGATTTTGTTATATATAAACGAAGTGTATTTTTTTTATCCATATACACAACAATTTGGTGTCAGAAGTGGGATAAGGATAAAATCATGTGCTAAATGGATAAACTCTATCTTTACAAAAAATGTGTTCACAAAATTTCTGTTAACGGAAGTCATCTTTGGGCGTTGCCGCGGGTCCAAAAAAACCTCCGTTTTGAACAAAAATTTAACTGAGTGCGTATAAATTAGTGCCGAATCAAATGGTAAAAAAAAAAAAAAAAAAAATCAAACAAATCTAATGGTAAAATTTTTTCATATTTTTTAGATATTTCACTTTTTAACGAAATTTTCAAAAAATTTTAATTTCTCCATTGGTAGTAAAAATTGAATATCTCAAAAACTACGGTAGCTGAGCAGAAAATGGCCTATTTCACCCGCAGTCTTTTTTTCTATACTTTGATACCGGTTTCATGTCACTTAGTTTATGGGTCTTGAGTCAGATTACCTTTTACCTTTTACCAGATTCAAAAATATTTTATAAAATTTTAAAGATACCTCCGTTTTAAATAAAAATTTCAGAGAATACGTAAAAATTATTGCCGAATCGAATACTACAAAGTGCGATCAAAAATTTTTTGATAGTTTCGAGATATTTTAATTTTTGTTAAAAAATTTATAAATTTTATCAAGTTCCAAAATACTAAAAATTAAATATCTCAAAAACTCGATAGCTGAGCAGAAAATCTATGGCCTATGTCGTCCGCAGACTTTTTTCCTTCATTTTGACACCGGTTTTATGCTAATTGGTTTGCCGGTTCTTGCGTGATGAGGGGACAGACAGACAGACAGATAAACAAATAAATTTTAAAATATATATAGTACTAGCAAAAGTCGGAGGGGGGGCTCCGCCCCCCTGTTTTGCATTTACTTATGTTTCTGTTGCTTAAGAAAACCATGTTTCACTGCAAATTTATAATTATGCAAACACATTCAGAGTTTTCAGAGGAGCCTAGTTCTGTCCCCAGTAAAGTTTTAATTATTAATTACAGAAATATATTTAAAAAGGTATTGGAGAGGCTATGTCTAATCCCGAAGATAATTTATTTCTTATGGAATCGACGTGTTTCTCCCACACGAACAGAATCTAACATTTCAGTATTAGTATCTCGTGTACAATTTTGGTACTATAGACTTAGAGACTTCAAGGCCTATTTTAAATTATGTTAGTTGGATAGTTATTTCATAATTTAAACTTCGTGTTATTATTTTTTGGTATTTTTTAATCTAGAAAATTTAAGGCCTGATAATAAAAAATTATCAAATAATTTTCAGAAGGGCCTCTTTATAGTCCTAATAGTTTTTAGCGTAAACAATATAAATTGCAAATAATGCAGTCATTTTTAAATAAACAATCGTACGTTTAACTCCTGGATATGAAAAATCTAGTTTTTCAGAGGGCCCCAATTTTTCGTTAATGATAATCTCGATTAACTAATTTGTAAAAAAATTAATCTATGATAAAACGATCATGTTTTTGTTTTCTGAATAGTAAAGAATCTATAAAATTTCTTGAATTTTTCCCTAGTTTTTTTATTTTTACCACAAATTACCGAAATTTTTTTTTTTTAAATTAAAAAAATTTTACCAATTTTTAAAGAAACGTCCGTTTTTTGTTTAAATTTATCTAAGTACGTATAAATTAGTGCCGAATCGTGTAATACCAAATGTGACACTAAAATTTTATCATATTTAGAATATATTTCACATTTTAATCAAATTTTTAAAAAATTTTATTTTTCCTAAAAATAGTAAAAATTGAATATGTCCAAAAGTACGGTAGCTGAGTCGCAAACTATGGCCTATTTCTTCCAAATACTTTTTTTCTATATTTTTACAATACATTTTGCCTGTTCATTGATTCGACCTTGATGATGAAACACACACGCAGACCTACAAATAGATGATTAAGAATACCATACAAAATAAGAAAATTAAAAAAAATTTTTCAACCAGCTTTAAAAATATTTAAGAAAATTTTAAATACACCTCCGATTTGAATAAAAATTTAAGAGAATACGCAACAATTCGAATAATTTAAAGTGTGACAGTAGAATTTTTCAATTGTCTCAAGATATTTCCATTTTTGTTAAAAATTAAAAAAAATTTTATTAAGTTCAAAAACACTAAAAATTGAATTTCTCCAAAAGTACGATAGCTGAGTCGCAAAATTATGGCCTATGTCACCCGCGGACTTTTCTTCTTTAATTTGACACCGGTTTTATATAATTTCGTTCACTGGTTTGACCCTGATGATAATACACACATACACACACACACACAGACACACAAATAAATTTTCAAATATATATCGTAGTAAGATAAGATAAGATAAGATAAGATAAAATAAGATAAGATAAGATAAGATAAGATAAGATAAGATAAGATAAGATTAAGATATAGAACTTATGTGTTACCATACATACAGCATGCGTATTTACAGCTGCCGCGCGCTATCAGTCATTGTACATGGGTGATTCGATCACATGTAGTAGCATTTTACATGCATATAGCTATTCTGCCCTTTTAGTAATTATATTCCATCAGATGTTTTAACATTTTATAAGCATATCAGAGTAGAAAGCATCAGATTCAGAAATATTTGCCAGTCTAAAGGTGAGTCAATAGCCAATTTTGCTTTGCGTCTAAAGCAAGGAGCCGCATATTGCGAATACGGCACCTTTTTAGACAGGATGCTGATCGAACAGCTCCTGCATGGTCTTGAATCTCGCGATATGTGCCATGAAATCATAGTCCAAAAGCCTGATACTTTCAATAAGGCTTATGAAATTGCAAATACACTCGAAGCTGTTCAACAAACGGCAGTCGACGTAAAGAATGCAAATAATCCGGCGGAATCTGATACGCAGACCAACAAGCTAGGCTACAGTCAGGCAAAAACCAGAAATACTCTAAGGGGATATAACAGAAGCTTTTCTGAAGGTCGTGGAAATAGTAATTTCCGTCAAGACCAAAATTCAGGGAAACCGCCACAACAGGATAGATGTGCCAGTAATAACCACTCTCAAACTAAATACCAAGGATGGGGATCAATTATGCTCGCCGAAGCTGACCATACCTAAACGCATCATGCCATTCATGTGGCATTAAAGGTCATATTAAGACTGTATGCAGAAATAACAACTTTAGTTAAACTCAAAATCAGAGTCGCAACGTTCACCAAAATGAACCGGTAATCCATATTGATGTTATCTATAAAATTCATAGTACTAATGATATAGCGGGGACTCAGTTTACCAAGAGACAGATGCTGTCAAAATAGATGGCATCAACATAGAAATGAAACTCAACTCAGCTGCCTCAACTGGAATGGTCAGTCTCCAGACAATGCGGGCCATTAAGAAGAACTTCCGTCTACTGCCAAGAGACTGTCAATTTTTGGATTATTCAGGACATCTGGTATACTGTATGGGCCGATAACCTGTGAATATCACCTTAGGTTCAAAAACGTGCAGACTGAACCTATATGTCGAAGATGGAAATTACGACTATTTTTTTGGCCGAAGCTGGACAGAACAGTTTGTCCACGAAATCGATTTTGTAAAACTATTCTCTGGGTCATCTTCTGAGGCAATTCGTGTCCTTTCTACAACATCTTTCGTACTCTTGGCCGACCAAAGTAATAGTCTAGGTAAATTACTTTCTAGATATAATAATAAATTTTTAGATTCGGCTGGAAAATTAACAGGTACACCAACCAATGTACATCTCAAGGCACACGCCAGGCCTATCTTTGCAAAGGCTCACGACGTACTCTATACGTTACGAGAAACCTACAAAAAGGAAATAGATCGAAAAATAGCGTCAGGTTTCTACGTAAAGGTTGAAGCATCTGAATGGGCTTCCCTTACTCATGTAGTGGTCAAAACCAATGGCAAGTTAAGAATCACATGTAACTACAAGCCAACAGTAAATCATCAACTGATTATCGACGAGCATCTGATACCCAAATCGGAGCATATATTTAGTGACATGAAAGGAGCCAAAGTTTTCTGTCACTTAGACCTGACTAATGATTTCACTCATCTGCCAATAGATGAAGAATTTAGTCATATCTTATTTCTCAACACACCTACACATGGACTTATACGTCCAAAGCGATCTGTCTACAAGCAGCCAATATTCCAGCCATCTGGCAAGGCCGCATTGAAGAAGTGTTGCATGGAATAAAAAGTAATAGAGTTTTTTTGACGATATTATTGTATTTTCTGAAAATTTCTAGGAATTAATTATCGTGTTTTACTAATTTGTTTTAAAAACTTAAATCTCGTGGCCTTCGACTGAATAGACACAACTATACTTTTGTCGCCAACTCCATAGAATATGTAGGCCACAGAATCGATGCAAACAGCATTCACAAGTAAGATAAGCACATAGAAGCTGTCAAAAACGCACCCAGACCGTCAACAGCAGAAGAAATGCAACTTTTTCTAGGTAAAGCTGTCTAATATAATGCTTTTATACCTAATCTTTCTACCATAGATCGCCCACTAAGAGATATTGTAAGTAATGGCAACAACGATAAAAAGTTGCAACTTACATGATCAGAGTCTTATTAGCAACTGATGCAAACAAAACGGGTATAGGAGCTGTCCTTTCTCACAAACTTAGTGATGGAACTGAAAAATTAATTGCTTATGCAAGTCGTACTCTCACAGCTACCGAACAAAAATATACACGAATTGACAAAGAAGCCTTATCTAGCGTCTGGGGCATTCAAAAAATTTTCTACTTCTTGTACGCCAGTCATTTTACGCTAATTACTGATAACAAGCCACTTTCACAAATTTTTCATCCAAATAAATCGTTGTCAACTTTATTAGCAGAATGGCAAATTACGCAGATTTTATGTCCAACTTCGATTTTTTAAGGTGCTCAGGCGTTTTTGGGTACTACTTTATGAAAAAAAAAAGCCCCAGGTAAACCACATCTAATAATATTTAGTCGTTGGACAGCGACAAAGCGTTTTCGATTTTTGAAAATTGGTTCAGGAGCGTTGGGGGAGATTACAGCTACTAAATTTAAAAGGCAACAAAAAAATAAAACTTCGGGGGGTATTTCATAGTTTTTTTGGTCACTAAAAACGATGGAATCATTTATTTTGAATTATTTCTTTAAGGCAAAAAGTTATGAGCTAATTTTGGTCTTAAAAATATCAAAAATTGGACAGTTTTTGACGTCAAAAACATGCTGCGGACTAAAAAATGTTTAGAAATTATTTCAAAAAGGCATTCCGAACGTTCAATGGGTCACTAAAAACGATGAAATCGGTTATTTTTATTTATTCTTGACGGATTCAGAGTTATGCGCCAAATATTGTAGCTTAATTTTTCAAATTTAGCATTTTTTTAAGTTAAATGACTGTCAAGCGTAAAGATAACTTTTCTGAACGTCTAGAAAGGTAAATTATCATATTTTTGTGTTTTTCTAACTAGCGCAGAATTAATTGCTTAGATTTTTTTAACGGTGCTAGTTTAGTTCAGTGTTACCACAATGTCATAAAATATGGGTTTCAGGCAATTTTCCTGATAATGCTGTCATCTTACAATTCAACCAAAATACTTCTAGTTGGCCTCATTTTTTTGTATAAAATACACCTTTTAATCCCCGTAATTCGCAATTTTTTATCACCGGTTCTCTCATCGTAATAGTTACTAAACCTAAGGCCCATTTTTGGCAAAAAATCACTAATTTTTAAGTTGCAGCAAAAATTGAAATTTTCATTAAAAATAGGACTTATAGGTCTCAAAAATTTTGTATAAACTTTAAGTTTCCAAAATTTTATTACTTGTTTCTTTTCAATTTTTCGTTTATTAGATTTGATAATTTAAAGACAGAGTCTCAATTTGAGGTTTTAAAAAAAAAATCATACTTTATAATTAAATTTGTAGAACCATATCTCGGAAATATCAAATACTGGACGAGTAAGAAATTTTTGAAACTTTTGAACTTACAAAAAGTTGTTGAGAACAATAAAACTCAATTTTATCAAAAATTAAAATTTTAGCACCAATTTAAAAATTGGTCATTTTTTGCCAAAAATGGGCCTTAGGTTTAGTAACTATTACGATGAGAGAACCAGTGATAAAAAATTGCGGATTACGGGGATTAAAAGGTGTATTTTATACAAAAAAATGAGACCAACTAGAAGTATTTTGGTTGAATTTTAAGATGACAGCATTATCAGGAAAATTGCCTGAAACCCATATTTTATGACATTGTGGTAACACTGAACTAAACTAGCACCCTTAACAAAATCTAAGCAATTAATTCTGCGCTAGTTAGAAAAACACAAAAATATGATAATTTACCTTTCTAGACGTTCAGAAAAGTTATCTTTACGCTTGACAGTCATTTAACTTAAAAAAATGCTAAATTTGAAAAATTAAGCTACAATATTTGGCACATAACTCTGAATCCGTCAAGAATAAATAAAAATAACCGATTTCATCGTCTTTAGTGACCCATTGAACGTTCGGAATGCCTTTTTGAAATAATTTCTAAACATTTTTTAGTCCGCAGCATGTTTTTGACGTCAAAAACTGTCCAATTTTTGATATTTTTAAGACCAAAATTAGCTCATAACTTTTTGCCTTAAAGAAATAATTCAAAATAAATGATTCCATCGTTTTTAGTGACCAAAAAAACTATGAAATACCCCCCGAAGTTTTATTTTTTTGTTGCCTTTTAAATTTAGTAGCTGTAATCTCCCCCGACGCTCCTGAACCAATTTTCAAAAATCGAAAACGCTTTGTCGCTGTCCAACGACTAAATATTTTTAGATGCGGTTTACCTGGGGCTTTTTTTTTCATAAAGTAGTACCCAAAAACGCTTGAGCACCTTAAAAAATCGAAAAGTCGATTTTTTTTTGTCAGTCTAGAGTACACTATATAAAAGCCGGTCGGCTATTTCTTATTAAACTTTTTATTGTTTAAACTTATAATTCTCCTTCAATTTCACGACAAAATTTAGATTTAATTAATTTTACTTCTTACTCAACTTTTAATTATTAATAATCTTTACTTTCAAAAAAACTGTATAATGGCCGACGACGAGTAATTTAGAAGCAATAAATTAATCGATTAAATCGCGACCTCTTAATAAGGTATCTAGTCGTCGAGTGGTCATGTCGCGTGCCGTCAATCCTCTTCCGGCTTCACTCTCCCCTCTTTCTTCTTAATCTTGACTTGGTCAGGATTTTGTTAACGTGTGCGTGTGTGTCGTGATTTAACTATAAAGTATTGAAATTTAAAAATATAACTTGATATTATTATTATTATTTTTGGCGGCTCGTTAGATTTATTTAAAATTTTTAATTTTTATGCGTTTTTAACCACGTTACAATAGCCCTCCCTTTAAGGGGGACTTTAATAAGAAAGCCCTCGACTCCAAAAAAAAAAACTTTCACGCTATTGAGTACATTTTACTTCTACCCGAATCATTCCTGTCCCTAATTAATTAATTTACTATGTACAACTTATTACTACTATTTACAATATATATACAAATTTATTTTAAAAGAGAGCCAGAGCACAAAAAAAAATTTAATGAATTTAATCCCAAAAAAAAATATATTCAACTACGAAAAGATAAAATTTTTACTTATTTCAAAAATCCTATAAGTTTGCGTTTAAAAACCAAAAATTTCTTTATTTTAATAATCTATCGAGCTCGCAGTTATGTTATCAAAAATAAGTTACTTACGTCTTTTTAACCTTTGATCCATTCCTCATTTTCTTGGGTTTAGGGTAATAAGGTATTAGGACGGGCTTATTTTAATAATATAAAATAATATTTAATCTAGTTTTTAATTTATATGAGTGACTAGGTCGTGACTAAATTTAATTGGATTAATTTTATCCTATCATACTTTTCCTTAGTTACTAATCTTAAAGGAGAATTTTCCTATTTTGATCTTTGGTCACAAAAAAAAATAAGAATACAAAAAAAAATAAAAATAATATAAAAAAACGAAAAAAAATTAAAGGTTTACAAAAAATTTTTTATTTATTTGGAGTATCTTCTGGCTATAGTTATAGCACTTGTTAGAAGATAATAAATGGTGTATATCCGCTCTCTTAATGGGACATTGTCTAGGTCTAATCCAAACAATTCAAGAAGCAGGGATCTACGGCGTTGATACCTAAATTCTACGGGATCTTCGCCTTCTCCGCATACTTCTTGTGATTATCTTGTGGTTTTGATTCAGGGGCGGTAATTTCGTGGGGGTCATCTTGCCAAGTGTCACCGTAAGGTGGAGAGGCAAAAAGGGTAGGATACAATTCCCAAATGGGTTTTACGTTTTTGCCCATTTGTTTTTCGTACGTAGCATACTGGCCACGCGCGCCTGGCCTTTTACATCCATGACAGTTCCATAAAATAACACCCAATCTTCTACAGTTGTGGCACACAGGTCTTTCTAACTCTTCCTCTGGACATTGTTTCGTGTTATGGTTGGGCTGACGACAGTTAAAACAGCAATGATGAGGGGCATCGACTAGAGCGTCGAAGCGTACGGGTCTAAATTAGAAAAAAGGACTCCTGTACTTTAGTAATCGTCATATATCGGGAATAAGGGAAAATTATCAAGGTGACGTTCCAGTCTGTTCCTGATAAATAATATCTTCGTCTCTTCGTCCTCATCGTCGTCAGTTAATTGGTTTTCGTCTTGTGCCATGGCTGCTGGGATTGGATTTATTTCTGGTGTTATTGGTCTTACTATAAGTTTACGAGGTACTGGTATGGCTAAGCTCATCAAAGGCGGTATTTTGCTATTTTCTTTTATTTCCTTATGTACATTTTCGACATTAAGGGGTCTTCTAAGTTTTTCTGCCACTGTGAGGTTCTTTACCGTACCCGTGATTTTAGGTGGTAACATCACACCATTTAAATATTGTATGTTGTATGCTCGTAGTTTATTGTCGTGACAAGGGTCTAGGGCGCAAGCCTGGTCTCCTAATTGTTCTAGTTGTGGGGACTGGGTCATTTTTGGTGGGGTCAAGGTCGTCGGAGGCCGTTCTAGGGAGTCGGGTGTCATAGGAGGGGTTGTTGCCTAGGAGTAGAGGTCCTCCTCGTCTACACTCCCCTGTAGATCCCACCACAGTTCTTCATCCGCCGTTAGGTCCATTATCATTTCCTCTTAAATTGTCATTAATGTTTTGGTTATTATTTATTAATTTTAAGTTATTTTGGTTAATTTGGAAGGGAGGTTTAAATCAACGTAGCTGTGACACGTGAACTTTGGGTAATCTACCGGGAAAGTCTACTTGATAAGTGTTAGTTGACAACACTTTAGTGATTATTGTAGGTTCTTCGTTTCTAGGCGCAAGCTTCGCGGCAAAATGTTTATCCGTTGAAGATAAACACTGGGTCTTTGTAAGAACCATTTCCCCCTCCTTAAAATTTACATCCTTCCTACCTTTATCGTAATTTAATTTTTGCTTTACTCTAGAGTCATCGATATATTTAGCTACTAAGTCCCTTAAAAATTTCAATCTTTTTAACCTATCTTTCCATAATTCGGGGTCTAATTTATGTACTTCTATCGTATTTTCATCATTTTCTAATTCTATTTCTCGACGTAAACTTTTAACTGGTTTTGGTTGTCTTCCATAATTTAAAAACGCAGGGGAAACTTTAGTTGATTCTTGTTTAGCAGTGTTTACCGCATGCCTAAATTCATTCAAGTGAAGATCCCAATTTCGATGGTCTGACCCTATGAATATTCTGATCATGGTTTTTAGGTTACGGTTTTGGCGTTCGACAACGTTTGCTTGGGGGAAGTAGGGGGGGTGGTTATAAACCTTACGCCATATTCCTTTAAACGCTTTTTTACCAAGTCGTTATCGAATTCTTTGCCATTATCTGCCAAAAAATATTCTGGAGTTTCCCATCTAAATAATATTAGTTCTTCGAACGCTTGTGCTATATTTTTACCGTTTTGTTTTCTAAGCGGTTTTAATTCTATCATTTTAGTGAACAAGTCTTGAAAAACAACCAGGTATTTAAATCCACTTTTGCTCCTAGGAAATTCCATGCAGTCCGCTGCTACGATTGTCCAGGGTGTTTCCACGATACGTTTACCCATAAGACCTTGTAGGCCTGTCTGCACAGACTTATGCCTTTGGCATTCTATACAACTTGTAACGTATTCTAAGGTATCGTGGTACATTCCTGGCCAAAAATAAGTTCTCGCTAGTCTGTCGTAAGTTTTTGCGATTCCATAGTGACCTGTGAATGGTTCATGATGAACTTCGTTTAAAGCTCTTTGTCGCCACTCTTAGGGCAAATCTAACTTCCAATTATTGTCCTCGCCACTTACTAGGTCTAGGAGATAATCTTTTCGGTGTATATAAATTCTGTTGTCGTGAATTTGCCAGTCAGGGAATTTCCAGAGCCAAGTTTTTATTTCTTCTAATCTACGTAAATACCATTTGTCGTTAATTTCTTCTAATATGGTTAAAAAGTCTAATTCATCTTCTTTACATTGGTATGTTAATTCTTTATATGAAATTCGAGATAAGGCGTCAGGAACATAATTTAAGCAACCTTTCCGATATTGAATGTTGAAATCCCATTGTTGCAGTTCTAGGGCCCAACGTGCTAAGCGTCCTGTAGGTTCTTTTAATTGATTCAGCCATTTTAGACTAGAGTGGTCGGTAATGGCTGTAAAATTATAACCTTCTAAATAAGGTGTAAACCTTTTTATGGCCCAAATTAGTGCTAAACATTCTCGTTCGGTGGCGCTATAATTTTTTTCTGTGTCGCTTAACACTCGACTTATATAGACGATTGGGTGTTCACCGTCGTCGTGTTGTTGAGTTAAAACATCACCCAAAGATTCGTCACTGGCGTCTGTTTGTACTGTGAATCTTTTTGAAAAATCTGGCCTAGCTAATACAGGTGTACTTACTAAGGCCATTTTTAATTTTTCAAAAGATTCTTGTTGCTCTTCGTCCATTTAACATCTTTGTGTAATAATTTTACTAAGGGTAATTTTAACTCAGCAACTTTGTCGATAAATCTTGAATACCATCCTACCATACCCAAAAATCTTCTTAGCTCTTTTAAGTTAGTGGGGGCTGGATATTCCAAAACTTGTCTTATTTTCTCTTTATCAGGTCTTAGCCCGTTTGCATCTAAGATAAATCCTAAATATAAAATTTCTTTGCAACCAAAATCACATTTATCGGGGTTAATTGAAAGACCAGCGTCCACCAACTTTTTCAAGACTATTCTAAGATAATGCAGGTGCTGTTCGAAAGTATCAGTTGCTATGACTATGTCATCTTGATATGTTAACACAAATGGTTCAAGGTCAGGTGTAATAATGCGATCCATCAATCTTTGGAAGGTTTTTGGTCCATCCGTAACTCCAAACGGTATTCTGGTGAATTGGAGTAAACCAAGCCCTGGGAGTGCAAAAGCAGTGTACATTTTTGATGTTTCCTCTAGAGGGCATTGGTGGAGGGCTTTGGATAAATCGATTTTGGACAGAAAACGAGCTTTTCTGAGCTTATCCAAAGAAGCGTCCAAATTTGGTAATGGATATGAATCTTTTTCAGTCACTTTATTGAGGTCACGATAGTCCATGCACATCCTCCAGGTTCCTGCTGGTTTACTAGGAACCATTAATGGTGCACAGCACCAAGAACTGTTAGAATATTCGACTACCAGTATACACAGGCTATCTGTCTTCAAGGAGGAGGAAGTAATGGATCGAGATCAGTTCAAAATTTTCACTCACCATCAAATCCAACAGCTACCTCTAAATACCGAACAAATCGCTGCTGAAACAAAAAAAGACACAGGTCTAGGTAAACTTATAAAACTTCTTGAATCTGGTCAATCCTTGGAACGTCATGGTCACAAGTCAACAGTGGCTAAATACACACTAGTATTGCACATGTTTCGTAATTCTTGAGTGCTTTTTCTACCACTTCTACCTTATCGTCCGTTATTTCTAATTAATAATAAAGTTCTTCTGCTGCTTGTTTTAATTTCCCTTCAGCTGATTCTTTAATAATTTGATTAGCTAAGAATTTAATGTAATCTGCAGTAGATGGCTATATGTTGTCTCTTGTTAAATTGCAATATTTTTTAAATATATTTCTAAAACGTGAGTCGAGGTAAATATTTAAGGGGTTTTCTGTTTTTTCTAAGTCTAATGATATATTAATGATAGCTGATGGGTCTATTTAGCTACTAATTAACTCTTTGAAAATACTAACGAAGGTTGTGTCTTTGATAAGTTTTTCTACTTTGTCGGCTGAAGAGGTGCCTTTTAATGACTCGATTAAAATTTGGTTGAGTACGTTAACTAATTTTCTAGTGTGTTCTAAATAATATTTTTGATATTTGTTTGCTAACTCTTTGAACACCATTTCGTTTAAATCATTAAAAGGGGCTGGTGCAATACCTACTAATATGTCATAAGCTTTTTCTGTCATGAGGTCTTTTGCTTCATGTTAGGCTGCTAATATGTTGAGTGTGATCATTTTTATAGGAAGAATTTTAATTTAATTAAGTTTTTAGTATTACAATATTTTAGTATTAAATATATTTTGATTCTGCAAAAGAATTACTTGCCAGAACCATTTATTGACCCGATTTCTAAAGGCTCGATACCTCCTTGTCAGTAAAACTTTTACTAAAAATAGAAAAAAAGAAAGTTTTTGAAAAAAAGGTTTTTAGTTGACAAATACCTTTGTATTTACCCGGTTGACAGAAACTTGACATTTCTCCGTCAACTAAAGAACAGAATTTTATACTTCTTAGTCTACAAATACTTGTTTATTTACCCGGTTTACAGAAACTTGACGTTTTCCCGTTGACTTTGAAATATGGTTAAAGTTATTTTGTAAAAACTTGCGTTTTTATAACTTTAGTGAAAAAAAAGTGAAAATAGCAGAGTAATAAAATAAAAAGTAGTAAAAATCCTAAATCTTGTATACTTAATACAGTTCGTCTTGAAGATAGGCCCCCATGGAACGGTTAATGCTTTTGCTACCGGTTACAAACTGATTATTATGTACTTTTAATGTGGATTCAACTACTTGCAACATATTCCCGTATGAATAAGGCAAACTGTAATAAGAGGACAGTAGTTTAGTATAGCTTATACCAAATAAAACTTATACCTTTGATGTATATGAAATTATATTCTAGAATTAATACATAAGTATTAAATAATATAAATTATATCCGAACAATAATTAATACAAGTCAAGCTTTTAAAATAGAGTTCAATAGAGTATAGCGTATAATTTAAACACCTAAAGCAAATCCAGAGTGCTACTCGGAAGTGGCTCGAATAATCGAATCGTCAGTACGACTAAACGGATAAACGAGTGTCGATGGTCTGACCCAGGTTCTGATTTTTCGGCTTTATTTATATGATTCATGATGAGCTGTTTAGAGGAGCAACAAGGATCTCTAAACAGTATTCGTCTTATTCTTTTTTGTAGTTGGCCTCAAGTTTAGGCGGTTTGATGCCTTCACACTTGTATACCAGTTATGATTCAAATAAACTTTTGTAAATCGACTTATGGTATTCAGTTTCTATGTTTCTTCTTTTATCGACGCAAGATAACCCTTGGTCAACGTCTTAAGGTAATGCTAGCTTACCCTAAGGCTAGCTAGCTCAGCCATTACAACACAATCACACGTACCAACATTTTTTAAAAACTGTTTTTTGAGCTTCCCGGGGCCTCAAAACGTACTTACTTGCCGAAAAATCAAAAATCAAAATTTCACCTAAAACAATGGTTCCTATACGAGGAACCAAAAATTAAAATTTTAAATAAAACATTGGTTTATGTTTTTATTACATACATTTATTTACTACAACACTGAATATACTACATAATACTACAATAACAAATTAATTATTATTATGTTCTATATATTCTGCCAGTCAAAAAAATGATACACTATTTATATACATGATTAATATATACAATATTATACAATATGTACAATAAAAATTTTTAATACAAAATGCAAAATAAAAAATTTATAATCGGTTTGTGTAACTACACAACCAACGAGCATGAACATGTTTACTCATAATAGTAATAAATCCAAAATTCGAAATTACAATATATGCTATCCTAAGTCCATAAACTTAAAGTATTCTAAGATATTGTTGTTATCCGGGCCTGATCAGGTCCTGAATCCCACTTTAAATTATTCTGAGTCCCTAAATTGAAAATATTCTAAGCCCATTTCACCCCCCCCCCCCTAAAAACGTCAATTTTTCACCCCCCCCCTGCCGAGCCAAACTTTGTTAAATAACCCATCCAATGAACATGTTCCATGTTAATAAAATAATAGAATACGAATATAATAGAAAATAAATAAAACTAATTAAAACTCTTATTTTTTTTTTTTTTTTTTGCGTAGGAGGAGAAATGCATTACGCATACTGATCAGCATCCGAACTGACAGTTATGTGGGACTCGACCTACTTTGCCTATACCCACTAAAACTCCACTCCCTTCCTACCTTATGCGAGCCTATCCCGGGACCGTTTTCACATTACTTCAGGACAGGTTCAAGGCCATTTAGTTCTATTCGTGAACTCCATCTTTTGACTTGCATCCACTGACTCGCCAGTCTGGTTAAGGACTCCGTCATTCCATCTGGTTGAAATTTCGTCTTTATGTACTGTCATCTTTAATAAAATATATGTTAGCTAAAAATATACGTTAATTCTCATTATCATCAAAAAGAAGGTTAATAAATAAATAAATAAATAAATACATATAAATAAATAAATAAAAATTATCCTACCATCTACTATTGCTTGCGGTATCAAGAGTAACTGCAGGGATGATAGTATGTTAGTACAACAGCTGCAGTCATCAGGATAACCGCAATACGTCTTAATATTAGCCTATACCTTGGACTTCAGGTTTTTTGGTGCGGAGTATGTACTCCACATACTGGCCAATTTCGGACCATACTTCTTCATTTCGAAGCATCAGGCCAACCACATTTTCAGGTGTGATTTGACCGATGTTAGCTTCTAACTGAAACTTTTTAGCAGCCCACCTATCGCATTTGAAGAATGTGTGTTCCGGCGTGTCGTCTTTGCCAGGACAGTATATACATTCAGCACTATTCATCTTCTGGATCCGAAAGAGGTAGGAGCAAAAAAGTCCATGTCCGCTTAGAAATTGGGTCAAAAAATAATTAATGTCCCCATGCCCTCTATTTATCCAAGGTGATATCTCTCCTATCAACCTCTTGGTCCATTTGCTCTTCGCGTAGTCGGTCCAACGTTCCTGCCAATCGCTTAGGCTGATCTGGCGCGAAGTAGCCTTTGCGCGGTCAATACCTTCCCTCTCTTTGTTCAGATAGATATACTGTCTCTCAAGAGCCAGCAGATCTATCGGGATTACCCCAGCAATGACTAGAGCTGCCTCCAACGACACTGTTCGATAGGCACAGGAGATTCGCAGGGCTCCTTGCCTCTGCACGCTCGTAAGCTTAGACGCATAAGTGACCTTCTTTATGCAGTCGGCCCATATTTCTGCACCATACAGTAGTATGGAGTGGGTTACCGACATAAGAAGCCTGCGCTTTCCGGTCTTAGGTCCGCACGTATTTCTCATGAGCCTGCTTAGCGCAGCAGTCAGCCTGGCAGCCTTCTCCGTGCTTCTCAGAATCTGTGCCTTAAACGTCAGCTTCGTGTCCAGCAGCACTCCCAAATACTTTAAGTGTTCCTTCGTTTCTATCCTATCCTCAATATGCTTACTATCTTATCCTTAATAGTCTCAATATGCTTACGGGTGAATAGGACAATCTCAGTATTCGCCGTTGCAAGCTTTAGGCCGTGGTCTTCCATCCAGTAATTTACCCGATGCATTGCCTGATTCAGTTTCTCCTCGGCGATTTTTTCATTTTTTTAAATTTTTAATTAAAACTCTTATTAAAGAGAGAATATATAAAAACAATCTGTTCAGTATAATCGTTAAACAAGTCAACTTAGTCAATCAGTCAATCAGTCAATACTCTAATTTACTATAGTTTATTATTATTTTATTCAATTTTTATGTGTCATGCATAAATATTTCCTTATACTTCTTTTAAATATTGAGTAGGAATGATGGTCTCGAATACTTGGAGGGATGTTGTTCCGAAATTGAGCATACATAACTTGGAACGAGTTAAGATCCCTATCAGTTTTTATAGAAGTAGGGAACTTTAAATCCTTTTGAGGACCACAAGAAGGTTTTTCTGATTTATAGGGTTCAAAGAGTGGTAAAAGGTGTGGTGGCTCCATCATACGTACTAGTCTGTACATTATTAGGTCAGCGAAGTAATTGGTGCGAGTTGCATTACACATCCAATTTAGTCTTCTTCTAAATGGTGTTACGTGTTCTTACCTTCTTAAACTAAATATTTACCATATGCCTGAAATTGAGAGTCTTTGTAGTTGCGCACTCAGTTCATTAGATAAATCTAAGTAAACAACGTTGAAAAAGTCTAAGTACGGAACTACAAATGACTCGATTAGGCGTTTACGCAGGGCTTGTGATGTGTAGGGTTTTATGATCTGAAGGCCATAAAGAACTAAAAAATAATCAAACTGTAATTTAAAAAAATGATTAAAATTTTTTTTTAATGTATTCATAGATCTACTATGTAATCAAATAAAAAAAAAATTAATTTAATTATAATACAATTTTTAATTCCAAATAAATATAAAAATTTTATATTATATTATATTATCATACATATAAGGTGTTATATTTACACACAGCTTTTTTTAATGCATCATGATATTTTTCATTAACTTCATTTATTTTAATGTCATTACACTCACTGTGGACTGATTCCATGGCTTGATAAAAAAAATTAACTTTTTGATATTTATTACAAAAATGAGAGATGTGAAAAAATACAGTGATGACGTGCCGCTTTCCTAAAGTATTCGGAAATAAGAGCTTTTTAGACGTCTGAAACAACGTTGCTAAGAAGTTTGAATAAGGTTTTAAACATAGTAAATCATATGTATATGTAATATATATATTTTATGTATGCATTTTTTTTTTATAATATGCTTTTAATGTAACTCTTGTTTATCAAATTATAAAGAAAATGTAAAATAAAAATTTTTTGATACGTTAAAAATATGAATTCAAATTTATAAGTAAATATTTTTCTTATTTTAGCGAACTGCCTTTCGCTTATGAAATATACAGTAAAAGGGCGCTCATGCGCAATATAACATATAATACATATAATACATATATATACTGGAACATCCCACCCACCCATTCTGCGGAGTAGAATGTTAATACAAAAGTTTATATAAAAAATAATAAAGATTTAGTTTTAAAAATTAATTAACAATAAAATATAATTTAGTTTATAATAATAGTATACATACAATAATTTTGATTCTAAAATGATTCTAAAATGAGTAATCTTTTGACAATACAAAAATATATATTTGACAATGAAAGGCAATAGTTTGACAGTAAAATACAATGGTTTGACAATAAAATACAATCTGCAGCACCATCCACCAGATCAGAGTATCTGACAATCTATTGAGACCTCCAGTCAGAATCATGATAATTAAAAAATTAAACAGAAACATTGATTCGCCTAGATCAACAATGCAAAGCATAGCATTTAAAAATTAATAGATAATTAAAAGGACAATGCTTTCACGATTCCAAGCAAAACAAAGAACAAAGCTTAAAGAAAATAGTCTCAAAAAAAAGGTAAATCAAGAAATGTAGTACTGAAGAGTAATTAAGTAACAAGACTATGTTTAATTATTAAATAAACAATACATTGTTCTATGTTCCTCCCCCAACAAAAAGAAAAACAAAAGGACTGGTACAAAAAGTAAGTACGCCACCCACCTTATTTGATTACAATGAAAATTATGCCACCCACCATGTTAAATTTGATGGAACTAAGATTAGAAAAAAAAATAAATAATATTGCAAATAAAGGTGAAGTCCATATGAAAAGAAAGAGAAAAATAGAAAAATGTATAATATTAATGTATTTATAATTTGCTAAGAGGCTAATTTTTACTAATTTTTTGACAAAAAACGATAATTATCTATGTAAGTCATATTTGTTAACAATTTAAAATGAAAATAACCTGGATTCGTGAGAGCAGTGATAAACCCTAAACACTAAAAATTTAAAAAACATGTTTAAGTATCTGAAGTTTGAATTAACTTTGACAGAAGCTAATGTATAACAAAAAAAAATAAAAAATTATACGAAATTCAAATACTAAAAATTTCAATTGTTGACCCAAACGAACCAAGGAATCCAATTGAATATAAAAATGAAATCTAAAAAATGACATTGAAGTTGACTTGAAACGCTTTTTGGTTGACGACGAAAATAATGTTGAATGATTGCAGCTCCCAATAGAATGACAGAAGACTTCACTGGTAAATAGGATACTTGAAGGCTGCAGGAATTATCAACCAGATGTTTCAGATTCAAGCCAGTAAATATAACCTACAAGCGACACAGTAATAATTAGTATGACATTTATGACAATTTTAAAAACAAAAAAATAAAAAATTTTGTGAATTTAAAATTATTAATTGGTCAATAGAAAATTTTTCCAAGATTTAATAATTAATAAGTTATTTGAAATTATCATTAATTAAAAAACATTTGAAATTTAAATAATTAAATTTAAAAAATTTAATTGTAGACATGAAAAACAAAGTATTTATTTATAAACAAAGATTTAATCAAATTATTCATTTATATTATTTGACAAATAAGAATATGCTAATCTTAAGTAATCAAAATTTAGACTCAATTATTTAAGCTATTGATCAATTGAAAATTTACTAAGTTTAAATAATTAAAATTTAGACCTAATTATTTAAAGGTATTGATCAATTTGGAGAAAAAAATAATAAAAATAAATAATTAATCAATTTGAGACAACAAAAAACTATATGAGTTGTTTATAAATAAATAGAGAAAAATAAATAAAGTAAACATAACTTAAGATACATCAGCTGACGGCAGACGACGAAATTCACGACAGACGAACGAATACTATTGTTGACACAGCTGATGAACATGTGGACTTTGTGTACTTTGGACAGCAGACGAAAAATCATGCAGTGGACTGTATAATACGTAATGTTGACGACGAACAGCGAGGAGCAGCGAAGAGTAGCGATGAAAGCCGATTGCGATCGAAGCACTGGTGATGAAATTGTGCCTTGTAGATGATTTTTTTTTGACGATTTGACTATAGACGAATTTTTTACTTGTAGATAACTAGATGACAATAGTTCTCCAGTGACGAAATTTTTTCAATTAATAGACGAATTTTTACGATGATGTGACAAATTTTTTTTTTTGGCAGACGAAATTTTTTAAATGTTGAATCTTTTACGATGAAAATCAATTCAATTAATTGTTGTGTCAAGATGAAAACCAATACAATTAATTGTTGAGAAGAACAATTATACAAAAAACAAAATTTCGTATTCTAAACACGTGCACAGTTTTTGTATTTTTTGAGTTTTTTTCACACGAGTGCACTGAGATGTTCAAAAAAAAAAAAAAATAATAATATCTCGTATTATTTTTTATAAATGTTGTTCGCTCAAAAATAAGAAAAAATAATTTGACAAAAAAAGCACTGGTTTGCACTGTGTAAAATTTTTGTTTGCAGGTGCACAGTTTATTTTCAATTCATGAAAAACACAGTAATTTTGGCCACCGACAAAAAATATATTGAAAACAATAATCAACGAGCTTTGATACACAATTTTGCAAAAAAATATTCGGCTCGAATGACCAGATATTCCGTGAGCGGATAGATATTTTGGAGTTGGTTATAAATAAGAACGGCGGCCATTGAATATAAACAGTAGCTTTATTAAAGAGCGTGCGCTCATAGCGGCACCTCGGAGCGAACTGCCATTCGCTTATGAAATATACAGTAAAAGGGCGCTCATGCGCAATATAACATATAATACATATAATACATATATATACTGGAACATTTTAGCACCATTTTTACACAGTATATAAATGAAAAACAAATAAAAAAATTTTTTAACTATTCAATACTTTTAATTTAATATACAGTACAACAAACTAAAAATTAATTAATTACACATTATTGTTTCTTTTTATCAGGGCATTAGCTCCTCTTTGCAGTTTTGCACTGTTTGCAGTTCAATCAGATAAATTTTATAACCTGCAAAAAATAAAAACACAAAGAAAAAGTTTTTTACAATATAATATGGAATTTCAAAACTTATCTAAATTTTTTTCTGTTGAACACTGGTTCTTGAAAATATATTTCATCACAAAAGTATTCAGGTATATTCTTGATTTTATTCGAAAGGTTTATCAGAATAGTAAAAATATATAAAATAAAAACGATAAAAACGTGAATACTATTAAAAGATACCATGCCATGCTTTGTGTATATCTGCAACATTGTGTTAGTAAGTTTAGTTGTTTCATCAGCCCAGGTCTGCAGTGCAGTGAGCGCTTTAGTTCCGGTAAAGTGGTTACTTTTGTTCATCACGTGGTTTTCATGTTGAAGAAATTTTTTTTATTTTCACGATAATTTTTTTGTTTTAATTTTATTAATTTATACTATTCTGATGAATCCTTCAAATAAAATCAAGAATATACCTAAATACTTTTATGATGAAATGTAATTTTAAGAACCAGCATTCGACAGAAAAATTCAGATAATTATTTAAATTCCTTATTATATTGTAAAAAACTTTTTCTTTGTATTTTTATTTTTTGCAGATTATAAAATTTCTGATTAAACTGCAAAGGGGAGCTAATTCCCGGATGAAAATAAACAATAACATGTAATTAAATAATTTTTTGATTTTTGTACTACATATTAACTTCAAAAAGCGGGAATATATATTTATATATTCCTGCATAATAAAATTTAATAAAAACCAAAAGACGGCGCTCGCGGCTTGCGACACCGGTCGCATTCTTCTCCGATTATTACTATTATGATTATTCGCCGACTCGGCGTAAAAGAAGTAAGAGCATTTTTTTTAGCTCTAAAAATAGTTTAATAATTAATGAGTATTATATAATTAAATAAGTTTTTTATTTTTTTGTTAATGAGTGCATTTTACTGGCGATTATATATCAAATAAAAGTGATCACAAGTGATTTTAGTCTTTTTCTTAATAAACCTTTTATAATTATTTTATCTGTAAAAGTCACGTTGAGGCTATATTAATTGAGTTAAATAATATTATAAGTTTTGCGTGTCTAATTTATGTGTGTATTTTTTATACATAATTTTCAATATTGCGTGCGTTATTATCAATTATTACAAAGTAATTTTTTCATATTATTTATCTTAAATATTTTATGCACTAGTTTGCAAATTAACCCTTTGTGATAATTAAGGATAAATATGCCACTTGCTATTTAATGAGTTCAATTGAAAGCCTTCGACAATATTATCATTTGTTCGCACGCGCGATGCAGCTATGTGACGAACCCTATTTTGATAAAATTAACCTTCTTTATAAACTTATTTAAGTTTATAATTTATTAAATATTTTTTTATTTAAATAACATAGAGGTGCATCTTAATATATAAACAAAATCATTTAACAAAGTTTCTTCAGATAACATAATACAATTTCAAAATTAATCAACAATAAGTAAATCATTTCTTTGTTATTATTAGCACCATTTTGTCTGCTGTTATAGTCACATGTAATTTTTACATATAAAATGTACAACGTCACGTGTATACATCATGTAGGTTGTATATGCCCTCGTGAAATATAGACTAAGAATATTATTGCAATGTTAATTCGGCAATTTTTAACATTTTTTTCATTAAATTTATAGAATTTTTATAAAGAGGTTTCAAATTGTTGGTGTCTTCCACCCTTTCTATAGTATTATCATACAATTGTATATTTGCCATTTCATTAAAGTCTTTTTGCTTATTTTTTTCTACGGTCAATTATCTCTAAAAAAATTAAGTTATTAGTAAATGAGTGAAATGATAATTGTTATTTACATTTTTTCAGATACTTTTTTTCTCTCTTGTTATCAGTATTTTTTGTCTCATAAATGCATATTTTTTAAAACATGTAGGTTTTTATACTTTTAAATTTTTTTTCAAATGCATATGCATTATATGTTTTTAGGATATCATTATTTTTTGAATAATAGTTGGTTATATATAGTTTGTAGGATGGTGTATACTTACTTTCTCCTCTCTACTGTTTATACTATATAGATTTTATTTCCACAGTATCGTGCTCTCCCTCTCCCATTTTCCTAATCACCGCTTTGGATATTTTTTTATAAACGTTTAAGAATATTTTTTTTTAAATATATTAGTATATATTTTAGACAATCAATATGAATTTTACTCTGGAGTGAAATATTTATTATTTTTTTTTTTCATAAATAGGACAGAAGATATCCATTATACTCTATATATGGTGAAATTTTTGAGTTTTTTCATATATAAAACAACTAACATTATAGATTGAAATTTTTGCTGTTTTTTTATATTGCAGAGAATCAATATTAATTTTACTATAGAGTGAAATATTTATGATTTTGGTTCCTCATAGAGGACCCATTGTTTTAGGTGAAATTTTAATTTCTGATTTTTTGACATATACGCACGCTGCCCTACAGATTAAAAACCTCAATATCTACATTTTAACGATTTCGAGATATTGAACGAAACGCGTTTCTATTAATTTTTTAATGTTTTTAAATATTTAAAAAAAATGTTAACATATTTTTTTACTTATTAAGGTATGCTCTTTTTAATAGTGACAAAAATTTTCCCGATTTTCCACTCCTTATGTGGAAAACTGCAGATGTGCCATTTCGAGACTAAAATTCGACGGAAAATACAGATTAAAAACATCAATATGTACATATGCCATTTCTTCCTGTAAGAAACGCTCGCCGCGCGGGTTCTATACATAGGAAGAATGTCAATATCTACAATAAATTTTATATTTTATATATATTATTAATATCCATCCTTTTTTTAATTTTTTAAAATTTTATTATATATTTTCATTATTTTCTTAATTTAATTCATTATTAAAGCAATTTTTTTTTTCCAGTAAGCATTACTGAAAGTAAGTAAGAATAATAATAAACATAATGTTGATAATTTATCTAGCATTCAAATATAAAATTATTTAATAGCATTTTTTAATTATTATATCATATCAAATTAATAATAAATTATATAGTAGGTAAATTTACATAATAGTATTTATTAAATCGTTACAATATTTTCATAAACAGTGAATTACGACCCATGGCCAGAAAAATAAAGAATAGCCCAAATCGCACGTAAATTACCTTCCGAGGATGGTAAACTGCGATTTGGGGCATGCTTTTTTTATGGCCCAGGGTCGTATACGATTTTTCTGCATCAGTGGCGAGAAAACACGTCTTTGCCGGACGCGCAGTGGCCGGGAAATACGTACTTTCTGTCCGTTGACCAGAAAATAATTATAAATATTTTAAGTTATAATAAATAAATATAAAATTTTAATTTTTTTTAAATATATCGTTAAAAAAAAAAGTTTCCCCTCGAGTTTCCTAAAAAAAAAAACGTAGATGTGCCAAAGTTTAAGTATGGAGTCTCAAAATACTCGATGTATTACTTACGAAAAATAGCATATGTACATATGCCATTCCTCAGGTATTGACGAGACAGCGCGCGATGGCATTACAGGAGAAAAACCTCAATATCTACAAAAACGTGTAGATATGCCATTTTCTCCTGTATTCTTTTTTTTTATCCATATAAATTTTTTTTCAATACCTGGAACCCTGTAGATGTGCCATCGAATTTCGCAAATGATAAGTGATAAGAGAATAATTTTTGCACCATCTAATAGAGAAATTTATTACGATTACGCCCATATAAAAAACTCATTTTTCATAAAAATGTAGATATTGACGTTTTTAATATGTACGGCAGAATATACATGGTAAATTTTTTAGTTTTTTCATATTGTATACCGCCAATATGAATTTTACTATACAGTTAAATATTTCTAATTTTTTTTTTTCATTCTTAGGACTGCCGATATCTATATTATTACATCGTGAAATGTTTTTAATTTTTCATATACAAAATAGCCAGAAATATAGATTGAAATTTTTGTAGTTTTTTCATATTGTAAATCGACAATATGAATTTTACTATACAGTTAAATTCTTAAAATTTTTGTTTTTTTCTATTATTCTTAGGACTGCCGATGTCAATATTATTTCATATTCAAATTTTTGAGTCATTTCATACATAAAATAAAAGATTTTCGGGGCAAATTACTCCTTGTAAAAAATGCTATCTTTTTTAATTTTAGCTCACGGCACAGAGTTACAACTGTTTAAAGCTAAGAAGTACAAAATTTAAAAACTCAAAAATTGGTCATTTTCATCACTTCATATCTTAAAATGGTTTGTATTAAAATATAAAAACCAAAATGCTTTGTTTTTATTAAACGCATTTCTAAAGCCGCTTTTTTTTTGTTTTTTATTTAATGTATTCATTAAAAAGAAATAGTAAAAAAAAGACTTAGAGTCCGATTTATTGAGTTATTGGATTTATTCATTGAAATTATAGTATTGAATTTAGCAGAAACTATACTTCACTTTAATTTTTTTTTCTAAAACAATCCTGTTTTATAGAAAAGTTGTAATTTCAATTGTTTTTATGCAATATTAGCATTAAATTATTAGTGTTGAATTTAGAAAAATATACCCAACTTAAATGTTTTCGAATATTTTCCGGTTCTATAGAAATCTTGTAATCTCAAATATTTTTATGCAATGATAGCATTGAAATATATGTCTTAAATTTAGCAAAATGTACCCCGCTTTCAATTTTTTAAACTAATAGCCTGTTTTTTAGAACAGTTGTAATTTCAATTGTATTGAAATATTAGTAATTAATTTAGCAGAAACTATACCTCACTTTAGTTTTATTTTGAAAAGTTTCCTTTTTCATAGAAAAGTTGTAATTTTAATCGTTTTTATGCAATAATAGTATTGATATATTATAGTATTGAATTTATCAAAAAATTTATAACCGGTTTGTGTAACTACACAACCAACGAGCATGGAACATGTTCATTTATAACATTGATAATAAAGTATTTATTGTGTTCATAATATAAATATTTATATTTAGATTTTTATTATAGAAATCTAAACTTCCTAGGTACTTCTGCACCAAAGGTCTGTAGCGACTTCTGCACCATAGGTCCCTAGGTACTTCTGCACCAATGCTCCCTAGGTACTTCTGCACCAAAGGTCTTTAGGGACTTCTGCGCCAAAGGTTCCTAGGTACTTCTGCACCAAAGGTCTTTAGGGACTTCTGCACCAATAGTCCCTAGGTACTTCTGCACCATAGGTCCCTAGGTACTTCTGCACCAAAAGTCCCTGAATCGAAAATATTCTAAGTCCATTTGACCCCCCCCCCCCCTAAAAGCGTCAATTTTTGACCCCCCCCCCTAAAAACGTCAATTTTTGACCCCCCCCCCTAAAAGCGTCAATTTTTGACCCCCCCCCTAAAAGCGTCACTTTTTCACCCCCCCCCCCCCTGCCGAGCCGGACTTTTTCAAATACCCCATCCAATGAACATGTTCCATGTTAATATACCCAAATTAAATGTTTTTGAATTCCGTCGTGTATTATAGAAATGTTGTAATTTTAAATGTTTTTATGCAATGATAACATTGAAAGATTTTTATTGACTTTAGCAGAAACTATACGCCATTTAAAATTTTTTTCGATTAGTTTACTGTTTTATATAAAAGTTACAACTTAAAATATTTTTATGCAATTATTTCATTGAAATATTTTTATTGACTTTAGCAGAAACTATACGCCATTATAAATTTTTTTCTAATAGTCTCCTGTTTTATACAAAATTTGTAATTATAAATATTTTTAAGCAATGATATCATTGAAATTTTTTTATTTACTTTAGCAGAAATTATACGCCATTCTAAATTTTTTTTAATAGTCTCCTGTTTTATACAAAATTTGTAATTATAAATATTTTTATGCAATGATAGCATTGAAATTTTTTTATTTACTTGAGCAGAAACTATACGCCATTATAAATTTTTTTCTAATAGTCTCCTGTTTTATAGAAAAGTTGGAATTTCAAATATTTTTATGCAATGATAGCATTTACATTTTTTTATTGACTTTAGCAGAAACTATACGCCATTATAAATTTTTTTCTAATAGTCTCCTTTTTTATAGAAAAGTTGGAATTTCAAATATTTTTATGCAATTATAGCATTAAAATTTTTTTTTTTGATTTTAGCTGAAACTGTACAACATTAAAAATTTTTTTCTAATAGTCTCCTGTTTTATAGAAAAGTTGGAATTACATATATTTTTATGCAATGATAGCATTTAAATTTTTTTTTTGACTTTAGCAGAAATTATACGCTATTCTAAATTTTTTTAAATAGTCTCCTGTTTTATACATAATTTGTAATTATAAATATTTTTATCCAATGTTAGCATTTAAATTTTTTTTTTGATTTTAGCTGAAACTGTACATTATTTAAAATTTTTTTCTAATAGTATCCTGTTTTATTTAAAAGTTGTAATTTTAAATATTTTTATGCAATGAGAGCATTGAAATTTTTTTATTGACTTTAGCTGAAACTATACGAAATTATAAATTTTTTTCTAATAGTCTCCTGTTTTATAGAAAAGTTTGAATTTCAAATATTTTTATGCAATGATTGCATTGAAATATTTTTGTAATTTCAAATATTTTTATGCAATGATTGCATTGAAATATTTTTGTAATTTCAAATATTTTTATGCAATGATAGCATTGAAATTTTTTTATTGACTTTAGCAGAAATTATACGCCATTCTAAAATTTTTTCTAATAGTCTCCTGTTTTATAGAAAAGTTGGAATTTCATATATTTTTATGCAATGATAGCATTAAAATTTTTTTTTTGTCTTTAGCAGAAATTATACGCTATTCTAAATTTTTTTAAATAGTCTCCTGTTTTATACATAATTTGTAATTATAAATATTTTTATCCAATGTTAGCATTTAAATTTTTTTTTTGATTTTAGCTGAAACTGTACATTATTTAAAATTTTTTTCTAATAGTATCCTGTTTTATTTAAAAGTTGTAATTTTAAATATTTTTATGCAATGAGAGCATTGAAATTTTTTTATTGACTTTAGCTGAAACTATACGCCATTATAAATTTTTTTCTAATAGTCTCCTTTTTTATAGAAAAGTTGGAATTTCAAATATTTTTATGCAATGATTGCATTAAAATATTACTGTAATTTTAAATATTTTTATGCAATGATAGCATTTAAATTTATTTTTTGATTTTAGCTGAAACTGTACATCATTTAAAATTTTTTTCTAATAATCATTTGGATGTTGGAAGTCCTAGTTATGAAAAAATAAATTAAAAAAAATATTTTAGATGTCCGTAGTTCTAGTTATGAAAAAGTATTTAAAAAAATAATTTGGATGTCGGCTGTCCTAGTTATGAGAAAATAAAAAAAATTTTTGGGTTAAAGTATTGGGTTAAATGAACTTTTGAATTCAATTATTTTAGTTTCTCTACGTCCGTCTTTGAAATAATTTTATTGATGTTAGCAGAAAATATATCTCATTCTACATTTTTTTCTAATAGTGTCCTGTTTTATACAAAAGTTGGAATTTCAAATATTTTTATGCAATGATTGCATTGAAATATTTTTATTGACTTTAGCAAAAACTATACGTCATTCTATATTTTTTTTTAATAGTGTCCTTTTTTATAGAACAGTTGGGATTTCATATTTTTATGCAATGATTGCATTGAAATATTATTATTGACTTTAGCAGAAACTATACGTCATTTTACATTTTTTTATAATAGTGTCATGCTTTATACAAATGCTGGAATTTCAAATATTTTTATGCAATGTTTATATTTTTATTTACTTTGACAGAAACTATACGTCATTCTAAATTTTTTTGAATAACGCTTTGTTATATATAGAAATTGGGATTTCAAATATTTTTATGCAATGTTAATGTTAAAATATATTTTTTAAAAATAATATATGAAAAAATTCAAAAAATTTCATCGAATAAGGAATTTGATATCGATATTATAAAAAATATTTCAATGTTAACATTACATAAAAATATTTGGATGTCAACAGTCCCAGTTACGAGAAAATAAGAAAAAAAATTTTTTCAGATGTCGGCAGTCCTAGTTATGAGAAAATAAAAAAAAATTTTTTAGATGTCGGCAGTTCTATTTATGAGAAAATAAAAAAAAAAATAAATTTTTAGACGTCGGTAGTCCTAGTTATGAGAAAATAAAAAAAAAAAATTTTAAAGATATCGGCAGTCTTAGTTATAAAAAAAAAAAAATTTTTAGATGTCGGCAGTCCTAGTTATGAAAAAATAAAAAAAAAAATTTTTTTAGATGTCGGCAGTCCTAGTTATGAGAAAATAAAAAAAAAAATTTTTTAGATGTCGGCAGTCCTAGTTATAAAAAAATAAAAAAAAAATTTAAAGATGTCGGCAGTCCTAGTTATAAAAAAAAAAAAATTTTTAGATGTCGGCAGTCCTATTTATGAGAAAATAAAAAAAAAAATAAATTTTTAGACGTCGGTAGTACTAGTTGGGTCAATATTTGTGAAGTGTATACAGTTTGGATTTTCGAGTCTCAGAATCTACTCCAAAGTATGTTTGGTCGAAAGCATATATAAAAAAAATAATTTTCCCCAATTTTTAGCTTTTTAGATCCAATCCTCTATTTTTTACAGCGATTTTTGTTTTTTTCAATTTTTTGAAATTTTTAATTTTTGAGAAATTTATGTTCATTAATTTTTCTCGCAACCGCGCACTTTACAATGAAATTTTTTTTCCTTATAGTACCCCATAGGAAATTTCCCGTAGAATTCGATTCTGGGGTCCAACTTTTTTTTTGAACTGCGCATGCGCGAGAAAATCAACATTCTTGCTTTGCCTTTTCTAGCTTATATGCCTCAGCTGCAGACAGCTCAATTTTCATCCTGTTGGTCTTAAATTGTAGGTTTTTTCATATACTTTCAGAATATGAAATCATTTTTTTGGGTAAATTTATTTTAAAAGGAATAAAATTGAAAAATAGCGATTTTTAAAAAATCATTTTTCACAAATTTTGAATTTTCCGCCAAGTCACGTGACCAAATGAAAATCTGACTGAAAATTAGGATTCAGCGGAAAATTTTACATAAGGATACCAATTTTCGTCTTATTTCATTAAATAGTTTCTAAGATATCCCATTTTAAAGATAAAGATTAAAATTGACTTTTTTTAAAAAACCCTAAAAATGGGACTCTGACTTTAATTATCATATCTGTTAAACAAATAATTATAAAAAGACAAGTAAAAATTTTTTGGAAACTAAGGGCTTGTAAAAAATTTTTGAGGCCTATAGAACTCGTTTCTTTTAAAAATTAGAATTTTGGCAGCAATTTCAAAATTGGTCATTTTGGGGTAAGAATAGGCATTTGGTTTATTGACTATCGGCATGAGAGATTTAGCGACAAATGATTGCAGTGTGCGGTAACTGAATGGTGACACTTATACTAAAAAAATGAGACCAATTGGAAGTATTTTGGTTAACTGGCACGTTTGCAGCTTTGTATTAAAGATTATGAAAAAAATCCTATTTTATAACATTGTTGTATTTTGTAGCTATTCTATCTTATTTTCAATTTTCCGAATTTTCTAGTTACCTAATGAAAATTTTGACGAAATTTTCCGTTTCCTCGAGAATTTTTACAAAAGACCCCCTTTTTGGAAAAGTTTTGGATGTTTCCGTAACGCTATAGAAATAAAAGAAATAGCAAAATACTAAATAACTACAAAATACCACAATGTTATCAAATAGGATTTTTTCGTAATCTTTAATACTAAGCTGCAAACGTGCCAGTTAACCTAAATACTTCCAATTGGTCTCATTTTTTTAGTATAAGTGTCACCATTCAGTTACCGTACACTGCAATTATTTGTCGCTAAATCTCTCATGCCGATAGTCAATAAACCAAATGCCTATTCTTACCCCAAAATGACCAATTTTGAAATTGCTGCCAAAATTCTAATTTTTAAAAGAAACGAGTTCTATAGGCCTCAAAAATTTTTTACAAGCCCTTAGTTTCCAAAAAATTTTTACTCGTCTTTTTATAATTATTTGTTTAACAGATATGATAATTAAAGTCAGAGTCCCATTTTTAGGGTTTTTTAAAAAAAGTCAATTTCAATCTTTATCTTTAAAATGGGATATCTTAGAAACTATTTAATGAAATAAGACGAAAATTGGTATCCTTATGTAAAATTTTCCGCTGAATCCGAATTTTCAGTCAGATTTTCATTTGGTCACGTGACTTGGCGGAAAATTCAAAATTTGTGAAAAATGATTTTTTAAAAATCGCTATTTTTCAATTTTATTCCTTTTAAAATAAATTTACCCAAAGAAATGATTTCCTATTCTGAAAGTATATGAAAAAACCTACAATTTGAGACCAACAGGATGAAAATTGAGCTGTCTGCAGCTGAGGCATATAAGCTAGAAAAGGCAAAGCAAGAATGTTGATTTTCTCGCGCATGCGCAGTTAAAAAAAAAATTTGGACCCCAGAATCGAAGTCTACGGGAAATTTCCTATGGGGTACTATAAGGAAAAAAAATTTTATTGTAAAGTGCGCAATTGCGAGAAAAATTAATGAACATAAATTTCTCAAAAATTAAAAATTTCAAAAAATTGAAAAAAACAAAAATCGCTGTAAAAAATAGAGGATTGGATCTAAAAATCTAAAAATTGGGGAAAATTATTTTTTTTATATATGCTTTCGACCAAACATACTTTGGAGTAGATTTCGAGACCCACCCATGCAAAGTCATATACAGTTCACAGATATTGACCCAGTTATGAGAAAATAAAAAAAAAAAATTTTCAAGATATCGGCAGTCCTAGTTATAAAAAAAAAAAAATTTTTTTAGATGTCGGCAGTCCTAGTTATGAAAAAATAAAAAAAAAAAAAATTTTTTTAGATGTCGGCAGTCCTTGTTATGAGAAAATAAAAACAAAAAATTTTTTAGATGTCGGCAGTCCTAGTTATAAAAAAATAAAAAAAAAAAATTTAAAGATGTCGGCAGTCCTATTTATCTCAAAATATATTGAATATTATCTCAAAATCTATTGAATATTTTTTAAAAATAAAAAAATCGGATGGGGATATTTCTTTAAAGATTAATTTGAAACAACTTTCATGTATTTTCGTCCATACAGCTCTTCATAAATGAGTGCTGAATAATATTAAAAATAATCAATTTTTTCGATTATTTCATTTTAATATATATAGAATATAAATTATATGTTTTTATTTGACAAAAATTCTAAATAAATATTTGCATTTGAATAAATTTTTTAATTTACATGTCAATAAAAAAGAAACAATTAATTAATATGAATTGAAAAAAATAAAAATAGTATTTATTTGCACATGATAAGCTACTGGGAGATTTTGAGTTACATTTAAGCCCGCTTCTCTTGCACTTGCATTTATTATTTTTGCAACCTTGTTTGCAGTTGCATCTTTTAAAACCTTGACCACCAAATTTAGATTCCATTATTGCAAGCTTGCATAATGTTTTCTTTTCAGCTGATATTTTTGAAATCTCAATATTTGTTGTATTTGTGGATGTAAACTGATTTCGAGAAAACTTTTTATAAGTTAAAACCATATAAATTTTATTTAAAAATTTTATAAAATTTATTTAATTATATTATATTGTAAAATAAATAAAATTACAGTTAATTGACTAATTGTATATTAAAAAATTTTAAATTTAAAAATTGAATACAAAAATATGATAGCGGTAAAATAATAAAATTTTTTTAAAAAAAGTTACTAGATGTTTGTTGGTTTGTTACTATATTGTATTAAATTTTATAACGAATTGGGCTTTATCCAGCTCGCTTGGATAATGTTAGCTTTATCCAAGCGATACCGGTTAATGTTGAACAAAAAAATAAAAATTGTCGAGAATCGGACTTTAGCCAACACGGCTTGGCTAAAGCTAGCTTTAACCGGACAGTCTTAGCTTTAGCCAGAGATCGGACTCTAACCATAACATATATCTATCTATATATATATATATGCCGATAGAGAATTTTTTTAGTTTGATAGGATTGACTAGACGATAATAGCTAGAGAGACGCGGTTTGCGGCAAAAAACGCGGAAAAATTGCAGAAGTGACATAGGCCATACAGGATTTCAATTGATGCGAAAGAAAATTTTTGTCGTCAAAAAAACGTTTTTTCAAAAAAATGATAATTTTTGATGTTTTCGTAAATTTTCAAAAAAATCGTAATTAACTTAAAAACTTGGAATTTTTTTGTAATCAGAAAAGTTTTTATATGATTTAGAATTATTTTTTACGTGTCCACCTAAATTTTCAAGCAAATCGGTTAGATGTTTCCAGAGTTACATATATTTTTCAGCATAAAATTTGGATTTTAAAGGACCCCGCACAAAAGGATAGAAAATGGCCGTTCGGTCAAATTGGCTGAATTTTGAATATGTTATAGATTTCATCATTCTGAACAAAAGTCTCAATGGGCTCAAAGCTCAAAAGTCCCAACTTTGGCTGCTACGGAGCATGAAAGCTCCAAAGCTCCATCATAACAAAATTGCTTAAAAACCTTTTTTCTTTTATATTTAAAGTATATCTTTATATTTTTGAAGTCGCTGATTTCGAATTTGATGTCAGATTGACAAGATTGTCAATTGACAGCTGTCAATTAGCTGTCAAAACTGTAAATCACCATGTAAAACTTTATAGATTAGCTGGTATTTATGTTTTTGAGGTCACTGATTTCGAATTTGAAACCAGATTGAAAACATTATTAATTGACAGCTGTCAATTAGCTGTCAAAGTAGTAGTAGTATTTATTTCTTGCTTATAATTTACATAAATTGTTACAAGAAAGTATAATTAGTACAAAAAATTTAAATTAGTACAAAATACAAAGTCTTTTACAATAGAATTTCTATTATTTATAATGGTTACAAGATTGAAATAAGTTGTTAATACAAAATTTAAAGTATAAATATAAAAATTATTTAAAGAACATGTTTTGATTTTAAAGTAAAAAATGTATGATTTTAAATTTAGATAAAAATTCTTCAGTGTTTTCTTCTATTTTCTATTATTTTGAATTTCTTTGCTTTTTTTAATTTTTCTGTTTTCAATATCTGTTGACAAAGATCACTAACAATTACATATGCTGGCACATCACTGCACTATTTTAATTTATTTCTCAAAGAATTCCTTCCTTTTCTATCTTAATGGGTTGAGGATGTGACAGCCTTTTTGCTATACTGCTTGTGCTGTTTTCATGATATGTATCTGTTTATATTGCTGTGTATTTACTATTTTAAATTGCTGTTCGCTTACAATTTCACTTCTTTTCATTGTAAATGTGTGATGAGAAATTTATAAGTTACTTACTCTTTTTTCATTTCTTCCTATATATGAAAATTGCCATTTTCCCCTTTACTATTATAAATTATCTGGATTTCTCCCTATTATTATTATTATTATTTTTTTTTTTTTTACTATTCAATATATGAATATATAAAAAATATATTTTAAGCAAAAAACGGCATTTTCATCAGGACTATTTTTATTAATGTTTTTATTACTTATTATTATATCAAATGTTAGTATATTTTAAACTCTTGTTTTAAATACTATACTTGATCTATACAAGCCACATTTCTAACCTAACTTTTTCTCAACTTTTTTCTTTCTTTTAATCTTGATTGAATTTTAATGCTGGAGTTTTTCTTTTATTATCATTTATTTAGTAAGTTTTATTTTGGCACTTTTGACCGATTTTTTTGGTATTTTTTAACTTTTTCTGTAAATAATAACTATTTTTACACGGAGCTATTTTATAACGTGACTATGCGCTTTCGCGCCCATACCCCTCTCATTAGCTGTCAAAACGGTAAAACATCGTAGAAAACTTTCTAGATTAGCCGAGATTTATGTTTTTGAGATCGCTGATTTCAATTTAACATTATTGATAGTTGGAAGCTGTCAATTAACTTTTAAAATAGCCAAAAAAAAAAAAAATAATATAACAATAGATTTTAAAAAGATCATATGTTTCTGAAGTCACTAATTGTTAAATATTATATTATATCATACTAGGCAAAGCTGACAGTTGACCGCTGTTAATTTAAATAGCCCATTAAAGTTAAATAACTTTTTTAGTCATAAAAATCTGTTTTTAGCTTTACCCAGGACCAACGACGTGGACGTAATGGATACTGATCCCTGTGTAAAAGTTAAAATTCGAACCAAGAATTCGACAGTTGTCAGCTGTCAAATAAAAGTTAAAATAACTAATAAGAAACGTATGGTATTGTATAAAGGTTTTTAACTTACAAAAAATAATGCATGGCTGATTAATCACTTTTTATTATTTAAAAGGTAATTAACAGTTATCAACTGTCAACTGTCAACTTTTTTCAAATTGCTATCTAATTTATAATCAGTAACCTCAAAATTATTTACTCTCTTTAAAATGTAAAGTTTTTTTTTTAGCATTTGGTAGCTAATTGACAGCTGTCAAATCTTAACATTGTCAATTCAATGACAAACTCATAATAAGTGACATAAGAAGCATAAGATCTTTTTAAAATCTATTGTTATATTTTTTTTTGGCTATTTAAAAGTTAGTTGACAGCTGCCAACTATCAATAATGTTAATTTGACATCAGATTTGAAATCAGCGATCTCAAAAACATAAATCTCGGCTAATCTAGAAAGTTTTCTACGACATTTTAGAGTTTTGACAGCTGTCAATTAATAATCTTGTCAATCTGATTTCAAATTCTAAATCAGTGACCTCAAAAACATAAATACCAGCTAATCTATAAAGTTTTAAATGGTGATTTACAGTTTTGACAGCTAATTGACAGCTGTCAATTGACAATATTGTCAATCTGACATCTTCTTCGAAATCAGCGACTTCAAAAATATAAAGATATACTTTAAAAATAAAAGAAAAAAGGTTTTGAAGCAATTTTGTTATGATGGAGCTTTGGAGCTTTCAAGCTCCGTTGCAGCCAAAGTTGGGACTTTTGAGCTTTATGCCCATTGAGACTTTTGTTCAGAATGATGAAATCTATAACATATCCAAAATTCAGCCAATTTGACCGAACGGCCATTTCCTATCCTTTTGTGCGGGGTCCTTTATATCTTATCCTATCCTATCCTTCCTAAATCTTTACTTATGTATCTTTGTTTGTCCGAAATAGATAAACTTGAACGCGATATAAGTTAAAGACGTGGGGTTTACGGCAAAAGACGGCAAAAATTACGGGTCAAAACATAGGCTAGGTTTCGTTTCGATTGATAACGACAAAAATTTTTTATGTTGAAAAAACTGAATTTTCAAGAAAAAAATTTTTATTAAATTTTTAAAAAAAACCAAAAAAACAAAAAACTGAGGAAAAGTTTTTTTATCAAAAAGAATTTCATTCGATTCGGGTATATTTTTTACGTATCCACCTGAATTTTTAAGACGATAGGTTCGATCTGTCAAAAGATACAATAGTTTTTCGAAAATTATAAAAGTTTAGGACTAATATTATATATATTTCTAATTTTTATCAGTCACTGATGTAGTAACTGAATATAGTAACTAAAAGAAACTTGAATAGCTATTATCAGACAGAACCCTAGAATGGGTATTTGAGGGAAACAACGAACACTTGTGGATCCTATGGAAGGGTAGCTAAGCTTTGTATTGCTGATTACTAATTATCTGTCTGGGTTCATATGCCCGTAATTTTTATGATTTAGTAAATTTTAGATAATACTTCGGATAAAAAAGGTTATTTTACAAAATATTAAGTAACCTAAAACAACATATTTTTGGAAAAATAAAGCCGCAGAGGTCCAGGGGGGCGTAGCCCCCATGGTGGCTACCGGGGCGAGCGAAGCGAGCCGGAGGCAGCTAGTATATATATATGCCGATAGAGAATTTTTTTAGTTTGATAATCACGCCTAGACGACAGTAGCTAGAAAGGCGCGGTTTGCGGCTAAAAACGCGGAAAAATTACAGAAGTGTCATAGGCTATACAGGATTTGGATTAATGCGAAAGAAAATTTTTGTCGCCAAAAAAACGTTTTTTCAAAAAAGTGATCATTTTTGATGTTTTCGTAAATTTTCAAAAAAATCGTAATTAACTTAAAAACTTGGAATTTTTTTGTAATCAGAAAAGTTTTTATATGATTTAGAATTGTTTTTTACGTGTCCACCTAAATTTTCAAGCAAATCGGTTAGATGTTTCCAGAGTTACATATATTTTTTAGCAAAAAATTTGGATTTCAAATTTATATCCAATCCTATCCTTCCTATCCTTTATCTTATCCTATATATCTATATCTATTTATATCTATATCTATATCTATATCTATATCTATTCTATATCTATATCCTATATACTAGCTACCTCCGGCTCGCTACGCTCCCCTCGGCAACTGCCAAGGGGGCTGCGCCTCCCTGGACCCCTGCAACTTAATTTTTAAAATATATGTTGTTTTAGGTTACTCAATATTTTCTATAACAACCTTTTATTACCCGAATTATTATCTAAAATTTACTGAATCACAAAAATTACGGACGTTGGAACTCAGGCGGATAATTAGTGATCAGCGATACAAAGCTTGATTACCCTTCCCTAGGATCCGCAAGTTGCAGTTGCTTCCCTCAACTACCAATTCTAGGATTCTCCCTGATAATACCTGTACAAGTTTCTTTTAGTTACCCTATTGAGCTACTAAATTAGTAACCGGTAAGAATTACAAATATATATAATATTAGTCCTAAACTTTTATAATTTTCGAAAAATGATTGTAACTTTTGACAGCTCAAGCTGATTAACTTGAAAATTTAGGTGGATACGTAAAAAATATAGGAAAATTGAAAATACGGAAAAATTGCAGGAGTGACATAGGCTATACAGGATTTGGATTGATGCGAAATAAAATTTTTGTCGCCAAAAAAACGTTTTTTCAAAAAAGTGATCATTTTTGATGTTTTCGTAAATTTTCAAAAAAATTGTAATTAACTTAAAAACTTGGAATTTTTTTGTAATCAGAAAAGTTTTTATATGATTTAGAATTGTTTTTTACGTGTCCACCTAAATTTTCAAGCAAATCGGTTAGATGTTTCCAGAGTTACATATATTTTTTAGCAAAAAATTTGGATTTCAAATTTACATCCTATATATATAAATCTTTACTTATGTATGTTTGTATGTCGGAACGTGATAAACGAGAACACAATAAAAGCTACAGAAATTGAGTTTACGGAAAAAGACGGCGAAAATTACGGGTCAAAACATAGGCTAGGTTTTATTTCGATTGATTATGGCAAAAAAATTTTATTTTGCAAAAACTGGATTTCCAAATAAAAACTTTTTATCAAATTTAAAAAAAAAAACAAAATAACTGAAAACCGAGGAAAAATTTTTTTATCAAAAAGAATTTCATTCGATTCAGGTATATTTTTTACGTATCCATCTGAATTTTCAAGATAATCGGTTCGATTTTTCAAAAGTTACAATAGTTTTTCGATAATTATAAAAGTTTAGGACTTATATTACATATATTTCTAATTTTTATCAGCCACTGATGTAGTAACTGAATATAGTAACTAAAAAAAGCTTGAACAGCTATTATCAGACAGAACCCTAGAATTCGAGGGAAACAACGACTACTTGTGGATCCTATGGAAGGGTAGCTAAGCTTTGTATTGCTGATCACTAATTATCTGTCTGGGTTCATAAGCCAGTAATTTTTATGATTCAGTAAATTTTAGATAATACTTCGGGTAAAAAAAGGTAATTTTACAAAATATTGAGTAACCTAAAACAACATATTATTGGAAAAATAAAGCCGCAGGGGTCCAGGGGGGCGCAGCCCCCATGGTGGCTGCCGGGGCGAGCGAAGCGAGCCGGAGGCAGCTAGTATATATATAAAAGCAGACACTAAAAAATTAATTCAAAATAAGAATAAAAAAGAATACAATATTACATTTATGAACTTTATGACAATAAGGATATAATATTGGTAAAAAACTTAAATTTTAAGTTAATAAGTAAAGAAAAAAATTTGTATAATCATCAAAACTATACTTGAAATAATTGCTTTTTCTTTTGTTTCTTTTAACATAAGCACTATCTTTTTGCTTTCTTTTTTCTTCACTACCCTGTCCTTTAAAAACATCCTTACATCCTCCAATTGTTTTTCTTATTGTTTCTCCATTTCTTCCGCATGCTTGGCCTGTAATACCCTTCACCTCACAAGGTGTAACAAACGTTAAGCTGCTAATGTAACCTATAGACACTTATGTATTTTCTCCTTTTCTTTTAATTATTCCTGCAAATTGAATCTCCACTGTTTCTGTATTTCATAACACCCCTCCCATTCTTTAAATTCTTCCTCTTACTGGCGAACTTGCCTCTCTGCCAACAACTTCCGTATGTTAGTAAATTTTACAATTTTTTCTTCCATTTTTTTCTCGTTAAAATAAAAACAGTAATAAAAATTTTTTGGATTCCTCAGGGATGAACCATTGTGATGGGTCGAATATTGGTTTTTGATTTTTTGGCATATACGCACGTTTTGAGACCTCAGGAGGCTAAAAAACCGTTTTTTTAAAAAAAGCCGCCCTCTGTGTGTGTGTTTGTGTGTGTATGAGTGTGTGTGTGTGCGCGCGTGTACGTGTGTGTATGATTGCATGGTTGTAATCGGTGATATCAGTAACATATTAAAAATAGATAAAACCTCAGTACCAGCTAGTTAGCAGCGTATTTTTAACTTCATAAGAAAAATTATAGTAAATCTTTTATAAAAATGACAACCATAATATACTTGCCACAAATTTATTATCGAATATATATATATTCATTATCTAAATAAGCTTTGTCGAATAATAATAATAGTACCCTATAATAATGATAACAATTTCCTATGTAAAATAAAATATAGTAATTTATAAAATATAGTATAGTAACCAACTTTTCGAATATTCAAAATATTAAAAAATTAACTAACCTATAAAATACAAAAAAAAAGTATTTTTTTATTTTTACCTCACTTAGTATAGAAGTCAAAAATTACGTTTATATAAGATAAGAATACCAGGCATGAAATAAAAATAATTTTTGGTTGTAATAGTAATTAAAAATGGTCCTTTTGCCTCAACAGAATTTTAAGCATTTGATTTTGAATCTTGCGTATTTTCTTTTAGTTTGCCTATGTAAGAACATAATATATATGAAGCAAAGATAAAATGCGCAATATTCATTAATAAATTCAGTATTTCGATATATCTGCGTGAGACCTTTGGGCAAAAATGGTTTTTTTCTGCAAAAGTCTCATGCGTAGCAGGGCAGCCGCAAATGTCTTTGACTTCTGTAATGCGGCCTAGGTACTTCACCATATTTGTCATATGTGGCATGCCGATAATTCCTGCGTTCACGACACTAGTTTCCTGGTTGAAAACAGACAGTTGTTATTCAATTCGTAGCATAACTTGATTGAAAATTGTGTTTAGAAAGTTAATTTAATATTTAACTCAAAGCAATGCGTAAAATGTATCGAAATTCAACAAAAGAGTGATGATTTCGTGAAATTAACTTACTTTTGTTTTGATTGCTAACTTGTTATGATTTTGCTACACGTGAATAAAAATTACTGATTAATCTGCACTTATTCAAGTCAGCAAGGCAAATCATTGAAAAAAATAAACAATTACAGATTCCGTTTTGCGTATAAGGTTCGCAATGGTGGTAAAATATGGCGATGTACCGATAAATTATGCAATTCGAAAATTTTATTTCAAAACAGAATGGTCACAAAGTCAAAATTAACCGCACATTAACATAAAGTTAAAAAACATTGAATGATGCAAAAAAGTTATCAAATAACCTCCAGCTTTTTTACAGCAAATAGAAACGATTCTATCTAAGAAGCAGTCAAAATATCTAAGTTTTCGCAGAATTTACAGTATTATATAGATAATTTCCAAGATAATCTCCTTAACATTGTAAAAGATATTCTTGATGCTATTAAAATTGCAGTCTGTTGTATAAATATGTACATATTTATGTGTAGGAGCGCTCCTCTCCCTTTTTGTATATATTCTCCTTTAGTTTTAGTATTCGCTGAGCTCTTAAGCTAAATACATTAAGCTCATAATAAACGTTATTAACTCAAACTATTTATTGTGCATTTATTTCATATAATCACCTATAAATTAATTAAGATATATTTCACAGTCAAATATCAATTCAGATCTAACAGATTCAAAAGTATTGATCAAAAGGTTAAAATTTTTATTACAAAACAAATATTCATCTAATGCTGATGATGATGCCGAAATTTTATTTATTGCTTTAATATTCAAATAAATATTTTACTTTCCATTCGAAATTCAAACAATTCCAACGAAAATTTCAGAATTTAAAAAAGCTACTTTGTGAATGAAAAAACAGAAACTATGCTATACTTTACTATGCGTAACCTGAATTTAAATTTGAATAGTTTGTATAATACTATACTAACAAATCATGAATCATAATCATCTCCGAACACAAATGCATAAGAAAAACTTGCTTATGAAATATTATATTGAATTTTCATAATTAAGCCCATCGAGAGAGGCTGGCAAGCCGACGTATAATCAATTCTTGCTCGTTCGTGCTGCTACTGCTGCTGCTGCGAACGTTATTTGTGCCCGTGCAAGCGTTTTTTGTGCTCCTGTGAACGTCGTAGAAGTGACTCCAAGAATGACGGCGCATGGATGCTAGCTAATCAGCGCTTCCGCAGCATCATTGCGAAATTACTTCTCCTCACCTTTATATTTGAATATATATGGTGATCGTGCCTAAAAAATAAAAATAATTTAATCTTTTTTATATGTATATATTTTGTATATATACATATATATATATTTATATGTATATATATTTTTATATGTATATATATGTATGTATATTGAAATTTAAGATTAAAAAAAATAAAGAACATTTTGAAGTAAATATTATTTTTCTCCACATATCTTATATCATTTCGAGATAAAAATTTTATTCCTATCCTACTATACAAAATATTCATATATGTCATTGTTACGATAAATCTGATGATTGGTAATTATATATTTCTGCTGTTTGCTATTTTTATAACAATATCAAGATCGAGTACGAGCCAAAGTATAAAAGAAAGTGCTTATACTACTTTCATAATCATTCGTAAAAATACTTTGGCAGAGGCATCAACAGTTGCTTGAGAATACAAAATTGTAACTGTAAAACTTTGAGTTCCTAATTTATCACACAAAAAATGGGCGAAGAATACGGTAGAAGAATACATCATCTGGTGCTTTCTACTTTTTATGGTTAAAATAGATTGTTTACAAAGAAAATTTACGTTGGATCCAGCTTGAACGAATCAAAAAGAAAATTCAAGTTAGAATATTTGAAAACAATCTTTCCAAAAATCAATGTCTATTTCCAAATGAGAACAGAAAATTAGGATGAAACTTTTAAGTACGAAAAATTTACTATAAAATTTAAGTAATACAATATAATATAAATATAATATAAATATAAGTCTCTACGCAAGGACAGTCCAAATTTCCAGTAAGAAAACAAAAAGCGATGGAAAAAAATCCAACATAATTTTAGTAATTAAAAGAGCCACTTTTGAAACCTTAAAAAATATAACAACTTTAATTGACTTAAGTTTGATATCTTATATGAGAGTAGGTTTTTTCTACACGCTTTAAAAAATTTATTTATAGAATATATAATTTCCTGTTTAAGTAAAGAAAATAAGAAGTTGATTTCAAATTTAAGTCCAAACGACGTCAGATCAATTTGTGAACAATTTGACAAAAAAACTACGGAAATGATCCGGCATGCAACCACTAAACTGGATCCAGGCTTATAATGGGTGGATCTATTTTGTTCGCATCTATTTTTAAAAGAGTTTACAGCTTTGAATTTTGATTATGCTTTATTTGCAGTAAGGAACAAATTAAATTTATAATATATTTTTGCAAATTTTCTATTTTACATTAGTTTTTTTCCTTCACGATATTAAATAATTTTTAAAATCTATCAAAAAAAATTAACCTCATGAAATTTCACCTTTACACCTGGGTATATAAGGAGGTCGTGCCTAATAATGCACTTTACCATACTACTCACAAAAATAAAAATTACTTGAGCGTTATATATGTATGCAAAAATTTAAGATCAAAATAATATTTTATCTAATAATGTAAATAATAATATGAAAAAATAATTCAAATAAGGCACAATTTCACCTCTATACTTGGATATATTGGGTAATTGGACCTAAAAAATATACTTTTTTATACAACTTCCCAAAAAAATAATTTAAGCGTTTATTATATATATATATATGTTAAAAGTTAAGATTAAATATTATTTTTTCACATATATAAACTTACACTATTTCACCTGTATATTTGAATATATAAGATGATTGTGCCTAAAAAATGTACTTTCTTATACTACCCCTAAAAATATTTTTAAAAAATATTATTTTTCATGATACATTTTATTTTATTTCTTTATAAAAATGTTATCCCTTTCCTTGTTTAATTTCGTATATAAACATATAATGCATTTGAAAAAAAAATCTAAAAGTATACAATACATGTGTTTTAAAAAATATTTTTTTATGAGACAAAAAAATACTGGTAAAAAGAGAGAAAAAAAACATCTGTAAAAATGTAAAAAAACAATTGTAAACTATACTTTTTTATAAAACTCCCAAAAAATAAAAATAACTTAAGCATATATATTTGTAAGTCAAAAGTTAAGATTAAATATTATTTTCTCACACATTTAAACTTATAGCATTTCTATGTAGGATAAAATTACGATGAAATATTATAACAGTGCGTAAGTCGAAAAGAGATTTATATCCGCTATGACATCACGGTAAGGTACTATAAAATACATTTACTATCAAGGTTCAAAAAACGTCTTTAAGAAATTTTATTATATAAGATCTTTCACCTACGTTACAAAATATAAGTGTTTTAAAAAAATGCCAAATTTACTTCCGGAATGCATACTATAAATAAATACATGGCTCATTCACAAAGTTTTTGTCTACTATAGTCCCTATTATAGTATTAGTCAGATTCTTAGGCAAGTAAATAAATTGTTCGTAAAATTATATAATAAAAGTCTTTATTAGAAAAGTTTTTGTCGTTTTTGTTATCCGTTATCTATATAAAATTATGTTTAGCCTAGTTAAAATTTGTAAAAATTAATACAAGTTTCAAAAATAAGTAAACTTTTTTAACACAATTATTCTACATTTATATTTTTTAATAGGTAAGCCGTCAGGATTTGATCGGGTTCGACAAATGGAAATTGGAAATAAGGATTTTAAGCTATCTACATTAGAAGAAGCATACACATCGGAACACTGGATTGTTCGCATTTACAAAGTAAAAGATCTGTCGAATAGAGGAAATTAGTTGATAATATTTTATGCGATGTACTTTAAATATTAAAACTGATTGTATTAACAATTTCATTCAGAACTTTTAATATAAGTAATTTAAATTTTATGATATCATACAATATTGAAATAATCAATTTTTCATACTTTTTTTTAAAGAACTTCTTTCTTGGTTTGACTTCCTACTTTCCAATCTTTCACACCAGTAAAAATGTAGCATATTCTTACAAATATAATACTGCACACTACTTCAAAGTAGTCAATATTTACAATTTGAATTTCTGACTTTTGTTTTAGACTTCTAGAAAAAAGTCCTAAAATAATAAATTACCCATGAAACTTGTTTTTTACAATTAGCGTAATTGAGTTGCTATAATAGCTCAGGTCTCAGAGCTATGACCATTTGATTCAAATATGGGGGTATGATGAATTGACCAAAGTAACCCTATATAAGGATACAACATAAATTGATTCACATTAAATATATTTTATAAGAACTTAGTTACAAACTTTTCGAAAGAGTATTTTGGGAAATTTTGTGTAAACTGCCTATGAACATTAATTATGTACTAAGCCCGAATATTGGATGAGCTCCATCAGTTTATTAGTCATCAGTCGTTAGCCAACGTTAACTAAATTATCAACGATTAATCACCCCATACAAAGCTTACAAGAAGGGGTACCCAACTGCACCCAACTCACTTATTTTCTTGAAACATCGTTTAATTGGAGATCATGAAATAGTATGCAATAAGTAAATTTTTATTTTTCACGAAAAACCATTTTAAGGGGTAATGTACCATTGGGTAAAAATCTAATAAATATAAATTACCGGAATTATGTCTAGCCGAAAATATAAGAAATAAAATAATATGATATTATAATTAAAAATGCTTCATCAGCATAATTATTCCGAGAAACCACACGTGGAAGAAAGTTCATTATAAGATCCCACACGAAGTACTCCAGGTGGGAATAAAGCCACCCCACTCAGACACGGGACAAGCTAATTAACTAAGATTGGAGGCATTGTTACTAAGGACACCTAACTTTCCACGTTAAACCAATTACGTGCGGGTCTCCTCTCCTCTATTTCCCCAAGGGTGAGCTTTTAAAAACTCTCGCAGAAGCTCCTGACCGGCAGAATTTGGGACCTTAGAGAGAACTGACTGACGCTAACAACTAAAAACTATTATATCAACAAACTAACTTGCACTCAGGATTCTATCTACCGCTAATTAAGAGATCTAAGCACGGCAAATATTATTGCAAGTCAATAAACCAGCATTTTAATAATAATAAAAGGACTTAGTTATTTTCGAAATCCTGTCACCAGTAAATGAGTTTGGCCAACAGGCTAAACCCGAATATGAATATCCTCATTTTTTGTGTTTATTCACCATCAAACACTACAGTAAAAGCACCCTCAATAAACTTATCCAAAAATAATTTTTTTTAAATATCTCCATTTCCTTTGAAAATAAAGTCTTAAAACAGGGGGAAATTAGTTGTCACAAAGGTAGACTGCATTTTATATATTTATTTATCTTTGGAGTTGTAACCCCGTATTCAGCAGTAACCGCGTATAATAGGGGTATTTAAAATTCAGGGCAAAAAGAATTATTAGTAATGTTTTTACTTTAATTTGCAAAAAATAACTTCTTAAGCATAAAACCAATAAGTTTTGCTACGAAAAGTGATTTTAAAGCTGTGCTATTTGAATATTTTTGTCTATGATAATTTTGAGGAGGTACACTATCCCTAATCCGCATACAAGCGTTATTTAGTGACTATTTCCGATTTCTTTCAAATTTTTTATGCTTATGGTAAAAAAATAAAATATGTCTTATGTTTTATCTAAAAGCATATTAAAAGTAAATTAACTTTAATACTTATTTAAAACCTGGTTTAAATCTCAAATACTGCTGTTAAAATGCAAATTTTTGGCTCCTAATATTTGGAATAACAAAATTTTTTAGAAATATGTTATTTAAAATTTTATTGAAAAAATTAGGCACCAAAAGTTAAGAAAATCGGTGAAACCCCCCTTCGTTTGCAAAAAGGTTGCTTTTAAAGGGTGTTTAATAAACTTTTTTCATCCTAGTCTCAAATAAACTAATTAAAAGAATGCTTGATGAGTAGTAGAAAATTTTATTAGGTTTTTTTTAAAAATTAGGTCAACTTTATAATTTAGGGCTCAATAAAGGGGATAAAACTACACTTAAAAAAAAATTTTAATAAAACTAGTGACATAAATTGATTAAGCTTACCAGTAAGCTTAACTTTGGATCAGATTACTGCCGTAAGCTTACTGCAGTAAGTTGGCCAAAACTTTATTTAAGCAATGGACTGGCCCAAAACTTTACTTCCGTAATCTTATTGTAGTAAGTTTACCGAAATAAATTAAATAATTTTAAAATTTTTTGAAAAATATTTTAAGGGTTAATCATATTTTTGATTAGTTATATTTTTTCAATAATTTAAATGTTTTACCCATAAGCTAAAATTAATCAATTTTTGGAGAAGACACCTCAAAATATCTAAAAAAAAAAAAACAAAATTATCTTTTGAATAATCTTAAATATTTATTTGAAAATTTTAAACTGGCAAAAGCAAGAAATCAATTAAGGGTACCGTCTTCCAGTTTTTAGTAAAAATAACGGTTTTTTTCTGATTAGTTTTCTCAAAAAGTTTATTGCATAATAAAAAGATTTTTTTACAGCGATTATATACACTAATAATGAACACAAATTTCTTCTTTTATTTTCTCTTTTTTTACATATAATAAGATGGTGCTGAAGTTGATGTCTAAAAAAAAAGTTCCGAATTGGACCACATCATAACTTGGTTTAGAATCGTCCGAAATAAAAAAAAAAAAAAACACCATGAAGTACATGAGTTTTTGCAAATCTTAACCTAAAATCAATGAAAAATATTAAAAATTAAAAAAGTTATTAATTAAATAGAAAAAAGTCAAAATTTAACGTTATTTTATCTTCAAAACGAAGGCCTACAGACCAAAATAAACTTCCGATCAGGTTCATTTTAGATGAAGAATTTCATTACGAATTGATTAAAAAAAAAAAATTTGAAATCGGACCAATAGATAAGACCTTTTTTTTGCTTGCGTATAATCTAGCGGCTGCATGATTGAAAAAATTTTTTCCATATGAATGGAACAGAATATTTATTTTTTGAAAATTTAAAAGTCTATTCAATTCCAAAAAAAAATCACTGAGTTTTGCGTTTTTTTTTCTTTTGTTAATAAAAAAATTTTTGGAAACCAATATTCAAAATCCCACGGTTGGCTAAAAACAATTTTAAATAAAATTTGAATAAACAATAATATTTATAATCGACCTTTACGAGTACATGATATTAAATGAATTTACAAATTTATCGCCCACGCTTTTTATATGCGGATGCTTATCGTCATCTCTTTTTTTATTGAGGCATATAAAGCGGCGACATTAGATGAATTTTTAAACTTATTTAAAAATTTGAATTTACGCGGATTTTAAAAGTCGGTACAGAAGGTACCTAGCGTTTCGATCAACACTAACACATAGAACTCATCTGTGTAGCTGTGTGTGTTATTGTATGTGCTACAGACGCTGATGTAATCACGTCCTTATTTTTCTTATATACATTCCAAATGGCGATTTTAGCACTTGTGGGGACGACTCACATTGCTTCAGCAATTCTGTTCTGTATATAGGAAATGATGTTATATATAAATATATATATTTATTAAAATGCGAGTTGAATGTTATAACTCAGAGCGTTATTAGGTCCAAGCTCAATATATGAAAGTTAATAATTTTTATTACTCGTTTGTAATTGTTAAACATGATGGTTTTGGCTTTGCATGCAGTTATATTCACGAGCAAGCGTAGCGAGCGAGTGCAGTCAGTATGCAAAAGTTGAACTATGAACTCCATATTTTTTTCCGTGTTCTAAAACATAGTTTTACATATAATGGGCTGGGTTTCCAACCCAGGCGCAATATATGAAATACAAAATTAAAAATTATGCTTGTATGTATATTAACTTAACGCACTGACAATTAATAAATATAATTGTTTTTAATAAAGCGTAAAATAATAATAGAAAAAAATTAAAATGAATATATTAAAATAATTAAGAAAACGTCAAAATATTTATTTTATCTAAATCTAAATATAAATATATATATTAGAATACGTCTTCTTTTTTTTTGTATCGAGATTTTTTTGCTCCCCCATCTGGTTCGTATATTTTGGTCATAAAATAGACTTTCAAACTTATGATGAAATGAAATTTCTGGATCCAACACTGATGCTTTTACACTTAGAATATGGATTGTTTAACGAATTCTTACTGGCGCACTTTTTAGCGCTTATTGAATTGTGCGCCAAGTGGACCGCCCCTTGAAACAGTTTGAAAAATTTATTATTTAAATCAGAAAAAGAACTGCAACTTCCGCTGAAAAAAAAATAGATTGAACGACTTTTTATTTCTGGATGCTGAAAATTTTTTATAAATTTAGGGTATAATGAATTTTTTAAAACTAGAACTTTTATGTAAAGTACCAAGTAGGAAGAAGACGTTGAATTTACCAATTGGGAAAATTTTAAGACTTAATAGATTTTTATACTTAAAAATAGTATAAAAATAATTTAAATAAATAAATAAAAAATACTAAAAATTGATAAAAAAATCAAACGGACATAGCATGAATTTGAATTTTTATGCAAATTTATTAAATAAATATATATACACATAATATATAGAAATACATATAATATATTAAATTACATATTAAAAATATTTTCTATTCTATATGAGAAACTTTTGATTGCTTTCTTAACACGGCCGATAAACTTACTCTTTTCCTATTGGCTAATCTGACAAATTGTTTCATGCGTGTCATTATGTAATAATGAATGCAAGAAGCAAGCATAACTGTCTAGTGAGTTTTACAAGGAAATGCAAAAAGCTTTCTATCATTGATTGTTTTTCCTAATAAGGTATCAAATATTGACTCTGTTTCATCAATATTCTTCTCAAAACCTTTTTCCATCGTTAAAAAAAGTTTAAATATATACGGGCTTGGATATATCAGTTTTCCGCGATTTCGATTATTAATTAAATCTGTTACTGGAAAAATTGGTAGTTCCTCGTACGATTTGAAGGCATCCTTACATTCCGAACATTTTGTACCCGCTTGCATTTTTTTGCAAAGAAATCTGCAAAGTTAATAAATTATGATTGTATTCATTTCTTCAGACATTAGATCATCTATTTCAACATAATATTGCCAAAAGACATCTTCCTTGTTGATCTATAATATTTTCAGCATTTTTTAATTATTTTATCGTTTATGTATTTGAAATGAAATATTAAGTTTATACGTACATAAATTTTTTTCTGTTAAATAAATTATTTCTTATGTATTTGAAAAGATGCGGTAAATCAGAGATAACGTAAATTTGTCGATCTGCAACTGGATTATCAAAAAAACATACAATTGTTTCATTTACTTATCCATTTATACCAAACTCGGACCAAACTCCGCGGTTTGTTTGTGCTCCATCACAGACCATACCCATAACCATGCCACCATCATTTTGAATTGGCGTAATAGCTGCTAATATTAATTTTGCAAGCTGCAAGGAATTAGTGAAAATTAAAAAACATGAAAACAAGTGCATGGTCAGCTTGCTTTTCCTCTAAGTTGTATTTTTGTTCTGATGGTAGATTTCGCATTTGTAGGTTTTTTTGCTTTATTTAGTTTTCTTCGTTTTGATGGGTTACATACATTTATTTCTAATTTTCCGAAATCTAGTAACCCGACAAACTAGCAACTTTCGTTGACATTTATCGCTTTTATAACTGTCATTTCGTCAAATGATAATATTCCATAAACGTTTAGAGGGTCTTCTAGTTTCAGTTTTTCTAATTGTTTCTTGCATAATTCCAAATGTTCACTATTAAAACCTATGCCACTTTTAGCAGTTTCCAAATACCTGCGGATGGTACTTTTATCTGGCAAAGGTAAAATTTTATTTTCTCGCAAATGGTTTTAGGTGGTGGGACTTTTTATGTGCAAAGGCATACTAACTAATAGCCAATCAAGACTGTATCTGATACCTTTAGGTGATTTTGATAATCTTAAATTTATTATTTCTTCGACAAAATTATTTCTTCGTCACCTAATTAAAAAATTGTAATTATAGAAATCCGTAAAAGTATTCTACAGTTTAATAATCATTAAAATATGATATATAGATTGGTTATATACTATTGCTAAAATGAAGTTGAATATTAATAAATATGATGCACGTACAACTAGAAATGAATAAAAACAAGCAAGCATTGACTGAAAATATTATAAAATGATTATTACCTTCTTTATTTTTCTTGGCTTATTTACTCTTACATAAATGATTTTCTGATAATGTAAGCATAATGTTACGTGATGATTAGTTTATATAAAACATAATCAATATAAAATGATGGATTTTATAAAAGTATAAATTTTATAAAAAACTTACTATTTTTGTTGCTAAAGATGCTTGTGTATCTTATCTATTTTTTAATTTGAAAAATTTTTAGAGGGAAAAGGCACGGTAACCCGAGTCCCCTATAACTGTCAGTTTGGATGCTGAACAGTATGCGTAACGCATTTCTCCACTTCCTACGCAAAAAAAAATTTTTCTTTTAAAGAAGTTGGCCACAAGGAAGAAACGGCATTATTGTTATTAACGGCAACTAGTAAAATTTCTAATGACACGAAGCCTGAAACAGCAATTGACTATTACTTACTGACGAAGCTTACTTGACGATTACTAACTTAAGTGAAGTTAGTATGTGGAATGAGTCAAATGCTCTTGAAAATTCTAAAAGCCTTTATTCAAAGGGTAAAAAAATTGAAAGAAAACCATCTTTTAGTATCGATAATTATGTACGAGTGAGTAGATTAAAGGAAGTTTTTGAGAATGCGCAAAATTACAGCCATAAAATATTTAAAATGTCAAGAGTCTTTACAGAGACAAGGGTTATCAATATATGAGTTAGTAGATTTGAATGGTTATATAATGAAAGGTTTTTTTTTATAAGCAAGAATGAATATTAGTAGGCAAACAAAGACTCAAGAATAACAACGTATTTCAGATAAACGAGATTTTTAAAACAAGGGGTCGTGGATCTAATAAAAAAGTGTTAGTTTCGTGGAATGGTTGGCATAAACAATTTAATTCATGGATAAAGGCATCTGAAGTTAAAAATATTTAAAAAAAAGTAATAATAAAAAAATTAATCGTAGAAAATGACCGAAGCTAACGAATTCTTTTTAGTTTTACCTAATAATAGTAGTACCAAATATTTTGATAATACAACAACTTGTTATACAACACACTCAGAACAAGAAATCAAACTTTCAGAATTATGGAGTGTAGGTGTTGTTGAAGTAAAGCGGAATTTAAAATATTTAGTTACAACTTTGATTATGGTGTTTATTCAAATGTTATTGATTTAGTAGACAGCATTAACGCTTATAGCACGGATATACTTAATCATCAGAATATAACTAATGCATTTAAAAATGGAGGGTATTTGGCTTTTGAAAAGGTTTGTAATTGAACTGTCGGATGTAAGAACAGTTTATAAGGTTTTTATTGATTAAATATTTAAAAAAAAAAATTCGCGAATTCCAATTATTTTTTTTTTGGATAACGATACAAATATTTATTTTGGTCATGATGGCGAAGTCAAAAATATAAAAAAAAAAAATTTTCCCTTATTGTTATTAACAAATTACTAATTATTTTTCCAAATTTTAAAACCGCTGAATTTAAAAAAATTTCTCGCTCTACCTCAACTAATCTAAATCAGTTTTTATCTTTTTTAAAAAATTTTTTCGCTATAATTTTTTTCAGACATTATTTTAACACATAGGCGTAAAAAAATTAATTTAAAAGAGTTTTGGGACTAAAATATGAATTAGGCAAATTTTTTTCACGATGATTTTCACTATATCCAAAATTTTAACTTCAAACCAGAAAAGTATCGAAGGAATTTTTAGTAGGAAAAAACTTGAAGCGAGGGAAAAATCGAGAAACACTTAGTCAAAAAACGAGGTATTAAAAATTACATCAAAAGAAGTAGAGGCCGTAAAAGACAAAGAAGACTGTATAATTCAGGTAGTAAGGGTGGGAGAACAGGTTAAGAAAAATTCTCCTACTCTAAAAGTAAATGTTAAAAATATAAGAGATAGTAAAAGTTATATTAAAAGCGTTTACAGGGAGGATAAACGCGTTGGCGTTTACAGGCATAGTAAACGCTTCAAAAATGCTAAGCAAGTAATAAGTAGGGATAGTAGTTTAAAGAAAAAAATTATAGTAGCGTTATAAAGTGCATATAAAGAATTAGGTTATGCAAGTAATATAAATTGCTAAATAAATTGCAAAATAATAAACCCATGTTGGAAAATTTTTCCAGCAAGGATCCTGCAGTATTAGAGAAAACTGCAGATGAGGCTTTTAAAAATAAAACCGTGTTGGAAAATTTTTCAAGCAAGGATCCTGCAGTAGTAGAGAAAACTGCAGATGAGGCTTTTAAAAATAAACCCGTGTTGAAAAATTTTTCCAGCAAGGATCCTGCAGTAGCAGAGAAAACTGCAGATGAAGCGTTGAATAATAAACCTTTGTTGGAAAATTTTTCAAACCAGGATCCTGCAGTAGTAGAGAAAACTGCAGATGTAGCTTTTAAAAATAAACCTTTCTTGGAAAATTTTTCAAGCAGGGATCTTGTAGCGGTCGATGAAAAAGCTACAGAAGTGGAAAAAAATAATATGCCCGTATTTGAAAAATTTTTTAATGTTAATAAGAATGAAAATCTTGTGGTAAAAATTGGAAATACTGCAGAGGTTTTAGAGTGTATGAATTTTAATGTAATTAATTTTGTAATAATAGTAAAATTATTAAATTTTGTAATGTGGTGGATAATTTGTTTTACTATGTTTCAAGGAAATAATAGTAAAACTGTTTTGAATACAAATAATATAAAAAATAACGTAAATAATACAGTTAAGAGTAAAAGTGTTCTAAACAATAAGACAAAATATCATGAAATACAGTTAAAATTTTATAATAAAAATAGTTCTAGGCATGAAAACTGGCAACAAGCAGATCGTTAAGGCAAGTCACAAAGCAGTTTGAGAGGAAGAAGGACAGAAAGTAAAGAAAGAAGCGATCGTGAAAGTAAAGATGAAAGAGAAATTGAGAAAGAAGAGGAATTATGTATAGAGCATCTCGATATATTAGAGGGTTTAGTAAACGAATCACTGATTACTAAAAAGGTAAAATATAAAAATGATTTTATGGCAATTATTAACAATATAATAAATGAGGTCTACCATTCTAAGCTATATTAATTTATTGAGCCATTTGATAATTTAAATACTATTATTGAAATGGTTAATTTATCAAATAATATGCAATTTTTAGAAAAAATCCAAGTTTTAATAAATGAAGTTAGAAAAGAATTAAATAATAGTGAAAGGATCCTGTATATGGAGCTAACGCCTGAACAAAGAGTTGATAAGGTTAAAGAATTATCAAATTGAAGCCATTTAAAGGATAAGAAAATTGTTGAGAAAATTCTGGAAGGAAATGCAGACGTTTTTCATATTCCAAGAGAACCTTTATCCTTTACAAATGTTTTTCAGCATAGAATTTTTACTGTAGATGAGGTACTAATTACTTGAAGAATGTATAGATTTTTACCTCATTTGGCAGAAGAATTGAAAGAACAATTAAATAAGCTCTTGGCAGAAGGTTTAATTACACCATCACACTCAGCTTATAGCTATCCAATAATGTTGGTTCCTAAGAAACCAGACAGCCAGGGGATAGTAAAACATCGTTTAGTTTTGGATTTGAGGCGATTAAATGATAAAACTATCTCTGACCAGTATCTTTTACCAAATTTATTGGACCTGCTGGACAGCATAAATGGCTCAAAGTACTTCTGCTCGCTCGATTTAAGTTCTGGCTTTCATCAAATCTTAATACACAAGAAGGACAGGCATAAAACTGCATTTGCCACCATGTATGGGCTATATGAGTACACTAGGGTACCATTTGGTGCAAAGAATAGTCCAAGTAGTTTTATGCGACTGATCCAAATGCTATTTAGAGACCTAGAAGGAGTAATAGCATACATTGATGATTTCCTGATACATGCCAAGACATTAAAATAGCTGTTAGAATTAATAAAAGAAGTAATGAGACCCCTAAGGGAAGCCAATTTAAAATTGTAGCCAGAAAAATGTTTCTTTTTACAAACTGATGTGACTTATTTAGGTCATGTCATTTCCAAGAACGCAGTAAAACCAAATCCAAAGAAGCTTGAAGCAGCTGAAAAGTTTCCAGTACCAGCTACACCTAAAAATGTTAAACAATTTTTAGGAATAATATCTTATTACAGGAGACATATGCCACAGTTCGCCAAAATTGCTAAACCACTTACATCACTACTTAAAATGGATCAAGATTTCATTTGGTGTGATAAGGCTCAAGAAGCATTTGAAATATTGAAATGAAAATTATGTGAAGCTCCAATTCTGCAATATCCGGATTTTAGCTGCGAATTTGTCCTTGCAACGCATGCTAGAGGAGTGGCTATAGGTGCAGTACTTTCTCAAGGTGAAGTAGGTAAAGATTTGCCAGTAGCTTATGCTTCAAGAGTTTTAAATAAAGCAGAGCAGAAATATTCAGTAACGGACCAAGAGGCACTTGCTGTCGTATGGGATGTTGAATATTTTAGATCTTATTTATATGTTAAGAAATTTTATTTAGTGATCATAGAGCTTTAAGTTTTATGGAGTCAAAAAAAGATCCTAACTCACGAGTGGTACAATGGAGACTAAGAATAACAGACTACGAATACGAGTTTATTTTTAAAGACATAGCAAGTAACGTTAACGCGGATGCACTTTCAAGAAATCCAAAGTTGTATTTCAAAGCTGTATCGGTAAGAGTATCTCGTATTTATACTTTTCAGGAAGAAGAAATACGGCAACCTAAGAAAAAGCGTTTTCTAACAATTAGAACTAGAATGCAGACTAGAAGAGGGGCACAAAGTTTAAAATATCAAGAGGCAATCGAAACATTAATGCCTAGCAGAAGAAAGAAAAGAGAAAAACAAAGAGAGAGAAAACTAAGATGAAAGCAAAAGTGAAAACCCAGAGGAAGGAGAAGCAGGTACCAGTGAACTTTTAAATAATATTTTCGATTTCAATTCTGAAGTAGTAGGAGAAGAATTAAATAATCCCGAAGTATTGGAAGATTTGCCATTTGCAAATGCTGAATTAAATACTACGGAATTAAATAATTTTAGGGAGTTAGTGAAGGCGGATAATTTTGTCTATAACAGGGACAAAATTTTCATGCGAAAGGACAACTGGGTCTACTTCATAACATCTTCCGGTAAACCTGTTTGTACTGGCGCTTTAGAGCTTGATGCTTTAAATAAAATACCAATAAATTTAAAAATAGTAGTTGAACCAAAAGTTATTAAAATAAGTAGTAGGCATCATATTTTACTGCCTATTTTTCAAAGTGATCCTGTTTCCATGATAGAGGTAAGTGAGAATTTGACAAAATTATTTAATAATTTAGAAACTCTGTTGTAGGAATATAAATCAAATCATTCAGCATAGCAAAATCAAACAAGATTAATTTCATCTAGTGGCTGGAAATACTTAGAAAACTAAAGAAAAGTCTGCAAGGTAATAAGACACTAAAATCATAGTTTGCTTAGGAGAAGTGAAAGTACCGCATCCATCAGAAAGAGAGGCTTTGATTAAAGAAGCTCGTGATACTTTAGTTTCTGGTCATCGTGCATTTTTGAAAACTTTCAAACTTCTCAGCACCAAATACTGCTGGGAAAATATGAAAGACGAAATTCAAGATTGTATTAGGCAGTGTTTAACCTGTGAATTAAAAAAATTCGTTGGACGAAAAGTTAAAAATAAAATGCAGAATACGCCTACTCAAGCAGGGCAAAAACTGAGTATTGATATAGTAGGACCTTTAACTACAACTAAAAATTTAAATACTGTTATTTTTAATATGCAGGATACGTTGACCAAATATAGTATTGCAGTGCCATTACCAGAATAGCTAGCCAGTACAGTAGCTGATGCATTTGTCAAGAGATACATAGCATTGTTTGGGGCTCCCCAAACCGTGGTTTCAGAGCAGACTTTATGTCAAAACTGTTTGCTTCAGTAGCAAAGCAATTCAAAATCAAGCAGATAAGTACATGTGCTTATACACCAAGGTCAAATCCTGTTGAAATAATGCATCATACCCTTGGTCAATTGTTGAAAATCTTTGTAAATGCCAACGAGGATGACTGGGATGACTATGTAGAGCTAGCAACATTTTCCTATAACTCTATGGTGCACGAATCCACTAATGCGACTCCTTTTGAATTAATGTTTGGATGGTTAGCTAGAACACCTTCTGAAATTAAGGAGCCAATTGAAAATTAAGGCACTGTAGATGCTTATTTAACTAACCTAATAACAACATTAAATAAGGTACAAAAAATTGCAAAAGAAAATATTATCAAAGCCAAAGAAAAAAAGAATGCTATGATCAAAATGTATTAGAACACATTTTTAAAATTGGCAAAAGTGTTTTCTTATTGCAAGGTGGTAAGATAAGAAAATTAAAGGCTCAATATAAAGGGTCATATGCTGTAATAAATAATTATAAAAATGGCAATGTAAAAATAAAAACCGGTAAAAATAAATTTAGTGTAGTAAATGAAAATAGGTTACAGCACTCATATATCAAACCTAATTTTCCATTAGAACAATAATAAAAGAAAAATATTTTAAAATTAAGTTATCATATGACATAAGTTATATATAAAATCTTTTTTTAGACATTGATAGGCGTTTACAGAGGAGTAAAACGCTATTGCGTTTAAGGTAGTGTAAACGCTCCTCAGATGTAAAAATGATACACTGAAATGCTTTTACAAAAGAGTAAACGCATCTCAGAGTTAAAAATGATATACTGAATTGCGTTTACAGGAGAGTAATGTGTTTAGAATAAAGCAAAACGCATGATTAAAGTAAAAATAAATTGTAAATTAAAACGGCGCGTTTACACTTAATTCATATATGAGAAATTTTTTTTTTTAAAGCAAGTTTATTTTGTTTTCAGATGAGTTTTACCTTACTATTGGTTGCAATTGCAATTTCGAGTGCAAGAGGAGGTGAAAAGTCAATAGCATTTGATTGTGCTCAACAATACAATAACATCTCAACTTTTTCCTTAATTGACATTGGGGAATATCATGTTGCAATGAATCCAAAAGTTAATGTACAAAAAACAAAAATAACGTTAGTTCAACTTAATGATTATGCAAAGGTACATGTAAAACTTTGCAAAGTAGAAGTGACCAGAGAAGTAGCCTACTGTGATGCAGCTTGGTATAAAAGAACTAGAATCTCAGGAGTAGAAGGAGGAAAAATATCTTGTATAGAGCATGTAACTTTGTTACAATGCGACACTATGCATAATAAATTAAATTTTCATTTCAGAAATCAAATTTTAATACCAAACTTAATGCCTAATAATTCGAGATCGATGCCAGTTCAATTAGCAGGACATAGAGGTGACAAGGGTCCCAGCTGTATGAATGGTTATTATTCAGATCCCTATGGCGCTTGGAGTGAAGTTATAGTAGATGGATGGATAAAAGTTACAATAGAGGATTATGAAGCCACAGTAGACATTGACAATAATAATGTAATTTTGAATACAGGAGTAAAATGTAAATTAAACTCAGAGCAATGTATTGGCCTATATGGGGGTTATGCTTTTTGGAATGCGGCACCAAGAGATCGATGTATAGAAAAGTATTCTAAATTATATTTAGGACCAGTGGACAAAATTACAGACCCAGAAAACCCCCACCACCCGATTTTTGTTTTAGAATCTTCTATAATTTTTGCTTTTACAGCTAAGAGTAAATTTTCAGCGTGTTCAAAAGAGTTTATTGGAACTGACGATCCACGAATTTTTATTGCAGAAATGAAAATCTGGAATATTTAGAAGTCCAGGAGTCACTGTCACCTGAAAACATAGATTTAATGGCATATATGAATTCAAAATTCTTATATGTCGAAAAACACTATAAAATTCAATTAAAAAATTTATATAATGATGTCTTGTTACAGAAATGCAACTTCGAAAAGAAAATAATAGCCAATGCTTTAATATATATATTTATCAAATATAATAAATAACTATTATATTTGCGTTTCAAAACGCGTTGGTAATACGGGAATTCGATTTAATTTTATTGATTCGTACAAGTTTTTAACATGTTCAATAGAGAAACTGGCGTGCTATTTACCCGACGTAAAAAAGACTATTTTAAGAAAACACTTTTCTGATGACGATGAATTTAACATGCTAACCCAAAAATCCGTTTTTCCCTATGACTTTGTTGATTCGATGGATTCGCTAAATGCAGAAAGACTCCCCCCGAAAGAGTTTTTTTATAACACGTTATCCGAGAGCCATATTTCTGACGAAGATTATAATAGAGCCGTACGTACGTATGACTTTTTTAAATGTCGGAACTTAGGTGATTATTCAGATCTTTATTTGAAAACAGACGTTTTAAGCGACATCTTTGAGACCTTCAGGTATCGTATGCTTGTTTCCCATCGTTTCGACCCCCTGCGCATTATATTACTTTACCTTTTATTTCTTTTGACGCTATGCTTCGTTTTTGCAATATCAATTTACAGTTGTTAACTGATATAGAAATGGTTATGTTTTTTCAGAAAGATATTCGTGGTTGAGTTGTTGCAGTAAGCGCTACGCCCAGGCTAACAACAGGTACATGGGTGAAACTTTTGACCCGAATTCGCCGGAAACTTACCTTTTTTATTGCGATGTAAATAACATGTATAGAAAATCCATGTCGGAGGAATTACCTTACTCAGAATTTGAAAAGGGGACCCCCAGAAAGCGTTAATATACTTGAGGTCCCGGATGATTCACCGTATGGCTTCATGGTGGAAGCAGATTTTGAAATTCTGGTGGAAAAACACGATTTCTTTAATGATTTTCCCTTGTTACCTGTTCGGGAGATCCCCCGAATTCCAAGTTCCCAAAATTATTAACAACTCTTGAGAACAAGAGTCACTACATTTTACACTACCGGAATCTCAAACAAGCAGTAAGATATGGCTTAAGGCTGACAAAGATTCACAGAGTATTAAGATTCAGACAAGCAAAATGGCTAAAGATTTATATTGATTTAAATACAATGTATAGAGCAGCAGCTACCAATAAATTTGATAAAAATCTTTTCAAACTTTTAAATAATGTAAGTTTTTATAAAAAAAAAATTTTTTTTTATTGAATATTTTATAATTTTTTATATTTTTTCAGTAAATTTTTGGAAAATTTTTGGAGAATCAATTAGGCAGGAGAAAAATATACTTGAAAAATCAGTATTCTGGACCTTACGGCATACAAGCTTACGTATTCAAGCCAAATTTTCACAATCTGACGATATTTTCACCAAATCTTGTTGCTATAGAATTGAAAAATGCAAATATAACAATTAATTGACCGATGTACGCGGGCGCCTGTATATTAGACTTGTTAAAAATTGTAATGTACGATTTTTTTATGGATTTTTGAAACCTCAATGCGGCCAAGATTTTAATCTGTTGTACCTCGATACCGATGCTTTTTTCCTTGAATTTAAAGGTCACGATATTTACGAAATTATAAAAAAAAATTATAATAAACTTGATACCTATGATTATGACGAAAATAATGTGTACAAGATCAAAAGACTGAATAATAAAGTTTTGGGTTGAATGAAAGACGAAGCGAAAGGTGACGTAATACTCAAGTTTTGTGGGTTGCGCAGTAAGATGTATTCTTGGATGACAAAACATAAATTAAAGAAAGTTCTTAAAGGTATCAAGCGTTATGTTTTTTTCCTTTAAAGAATTTAATTTCCTTTAAAGATTACGAGTCTTGTTTGTTTAATAACGAAATTTTAAAATGTACGCAAAATTCTATACGATCAAAACTGCACCGTTTATTTTCAGTGACCGAAACCAAGGTATCATTAAATCCAAACGATGATAAAAGGTATATTTGTAGTGAGGGTGTGAGGACGTTTGCCTGGGGCCATTTTAGAATTAAAAAATAAATACACAAAATGTTTTAAAAAAAAAAGTCTTTATTTATTTATTCCTTTTTTAATCCAAATTTTGTTTTCAAAATTTCAGGTTCATAAAAACAAACAAGTATAGGTTCCCCATCAAAATCTTCAAGTTTGTACGTCACAGGCCAAGCAGGATCAACTTTGACGATTTTGAACAGCTCGCTGGACCAATTCGCTGTATAGCCTTTTTCAAAGAGATGTTTAAATTTACCTGGGTTTGGTTTTGACACCCACGCTGTATATACGTGTTTTAAAAGATATTTTTCATCGGCTTTCGTAACAAATTTTGGACGTAAACCAGTTGTGCTATGTACGGAAGAATTATATTGATCAACGAGATTTTGTAACACATCTATGTATTTGTATTTGCCCGATGAGGTAAAATGTTTCCATATTTTCATTTTCAAAGTACGATTCAGCCTTTCCGCCATACTCGCCTTGATGACAGAGTTGAGTAATGGTTAATATTATGTTTGTTCATTAGATTTTTGAATTTTGAGTTAAAGTATTCCTTTTCTCTGTCACTATGAAGGTTCGAACATGATATTGATTTTAAAATGTCATCCATAGCGTGAACGACGTCATTGGCGCTTTTCGATTTTAATGGTCTTACTCAGGCATACTTTGTGAAACAATTGATTAAAACCAGAAGGAACTTTATTCCTTTGTTTTGCCTCGAATATTTGCTCATGTCAACAAGATCGGTCATTAATAGATTTAACAATCACGCGCCTTCTTGGAAAATTTCTGCGTGCGGGTGAATGAACCTCGTCAGCTTCCCTCTGATTCATTTTGAAAATATTAATACTGCTGATACAAGGAGATTACAAGCAGCTGCTACGAAAATAATTGCAAACGACACACACACGTCTCTTTTGTAAAGAAAAACTTGTTTTTGCAAGTTTCGCACTCGTAAACATGCGTTATGGCCCCTATACAATCCGACGGGTACGGCCCGCAAACATCGCTCATTGTTAAATTCACAGAAAGAATAAAAAAACTGCGACAAAGAGATTACAAGCAGCTGCAATGAGAATTACTACGAATGTTACACTCAAATCTCTGTTGTAAAGGACCAGTTCGCGTTTACAAGTTTGACACTCGTTTATGTGATTAAGCTGATGAAAACATAAATCTTGAGAATATTTCATGACATATAAAAACTGTTGCTGACAAAAGAAGCAAAAATCCAATCATAGATTTTAAACGTTTAAATTTGCACTGGTCGTTTGTATGACTTGTTACTTGATTCTCAATATAAACGTTAATTTTATCGTCCATTTTTACAGCTGAGTGACAATTGATTGATTGATTTCAGGTGGAATGCGTTTCTAAGTTCGCAGATGTTAGCACTCTCGTGCCCCATGTAGGAAATACCGTTTTTTATTTCTTTAATTTTGTAGGCGACACCATAATCCTCGATATTTTGAGCGTAAATGCCAAGATTCGTGAGGAATTTCGCCTTTTCAAAACCTTTGACAAAAACTACGCAAATGTCATTTTTCCAATTCAAACAGTCTTTTATCTTGTTTATGGAATCCTCGTAGGGTATGAATACGGAATCCAAAAGCAATCTGTGATAAAATTTTTGTGCCCACTTGATATTTTTCAAGTTCCTGCGTTTTAATACAATATTTGAAGGCGGTTTGCATATAAAATGAGTTAAACGTGAATCCTCTGTAACGACAGCAAATTCTTTGACAATGTATAGGTGATTAACCCCAAAGAATTGAAGGTCTGCAAAGGTGGCCATCTTTTTTTAAACTAGTTTTTCAACCATGTTAGTTAAGGGGTTGTAAGATATCGATTTCTCAGAAATTACAACACAAAAAGCAGTCAAATTATCGCTGAAATTCGCACTCCAATCTAAGATCGATGGCCCCTGCTTTTACAACAGGTTCGACAAACATGCAATTGAATACAAAAATAGGATAATTTTTTAAAAAATTATCAACTGAAATTGCTGTCTCGGCCTCGTTTTTCCCAAGAAAAAATTTTCTAAAATCAGAGAAGGACTTGTAAGCCTCGGCGTACTTGTTATTTTGAAAGTCGAATAATTGCTGTTCGTAAGGTAGAGATTGGGAATTTAAATGCAATTTGATGTTTCTAATTTTTACAGTATCGAAATGCGTAGTATCTTTTTTCAAATCATTCATTCTATTGTTAGAAAATGCTAAAATGACAAAAATTGGGCGGTTGCTTACAGCCAGAGACTGGACTTGCCAAAAGAATTGAAATGATTTCGGGACCTTTGGGTGAACAAAAAGTTTGTAAGCTCTGAAATTCATTTCCAGTTTTCGCCCTTGTTCGATCATTTTTAAAAACTTTCGACGTTGAACCGGTGCGAGCTCTACGTGCGGGACGCTGAGATAGACATTTGTGAGAGTAATGGAAACAGTTTCAGTTGGTGTTTCGCTCCAGAAACAATTGTTGTCTGTAGCAGCTCTTTTCAGAACTATTTTCAGTTTAACGAAAGCCACAATTTTGGTATAGTTATGGCAAAAACCAAATATTTCTTTTAGAGGCAAAAAGAAATCAAAATTGGAATTATTTTTTAAAACGTTATCAGAGGGGAACCAACCTATACTTGTAACAGCTTTAGATTCGTTCATACCCTTAAGAAGAAGGTTTTTCAGGTTGGTAACAGTTCCAAGGTCACGTACCGAATCAACAACTCGGCGTACCTCATCGAATAGATAAAACGGAAAATTTTTAACAGTTTTTACACCTGTATCTGTATGGGACTTAAAAGTACCTGTTATGTAAATATATGCTTCACTGAGATGTAAAAAAAGGTCAGAGCATTGAATTGGAATCCTAATTTCGTCGGATTTATGAATCTTTTTGGGAGAATATGGTTTATAGTGGTGAAAAGAATAACCACATATAGATCTATCCTCGATTATTCGGTCTTGTACGCTTAATATATCCATTTTCCCTGACCTTATATGCAAGACTTTTTAAAATTTTGATGTTTTTTGCACTGAGTCTTGCGTTTTTTTGTTTTAATTTTTTTAATTTTAAATGTTTCCTCTGCAACTTCTGCAGAGCGAATGTCAGGCTTTAATAGACAGCCAGTGTTATATATTTTAGGCATTATTTTATTTTTCGAAGATGCAAACGTAGATTTATATGCTCCTGGAGAAAATCAATCAATTTTCCGTTTTGATCACGCAGAGATAAAATAATGTTACTGATTTCGTTTGTAGAAACTGGTAAATAAATCAAATTCTGTGGGCTATCGGAGATTTTAAATCCAGGTGGGCAATCAACGTTGACTTGATGCAAGATTGTAGACTTGATATTATTTAAAAACGAGTTTGTAATAAGCGAGCAGTGAACATCGATCGGTTCCACGGTTAAAATTTTAATAATATCATCGCTTTCGCATCTCTTGAAAGGTTTTGCTTTTTGTTTTTCACTGAATCCGAGAATTTGACCAATATTTATGGATTTTGAAAAATCGATCTCGTAGCGAGAAATAATTTCACATTTAAATGTCGTATTATGGCCGTAAATAACTATGGGTTCGTCACCCAAATCAATTTTCTCTTCGGTTTTTAAAGGACTTCTCAAATGCTCCAATTTCAAAGCTCGTTGTAAAAATTTTTCAATATCCGTCATCTCGTACGCTCCTGGCACAATTTCAATTACTTTTTCGACTTTATCAACAGTATAATAAAATCTATTGTTGAGAGAGGCCAAGTTGGAGACTGAATTCCAAGATTGAAAAGATAAAAGCGCTAGTTTGTCAGGTCCATCTAGCAAAATGGTTGGAAAATATTTCGCCGATAAAACTGACGTATTACCGCTCAACTCGAATGAATAAGACATGCTTAAACTAAATAGATTTTAAAAATTGAATGCACAATAGTCCACAATTTGTTTGACTAAATTTTTGAAAAGATTTGCGAGTATACTTGATTTTGCAATCGCCAAAATATTCAACCCATTCTCTTGGAGGCTTTAAATTGCCAAAACTGTCAAATTAGATGGCAAGGTTGCCACGTTTTCGATAAGCCACCCAGTGACTCCCTGGTCCATCCTTATCGTCCAAGTTTATTATAGCAGACTCGTTTTTGAGTGGGCGTCAGAGCAAAGAATTTCTTATATAAATACCACGAAAATCTTTTATATTTTTAGCTGGCCAGCTGTTTGCTACTTCCGTCGACGTCTACCCTTCCGTTTAACACCTTTACACTCTTGTAAGGTTTCAATCGGAGCCCTTTGCCCTCCCTGGCAATTTTTTCCATTGCAAGGTCATGTCTCACCTTCTCGTTAACCAATTTCTTGTTTTGTTTTGAATCTTTATGAGCTTTATAAAGGCTAGAAACTGCACTAGCTGCTGCGGCGATCGGAGCGACGTATTGTAAAAATCCGCCTTGGCGGTTTACTATTGCGATTTTACGTGCGGAGCGGCGTCTTCGCCCGCGCTTTCGCGGCGCGCCCATTCCAACCTTTTCTTTTAAACCAATTATACCGGCAACAGCGGTAGCCGCTGTGCGTTCACCGAGGGTCACGTCCTTCGCAAAAATGCGAGTACGCGCCGCGCTGGCTAGCTCGCGGTCCGCCGCGTGTCGATTCTCAAGGTCTTTGAACTTGCTGTATTGGATATCGTGTGTTAGACAGGCTGAATCTAGAAGGTTTTTTGGCTTAACACCGTCTCGAAGACGCCTTTCTAGAAGTGTCCCTGGACCTTTAAAAAGATATATATATATATATCTATATTCGTAAAAAAAAAAATATTATATTACCTACCACAGTAATTATAACCCGGAATATGTATTTCACGTTTTTTAGTAAAATGGAATTCGTTGACCAGAAAGAAAAAATTGAGAATATCAATTATGATATCCGGGAAACTTCATATTTACCACCAAAAAATGGTAGACTTTTAGGAAATTTGGTACTGGGCATTTTCTGTGGAAGTTCTGGGTCCGGAAAAATCAACTTATTGTTGACTTTGATAAACGCCATATTTGGTTTTCATTTTTTCTTTTTGGATGTATACACGAAAACGCCGTTTCAGCCGAAATACAAGCTTATGAGAATGATTTTTGACGAAGACGAATTGCCAGAGGTTAAGTTAAATATTTATACGAACGATGCAGAAATCCCACCCCCTGAAGCAGCTAAAAGGCATACCCTAATGGTATTTGATGACGTTATTAATTGTTGTCAAAATGTGATTAAATCTTATATGTCGTTAGGGAGACATAGTTTCGTTGACTGCCTATATTTTGCCCAATCATACACGAGAATCCCTAAGCATTTAATAAGGGATAATGTAAACGTAATCGTTATATATGAACAAGATAATTTAAATTTGAAACATATTTACGACGATCATGTGACAAACCATTTGTCTTTTAACGAATTTAAAGCTCTGTGTCCAAAATGTTGTCAACAGAAGCATGGTTTTTTGGTAATTATGAAAGATTTTGACATAAACGAAGGTCTGTACCGCTGCGGGTTCAGTACATTCGTTAAACTTGGTAAGAAACGAAAGGCTGAAGATTTCGAAAACGTACCCCTAGCCAGAAGACTCAAAATTACATAAATGGAAACCGAAAAAATTATAGAAATCGCTCAGAAAAATATACGTAAAAAATATAAAGCTTTGAAAGAGCACGATGCGCAGCTAGACTTGCTTTCAAGAAAAACCTACTCACCATTGATAATTTATTGGATTTAATTGACATTGATCAAAATACGCGGGGAGCGAAACGCAAACAATCGGACGTCTCCTTTTTCGCCAATCAGTCTTTAATCGATAGCGAGCCAAAAAGACAAGCACACTCTCCAGCAAATATATAAGAGCTAGGCTCCATCGCGAAACAAATATTTCAAGACCTAACCCAAAATTATATGATAACGTGTTTGGTCCGAAAGTTGAAGGGAGTACGCATATTTTGGGGTCCAAAAGATTAATTGTTTTCAAAAACAACAATTTGTCTATTGGCTCCAGGAATTTCAACGGTACAAAAGGATTGTACACTTTAATTTATTACAAAAAACGACCAGCAGATTCATATACTCAAACGGACGAAATTGCTTACAGTCAAATTTTACAGTATACAAACGCACACAAAACAAATGGTAATTCGAAAGGTAGGGTTTAATCTTCGAGAAGCGATAAATACACTAACATTATACGCAGACTAATAAATGGACCAAAAGGCCAAGGATTAAAAATAAATAATAAAAAATTAACTCTTATAAATTTTTATAAGGGGAAAAATAAAGAATATATATTTTGGGACGAACAAAATGAAATTGTTAATCGTTTGAGGCATCTAGTGACAGAAAAGCAAGCTGGACATAACATTGTGGATAACGAAATTCAAGAAATCCTAGACGAATTAAAGAAAGCCGGATATATATATTAACGGTGCGTTGATTTTTTTTGCTTAGAAAAATGGATAAATTTGAAAAAAAATTAAGAGAAACTTCACAAGATTACTACGCATTAAGTAAAATGTGCCATTAAGGATAGCACGTTTAAAAGTTAAAATTGAGGCTTTAAGTCCCAGCTATAATTTTGAACTTGGCTCGAGATTGGGATTTTTGGAGGACATTTCGGCTTTTGACAAACAAGAGGGGAAATTTCTATACCCAAAAATAAAAGAATTTAATATAAAGCAGATTCCCGAACTTGCTTTTCGCTTGGAATTTTTAGAAAAAATTACGCATCGAAGAAGATATAAAAATGAAAAAAAACAAAAGCCAGGAAATAAAAGATTTAAAGGATTTTTCATATCTCGAAATAAAAAAATTTATTGTTGACAATGTGCCTGATATTGGATTTCGTCTAGAACCCTTGGAAAACGCTCTTGGATTAAATGAAAAGGTGGAAAAAAAACAAGATTCTTTTACTTATCAGGAGCTAATGGATTATGTACGAAGGATTGTCCCTAATCTTGGCGAACGGGTTATAATTATTGAACAAAAATTAAATATACCAGAAAAAAAACTAAATGAAATGTAATTTAAAATAATTCAAAATAAATTTTTTTTTTTAAACTGTGTTGTTATTTGGGTTTAATAATAATAATTTACAAGTTTTTTTTATTTTGAATCCATATATTGTTCAAATTTTTTTTGCAATACATTGTGTAATAAATTTTCCATTATACGTATTTTATGTCTAAAGCGAATAGCATTTAAAAAATCATAATTTTTCCTAGAGTTAATACGAAATAAGCAAGAGTAAATTGAATTTATAATAATATTTTCATTAAAAGTTACGCGTTTAAAATTCTTATTCCATAAGAAAGTTGAAATGCAAGCAAATCAATTCCCATTCAATGAAGGAATCATTTTTAATAGTGTACATGCATTTGCTTCGTAATTCTTCACTCGTCTGTCCATTTTTGGAGAAATTCCAATTGAGTCATTAATTTATTAATAAAAGGAAGCCAATATGCAAGTTTATTCAAAGTCGTCGTGTGAATCGATACGTATAAATTATCTTGAGTAAATTTGTATCCATAGTTCAAATCTATTTTTATCGCTTCAATGGCAATATTGTCAAATTTTGGTAAAATATTCATATCCGCCTACTCTAAAAGAAGTAATTGATTTTTGGAGAAAACAATTTTCCCACCTTTCTTATTAACTAATTGCACTAAAACTCTTGATTTCCAATTGTCAATGTGTTAATAATGATGTTGATAATGATATTGAAGTGGGTGGAAGGATGATAAAATAAGTGGAAAATTATGATTAATATAAAATTGATAATTTATTGAGATGAAGGTCAACGACCAGCGTCTTTACTTGAAGGGAGCTGACGACGCATTAACGTCGACAACTCCGAGCAGTAAGAATATGGGCGGCGTGCACACTCACACATTCATCACACTATATACATTATATAAATGTAACACAACATTACCACCCACCCATTTTAATGCAATTAAAATGACAAAAAGAAAGAAATAAAAATTGAATTGGGATGATGGCGATGTTGCGAATTTACAAAAAAAATTTTTATAATTATTATTTACAATTATTTTTTAAATAAAGAATTTTTTTTTTTTAATTATTTTATACAATCAATAAAAAAAGAAAGATTTTAGTACAAAAATATACCTCTTGACAATTAATAATTTAACAAAGTCTTATACAATTTTTCAATTAATTTATACATATATGTTTACAAATTTTCAATAATCATGCAAAAAATAAATTATAAATTAACACATTTTTTTTTTTTAAATAAGTTATTTTTTAAACTAAAATGACAAAATATAATATAATTAAAACAAACAAATTTTTAAGAAATATACATTATTTAATTATTGGTATCAATATCATCCTCATTACATTACTTAAGGTTTTTAGAGGTACTAATTTGTGTACCGGTCGCTTGAGCTCTGATGATTTAGTTTTGAGGTCGACTACTCGCACTAGACCATCAGGACCCTTAAAAACCTTAATGACCCTTGCCAAAGGCCATTTGGACGGTGGCATTGTCTCATCAACGACTAAGACCACGTCATTGACATTTAAATCAGTATTTTTATTTTGCCATTTATGGCGTTGTTGCAAGGTTTGTAAATATTCCTGTGACCATTGCCGCCACCAGTCCTGCAACATTTGCTGTACTAGCTTATAGCGTTGCAGGGCTGGTATCTTTTCATTCAAGTAGTTGGGTTCAGGGATAATACCAGGTTGAGCCTGAGTTAATATTACAGAGGGTGAAAAAAATAAATTGTCAGATGGGTCCTCAGTTAGAGGTATCAAAGGCCTGGAATTTAAGCAGGCTTCGATCTGCTTAAGAAGGGTAGAGAATTCCTCATACGTTAGTTTATTGGTACCTAAAACTCTTCTGATATGATGTTTAACGGACTTTACAGCCGCTTCCCAGATTCCACCAAAATGAGGCGCACCTGGGGCGTTAAATGACCAAGAGGTACCTTCATCTGCTAATGAGCCCACCAGCTTCTGCATGTAGTCAGAAGACTCCATGTACATTTGCCTTGGGAGCTTGTCAGCACCGACAAAGGTCGTACCTTGGTCACTATACAACCCAAAGCACTGACCCCGTGTTGAGGTGAATCTACGGAAGGCAGCTATAAAGTCTTCGCTAGAATACCCAGAGAACAACTCCAGATGCACCGCCTTTGTAGCCATACACACAAAAACCGCAATGTAAGCTTTATAAGTCCGACTTCCACGTCCCTTAAAACGTAAAATATCTACTGGACCAGCGTAATCGACACCTGTAAATCTAAATGGTTTATCCGGTCTAGTAACCCTAACTGCAGGTAAAATACCCATTTTTTGAGCCACAGTTTCAGCCCTATATCTACGACATGTATTACAGTTATTTAAATAAGATCTGATCATTCTCTTAGACTTTACTATCCAAAAATTTTGCCTAACTATAGAATGAGTCAATCTTATACCACTATGTAATTTTTTCTCATGAACATAACCAATGATTAATTTCGAAAATTGACAATTATATACGGAAGTATGAAAGGGTGTTTTTCATCTGGGTCTAATAATGACGCCTGTACCCTACCACCAACTCTTAATAAATTTTTATCCAAACAAGGATCTATACTTCGCAAATTGGAATTTTCTATTTCCCTACCACTTTCGAGATATTTTATATCATTTTTGAAAATGAGCCTGCTGCACAACAAAGATCCATACAAATCTAGCTCTAATTAATTCAGGAATAGAAGGAGTTATAAAGCATTCTAATCGATAATCTACTTCAAACTAACAATTAGTAAATAACCTCAAATCTTTTTTATTAGTTAATTTAGTTTTTATTTTAGTTTTTACTAGAAGCCTGTCAATGAAACGTAACACATATGACATAAACCTCAGGAGTTTTTGAAGATCCGAATACTTATTTAACAGATCCTAATGATGTACTTTCGTATTCTTTTTTAAGTTAACATTAAAGTTGTAAGACACAACATTCACCGATTTGCATTGAAAACCATCTGTAGGACTCACAGGTGCTCTAATAACACTACCCCCTTCCCACCACAAAGAAAATGATTCCAATTCATCAGGAAGCTTGCCTCTGGAAACACAGTTAGCAGGGTTGTCCCTCGTGCTGACGTGGTTCCAGTAAGCTTCAGGGAGATACGAGTGTATCTTAGAACACCTATGAGCCACCAATGTAGGCCACTTGGAAGGATGTGCCTTAAGCCACTGAAGTACATCCATGGAATCTGTGTATAAAAATATTCCTACTGACTCCAAATTCAACGCCCTAAGAACTTTGACTGCTAATTTAGTTAAAAGAAAGGCAGCACTGAGCTCCAACCTTGGAATTGTCTGTAAAGGTTTTATGGGGGCCACTTTTGATTTAGCCTGAACTAAATGAACCGTACTCTTACCTTTATGAGTAACTTTAAGGTAAGTGCAGGCTGCATAAGCCAATTTTGAAGCGTCAGCAAAGCCAAAAAGCTCATATTTTGCTCCTGGAATATATTCTAGCCATCTACTAATTTTTATATTTTTAAGAATTGGAGTACTATCATACCACGTTAGAAATTGATTTTTTAATTCAATAGGCAACGAATCATCCCAACATAATTTATATAGCCATAATCTCTGCATAAAAATTTTAGCAGTGATAATTACTGGTGCTAACCAGCCTAAAGGGTCAAAGAATTTCGCTACACTAGCCAAAACTAATCTTTTTGAAATTTTACCACTAAGTTCATCTTTTTTGAAATCAAAGGAGAAAAAATCACCTTCTACCGACCAATGTAACCCTAAGAGGTCAAAATATGAATTTGAGGAACCAATTTTTGTACAGATAGATTCTGAGAAATCCAATAATGCAGGGTGGTTGGCCTTCTATTTATGCAACAAAAAACCACCCACCTTGCAAATTTTAATCAAACTTTGTTGTTTTGCCAATGCTTCTTCTAAAGAATTCTAACCAGAAAGAGTATCGTCCATATACGTCTCTTTTTCTAATATTTTCACAGCTAAAGGGTAATTTTTTCCCTCATCTAACGCTAATTGTTTCATGACTCTAATAGCCAAAAATGGGCTGCTAATCATCCCATAAGTGACTGTATTAAGAGACCATGTTTTAATTTTTTCATCGATATTATCTCGCCATAAAATTTGTTGGAAACGCCTATCATCCTTATGAACCAAAATCTGTCTAAACATATGCTCAATGTCAGACACAAAAACATATTTATACCTCATCCAGCCTATCAACAGTTGAGCTAGATCTGGGAGCAAATTGGCCCCACAATGTAAGAGTTGATTTATTGAAACTTTATTAAAATCTCTAGCTGAACCATTGAAGACTGACCTAAATTTGCCATTATGTAAAATACCATGATGGGGTATAAAATAGTATAAATCAACAGAACCTAAAATATGTGATTCTTCCATATGACAATCTACGAAAAATTTATGATAAGCTTTGTTATATTCAGGATCCTTAGGAAAACGAGATTCAATCCTATTCAAAAATTTTTTAGCAATGGAAAAAGAACCTTTAAAAGATAGGCCTTCTGAAGATTTTTTGAAAGGCAAACGAACTACATATCGACCTGTTTCATCCCTATAATGCGTTTTAACAAAGAGGTCTTCACAAGCCTGTTCATCAGGAGTTAGAAAACAGGTGGATTTGTCAAAAATTTCCTCTTGCCGCCAAAATTTTTCCAAGTCAAAATTTAGATTATTATAACTCAAATTAGATTCATCTACCAAGCTACAAGCAGGTCCACCGCCATAATTACCAGAAACAATCCAGCCTAATTTAGTTGGCATGGCTACAGGGTCTAAGGGACCAGCCCTAAGAACATCATTAGCTATAGCCGCATGGATAGTTGTCCCAAGTAATATTTGAATACTACCTTGACCATTAAAATTTGGATCTGCTAATACCAAATTTTTAAAGTGATTAAGTTCTTTAAATTTTAACGAAGAATTTGGGTTATAACCCGAAATTTTAGGAAGCACATGAGCTTCAACTTCCAATTTAAAATCAGATACAAAATGAGGTTTAATAAAAAATGATGCTACCTTGCTGCAAGTATATGCATTACTTCCGCCAATCCCTGATACGGGCAATTTTACCGAATGAACTGGGAGATTCAAATTTTTAACCAAAGATTGTTTTATAAAAGATGCCTGTGAACATTGGTCCACTAAAGCCCTAACCAAAGATTCCCGTCCATTGATACCAGAAACCCTTATCATGGCAGTCGCGAGCAAGGACTCAGACAATGATTGTCAAGATCTAGCACTAGGTAAACTTGTTTGTTCTACAGCTACTACGCTTTTCTCTGTGCTTTTAGCTTGATTTCCATTAGAGTTATTATTAATATTATTATTTTTTGAGTTTTTATTAATATTTTTACTATTATTTTTACTGATTTTTAAGTTTGTGTGGTGTTTACCACTACACTCTTCGCATCTTTTTTTAGAAAAACATTTTTCAGCCTTATGCTTTACGCCTAAACAATTATAACATCTATCATTCTTATCAAGGAATTCTTTTCTCTGATCTACTGATTTATTTTTAAATTTTGGGTAAAATTGAAGCAAGTGATTTTCACTACAGATTATACATTGAACAGGTTTTTTAGTATTATTATTATTTGCACTTGATTCAATTTTGCTATAAAGCACTTTAGCAGAGGCTGAACTAGTATTATTCTTAGATTTATCAATATTTTGTTTTCAGGCACTATTTGTCTCTTCAATAGATTCAAGTATTTCAATTTGTTTATTTAAAAATTCTATCATCTTGCTAAAAGCAGGAGGATCAGCATTAGAAGCAATAGTAAAAGTCTCATCATTAGATTCACTTACTGATTCATCATTATTAGAATTATTTGGTTGATTATTATGATATGAATTACTCAAAAAAATTTCCCATTGTTCCCTACTCTTAAAATCCAATAATGACAATACATGAAAAACCATTAAGTCATCCCAATGCTAAGTAGGTCTGCCTAACCCTTTCAATGCCGATAAAGGGGTATTAATACTACTTAATAACCTTTTAAGTTCAGAAGCAGAGATTTTTTGTATTTTTGCAATAGAAAAAATTGCAGAAATATAAGCATTGACCAATCTTTTCTTGATCTCATATTTACTTTTTAACCTTTCCCAAGCTAATTCGAAATTTGCTTCAGTAATGTCAAAGGGTTGGATTAAGTCCAGTGCATCAAACCTTTTTACATATAATAATAAAATAATAAAATTATCGGTTATAAAATTAAGAATAAATATGAAATTATCGTTACTACGAATTAAGATAAGAAATATCATTTTTTTTTCTTACGCATAAATAAAACTTGTATAAATCATTTAGAATATTAAGGGATAAATATGAAACTATCAATAATAAGAAAAAATTAAATGCTAAATAAGCAGTTTAATTATAATTATAAGAATTTGAACAATGTTTGTATATTAATCTGGCAGGTATCAAATAATTACATGCATAAATATACTATCAAATATCAAATATAAAATTTGATAAAGAATTTTCGTATCGTCTAGACTTATTTATCTTATGGAAGATAAAAAGTAATATATAAGATACAAATTATGAATAATTGCTTAGAATAAAAAACTGCTGATATATGAGATCACTAATTTGATATGTATACCTTTGATTTCTATTATAATTTTTATATACATGTAACTAAATATTTTTTTTTCTCATTGAATAAATTTTTTAATAAGTATTAAATTTTAATAAGCATTAAGAAGCATTAATTTTTTTTCTTTTTCTTCTCTTTTTATATATATTAGAAAGAGATAGAATTAGAAGATCTTTAATTTAAAATACAAAACAATTATACGATTTTTATAAGGAAGGAGAAGGACAAATAGAATAAAAAACCATAAGAAATTTTTTCTTTATTAAATATTTTTCTTTTTTCTTCTCAAGGGTGAAATATTATGTAAGAAATATATATAAAAAATATAAATTTTTTTTGCCGTCAATGGTTAAGCCAAGGATACGGGGCAGAGTAATTATATTCAAATCATAATTTTACCTTTTACTGAGAATAATAACGGGAATGATTTTGAAAATGAAAACGACTAGTTTATAACTATATTCCCAGAGGGGGAGGTATTTCCCCCCCTATTTATATTTTTATAATAAAATTTATCTAAGTATATTAATGATGGGTAAAATGGACAAAACTAGTTTAATTAAATTCTATCTTTTCGCGCAAGGATTTTTTTTCCTTCTCTACGTGTTACAATATGATGGGGTAATTATATTTTTTTTACGGGAATAGAATCGATGAATTGATAAAATAAAAAATATAAGAGAGAATAAAAGTGAATACATGTGTTGCCCCCCACCCTTATGCTCTCTCGAAGCGATGCCTTTTCTGCGTAATAAATAATGTAAATTTTTTTTCTTATGCAGTAAAAAAAAATGTATAACTTACAAATAAAAATAAAGAGCCTATTAAGACCCTTTGGGTTTTCTAATTTTTTCTCACTTATTTTTTTTCTTTCTGAAAATTTCCGAGTTACCTTAGTTTAGTTAGAGGATATGTATATTTTTATATGTACGAACAGAGCAAATAACGAAAAAGAGCAAATAACGCAATAAAAAAGGATGCAAATAGAAAAAGAAAATCATGACAAAAAAAATTTAATACATACTAATTCAGTCTATAAGCAAATCTTTTCCCTCTAAGTTTTTTAAAGGACTACGAAACATCATTAAGGGATCAAGATAAAAAGCATAAGAGATTAGAAATTTTCTAAGATAACAAAATACTTCGAAGTTTACAAACTGCAAAAAATGTAAATGTAAGAAAAATAAATATTTAAAACAAAAATATACAATATTTTTTGGATTAATCAACACGAAATTATTACTCATCTATGGGTCATGAAAAGTAGTTTCCTGAACCCTATTTTCGTTAAAAAGGCATAAGCAGAAGCAGAACATAGACAATATTTTCGTTTTAAATAACACTTTTAAGTATACCGAAAAAAAAAAGATAACAAAAAAAATGTCAAAAAAAAAAAATCGAAACATCTGCAAATATTATATATATCTAATATATACAAACATAGAAGAAACATCCGGAAGTAAAAAATAAAGAAAAGTAAGAGAGAAGTGAAGGAAGATAACGCGAAGTGTATAATATACGTTTAGCATAGTTTTCATACATACATGTAAAAAACTTATAATTCATGTATAATATAGGAACAATCTAAAAGGCTATAAGATAAAAAAAAAGATTTACACTTGCTTAACAAAAAAAATACTAAATATATTTAAAAAAAAAAATTCTACAAAATAATCTGTTAATAATAATAATATATGAACCACAAGTACTGGCTTTCCGATGACACCGACTGCTGCGCCATATGGCTTCGAGGTAGAGCCCAAACGTCCCTTACCCAAAAAGGGAAAGGAAATTGCCACGTTTGGGCCAAGTGTGGGGAGATAACTTATATAAGTTGTTATCTGTCGCCAAACGACAGCTCGCAAGAGCTGGCTACAAAGTTGGCCAGCATCGAGAGCACGATCCGAACGGCGACTGGTGGCGTCATCCTTGGTGGAGACTTCAACGCCAGGGCCTTGGAATGGGGCATGCCAACGACCAACCCCAGGGGACGAATGGTGCTCGAAATGGCCACTAGATGCAAACTAGTGGTCCAGAATAGAGGCAACAAGCCCACCTACGAGAGGGCAGGGTGGGGTGCCTCTATACCGGACATAACCTTCTCTACAGAAGCTGCGTCTGGGAAAATAGGCGACTGGAGGGTGATGGATGATCAATACAATGGTAGTGATCACCATTACATCGCCTTCCGGGTATTGGAAGGGGCCTCACAACGTCCTCCGTACAGGAGGCGTCCTCTGGGCTGGAACGTCTCAAAGATGGACGAAGACAGATTCGAGGAGTATCTTCGAATCGAGTCAGCGTCCATCCCCGCTTGGCATGGAGGGGCTAAAAGTCCCCACGAGGCTGAAATCTTAGTTAAGAAAGTAACGTCTCTATTACGTGGGGCTTGTGATGCCTCGATGCCTCGCCGTAGGCCCTGGAAAGGGAGAAAGCCAGTGTACTGGTGGAATCCCGAAATAGCTGAGCTCCGAAAGGAATGCCATAGGACGCGACGAAGGGCGCAAAGAGCACGGGACAGACCTGAGGCTGCTTTGCTTTCGCAGGAACACAAGGACGCCAAACACCGGCTGGCCAAGGCCATCCGCCAAAGCAAGGCTGGATGTCTGCGCTCATTACGCGAAGAAGTAAACAAGGACCCCTGGGGCCTAGGTTACAAAGTCGTAATGGGCAAATTGAACCGGGGGTCCGACAACATGATGGACGCGGCGTCGACTGAACGGATCGTCGGTGCTCTCTTCCCTGAAAGGCCCATCCGGGAAAACCCGGTTGAGGTGATACCCAGGGAGGAAGTGCCGCTGTTCAGCGAAGGCGAGATGGTCAAGGCCATAAAGGCCATGAAAAATGGCAAGGCGCCGGGGCCGGACGGGATACCGGCGGAAGTGCTCAAAAGAGCGGTCAAAGTAATCCCTGGTATCCTGCTAAGCATGTTCAATGCTTGTTTGGTGGCTGGAGTGTTTCCAAAGCAGTGGAAGGTGGCACGTCTCGTGCTCTTGAACAAGGGCAAGGGGGGAGCCCCGGACTCTCCATCATCTTACAGACCTTTGTGTATGTTAAATACCATTGGTAAGGTGATGGAGAGCTTGCTCCGGGCAAGGCTCAGAAGGGCAATCGAGGAGGGCGGTGGTCTCTCTGAGGAGCAGCATGGTTTTCGTGAAGGGCATTCCACGATAGACGCCATTCGGCGTGTCGTGGATACCGTAGAGGCTGAGAGGGAAAAGCGGCCTGCAATTCGCAGGGACGTCCTTCTGGTAACGCTGGACGTCAAAAACGCTTTCAACTCGGCCAGGTGGGATGACATGATCCGGTCCCTCGAGTACGATTTCCGGATACCCAGGTATCTGGGTAACGTACTAAAGGATTACCTGCGGGACCGGAGACTGCTCTACGACACGCTCGACGGAAGGCGTGAAAGGGTTCTGAGTGCAGGCATCGCGCAAGGTTCGGTTCTCGGACCTGATCTGTGGAATGCCTTTTACGATGGCTTGTTGCGCGTCCACCTCCCGGAAGGAGTTTCCCTGATCGGGTACGCCGACGACGTGGCCCTAACCATAACTGGCAGGGACATGGAAGAGACCCAGGAGAGGTTAAATCTAGTCATGAGACGGATCAACCTCTGGATGGGCGATCACGGGCTCCAGCTTGCGATCCCAAAAACGGAGATCGTACTGCTGACTCGTCGAAGGGTTCCCACCGACTTCGATGTAATTATCGACGACGGCGGAAACCCTCACACGATCCGAACCAGAACATCGGTGAAATACCTGGGAGTTCAGCTTGATAACAAGCTGACCTTCTGGGAGCAATTTCAGAGGTCGTGTGAAAAGGCAGCGTCGGCCGCATCCTCCCTGTCAAGGCTCATGGCCAACATTGGGGGACCCAAACCAGGGAAACGAAGGCTCCTGATGTCAGTCGTCAACTCTGTCCTGCTCTACGGATCAGAAGTCTGGGCGAAGACCACAGAAACTGCCAAGTACAGGCGAAAAATATCGTCTGTACAGAGGCAAGCGGCAGTGAGGATCGCCTGCGGATACCACACGGTATCTCTAGAGGCGATCCAGGTTGTTGCTTCGGTGATACCCATCGACCTGCTAGCGTTGGAGCGGAAATTCATCTACGAGAGCGTAGATGAGCGCGAAGTGGCTTCCACTCGCGCCCGCTTCAACTCTATGAAAGCATGGAATAAACGATGGAAAAAGAACCAAGAGAAAAATGCCCTATGGACGCGCAGACTGATCTCAGACCTGCAGGCATGGATGGGACGACAGCATGGGGAGGTGGATTTCTACCTTACCCAGTTCTTAACCGGACACGGGTATTTCCGTGTCATGTTGAAGCATTGGCATAAGGTGGCAACAAAGGAGTGCTTGCACTGTCCGGGCGTGGATGATACAGTAGAGCACACATTTTTCGAATGTGTTCGCTACTCGGAGGGGCGCCCGCCCTTCCCGATTTGGAGGCCGGAGACGGTGGTCCCGGAAATGCTACGGAGTTCCGAAAACTGGAACAAAGTAGCAGAGTACGTAAGGACCACCTTGTTGGAGAAGAAGGAAGAGGGCTTTCTATCGTAGAGAGCTCTCCTGTCCCTAGGCAGGGGGAAGGCAGCGGCCAGCTGCCTAGGCTGCGCGTCCCAAACTGAAGTTATACCTGAAAAGGGAGTTCCGGTTTGGGACAAACAAGCGCAGGGGGTTTAAAGTGTGTTTATCCAGTAAGAATCTGGGGCGTAGCCGGCGACCGCGTTCGTCGGTGGTCTCCCAGTTGTGCACTTTGTGCAACTGGGCGGTCATGGAAATTTGCGGGTCTTTAAGGCCCGCAAACACTCCATGGCTGATGTAAGATTCACATATTTCCCATAAAAAAAAAAAAAAAAAAAAAAAAAAAAAAAAAAAAAAAAAAAATAATATGTTGGATTTGAGAGAGTGTGAGGAGGAATGGTGATAATTGTATTTTTTTTTTCTCTCTACACAAACATAATTTCTGTATATGAAGAAATATTTTAATGCATAATATAGATTTTTGAAAAATATTTTACACCCTGTCATATCGTATAAGAAAAATACAAAATAAAATAGCAAAAAATTATAATATTATTAATACCTTTTTTAAAAAATAAATAAAACTAGATTTGTTTAACTACCTTTCATTTACCCATTTTTTTTAAATTATTCAACATGTTTATTTTTCCTTCTTATTACTCTGCTTATTTCAGTCTCTCTACCAATAAAAAGATTTGAATGTAAAAATCTAATCTGAATCCTCATCTTTACTATTACTGATTGTATATTTATAATAATTTAAAAAAAAAAAACACGACAGCATTATTAAAATAGACATAGAAACAATTGAAATGAGTCAAATAATTTAATTTAATTTAATTTAATCTAAGTTAATATTACTGAAAAAGCAGTATATCCTTTCAATATAGTTATTAATAAATATTAATATTTATTTGCTGGTATTTTTGTAATTGTTTTTGTAAAGAGTTGAAATATATAAAGTAGGAGTTTATTTTAATTATTAAGCCATAAAATAATTTTATTAAGTATTTAAGACTGTTTTAGAAATAGGAAATTTTTTTGAAGAGAGTTTCTTTTGTAATTCGCTTAAATTCTGTTTATATTATGTAAAAATTCAAAAAGAATGATTTAAGATAATTATAAGAATTTAAGAGAGTTTTTCTGTTCTACTGTTTTAAGCCACATACATTTTTGCTTGTAATTCTAAAATTTTAATAAAGATTAAAGATATAAAGTTATTAATAAAAAAAAAGCGATTAGAATAAAACACGTAAAAATTGTGGTTTGAAATTTTTAAAAGTCGTAGTAAATTTTTTTAGGTGGATATAAGAACGTATGATAGGTGTTTTTGGGAAATCTAATTGTAAACCATGTAAAATGCAATGCGGGTATTCTTGAAGAAGAGTTTTCTAAGTAAAAGAGTTTAAAATTTTAGTTTAAAAGCAAAAATTTTTTTGGAAATCGTAATTTGATTAAAGGATATACTTGTAGATCAAACGCCCTTTTTATAAAAAATTGGGACAAAAAAAATGGGTTTAGTTAAGGTAACGTTTAAACTATAGTAAAACGTATAAGGCTTGTAAAAAAAAAGTATTAATAATAATGCTTAAAAAAAAAAATAATAATAATATTAGTTATTATAAAGTAACAAAAATAATTAAGTACCAATTTTTAGTAATGTTCGGTCAGTATAATAATTCACATAAATAAGATAGTTGATTGAAATTAATATGAATAAGAATACAAAAATACATGGCTTACAAAAGCATATAGAGAAGACAAAATTTTATGAATGGAACAGAGTTGCCAAGATATATTAATGCGCGCGACGAAAGTATAGATAAGTGTATAAAAACTTTGCCAAGATGAGATTATATGCGTGTATAAAAATGTGGCCAACATATTAGTGTAGAAGTAAAGTTCGTATGTGTATATAAAAACTTTGCCAAGATGAGATTATATGCGTGTATAAAAATGTGGCCAAGATATTAGTGTAGAAGTAATAAAATTTTTTTTTGTGTGTAACTATAAACCATGAGTATTAGTATACGGTTTAAAAAAATTTTGAACTTAGATTTTTTCTATTGGATGCTATGGTATATTTGGGTAGCTCTGTCATTTTCTTTTTCTTTTTCTTTCTTTCCAACCTAACCACTCATATATGAATTTAAAAAAATTTTTTTTTTAATTTGAATAATAAAGGGTGTAACAAAGAAAAGTTTAATTATAAAATTTGAAAAAAAAACACGGTCATACAAAATAAAGATGTCAGAAACAACCGGATAGTTTTTTTTTCCTCCTTTTGCAAAGCGCAAAAAAAAAACTCACCATACTGATGGTTAGAATCACAAATTAAACTTCATACTTTTGTAAAAATTTACAAATTTTTCTGTTCCAAAAACAAGCTCCACCTTTACAAAAAATTAACCCGGCAAAATATACAAAATATTTATTTTTTTTTCTCTTTGATACATTTTATTCAGTAACGTATGTTCACAAAAAACAAAATAGCCAAAGTAAAAAACTTTGATAGCCTAAAACACCCCATAAAAATAACACGTAGATTTTATTTTTTTTATATTTGTAGCAGTATCAGTGAAAATTATATGGACCTTTTGAAAAAACACAAAAGTACAGAATCTTTTGTAATAGTAATAAACGTTATGCCTTTTAAGCTTTACTGGGTAAAACGGGCCACGAAGAATATTTTTTATTGCTAGTAAAAAACCATAGCGCCAATTACTTTATTTTTTTTCTAACCAATATTTTATTTATAAACAATAAATATAATTTTTTTTGCATTTTAAATATAATCTTTTTAAAAACTATATATTTTCAGGATTAGGGTCGCAAAAAAAATAAACTTCGTTCATATATGATGAATTTTTTTTTATTAGCAAAGGAATGCAAAAAAAAAGGAACATGTGCTTTTAGCGGAAGATAAAAAGAAGAAAAAATTATGCTAATAAAATAATCTTAAAAAAAAATTCCAACAAAAAATAATACATATATAAATTTTTACAGTTTATCTATAAATAAAAAATAATTGCCCGTCCTGGACCATTGCATTTTGGATTGGTAAATAAAGGTTACTTTAGGTTACCGAATAGTTTGTATCCACAAGTAACCGTGGCTTATTTTGACTAGTCATTGTAAAAATTAGAAATATATATAATATTAGTCCAAAACCTTTGTAAATTTAAAAAATCATATCTCAAGCTCGAGGCCCAAAGCTTTTATCACATTCAAGTATTTTGCGTCTGCACAATAGTATATTGAATTAACAAAATTAGTGAACGATAAGAATTAAAAGTATATAGTATTTGTTCAAATTTTTTTGAAAAACTATTGTAACTTTTACAGATATGAACGAGTAAAAATTTTTTTGGGTAGTATCGTAAAAAAATAATATTCCCAAATCAAATGAAAATTCTTTTTTCCACGGAAAAAGTCAGAGTCTAATTAAAATTTTTTTTTATCCATTACCTCACATATAAACTCAAATAAAAAAAATGGCCTATAAACATGTCGATTATTTATTGACCTAAAATTAGTTTAACTTCGAATGACAAAAGTATATATTAATAAAAAAAAAATCATAAGATTTTGGATTACTTTCCTTTTATTTTAAAAAAACATCCTTTTTATGTATATAAAAAACTTAACTACTATATAGAAATGGGATCCAAATCATGTAAAAACAAGTGCGATAAAAAATTACGCGATAAATCAAAAAAGTATAGTCGGGGCGAGAAGTATCACTCTGCGCCCTTATAAAGAAAACTACTATTTCTACTCACAAGACATGTGATAAAACCTAAAAGTCTTTGCGTATTATAAAACTAGCTGTCTCTTTCTTACTTATATATAAGGCTACAGTTAGCTTTCGATATTTCACTTAGCTACAAACCAAGGACATTCGATAGATGGCTTTTTACTTGAACTAAAATATTCAAATAAAAAGCTTATCGCGCCTTTTATATTAAATAACATTTTTTTTATATATGACCGGTACATAAAATTACCATTAACACCTTAGAATTTTTTTTTGGAAATTTTTTTCTCAAAGATGTGAATAAATAATTTTTACGGACTATTTTCAAATATCTAAACAAAAATAACAAATATAAAATTGTTAATTAAAAAAAAAAAAACTACATATGATTAGGTGAAAATTAATAAGCTCAACAATAAACAAAATGGTTTTTATAGAAGATAATAAATAATTAAAAATATAACTAATAAGTTATAATATTATGTAATTTACTTATGAAATAGACTGGAGATTTTTTTTTTGCCAAGCGCTGTTTTTTTTTCATGCATATAAAAATAAAGTAATTAAGAAAATAAAATAAAATAAGAAAAAAAAATAATCATAAAAAAAATATTATTCCAATAGAAGTTTGAATTTTTGAATTTATTAATTTTTGTTTTCAAAATTAAATTTTTATTATTTTTCATATAACTATCACTGCATTTTTTTTTAATGATATAAATATACATAAACGTATTATAATAGTACCACCTTTAGGTACATATTTTTCTTAGCATAATTAATAAATTTTCTGTTGATTGATTTTATTCTTACCTGTAATAAAAAAAAAAAACAAAAGTTCTATAACCATCTCAAAAAATAAAAAAAAAAGGAATAAACGCAAAAAGTGGTGACATTTTAATCTTATAGCATAAAAAATATTTATACCCTATATTTGTGTCTCTCCTACTAATGGGAAGTAACTATATTAAGTTTATTTTTTTAGGTCCCTGTTTGCATTCGAAATACGTGTGTGTTGGTTACCACCAATTTATCCATACAGACTATATATATAATTTTTTTTAAAATAGCCCCGCCTAATTATTGAATAAATACCGCCATAAATTTATAGAGCACAGTGACCGTAAAAAAAATTAAAGTTATGATCATTATAATCATTACATAATCAAAAATCGTACTACAAATTTTTTATGTAATCAAAAAAACTATCATTGGCATTTAGTATGCGTTATAATTACTTTTATTTTATAAAAATATAGTATTACATTATGTACATATTTAATAGCTATCAATTTTATTATAATTTAAAAATATAATCCGAGGTGCAAAAATATTAGAATACGATGAAATTTAGAAAAATAAACTTCGATATTTCACATACATTAAACTACACTCACAATCAAGTAATTTTACTCACAATCCTTATTATCATCCTAATATGAAATTTAATTTTCGCGTTTTGTCTCGAATGTAGGGGTACTAATTATTTTAGAAAAGTTACAGATACGTTTAAGTTGTCCAAAAAACCAGATATAATACAAATTCCAGTAGCAGTCTGGACATCATAACGCCAAACATGCAGACAAACTATCAACCACAAGAAGCTCTTCGCATCCTATATGAAACCTTGACAACTACAAAAGAATTTTTCCTTTTCAAAAGACAACTGAGTCACCTACATAAAACAAAATCCAACTCTGAGTACAAGCAAAAGAAAAGGTATACTAATTTTAACATGTTATTTTCCATAATAATTTTCATAAACTTTTTCCTTTTCATTTATTTAAGCATAAAATAACCAATAATTTTAATAATCAAAATATTATATAATTAATGTTTACTAGTATAAAAATTAGACTAATAAAAAAAAAAAACACAAATTATACAAAAAATTTAAAAAACGAAACAAAAACATAAATTCAAACTTGGAGTGTTTCTATGTACCAAGAAATTTATTATAATCAGAAAATTATTAACTGCACTATAATTTTTTCCTATTTCTTTAATAATTTCAGTTTATATTCTTTAATTTTTCTAAGTAATAAAAATTTTTTTTTCACAAAAAACAAATTAAAAAAAAATTATATATACATATATAAACAATTACGAACAATAAAACAAAAGAGTAAAACTTGATCTTAATTTTTCTTAGTTTCTAAACACTACAAAATAGTAATAATAATGAATTACCCAAACTACTATGAAAAGTAGAAAAAATTCCTATAATTTTATATGTTAATATTAATCAGGAAATCCAAAAAAAAAATAGTAATGAAATATTGATAACTATAAGTTTTAATAATCATCTAATCACTGTAATTGTATCTTTCAGTGTAACACTTATAAAAAATGTATTTTCAATTCCTCTCATTTTTCAAAACACGAAAAACTAACCAGAATCAAAAGATGTATAACAAAAAAAAATAATAATAATTTTAGGATAATCATGTAATCACAAGTAACTTTAACTTCTAGAATATATCTTACACTATCTTAATAATATTCTTTTCAAATTACAAAAATCAAAAAATGTGTAACAATAAAATAATAATAGCAATAATTTTATAATAAACGTATAATCACAAGTAATTTTAACTTTAGTGTAACACTTGTAGAAACGTAGTTTATATTTATTCATAAAAAAAAACAAAATATAAAAAAAAAATAAGTATATTTGCCATTTAATAATAATAATTGTAAGAGTCTAGCATAGAATTTTATATACAAGTAGCTATATTCTTTAATTTTTTCTAAATAATAAAAGGAACTAATTCCCCAACAAAGATCAAACATAAACTAATATTTTTGTAAAAGATGTAAAAATAAGGAATTGAACTTAATAACTTTGTTTTTATGAAATATTGTAATCCACATAAGTTTAATTATTCAAAATTTTATACAAATGTAAATTTAAGATTTTATTTTTTTTCTGTAAAAACAAATGTAAATTTAAAACGTAACTAGATCTCTTAATAGGTAGACATTTTAGAACCACTCCCTATTTTTTTTTTGTTCTCACTGAAAACATGACAGTTTTGGATAGTAGCCATCCCAGGAGGGATGTATCCCAGAGGGGGAGGTGTACCGTTAGGTACAAATTGATTAAATATAAATACCAAGAATTACGTCTAGACAGATTTATTAGAATTAAAATAATATGATATTATAATTAAAAATGCTTCATCAGCACCATCATTCCGAGAAACCGCACGTGCAAGAAAGTGCATAATAAGACCTCACACGACGTACTGAAGATGGGAATAAAGCCACCCCCATCATGCGCTTTGACAGACTAATTACCAATGATTGGAGACACTGTTACTAAGGACACTAAATTTTCCGCGTTAAGCCAATTACGTGCATTGATCCCCTCCTCTATTCCATCAAGCGTAAGCTTATAAAAGCTCTCGCACAAGCTCCTGACCGGGGAGAGAAGAAGGAGAGAGAGCAGAGAGAACTTGGGACCATGTAGTCCCTTAGGTAGAACGAACTGAAATACAGAACTGACTGAACTAACTAACATGTACTCAGGTTGCCTCTCTACTGCTATTAAGAGATCTAAGCACGGCCAGCCATTTTATAAGCCAATAAATCAGCATTTTAATAACAAAAGGGACTTAGTTATTTGAATTTCTGTCACCAGTAAATGAGTTTAGCTAACAGGCTAAACCCGAATAAGAATATCCTCATTTATCTGTGTTTATTCACATCCAAACACAACAATATATTTATATGGAAAAATCATATTTTTTTTCTGTACATTTTTCTGTAATTTAAAAACGGAAAATCTCCTGTGTATACTTCTAATTAAAAATAAAAAATAAATTAAAATAAAAAAGTAGAAGAAAATATAGAAAAATTCATGGAGCGAAAGAAAAAAGAAGAGAAAAAAAGTTTGACAGAGGAATACATAAATATGCTCCCTCGAAATCAAGAAAATTTAGATATATTTGAAAAAAAGTTAAAAAAAGAATTTTAAGAAACTGTTGTAAGTAAAATTTTAAAATTTTAATTTTTGATGAGTTTTCAACTTAAAATGACTGTACATTTTTATATTTACAAACAATTCATGATTGACATAGACGGCCCTAGTGCATCAGCAATGACGAATAATATTATGAAGAGGTTTCTTTCCAAGCAACTAGCCAGTAGCTATCCAGTGCATACACTTTAGAAGGACGTTTTGATTCTGAATTTACATTAGTAAATTTAAAACTGTACAATTGTATAAAAAGTTAGAATAAACTTATTCTACGAACATAAAATTATTTATAAATTAGCAATAAATATTTACAACTATAATTTTACCTATGTTTTTTTCCAGATACCGTTTTAGATAAATTTAGTGATCATAGTAAAGATTTGGTCAATAGTAGGATAAACAACTTTTTGTCCACGGCTAACTCAAAATTAATAAAAAGTGAGTAAGTAGATATTAATGTACTTCATCTTAAAATATATAAAAATAGAAGCATTGCAAAAAAATTTTCCGAAAAGTTTTTTATGTTAAACAAATTATTGAATATTAATGCTCAATAAAAATTTTATAAAATTAAATTAATTAAAAAAAAAAAATAGAATACATCAGGTTTTTATTATTAGCAGCTGCCAAAAAAAAGGAAACAGTATCTGAAGAGGAAGATTAAAATTAGTAAAATTAGAATATTTTTGAAATAATATTTTATTAAATAATTATAAATACTGTTGTATAAATGCAAAAAATAAAAAAAATAAAATATTTAAAATAAAATAAATGTTTTTTACATTAAATAAATTTAAATATATAGATATAAATACTACCTTTCACACCTAGCTTGAACGAGCGAAAAGTCAAAAAAAAATGACGACAAAATCTGATACTACAAAGTTTTCGGGAATAGTTTGTTATTTTCATATTTCCATAGCAGTAAGTTAGAGCTGCTCGTCTAAAAAATTTTTAGTCAATTTTGTGGGTGACTGAGAGATCAAAATCCGAAAATTTGATTTTTAACAATAAATTGGTAGCAATTTGAAGATAAAGTACCAGCTCAAGTGCACTGTATATTGAAATTAAATTCTGGCATCGATTGGGAGTTAAATTTGGAGACAACAAATTTCTTAACTGGTACTATTTCAGTTCATAAGTTTTTATCAATATTCATGAATTGTAGTTCTTAATATTTTGTATTTTAAGTCTGCAGAAATAAAAATTTAATATTACAAAAATATTTACTTCTTATTTAACAATCAATAACTTACCTTGTAATAGTATTTCTGAACCTATAAAAATTATTTTACAGGACTAATAGAGCAAGGAATAGGAAACTTGTCCCCAAAGTTCAAAGTTTTACCTCGACCTAAGGTAAATTATTTCGTCGATATAAACAGGTTTTTTTCCTAGGGATAAATTTTTTTTTTCAAGTTCCACATTTTACCTAGAAAGTTTTATTTTTTTGGGGTTTAAATTTAAATTCAGTGATCAAAAAACCCCAGTTATCTAAGGAATTTTCAGAAATATAAGGAAATAGCGCGTTTTGGCTAAAATCGCGTTAAAAAAGGGTTGGTCTTTGATGATTCTACTCTCTGCACTTTTTTGCCGTAAGTTTTTACACCAAAATAACCAAAAAAATAAGTAAATTTATAGCCTGGAAACTGTTTATGAATGTTAGATTCAACATTATATTATTATTAGAACTTTTAATGTTAATATAATTTTTAAACCGAAAAATCTCAGGTTGCACGCTTTGGCCGCGCCGGCGGTAATCCGTAAAATGACACACATTATGTGTATCGAGTTCATCTGCCTTTGGTCAGTAACAAAAAAAAAATACCCTGCCAACTAGCTGGCACTGAGGTTCCTCAAACAATGGGCTTTAATCTTAATTTACAACAAATATTATTGATTATAGCCATGCAATTATACATACATTTTTCGTTTATAATTTATTTTCTCAGTGTACTTCTTGCATTTGACCAATCTTCCGCAACAATGATAATAATAATAATAATAATATTTTGTAATAAAAAAAATAACCACATTAATTGCTTCAAGATTTTTAAATTGTTTGATTCTTTAAAAAATGCCAATATAACTTTTAAATCTTAATTTTAAAATGCAAACATAACCTTTTAATATTTTTAGGCTGTTTATTATTGTTTATAATTTCATTAAACTGCATACATAAATAAACATAGCAACGAGCAAAATAATCCAAGGAAGTCAAAAAGAGGCAAGATTTCCATCACTTTTTCTTGTGTGTTAAAATTTATATCAAAATAAAAAAAAAAATTGTGATCGGGTACAAAAAATTACTATAAACTAAATTTCTAAAACTTGTACTCTCATTAAAATAAATTAGATATGTCCAAAACGAAAAATAAATTTGGTGTTTTTTTTTGTGACGAAGATTTTGGAGAAAAAAATTTTCAAATAATTAATTATCAGATTCAAGATATCGAGTAAAAATCATAATTTTAAATATAAGTAATATCATGGAAATGAATGAGGTATTACATCCAAATTAAAAAAAAAAAAGTATTTTGAGATTTTTTTAATAAACAAATTTTTGGAAAAAAAAGTTAGGTATTCATTCGATAATTGTTTTGAAATATCACTGGTTACAATATTTTAAAATATTAGTACTTTCATAGAATTAAATGAGGTATTACACCAAAAAAAAAAAAAATAAATATTGCAATTTTTTTTATTATTCTTTTTTTTTAATTTTGAGAAAAAAATTTTGAAAAAATTCTGTATCAGTTCCAAAAAATTACTGTAAACGAGGTTCTTAAAACTAGTACTTCCATAGAAATAAATTAGGTACTACGTCCAAAAAGAAAAAAAAGTTTCGTATTTTTTGTATTTTTTTGTGAAAAGAATTTTAGGAAAAAAATTTTCAAAAAATTAAGTATCAGATTCGAGATATCAAGTAAAAGCCATACTTTCAAGTATAAGTACTGTCATGGAAATGAATGAAGTATTACATCTAAATGAAAAAAAAAAAATGGGGTTTGAGACTTTTTTAATAGAAAAATTTTTGGAAAAAAAATTAGGTCTTAATTTGATAATGGTTTTGAAATATTACTAGTTACAATAGTTTTTCAGATACTATTAAGTTCATAGAATTAAATGAGGTATTACAAAAAAAAAAAAAAATATTGCAATTTTTCTTATTTTTCTTTTTTTTTAATCTTGAGAAAAAAATTTTGAAAAAACTAAGTATCAGATCCAAAAAATTACTATAAATGAGGTTCTTAAAACTAGTACTTCCATGGAAATAAATTAGGTACTTCGTCCAAAAAGAAAAAAAAAATTGGTATTTTTTGTATTTTTTTGTGAAAAAAATTTTAGAAAAAAAATTTTCAAAAAATTAAGTATCAGATTCGAGATACCAAGTAAAAACCATACTTTCAAGTATATTTCATGGAAATAAATGAGGTATTACATCCAAATTAAAAAAAAAAAAAGTACCTGGAGCTTTTTTGGTGAAAAAATTTTTGAAAAAAAAATTAGGTCTTAATTCCATAATGTTTGTGAAATATCACCGATTACATACATACGTACGTACACACACACACACACACACACACACAAACATACAGACTTTTTTTAAAAACCGGTTTTTTAGCTTCCTGGGGTCCCAAAACGTGCTTATATGCCAAAAAATAGAAAATCAAATTTTGACCTAACTCAATGGTTCCTCTTTGAGGAACCAATATTTATTCATGTAAACTTGGAAAAAAAACATTCAATAAGCTTAAATCATAATTTTTGGCCGTATTGAACATTTTATTGTTTATTTTTTATTCAATTATAAATGCGCTTATCAATTTAAGTTGCTCTAAAATGGCTAATAATGCCTAATACGGTCAGAAGATTATGATTTAAGCCTACACTGAGAAAATTATATAATTGCGACAATGATATCATATAATCATATTTGTACGATTATATATGTAATCACCCTGATGATATTATATCATCAGGACAATAATATTCTGTAATCCTGACAATTATATGCATATCATTGGGGCAATTATACATATAATCCTCCTGATGATATCATATAATCAAGGCAATTATATTTAATTTTTTGTTTTTTTTTTTCAAAATATTTAATTTTTGGGTATATGAAGAAACTCACAGATATTTAATTATGTAGTTTTACCTAATTTATTATTTATTAAAGTTTTTTTTAAAGATTTTTAAAGATTTGAATTTTTATTATTTTTATCTTTGGTATTTCTGTTAATTTTTTTTTCGCTCGCAGGCTTTTGTTCGTTATCAATTATCGATACGGTATAACCCTAATCTAATCTAATCGCATATGCATTATAGAGAAATAACGAGCGCTCGCCGATCATCATTCTTATTGAGTATTATATTCTCGGTCCTTATATAGTAACTGGAACGTATTTTTGACACTTGCGAGAGAAAAGACCTTAGCATCTAGCGGTTGAAAATTAAAACAACACACCGCGCTAAATTCAAATTTAAAATAAATTTTTTTTTAAACTTTTTTTGAATTCGAATTTTGCGCGGTGTATTGTTTTAATTTTCAACCGCTAGATGCTAAGGTCTTTTCTCTCGCAAGTGTCAAAAATACGTTCCAGTTACTATATAAGGACCGAGAATATAATACTCAATAAGAATGATGATCGGCGAGCGTTCGATATTTCTCTATAATGCATATGCGATTAGATTAGATTAGGGTTATACCGTATCGATAATTGATAACGAACGAAAGCGTGCGAGCGAAAAAAAAATTAACAAAAATACCAAAGATAAAAATAATAAAAATTCAAATCTTTAAAAATCTTTAAAAAAACTTTAATAAATAATAAATTAGGTAAAAATACATAATTAAATATCTGTGAGTTTCTTCATATACCCAAAAAATAAATATTTTGAAAAAAAAAACAAAAAATTAAATATAATTGCCTTGATTATATGATATCATCAGGAGGATTATATGTATAATTGCCCCAATGATATGCATATAATTGTCAGGATTACAGAATATTATTGTCCTGATGATATAATATCATCAGGGTGATTACATATATAATCGTACAAATATGATTATATGATATCATTGTCGCAATTATATAATTTTCTCAGTGTATGTATTTTTTATTTTTTTTGTTTTCTCATATGATTTCTCATATAATATCTCAGTTGAAATTCTCATATGATTTCTCATGTGAAAGTATTCATGTTATTAAAAAAGAAAAAAAAACCTCGATACTTTAATTGCAGGTTGGTTTCGCTGCAAGATTTATTAAACGATCATTCATTGTTAGTAAAATGCACAATACTTTTCATTAATTTATTTTTAAATTCACATTTTCATAACTTAAAAACTTTTTTTTTAGTATTCCAAAAATTTATTGAAAAACTTACATTTTGCAAAAGGATAAAAAAATTGTCAAACTGCTTATAAAAGGAATCTCTTGTTACTGATTTCTTATTAGAAGTTAAAAAATTTGTTCTAGCTGATACGATCAAGTCCTTAAGAAAATAAAAACTTATTTCTTGAACAGATGGTTACTTGACAATCATACTTGATCTTAAGTAAGCTAATGATGCAACTAAAATATTAAAAATTAATTTTAAAATTCACATCACTCCTTAATTAATTAAAACAATAAATTTAAATTTACACTAAATGTTTTAAAGTAGCTCATCTCTCTTCTTGCCTGTGTCTATATGGATCCAACTTGAATATCATAATAACAGATAAAAACCCTTTTGTATAAAAATACAATATTTGTAGATTTTCTGAAGTTCATTTTATATGAATTTATGAGTGCCTTGAAAAAAATACAAAAATTAAAGATCATGATTTCAATTAAGTTAATACTAAATTTATTCACTTTATATTAATATAATTTAATATAAATAAAAAAAAAAATAAAAAAATTATACATACATGATTAACAGCTTCTAAAAATTTTTAGGTTATAATGCTTCTGTGGAGCTATGTGAAAACTATCCACGGAAAATTGTATCCACGATAGCAGCAAACTTCAGTGTCGGTAAATGTGTTGTTAACCAAAAACTACATAAAATTAACATAGATGTCAACGCGAATATAAATTTCAAAAATCTGAATAAATAAGTAAAAAAAATAACCTAAACTCTAAAGGATAAAAAATTCGGAGTCAAATTTAAAATTAACTAATAAGTAGTAAATAAAACAAACTTTGAAAAATTATTTCATTATTTATTTAAAAAGAAAATATTATTTTATGACTATTAGGCATAGGTAATTATTATTGAATTTTTCAGTACTTTATATATTATTTTATCATAATTAAAATAAGTCAAGTGACTTAGAAAAAATGAAGGAATTTCAAAAGTGTGCAGAGTTATATTTAGAAGAAAAAGGAGTTGATCATCTAAATATTCTAAGTTTAAAATTTTTAACAAAAAAAGAAATCATTTTTAACTTTGTAATTACAAAGTAGATCCTTTTGAGAAATGTGTGGAGTAAATGTTATGTATCTGATAATATTTAATTTAATGTTTTTTATTTTCATCCTGATGGATCTTTTCTCCTATAAAATCTTATTGGGTACTTAATTTTTGATAATTTAAAATGTAAGATCTATACCTATATTTATTTATGCCCAAATACTTGTTATATTTATTATAAGAAATAAATATTTAAACAGCTCTGTGAAGATTTAACTTTTGGCACTTAATTGGTTTACAAAAAATCTTAAAATTAATTTATAACTATTATACAATTTATTAAATATTTCATTTAGCAAATTAACGGCATTAAATTAGAATTTTTATATTTCTTGGATGAAATCATGGACGGCGATCCGAAAGTAAATCTCATATCACGAGAATAAAATTAATATCTGATCGTTCAATAGTTAAATAAAATAATAAAATAAGCCTTTTTTACAATGTTTGTATACTTAATTTTAATTGTTGCTGATTTTTTTGTATAAAATTAAAATAATTCATATTTTATTTGAATGATTAAAAAAATGATTTTACTTTGTATAAAAAAATTGAATTGTTTATTTGAATTTCGATAGTTTTTATAATTATTGTAACCTATATAAATATAATTTTTATTAAAATTAAGTAAAAAATTGTTTCTAAAAATAATGGAGTTAAACGAAGGCATAATTTTAAGTAAGCCAGTAGGTAAAGAGACGAAAAAGAATAAAAAATATGAGGACCCCATAACAGTTGACTGTCACTGGTATACAAAACACAGAATAAATAATATAAATATGTAAGTTTTTAATTTTTGGTTATTTTTATGTTTACTTCAATATAATTTTTTTAATTGTCGAACTTTAATTTATTACAACAATTAAATAACTTATTTAAATTGTTTTATTTAGTGAATATTACTGTGTACGAAGGCGTCGTAAATGTGGTCCTTGTATGCGTATGCAACAGCGCCTAAACATGATCTGCTGAAAATACAAGTGAAATAATTCTTTCCACATAATCACCCACCAGATCATACATCACCAGCTTTTATAAAATTTCATAATGAATTAAAAAATCGAGCTTCATCATGCGTGGGTACCCTGGAAGAACATTACCTGGCAATGTGCAAATCAAAGTAATATTATTTTAATATATTAATTCTAATCAATCAAAGTATAATTTTTTAAAAGCTGCAATGTATAAAAATTTCTAGTATTTATAAAATAACATATCAGATAAACGTATCCAGAAAATTTTTTCGGGATGGGACAAAAAATTTTAGAAATAGGGGCCAGAACTCATATCAGTAATATTGATGGTTTAAATTTATTTTCTTCCTAGCGGGTCGAAAACACTTTTTTTGCCCCACAACGAGATCGAAAAAAACGCGTTTTCACCCCACAAATTTAATAGCTTCGTATTTTAAATTGTTTATAATCTTATAATTCTTAATAAAATATTTTAAAATTTTTAAATTAGGGTAAAAAATGTTGCAAAAATTTTTTATTTGCTGGAGCTCTAACAAAAAAACCACGTATTTATACTCCCTGGCTCAGAGAGTAATAACTCTCTGAAATTTCTGTCATCTTCTCGAATACCTTCGGGGTGAAAATGGACCGTACGAAGGAAAACTGATATCCTGAAGGCTTAATTTTTAATTTTTCATCCAAAAAAATTTTCCAATTTCCCAAGATGGCAGACCAAAAAACATTTCAGAATAAGCTTTTTTAAGCTTTTATAAAAACGTTTTTCTCGACGCCGAAAACTCCCAGGTAATGTAGAAAGTTTTTATTTTCATGTTTTTTGGTCCGCCATATTGGAAAATTGAAAAACGGTTTTGGATGAAAAATTAATAATTAAGCCTCCAGGATATCAGTTTTCCCTTGTAAGTTCCATTTTTATCCCGAAGGTATTGGAGGAGATGACAGAAATTTCAGGGAGTTAACTCCCTGATTTATGGAGTTATAACTCTTTGAGCCTGGGAATATAACTACGTGGTTTTTTTGTTAGAGAAGGGGGCATGGCCCTTTGTCCCTTTTCTGGATGCGCGTTGCTTATAATATATTATTATTATTAGGCACCACATAGAATTAAAAAAAAAATATTTATACAAAAATTTTTTTTATTCTAAAGAGAATCTCCTGGATATGCATCAATAATAATAAACAGGCCTCACGGCAGTTACACCAGGCTGTTTTCTTATTGGAGAAGTAGAGCTCGAGAAATACCAAAATTACCAAGATTAAGAACGCTACATAAGCTGTATTTAACTTTAGAATCACGGCCAGAACTGTTAAATTACGAAATAAAATATTACGATAGAGTTGAAAAACGTAAGATAAAAATGCATTTATTAGAATGTCCAGAAGGAACTTCTCTTTTATTCTATGATAGCGAGTTACTTAAAAAAATTGGAAGGCGCACAAATAACGTTAATATAGATGCTACGTTCCAATCACGTCCCAGACATTGTGGTGGTAGCCAATTTTGAACTATGATATCTGAACAATTTGAAGAAGTTGGTATTGTATTATGATAAAATTTATTAATAATTGTTAATAAAAAAAAATTATATTTAAGGCAATACCTTTTGCATTCGCTCTTATGGATTCCAAAAGCACTGGAAATTATAAGCAAGTTTTGCAGAAAATAAAAACAGAATGCCCTAGATTAATGCCAAAGAAAGCAATGACGGATTGTGAGCCTGGATTACAAAATGCCATCGAAGAAACATGGGAAGAAGTCAACATTTTCACGTGTTTTTTTCACTATTGCAAAGTAAGTTATAGAATAAATTCGATTTAAGAATCTGAAAAATTTGAATTAAAGAATTTACTTGTTATCTGATTCAAAGAATTATAATATAATTCTTAATCTGGTAATTAATGCTAAATCATTATTCATCAACAAACTTCTTATTTAAAAGGCTATTTATGAAAATGCTCAACGATTAGGATTAACATGCAAAGATAATCGAAAAGATAATCCAGAAATTCATAAACTTTTGAAAAAGTTTATGGCTTTAGCATTGCTACCAGCTGAAATGATTATTGATGCTTTCAAACAATTAGTTATAGATATCAGAGAAGATTTCGGCGAAATTTTTGAAGAGTTTTTTGCTTATTATGAAAATCAGTTGATCTTGACAGTTACTCCTAAGTATTTTTCGATTTATGGAGAAATCAACCGAACTGTTCAATAGCTGAGTAGTGGACTGTATATTGCGTGATAAACTAGGATTTTGGTGATGATAAAATAAAAATAACTCACAAAAAATATATTAATTAAGTAGCAAAATAATTCTGAAACTTTATTGTATAAAAATGTGTGTTGCTACTTGGACTATTGTCTTAAGACTGCCGGCACTGTGCGCCGTTTCTAAAGGCACGCGCTTACACTCTGTGCTCTCTCTGTGCACACCAAACGCATACTTATAAACTTATATTAATATTTGTGTTATTATACAGTGTAATATTTAACATTCTCCCCCCTTTTAATTTATTTGCAGAGAAAATAAATTAATAATTAAAAATTTACTAGTTTATGTACATATTTAAAAAAAAGATTATCCCATATATTTTTTTAAATACAAAATAAATTATTATACACATTTTTTTTTATAACAGTTTTTACGTAAAATATATTTTAAATTTCACACATACATTCATTCAATCAAAGAAAATAGATTATTTACATTTTTACATTGAACTTACATAAAAATATTTTTTATACATTAACAAAATATTTTATATTTTTAGTAAGTAATTAGCTTATTTATGGGTCCAGTTAAGTAGTAGTTTTTTTTATTGATGGCCGAAAATAAACTGTTAATCCCTGGGTAAATTTTCAGAATCTAGGCATAAAGCCATTTACCCAGAGGTAAGCTATTGTCAGGAATTAGAAAAAGGACGATTTTCTACGTCATTATTAGAAAATTGTAAATTTCCCTCTGCATTCCTATTCTCAGTAGATGTATGTATATTTTTAATTAAATTAGAGTCAAAATTTTGACTGATGCTATAATCATCTGACTGATTAGAAAAATGCAAAGTAAAATGATAATTTTTTTGACAAAACTTACATCTTTTTTGTGATTTACATTCGGGCAACATATGTAACCCTAAACAATTAAAACATCTATGTTTACTAGCCACGAATTCTTTTCTTTCAAGTATAGTTTTGTTCAAAAAAATATCACAAAAGGAAAAGAAATGATCCTTATTACAAATAATACAATTGATTTGATTATCTTTGTTATGTTTCGAATCATTACTTGTAGGATTTATTGATGACTTATCAAAAATATTCTTAGTATTGTCTTCGATCGATTCTAAGACAATAACATGATTTTCCATAAATCTAAGTAAATCTGAAAATAAAGGAGGTTCTTTTGAGTTTTTTAAACTTCCAACAAATTTTTCCCATTGTTTTCGCGTATCCAAATCAAAAAGAGAAATAGAATGAAAAACTAACATATCATCCCAATATTTAGTATTTCTTTTTAAAGCTTCTAAAGCCTGTATAGGAGCTGTAATACCATTCAAAATTCTCTTTAATTCTGAAGAGGATTCTTTTTTCATAGCTTTTAAATTGAAAAAGGAAGCTAAATGTGAATTAACTAATCTCCTCTTATTTTCAAATTTATCAACTAATTTTTCCCAAACGAAAGGAAAATTATTATTCGTAATGCTATATGAATTAACTAACTGAAGGGCTTCACCCTGTAAACTGGATTTCAAATAATATAACTTAAAAACATCAGAATAACTTTTATCAATAACTAGAGATTTAAACATATCTCGGAAATTTTCCCATTCCGTAAAACTACCGTTAAATTTTGGGATAGGGATTCTTTCCAATTTTTCCAAATTATTTTCAGTGGCAAAACGTGAAGATCTATGTGAGTTATCATTTTGAGGGTTATGGGTTGCAATAAATTCATTAAACTGACATTTATTTTTTAAATAACTTTGTTCAACAGAATCAAAAGTATTATGTTTTATATAATTTGTTTTATCAGAATTAGCTATATTTAAAATTTTATAATGATTTTCCTCAAAATGAAACCACATGTCATTCAAATTTTCCTGTTCATCACCAAAAAAAAATAAAGACAAAACTATTAATAACTTGCGATGGCGGTCGTTAAATGAAGATGCCGGTAAAACCGCGCACATGTTTTTATTAGAGATTTCACTTGATTTTTAACTTCTTGAAAAAATTTTGTGATTTTTTTTTTTATAAAGATTTATCTTGATTATATTTCTTTTAACTTTTAAACATTTTTGTAACTTCAGATTGCCAAAAAAAAGGTAAAAATCCAAAATAAATAACTTTGCGGCCATGCGGTTCTTGAAAATTTGGTCACTCTTGTCCTTTTTTTTTAATTAAAACGGCGATGATGGACCATAATGTTCAATAGCTGAGTAGTGGACTGTATATTGCGTGATAAACTAGGATTTTGGTGATGATAAAATAAAAATAACTCACAAAAAATATATTAATTAAGTAGCACAATAATTCTAAAACTTTATTGTATAAAAATGTGTGTTGCTACTTGGACTATTGTCCTAAGACTGCCGGCACTGTGCGCCGTTTCTAAAGGCACGCGCTTACACTCTGTGCTCTCTCTGTGCACACACGCACGCATACTTATAAACTTATATTAATATTTGTGTTATTATACAGTGTAATATTTAACACGAACAAATAATTTTTTAGAATCTTTCCATAGTCTTCTTAAATAAATTTTTGGGAAAAGGCCTTTAATTGAATTGTGGATTGGTGCGTATTGGATTAAGAATCTCCTTTAAATGTAACATTAATTATAATATAATTATTAAAATTTTGATTTATTTTGAATTCAACAGAAAATATAAAAAATATTATGATAAAAGCCATATTAAAATATGAATCGTTAGTTAATGGTATCCAACATGGCTATCGACAAAAAAAATCTTACATTAAAGAAAATGATGCCAAAATACTACAAGCTTGGAAAATGTTAGATAGAAACGTAGACAAAATGTAGATTTTAGAGCTACTGTCAAACGTTTTAGGTAAACCTATGATGGATGATGAAGAAGAAGAAGATGTTATAGAAGATGAAGTTTCGTGTAAAAAAATAACATTATGTGGAACAATATGATAATTATATAATTTTTCTCCAAGATGATTGTATGAGTATTGAAAATAATGAAACTCTAAACATAGATAAGGAGTTTGAAAATTTAATGGAAATGGATGATATAGGTATATATTCTTATAATTTATTAATTTAATTTTTCTAAAGAGTGATTACTTATATTAATTTTTAATGATATTCAGTTGTATTTTTTATTATTATATTATTTTATAATAAATTCCTTAAAAAAATTATTTTCAAGAGATTAATTGGTTATAGATTTTAAATTTTACTTATTTAGATTATTCTATCAACGAAAATGAGTCCTTGCCATCTTTAAACTTTAATTTGCTTGAAAATAATGCGGCTTTACCTTCTTTAAATCCTATCATTACTTTAGAATTCAGTAATCAAAGCGGAAATTTAGAACCAGCCATTCTAACACCACGATAGCAAAGTAAATTATATTTTGAATCAAAATTTAATTAAAAAGGACTAAATAATTTTAGACTATTTTCATTTTTTGGAAAGCACGAAAATGGTCTAAAATAGTTGTTTTTTTTAAATTTAATTAATATTTTTAATAAGTACATAAAAATATATATTTAAGGGTGCTCTACCCACCACTGGATGTTTTTTGCGCAGCATATTTGTGATTAAAATATTTCATCCATATATTTATTTATAATAATTTCTTAATAAAAAAATAAATGCTTTTCAATATTTGCTTCAAGAATATAAAAAAAAAAGGCTCATAAAAGTTTAAAATTCCAGATATGGGCAACTTGAATCGGAATTCTGCTTGGGTCGGGTTGAAAATCAATTAATTTTAGGTGATGATAACGTGGGAAATTTTTCACTTAAACTTTTGAGTAATGAGCTACAGCTAATTGTTCATAAAAACACAGTTAAAAACCCTCTAAAATTTATAAAAATTTCCCACGATTCCTCTACCTAAAATTGAATGATCTTCAATATGAGCCAAGCAGAATTTTGATCCAAATAGCCCATTTCTGAAATCTCAAGCTTTTATGAGCTAAAAAACGCAAAAATTTAACAGGTCGTATGTTTAAACAAATTCAATTAAAAAAATTGGTTCCTCATAGAGGAACCATTGTGTTCGGTCAAAATTTTTTTTTTGATTTTTTGGTATATAAGCACGTTTTGAGACCTCAGGAAGCTAAAAAACCGGTTTTTAAAAAAAGTCTGTATGTGTGTATGTGTGTGTGTACGTACGTACGTACGTATGTACGTACGTATGTACGTACGTATGTAATCGCTGATATTTCACAAACATTATGGAATTAAGACCTAATTTTTTTTTCAAAAATTTTTTCTCCAAAAAAGCTCGAGGTACTTTTTTTTTTTTTTAATTTGGATGTAATACCTCATTTATATCCATGAAAGTACTTATATTTGAAAGTATGGTTTACACATGATATCTTGAATCGGATACTTAATTTTCTGAAAATTTTTTTTCTAAAATTTTTTTCACAAAAAAATACAAAAAATACCAATTTTTTTTTCTTTTTGGACGTATTACCTAATTTATTTCCATGGAAGTACTAGTTTTAAGAACCTTGTTTATTGTAATTTTTTGGATCTGATACTTAATTTTTTCAAAATTTTTTTTCTCAAAATTAAAAAAAAAGAAAAATAAAAAAAACTGTAATATTTTTTTTTTTTGTGTGTAATACCTCATTTAATTCTATGAAGGAACTGAGAGTTCAGGCTGGGGATATTTATTTAAAGATTAATTTATAACAACTTTCATGTATTTTCGTCCATACAGCTCTTTATAAATTAGTGCTGAATAATATTAAAAATAATCAATTTTTTTGATTATTTCATTTAATAAGTATATTAGAGTGGACCTAAAATTAGAGTTTTGAGAAAAACTTTGCTCCCCGGGTTTTTTTGTGAAATTTTGGTCATAAAAAGTCCCCAGCTCCAAGGATTTTGATTTTGCTTTGCAAAAACACGTGCCTGTAAGCACCTCAATTTTCCCATTTAAATAACATGGGAATTTTGCCTTTCAGCTTTCTAATTTTTTAATGTACTAAAAAAATTTTTTTAAACACTACCAAACAGATAGAAAATGATGTTTAGACATATAAAAACTGATCCCCAAAATTATAGCAGTTCCAAAACCCTTTGTTTTATCAAAATAAAATTTTTAAAAATCGCAATCTTCCCATTTAAAATACATTGTTTTTTTTAATATTAAATAAAAATATTTGATTTCTGAGCTAACAATTTGCTTTATTTTTTCAATAAATTGCCCACGTTTTGAAGACCTTCAGTCTTCATTATCAAGGCTACAAATTTACAATATTTTTCAATTTTATAAAAACTTTTTTTACAGAATTCCAAATTTAAAAATTAAACATTACCTTATTAAATATTTTAAAGTAAAGAATATACAATATTCTTCACTGAGTAACGATCTTATACTAATCTTTGAGCTTTTAAAAAATTTTTACAAGTGCTAGATTTTTTTACACGAAGGAACATAATATAAACAAAATATAAAATTTGTAACTCTAACGTACATTTTTAATGACTATTTTTTAATATGAAACTTATTACTCATTATTAAATACTCTGAATCTATAAATTTTCAAAATAATTTATTTGTCGGTCCCTAAACTCTTCTATATGATTTTTAACATATATCTAAATGTTCAAGTGCTTTAGGTTTAAAAAATGTTTTATTTAATTTTTATTATTTCCGTTTTCTTACACTGAGAAACCGGTACCATTGAAACAATGACTTAGAAGCAATTGATATATGCCAATGACGGATATCATAAATTCAATGGCGAGATTGAAATTATTTCAAATATTTAAAGCTATTGAAATGATTATGAATACATATCATTTCAATGTATAATAAACAGAAAATAAGTAAAAATTTATTTTTTTTTTTCTTTTTTTTTTTACATTTATTATTTTATTTTAATGTTTACTTATTTAATTATTCCTCGCTTGTGTATTTTTTTTAAGGCGGTATTGTTAATTTGTTATATTATTTTTCGATTTTTTTTATTAATTATTATTACATTATTATACATTAATGAATTTAATTTTTTTTTTTAATTTATTATCAAATAAAAAAACTGCGACTTCATCCGGGATCGAACGGGGTACCGTTGTGAACCGTGTTGATCAGTAAGCAGCGACCTTATCCATTACGCCAGCAGGACTCTTTGTGTTAATAAAAAAACGCTGCCAAGTGATTGGCACTATGGTTCCTCATTAACATTCGCAAAATATTTATAATGGTCTATTTTATTTAATAAAAATTATAATTTGAGATATCAGTATTTCACAAAAAAAAGTTAAAAACCGTATTTTAAAAGAAAAAAAATGTTGCTGTGATTTAATGTTTATTATTTAACAAATTTTTAGAAAAAAATTTTCAATAAACTAGGTATTACACTAAAAAAAAAAACAATATTACAGATTTTTTAATTTTTTTGTTTTATTAATATTGAGAAAAAAATTTTGAAAAAATTCGGTATCATATCCAAAAAATTACTATGAATAAGCTTTCAAAAACTAGTACTCTCATAGAAATTAATTAGGTACTACGTCCGAACAAAAAAAAAATTTGGTATTCTTTGTATTTTTTTGTGAAAAAAATTTTGGGAAAAAAATTTTCAAAAAATTAATAATCAGATTTGAGATATCGAGTAAAAACCATACTTTCAAATATAAGTACTTTTATGGAAATAAATGAGGTATTACACCTAAATTAAAAAAAAAAAATAGTATTTTGAAATCTCTTGATGAAAAAATTTTGGAAAAAAAAATTAGATCTCAATTCCACAATAGTTTTTTTTTTTTTTTTTTATTAAATTGATTATCGTACAGGATTGTACAAAGTTTAGAGGTACAAGAGAAAATGTAATAAGTTGCTTACACATGATTATAAAATTTAAATTTTTAACATAATAAATTTAAAAAATTTTTTTAACAATATTAAAATTTGAAGGAATTTAAAATTTTTGGAATAAGAGTTTAGAGTTAAGGAAAAGGGTAGATAGATTAGAGGCGAGGCGCTTTAGGAAATTAATTTAATCTTTGAGGTTAATGAAAAGTGTAGTTTATTGAATATTAGAACTACGTTTGTCGATCTCAAGGAGATGTTGATGAAGGTTGCACTTAAAAGCATCAATTGAGGTCGACAAACGTATTTCTTCAGGTAAGGAGTTCCAAAAGGAGAGCATGAATACAAGGGAAGAGTTATTATAGGTGTGGTTTGAGGATGTGTTTACTACTAAGTGAGGACGATTTTTCGGGCGAAGGTCTCTAGTGGGGATATAGATTTTTACTTTGTCTTTTAGGTAGTTAGGTTTCCCAATGTTTAGGATATTGTAAATGTGGACAGCACTGAGATACTTGGCGCGGAGTTTGACGTTTAGCCAGCCAAGCTTAATTCTATCAGGAGAGGTTCTGGAAGGAAAGTTTATGCCACACACATACCTAACTGAGGAATTTAGCAACTTTTGAAGTCGCAAGTATTGATGTTCGGGTAGGTTTCCCATAGGGAAAGCACCTGAATCAAGTAAAGGAAAGATAAGAGCTGTGACTAGCTGTTTACGGAGATTGTAGTTGATTAGGTGCTTGAAATGTCTCAATCTATATAGAACATAATTTACTGATTTGATGATGTGATTTATTTGTGACCGCCATTTCATATCATAGTCAATAAAAAGGCCGAGATTTTTAACAGTTTTAGTTAATTTGATTTGAGCTCCATCTAAGTAGAAAGAGGTATTAGTGTCGTATAAGTTAGAAACATTTTTGCCGAAAATAGTGAAATTTGTCTTTTCTAAGTTGATTTTGAAGTTGTTGACTAGGCACCAATTTTTGATTTCATGGAGGTCTTTTTGAAGTAGAGTAACACCCAGATTTAAGTCTTTGTATGGGACCTGAAGGTAGATTTGGAGGTCATCGGCAAACATCAGTCTTTTCGAATATGAAATTTTCCCTCCCAAATCATTTATATAGATTAGGAATAATAGGGGACCCAGGACCGAGCCTTGGGGGACTCCACTGATGACCTTGAGGGAGGAAGAAGGCTTATTCTCTAATATGACTGATTGGGTGCGGTCTGAGAGGTACTCTGCGAGCCAGCCAAGTGCTTGAGGTGAGAAGCCGATTTCTTTTAGTTTAACCAAGAGTATCTCATGCGAGACTCTATCGAATGCTTTAGAAAGATCTAGCATAAGGAATATGGTTATATAGTCAGAACGGAAGCCCTGGCAGATATCGTCGGTTAAGTTGGTGAGTAAGAAACTAGTGCTGTGATGTTTTAAAAAGCCTGAATGAGAGGGATCAAGAATATTGTGTTGAGTAATGTAATCAACTATTTGTTTGTGAAGGATTTTTTCCAAGATTTGGGAAATGATGCATAATAAAGAGATGGGTCTGTAATCAGAGGGAGAGGAAGGATTAAGGGTCTTTTGTACTGGGAGGATGTTACTATGTTTCCAAACTGATGGAATTTTATTTAAAATTATTGATTTGTTGAAGAGGGAGAGAAACACTTTAGATAGTGTTGGAAGACAGAGTTTTAAAACTTTGAGAGAAATGCCATCAGGGCCTACAGATTTAGTGGTAAATTGCTTGAATGCCCATTCTAAATCTTTGATGGTTATGTTTTTGAATTTGAAGTTGGGTCTAGCTGAAGTTCCTTGAGGAGAATGGGTTGAGTTTTCTGAGGTTGAGGCATTTTGAGTGGAGATGAATTATCTGTTTATAGAGTCTGCAGAGAGGAAGTTTTTGTTGTTGGGTGGGGAATTTGTTAAACCAAGGTGCTCTAGGTCTTTCCAGATAGACGCAGGAGAGTTTTTGGTAGAGAGCTTGTCGGAATAGAAGTTTTTCTTTACAACGGAGATTTTTTCATTTAGTAATTCCTTGAATTCCCTGTATGTAGTTAAGTTAGGATCGCTTCTATTTTTCTGATAACGTCTGTATAACTTGTCAAGTTTGATGGTCTCGCGTTTTAGTTCTGGAGTAAGCCAGGGGGAGGACTTTTTATCGATGGTGAACTCTTTTAAAGGAGCTAGGGAGTCTAGTACATTAGTTATATTTGAGACTGTTGTGTTCCAGATGAGGTCTAAGTCCCTACTTTTGAACGCAAAAGACCAGTTGAATTTGAGAAGTCTTAAAGAGAACTCACTTTGGTTTATGCTATCAATATTTCTGTAACTGATTTTGGTGAGAGGAGGTTTGGGTACAAAGATGTCTAGGGTTACTTGTGTGAGGTGGTGGCTATTTATGAAAAGAATTTTATGGAATGAAAGGATGCGATCGTTTTCATCTACAATGCAAAGATCGATTGCTGAATCGTTGAAAGGACCTATATGGGTGTCTCCATGGGGAACTAGGTAGAGCCTGTTTTTAAAAATGAAATCATAGACAAGATTGGATTTGTGGTTGAAATAGCTCATATTTGCATTAAAATCGCCGAGAATTATTTTGCTACTGTAATTTGAGGCAGCTTTGGCTAACACTTCTAGAAATTTGATGCCTCTACGAAAGGGAGAATCTGGAGGCCTATAAACTACGGCAATCATGATGAGGGAAGATGCAAACGAAATTTCACAAATGAGGTATTCAGGCAGTTTTGATTCACCCGTATCATGGCTCATTTCTATGATTTTATATTTCAGATTTTCACGAATGTACAGTGCAATACCCCCTGAGCTGCGACCTTCTCTATCATTACGGATGAGTGTATAGCCTGGGATTTGGGCCATTTTGTCTGTAAAGGCAGGGTTAAGCCATGTTTCAGTTACAGCGATCACATGGGATTTTAGAGAAGAGAAGTAGGTTCTACAAAAATCAAGGCGTTTCGGCTTGCAGAGAGAACTGGCATTGAAATGACAGGCAGAAAAGGAATTATGTGAGGTTTTATGGGGTTTTGAAGTATCTAGAGGTTGAGAAAAATCAGAATGTGTTAGGTTTAAATTTTTATTTGAGTGCAGTTCTATTGGTTGCTATGAGGGGTTGCTTGCATTATCAGATTGGGATAGTATAGAGCTATCGAATTGACTGAACTGGGTTTGAATGAGTTGAGAGGTAGGAGAAGAGGACGTGGGGACTGTTGGTGCTGAGCTTGTTGGTGGGGGAGGAGGAGGGTGCAAAGTGAGGGGGGGTGGAGGGGTTGAGTAGAGTTGAGGTTCAGAAAAGGAAGAGGGTCTGAATTGGAATGATGGTTTTTTTGGGGGTTGACGAGGTTGTGAATTGTTGGGGCGAGAGAAAGGGGGGCGTGTGAAGGGAGCATTGTGATTTATTTGGGGAAGTTGGAAATTTGAGTTTACAAAATTATTTTTATGATTATTATTAGGAAATTGATTTATAGTACGTTGACCTTGATTTGATGAAAATCTTGGAGGTGGAAAATTAAAACGAGTTGGCTGCAAATGACCTTGGCTAGCGTTGAATCTAGGTGGAGGCTGAGTGAGTTGATTCTGATGATTTTGAGTTTGTTGCCTTACATTTTGATGAGTAGATTGAATTTGAGACTGGTTCACAAATACTGGAGGAGTAAACTGCGTAGAAAGTGATTTGGCTAGATCTTGAAGCTCTTTATGACTGTTAATTACTACCGCTCTGTCATTTGGAGTAACTTGAATAAAAATCTGGCCACTCTTGTGCCAAGATTTGAAGAGACCCATGGATCTTCTTAGGTTGCGAGCTGCAATGTGTAAATGATGAATTTCTTGAGGTAAATACTCGTTTATGTAAATTTGGTTTGTGGACATTGAGTATTCGAAAACGTCACTATTTGAGATTTTTCCATGGAGCCTCTTAAGATCGAGTAGTTGAAGACAGTGAGCCGCTGAGTAAAAGGTTACTTGAATGATAGAAGAGTTATTGGGATTTTTTACAACCCTGGCCTTCCTAATGTCTTGCTTGGAGATGTTCAGGTTGAGGTAGTTTGCTAGAATGACAACCATACATTTGATGTCCACATTAGGATTATCTATGTTATCGAGCCCCGAGATCATTAAATTATTTGAGTTTTCAACTTCTACTGATCTGACACGTTGATTAAGATCTTCTAGTTGCCCTTCATGGGCGTTGAGTACATTAGCATGCCCATTGATGGTAGAGGAGCAGTTCATTATAAATTGATATTGGATCTTGCAAACATTATTTAGTTGATTGAAGTCTTCTCTAAGTAGCTCAAAGTTTTTGTGAAAGGCTTCATTTATTTCTTTGAGACATGTTGAATCAGGGTTGACGATTAGAAGAGGCTTGGGGTAGTATATGGTATTTGAAGTTGAGACTGAAGTAGTGACGGTTGGCTTGACAATTGAGTAAGTTACAGATGGTGCAGAGGGGCTGGTGAGATTTAAATTAGATGAAGCTATAGTTGTTGTGAGGGCTTGATTTTGAGCTACTGATTGTAAATGTAGAGATTCAAGATCAGCTTTTTTTCGTTTGAGAGAATTAGTGCTTGAGTTAGAGTCAGATCTATCTCTGCTGAGTGGTTGGATAGAATAAGCCTTTCTGACATGGTTAAGTTGCGCACAGTTACTACAGATATGGAAAGTCTCATTTTTTTCAGATTTGAGTATATAGAGATCACAGGTTTCATGAAAAAGATATTTGCAAATTTTGCATGAGACTGGTTGTAGCATTGGCTCTTCACATTTAGTGCAAAGAGAATTATTCATTTTGAGAGAAAAATTTGAGTGTTTGAATTTATAAAAAAAGCTTAGAAATGTTTCAATTTATTTGAAAGTAGTAGAAAGAAAAAGTAGAAAGAATATATTTGTGCTGCAATCTCTTGAGTTAGATAGTAACTATGGTAAAGGTTGAGTTATCAGAAGAGATAACGACCACTGTTGGTAGGTTGTTTTGGAGGACGATAGATGGCACTACTGCATTGGAGCAGAGCAATGGCTTGATGAAGTTAGTGATGTTTATATATATATATGTATATATATGTGTGTATACACATAATGTTGGATATATAAAAAATTTTCAATTGCAGTATAGGTTTTTTAAACTGACCTTGCTAGTAAAAAGAAACCTCATGAGGGGAGAGTGCCCTTCCTGCTTTAATTTTCAAACCCTTCACATCCTAACAGCCCTCTGCATGACAATTCAGAAAAATGTAGATGAATAGTTAAGATGCACACAGCTTGATTTGTATACAGATGAATAGCTCCGAAAGTAGTATAGAGATTGTACATGCGTTGAATTGTAGGTTAGATTGCGAGAAATTTTTGGAACTGAATAAAAGCAGTTGATAGAGATTTTTGCAATAAAATTATTAATGCAATTCAACTGCAATCCAGTTAACTTGACTATTTGCTAGAACTCGCAAAAAAAACAGCAAATTTTAATGATGCAGTTCAAGTAAATATAGAGAGAAAAAAAGACGCCTCTTTATACTTACATGCGTGCGCAACGCATTGGTTGCAATAGTTGTGAAATATCATCGGTTACAAAATTTTCAAATATTAGTACTTTCATGGAATTAAAGGAAGTATTACACTAAAAAAAAAAAAAAAAATATTACAGATTTTTTAATTTTTTTGTTTTTTTAATTTTGAGAAAAAAATTTTGAAAAAATTAAGTATCAGGTCCAAAAAATTACTATAAACGATATTTCTAAAACTAGTACTCTCATAGAAATCAATTAGGTACTACATCCAAAAATAAAAAAAAATTAATTTTTTTTTGTATTTTTTGGTGAAAAAAATGTTGAGAAAAAAATTTTCAAAAAATTAGTTATCAGATTCGAGATATCGAGTAAAAATCGTACTTTCAAATATAAGTACTTTCGTGGAAATAAATGAGGTATTACATCCAAATCAAAAAAAAAATAAAGTAGTTTGAGATTTTTTAATAAAAAAATTTTTGAAAAAAAAAATTAAGTCTTAATTCCATAATGGTTGTGAAATATCACCGGTTACAATATTTTCAGATATTCGTACTTTCATAGAAAAAAATTAAGTATTACATCCTAAAATAAAAAAAAAATTGGCATTCTTTGTATTTTTTGGCAACAAAAATTTTGAGAAAAAAATTTTGAAAAAATTAGATATCAAGTCCAAAAAAATGCTATAAACCATATTTCTAAAACTAGTACTTCCACAGAAATAAATTAAGTACTGCGTCCGTAAAGAAAAAAAAAAATTGGTATTTTTCGTATTTTTTGGTGAAAAAAATTTTTAAAACATTTTATTGAATTATTTCATGTATGAAATATATTTTTTTTTATACATTGTGTGTTGATATTTTAATGAATATCGTTTTTTTACTTGTGTAAAAACTTTTGTTTATCCTTAAAAGAAGCGCATAGTCGAATAGAGTCGTATCTATATTTATTATAATCTTTTATTAAAATTAAATCGTTAATTGATTTAACTCTACTTAATCCTACGTAAGTTATGCCTAATTGTTTTTTACAACGCTATTCGAATATGTATCGTTTATAGACGGTCCGTAGTATATGAAATAAAGGTACTTTATCGCAAGAGGGCTTCTACTCTTACGATATAGAGTCTACTCGTACGTATAAAAGTATTATCGTAATAGTAGAGACCGAAGTAGAGACTGCGCATGATCAAAGTTCGATGAAGAACCGAATAAAATTTAGTTGTAACGTGGCCGTTGTATGTAACGCATGAGCGTGTTTTTGTTTAAAACATAAAATGGCGGAAAATAATGTTAAAGAAGAAGATGATAATTTATCAATAGACGAGAATAATGATATCGATGCCAAAATAAATAATCAGAAATAAATGTAACATTTTTTCTAACGTATTAAAAATGAATGTATACATATATGAAAATAAAAAAAGTGTATAAAAAAAATGTTTTGTTTTTTAGTAATGTTTTATATTCTGTCAAGGCATTGTATCGAAACTCGTGACGATATATACTATTTCGCTATCTCCTAAGTAGGAAGATATGACTTACGCCACCGAAAAACTACGTCACCGGAGATTTTGACACTGAGAATTCGTCTCAAAAGTATGGCCACCAAAAAATGTTGACACATAAAAATTGCATACAGAGTATAATATAAAAACTTTTTGGATATACGATTCTAATTGACCAACAGTGACTTTTACACGGATATTTTTAATGTCGATTTTTGATATAAAAAATTTAACCACCTATAAAGTTTGACACAAAAAAGTTGACCACAAGAATATTTTTTTAACATTTTAATTTTGATGCAAAATTTTTTGTAAAATTAATCTCTATAACATTAAAAAATAGGGAAAAAAGTACCACATATTATGAAATGTTTTTATTTTTTTTTTAATATTCTCGTGGTCAATTTTTTGGTGCCAAAGTTTATGGTATTTAAATTTTTTGTGTCAAAAGTTGACATTAAAAATATTCGTGTGAAAATCACTGATGGTCAAATAGAATCGTATCCAAGAAATATTTTTAAATTATAGTCTGTATGCAACTTTTATGTGTCAATATTTTTTGGTGGTCATACATTTGTGGCGAACTCTTGGTGGCAAAATCTCTGGTGACGTAGTTTTTCGATGGCGTAAGTCATATCTTCCTATGAAGAAACATTTTATCAATAGTTTGTCCCTGGGACTTATGCATTGTTATCGAATAAGATAACATTAGTGGAATTTGTGTTCTGCTGCATTATATTTTCTTATGCGTCCCTGACAAAAAAAAATCGACTTTTCGATTTTTTAAGGTGCTCAAGCGTTTTTGGGTACTACTTTATGAAAAAAAAAGCCCCAGGTAAACCGCATCTAAAAATATTTAGTCGTTGGACAGCGACAAAGCGTTTTCGATTTTTGAAAATTGGTTCAGGAGCGTCGGGGGAGATTACAGCTACTAAATTTAAAAGGCAACAAAAAAATAAAACTTCGGGGGGTATTTCATAGTTTTTTTGGTCACTAAAAACGATGGAATCATTTATTTTGAATTATTTCTTTAAGGCAAAAAGTTATGAGCTAATTTTGGTCTTAAAAATATCAAAAATTGGACAGTTTTTGACGTCAAAAACATGCTGCGGACTAAAAAATGTTTAGAAATTATTTCAAAAAGGCATTCCGAACGTTCAATGGGTCACTAAAGACGATGAAATCGGTTATTTTTATTTATTCTTGACGGATTCAGAGTTATGTGCCAAATATTGTAGCTTAATTTTTCAAATTTAGCATTTTTTTAAGTTAAATGACTGTCAAGCGTAAAGATAACTTTTCTGAACGTCTAGAAAGGTAAATTATCATATTTTTGTGTTTTTCTAACTAGCGCAGAATTAATTGCTTAGATTTTTTTAAGGGTGCTAGTTTAGTTCAGTGTTACCACAATGTCATAAAATATGGGTTTCAGGCAATTTTCCTGATAATGCTGTCATCTTAAAATTCAACCAAAATACTTCTAGTTGGTCTCATTTTTTTGTATAAAATACACCTTTTAATCCCCGTAATCCGCAATTTTTTATCACTGGTTCTCTCATCGTAATAGTTACTAAACCTAAGGCCCATTTTTGGCAAAAAATGACCAATTTTTAAATTGGTGCTGAAATTTTAATTTTTGATAAAATTGAGTTTTATTGTTCTCAACAACTTTTTGTAAGTTCAAAAGTTTCAAAAATTTCTTACTCGTCCAGTATTTGATATTTCCGAGATATCGTTCTACAAATTTAATTATAAAGTATGAATTTTTTTTTAAAACCTCAAATTGAGACTCTGTCTTTAAATTATCATATCTAATAAACGAAAAATTGAAAAGAAACAAGTAATAAAATTTTGGAAACTTAAAGTTTATACAAAATTTTTGAGACCTATAAGTCCTATTTTTAATGAAAATTTCAATTTTTGCTGCAACTTAAAAATTAGTCATTTTTTGCCAAAAATGGGCCTTAGGTTTAGTAACTATTACGATGAGAGAACCGGTGATAAAAAATTGCGAATTACGGGGATTAAAAGGTGTATTTTATACAAAAAAATGAGGCCAACTAGAAGTATTTTGGTTGAATTGTAAGATGACAGCATTATCAGGAAAATTGCCTGAAACCCATATTTTATGACATTGTGGTAACACTGAACTAAACTAGCACCGTTAAAAAAATCTAAGCAATTAATTCTGCGCTAGTTAGAAAAACACAAAAATATGATAATTTACCTTTCTAGACGTTCAGAAAAGTTATCTTTACGCTTGACAGTCATTTAACTTAAAAAAATGCTAAATTTGAAAAATTAAGCTACAATATTTGGCGCATAACTCTGAATCCGTCAAGAATAAATAAAAATAACCGATTTCATCGTTTTTAGTGACCCATTGAACGTTCGGAATGCCTTTTTGAAATAATTTCTAAACATTTTTTAGTCCGCAGCATGTTTTTGACGTCAAAAACTGTCCAATTTTTGATATTTTTAAGACCAAAATTAGCTCATAACTTTTTGCCTTAAAGAAATAATTCAAAATAAATGATTCCATCGTTTTTAGTGACCAAAAAAACTATGAAATACCCCCCGAAGTTTTATTTTTTTGTTGCCTTTTAAATTTAGTAGCTGTAATCTCCCCCAACGCTCCTGAACCAATTTTCAAAAATCGAAAACGCTTTGTCGCTGTCCAACGACTAAATATTTTTAGATGTGGTTTACCTGGGGCTTTTTTTTTCATAAAGTAGTACCCAAAAACGCCTGAGCACCTTAAAAAATCGAAAAGTCGATTTTTTTTTTGTCAGTCTAATAATGTACGTGTTAGTAGAATTATTCGGAAACAAATTTTTATATAAATATGGTCCTCGGTAATTGTCAAATTCTACCATAATTGCTTCTGGTAATTGCGGCGGTGAATCATTGTCAGAATAAATTATTTCTCTGACATAACCTAAAGTACCATTGATTAAACCTCCAGCAGTCCATAAGTTTGCCCTTAACATAACACGACAATTTTTAGATAAATATAGGATATTTTGGAATCCTGAAGCTTTTTCATCCGAACAACGAATGGCTATATTGGGTACATTTGTTCCTACAATGTGAGCTACTGGGTTTCCTGTGTTTTTTAAATATTTTTCGTTGTGTGCATCTACTTCTGTGCATTTCGGGTATAAGTGTATTGCATTTTCAAATAAATCTAATTCATTTTTTGGTATTATGATTTTCCGTCTGTTATGTAATGCTTCATAATTTTCTTATTGCTGTATCTCCTACAGGTGTTAATTGATTATAATCACCGAATAAGTAGATTATTAATCAACCGAATGGTTCATTAATTTCATTGGCGAAAATTTCTCTACACCGTGATTCTATTTGGTATAAAGTGCGTAAACCTATCAGACATTTCGTCAATTATCAAAAATTTCAAATTTTTTTAATCTGATTGTAATTTTTTTGCTTTTTGATTTTCTAATAAATATATATTCTAAAAAATACGTGTATGTTAGTGTCGCATTCAGTTTTAATCCAAAAAAGTAATTATTAACAATTACAAATTATTTAAACAATTAAAAATTGTTTCATCAATTACCTGTATAATTTTTATTGTAATTGAGCTTTAAATTCGTATTCAGGGCATGCAAAAATATATGTAACTTAGTGTCGCACTCACTTTTGATCCAAAAAAGTAATTATTAACATTTACAAATTGTTTAAACAATTTAAAATTATTTAAACAATCGCCTGCATAATTTTTATCGAAATTTAGCTTTAAATTCGTATCCAGGGTATAAAAAAATATATGTAACTTAGTGTCGCACTCAGTTTTGATCCAGAAAAGAAATTATTAACATTTACAAATTGTTTAAACAATTAAAAATTGTTTAAATAATTCATCTAAAGTATTAAATATTAAAAATTTATGTAGTGTAAGTTAAATTATATTAGAAAGTTTTGCTTAACTCACAAATTTTTGAAGCTTGTTAACATTTACAACTCGATTTTGCTTAATTTTGGGCTAATTTTGTAATAATTTGTTAATAACAATTAATCTGCCACTTTTAAGTCAAAATAGGCCCCGGATTTGGATTTAGCAGGTCGAAAAACATATAATACACCTATTTTTATCCTAAAAAAAAAAGTGGGTTACGAAATACATTGGTAGCGCTTCGACTAAATGAAAATTTTAATTATTTGGCCTTAAAAAATTTTCCAATTTCCCTAAATGGCCCACAGTGTGGCAAAATGGACAAAAATCGCTATTGGACTGAGTTTTTGAGCTATCGGCTTGAAACCTATTTTGAACGGCTTTAAAATAAGCCGGGTTTCGGCCTCACTGCGAATTTTTCAAATTTTTTATTTTTAATAAGCCTATTTACACGAGCTCAATCTATTCATTTATCGAAATTTTCACTTTCTACATTTTTTGCACTTTAAAACAAACGGGAAAGGACCCCGCACAAACCTTATGGGATTCGGGTTTCGGCGGAATTGGCTGAATTTTTTGTATTTTGTACATTTCGTCATCCTGAGCAAAAGTCTCAATAGGTACGAAGCTCCAATATGCTTTCTTCGGCTCCCACAAAGCTCCAAAGCTCCACAGATCCAACTTTATTTACTACTGAAAAAAGGCATATTTTATTTTTTAATGCATCTTTTGATAAATAAAAGTATATAGTCTTACTTTTTTGAGGTTGCTAAATTCAAATCTGATGTCAGAAAAATGATATTGACAGTTGACAGCTGTCAACAAGTTGTCAAACGGTAATTTATAATCGGGGTTTATGAAACCATTACACATATATATTTTTTTGCTGTCGCTAAATTCAAATCTGATGTCAGAAAAATGTTATTGACAGTTGACAGCTGTCAACTAGCTGTCAAACGGTAATTTATAATCGGGATTTATGAAACCAGCACACATATATATTTTTTTGCTGTCGCTGAATTCAAATCTAATGTCAGAAAAATGATATTTACAGTTGACAGCTATTACTGTTTGAAAATATGTTGGCAACTGTCAACTGTCAACATTAATTTTTTGACATCAGATTTAAATTCAGCAAACCATAAAAATCCATATATTATTGTTGATTTTATAAATACCAATTGTTAATTACTTTTATGTTGAAAACAAGTTGACAACGGTCAACTGTCATAATTAGTTTTTTGGCATCAGATTTGAATTCAGCGATGTCAAAAGCATATATATAAATATGTACTGATTTTTGAAATCCCGATTACTTATTATCGTTTGACAGCTAGTTGGAAGCAGTGAACTGTCAATATCATTTTCCTGATATCAGAATTGAATTCAGCAATATCAACAGCATATACATATGTGCTGATTATTTAAATCCCGATTTTTTATTACCGTTTGACAGCTAGTTGACAGCCGTTAACTATCAATATCATTTTTCTGACATCAGATTTGAATTCAGCGACAGAAAAAAAAAAATGTGTACTGGTTTCATAAACCCCGATTATAATTTACCGTTTGACAGCTTGTTGACAGCTGTCAACTGTCAATATCATTTTTCTGACATCAGATTTAAATTTAGCGACCTCAAAAACGTAAGACTATATACTTTTATTCATCAAAAGATGCATTAAAAAATAAAATATGTCCTTTTTCGTTAGTAAATAAAGTTGGATCTGTGGAGCTTTGGAGCTTTGTGGGAGCCGAAGAAAGCATTTTGGAGCTTCGTGTCCATTGAGACTTTTGCTCAGGATGACGAAATGTACAAAATACCAATTTCGCCGAAACCCGAATCCCATAAGCTTTGTGCGGGGTCCTTTCTTTGTGTCAATTCTGCATTCTATACATAAAAATTAAAAAACATTTTTCAGTCAAAAAATATTAAATAATAATTTTTGCATATTTTCACACCAAACCTAAAAGAGTTTTTTGTTACGCAGAAAAGATTGAATGTTTATTTAATTCTTTAGAGAGGAATTATTTTGAGGTTAATTCTTTTAAAAAAAATTATTTTTGTTTTTATTCTGTTCAAAAAGAATTAAATCAAAAATAAATCTTTTTAGAAGAATTAACCTCAAAATAATTCCTCTCTAAAGAATTAAATAAACATTCAATCTTTTCTGCGTAACAAAAAACTCTTTTAGGTTTGGTGTGTTAGTATTTCGCATAAAATTCATTTTTAGTACATAGGCTAATTAAAAATAAAAAAATATGAAAAATCCGCAGTGAGACACGAAAGCAGGCTAATATTAAAGTCGTTCAAAACAGGTTTCAAGTTGATAGCTCAAAAACTTAGTCCAAGGGCGATTTTTGTCCATTTTGCCACACTGTGTGGCGGGACATAAAAACGTGAAGAGGAACTTTCTATATTGCCTACAAATTATCAAGGTTGAGAAAAACGTTTTAAATTATAAAATTATTTGTACCCTAGCATATTTTCCGATTTTCCAATATGGCGGTACAAAAAACTCGAAAAAAGGAACTTTCTTGAATTGGTAAATTAACTTACTAAATAAATAAGTACACATATTGCTATCAAATAAAATTAAATATGTTTTATATTTGTATAAACATTGGTTCTTAAAGAATCATACAGTTAAAAGTTGCGAATAAGTATATAAATGCTTTCTAATCAATTGTTTTTTTAATTTTTCTTTTATAAAAAGCATTTTTTGCAAAATTGTAACTAAACTATTAAGAATTAATAATGATATAAATTAGGAACTTTTGTGATAAATCTATAATTAGTATCTCTTATATAAACATATTTGCCATCTATTTGTGAGGTTTCAACTGCTATAAGCTCTTCAACATTCATTTTTTTTAAATGTACTGATGTTATAATCGGTTCTACATTAATTTTGCGGCATATGGTGTATTCTTTTTCATTTTCCTTATCAAAAATAAAGTCTATAATTTTGATGAACCCATTATTTTTTGTATAAGCAAACGTTGAATCAGCTCGTTACGTTGCTTTCCCTGCAAAGGGCATTTGATCATTTGAAAATATGATTCTGAAATTTTTTCTGATAATTGCAATCGCTATATTCATTCGTTGTCAACTGTTTTTTTAGCTCCAAAGTATTTGACAGCAATTCCTTTAGTTGTTTTATTACCATTTTCTTGGTCCGCCATATTGACAAATTGGAAAATATTGGGGCTAAAAAATGAAAATTTTCATTCATAAAAACGTTTTTCTCAACCCCGAAAACCCCCAGGTAATGTAGAAAGTTTTTATTTTCATGTTTTAGGTCCGCCATATTGGAAAATTGGAAAAATATGTTGGGGCAAAAAAGTTAAAATTTTCATTAATATAAACGTTTTTCTCGACCCCAAAAACCCCCAGGTAATGTAGAAAGTTTTTATTTTCATGTTTTAGGTCCGCCATATTGGAAAATTGGAAAATATGCTGGGGCTAAAAAATGAAACCCCCAGGTAACGTAGAAAATTTCTATTTTCATGTTTCTTGGTCCGCCATATTGGAAAATTGGAAAATATGTTGGGGCTAAAAAATGAAAATGTTCATTCATAATAACGTTTTTCTCGACCCCAAAAACCTCCAGGTAATGTAGAAAGTTTTTATTTTCGTGTTTTTTGGTCTGCCATCTTGGAAAATTGAAAAATATGCTGGGGCTAAAAAATGAAAATTTTCATTCATAATAACGTTTTTCTCGACCCTGAAAACCACCAGGTAATGTAGAAAGTTGCTATTTTCATGTTTCTTGGTCCGCCATATTGGAAAATTGTAAAATTGGAAAATTGTTTTGTGTGAAAAATTAAAAACTTTCCATCCAAAATACATTTTTCTTGCCCTAAAAAATCTTCTTGTAATGTGAAAAGTTGATTTTTAAAGTTTTTAGTCCGCCATCTTGGAAAATCGGAAAATATTTTGGGTTGAAAAATTAAATATTTTCCACCCAAATAGTATATTTACGGCTCGTGTCCAGAAAAGTGAAGAATGGCCCAAATTGCACGTAAATTACCTTCCGAGGCGAAGCCGAGGGTGGTAAACTGCGATTTGGGGCATTCTTTATTTATGGACAAGGGTCGTATAAAATTTTTCTGCGACAGTAGCGAGAAAATTCGAAAATTCGTACTTTCGTGGCTACTGTACAGAAAATTCATTTTTTTCGCCTTAAAAAACCTCCTTGTAATGTGAAAAGTTGATTTTTTTAAGTTTTTAGTCCGCCATCTTGGAAAATTGGAAAATATTTTGGGTTGAAAAATTAAATATTTTCCACCCAAAATTCATTGTTCTTGTCCTAAAAAATCTTGTAATGTGAAAAGTCGAGTTTTTCAAGTTTATAGTCCGCCATCTTGGAAAATCGGAAAACATGTTGGGTTGAAAAATTAAATTTTTTCCACCCCAAATTCATTTTTCTCGCCCTAAAAAATCTCCTTGTAATGTGAAAAGTTGATTTTTTCAAGTTTTTCAATCCGCCATCTTGGAAAATTGGAAAATATTTTGGGTTGAAAAATTAAAAATTTTATTAATAAAAATGTTTTTTTCAACCTCAAATACCCCTAGGTAATGTGAAAAGTTCTTTTTTATTCGTAAATATGAAAATTATGAATATTAAAATTTAAAAAAATGTAATTTTTTGATGAGGAGCTAGATTTTTCGCTATCATTTTTAAATGTGCGTACTAAATGGGCTGCAAATTTAATCAGTTCGTCCTTGTCTCATTTGAGACCATCTGTGAAATTTTGAAGTCAATCAATAATATAGTTAAGGAGCTATCGTGTTAACAAACTCGACATTCTGTCGCGGGAATAGACTGAGCTCGCTCAGAGCTTCGCTCAGTCTAATTATCAATTCATTTATTTAACTATTATTTCAAAACTCAAAATAGAATAAAAAAATAATTTAGAATCATTACCTATTTAAATATTATTTTTAAAATAAATTAAATTTCATAAATAGAAGTCCTACTTATATATAAAAGAGAAAACAAGAATAAAATCACTAATCGAAATTCTATTCATTGTATATGAGTAATTTTTTGAATATTTAACTTCTGAAATCGTATATTAAACCAAAGGACAATATCTAAAAAATAGTACACACAAAAAAATCCCGTGCGGCGTCAGCCCGAAGCTGGGTTGCTGCTCCATATATTACAATGCTTTTGTTGCATGTTATTTCAGACTTCGTGCACCTTCGTTCCGTGAGAAAAATGCACGATATTTCCGTGCTGCCTGAGCCCGGAATATTAAAGAGGTAACGCGCATGATCATACGAGAGCACGGTAGTATATACCGTGTAATAAAAAATAAACATAGTATTTTGCCGGCACGCACGTTGTATATTGTATATAATATTTATTGGTTATATAAAATTATAAAAAAAGTGAACAAATAAAATATTTATTTAATATTTTCTATAATTAAATTAAATAAATATGGAGAATTTCTTTTGCAAATATAACGAGTTTGAGTATTTGAAGTGTCAGTTTATTGGTAAGTAAAAGTGCAAAATGCAATTTATTACCAAAGCTATTGCTATTTTGTTAAGAATCTGTATATACACACTTTAATTATTTATGCATTATAAATGAAAAATATGTAAATAATGGACAATTGTTTTAAATAAAAGTTTATGTACTATTTTTTTTGCAATTATAGATAACGGAGTAAGTAATGAGAGTTTTTATGATTTAGAAAGTGAAATATTATTTAGATTAATAAAAGATCCAATGAAACTGAATACATTTTTGAACCTATATTCGAGTGAAAAAATAGTGTTTACAAACTCCAAATCTGAAGTGAATACTATTCCTACTGATCCTCAAACATCATCTGAAGTAAATCCTTCTAGTCCCATCAACTTAATTAATGAAGAAACATTTGCAGAATTGAATATAGAAAATAATTTTCTAAATGATTCTGCATCATCCGAACAACCAACATTAAATCCACATTTATCTCCTAATCATTCATTAATATCAGAACAATCATTTGAAGCTGAAGTTAACGAGTCAGAAGAAATTTTAAATATAATTGACAGACGTAAAATCTATTTATTTCTATATATATAAATTATTTTATTAAAAAAAAGTATATTTAATTTTGTAAAAAACTTAGAAATTGCTTCATGAATTCAGATAAATATTTTGAATTATTTTAGAATCCTATATCTTATATTTTTTATTTTGGTAGAAATTGTTATGTAGAAAAATATTAATTAAATTTTTAGATGGGTACAAGGAAAATGATTTGTTGCGCTTATTGATTGGAAGACTGGACGGTAGAGAAATATTAGGCAGATATGCCTCAGATAAAACTGTTGAATATGAAAATTTAAAATATATCACAATTTATCATGAAGCGAACAAAGATAAAAAAGAATATTAGTAAGATTTTAACATATTTGACAATTATTTTTTTTTTAACATATTTGTAATTATTTTTAACAAAAATTTTTTTCTTCACATTATTTATTCTTAGCATATAAATATATCTATGACAATTTATTCAGTTAATCTATAAATAACTGAAGTGTGTATTTTATTTAAGTTTATTTTTTTTTTACAAATCATGCTCAGCTAGATTTTTTTGGTTGCATTTTCAACAAATTAGTTGAATTTGTAATCAAAAAAATGTAATAAAATAATATTGGTTATCGATACTATTATAAAATAAAAACAAATAATTTTTAATTTTGTTGTAGCATAGATAAAACTATTTTTTTGAAGCTAAAAAAGGAAATCATTGAACTCTTTCCAACGGAAGCTATTGTCAATTTGTATACTCCTTACGATCCAAAGACAGAGTACGGCCCAACTGGAACTCTCTATGAATATTGGAAAGATGTTAGGGGAAGACTTGTTTTAGCTAAATTATTTACTTATAAAAAAAATAGAAAAAGATTGCCAACTGGACAATTAGTAGAATCAGGTATTTAATCATATAATCATATAATGTTGACAATTAATTTTTTTTTAATTTATTTTTTATTTTCAGACATAACAAAATTTATTGAAAATAAAGATTTTAACACATTAACAGACAAAAACCAAGATAAATACGGCGTTGACCAGATTATATCTACTTGGAAAAATACTTTTGCCCAAAGAGCTACAGTCCGTAGAAGAAAAACAGTAACGTCTACTTATGTAACAAACTATTTTAGTTATTTCCCATGCTTGCGTCCTCCAATAACTATAATTCTGGTGTGTATAAAGCAGTAATAACCAAAACATAAATTACAATAACAAAATAGTCTAATAAGAAAATAAATTTTTATTTTTATAGTTAGAAGCAGACTTTAATGTTTATATGACAGGGACTCTCCCAAAACTTATACCACATCAGCAAATTTTAACTGACTTTTCTAATAGATTAGACAAAATTTGGCCACTTTTATCTGATTGTGTTGTTAGTTATATCACAAGCAAAAAAAGTAAGGTTGATACTATCATTAAACTTATAGAAACATATCAAGACTTAGAAGTTATAGGTAAGATGTATTTTTTAACAAAATTTTTTTTGTGAATAAAATAATCATTTTTTTTTTAAATAAATAAATAAATTAAAATATTAATTTTTTTAATTTCAGATCCTTGTAGATCATTAGTTTCGTTGTTTATAGTATTTCATCATCTAGCATCTACGAAAAAATTTAAAGTTGGAGGCAGTAAATCTAAGGAATATAAACTATTAACAAAAGGACAAATAGTCGACTCGTTTATTCTACATGTTAAGGTATTGCCAAAGCTGAATAAAATAAAACTGCATGTAAAAGCTCTATTTTATTCTTAAATATGTATATTGAAATCTCTTATTGCATGCAATCATATTCAAGTGTCTGAAATTTTAATTTTTTGAATAAATTTTAAAAATATTGAATTTTTTGTTATATATTTTAAAATACTTTTTTTCAGGATTTAAGTGAATTACAGACACGTCAAACAGATATAGCAGCCTTACATAAACTGGGTCAACTACCTTTATTTCCTTACGTAATTGTGGTTGGAGAGCTTACAAATATTATTGCCTGTTATTTATTCATTAACGATCAGAAATTTACTTATGAAGATCCAATTAAAGCTGTTGAAGCTTGCTTGAAATGTTTGCTCGCATTAGAAGAACTTCCATATATGAGCGATTTCATGTGGAAGTTCATTATAAGAATTATTTTTGAATTTGATTATTGTCTCCCAGTCACAAAAGTAAATAATTTGATAACAGAAGTTAAAAAAACAGCAAAATATTGTATTTTAAAAAAAAATAATAATATAATTATTTAGTATTTTATGTATAGATAATTTGATATAGGTATAAATCTTTTTAATGCCATTAAAGTATTTTAAACTATCGTGATTCTAATAGATTTTAATAGAAAGTTTAACAAAATTTAATGTTTAAATAATTTTATAACTAGAATGTGATTATTAATTTGTATAAATATTAACATATAAGATACGTACATTTACCAATATTGTTTTAAAGTACTGTTAAAACATTTTTTTATAAGCGTTTCAAAATGGAAGATTTATTTATTATAGATCAACTTTTAGCATTTATACTTGTTATGTATACGCAATCGTCAATAACACGTATGGCTGTTCAGATAATTGTCGAAAAATTTATTAGTTTTTTAATATATATTTTTCTAAGTTCTATAAAAAAAGATATTCTGTATCTTCTAAAAGAAAGCTTTAAAGAACATAATGAAAAAATGGAATATTTGAATGATAAACAGAAACTTAAAAAACTAACAGATCATCTTTTTGAAACGCTTCATGATGGAATAGTAAAATGCTTTAATGATCATTCTAATATTTTAAGTTCTGTAGAAACTGAGTACAAAAGATTTCAACTTTTAAGACCCAAAGGTCTTATAGCTTATCAAGAATTTATTATAGGCAATGAAATTCAGGAAGTTTATGTTAATGACGATCTTGCCTTAAATTCTAAACTATTATATGGTGTAGCTGTTCCTCTTAGGGAAACTTTAAAATTATTTTTAGAAATTCCGGGTATTTTTAAAGCGACTATAGATTATATGAATCGTTTAAAAAATAATTGTAATTTTGTTGAAAATATTATTCAGACAGACTTTTGGAACAAAACATACGCAAGAAGTGATAAATTAATATTACCCCTCTATTTGTATTTTGATGATTTTGAAGGTGGTAATGCACTTGGTAGTCATGCGGGGAAAAAAAAATTTGGATGCATGTATGTATCAATTGCATGTTTACCACCTCATATAGCATCTCGCCTAACCAGTATATTATTTGCAAATATCATTTACTCTGAAGACAAACAAAACTGCAGCAATAAAAATATGTTTTCAAAAATTATTGAAGAATTTAACTTTTTAAAACATGAAGGCATATGTATAAACTTGAATGGAAAAGCAATAAAAGTTTATTTTCAATGTGTTCTTATACTAGGAGATAATCTCGGTCTGAATCAAATATTAGGTTTTGTTGAGAGTTTTAAAGCAAATTATTTTTGTAGAATTTGTCGTGTCCACAGAGATGTGGCAGCCAAAATGATAGAAGAAGATAATAATTTGCTCAGAAACGTCGAAAATTATGATGCAGACGTAGCTATCAACTCAGTTACAGATACAGGGATAAATGAAAGCTGTGCATTCCATTTAATCGATGGATTTCATGTCACAAAAAATTTATTACTTGATATTATGCACGATATGTCAGAGGGTGTGTGTGTTTATGTAATGCGTGCTATAATTTATAACTTTATTTATGAAAAAAAATATTTTACTTTGGGAACCTTAAATAGCAGAATTCAAAGTTTCGATTTTGGCAAACATGAAAAATCAAATAGGCCTCCAGTTATATCTTTTAATAATGAAAAAAATAAATTTAATTTAAAAATGTCATCATCAGAGATGATATGCCTTGTAAGATATTTTGGCTTAATTATTGGAGACCTAGTTCCGGAAGGTGATAAATACTGGTCAATGTATATTTGCTTAAGACAAATTATGGTTATAATAATGTCACCTAAAATAATAAGGCAAGATATCGTTAGACTAGAAACATTAATATCAACGTTGAACCGACTGTACGTAACTTTTGTTGGGAAGCTAAAACCTAAGTTCCATAATATGGTACATTATCCACGACTATTGTTAGCTAATGGTCCTCTAGTACATTTCTGGAGCATGAGAAACGAATCAAAACATGCAGAATTAAGAGCTACGGTAAAAAATATTAATACTAATAAAAATGTTTTAAAAACCTTGGCCATTAAGCAAATGCTAATAATGTGCGAAATGATGCATTCCCTAAAACTTGCTAAAACTATTAGATTAGGCTCGAAAGAAACACAAAAAAAGAAATTAGAAGAAATTAAGTTGGACCCTAGAATTTTTTTCCCTAATATAAATGACCCAGACTTAATTGAAAGTTTTAATAATGTGGAGATAAAAGGTACTTTGTACACTAAAGGAACAATTTTAGTATCTGAAATAACTGAAAGAGGAAAAATTTTTGGTGACATTTTAAAAATTTTTAAAATTAAGGATGATATATTTTTTTTTTTAAGAACATATGAAGAAGTTACGTATAGTAAGCATTATCAAGCTTATATTGTTCAATTAAATCAAGAAAAAAATATTATAAAAAATGTTAAGGATTTGCTTGAAACACCACCTTGTTTATTAATAGAAAAAAAAAATATTTCTTTTATTGCAACTAGATATTAATTGATAATTAATAAGTTATATAATTTATATAAGTATAATATCATATTTAAGAATAATAAGTAACTGATTATTAATATTAAGATGTATTCTTTTAATTATTTTTTTTAATTACTTCAAAGCTTGTAACTTTATTTTACTAATTTTTCAATAAAAAATTGTTCAATCAACATGTGATTAAATAGTATTTTTAAATGATCCTAAACCATAAATAAAATTTTACTTTCAGACAAATTGTTTAAAAAATCAGGGCTTGAAATCCATCTTTTAATTCCCAAAATTAAGGTACGAAATTATATATTAAAGCATGCTTATTAAAATCCTTTTTTGGGTTATACGCGCTCTTTTTGTAATTTAAATTAAATAAAATAAGCCTTTTTATCAATTTTAATTGCATAGTGTATTATAAAAATATTAATTAATAGCGCGCATTATAAAAATCAAAATAATTTGACTCTATAACATTACCGTCATTTTACACGAATTAACTCGGTATTATTATTATTATTTTCTAAATATTTCTGGGCGTCAGCAGCCCGGAAATAATTGAGGAGCTGCACGATAATATTGGTAGTATACATCACAGGGGCTCGGGCTCAAGGAATACAGGATTTTTTTGTGTGTAAGATAATTATTTTTCTCAAAATAAACCTCTAATGAAAATATTTTTTTTTTCTTTTTATTATAAAAATTCTTTAAATAAGTAGTTTATTTAATAGTATATTACGACCTATGTCCAGAAAAATAAAGAATGGCTCATATGCAGGTAAATTACCTTCCGATAACGGTAAACTGCAATTTGGGGCATTCTTTTTTTATGGCCAAGGGCCGTATACAATTTTTCTATGTCAGTGGCGAGAAAACACGTATTTGCCGGACGCGCAGCGGTCCTTTTATGGTTACTGTTCAGAAAAATAATTTTTTTGGATTTTTCAGTCATTTTTAAAATTAATTTGCATTTGATGAATAAATTACGCGATCGAAAAAAAGCGTTTCCTCCCTACTGAGAAAGAAAAATGCTTTTTATCCATGGGAACAAAAGAAGAATACCCCAGATCGCAGTTTGCCATCCTCATCTTCACCTTGGATGCTAATTAACGGGCGATCTGGGTCATTTTTTTTATTCTGCTCCCTTGCTTAAAAATCTACTATTAAAAACTTATATTCAAATTACAACTTTTATACAGGCTAAAGTTTAGTTTGTTCATTAAGGAAACTAGCGTAGTCATTGGTCAATCTTGTTTGATAGTTAAGGAACAGCAAATCAATATACTAGTTTTCTTAAGTAAATAATAAAAAATTAGTCCGTATAAATGCTGACAGTATAAACTATTTAATAGCTAACGACTTAAAAATTTTCCATTCAGGATTATTTGTTATTTCAACAAAAAATAATTAAATATAAAAAAGAAGAATTTTATTTTAATACTTAATTTTTTTTCAGCTTAAAAAAAAGAAACGAAAAAGGATTCATCTATACTGACGTTAAAGGTTTCAAAAAAAGGTTTAATGAAAAGCAATGGAGAAGGTTGTGCAACGAATACGATTGTCAAAAGGAAAGTAAAAAAGAAGGCTTGTGTCAAAATTATTACAATCAAATATTGCTTCAAACATCTCAAAAAAGTATGATCCGAAAACATTTCTTCTCTTAAATCAAAAAATTATTAAAATTTTAAATTTATTTATTTGATGATAAATACTGCACCAAAGAAGTCATCTAAATCTTTATTAAAAAAAATAGATATACTGCCACATAATTATTATCAAAACTTATTCCAAAAACAGAATATGAAAGAAAACGTTGGTTGCATGAAAAATACAAGAAAGCATTTTGTTTTAGATGAAGTATCTTTATATTCATAAAAATAACAATGTTTTATTAAGAGGGCTAGATGTCAGCCATTTTTTCAGCTCTTGACCAATCAGAGACGTGGTAAAATATTAATTTTGGCCACCAAAATACGGCTTCAATTTTCAACTAAATTAAAAAAGAAAATTGCTAAATTAATCTTCATAAAATTAAAAATGTGGCTCTGCTTTTCCAGCCCTCTTATACTTATAGAAAAAGTTCGTTACTTGCAATCAACATCTTACTGTATCACTGTTTTTATTACACTGAAAAGAAATTATTCGCCGTACGCCTTGAATTTTACAGGCGTATACCGTGTTCAACGAGGACGATCTCTTGGCGTAGAACGAACTTGCGTTTCAGGTTTGGATCATTGGCATCAAAAAAATGTATACAGAAAATATTGGGGCCCCCTCTCCAAACGCTTCAAATGCAAGCAAGCTCTACTAGAATTCTAGGCGTAGGGCCAATAATTTTTTTTCAGTATATTGATTTGAGCCAGTTTTACTGTGATTAAACATGACATAATTTTGAAATGGTTGGCTCGCTTCAGCGCGCAGCTGGCTTGCCGCCTAGTATTTTAAAATATGTATGGTATTACTTTCACCACATCATTTATAAACTTACAGACATTCTGATGAAATTGGATTTTTTTTTAGATATTTTGGCCTCTGCACTGACCCGAAGTCTACCCCACGCGAACTCTTTCGTACGCTACGCGCAAAAAAATTTCAGATGCAAAAAAAAGTATCATTTTGACAAATTTTTTCTACTGCTAATTAATGATTTTACATTTTATGTTTGAACAGAAATCATAAATTTAAATTGAACAATATATGAATTGAAGAAAAGAATTTTATCAATTTTTATTAACAAAAAAAATAAAATTTACATAATTTTTTTTTCTTAATGTAAAATACAGGTACAAGTGCTAACAGGTAATATAAATTTATGTAATAAAAAGCTGTATTTATAAATAAATAAATTTTTTTTAAAGAACAATTCGTAACTTGGGTTTGATGATTTTATTGTTACTATATATCAATGTTGCAATTATTAAATACTGCGACGTGCACGTTTCCGCGGGTTAAAACGGCACAAATTTTCATTAATTTTAGCCCGAACAACCGTTACTTATCGCCACAACTTCAATTTTATTATGATTTATTTTGAGTACTTATTTAAACCTGTAAATAAAATAGGATTAATTCTCATGCAATTTGATTACGTAGGTTTATTATTTCAATTATGACCAGGGCAAGTTTTAATTTGGAACACCTTGCTCTCCTAAAATCATATGCCACTGGTTGTTAATAAGTACTTAATAATTTCTATGTTTACTGTAAGATAAGGGATCCGGACTTCGTGCCTTTTCCCCGAACATATACAAGTAATGTTAGTATCTAATGCATTTATTTTAAAGATAAGTTAGTGTGTTAATAGCGGTTACATAGGATGGACGCTTCTCAGGGGTTTATTCCAGATAAGGTCTTTCAACAGCCTCAAGGTCAAATTGAAAGAGCCTTTTACTCTGATTGATTGAGACGCCTTGCCCAAACAATCATCTATCCAGAAAACCCCTACTTATAGCATCCACTTTTAGTGAATTTAATTTTTCAACTTGATTGAACGTGTTATAAAAAAAAAAGAAAAAATAAAATTTAATCGTATTATAAAAAAAGAAAAAAGAAAAAGTAAAATTAATTCCCGTTAACCATTATAAAACTATTTAAATAGATTTTTAGGGCCTTAATTATTAAACGATATCGATTTTGTTTCAATATAACAATTTTATTTCAATAATAAAAAAAAATAAAATAAATATTATTTGAAAATTTTAACACAAAATAAATTTGAAAATCAATCTATTTATTAACTAAGTTATTTTAATTTAACGCAAAAATTTAATTTATCTAAATGAGACTAAGTCCCCTTAAATAAACATAAAAATTTTATTAAAAATATTCTAAGTTCTTTTTTATTTTAAATATGAAAATTATATCAGTCCATTTCACATATAATTAGAGAGAGACGCGGCAAGAGTCCTTTTATATTTTTAAATTACTCTTAAGAGAGTTATTCCCCCCATGTCAATATTCTGATCTCTCATTTATTAGCTCACCTCGGTTTCGCGATGACCGGGTATTCCCCCTCTTATTATAATTGCGTAATGAATTTATTTACATTTATGATTTACATTTTAATTTTGATAAGTAAGTCGGAATTCTTTTATCCCTACTTCTTGCATGATTTTTAATATAGTTTTATTTAAACGTAGTAGTTATAATTTCTATTATGTGTTTATTATTGGAAACTCGCATCGAGTAACGAATATATTGCGTTGCTACAACTCAAAGAATACGAAAAACTCAAAGTTTATCAATGCTTAATAGAAATTCATCGAGTAGTTCAATCGATTAAGTTGTAGCAGCGCAATATATTCGTTACTCGATTCGACTTTTGGTTTTTCTACATTACAATTAGGTATATTTGTTAAAGAAATAGTGGTTACATTGCTAGTAGCGCTGCTACAGTCAAATCCTATTAGAAACTCAGAGTTTATAGTTCTAAAACATAAAATATTGAGCACACAATTCTGCATAATGGTTTCTACACAAATTAATAATATATTAGTAAATAGAATATATTTAAATATAAGCTAAAAGAAAAAATTAAAGTAACTTAGTTTTTATGAAAATGAGTTATATATATTATATATTTTATTTTTATGTACAAGAAAAGAGAGTATTTTGTAAAGAGCTCATATTTAGAGTTTAACTTTTATTGTAGGTCTTTTTAGCCTTTTAACGTGAACTATTTGGGTCGAGTTTGTTCCGACTTTTCGAAGTTTGACATTATTGACGGCAATTAGGAAAGCGGGTGATCATAGCGACGATCAACATGATTTTCGTGAGGGGCGTTCCACGATCGGTGCCATCGAGCAGGTCATGAAGGTGGTTAAACCTAAGGCTAAGTGGGACGATTTGTTACACTCTCTCGATTAGGTATTCAGAGTTCCAGATTATCTGAGAAATATACTCAGAGACTACCTCTGGGACCGATACCTGCGCTGGGACACGCTCGATGGCACAAGTGGTAAAGTATTAAGCTCAGGCATAGCGCAGGGTTCAGTTCTGTGCCCTGATCTGTGGAATGCCTTTTACGACGGCTTGCTAAAGATTGAGCTTCCAGATGGATGCTCCATGATCGGATACGCGGATGATGTTGCTCTAACCATAACAGCTCGAGAGACAGAGTACCAGCAGAATACCTTGGATGAGGTCATGCACCTTATTAATAGCTGGATGTCGGATCACGGACTCAGACTGGCAGTTCGGAAAACGGAGATTGTCATTCTGACCCGGAGACGGGTTGATACCATATTCGGCGTCAGCTTTGATGACGGAGGTAATCCTCATATGATCCAGACCAAACCATCTGTAAAATATTTGGGGGTCTTGTTGGACAACAAGTTGACCTACAATAGACAATTCCAGCAGGCTGAAAAGGCTGGCCTTTTTTTTAAAATTTTTGTCTTTATGTACATTTTTTATGGTAAAATTTTTGTTTTGCCTTTTGGCTCCCTTAAAAATCTAGAGCAAAAAAACTGATTCCAAAATTTTCATTTTTTAAATATTTCAAATTTCCCGCCAAGTCACGTGACCAATCAAAAATCTGATCAAAAATTTGGATTCCGCGGGAAATTTTACATAAGAATACCAATTTTTGTCTATTTTCAAAATTTCTTATTAATTTTACGAATTTTTAAATTTTTACCCAAAATACTTAAAATTTCAAAAAAAATTCATTTATCAAAAAAAGGTTGTTTTATTGATTTTTTCACACTTTTAAACATTTAAAATTTAACTAAAGCAAGAAATATAAACTTTTTTGATACAATATAAGTCAATTAATCTTAAATTTCAAAATTTTAATCATATTTAAAGTTTTTTTTTTCATTTTAATGAATTTTAAATTATTAGAAGTGTGAAAAAATCAATAAAACATCGTTTTTTGATAAATGCATATTTTTTGAAATTTTAAGTATTTTGGTTAAAAATTTAAAAATTCGTAAAATTGACACAAAATTTTGAAAATACACAAAAATTAGTATTCTTATGTAAAATTTCCCGCAGAATCCGAATTTTTGATCAGATTTTTGATTGGTCACGTGACTTGGCGGGAAATTTGAAATTTTTAAAAAATGAAAATTTTGGAATCAGTTTTTTTGCTCTAGATTTTTAAGGGAGCCAAAAGGCAAATCAAAAATTTTATCATGAAAAGTATACATGAAGACAAAAATTTTGGGTATTTCAAAAGTAAAATTGGTTTGTCTGCTGGGGAATTATGAATTCTAGAAGTTGTAACGTATTTACTTAATTTCTCGCGCATGCGCAGCTCGAAAATAATTTTGAACCACGGAATCGGATAGTCAGGGAAATTTCCTATCTAGGTTTAAGAAGAAAACTTTTTTTGCAATAAAATAAGAGTCTGAGACAATTTTTAGTAATTTTTGCGCTCTTAAAATTAAAAAAAATAAAAAGCACAAAAAAAAGTAATTTGGCTGTAAAAAATCAAGGAGAAGACCTAGGAGGCTAAAAATTGGGGAGATAATTTATTTTCGATAGTACTCTGAGGGAAAAATATTTCGGGACCGATTTGATGACCCAAGAATTAGATTTACATACACTTGAGGAATATCGACCCATTAACTTATGAAGAAAGTGAAAATATTCATGAATATATAAAAAACATAGGATATAATGTACATTTTTAAATGAATAGTATTAAAAAAAAGTATTAAATTTTTGTTGAAATAAAGTATAAGGTTTAAAAATATATTTTTTTTTTATAATTTTTTTTTTTATTTTGAGATAAGTGTCCTTTGGGAATCATTGTTTTTGGGAATGGGTTAGTTTGGAAAAATTGTCCTTGAAAAATGGATTGGGAAAAGTATCTCACAACTAATAAAACTTTAAGCTTATTTGCTAATAATTTTTTTTTTTTTATTTAAATAATTTAATTTTTTTATCACAATTATTTATTTTAAATGCAATAATATGAAATCCATTGTTAAATTTTACTAATTATTTAAAAAATAAAATTTTTTTTTATAAATAAAGAAATATAAATAAATAAAAAAATGAAAATTTTTAATTTTCAAGCAGCATCTATATCTATGCCTGCATCTCTTTATAGTTCTTGGCCTTCCATTAATTCTTCTTAAATTAGTATTTCGTCAGATATAGTTCGTATTAAATTGTTATCAAAGTTAAATATATTGTACGTTTTGTATTTATCTATTAATTATATTAAGTTAATAATTTTTTATGTTTTTAATAGTTTTATTTTTACCTGTGTTCCTTAATTCACCTATTATTTCTAAATGTTTTCCTTCATCATAATTTATATCTAATGCATTATTAGTGTAAACATCTATTTTATATCTTTTTTAGTTATTGAAGAGTATAATAAATTTTTATTTTCATTAATTGGGACAAATTTGTTAATTAAATATCCTTCTATTTCTAAAAACATAATTCATATTTAACTGAAATTATTTAAAATGTTAATAAGTTTTATCATATATTTTATTACAGATATCATTTATTAACCATTTATCTGGAATTGTTAATTTTTTAATTGTTTTTTTAATTGTTACATTTCCAATATTTAATCAAAAATCTTGAAACTCTTATTATTTTTGCCGCGTTTTATACCGTCCCTTTTTTCATTAACGAAAAAGAAGATGGAGGTCGGAAGATGCAGAGAACAGCATACGAATTCTAGTGAAACGGTACGAAGTAGTCTGTTAAGTATTCTCCTGTTCTATTTCCTTATTATCAAAATTACGACTCGGCACGAATTTTAAGGAAGCGGCACGAAGTCACGTGAAAAAATTTTCAAGTATGGCTCCTCAACGTCAAATCAGTTGCAGCTTTATCATCATTTATTAAATCGGAGCATCAGTTGAATATCAAGAATTTCAACAAGTTATCTATCAAAATTGTGCAAAAAATAATAAAATTTATTTTTTATAAAGAAGTTTTTTATTTTTTTTTGTGGTGATGGAAGGTGAATTTTAATTAATAAAAAATTACACGACGAACACGCATCATCATTTTTTCATAAAATTCATCAAGTGCGATTTTCTTAAAATCAGAAAATTCATCATCAATTCATCAAAAAATTAAAGCGTTTTCATCGCAGAATTGGCGCGTATTTCTACCGCCCCTACAAATCCTTAAAAAAAAAAAACACGCCATTGCACGCGCATCAGGTATTTTATCAAGTTTACTCAAGAATAGATGAAAAAATTTTGCAACGAGAGAGACAAAGAAAGAAAGCAGGCCCTACCACTGCGCATCAAAAAGCGGCGCAAGAAGTTATACACAGTGATGGCGGCTTCTCTTCGTTGGTAACAACACAAGACATTGAAAATACATGTATATCAAGGGGCCCTGATACTACGCATCAAATTCCTGCGCGAATCAACAGCAGTAAAGCCGCACAGCAGACAACTTTTTTTCATATAAGATAAGTTTTTTATATATATATGAAAAACATTTAAATTTTTTTTATTAAAAATTATATAGAAATTATATAATTCAAGTGTATTAATCTACATATTACACTTGAATATATAAATCTTATAAATTAGATACAAGTGTAAACTCATAGAGAATATCTTAAAATTAAAAATATTATATAAGGGAGTGTGAGTATGTGTGATGTTTATTTTTTTAAGTATAGTTTAAATTCATTTAAAATTTTATTTCTTGAATAATTATTAAAAAATTCATAAAAATTTAATTTTATAGTAAATTAAAATCATTTTTGGCATATCATAAACTTTTAAATTTTAATAACATTTTAAAATTTTTGTATTCATTGAATTGATATTACTAACCTGAAATTGCTAAATTATAAAATATAAACTAATAATATTGATGTTACATAGGAAGAAGACATTTTGAATGCAGCTGATCTGGTTTTGAATGAAACTACCTGGCTAAACTACGGAATACAGCCTTTGCTAATCAAGGAAATTTCCAGTTTGCTGGTCAACAACAGTAGCAGGTCATTGGGAGTCAATTGTATCATTAGGGACAATACTGCGTCACCAGTCTTCGCAAAGTTTTGCTTTTATTTTTTAACTCTTTAAATATTAATAATTAATTTTAAAATTGTATATATTGATTAGTGTAGAAGCATAAATGCTGTATGTTTTGATATTTATTAGTGCATATTTTTGAAATTATTATAGTTTAGTTGTAGTAATTTCAGGAGTAAGGATATCAATTCTAGCGCATTGATATGCAGCTCTAATTGTTAAACTGAAACTAGATTTCTATTAATTGAATTTAATTTTTTTTGTTTTTGTTAAATACTGTTTTACTGTAAATTCATAATTTTGTTATCGAAGAATGTTATATTGCTCAGATTATAATTTTGGTCATCGATGACCAACATATTGCTTATGAATCATATTTCTTGGTATCGATGACTGATATATTGCTTAAAATTTATAATTTATGGTATCGATGAATATTATACTACCTTATATTGTAAATTTTCTTATTCGATACATGTTTTAATACGTGATGTTAAATATTTTTTATTTTTTTCATATATAATCTAAGCAAAAATATTTTACAATAGTAATTTTTTCTTCGATACTTGCCATACTATTTTGATGGTAAATTTCAATTTTGCTAAATTGTATAAATGAATTTAATTTGTTTAAAATTCTAAAAAGCAGCATTTTAGTTTTAAGTTTAGCTATACTTTAAGTTTAAGTTTAAGTAAATACTCGTCACATAATGGCGTCAATAATCCTTGAGCAAGCTCAAATATATCCTCGTATCAAAGGTGCATATGCAGCCTTTGAGAAAGACCCTGAAGCCATGTCAGTGTCTGCATGTAAAGCTCGCATGAGCCACTTAGAGAAAACTTGGTCTACTTATGATCAAAATAACATGTTATTAATAAATCACAAAGATTACCCAACATTAGGTGACCAAACCTATATTAAAAATAACCATTTTTCTCAGGTGGAAGAGCTTTATATCCAAAATATGTGTCAATTTCAAACATATTTAGATCAAAATCTCCCTAATAATCCAAATTCGGAACCTCAAACACAGCTTAGACCCCACATAGTAACACTTGATAATGAAAGGTTACCACCCTTGAATATACCCCATTTTAGCGGTGATTATACTACTTGGGAAGCCTTTAGGGACATGTTTACATCCTCAGTAATTAACAGAAAGAATTACTCAAATGTAGCAAAATTGCACCAGCTAATTTCAGTTTTGGAGGGTGATGCAGCCACTATAGCTGCTTCATACCAGCCAACTGATGCAAATTTTGAAATTATTTGGAATAAACTTAAAGAGAGATATGAAGTCAAAAAAAGACTTGTTCATGCTCATATATCAAATCTTTACTCTCTTAAACCTATTACCAAACCTTCAGCTTTTGATTAAAAAAAAATTCTTTCTGGTATTACTACCCCGCTATCAGCTTTAAAAGGTTTAGGTAGACCAGTAGATTCTTGGGATGACCTTATTGTTTTTCATGTTTTAAATCTTCTAGATAGTGATTCGCGAAAACATTGGGAATGGTATTATAATACCCATTGTAACAATCCATCCCCTACTACCCCCAATGATACTGCAAATGTTACTGTTAATGTAAAAGCCACTTCTGAACCTCCTACTTTAAAAATACTGTTAGAATTTATAGAAAATCAAATTAGTATTTTAGAATCAATTGAAGAAGCTGGTAATAGTAGTACTAATAAACAGTTAACTGATTTCAATAAAAATAAAAATGCAAATGTTTCTACTAATTCAGCTAAAGTTTTTGCCACAAATTTAACGCAAAATAAGTCTTCTACATCTAATCAAAGTACAAAAATAGCTTATATGCAAAGCTAACCACTTTTTTTCATATTGTTCAGAATATACAAGTAAAACACCCAAGCAAAGACAAGAAATTGTAGCTAAAAAACATAGATGTTATAATTGCTTAGGTCCTCATTTTATAGCTGATTGTAAATCTACTAAAAGGTGTACTATTTGCAAACATAAACACCACACGTCATTGTATATCAAAGGATATAAAGCTAACACTGAAAATTCTAACAAAAGAAATAACACTAGTCATTCAAACAGTAGTAAAGAAGTGGCTGGTACTGAATCAGTAACATTAGCAACTAATTCTTGACAATTACCCAATCAACCTCTTTTAGCAACAGCTTTAGTCAGGGTATCAGCGAATAATGATTTAGAGTTTTTAGCAAGAGCTTTAATTGACCAGTGCTCACAGGCCTCATTCATTACTACCTCATTATTTAAAAAACTTCAGGTTAAAAAACACTCTGCACAATTACCTGTATCAGGTATTGGCGGTAAAAATGATGTATTATGTTCACATATGGTCAATTTCAATGTTAAACCTTATTTTTATTCTGATTTTATACTCAATGTAGAAGCCTTTATTATTCCGACCATATCTTCTTATGCACCAAAAACAAATATTGAACCTGAAAATATTGCCCATATTAGAGATTTACAACTCGCTGATCCTAAATTTGCTAAAAAAGGTCGTATTGATATTTTGCTAAGTACAATTTGTCATTCTTCGTTAATTATTGATGCTCGTAAAGGCAAAGAGCACGAGCCTATTGCCACTAACTCAAAACTCGGCTGGATAATTTCTGGCAACTCTGGTATCAACTCAAACTCTTGTCTACTTATTGCAAACCTTCATGATAATTCAGATCTCTCATTTAATTTAGAAAGATTTTGGCAACAAGAAGAAATTTCAATTTCTCCACGAGCACTGCTTACTCCGGATGAGCAGGCTTGTGAAGATTATTTCGTAAATACACATTCGCGTGACTCTGATGGTCGCTATATTGTTAGATTACCCTTTAAAAATTTAAAAACTGCAGATCTAAATTTTAATGGCTCCGAAAGCAAAAAAAGTTTTCGAAAGAACTGAACTTCGTTTTAAGTCTAACCCTGAATTTGCTCAGGCGTATCATAAGTTCATGAAAGATTATGAGGATTTAGGTCACATGGAACCTTCCCAGGCAATATTAATGTTTATTCGTTATTATTTTCTGCCGCATCATGGCATTTTAGGCCATAATCGCAAATTTCGTTCAGTTTTTAATGGTTCATCCAAAGATTACGATAAGGTGCCTATAAATGACTTATTATACAGTGGTAGTAATTTGCTACCTGATTTGGCTGAACTGCTAATTAATTGGATGAAATATAAATTCGTATATGTATCTGATATCGAACATATGTTTCGACAAATTTTAGTTCACAAAGACGATAGGAGATTTCAGCAAATCTTATGGCGGTTTAATGACTCGGAAAATTTGCAATCCTGGTCGTTAAAAACAGTCACTTATGGGATGATAAGTAGCCCATACCTTGCTAGTTGCGTTATTAGACAATTAGCATTAGACAAGGGTCATCGTTACCCTTTAGCTGTAGAAATTTTAAATCGCGAAACGTACATGGATGATACGTTATCTGGTGGTCACTCACTCTCAGAAGCTCTTAAAAAACAGGCGGATTTAATACAAATTTGCAAGGTGGGTGGCTTCTCATTGCATAAGTGGATGGCAAACAACCCTCAATTATTGAATTTCCCAGTAGCAATTCGTGCGGAAACGAAATTGGCTAATTCTTGTTTTAATTTACTGGGGTTGAATTGGTGTCCAAACACGGATCATTTTACGTTTGACTTTCAATTGGACCAACTGAAAAATGATCTCACAAAGAGGCAGGTACTTTCTGCAATTGCTAAACTCTTTGATCCACTAGGCTGGCTTGCACCAGTCGTTATTACAGCTAAAATATTTTTACAAAAGCTTTGGAAAGAAAAAAGCCCAAAACTTGATTGGGATACAAAGATTCTTTGCGAGATGAGTTCAAAAGTTGGTATGATAGTATTCATACAGTTAAAACTATTAGAATTACAAGATGGTTAAAGTATGTCCCAGGTGCAAAGTATGAAATTTACGGGTTCGCAGACGCGTCAGATAAGGCTTATGGCACTTGCACATATTTAAAAGTAACACTTCGTGGAAAAAGTACTGTTCATCTACTTCAGGCTAAGTCAAAACTCGCGCCATTAAAGCCAATTTTGACAATTCCTAAGTTAGAATTAAATGCGGCCCATTTATTAACAAAATTAAATATAAAAGTACTTAGAGCTTTAAAATTAGATGAAGTAAAGATATATTTATTCTCAGACTCAATTGATGTGTTATGTTGGTTAAAAGAGCATTCCTCAAAATGGGAAAGATTTGTAAAACACAGATGCTCAGAAATTCATACTTTGCTCCCTGAGGCCTACTGGAGCCATGTAAGGTCCGCTGATAATCCTGCTGATTGTGTGTCCAGGGGTTTACCTCCTGATCAGTTACATACCTTTTCTCTTTGGTGGGGAGGGGGAGTAATGGTTAATGATCCAATAGATCTTCAAAATAGCATCTTGAGCAAATCAATAAATTTAGCCAATATTGATTGTCAGGTTTCTTCTACAAAACAAACTCCTAAAGTAATTATTTGGAATTTGATTGACAAATATTCGGAATTAAATAAGTTACTGAGAGTCACTTCTTATGTAATTAGATTTATAGATAAAATTTCTATTAAAGTAAAAGATAAATTTAAGCAAAAATCTAATTTATTAAGCAACTCTTGGTTTTCAGTAAAATATTATTTAGGGTTCTGCAAATTAGTTTCAGTACCTGAATTAGTAAGGGCTAGAATAATTTGGACTTATTTAGTTCAAAGAAGTTACTTTTGTAAAGATATTAAATTACTCATGAATAACCATAAACCTGATGATTTAAACTTACGTCGTTTAGATCCATTTTTGATCAAAACTTACTTCGATTAGGTGGTCGTATTCACTTATCATTACTAGACTATGACCAAAAACATCCCTGGATCTTGCCAAGCAAATGTTCTTTTTCAAAACTTTTAGTTGATTTTTGTCATAATAAAACCCTACACGGTGGTGTACGTCTAACACTTTCAACATTAAGGCAAGAATTCTGGGTTATAAAAGCTAGAAATTTAGTTAGAAGTCGAATTCATAAATGCAATACATGTATTCGATATGGAACAAGCAAATTAAATCAAAAAATGGGCATACTTCCTTTATGTAGAGTAACTCGACCTGATAAGCCTTTTAGATTAAGTGGTGTAGATTATGCGGGTCCTTTTGATACCCTAAGATTAAGAGGTCGTGGAGCTCAAAAAACGCTATACAAGTCGTACATAGCTGTTTTTGTGTGTATGAACACCAAAGCAGTCCATTTAGAATTGGTCTCAGGTTATTCTAGCCAAGATTTCATTGCTGCCTTCCGAAGGTTCACGTCAACTAGAGGACAATGTTCTGAGTTGTTCAGTGACCAGGGAACTACGTTTGTTGGAGCTGACAGGATCCTCAAGGAAATGTATGTTGAATCATCGGAGTACATACATGAACTTGTGGGTTCTTTGGCAAATGAAGGTACTACCTGGAAATTTAATTCCTCAGGAGCTCCTCATTTTGGCGGAATCTGGGAAGCAGCGGTGAAATCTATTAAACTTCATATTCGTAGGGTCGTGGGAAACAGAAAACTAACCTTTGAAGAGTTTTATACCCTTATTAAACAAATAGAGGCGTGTCTTAATTCAAGACCATTGGTCCCACTAACTGATGACCCTTCAGATAATAATTTCTTATCGCCATCTTTACTGTTAACACAATCGCAATCGTACATCCTCCCTGAACCAAACTATCTGAATCAAAAAATTCCACCAGCCCAAAGATATAAGTTAATACAATAAATGCTCCAGGATTGGTGGCGTTGTTGGTCAGGCGAGTATTTACAATCATTACAAGAGCGCCACAAGTGGACGCAAAAGCAAAAGAATGTAGAAGTTGGTGACGTGGTATTGATCTCTGATGAGACAATACCACCTTCTAAATGGCCTTTAGCTAAAATAATTAAAGTTTACAAAGGTCCTGATGGTTTAGTCAGAGTTGTGGATCTCAAAACGGGATCAACTGAGCTAAAACGTCCTATACATAAATTAATAATGTTAAACACATTAAATAATGAAAAGAATGAAAATCCGTAAATTTATGTATTTGTGTTAATTTGTATTATTTATATATTATGTTAAAAACTGTCTAAATTTAAAAGTTTAAATAACACTAAAAATTCTTTAATTATTATTTATCAAAATGTATAAATTATTATTTTTTTTTTTAGAGTTAATATAACTTAATTATTAAAAAAAAAAGAAATTTGAGATTTTTTTACGCCATTAGGCATTGTAATTAAACTGTTTAGGTTTTAAATTAAATTTTTTTTTTTATGTAGCCATTTGGCATTCTGTAAAAATTTTAGAATCAAATTTTTAATTTTCATTTACCACAATTATTTTTTTTTAATTTGTACTTTATTAACAATTTTATTAGTAAAATTGTGGTGGGTGGAAAATGTAGTGTATATGTGTGTATTATACGGTATGTATGTGTTGGAGTACTCCCTCCCATTTTTTATATATTTTCCCCTTTTTTATATTCAGTGTTCGTTACGACATGAAGCTATACGCTTCATCTTAACCCTCCGTGGTGCAGCTGTGTTTTTGCCTACGCGCAGGTGCAGGTGTAACGATATCGACAATAACAATTTTTGGCTCCTTTAAAAATAATTTTTGGACAAATTTTTTTTTTAAGGTTTTAGATAAACATTTCAGTTGTAGGAAAAAAAACTGTTTTGGCCAAAATGTCTACTCAGCTTTGCGCAAAAAATTTCAGAACAGCGGAAAACGAGCATTTTTTAAATTTTTGGTCCAAAGGCCATATCTCTGGCCCAAATTGTTTTTAAGAAAAAATATTGTAGGGTTTCAAGGTTCATATATAATACTTTTAAAAAAAAATGCCAAAATTTGGCTCCGTTCCAAAAACCATAATTATTTTGCAATATGAAAATTGCCTTTTTTCGAATACAAATTTTTTTTTTAATTTAAGGTTTTTTGGGTTATACACCCCCCCTAGGGGCATTTATTGTCCAAAAAAGTTATTTGGGGATGAAGTTTAACCTTTTAGTAGGTAATTAAAAAAAAATTTGCAAAAAAAAATTAAGGTTGTTGAAAAATTAAAATAGTAAAAAAAGTTACTTCCTGGTGCAGCAGTAACGATATCGTACATAGGCCAACTTTGCACCCGCAGTACGAAAAAACGGCTAAACCAAAACTGATGCACCTTGGTAGGCGTTCATAAGATGGTCCCAAGTTTTTTTAGGAAGGGTCACCAACCATGGCCTATTGCGCATGTCTGAGATACAGCTATGTTGTAAAAAGTAGAGGAACGATATCGTTACACCTGCACCACGGAGGGTTAATAAATAAGAGTTGCACAATTACTTTTTGTGTTATAATTAATTCACCATATCCATCACCATATCCAATAATTATCCATCAATTTCAAATTAAAAATACACGCATTAATATTTTTTCTCTTTTTTCAATACAACATTTATAAATTATATTGTATTTATAGCGTAACAACTTTCAGAGGAGCGTAGATGTTATCTGTTTATCTCTATAATTTTTTAAAATTTTTTATTTTTTAAACCTTATAATTACTTAAACTTTTATTTCATTAAATTTAGTTAAATTAAAATATTTTCTTTTAATTAATTGAAAAGTATTCATTAAATTTCATTACAGTTGCTATAAAATTAAAAAAACAAAAACTCGGAAATGAAATAAAAATTAATTTTTTTTGTATTTTTTTATTTTTTTTAAATTTCTTATAAATAATTATATAAACATAAAAAATTAGAGGGGCGTCCTATTGTGTGTGTTATATTTATTTAAAGCAACAATTATAATAAAATTCTATTTTATAAAATTAATTTTTTACTGCTCTGGACTGGCATGAGATCTGTGGCCTTACTGAATTACAAAATTACTCAATGCCTCAAGATATCCATGGTCCAGAAGATTATGACTCACCTTAATCTTGTCATTTCTCTTAAGTTATTTGAATTTTTAAATATTTATACTATTTTTTTTAATTACTTCTATTCCTCAAATCAACTTATTATCTAACCTTATGTATTTTAACCTAATTCTTTGCTATTAATTTTATATCTCACCTTTATAACCTACAATTTTAGAAATTTTATTTTTTCGCCACCAGAAGGGAGATATGAATTATATTTATAAATTTTAAATTTTTTATTTACTCGCTAAGATATAGGTTGTTCCAGTATATATATATGTATTATACGTATTATACGTCTCTTTGTATTATGTATCTTATTATATTGCGCATGACAGCGCCTTTTATTGTATAACTGCGGTCGAGATTCAGTTCGCTCTCCGACACCGCCACGAACACACACTGCAAATATATACTACATTAACAGTAATGGCTGCCGCATTACACATTCAATTTAAACCTCAAATCCATTCCATCTTGGAACATCTGGTCCAATCGAGCCGAATAATAGCGTTTTTTGTGCGGCACAGGTTTTCATAAATAGTATTTTTTATATATTTTTTGCAACAAAACGTTTTCAAAAAAATGTGTTCTATATTTTCGTGCACGTGCAAGTCTCTTTTTTAGTTTGTGAATTTTCAAGATTTGTGCGTATCAGAAATCCATTACATCCTGGACCATCTGGTATCATCGAGTAGATTTTTTATACTCAAAGTGCGGCACATGTCTCAACGCATAATATTTTTTATATATTTTTTGCAAACAACGTTTAAAAAAAAAAAAAGTGCGTGTTTTTTACATGTTGTGCACGTGCAAACTTTTGTATTTTTTTTTTCATCAAGACAAAAAATATTTTCGGAGCGAACAACCAACATTTTATAGTTTTGTGCACGTGACAAATCAAAAATTAGTTCAAAGTGTTATAAAATATTTAAAAAAAATATATATACTCAAAATTATTTTTTCGTGCACATGTCTGATGTCATTTTGCAAATTTTCTTTTTTTTTCGTCTCCAAAAAATTTTAACTTGGCAAAATTTTTACTTCGTATTCAAAAAACTCATCATTTCATCGCCAAAAAATCAAAATTTTGCAAAAAATCAAGAATTTTTAAAGAGTGGCAGTTATAGAAGAAGCATTTTCATTAGTCAGCCATATTTACGCCTTTTATTTTTAACGTCATAGTGCTTCGATCACAATCGGCTTTCATCGCTACTCTTCGCTGCTCCTCGCTGTTCGTCGTCAACATTACGTATTATACAGTCCACTGCATGATTTTTCATCTGCTGTCCAAAGTAAACAAAGTCCACATGTTCATCAGCTGTGTCAACAATAGTATTCGTTCGTCGGTCGTGAATTTCGTCGTCTGCCGTCAGCTGATAGATCTTAAGTTATGTTTACTTTATTTATTTTTCTCTATTTATTTATAAACAACTCATATAGTTTTATTGTCATAAATTGATTAATTATTTATTTTTATTACTTTTTTCTCTCAATTGATCAATTCTTTAAATAACTAAGTCTCATTTATAATTATTTAAACCTGGCATATTTTTCATTGATCAATACTTTAACAATTTTAAACTTTGCCTTTTTCTCTAAATTGATCAATACTTTTAATTAATTAGGTCTAAATTTTAATTATTTAACTTAGCAAATTTTCAATTCATACCTTAAATAATTGAGTCTGAATTTTGATTATTTAAGCTTAGCATTTTGTCATTTGTCAAATAATATAAATAAATAATTTAATTAAATCTTTGTTTATAAATAAATACTTTGTTTTTTATGTCTACAATTAAATTATTTAATTTAATTATTTAACTTTAGTATATTTTTCAATTGATGAAACTTTCAATAAATTATTAATTATCTAATCTTATCAAAATTTTCTATTGATCAATTAATAAATTTTAAATCATAAAATTGTATTTGTTTCTAATTGTCATAAATTGTCATACTAATTATAAATTGCGTCGTTTGTAGGTTATATACTGGCTTAAATCTAAAACATCTGGTTGATAATTGCTGCAGTCTTCAAGTATCCTGTTTACCAGTGAAGTCTTCTGTCATTCTGTTGGGAGCTGCAATCATCCAATATTATATTTTTGTCATCAACCTAAAAGCGTTCATATCAACTTCAATTTCATATTTTGGATTTTATTCTCAAGTGGATACCTTGGTCCGTTTGGGTCAACAATTATCATTTTTTAGTATTTGAATTTCGTATAATTTTTTATTTTTTTTTGTTATACATTAGCTTCTGTCAAAGTTAATTGTAACTTCAAATACTTAAACATGCTTTATAAATGTTTAGTACTTAAGGTATATCACTGCTCTAACGAATCTAGGTTATTTATATTTTTAATTGTGGGACAAATATGACTTATTTGGACAATTTTCGTTTTTCGTCAAATTAAATGTTTATGCTTAATTCTCAATGTTAGCTTTAATACAAAACTTGTCAAAATTAGTCTTTTAGTAAATTATAAATTTATTAATATAACTCTTGTACATTTTTTCTATTTCTCTCATTCTTTTATTTGGGCTTCACCTTTATTTGTAATATTATTATTTATTTTTTCCAATTTTAGTTCCATCAAATTTAACATGGTGGGTGGCATACTTTTTTATAGTAATCAAATAAGGTGGGTGGCGTAATTGATTTTAGTACCAGTCTTTTCGGTTTTCTTTTCTCTTTGTCGAAGGAGGAACATAGAATAATGTATTCTTTATTTAAAAATGTAACAACATTTTAGTCTTAAAACTTAATTATTCTTCAGTGCCTTTTTACATTTCTCATTTACATTTTTGAGACTATTTTCTTCAAGGATTATTTTGTTTTGCTTAGAATCGCGGGAGAATTGTTTAATTACTTATTAATTCTTAAATTCTATGTTTCACATGTGTTGATCTAGGCGAATCAATGTTTCCGTTTGATTTTTTAATTATATCATAATTTTGATTGGAGGTCTCAATAGATTGTCAGATCCGCTGATCTGGTGGCTGGTGCTGAAGATTGTAACTTATTGTCAAGATTGTACTTTATTGTCAAAAGATTGTAACTCATTGTCAAAATTGTATATTATTGTAAAATTGCATTTTATTTTCAAAGATTCTATTTTTTATATTGTCAAAATTACTTATTTTAGAATCATTTAGAATCAAAATTATTGTATGTATACTACTATTATTATAAACTAAATTATATTTTATTGTTAATTAATTTTAAAAGCTAAATTTTTATTTATAAACTTTGTTAATAGCATTTTGTAATAACATTCTACTCCGCAGAATGGGTGGGTGGGATGTTCCAGTATATATATATGTATTATACGTATTATACGTCTCTTTGTATTATGTATCTTATTATATTGCGCATGACAGCGCCTTTTATTGTATAACTGCGTTCGAGAGTCAGTTCGCTCTCCGACACCGCCACGAACACACACTGCAAATATATACTACATTAACAGTAATGGCTGCCGCATTACACATTCAATTTAAACCTCAAATCCAGCCCATCTTGGAACATAGGTTTTCATGTGGAAATTTTGCAAGGTGGATGGTAAGAATCATTATGTTTTTAGTTCTATAGAAATAATTCTTACTATATTACCCCTGCTTTGATGAATTGCTACATGAAATGCTCAAACCACAATTTAAAAATTTTTAATAATATCTCTTCAATATATTTTTGCAAAAAAATGACATCTTCCTTTTCGCTTTTCGAGGGGAGGGGGGTGCTTTTAGTTCTACGCGCAGAGCTAATCTCAGAAAAATTGTTGAAATGTGTTTTGTGTTCTATTTGCAGAACTCAAAATAAAACTTGTATCAATCTTATGTCTAAATAAAGATAATTATTTTTATAACTTTTTGCTCAAATTATAAAAAGGATAAATGTCTTTATTGACTGTGTGGCGTGATCTGAGGCACAATATAGGTATTTACTAATCCTTACGGTCTACGGATTTCCTTCCAGTCTAGTTGAGTTGCTAAAGATCAATAATTATCCATACTGGCGTTTAAATATTAATGTAATATTTATTAGAGTATGTTAAAATCTATTAATTTTATATTGTAAAAACTTAAATTTTCTATTCTAAAATCAATCAATTTTTTTTATGACATACTTTATTAAATTAAATTCAGCTTCAAAACGAGAAATACAGTTTCAAAACGAGAAATATCAAGTTTTCTCGTTTTTTAAATCCGACGCGATTATACTATAGTAAAAAGACGCGAAGGAATGATGTAGCGTTGCAGACAATTCACTTACTAATATTTAAACTAAAAAATTACAAATATATTCTTTTTAATTATATAAATAATTAATTTTATATGCTATTAAAATTTTTAATGTAATTTTCAAAATTATAAACAAAATTACATTAATAATGTTAATAACATATAAGCAATAGGATTCATCGTTTCTTTTGTTATTATGGTATTTTATTATCTGTTTTTCAAGCAAAAGTAAATTGTTGATAACCTAAATAATTTAGTAAGAAGCAAATAAACTTAAAAATTTATTAATATTATATTAATTTATTCTTTGGAATAATTAAATGAACTCTTCCCAAACTGAAAATTATTAGTATTTCATTCACAGTCTTCATAACACTCTTCCTGTAGTATTTGATTAGTCGAACTAGGATATCGGTATGAACTTATTATACGGATTGTATGAAAAATGCTACTTAGAATGATTTCTAATTTTGCAAGATGCTTTATTACAGTATTCCAAAGAATAAAGCCTTTTGATATTAAAAATTAATTCAATAGATATCCTTTTGGTATTTTATTATTTGTTTTTTCAAGCAAAAGTGAATTGTTCAAAACCTAAATAACTCAGTAGGAAGCAAATACACTTTAAAAATTCTTAATATTAAAATGATATATTCTTTGGAATACTGTAATAAAGCATCTTGCAAAATTAGAAATCATTCTAAGTAGCATTTTTCATACAATCGGTATAATAAGTTTATTTAGGTAATTTAGTTTTTCCTCCATGACAGCAATTATTTCTCAAGTTTTTATCGTTTACATTCTTCTATCATGTCTTCTATAATAATCATTGTATTGTATATTTGAATCTTCAATACATTTTGTTTTTTTTTTTTATAAAATCTTTTTGATGGTATATTTTCAGTTTGGTCAGCTTTCTTTTTTTTTGTTTTTTCGATCTAAACTCATATTCTGAATCCTGTTATTATGAATTTTTTTTAATACTTGTTCTTCAGATAAATTCTTTCTTAATTTTTTTTTTGTTTTTTTTTGATAATCCTTTATTCACTCATGTTGATTATTTTATCTGTAGATTGCTTTTTATTTTTTCTCATAATAGTCGCATTTCTTATTCAATTATTATTTTTTTTTTATTTATTGATAGTCGTTTAAATTGCATGTAAGATCTTTTTTTCTTTTTTTATTCAATCTTAATTCCGATATATTTGTTGTTAGGTTTGATTTTCTTTTTGCTTCTTTTCTTTTAATGTTCATATTATATGTTTTGTTATTTATTTTCTTTTTAATTTTTTGAATTTCTCTCAAATTGCATGTCAAATCTTTTTTCATTTGTTATTTAATCTGTTTTACTTATATTTATTACTAAATCTTTTTTGCGTCTATTTATTTTTTTTATTAAATTATGATGTGCAATAAAATCATTATTATTTAAATTTATAATGTCATAATGCCCTGAATCATCGTTACCTGTTTATAATAATTTTACTAGTTATGTATTATTTTAAATTGCAATAATTCTAGGTATTGTATCTAAATTATTCACATAAATTAATATTTCAATTTGATACATTCTAGAAAATGCATTTAATTCAACATTACCAGCATAATTACCGTTTTCTAATTTGTGATGATAATAATCATTTTTATTTAATACAATATCATTGTACGATTTACCACCTATAATATAATTTTTAAAATCATTCCAATTATCTTTAATATATGTTACTATTTTTTTTCTTAATATATAATGAAATTTTTTATTGTTATATATAAATTTTGACATTAAAATTGATATCATATTCGTTCTCTGTGACCTAAAAAATATAAGTAATATTTACAAATATTGAAAAATCCATAAAAACTAACCTAAAGTTGCTTATTGTGGGCAACTGGATAATATTCGTTATAAATTAATATTATATTCGGTTTAAAGACTCAAAAAAAAAAAAAAATAATTTTTGCGAAGTCAAAAAAACACCGAGCATTAACCTATTGTCTTCAAATGTAGTCATTTGGCCAATATTTCCTAAAAAACGATATCATATTTGTGTTCAGTAATATATTCAGTAACACATTTGTCTTCTGGCGCAAAGGTCCACCGTATCAGGAAAACTCAAAACGGCAGCGTCCTTATTGAGTTGGAGGCCATCGAGGACCGACAAAAACTTGAAGAAGCAGTGAAGTCGGTCACGGGCCCTGAGTCGAATGTTCGTGACTTGATCCCGACACTAAAACTCGAAATTCGAGATTTGGATGGGGTCACGAAAGAACAGGAGATTCCGGCAGCTGTTGCCAAGGCCATAGGTGTCGAAAATGGAGACCTGTTCCGGGTGTCCATTTTCAAAAGCAAAGGCACAACAAGCCAGATGGCCGTGGTAGACATTCTTGAGGCCGGCGCTCTACGCCTGGCCAAAAAGGGCAAAATCCAGATCGGCTGGGCATCGAGTAGAGTGCGCCTCCGTGCAGACGTGAGGCGCTGCTACAAATGTCTGGGCTATGGACATAGCAAATATGTCTGCAAAGGCCCAGACAAAAGTAAGACGTGCTTAAAGTGTGGCGAAGATGGCCATAAGAGGACAGAGTGCAGCAAGAATAAGCCTGAGAGCTTCCTCTGCAAGACCAGAAAGGATAAGTGCTCCGCGGAGCACTATTTTGGAGAGGGAAACTGCCCCAGTTACCGGAAGGCTCTAGCTGTGGCAAGAAGCAGGTGTCATCGGAAATGATCAAGGTTCTCCAAGGGAACATGCGACACGCACGGGAAGCTGGTGCATTGTTGGATCAAATTGCTCGCGAAGAGGATGCAAATATCCTCTTACTAAGCAAGCAATATTACAACATGAACCACAAGTACTGGGTTTCCGATGACACTGGCTGCTGCGCCATATGGCTTCGAGGCAGAGCCCAAAGGTCTCTTACCCAACAAGGGAAAGGGAATTGCCACGTCTGGGCCAAGTGCGGGGAGACAACTTACATAAGTTGCTATCTCTCCCCAAACGACAACTCGGCAGAGCTGGCTACAAAGCTGGCCAGCATCGAGAGCACGGTCCGGACGGCGACTGTTGGCGTCATCCTTGGTGGAGACTTCAACGCCAGGGCTCTGGAATGGAGGATGCCAACGACTAACCCCAGGGGACGGTGCTCGAAATGGCCACTAGGTGCAAACTAGTGGTCCAGAATAGAGGCAACAGGCCCACCTACGAGAGGCCGGATTGGGGTGTCTCTATCCCGGACATAACTTTCGCTACAGAAGCTGCATCTGGGAGAATAGGCGACTGGAGGGTGATGGATGATCAATACAATGGTAGTGATCATCATTACATTGCCTTCCGGGTATTGGAAGGAACCTCACAACGACCTCCGTACAGGAGGCGCCCCTTGGGTTGGAACGTCCCAAAAATGGACGAAGACAGATTTGAAGATTATCTTCGAATCGAGTCAGCGTCCATCCCCACTTGGCATGGAGGGGCCACAAGTCCCCATGAGGCTGAAATCTTAGTTAAGAAAGTAACGTCTCTATTATGCGGGGCTTGTGATGCCTCGATGCCTCGCCGCAGGCCCTGGAAAGGGAGAAAGCCAGTGTACTGGAGAACTCCTGAAATAGCTGAGCTCCGGAAGGAATGCCACAGGACACGACGAAAGGCGCAAAGAGCACAGGACAGACCTGAGGCCGCCGTTCTTTCTCAGGATCATAAGGACGCCAAACACCGGCTGGCCAAGGCCATCCGTCAAAGCAAGGCTCGATGTCTGCGTTCATTACGCGAAGATTACTGCGTTCATTACAAGGACCCCTGGGGCCTACGTTACAAAGTCGTAATGGGCAAGTTGAACCGGGGGTCCGACAACGAGATGGACGCGGCGTCGACTGAACGGATCGTCGGTGCTCTCTTCCCTGAAAGGCCCATCCGGGAAAACCCGGCTGAGGTGATACCCAGGGAGAAAGTGCCGCTGTTCAGCGAAGGCGAGATGGTCAAGGCCATAAAGGCCATGAAAAATGGCAAGGCGCCGGGGCCGAACGGGATACCGGCGGAAGTGCTCAAAAGAGCGGTCAAAGTAATCCCTGGTATCCTGTTAAGCATGTTCAATGCGTGTTTGGTGGCTGGCGTGTTCCCAAAGCAGTGGAAGGTGGCACGTCTCGTGCTTTTGAACAAGGGCAAGGGGGGAGCCCCGGACTCTCCATCATCTTACAGACCTTTGTGTATGTTAAATACCATAGGTAAGGTGATTGAGAGCTTGCTCCGGGCAAAGCTCAGAAGGGCAATCGAGGAGGGCGGTGGTCTCTCTGAGGAGCAGCATGGTTTTCGTGAAGGGCATTCAACGATAGACGCCATTCAGCGTCTCGTGGATACCGTAGAGGCTGAGAGGGAAAAGCGGCCTGCAATTCGCAAGAACGTCCTTCTAGTAACGCTGGACGTCAAAAACGCTTTCAACTAGGCCAGGTGGGATGACATGATCCGGTCCCTCGAGTACGATTTCCGGATACCCAGATTTCTGGGTAACGTACTAAAGGATTACCTGCGGAACCGGAGACTGCTCTACGACACGCTCGACGGAAGGCGTGAAAGGGTTTTGAGTGCAGGCATCGCGCAAGGTTCGGTTCTTGGACCTGATCTGTGGAATGCCTTTTACGATGGCTTGTTGCGCGTCTACCTCCCGGAAGGAGTTTCCCTGATCGGGTACGCCGACGACGTGGCCCTGACAATAACTGGCAGGGACATGGAAGTGACCCAGGAGAGGTTGAATCTAGTCATGAGACGGATCAACCTCTGGATGGGCGATCACGGGCTCCAGCTTGCGATCCCAAAAACGGAGATCGTACTGCTGACTCGTCGAAGGGTTCCCACCGACTTCGATGTAATTATCGACGACGGCGGAAACCCTCACACGATCTGAACCAGAACATCGGTGAAATACCTGGGAGTTCAGCTTGATAAGAAGCTGACCTTCTGGGAGCAATTTCAGAGGTCGTGTGAAAAGGCAGCGTCGGCTGCATCCTCCCTGTCAAGGCTCATGGTCAACATTGGGGGACCCAAACCAGGGAAGCGAAGGCTCCTGATGTCAGTCTTCAACTCTGTCCTGCTCTACGGATCAGAAGTCTGGGCAAAGACCATAGAAACTGCCAAGTACAGACGAAAAATATCGTCGGTACAGAGGCAAGCGGCAGTGAGGATCGCCTGCGGATACCACACGGTATCTCTAGAGGCGATCCAGGTTGTTGCTTCGGTGATTTCCATTGACCTGCTAGCGTTGAAGCGGAAATTCATCTACGAGAGCGTAGATGAGCGCGAAGTGGCTTCCACTCGCGCCCGCTTCAACTCTATGAAAGTATGGAAGAAGCGATGGAAAAAGAACCAAGAGATAAATGCCATGTGGATGCGCAGACTGATCTCAGACCTGCAGGCATGGATGGGACGACAGCATGGGGAGGAGGATTTCTACCTTACCCAGTTCTTAACTGGACACGGGTATTTCCGTGTCATGTTGAAGCATTGGCATAAGGTGGCAACAAAGGAGTGCTTGCACTGTCCGGGCGTGGATGATACAGTAGAGCACACATTCTTCGAATGTGTGCGCTACGCGGAGGGGCGCCCGCCTTCCCGATTTGGAGCCCGGAGACGGTGGTCCCGGAAATGCTACGGAGTTCCGAAAACTGGAACAAAGTAGCAGAGTACGTAAGGACCAACTTGTTGGAGAAGAAGGAGGAGGGCTTTCTATCGCAGAGAGCTCTCCTGCCCCTAGGCAGGGGGGAAGGCAGCGGCCAGCTGCCTAGGCTGCGCGTCCCAAACTGAAGTTATACCTGAAAAGGGAGTTCCGGTTTGGGACAAACAAGCGCGGGGGGTTTAATGTGTGTTTATCCAGTAAGAATCTGGGGCGTACTTTAAATAAATATATGTTTGATTATTGTTTTCATTACTATATTTTTTTTAATAAGATATAATTTTTTATTTAATTTTATAATTAAAATAATTATTTATTATAATAAAATTTATTCACTTTATAAAATGTCTTATTAAAATATAATTAATTATTAAAATACTTATGTATAATTTTTATATTGGCAATATTTTTTATAACTGATACTTATTTTATTGAAAATTTTTTTCTACAAATTTTTTAAATAAAAAACATTAAATCACAGCAACATTTTTTTTCTTTTGGAATACAGTTCTTAACTTTTTTTTATGAAATACTGATATCTCAAATTATTATTTTTATTTTCAGTAAAAGATTTGATTATTATCGTGATACCAATAAAGTAAATGCGATTTCGGGAAAATCTAAAATTATTGATGATGTAAAAACAAAAACAAATGATGATTTTAATGATAAAAAACTTCTTCTTAAAAAAATTGATAGTAACAATGTAAATTTTGTAAAAAAAAATAATCATAAAACTGAAGCTAATATTTTTAATAATGGCAAAAATTTTTTTTTTTTTTTTTTTTTTTTTTTCTTTTGCCTGGATGACTAGATCGTCAGCATACCAGGCGGTAAATATATCCTCCGGCATTGGGAGCTTAACTACCTGGTCTTACATGATGTTCCATAGATCCGGCCCGAGGACCGATCCTTGCACTGCCCCTGCGGTTACTCTCCTCAATCTTGTTCCTTGCGCAGTTTCAAATATTATTTCTCTACCGCTAAGGTATGATCACCCCACCTTGCTGAATTAAAGGCGTTCTTTACATCTAAGGTCACTAGTAGCGTGATTTTTCTAGAGTAGTGATTGCCTGTATGCTCATTCTTAATCTTTAAGGCCCGCAAACACTCCATGGCTGATGCAAGATTCACATATTTCCCTTAAAAAAAAAAAATCCAAACTACATAATTAATATTTACGAATACAAAAAAATCCCTAATAATTAACCTAACGTTGCCTATTATGGCACATGGATAATTTTCGTTATAAATTTATATTATTTTCGTGTTTAGTGACTCAAAAAACATAAGTAATTTTGTGACACGCAGAAAAAATTCCACAAATTAACTTAAAGTTGTCTAATGTGGGCAACTGTATAATATATAGTAAAAACCGATATCATATTTTTTCTCACTGACTTAAAAAACATACGTAACATTGCGAATACACAAAAATGGATAATAAATATAACAATTACAATAATTATTAGGATTAATTGTGCTAAAAGCCTTTATTGAAATATAATAGGTGTTGCTAAGAACACGAAAAGGCACACGCTGCCGACCGGGCCAGTTGCCGGAGACGGCGTGCTTATTACTCTCTCTCTCTCTTTTACACACACATATAATCATCTTAAATATATCATTTTCTCAACATTCTCCCCCCTTAATTTTGAATACAAAATTTTTTTTTTAATTTTTATGAAAAATTATATACAATATTATTAGAAAATAAAAATTGAAATTAATAAAATTAAACCCTGTAAAAAATCAAAATTTTAATAATTTATGTACATGCTTATTATTTTTCTAATAAATAAATAAATAAATAAACTAAACAATAACACATACAAATTTAATTATGGTTATATTATATACAAATAAGAGAGAGTCATATAATTATATATTTTTTTTAATTTAATCTGACTCATTATTTAAACTGTTAATTAAAATTAATTTATGAATTGGTCTTGTCAATGTTGAAGTAGAAGTTTTTACTTCCACCACCCTTGTAAGGTCGACAGGACCTGGGAAGGTTTGTAATATACGACCAATTGGCCATTTTGAAGGAGGCAAAGTCTCATCAGTAATCAGAACTATGTCACCGACATTAATATTTTTTGATTTTTCTGTCCATTTTGACCGCTTTTGTAGGGTTTGAAGATACTCACAAGACCAAGCCTTCCACCAATTTTGTAAAAGTAATTGTATCATTTTATATCTTTGATTAGGTGGAATTTTTGTATTTAAATAATTAGGCTCAGGTATTATATATGAGTTAGACTGTGTTAGTAAGAATGACGGGGATAAAAAACTTTGATCTGAAGGATCATCAGATAAGGGCACCAGGGGGCGGGAATTCAAGCAAGCTTCGACCTGCTTAAGGAGTGTGTAAAATTCTTCAAACGTTAGAGTAGTATTACCAATTACTCTGCGTAAATGATGTTTTATCGATTTCACGTCCGATTCCCACAATCCTCCAAAATGCGGTGAGCCTGGAGAATTAAATGACCACTTAGTACCCTCTTCGGCTAGTTTACCCAAAAGTCCTTGCATATAGTCTGATGAGGCCATATACAATTCTTTACGGGCTTTATCTGCGCCGACGAAGGTAGTACCTTGGTCACTATATAATTCAGAGCATGGACCGCGAGTTGAAGTGAATCGGCGAAATGCAGCTAAAAAATCATCGCTGGAGTAACCCGTTACTAACTCTAAATGTACGGCTTTTGTGCTCATACATATAAATACACAAAGATAAGCCTTGTAGGTTTTTGCCCCACGACCTCTATATTTAAGAATCTTATAGGGACCTGCATAATCTACCCCAGTAGCACGAAAAGGTTTATCAATTTTTTGTACCCTTGGTGAGGGCAAAATACCCATTTTTTGAACTGACCTCATTCCACGATAACGAATGCATTTGATACATTTGTGTATACGAGATTTAACAAGACTCCTACCCTTTATGATCCAGAACTCCTGTCTTAAGGTTGACAGAGTGAGCCTTATTCCACCAGGGAAAGTTTTATGATGAAAATAATCAACCAATAAATCCGAAAGTGCACATTTATATGGCAAAATTAGAGGATGTTTCTGATCATAATTAAGGAGAGAAAAATGTAGTCGACCACCTAACCTTAGCAAACCATTGTCTAGAAATGGGTCGAGTCTAGCCAGTCTAGATTTTTTAATTTTTACATTGTTTTCCAAAAAGTTAATTTCTTTAGAAAAATGAGCCCTTTGAGTTAAATAAACCCACAATAATTTTGATCTAGTTAACTCAGGAAAACTTACAAAATTTTGATATTTGATGTCCTTATCATTGAACCAATTAAAATTAAATATTTTTAATTTGTTTAGTACGTTCTTTTTACTATTTAACAAAACATTACACATAAAACGAATATTATACGAAGTGATTCTTAACAATTTTCTGAAATCTGAATATTTTTCAATTAAATCCCAGTTTTTTGCAATTTTTTGTTTTATTACGACCTGATTACTGACTACACAATTTAAAGTACTTAAGGAGCCTGTATGGAAATTTTTATCATCCTTAACAAACTGGAAATTACCTTTTATATAGTCATTCCCTTCCCACCACAAGGAAAACTTTTCTAGTTGATCTGGAGGAATGCCACGAGAAACACAGTCTGCAGGATTGTCTTTAGAACGAACATGACTCCAATAAGCAGTTGAAACTAAAGAATGAATTTTGGAACACTTGTGTGAAAAAAACACGGACCATTTTGATGGATGTTCTTTAAGCCAATATAAAACATCTGTGGAGTCAGTAAATAAATAAATGTCAACCGAATCAAGATTTAAGGCTCTTAAAACCTTAACTGTTAATCTTGATAATAAAAGTTCTGCGCTTAACTCCAACTTTGGTATCGTTAACAGTGGTTTAATGGGCGCGACTTTTGATTTAGCTTGTATTAAATGTATTTTTCTTTGATTATTGAAAGTGACCTTTAAATATATACAAGCTGCGTAAGCTAATTTAGAAGCGTCTGCAAAACCAAAAATTTCGTATTTAGCGTTGGGGGCATAATTTATCCAACGAGGGATTTTCAATGAATTTAAGCAATTTAATTTATTATACCACTCTAGGAATTGATCTTGTAACTCTTCAGGAAGCCTTTCATCCCATTTTAACTTAGCCAGCCAAAGTTTTTGCATGAAAACCTTACCTTTGATTAAAACGGGAGCCAGCCAACCTAAAGGGTCAAATAATTTCGAAATGCTAGAGAGTGTATTTCTTTTTGTTATAGATTTACTGTATTCATCTAATTTAATGTTAAAAGCAAAAAAATCCTCAGAAGGGTTATAATTAATTCCCAAAACAGAAAAATAATTGTGGACAAAGTCGCAATCAGCTTTTAAAGATGGAGGAAAATTTAGCAATGCTTCATTATTTGCCATCCACTTATGTAACTCTAGACACCCACTTTTATAAATTTTTATTAAATCAGATTGCTTAGCAAGAGCTTCTTCTAAGGTGTGGCCACCAGAAATGGTATCATCCATAAATGTCTCAGAGTCAATAATTGGGGCTCCTAATGGAAAATTTTTTCCCTCATCTATCGCTAATTGCTTTAAAACCCGAATCGATAAAAAGGGGCTGCTAACGACACCATAAGTTACAGTATTTAGCGAGTAAGCTGAGATTTCATCAGTAGAATTATATCGCCACAAAATTTGCTGATATTTGCGATCGTCTTCATGTACGAGAATTTGACGATACATTTGACGTATATCAGAAACAAAAACATATTTGTAAGTCATCCAATGAATTAATAATTCTGCCAAGTCAGGTAATAAATTAGCACCAGTATGCTGTAAATCATTTATTGAAATTTTGTTTAAATCCTTGGCAGAATCATTAAACACGGTTCTTAATTTTGCAATTATTGCATTTCTTTTTAAGATCCCATGATGGGGTAAGAAATAGCACAATAAATAAAGTAAGAAATGAGTATTTTTTGTCATATGGCCAGTATTTTCATAATCTTGCATAAAAGCTGTATACATATCACGAAAAATTGGGTCGTTTGAAAAACGTTTTTCCATTCGCAATAACATAGCTTTTGCTACTGCATGAGATCCGGGAAACTGAAAATTTTCCACATTTTTAATTTTAAATGGAAGCCTTACGACGTATCTTCCTTCAGATGTTCTGGAATGAGTATTTACAAAATAATCCTCGCACTCCTGCTCATCCGGATTGAGCAATTTAGAGGGCAAATCATTAATCTCTTCTTGCTTCCAGAAACGTTCCAAATCGAAGGAAAGTTAAGATTCGGACTCTTCACAAACTGTATAACAAAAATTTGAACCTATTCCAGCATTGCCAGAAATAATATATCCTAATTTGGATTTTGTGGCAATAGATTCGAAATCAGCACCTCGTCTTACATCCTCCTCGATTATGGAAGCGTGAACCGAAGTGCTTAGAAGAATTTCAATTTGACCTCGCTTGCAAAAACCAGGATCAGCCAGAGTTAAGTTAGAAATATGCGCCAAATTTTCAGTTTTCGGATCCGCTGTTGGTGCATAAGTAGAAACTTTAGGTAATACATAGGCCTGAACCATGATTGAGAAATCAGAGAAGAAACGAGGTTTAATTTGAAACATGACTACCTTTGTGCAAGTATAGTCACTTTTACCGCCTATACCTGAAATAGGTAGGCTAGTCGTCATAGGACTTGTACATAGCCTTCTACATAACGACTGACTAATGAATGAAGCTTGGGACGCCTGGTCCACCAAGGCTCGAGCAAAAAATTCATGGCCATCCTCATTTACCACCCTAACGACTGCTGTAGACAGTAAAGTTTGAGTGGGAGAATTAATGAAATTTACTGACGTCACATGTGAACTAGAAGTAGTTTGTGTTAAAGATGAGTTTGAGTTTGGGCCTAAATTTGAATTATTAGCATTTGTACCTTGAGGTGTTTGATTGATCGGTTTTACAAAATTATCATCATGTAATGAAGTATGGTGCTTCTTTTTACAGATATTACAAGAAAATCTGGATTTATATTTAGAAGAAACATGGTTACCAAGACAATTGCTACATCTGGGTAAAGATTTTACATACTCATATCTCGCTTGAGGAGTCATTTTAATGAAATTAGGACATTTATTAAGATAATGACTATTTTTACACATTGGACATTCTAGTTTTTTACTTTCTTTGTTTTTATTGTTTGCTTGTACATGAAAAACTTTAGCCTGTGGTTGGGTGGAAACATTGGAGTTTTTAGAAACTGAATTTACCAAACTAGTATTATTTTCCTCAATTGACTCCAGTATACTTATTTGAGACTCAATGAATTTAATTAAAATGGAGAATGTAGGAGGATCTGAATTAAAATTGGTTGATTCAGTTGCTACAGTAGCAGTGTTTGATGCGATACTATTCGAATTAACTGATAATGATAATGTACTTAAATAAAGTTCCCATTGCTTCTTTGTTTCATTATCAAACAAAGAAACAATGTGAAAAATTATCAAGTCATCCCATGTATCTGTTGGACGGCCCAACAACTTTAATGCTGATAACGGGGTATTGATACCTACTAAAATTAATTTTAAATCAGCTGATGAGGGTTTCGACATTTTTTTTAAAGAAAAAATAGCCGCGACATGAGAATTGACCAAACGTCGTTTGTTTTCATACTTATCGCATAGTTTGTCCCAAACTATTTTAAAATTGCTATCAGTTAATGAATAGCTTTGGACAAGGCTAGCTGCATCACCTTTAACATGTGTTCTGAGATGCCTAAGTTTGGTTATATCCGGGACACCTGGTTTATCAACTACTGTAGAACGGAAAATATCGCGAAAGGATTCCCATTCTTTAAAGTTGCCACTAAAGTCTGGCAATTCAAGTCTTGGGAGACGTTCAAAATCATCATGAACTGTTTTTAATATTGTATGATTGTTATTATTAGTATTATCATTAAATGTAGAATTAAATTGATTGTTTGGTGCTGGGGTATGAGCATCCAAATAATCTTGAAACAAACTAAGCTCTTGTAAATAAATTTCATAATAAGTTTCAAAAAGATTTGATGTATAGTATGGTTGATCTTTCATGAGATCGGTCACGTTAGTTTGTTTGAACAATTCTTGATGATTTTGCTCGAATTTTTGCCAATTATCCTTTAACCCTTGCATTCTTACCTTACAAGAAGCATAAGACATTTTGTCCCCTTCTTTTTCAAAATTGATGTAAGCCTTTTCAATTCTAGGCATGAGATCATTTTGAGCCAAAATCAGATAAGCCATGGTCTTGAGATTATTTTATAATTTAAATAATATAAAAAATTTTAAAATTTAAAAAATTTAAAAATTTAAAATCCAAAAAAAATTTTTTAATGTCAATGACACAGCTCTAACACCGCAAAGACCAGGACTCAAAATAAGAAAAAATAAAAATAAAAGAAGAAAAAGAAATCGCGACTCAAAGGATTCTTTTAAACAAGTATTTCGCTTCAACATAAATTCAACCAATTCATAAATCATTACATTATTATCTATCAAAAGCTAAAAAATTTTTAGTTTAAAATTCTAAAAAATTATCAAAAAGTAAAAGTTTTATTTATATTACTTTTATTTAATTAATATTAAATATTGTCCTTATAAATAATGTCCTTATAAAATAACGATTAATAATAAAGAGAGAGAGAGATATAGTAGAATTTAAATAATACATATGTTTTTTAATTATATAGTAGAAAAAAAGAAAAGTCTTTTATATTATATATTTGAAAGTTATTATATAAATGTGCATCTAACGTTATGTTTATAACGTCATTAACGTTATATACTGCCAGCATTCCAGTGTGTTGGAGCGAGCACGAACGGGAGCTACGTCGCGCTCTTTTTCCTCACGGTTATAGATCGCCTGCCTTTCCAAGGCAAGCAGATCGATGGGAATCATCCGAGCCACCACCTGCATCGCTGGCTCTGATACTGTCTTGTACGAGCAAGCGATTCTAAGTACCCCCTGCCTCTGTACTGCCTTTAGTTTCTTGCAGTACTTTTTTATGCGGACATTGTCCGCCGACACCTCAGCACCGTAGAGCAAGATGGATTTGACTGTCGTCATCAACAGCCTCCTCTTCTCTGATCTGGGACTGCCGATGTTCGTCATCAGCCACGAGAGGGACTTTGTCACCTGGCCAGCCTTTTCACAGGCCTGCTGGAATTATCTATTGTAGGTCAAGTTGTTATTCAAGAAGACCCTCAAATATTTGACTGATGGTTTGGTCTGGATCATAAGAGGATTACCTCCGTCATTAAAGCTGACGCCGAATATGGTATCAACCCTTCTCCGGGTCAGAAGGTCTCCGTTTTCGGAATTGCCAGTCTTAGTCCGTGATCCGATATCCAGCTATTGATAAGGCGCAAGGCCTCATCCAAGGTATTCTGCTGGTCCTCTGTCTCTAGAGCTGTTATGGTTAGAGCAACATCGTCCGCGTATCCGATCATGGAGCATCCATCCGGAAGCTCAATCTTTAGCAAGCCGTCGTAAAAGGCATTCCACAGATCAGGGCCCACAACTGAACCCTGCGCTATGCCTGCGCTTAATACTTTACCTCTTGTGCCATCGAGCGTGTCCCAGCGTAGGTATCGGTCCCGGAGGTAATCTCTGAGTTGTTCCTTTTTCTGTCGCCTCGGAAGGAGGAGATATGCCATTTCCTTCCTTCTTCTGCGGCTTTTTCTTTTTTATTCTTTTATTCTCTGCCCCCTGCCGCAGGTTTGCTGCCGCTGCAGTTATTTTTGGCTGATGATTCTCCTGCTGCTTCTTCTGTTCCTGCTCTTGGTTTTTACGAGCCTCTGCCTCCTTTCTTTCAAACACTTTTTCTTTTTCTTCTTTTCCTTTTTTCTTTGACCTTTACTTTTAACAGCGATGAAATCATCCTCGTCTGGAGAGGAGGTATCTGTAGCTATATTCTTTGGCTGCGTTTGCTGGCCAGCAGCTAACTGATTCACCTCCTAAACCATATCTTTCGGAGAAGACATCACTGCATTTGCGAAGATTTTCCTTAGAGGGAGTTTCGGGGACGTTTTCTGCACCGGTCTCTTTTTTGTATTCTCCTTTCCAGGTGGGCTTCGGGACGCAGTTTGATCTCTCTTCTTTCCTTTTCTAGTCATAGTCCCTGATGCTTCCTGTATAGGAATATCGGGTTCTTGTTTCCCATTTAATACCTCCTGCTGCAGTTCAAAAATTGTCTTTAGCCTGGCTAAATATTTTTCAAACTGAGCTATGCCTTTTTTGACAGTCATATTACAGTTCTTCTGTACTTTGACTGACTCTCTCATCTGAATAATATCTCTTTCCATGTTTTCGTGGATTTCAATGCACGCGCTGTTATATTGCTTTGACTCTCGGAGATATCTTTCCATATTTTCTTCCTTCTTGCCTTCGTCATCAAGCCCAACTTCGCTAACATTAGGCAACGAATGTGACCTCTGGTCCTTCAGAATAGAAGGCCGTATTGCTTGAACCTTTTTGGGCACCACATTTTGCGCTTATCACCTTCCATTGAAGTTTTGCGGGTGGAATCCTCGACCTCTAGCCTACTTAAGACTACCTTTGCCGTCTTTTCTTCAGCAGTAATTAGAGCTAGATGTTGTTGCTCTGTAGGTGTGGTGTTCTGCCCTTGCTGCTGGGAAATACTAAATTGGAGACCCCCAGAATCCATGTCTCCGGCTCTGACCATCAAGGCTTTTACTTGATCGGAATCAGAGGTTGAATTATCCTCTATAAGAGGGGTATCAACCTGGGGTAATTCACTTTATTTATTTAGCATTGTTCATAAAATAAGCCTGTGTCCCTGGAGAAAGGGCTCTTAGTTGGGTAAAAGTACCCTTCAGAGTATTATTGAAGGATTTACGTTAGTCGCTGACAGAGAGTATCTATCAGTTTCCACATCACATATGATTATTAATCCGGCATGTAACAGACTTCGATTGAGAGGCGGTGACACCAATCCTCAATCTAACAGTTGACCACCTCCATGTTTGCTACCATTCCACAATGTTTTATACCCGTCATGGAACAGGTCAGGTATCTATCAGTGGAATCATGAGGGCTGATGTCAGATTTTACTCTGGAACCAGACGGCATTGATTCCATGGATAGATCCCCTACAGAGTGGAGGATTGCTCCTCCTTGTCTGATGACAATGTCACTTCCCAATAACCCATTACCTTCACACATTACTAAACCAGAAAATACAACCTGCAGTCATGATTAAGCGGGACTCGCGACTACCTTTAATCGGCTACGTCGCTGTGCTCGAGGTAGAATTCTCGCATGCTTGGAGCCAATACGTCAGGTCTAAGGCAAGGTGTGTGGCTTATATCGCACTTAGGTTGAAGAAAACCTTGGAGCCCCTTTAATATGCCTCTTCCTCAAGGATAGTTTTAGGATAGCAGTCTGCGGCTGCATGCTTGTCAAGAATGCTCGAGGGAAAGACAAGGCATAAAACAAGGTTTATAGGGCAGCCTCAGTTAATCCAGAACCGCTTATAGACTAACTATGAGCAGTCTGCGGCATTCCTAACATGGACACATGGGGTAAATCATAGAGCATGTCCCCGGAGAAATGCAAGGCATGAGACCCAATTTAAAGGGCAGTCTCAGTTGTTCCAGAGAGCTATATCCTATATCCTTGATTCTAGTTCAACCTTGAAAAAAGTTTGCGAATACAGTAAAATCCCTATAAATTATCCTTAATTATCCTTTCTTAATGTGGGCAGTTGTTCAATATACGGTATAAATTGGTGTTATATTACGTATTCAATGACTCATAAATCATAAGTAATTTTGTGAATATAGAAAAAACTCTAAAAACTAACATAAAATTGCCTATTGTGGGTAACTGGATAGTAAATTTTGATTCCGTTTTATGAAAAATTATGTTTTATTTAATTTAATTATGTATATACAATATTAAATAAGTATTAAATTATGTATATACAACATATAATAATTAATTCACTTATAATAACGTACATCATGCAATTGTGTAATTTTATATATCTTTGTAATGTTGCTCGAGGTATTCCTATAATTTTAGATATTTTTTTAATAGAGTTTTTATTTTTAATCAAGTTTAATCTTTTTGTACACGTTTATACAATTTTTTTTTTTCGAACATAATATATTATTATATATTTTTTTCATATTATGTTTTCATGTTTATCGTAAAATTTTGAATGATTTTGATGCATATGAAATTCAATTTCCGATTTTAATTAATTTAAAAGCGTTTTTAAAATTTTCATTTGAATTAATTGGCTTTCCCATTTTCTGAATTTTTATTTTTTATTTCTAAAGGACCCCCCTGCATCATAAATATAATTCTTTTTTGTTAAGATTTTTAATTTTTCAGTTACATAAATTCAAATAAAAGTATTATAAATTAATTAAAAATTAAATAAATTAACTAAAAAGTAAATTAAATCTTTGATTACAGTGATTATATTATTTTTAACCTTGATGTGTTTAAAATCGTAAAAATTAAAGAATTTAAATATAAAATTATTTTGATGATCCCAAAATATTTTTTTTAAATAACCTTAGAATTTCTCTCTTATTAAGTAAAAATAATATTTACCAATTAATTATTTTGAGAATAAACTATAAATATAATTCACGAATTTAGAAATCTTGTTGAACTTCCTTGTTAAATAATATTAATGTATGATTTGAATTATTATTTGGACGAATTTGTTAATTTGATGATAATTATTAATTTACTTCCTTAATAGTTTGATAAGTTAAATATTCGAAGTTTTATTTTTGTCAGTTATGTTAATAAAAATTATTTTTTCATGTTTTGACCTGAAATAGTATTGAATTTTATTAAATTTTATTAAAAAATATAAAAAAAACTAACCTTATAAAAATTTTGGATGATGATAATAATAAATTTTTTTAGTAAAATATTTATTGTATTTTTATTTTATTCAAATATTTTATATTTTTTACTTTTGTATTTAAAACTTTAACTTGGATTATATTTCTTTCTTCTATTAAAAAAGGTAATTTAACTATTTACTGATTAATTTTTAAATGTACTATGCAATAACGAAATATTATCATAAAAAAAAATTAAATAACATATCTGAAGTTTATAGCTGAAGTAGTTCATCAAATTTAATTGGTTTAATTTTAAAAAATTAATAAAGTAAAAGATTGCAAGTTTAAATAAAATAAACTTTAAATTAATATTATATCTTTAATACAATGGCAGCGCACAGTGATCTAGGAAAAAAAAAAGAGGAAATAAATTCAATTTGATCGAGGTTACGTGCTATTTTGACGCGGTATACGGCATTTTAAAACTAAACTCCTTTATTTTACGAAAAGTACGCGAGAAAGTTTTTGAAATACATTTTTCACCCCTAAATTGCAAAAAACTACCCCAACGTATGAAATTTAATATAAAATAATATTTTTGCGCAAATAAGTATCTAAGTGGTTTTATTATGTTGAAAAATAAAAAGTTTGCAAATAAATAACGCGTTTATTAAAAAAAAAAACAACAACCCTTAAAAACCCCCCAACAACCCTTAAATACGCCTGAAAGTGAGAATTGCCTTAGTTGTTCAAAAATTATGAAATTACTCATGAAATTTTATTAAATATTTATAAAATGCATTAAAATTAATTTTTTTATTTATCTTAATCCTTTTCAACCCCTAAAAACCATTAATGCCAAAAACAAAACAAAAAATTTTGTCCTTAAATTTGGCACTTTCAGGAAAGGTTGCCAGCCGAACTTTTGTTGACCTGAAAGTACCCCTTTTAAGTTTCATTTTCAACCATTACTAGATGACACTAGAAATACTTGGCACTTAAATCCCATATCTCTTTAACTATAGCAATATTATATTCATATTTTGAAAATATTATCAATTTTAATACTTTAAATGATAAATTATTACTTTAAAATCATAAAAATTGAAAGATCATACAAATAAATAATAAAATTATAACAAAATACAAAAACAGAACCTAATTTAATTACAATACACCTACAACCCTCATAATTAACCGAAAAAAACCGTATTTATACCCTAAGTCAAATCAAAAATATAACTACTAAGTATTTTTTTTTCTATCAGAGCATACATAAGCAATTAAACACACATATTTAAGTTGTCTTTTATTATTTTTTTTTTGTACAGTCTTAATCATAATTTTTATTTTTTCATTCCTCTCCTCAAAACCAATGAATAAAGTAATTTCTTTGAAAATCAAGTAGTATAAAATTTTTCCTATTTTCAAAATTAATATTTTTTTATTTATTTTGTGTTCCTTTTTTTGTTATAAATGGTAATAAAGTTACGTTAAATTCAAATTCATTGAAAAGTCTTTATATTTTGGCACATAATTGATTTTATTTTACCTTTCTAATATTATTCTATGAATACAAAAAAAATAATAATAACGACTTCAGCTATAAATTGACAAACGATATAAATAAACAAATACAAAAATATAATTTATTTATTATAAGTATGATTTGAAAAATAATATAGTGTTTTTAACTATGAAAATGATATAAAGTTCTGGTAAATATAATGCATATGAACAAGTATTAACGAAGCACAATATTTTATTATATTTTTGTTTTACTTTTTATCTCAAAGTTTTACGTAGACGCAGAAAATTTTATATATGTTAATTTCAAAACGTTTATTACAATGTTAGAAGGTTAATAAAAATTTCCCTCAGACATCCTTAAATATCTGTGAAAAACCAGTGGAAACACAAATTGACTTACAGATTTAAATAATTTTTTTTCACATCTGTAAAAATTCTATAAAATTTCTATAAAAATCTTTTAAATATTCACATAATTTCAGGTTCAAAACTATTTTCAGATTATGATCTTTTATAATTATTTTTTCCAATATATATTGAAATTTCTTATAATAACCATTTACATATATATATTTACTTTTTTTTTTTTTTTTTTTTTTTTTTTTAAGGGAAATATGTGAATCTTACATCAGCCATAGAGTGTTTGCGGGCCTTAAAGACCCGCAAATTTCCATGACCGCCCAGTTGTAAAAAGTGTTCCTACTGATCTGCTTGCCTTGGAAAGGCAGGCGATCTATAACCGTGAGGAAGAAGAGCGCGACGTAGCTCCCGTTCGTGCTCGCTCCAACACACTGGAATGCTGGCAGTATAGGTGGAATGGTGACCCGAGGGGACGTTGGACGCACCGCCTTATCATCGATTTGGAAAGCTGGATGAACCCTGATCAAGGGGAGGTAGACTTCTACCTCACACAGTTCCTAACTGGTCACGGTTATTTCCGCGATATGCTTTTCAACTGGCGCAAGGTGACATCTCCGGAATGCTTGCATTGCCCGGGCGAGCTGGATACCGCTGAGCACACCATTTTTGGATGCCCTCGCTTCGCTGAAGGGCAACCGCCCTGTACAGTGTGGCAGAGTACGTACGGGCGATACTGATTAAAAAAAGGAGGAAGGTTTCCTCTCGTAGGAAAATCTCCTCCTTTATTGACAGGGTATGGCGAAAAAATGCCTTGGCTGAATTGTTTCTGGACCGAAGTAAGACCTAAACAGGGAGTCCCGGTTCGGATTCTATGATATTGTCATAAATGCAGGAGGGTGGGGAGTGTAGTGGGTATTGTAATTCCTCCTCAGTTATACTGAGTATCTGGGCAACCCCAGATACAAATTTGAGGTTTAGTCCCACTTAACCATACAGTACGCGGTGTATGGTATGCGTAAATGCATACTCCTCGTCCTACAAAAAAGGTCCCTTCATGAAGGGGCCCAAAAAAAGAGTAAAAAAATTTATTTTTATTTATTTATTTATTTATTAAATTATTTATCATATTTTAATTTTTTTTGCATTACACAAAATTACTTATGTTTTTTGAGTCACTGAACATAAATAAAATATAAATTGATAACGGAAAATATCCAGTTGCCGACCATAGTTAACGATAGGTTAGATTAGATTATGTAGTTTAGATTACTCCAAATATGAATTTATACCGTATATTGAACAGTTTCCCACATTAAGAAAATTTAGGTTAAGTATTTTTGTGTATTCGCAATGTTACGTATGTTTTTTAAGTCAGTGAGAAAAAATATGATATCGGTTTTTACCATATATTATACAGTTGCCCACATTAGACAACTTTAGGTTAATTTGTGGAATTTTTTCTGCGTGTCAAAAAATTACTTATGTTTTTTGAGTCACTAAACACGAAAATAATATAAATTTATAACGAAAATTATCCATGTGCCATAATAGGCAACGTTAGGTTAATTATTAGGGACTCTTTTGAATTCGTAAATATTAATTATGTAGTTTGGATTTTTTTTTTTTAAGGGAAATATGTGAATCTCGCAAATTGCCATGACCGCCCAGTTGTACACTTTGTAAAACTGGTAGACTACCGGCGACCGCGGTCGCCGGCTACGCCCCAGATTCTTACTGGATAAACACACTTTGAACCCCCCGCGCTTGTTTGTCCCAAACCGGAACTCCCTTTTCAGGTATAACTTCAGTTTGGGACGCGCAGCCTAGGCAGCTGGCCGCTGCCTTCCCCCCTGCCTAGGGGCAGGAGAGCTCTCTACGATAGAAAGCCCTCCTCCTTCTTCTCCAACAAGGTGGTCCTTACGTACTCTGCTACTTTGTTCCAGTTTTCGGAACTCCGTAGCATTTCCGGGACCACCGTCTCCGGCTTCCAAATCAGGAAGGGCGGGCGCCCCCCCGAGTAGCGAACACTTTCGAAGAATGTGTGCTCTACTGTATCATCCACGCCCGGACAGTGCAAGCACTCCTTTGTTGCCACCTTATGCCAATGCTTCAACATGACACGGAAGTACCCGTGTCCAGTTAAGAACTGGGTAAGGTAGAAATCGACCTCCCCATGCTGTCGTCCCATCCATGCCTGCAGGTCTGAGATCAGTCTGCGCGTCCATAGGGCATTTTTCTCTTGGTTCTTTTTCCATCGCTTGATTAATGCTTTCATAGAGTTGAAGCGGGCGCGAGTGGAAGCCACTTCGCGCTCATCCACGCTCTTGTAGATGAATTTCCGCTCCAACGCTAGCAGGTCAATGGGTATCACCGAAGCAACAACCTGGATCGCCTCTAGAGATACCGTGTGGTATCCGCAGGCGATCCTCTTTGCCGCTTGCCTTTGTACCGACGATATTTTTCGTCTGTACTTGGCAGATTCTGTGGTCTTCGCCCAGACTTCTGATCCGTAGAGCAGGACAGAGTTGAGGACTGACATCAGGAGCCTTCGCTTCCCTGGTTTGGGTCCCCTAATGTTGGCCATGAGCCTTGACAGGGAGGATGCGGCCGACGCTGCCTTTTCACACGACCTCTGAAATTGCTGCCAGAAGGTCAGCTTGTTATCAAGCTGAACTCCCAGGTATTTCACCGATGTTCTGGTTTCGATCGTGTGAGGGTTTCCGCCGTCGTCGATAATTACATCGAAGTCGGTGGGAACCCTTCGACGAGTCAGCAGTACGATCTCCGTTTTTGGGATCGCAAGCTGGAGCCCGTGATCGCCCATCCAGAGGTTGATCCGTCTCATGACTAGATTCAACCTCTCCTGGGTCACTTCCATGTCCCTGCCAGTTATTGTCAGGGCCACGTCGTCGGCGTACCCGATCAGGGAAACTCCTTCCGGGAGGTAGACGCGCAACAAGCCATCGTAAAAGGCATTCCACAGATCAGGTCCAAGAACCGAACCTTGCGCGATGCCTGCACTCAAAACCCTTTCACGCCTTCCGTCGAGCGTGTCGTAGAGCAGTCTCCGGTTTCGCAGGTAATCCTTTAGTACGTTACCCAGAAATCTGGGTATCCGGAAATCGTACTCGAGGGACCGGATCATGTCATCCCACCTGGCTGAGTTGAAAGCGTTTTTGACGTCCAGCGTTACCAGAAGGACGTCCTTGCGAATTGCAGGCCGCCTTTCCCTCTCAGCCTCTACGGTATCCACGACACGCCGAATGGCGTCTATCGTGGAATACCCTTCACGAAAACCATGCTGCTCCTCAGAGAGACCACCGCCCTCCTCGATTGCCCTTCTGAGCCTTGCCCGGAGCAAGCTCTCCATCACCTTACCAATGGTATTTAACATACACATAGGTCTGTAAGATGATGGAGAGTCCGGGGCTCCCCCCTTGCCCTTGTTCAAGAGCACGAGACGTGCCACCTTCCACTGCTTTGGGAACACTCCAGCCACCAAACACGCATTGAACATGCTTAACAGGATACCAGGGATTACTTTGACCGCTCTTTTGAGCACTTCCGCCGGTATCCCGTCCGGCCCAGGCGCCTTGCCATTTTTCATGGCCTTTATGGCCTTGACCATCTCGCCTTCGCTGAACAGCGGCACCTCCTCCCTGGGTGTTACCTCTACCGGGTTTTCCCGGATGGGCCTCTCAGGGAAGAGAGCACCAATGATCCGCTCGATCAACTCCGCGTCCATCAGGTTGTCAGTCCCTTGGTTCAGCTTGCCCATTACGACTTTGTAACCTAGACCCCAGGGGTCCTTGTTTACGTCTTCGCGTAATGAACGCAGACATCGAGCCTTACTTTGGCGGATGGCCTTCGCTAGCCGGTGTTTGGCATCCTTGTGTACCTGGGAGAGCGCAGCAGCTTCGGGTCTGTCCCGTGCTCGTTGGGCCCTTCGTCGCGTCCTGTGGCATTCCTTTCGGAGCTCAGCTATTTCGGGAGTCCACCAGTACACTGGTTTTCACCCTTTCCAGGGCCTGCGGCGAGGCATCGAGGCATCGCAAGCCCCGCGTAATCCTAATGGGTTTCCTTTCATTACCCGGAAGGCAATGTAGTTGTGATCGCTACCATTGTAGCCATCCATCACCCTCCAGTCGCCTATTGTCCCAGACGCAGTTTCTGTTGCGAAGGTTATGTCTGGGATAGAGATACCCCACCCCACCCTCTCGTAGGTGGGCCTGTTTCCTCTATTCTGGACCACTAGTTTGCATCTAGCAGCCATTTCGAGTACCATTTGTCCCCTTAGGTTGGTCGTCGGCATGCCCCACTCTAGGGCCCTGGCATTGAAGTCTCCGCCAAGGATAACGCCACCAGTTGCCGCTCGTACCGTGTTCTCGATGCTGGCTAGCTTTGCAGCGAGCACCTCCGAGCTGTAGTTAGGGGAGAGATAATAACTTATATTACGTTTGGGCTCTGCCTCGAAGCCATAATATATATATTTACTATTAATCTATTATATACATACATAATAAATATCTATTATTAGTTTACAAGTAACTAATCATAAGCGTAATCTAAATATATCCTAATATAAATCACTCTAGATTTAACAAATACGTAAGCTTTTATCGTGCCCTTGTAGAAATTAACATAAGAAAAAAAAAAAGACAACAAAGACGCCCCCCTGACAACTAAATTAATCTAAATAAATATTTTACAGTTTTTTATATATAATCGCATAAATTAAGTTTGCACAAAGCTCCTTGGAATTCTCAGAATATGAAGTTAAATTAAAAATAAACGATATTAATAATAATAATAAAATACCAATGTACTTATAGATATGCGCGTAATTTCGTATCTTTTTCTTCTTCACACAAAAATTAATAAAAAATTTTTTAATACTAAATAATAAATAGCTAATAACAAAAAAATTGAAAGGAAAATTTTGCCAGATAACCAGAGACGCGAATCACATTTCATAAACGAAAGAGAAATAACTATAATTATAAAATTTTTGAAATGGCCACTAGGTGCAAACTAGTGGTCCAGAATAGAGGCAACAGGCCCACCTACGAGAGGCCGGGTTGGGGTGTCTTTATCCCGGACATAACCTTCGCTACAGAAGCTGCGTCCGGGCGAATAGGCGACTGGAGGGTGATGGATGATCAATACAATGGTAGTGATCATCATTACATCGCCTTCCGGGTATTGGAAGGAACCTCACAACGACCTCCGTACAGGAGGCGCCCCTTGGGTTGGAACGTCCCAAAAATGGACGAAGACAGATTCGAAGAGTATCTTCGAATCGAGTCAGCGCCCATCCCCGCTTGGCATGGAGGGGCCACAAGTCCCCATGAGGCTGAAATCTTAGTTAAGAAAGTAACGTCTCTAATATGCGGGGCTTGTGATGCCTCGCTGCCTCGCCGCAGGCCCTGGAAAGGGAGAAAGCCAAAGTACTGGTGGACTCCCGAAATAGCTGAGCTCCGGAAGGTATGCCACAGGACAAGTCCAAAGGCGAAAAGAGCACGGGACAGACCTGAGGCCGCCGTTCTCTCTCAGGAACATAAGGACGCCAAACACCGACTGGCCAAGGCCATCCGTCAAAGCAAGGCTCGATGTCTGCGTTCATTACGCGAAGATGTAAACAAGGACCCCTGGGGCCTAGGTTACTAAGTCGTAATGGGCAAATTGAACCGGGGGTCCGACAACATGATGGACGCGGCGTCGACTGAACGGATCGTCGGTGCTCTCTTCCCTGAAAGGCCCATCCGGGAAAACCCGGTTGAGGTGATACCCAGGGAGGAAGTGCCGCTGTTCAGCGAAGGCGAGATGGTCAAGGCCATAAAGGCCATGAAAAATGGCAAGCCGCCGGGGCCGGACGGGATACCGGCGGAAGTGCTCAAAAGAGCGGTCAAAGTAATCCCTGGTATCTTGTTAAGCATGTTCAATGCTTGTTTGGTGGCTGGAGTATTCCCAAAGCAGTGGAAGGTGGCACGTCTCGTGCTCTTGAACAAGGGCAAGGGGGGAGCCCCGGACTCTCCATCATCTTACAGACCTTTGTGTATCTTAAATACCATTGGTAAAGTGATGAAGAGCTTGCTCCAGGCAAGGCTCAGAAGGGCAATCGAGGAGGGCGGTGGTCTCTCTGAGGAGCAGCATGGTTTTCTTGAAGGGCATTCTACGATAGACGCCATTCGGCGTGTCCTGGATACCGTAGAGGCTGAGAGGGAAAAGCGGCCTGCAATTCGCAAGGACGTTCTTCTGGTAACGCTGGACGTCAAAAACGCTTTCAACTCGGCCAGGTGGGATGATTAGATGACATGATCCGGTCCCTCGAGTACGATTTCCAAAACCTACAGAAGAGTTTTTTTAATTCTGGTTGTCGAATTCTTAAACCCTTACACCACATTCTGATTTGAGTTTGATATTAATTTTGTAGTGAAATGAGGGGTATTAGAGTTCAAAGAAATTTTTGAAGGTTTCCTTCTATACGCACGCAATCCCTCCCTCCATATACTTCCATGCTATTCGACGTTTACACAGTCCCATACATTCAATGCTTTTGCAAATCAGGGAAGTGAATATTTTCAAAATCGACACGATGCAACGCACCGTTTCATATATACCGGGTGGAACACAACACATTGCCACGGATATTTATACATTGATGGTATATGTTAAGGCATAACCACGTAAATTGTGTTCCACCCGATATATAATTTATTATATATAGCATAATAAGAAGGCCTTTTAGTATACAAGAATGGATATAATAATATAAGATAAAGAGAAGAAAGAATATATATACAAGAAGGCCTTATATAATAGTAAAAAAAGATTTTAAAAAGTAAAAATTGTTTTGCGATAGTTCATTTTTTCCAGATTTTAAGATTATTGCTTATGCGTAGAACTGAAGAGCATAAAATTTTTAATTTGAAATTTGAATTTTATATCTTTTAACAAGAACTGCGCCATCGGTGGTCTTAAAAATTTCTGAGCTTTAATAATTTTTTGCTAGATGACAACCGATGGCGCAGTTCTTGTTAAAAGATATAAAACTCAAATTTGCAAATTAAAAATTTTATGCTCTTCAGTTCTACGCATAAGCAATAATCTTAAAAACTTTTATTATATCAAGAAAGAGACTCAAAACTACTGTCAGCTTCCGATTTTCATTTGATATCAGTACTTTTTTAAGAAAAAATCTGGAAAAAATCTGGAAAAAAAACAGTCGCAAAACAATTTTTACTTTTTAGTCTTTTTTTTTTATATTAGGTATTTTTTAAGGATAAAGGTTAACTGCTGAATCTCAATAGCACACCCGAAAAATTCTTTTTTAAAATAACAAAAATAATTCATTAAAAAAAAAATTAAATAAATAAAAAATAAAATTTGAAATAGGCCAGGACTATTAAGAATATATTTATTTAAAAAAAAATGATTTTGAGTGTCATTTTTTTTATTAAATATATTCTTAAAAATCCTCACCTATTTCAACCAGTGTATATTAGAAAATAGCAATATTTTTTAAATAGTTTAAAATAATCAATCGCTTTTTAAAATAATTGCAATTTATTTTCAAATAATAACTGGACTTTAATAACAGCCCGGCCACACTATGACTTGAAATTGTATTTATTTAATAAAAATCAATTAAAAATAAGGTAATAAATGAAATATTCATCTTTTGTTAGTTAATTGACTTATATACACGTAAATAAATAATAAATTGCTAATTTTAATTGATTTTTAATAAATAAATAAATAAATTTTAAAAAGTGCAGCTTTCCCTTCCATCGATTTTTTTTCACTTTTATTTTTAATTTCAATTTCAAGTTATAGTGTGGCCAGGCTGTAAAGATATAAAGTTATAAAAAATAAAATCTTAATTTTATATACAATATTTCTATTTAAAGGATTTGACCTATTTTTCATTTCGGGAATAGCTATAGGAATAAGTTCGTGTGAGTAATCTATATCATCTTATAAATATTTTAAAATAATGGAAAAATTTAAAATAACGGAACTTCAATGGCCCGTCGGACTATTAAAAATCCGCCGTTTACCCGCGGTTAAAATCATATATTTTTGACCATCTTAACATTATCTTATATCTTTTAAAATAAAGGCACAGGTTAAAGACTTATATTTTAACAATTTTTTTATTTTTGAGACCTCGCGTTTCATTTTGTGCAATGTATCCATAGAATTATCTATAAATTTATTATGCTAGCGCTAAAATTATTTCTAACATTTTTAAAATCTGAGCATATTATATTAATAATACATAATATTTATATGTTATATACGAGCGTAAATGCGTTTTTAGTATAACAGCATCAGTAATCACAATATTAACGAATAAGAAAAAAACGTGTAAAGAAAAAAAAAGAGACTCTCTTATAAGGCAACAAAATTCATATGCGATAGCAGAGATTAGTTTAGAGAGATCGCCAGAGAGATAGGAAAGGCTGACTCCGTTTTATTTTACATCGCCGAAGCTGTCACGTGGTCACTCTCTCACATCTTTGTTTTATGCGGTTATTTGTACATATATCCTTTCTTTTCTATTTCTCCGGATTTCTAGAAAAGAAAGGATATATTGTAAAAATAAACGTATAAAAGAAAGATGCAAGACAGTCGACCACGTGACAGCTTCGGCGATGTAGAATAAAATGGGGGAAAAAATTTAACACGGGTCTGGAAATCTCTTTAAACTCATCTCTGGCGATAGTAAAAGACACAGCTATTGGCATGAATCAATGTAAAAAAAATAGTATAAAAGAATAATGAAAGAGAAGAACATCCGTATTTAGATATAAAGATAAAAAGAGATAGGTTGTTCTGAATAAAAATCTCGTAAAATCAAAAAGAGAAGCAACTAAAAATCAAGCGTTTTACCCCCCTTGTTAAAGTCGATGTGGTATTGTGAAAAATTGAAAAGAGTTAGGAAAATTTTTTTTTCTATTTTATACTCGCATTAATTAAAGAGTAAAATTCATTAAATGCTTTAACTGCCAAAATATTTTCTTTTTGAATAAAATCAATTTAAAAAAATTTTTATGAGACTTTAAAGTATTTCTAGAACGTCGTGCGCTTTGTCTTTATACACGGTGTGTGTGAATGAACTGTCGCAGTTGCGCACTAACGTGCTAGCAAATATAGTATTAGGTATACGAATGGACATAATAATATAGGATAAAGAGAAGCGACCTATTTTTTCTATGTATAATAATAATAATAATAATAATAATATCACATGGCAGAGTGAGTCTTTAATATATACGTATATATACAACGTTTTTGAAGTTTACTTTCTATACCCCAGAGTTGTATACTTTCCATGCTGTTCGACGTTTACACGGTCCCATACATTAAATGCTTTTGCAATACAGAAGAGTAAATATTTCAAAAAACGATACAACGATCGACACGTTTTATTATTATTATTATTTTTACATAGGCAAACGATATATTATAGCATAATAAGAGGTCCTTAACGTATTCTAAGATATAGAAGGAAACCTTCTAGCGTGCTTCCAGAGAAGCACCTATGCCTTGCCTGCTTTTTTTTTTAAATTCTTTTCAGCGAACAAATAACAAGGTTAAACATTATTATTGAACTCAATCAAATCAAAACTTTTAAAATCCCAAAATTAAAAAATTACTGAAACTCTTTTCTTGTTTGTTTTTTTTTAACATGCATAAAAACATGCACAAAATAGTATATACGTTATAGAAAGTTAAAAAAAGTTATAAAAACTTACAATATAATAATTTTAGGATTATTATATACGTAAGAAAAACTTCAAAACAAATTTTTTTGATTTAGTTTCTTTTTTAATCTACATAAAATATTATCTTAAGAGCTATTTTTTCTTTTTTTTTTTATATACTTGGTGCACAAAAATAAATAACATAAAAAAAATTAAAATTAAAAGTTATTCTGATTATGTTTTTAAAAACTATTAAATATGATAAACAAGCTTTTCTTTGCAAAATTATTTTATTGTCACAGTCGCGCACATTTTCAGCAGAATAAAAACGCGCGTTTTTTTTTGTGAAGAACTGGTCCTGCATGTCGGTAACATTCTTTGTATCGGCGGGCGAAATCTTTACAAATTTAAGAAAGCTGCTTTCCTTTTCAAGATTACAGTGCTCCTAAAATATTAGTTAAATTTTATACTATTTTAGGGGAAGATTTTTTACCAAAAGGGATATCTGATTCCCCGTACTATTGTCAGTGTAAGGGAAAAAAAAAATATTGTGGAAAATAAAAATAAGACATTGAAAATTCTTTTCCCTTAAATACTTGCACTGATGAAAATTCTTATCCGGGTAATTACTATCTAAAATCAGGATAGTAATTTTACTATATGGGATGAGTAAATTTTTTATCTAGATAGTAAATATTTCCTGGTTAGTAATTACCCAGACAAGAATTTTCACAGTGTGTATTAAATATATCTTCATACTTTTTTATGTTAAAATGTAAATTTAATATTATTATAATAATATTTGTAAAAAGATAAAATAATATTATAAATAAATAGAAATTGATAAAAATATGTAAAAAATAATGCAACATAAACATTTTTTATTTTTAATAAAAGGCACATTTAAATAATAATAATAATATGTTAAACTCATTATATATGTTACGCCCGAAACGAGGTAACGGCCGGTTCCACGGAACGGGGCAGTCTTCAGCCGGTTTAATGAAATTATGAATAAAATTTGATAAGTCAAACAAATTTTTTATCTTATAAATCATTAGTATCATTAAAAAATGTTTTTTAAATGTAAAAGAAATTAAACAAATTTTTTTTCTTAGAAATGTTTCTTATTTTCAATGTATTAATTTATTTAATTTGATGCCCCGTTCCGCGGAACCGGCCGGTTTGATGTCCCATTCCGTGAAACCGGCCGATTTACTGTCCGATTCCGCGGAACCGGCCGTTACCTCGTTTCGGGCGTAACATATACATACCCTTATTTTGCATATTCTTTGTTTATTAAAAAAAAAAAATAAAATAATCATTTAATGTTCTATAGAATTTTCTGAAGTACATTTCGACTCATGTTCTAAATTAGAATTCGGCGCGAATTTCCTCCGAATGTACCTGAGAAGGTTCTATAGCACGTTCACGAGAGTATACTTTAGCATATGATTATTTTCAGGTGAGACAGTAGCAATTTTTGTGGAAAAGGAAAAGACTCAGGGAACGAAGTAGGTTTGAATTTATGTTATTATTAAACTAGGTTTAAATTTATGTTATTTCATTGTTCGATTTCTACAATTAAAGCAATAATTTTCTTAAAATAATAAAATAAAATAAAATTTTAAAGGTTACCTTATAGATTTTTTACGATTTAAAACAATCAAATTTATGGATTTATGCTTAAATAATATGGCCGTTACGGTTATCATCTAATTAATTTATCAAATAATATTTATTGGATTATTTTAATTTTTTGCCTTGAAAACTTTTTTTGCATTAAATTAAATTTCGCATTAAATCAAATTTAAAAAAAATTTGTTTTTGTTTTAGGTTAAGATAATTGTGCATTGATCTCGTTAGTTTTTTTTTAAACAAAACCTTAAGAAGTTTTTTGAATGTTACACAAACTTAACCAAATGAAAAAAAATAAAAACAATTTTTTTTTAATTTGATTTAATGTAAATAATGCAAAAAAAGTTTTCAAGACATAAAATTAAAAAAATCCAATAAATATTATTTGATACATTAACGAGATGATAGCAGAAACGGCCATATTATTTATGCATAAATCTATAAATTTGATTGTTTTAAATCTTATGAGCAGAAGTAAAAAATCTATAAGGTAACCTTATAACTAGATCCTAACCTCCAAAAATAAATTGGAGCAATTTTTTTTTTTTTAACTAAAAATGTAACAATTCCTGAAAATATCTTTGGATTTGTTAGAGCGAGATAAAGTAATAGCAGTGAAATATGAAAAGGCGTTAACAGGCACTGTTAACGCAAATGCGATAAAGGTTGCCTGAACGCATTTTAGATTGAACTACTAAAAAGGAAGCCGCTTATCATAGAATTAACGCAAAAGCGTTAAACTCTCTGTTTAACGCATTAGATGAGTGTGGGAAATATGATTATTTTGCAGGTTAACCCATTAACGCCTAATCGACACATTCAAGCCATTTGAATTTTTTTAAATGAAAAAATCGATATTTTGAGCTAAAAATGTTACCTAGTAGGTAATCGGGGCTGCTCTTTTCATTTCCGAAGTCCGTTTTAACGTGCAATCCCTACAAAATGTTATATCATCCCCTAAAAGTGGGGTAATTTTTTTATAATTTTTACATGTTATTTAAATTAATATAATGGGCAAAAAAAATATTTCATGGCAATAAAAACTTAATATGGGACTATCAGGAACAAATTATGAAAAAAATAAACGAATTTATGCCAATTTTTTATCTTCAGCCCCTTGAATGGGTTAAGGGTTGGATTTATAGCATAAAAGAAAAAATGAATATTTTGGGCTAAAATTGTCATCCAGTAAGTATTTTTACTCACTACTTTCTTTTCTGAAGTCGGTTTTTACTTATCCCTAGAAAATAAGATATCACCCCCTTCCGCATCGAAAAAATAATGTAATATTTACCTTACCTTTAAGGGATGATATCTTATTTTCTAGGGGTCGTATGTAAAATCCGACTTCAAAAATAATAGTAGTGGGTAAAAATACCTACTGGATGACAATTATAGCCCAAAATATTCATTTTTTCTTTTATGCTACAAATCCACCCCTTACGCCGTTCAAGGGGCTGAAGATAAAAAATTGGCATAAATTCTTTTTTTTTATGTTCCTGATAGTCCCATATTAAGTTTTTATTGCCATAATTGGAATTTCAGACCCTGCAGTCAAGTCATTGGGAAGTATAGAAATAAAAATTTGCGGAATTTTAACAAAATTTCATGTTGTAGAAAATATTTTGATAAACGCTGTTTAGTGCTTCAAGGACAAAAATACCACTTCCAGTCAAATAACGAGGTATTAAAAATTACATCAGAAGAAGTAGAGGCCGAAGAAGACAAAGACGACTGTAGAATTCAGGCAGTAAGAGTGGGAGAAAAGGTTAAAAGAAAAAATTCTCTAAAATTAAAAGTTAAAAGTAAAAAGAATTGTAAAAATGTTAAAACAGCTATGCAAGTTATAAGAAGGGATAGTAGTTTAAAGAAAAAAATTATAGTAGCATTAAAAAGTGCAAATAAAATAATAAGTAAAGCAAGCAAATTGCAAAATAATAAACCCATGTTGGAAAATTTTTCCAGCAGGGCTCTTGCAGTAGTGGAGAAAACTGCAGATGTAGCTTTAAAAATTAAACCCATGTTGGAAAATTTTTCCAGCGGGGCTCCTGTAGTAGTGGAGAAAACTGCAGATGTGGTTTTAAAAAATGAAACCCATGTTGGAAAATTTTTCCAGCATGGCTTCTGCAGTAGTTAAGAAATTGTAATGCAGCTCCAAGGGACAGGTGAACAGAAAAGTATTCAAAATTATATGCAGGCTCAGTGGATAAAATTATCGATCCGGAGAAAATTGAACATCCCTTAGATGCTTTAGAATCATCAATAATGTTTGCTTTTACAGCGAAAGAAAAATTTTCAGCTTGTGCAAATGAATTCATAAGAATAGATGATCCAAGGATTTTTATTGTAGAGATGGAAAATCCAGAATATTTAGAAGTTCAAGAATCAACTTCATCGGAAAATTTGGATTTGATGGCTTATATGAATTCAAAATTTTTAAACGTAGAAAAACATTATAAAATGCAATTAAAAAATATATATCAAGATGTTATTTTACAGAAATGCAACTTTGAGAGAAAAATAATAGCAAATGTTTTAAATTTGGCCTTACTGGATCTAGCAAACTTCGCTTACCGAGTGACAGGGGGCCCTGGGATCATCGGATTAGTGGCAGGAGAACGTGTGAATATTATTAAATGCATCAGCGCCCTGGTAAAATATAGAAAAACCACATCGTGTTATCAAGAGCTTCCGGTATATAAGGATGGAGAAGAATATTTTATGTCATCAAGGATTTACATTCTAACAAAAACTGTACTCTTTTTGGCAAGGCTCACATCTAATTTTTTGTCCCTTACCATGTATCGTTTCCTAATGGATAAGAAGATAGATGGCGGAAATAGGATTAACCGAGCAATCTGGACACGCAAAAGGTCTGTGCACCTGATGCCTATGTTTTTTAAGGCAGCCGAAGAACCCGAATTGGGGGTTAAACAAGAATTTTCTAAGCAGGTAACACTGAAGTCTACCTGTGAAAAAAAATCAGGGAGGTCAACAATCAAAGGTTTTCTACCACCTACATCAAGAGGGTAGTCACAGACAAATTTGCGAACAGGGTGAAGAGCTATACCAAGAGGCAACAAACATCGAGATTCTACAGCAGCAAACTCAGGGCTGTAATAAGCATATCCTACACCCGGACCAAAAAAAATGTATGGTTTTTCATACGGCAAAAATCAATACGGGGACCGTATAAAATGGTCCATTATTACGGCATATTACCTACGGCTCCCGTATTTATTTATGCCGTATGGATTTTTATACGGCAAAAGTCAATACGAGAGCCGTATAAATTGGTCCATTAATACGGCATATTTTGTACGGTTCCCGTTTTAGATTTTTCCGTACGGATTTTCATACGATAAAAGTCAATACTGGACCCGTTTAAATTAGTCCATTAATACGGCATATTCTGTACGGCTCCCGTATTTACTTTTCCCGTATGGATTTTCATACGGCTGAAGTATATACGGGATCCGTTTGAAATTTGCCGTATTAATTGGCTAATTTATACGGCTACCGTATGCAGTTTGCCGTATATACGGCTGATTACATCTAGTAGTCGTTTACCGTATGCCGTATAGACGGATAAATGCGTGTAATAATATAATAATAATAATAATAATATAATAATAATATTGCGTGTCACAGTCTCCTAGCTCTGGATGTACACGTGTTTATAGAAAAATAAACAATAATGTCATAACCGATAGACAATAGTAAAAGTAATTATAACGTAAGAAATAAAAGTGAGATAACATGAGTTGTGGTCATCTCGCTTTAAGTACATAATAGTACAAACGAAAAAGAAAAGTAAATAAATTAGAATACCTGATAGATAAAATAAAATTTTTTTTTGCATATTTAATTTATTTTTTTCTTTTTCTTGAAAAAATTCTGTAAGCATTTTTTATTTCTAAGGGAAGGAGAATATAGGAAGAAAGAGTCAAATTGGATAATTTTACACATTTAAAAAATTTTTTGAGTATTTTAATTTTATAATCTCGCTTCCGGTTAATTAAAATATATGCAAGTTTATGTTTATAAAAACCATTGTTGTAAACAAATTAACTATAAACAGTAATACAAATAGAAAAACCTAGATTGTATCGAGCTAATAATTAAAAAGAGTAGTAAAAATTTAATAAAATATTGTAATAGTAAATAACTAGATCAAATGAGCAAACTATAGAAATTATTTTGAAAATTATGATTTAGTTCATGATAATAAAATAAAAGATGCAAAAGTTTAAATACAGATATTCCGTCGAGTAATTAAAATTCAATTTTTAAATTTATTTTTGTATTTGACAAATTTTTTGGCAATTAATTTTGATTGACTTGTAAACAAGTTTCAAAAAACTCTATTCGAGTTTTTTTTCATAAGGAGAAGAGTGTTAGAGCGAGATAAAGTAATAGCACTGAAATATGAAAAGGCCTTAACAGGCACTATTAACGCAAATGCGATAAAAGGCACTGTTAACGCAAATGCGATAAAGGTTGCCTGAACGCATTTTAGATTTAACTACTAAAGAGAAAGGCGCTTATCATAGAATTAACGCAAAAGCGTTAAACTCTCTATTTAACGCATTAGATTAGTAACAAATTTTATGTTTCATGGTTTCATAAACGGATATAAAATTTATTTATCTATATTTAAGGTGCTAATTAATTTTGCCTTATTTCAAGTCCAGGAATTGAGTATTAAGAAAAGAGGTAATTGGAAAAGGTAATTGAATATTAAGAAAAGACAAAAAGAGACCCCACAAGATTGCTAATCAAGGGGCACCCCTCTTTCATTAAGAATTAAGATTAACACGTTAATCTGTCAATCATATAAATAGTAGCCAAAAATGTCAAAATGCTCTCAATTGTCTTTGGAATTTTAGCCGTAGGTCATTATCAGGATTCGCTAATTCTATCTGTATTTTCACTAAGTTTTAGAAAAAGTTATTAATTAAAAATCACTTTGCTTTATATTGGAAATTCAGGAATTAATTATTATACATGGTAAGTTATAAGTAATAAGTATATTTATATTATCATATTAGTTATTTTTATAAGTTTATTAAGCTTCTACATTTGTATCTATCAATAAAAAACTTTGTTTTAAAGAGTTATTTTAGTAAATTCAAAATAGTATTCTTTATTTCTATCCTCTATTCTATACCACTAATCTATCCTGTATACTTTCCTATCACACATTAATATATATATATATATATATATATATATATATATATATATATATATATTAGAGTGGACCTATTTTTGGACTTTGTGGAAAAACTTTGCTTCCCGGGTTTTTTTGTGAAGTTTTGGTCATAAAAAGTTCCGAGTTCAAAGGATTTTGCTTTCGCCTTGAAAAAACACGTGCCTGTAACCACCTCAATTTTCCGATTTAAGTAACATGAGAATTTTGAGGTTTTAGCTATACAAATTTTCACAAAAGCCAAAAAGCGTTTTCAAATGCTAATTTTTACTGGAAAACATACTTTTATATGTTGTAAAGACATGCAAACAGCCCTGCATTCATTCCAAAGGGAATTTTTGGGCTAGAAACGCAAATTTACTTGTTGGATCAATCTTATAAAACAGGGTTTTTCGGTATTTTTCAATAAAACGCTACAACCTCAAAAATTAGCCAAAACACTTCTGATTGGTCTATTTTTTTGGTCTAAGTGTTAGCTTTCAAACGACGTAAGCTGTATATTTTTATCACTGTTTCTCTTAGCGCTGTAGTCAGTTAACCGACTGGTAATTTTTGACTCGAAATGACCAATTTTTAAGTTTATTTAAATTGCTGCCAAAATTGTAATTTTTGACCAAATTGAGTTTCAAAGGACTTAAAAATTTTTTACAAGCTTCAAGTTTCCAAAAATTTTTTACTCACCAGTTTTCAATAATTTATTAACCAGAGACGATAATTTAATGTCAGAGTCCCAATTTTGGAGTCCCAATCAAAAAAAGTCAATTTTTATTATTATCATTGAAAAGCAATATCTTAAAAACTAATTAAAGAAAAGAGACGAGTCAATAATTTTTGGAAACTTGAAGCTTTTCAAAAATTTTTATGGCCCTCAAAACTCAATTTTGTCCAAAATTACAATGAGAATTACATTGAGAAAAAAATTTTTATTTTTACGGCCACAGTTAGCATAAATAAACAAATTTTAAAATTAGCACCATTTTATGAGAGAACATAATAGATTAATTTTTTTTTTTAAACGATTGATTTTAGGTTACACTAATTAAATACATGTGATCACTTTAGGGCATTAATGCGAAAAAATAAGTAAAATTTTTAATTTTTTTTTCATTCTGCTGCATTCTATATGCTTTTTATGCAATTTTTTATTATGTTGTATTAAAAAAAATGAAAATTAGAATTAGCCATCAGAACTAATGAAAAATGAGCTAACTTTACCTCAAAAACCACTTTTAATGAACTTATATAACTATCATAAATATTTAGCTTAAATTTGCTAAAACTATCATCAAAAGGGGGTAATTTTTTTAAATCATGGTTTATCCTCTGTACTTTAATCCTTTTCTGGATTGTTTTGTAGAGGCTCATAAAAATCACAACATGCATTAACAACCTTTGGCACCGTTTAATGTCGCTTTGAGTCGCTTTCTGATAATTTTTTTGATAGCTAATCATGTATTTAATTAAAATAATAATAACTCATAAAAAGATCTTGAAATAATTGATCATCGGCCAAAAAAGAATACCAATATGTTCCAAGTTTAGACAATCAAAGTGCGAAAATAGCCAAAGATATCATTTGTCATTTACGGGATTCTATCGGCCCGTTTTTTGTGCTTTTCTACATATTACATACACTTATTTTAATTCTTAAAAATGTAATTAAGTTTTTTTGAATCCCTAATTCTAGATTAATTTAGTTCCTAAATCATAATACCTAAAAAATAAATACTTTAAATAAATGTTTACAAATAATATTTATTATATAAATATTTATTAAATATTTATATGTATTTTTTTAGTTGATGTTTAAATGTAATCTATTCAAGAATCCGAACTTCTCGAGTGAAATTGAATCATTTAATTGACCCATAACTTCTGAAGGTGAAGGTGAGGTTCTGAAAAAATATAATTTAAATGCTTAATTTGGTAAAAAATTTGTTTATGTCAAAGTGAGTTCTAACAATGTAATTTATATGTAGTTTATTCATGACGATTTGCCTGGGTTTACAATTTCGGCCAAGAATTGAAAAAATTTAAATTATAATTTTTTTTGGAATAACCATTAAATTTTAGACTTCATGCTAATGTTAGGAGCTAACTAAGAATTTTTTTAAAAGGTGAATTAAAAACTAAATTGTAATTGCGCAAAGTTAAAATTGAAAAAAAGCCATAAATTTTTAGAACCAAAGTAGCTGTAAAAAAACTTTTTGAGGACTTTTTTTTGAAAAAACTCGAAGTCAGTCCCTCAAAAACATATTTAATAAATAAATATTTATTAAATTTAGTAAATCGGCGCAATAATTATTTCGCAATTTCTCACACCTTTTTTTGGTATTTTTAATAAATAAATTAAATATATTTTATAAATTATTTAATAAAGTAAAAATAATGAAAAAAATACAAAATTTTCTTTATCCTTTATTTCTTTTTGACGCCAAATGTCGGCAATAATACGTCAAAAAGCAATTTTTTGAGGAAAAAAAATTTTATGTGAAATTTAAAATTTAGGGTTAAAAACGTTGCTATGATGATTTATGGAAAAAAAATATAGTCATTGAACAAGATGTAACTTTGTTTTCAGATAATATAACGATCTGAATTGAATGAGTATGAGTATATCAATAAGTATATCATTCTTCTTGTGAGTCAAGGCGAAGAATGTTTAGGTAAATGAATTTGCAGTATTAAATATTATTTTAATTTAATTTATTGAATATATTTAATCAACTTTCGATGAATTTAATGAGATTCGCTTTAACATTTTACCTTTTAAATAGATCAAAATTCATAACTAATAGAGTTACTTTATCAATGCAGTATGAAATAGAAATTTTAAACAAAGAAATTGATTTTGAATAAAATTAAAGCCTTGTCTGATAATAATAATAAGATTTGAATATATTTATTTATTATTGGATATTTAAATACAATTGTAATTACAGGTATGGTTGGTTTTATGAACTGCATTCGTCAAGAATCAGGATGTATTTATGTATTTATGAAAAATATTTGTGAAAAATGGTGAAGTTATAGGCATTTACGTTTGGATGTACAAAACGATGTTTCATCTTTACATGTAGAACATGCATACGTTAATACTTGAATCAAAGGTGATATTAGCAACGTAAGATGGATTGAAAGTCCTTTAAGTTACTATCAGCCAGAACGATATCCAAATCATGAACTATGCAATGCCTATTATATTTCAATAAACTTCCGGTACATGATTGATTACATTGATATTATGTTTATATACGAAAATAATTTTAACACAATGCTATAAATTTCAGAGATGTTATACTTGCTAAGGGTAAGCTTACAGCTGATACCTTACCAGGTGATTTGTCAAGTCAAGATTGTGTTCTTGGTATGAAATTTTCGGGAAGAAATGAAAATGGGAAAAGAGTTATGGGCATTGTATCAGCCAAAGGTATGGCTAAAACAATTCTTTCTGATACAAGATTTTTAGGGGGAGTACCAGAAAAATATAGTATTGAAGAAGCAGCGACGATTAGTGTTGTTTATTCAACTAGTTACTATGAGCTATTTATAAGAGGTAGAATGAAGCCTAGTGAAACCGTTTTAATTCATGGAGGAAGTGGTGATGTTGGAATAGCTAATTAGTTTAACTCTACATCATGAGCCCCGATTAAAAAAAAAAAAAAGGAAAATGGATAGCATTTTTTAGAAGTAAAAATTTGCAATAAAGCACGTCTCAAAAGACCTCTTAGATCATGAGAACAATCAGTTATTGAGAAAAAATAAAAAAATTTTTTAAATTTTCAACAACTAAGTTCTAAGATTAATATTTAGAAATCTATTGAATATTTTTTAAAAATAAAGAAAGAATCCTGGAGATATTTAGTTAAAGATTAATTTAAAATCACTTTCAGGTGTTTTCGTCCATTCAAAAATTTAAAAATTGACTTGGAATAAAATAAAAAATATTAAATTTTTTCAATTATTTTATTTAAATATATTTTAAATATATATTTTATATAATTATATAATTATATAATTATATATATTAAAATTTGTCTTACATATGAAATAACAAAAATTTTCCAAAAAAATATTTTATTGCAAAAGTCAAATTGATTGTTCAGAACTCTATAAATAGTTAATAATTTTTATAATATTTAATAATATTATATTAGAATTATAATAAGTTTTTGTATTTATTTTATGATAAAAATATTTTTGAAACAATTTTTAAATGAAAAAGAAAAATTATTTTAAAATAATTGAAATAATAACAACCTTTACGAGCAAGTTCTTGATTTAATTTATTAAGATGTTGATAAGGTCCAAGCTTTCGACTCACATGAAGTCTTTATCAAAGCTAAAATATACAATTATGATAAAAAACTATGAAAATTTAAAAATAAAAATAATTAAAAAACTTACAATATGATGTTAAAAAGTAAAAAATTATTTTAATTTCGCAGAGCAACAATTATAATTTTTAGACATCAACGAATAATGTGGTAATTAAATATTAAAAATTACTTTCACATTCTGCCGAGCGTAGCGAGGCCAATCAGCTAGTATTCATGAAAAAAATAAACATTAAAAAAATAGTAATGATGCCTAATCTTAGAAGCATCAGGGATATTTCCAAAATATTACTGAATTATCAAAATAAAAAAATATATAGACATTTTTTTTTTTAAATTTTAAATTTTAACGTTATTATAATTTAATGTTAAGTTATACATTAAATTAACATTAAATTTACCCTAAATCAACGTCATAATTCACGTTAAAATTTAACACAAATATTAAAAATAACCTATGCACCGGGGATCAAATTGCACCAAGTGGGACCCTGGTTGTTATCAGAGATGGAATCCGATTAATTTATATAATAATTGTATTAAGGTCAAACTACAAGATGCATTATATGAATTTATAAAATTGTTTTAATTTACAAGAATTTAAAATTAGAAAAATTAAAAGAAAATCAGATTTATTTGTTTACCAAAATTTATATGCACTTAAATTTAAGAATATTAATAAATTATAATTAATGCGATTTTGGTAAAAGAATTATTTTTTTTTAAAATGAAATTTAACTAGAGAATTAATTTTTGATTTTTGTTGTTTTATCACAGTATAAAATATAATAATCTTTTAACATGTTCAAGATTTTTGGTTATAGTCGGTCAAATTAATCATACACTGTAAAAATTTTTTATTGTGAAATCACAAAAATGTATTTCCAATACATGGAATTTTTGCTCATAAATTTTATGAATACTAAATAAATATCTGGATTGTATTCACCATAAGTTTTTTTCAGTTTTTCTGAGTCATAGAAATTATTAATGAATAAAATTGATTTGGGTCTTTTATTTTAAAAGGATATAAGTGGGGGAACACTATGAACACTTGTGAAAAGCACCCATAGGTATATAGCTCATTTTCATAGTTTTGTAAAATTTACAAAACAATAGATTTCCAAAATCATAAACATCACTTTGGATTTTCACAAAAGTAATTGTGTGATTTTAATATACAAAATTTTTGCAAAACCACATTTTAAAAAAATATTAAAAAATTTTTTTTTAAATTTATTATCTTACTTATATTATTTTTATACTTAGAATTTCTATAATTTTTAATCACATATATTTTTTTATTGTTTTAAGGGCCAAAATGACTTACGTAGGTTATATTTTGGGTACGCTGAGAACCTTCTATTTTTAGCTAAAAGGAAGGGCTAAACTAAAATTCTGACTCCGTCAACGTTTAAAAAAATCATTTTTCTGTAAATTAAAAAAAAAAATTATTTTTTTATTTTATTCAGATAAAAAGTTACAACGTCTCTACGTTTTGAAGTCAAGGCAAAAAGTCATAAGTTCTAACGCGGAGACGTCAGAACTATATCGAAATGTAAAAAAAATTAAAAACTTTTTTCTTCATTTTGTAAAAAACTGAATTTTTTAGAAACTGACGGGATTATTTTTTTTTTTTTTGAGTCTTATTTTTTTATAAACTTTTAACAAAAAGAAAATGTCAAAAAAAATTTTGAAACGCTTCATAAATTATGTAGTAGATGGTTATCGTATGCTATTTTTATATTATTTGCTAAGTACCCATCAGAGGGCACTATTTTGTTTTCTGTCTCAGCTGTTCTGTCTGCTATTCTGTCTGCATTACAAAATAATTTTTATTAAAAAATATAATTCACCATCCCCTACAAAATTATAATTTGTTAAGATAACAAAATTAAAGTATCAAAAAAGAAAATACAATAAAAAATAAGGACAAAAAAGAAACAATAAAAAAGCAAGGTGAAGAAAAAATTGTTGAAAAAATAAATAAAAGTAACATTGGTGAAAAACAAGATAGCAAAACTAATGAAAAGATAAAGGTGTAAGTAAGAAGAGGTTCATTTTGCACGTGGACCTAGAAGATCCTCTGCACCTGGGGGAATTAGGAGAGGCCATAAGCGTGGCGGTATATCTCGCAGAGATGTTAAGAGTACTTGGAAACACGATATGTTTGATGCGGAGCAAAAAAAGTCAGCACTGGTGTAACAAAGTTACTTGTATCAAATCTTGATTTTGGAGTATCAGATTCTGATAAGCAAGAATTATTTAGTGAATTTGGTCCATTGAAATCAGCTGCAGTTCATTATGACAGGTCAAGTCGTTCATTGGGATCAGCTAATGTAATATTTGAAAGGCGAGCTGATGCAATTAAAGCAATGAAACAATACAATGCAGTACCATTGGATGGTTGAGAAATGAATATTTAATTAGCAACATCTTAAATTCCAATGCCAAGTTCTATACACAAAGGTCCATCAAGAGGTGGAAGAGGTAGCGGAAGTACTGGTGGTGCAAGGCGAGGTGGAAGTCAAGGTGGTGGTGCTGGTGATATGAGTGGTATGAGTGGTATGAGTGGTATGACTTGCAATATGAGATTTGCTAATTATTTTTTTTTAACATTAATTTTTATGAAACTCGTTTTGATAAATATCGCAATTATGTTTTTTTTTGAATAATATACAGTGAAAAAAGATCTAAGGCATCAGTCGCCATGTTGCTAAGACGTCAGAGGCCATTTTGTAAAACATACCCTCTTTAAATATTTTTGCAAATAATAAAATGTGATAAGAAAGGTGGTATTACCAACAGGTAATTTTTGTTTATATTTTTGATGAACATTATTTTCTTTTATGTAAAAATCAAATTGGACCAATCAGCAAACAATCCAATTTTAAACAGTGTCCTGCAAACTTGACAATGCGACTTCAAGATATTGATAAAGGTTTAGAAAGATTGGGTAGGTAAGTAAAGAAAGTTCTATTCATATTAATGTGATGTGAGCAATATTTAAAAAATTTTTTAAAATGTCTGCTTTTGACTAAACACTGGTGCATAAAAAATTTAATTATAAAAACAGTAACTGCTACTTAATGAATTATTTATTTTATACGTACATTTCTTGATTTAAAAATAAAATATTTATTTATCTTCTGATCAAATATTTTAGAGAACTAGCTTATGAATATGATTATGATTGGAAAGAACATTGGCCATTTTTGAATGATTTTATAGATTTACACACAACCGATTGATTAAATAATAATATTGATGCTCTGTGTGAAGGATTTGAATTGCTTACTATGCATAATTCAGAATCAAACGAAGAATCAGAAGGTATTTTACTTATAATAATAATAATAACGTTTTCTAATTAAGGTACATATTGTAATTGACTCATTCGTTACTCCAACAGGATCAGAAACTGATTTGATGGAACTTGCTGATGATAAAATGAATATTGAAATATTTTTAGAAGGGTACTTATGACAAAATTTAAAATTTTTTTTCTCAAAATTCTTTAAAAGATTTATGAACAAATAATTAAAAATTTGAAATTGTATTTAGTTCTAGTCCAGGCAAAATAGATTATGCAGTTTTTAACGCAATACCAGATTTGATTGATGCAATTGAATTACCTTTCATATATCGATGGCGTCATGAAATGCAACTTGTCATTAAAAATAAAAGTACAAATTTAGGGTAAGAAAATAATTTTTTTTTGTTTGTTTCATTTGATAATTTTTCAACATTATTAATTTCAAATATCTTTAGTTCTTTATGGTCTGCAAGCCCAAGAAAACATTTAATAGAAAAAAAATGTTCTTTTTAGCTTTGAAATTTCGCGGCAAAAGCAGATCACGTGATCAATAGTTTATGCATCTTTTCGAGCAAACACTGTACCTAACCTATACTTATTTCCATGTGTGTTTGGAGTCTGTTTATAAGCAAAATATTTTATGAATATTATAAAAATATGACTAAAATTGAAAAATTGGTACGTCTTCAAAGTATTGAAGCTGAAAATATTGTTGATGGTACCTAATCCAAGATTAATACTAGATTAAATATAGACAATAATTTTAAGATTTTAAATTCAAGAAATTGAAATTGATGTTGAAGAAAATGAAAGTAGTGAAAAGAAATCAGCTAAAGATGCATTAATATTATGGTGTAAAAGAAAAACTAATGGAATATACAAGATTTCATAGGTGTTGTTATGAATTAACTCAAACATACTTCATTCTATATGCTTATATAAATTTACAATTAATATTAATGGTTTTAATGCACTTATACATTCACATGGTCCAGAATTATTTGCGTGGTCTGATTTACAAGTTGGTAAAAATATTGTTAATGTTAATCATGCATTTGATGTTGCTAATTCTGAACTTGGTATACCATGTTTACTTGATGTGAAAGATGTTGATACAGCAAGAGCGGATGAAAAATCCATTATTACATATTTTGCATTGTAGTACCATACTTTTTAGAATAAAAAATGAATTTAAAAGTGGAAAAAGGAATTGCTAATGTATGTATTTTTATTTTTATTCAATTTTTTTTAAATTTATTTAATTTTTTAATTTTTGTTTTTTAGATTGTTAACAAAATGATGGATACCGATAAGATGAAACTACTTTATGCTAAATTGATGACTGAACTATTAGAATGGATAAAAGAAAAAAGAAAAGTCATAGAAGATATAAATTTTCCAAATTCATTAGAAGGTATTCAACGAAGCACTTTATTTTAATATAAATACACAATTAAAATCATTAAATCAACCAGGACAAGAAGGTTTATTAGTTAACGATTTAGAGAGAAATTGGATTGAATTAGAAAGAGCCGAACATAGAAGAGAAGTTGCATTACATACAGAACTTTTACGTCAAGAAAGATTAGAACCATTAAATTATAAATTTGAAAGGAAAAGTGTACTTCGCGAAGGTTATCTTAAAGAAATGATACAAGTGCTTTCAGATCCAAGATATGGTAGAATTTAGCACAAGTTGATGCTACTGTTAAAAAACATGAAGCCATCAGTGCTGATATTTTAGCTAGAGAAGAAAAAATAAATATTTTTAACAAAATGATAGATACCGATAAAATGAAATTACCTTATGCTAAATTAAAGACTGAATTATTAGAATGGATAAAAAAAAATAAAAGTTATAGAAGATAGAAATTTTTCAAATGCATTAGAAGGTATAAAACGTGAATTATTTGCATTTAAACAATATCGTACTATCGAGAATATACCAAAATAGAAAATAAGATTAGAAATTGAAGAGGAATCAAGTCTTAACTGGCCTTTCCATAATAAAAGAAGCTGCTGAAAAACGCAGAGCTGTTCTTCAAACTTTTGAACATTATCAACAATTTTCAGCCGAACTTAATGATTTGAAATATTGGCTTAGCGATAAAATGAAAACAGCTTCTGGTGAAAGTTATAGAGATTTAAATAATTTAGAAAGAAAACTCCAATAACATAAAGCTTTTGAAAGAGAATTAAGAGCAAATGAAGATCAACTTCGGGCTGTTAATAAAACTGGAAAAGCTTTAATATCCGAAGAAAACTAGAGGTATTAAAATAATTTGAAAAATAAAAGTACAAATATTTTGCATAATTTATAATTCTTTTATAAAATTTTTTTATTTACATTTATAGATCTGATGACGTCGGAACTATATTAAAAGACCTCAATGAAAAATGGGACTAATTAGTATCTTTATCTTTAGAAAAAGGAAGAAGTTTGCAACAAACAATATTTAATATCAATTGTTGGTATGTTTGAATTAGATTTTTCAAATGTTTTTTGAGTTTAGACATATGTCTAAATATTCCCAGCATATTCCTAATGAAAATGAATGACTACTTTTTTTTAGCAATTTTAATTTTTGTTTTCTTATTTTTTCTAAATTCGTGTGTTTTTTGCCTCAAATCGTTGTGTTTTTTAGCAATTTAGTATATATTAATTTCTATTGCTTATAGCAAGAATTTTAAAGTAATCTTCTAGATTATTGAGAAAAAAAAACTGCCTGGGCTAAAAATGAAAAGAAATTTTTTACTATCCAAATATTGACGATATTAAAATATAAGTTTGTTATGTAGTTTTTCATCGAATTTGATTAAAACTTCTTCAGGTATTTTTGGATTTTTCGTGGGTAATCATTTTTTTATTTTATTTAATTAAAAAACATCAATTTTGATTTTATTTAAAATTTCGGGTAGTATTACTATCTAAATTTCAATAATTACATTATTTCAGATTAATAAATATGTTATGTAATTGTAAACTTTTACATGATAATAGGATGAATTGAACTTTTAATTAGCATTCCTGAATATTTTTTTTTTGTATTAAATTAAATCTTATTTTTATACCAAATATTATATCAAATTTATTAAAAGTTATTTCATTTTTTTTTTTTATTATAACAGGATCAAGTCCCAAAATAAAATATTTTTAAGAAGTTAGATATAATTTAGCAAAATTATGTAACATTGCTTCTTAATTTAAAATATATGTAATATTTGATTAAGCAAGTTCATATTCAAAAAATTAAAATTTTTTGAGATTCTTTTTTAAATTAAATAAGTCTTCGTAAAAATAATTGATAGCAAGTTATTAATAAAACTAAAAGTTTATTTGTTAACGATGTTGCTTGTGCTTATCAAAAATTGTATAATTTATTAATCAAAATCTATTTTTTCATTGTAAAAAGCATTAGTTTATGCAGACATGTATGTACATATGAAATTAATTTTTCTTTGATTATTTGATTATTTTCTTTAATTATTTAAGAAAATCAAATAATTATTAGTTTGTAAGAAATGTACGCCACATATACTGATTTGTAAATAATGTATATTTTAGGAAATTCTATAAGAATGAAATTTTGTTATTCATTATATTAATATTAATAAATGTCAACAGTTGATAAAAATAGTAATTAGTTTTAAGAAATTATATATGTATTTAAACATTTTATAAGATTGAAACTTGCCTAAGGATAACAATTTTCTAATACTATGCAAGATTCAAAATATTAGGTTCCATTGAACACGGTTTTGAGTCATTTAGGTTTTTAATATAAGTATATCTCTGATATGTTTTAGATTTAAGGGTCGATTTCATAGAGCGTAATTTTACTAGATTTCTAAGGTTACTACAGTTAAAACACTTAATATAATGGTAATTTATTTTTTTGGCAAATACATCGTTGAGATTTATTGCATGCTTGAACCCAACGATTACAATCAAAATGGTGTACAAATATCAATTTTTTTTATTTATTTTTTTTTTTCTTATATTTTACACCATGATTTCTAAAAAAATTTTAAGAAATGTATTTATAATAATTATGTACATTTTGATAAGTTTGCTTTGTTTACGCTACAAAAAAACAAAGATAATTTATATTTTTTGCAAATTATTGGGATTCATTGCATGCTTGAAACCAATGATTTCAATCAAAATGATATTTCATTTATACAAAACTATTTTCTGTTTTATGTAATTGAATTTATGTTAATTAATTGTCGATAAGTCTAAAAATCGAAATAAGCATATTTTTATTTCGGTATATGCATGTTTTGTAAAAATTTTAATCTTTTAATCACTTTTAAGTATTTTAAATTAATTAATGCATTTTGATCAATTTGGTTACTTCCACGGTTACTTCCATTAAAAATAAATATAAGAATAATTTATTTTTTTGTGCAAGTTCATTTTTGGGGTTAACAGCATGATTGAATTCAAAATTTACAACCAAAAAGTAATAATTTATCTAAAATTTATATCTGTTTTGTATATAGAATATAATTTATATAAATTATAATTTACAAATTAATTAATCAGTTATATTGGTAAATTAATTAATACATAAAAACTAAAAGATTACTTGTAAAGTTTTATCAAGTAATTAGAGTTTATAATGATTTGACAAAACATGAAGAAGCATGCTTTTATTTTTTATATGCATGTGTTGTTGAAAATTTAATCTCTACTATCATTAGAATTTTTTTCTACTTCATTAATCATTATAAATTTTATAAAATAAAAAAAAATTTGTCAAGAAATTTTAATTGTTTTTAACTTCAATTTATCTAAAAATATAATTTCGCATGCAGTGGAGCTTAAATTAATTAAAATGAAGTATAATAATGATTTTCTACTTTTTATACATTTTAATGTTTTTTATTTTTATGCATGCTAATTAGTTACTAACATTAAATTTTAGAAAAATCTTTTTGCGAAAAAAAGAAAAAAAAACATATTTTCGAGGTTACTCGAATTTAAAATCTGATCGTGTTGTGGAGCAGACGACTATTTACATAACATAACATATGTAATGTGATGCGTCATCTGCTTTTGTGACATGGTCACGTAAATATTCGAGTAGCCCCTCTATAATAGAGCGAATATTTCGTGGTGAATTTAAGTCATTTTGGCCCTTAATTTAAAGTAAATACCCTGTTTATTAAGAATAAATTTTATTCTATACATTTTTTTTTAAATTTATTTATTTTTATTTTATTTACTTAGCATCGAACTCTCAAACTTTAACTTATCAGCTTCACAATATACTAAAAAAGGTTTGACAATATATTTTTAAATTACGGGTATCATGCTTCGTTTAATTTATCATGTTTTTTTTCGTAAATTTTAATATTATTTTTTAAATTTGAGTTTTATAAAATAAAAACAATCTAATTATTATTTAAAAATAAAAAAATAAAAAATTATTAACTCTCGCTAATTAAAATCCATTGGTCATAAAAAATGAATGCGATTTCACCTCGGTAGGTAATTAATGTGCTATTTTTTATGTTTGTGGTCAAGATTTATATTATATATACTCAAGAATTGTATTACATTGATAGCCTATTTTTTATAGTAAAATTATGGGAAGAAAATTATATTCATGTACCGACCATTACTGGGCATAAAATTTTTTTATTGTCTTTAAAATTTTGGTTTTGAAATTACTAAGAGCGGGAATTTCATTACTCATCTCTTTTTTAATTTGAGTATAAGGCTTGTAAGTTTGCAAAATCTTTAGGGAATTACAAAGAAATTTTATTATTCAATAATTTTAAATAATTTTATATTAATAATTTATTTATTTAAAATTCAATTTCATCGAAATTAATTTTTTTAATAACATAGAGATGTTAGAAATAATATTTTTTGTCTAAAAAAGGCAGAAATAGGCAGAAAAATTTCAAGGAAAAAATCTCTCCTGGTGGATGCTAAGCCACGACCTTCAGATTACTAGTCTGACGCTCTAACACTGAGCTACAGGGGGGTATGAGATTCGCTATCCAGAAAGAATCTTTTCTTTAAATTATCGGTTGATTTTTGGTCAACAGCCATTTTGAATATTTAAATTAATGACTCTATCGCTCATAATTATTCATTTTTTTTTCTTGAAATATTTCTGTCTTTTTCTGCCTTTTTTTTTGGTATTAATTTCGATGCAATTGAATTTTTAAAAAATTATTTAAAACTGCTTGATACGTTAAAATAAAAAAAAGTGATTGCAGAAGGCATCCACGTATCATGTCAAGTTTAATAAACTATAGATTTATTAATTAGCTCTCTAGATCGAAAAATTCGTCAAATTAATATTATACTATGTAAATTTTTTTTAAATCACAAAAAATTTTTGCAGTGTAGTGGCGTAATCAATTTTTTTTTTAGACATGGTTTGAGGGATTGGTTATTAGAAGTTTTCCTATCTCGGAAGATATTCCATTCTCTTTTCATTCTAATGAGAGGGAAGTGGAACAGAAAATCTCCGGAGGTATGGGTCTTTTCTAATGGTCTATGTCTTATTTGATTATAGTCTAAATTTTTTTCTTTAAATAAAAATATACTGTTTACAAAGTGTAAATCTTTCATTTGGTGATAAATAAATAACTATCTTTTTTTTTTAATAAGAATTGCTGATATCGCTACTCAGATTTTTACGTAGTTGCCTGTATAGTTTTCTACTTAGATTTATGCATGTGCATTTTTAACACAAGTTTTAGAATAATATTTATCTATAAAGAGCAATATAGAAGGCCTCTTAAAATTTTAATGTAGTCATTATTGTCCAATAATAGGAAAAAAATATTCTGGCTTAATTTTTGATTCTTTTAAATTTGCATAAGAATAAGAAGATTCAAATTTTGATTTTTTTAATTTTGTTTTATTCTAAAAAATTTTTTAATTTTACTGCTTCTTCTTGTTTTTTAATTTTTTTCTTAACATCGTGCCTCATATAATAGCATCATATAAAAAAGTGTTTCTAATATGTCGTTTTTATATTTTTAATTTCTAAGTCTCTTTTAACTTCAAAAAACTTTTATTTTTTTTAAATATTGGAAGAAACAAACGTTACATATATTTATACAAAATTACTGAAAGAATAATAAGAGGAAGTTGAATGGTAAATCATTTTGTTTAGATAAATTTTCAGTAATTTTGCATTGAACCTTTACTATTTTTTTCTCAAAATAATTTTATTCACCTTAAATCACCCTCGACCAATATCTGAAAGAGATTATTTTTTTTCAAAATCATGATTATAAAATTATAATTGTAAATATACTTAACATATTTTTTTTTTAACATCACTTCTTTGGAGTTTACTACCTAACTAAAACGTTAAATCTAATAAAATTAGCAGATGTAATACTAAAATTGATAGAGAGCGCTTGCAAAAGAACTTATTTAAAACTTTTTTTAAAATGCCTATTATTTTGTAACTTTAAAACACAAAGAGCAGTATAATCTTTTAATATACCATTATTGTACTTTATAATTACTATAAAAATGAATCATTTTGGACAATGCCTAATAATTTTCATAATAATGAGTTTATATAAACGTAAGTAGTTTATTATTTGTATTGCAAATATATGTAATAATATTCAACATATTGAAAATTCTGTTTAAACGTTATTATTACCCTCAGACGGTATTAAATCCTACAATTGCTAACTTAATTATTAAATGTTTTAAATAACTTGACATAGACTGCATCATTTGAACTATTTTTTTTGGGGTAAACCTAGAAGCGCACGATATGAGGCGATATCGAGATTTTGCTCAATAGAAGAATAATCTCAAAAATTAAAAAAAATTTTATTGGGTTCCAAAATTTATAAAATTATCAAGTTACATTATCAAGTTTAAGAATAATTTTTTTAGCCTAAAATTTTTTTCTTCAAACTACAGAGATATTAAAAATCAATTTGTGTAATCCCAAAAGTTATTCTCACTTTTTCGTGTAAAGTGTCACTTAATAATCTAAGCCACCCCTGTTTTATATAATCGAAAAATTAAATGCACATTTTATTTAAAAAAAACCAAAGAATCAAACGAAATATCCAGTTTTTAAATTGATGAAAAAATAGCAATTATCAATGAAAATAGTCTCAAAAATTTCGTACAATTTTCAACTTTTCAAAAATAGTTTACTTATTTAACTTCTTTCAGTGATTTTTTAGAGATTCCAGTGCATAAGGAAACGTTAATTGAAGGTAAATTTAACATTAATTACGGGCAGATTTAACGTTAATTTAGGTTACGTTTAACGTTAATTTAATGTTAAAAATCTTTATAATCTGCATTTTTTATTTTGATAATCCAATAAAGCATAATTGCTATTTTTCACTCAATTTTCATTCAATTCAGAGCATATATCATCCAACGTTTTTTTCTTCAAAAAATTGCTTATAGGCGCAAAAAAGGACAGAGAAAAAGTTTTCACTTTGACAAAAACATAAATTTAAAATTTTTTATTTAATTTTTTTAAAACTACTTAATAACATTATCAAATAAATTGAAACACTTTTTATTAAATATCTCGAAATTGTTAAAATGTAGATATGGAGGTTTTTGATCTATAATGCAGATGAGTCCTTACCTCCAAAGTGTATTAAATGTCATTTTTATTACAATTAGAAAAGTTTTTTATGAAATATGATAAAATAACTTTCAAAATTGATCAAAAAATACAGTTTTTTGGTATGAGGAATAATTTCTCATGGTTAGCCCTTTAGGCAAAAAACCTATCAATAGTTTGATCAAAAATTGTTTCAAAATTTTGATCCAACTATTGATAGGAATTGTATAAAATATTTGCGAAATTTGTACATAATTACGAATTGTATCAGTTAGCTTAAAATCATTTTCAGAGTGAACAAAAAATTGTGCATCGACTTCTAAAATATGCCATAGAGTCAACATAGAGTGGAAGTGCCAACGGATAAAATCAGGTTTCCAGGGGCCTATTGGGCATTTATGAAATCAGGTGTAACTAAAATCCTGATATACTATCGATCAAAAAAAGATGTGGACCTCTCGTATTTTTGAAATATTTTCCAGAAAAATGGTAACAGAATTTTCGGGTAAAAAAAAATCTGTTGACAAATTATCCTTCGATCTCTGTAAAAAATTTCATGATTGTAACTTTATTAGGAGGGGAGGGACAACAATAAATATATCAAGAAAGTAAGAAAAAAAAAATTTATTTTTTAGGCCGTTTTTAAACGTTTAATTGGTGCATTAAAAATTATTTTAAACTAACCAAATTTTAACTGCAGGTTCTTTAACCCTTTAACTTCAGGGGAGCGTTGGAATTTTCAAAAAATATTAATAAATAAATTGTTTATAACAATTTAAGCTAAAATCGCTTTTGCTTATCGTAGAAATGTAATTCTTTTTTTAAATGACAGGTAATCATGCCTGGATTACAATTTTAGAATTTGGTCAACGTCAGAATATTGGTTTGATAATAGTATCCAAAAAAGGAGTGAATTTTTATGAATAGAATGCTAATAAATAAGCCCCATTCTTCATTAATAACCTGATGAATAAAAAAGTTTATGATCTAAGCACCCGTAGATATCCTTGAGTTTTTTTACGAATTAGGGTAAGCGTAACAGATATGGAACCTGCAACATCGTCAGGAAAAACCGAGGGAAAACTTCTTTTTAATCAAGATTTAAGGCATATATGCCCTTTTCAGAGTTTTCTTGTCTAATTAAGGTCTTAATTTATATTACAAATGCGTTTGTCTTGATCGTAATATGTATTCAATAATGCCTACGCTTACTTGTTTCTTTAAAAAATATAAAGATATTGGCAGGTGTTCACTACCAAATTAATATTAAACTCAAGTCAGAATGTGGTGTAAGGGTTTAAGAATTCGACAACCAGAATTAAAAAAACACTTCTGTAGGTTTTGTATATCGGTAAATCCGAATTTAGGGTCCTACTGGGTTAGAAAATAGGAAAATGCAGCAGAAACTTTTCATCTTATGGGTTTTTATACAATATTTAGGAAGTGATGATCAAATTAATAAGTGCTACGTTTTAAGAGTTTTAATACAATATGAGTTTTTTTCTTTATTGTTCTTTTAATCTTGCATTTAAAAAAGTTTTATCTTATTTTAACTTTTAATTAATTTACTGACTCCTGTACGGGCGCGAAAATGAATAAAACTACCCCTGTATTTAACAGAAAATGAAAAGAAACTTATAACTGGTTTGTGTTTTCACACAACCAACGATCATGGAACATGTTCACTTATAACAGTTTTAACGTATATACCCTAAATATTATAAGTCCTAAGATCGAAATTAAAATAAATCCGGAAATATAAATTATCCTAAGTCCATAAAACTAAAATATTCTAAGTTCTTGTTCTTATCAAGGACGTGAATTTTATTTTATTAGGTGCATCGCTATTTGTTGATACTTGTATAATCTTAGATGCGATTGGTTACTAATAAACAAACAATTCATCCACTCTGGATCGCGCTGTATTCCCCCCCCCCCTTAAAAACGTCACTTTTTTACCCTTTTGGTAATATTGCTTTTTAGTTAGTTAGTTAACAAAAACACTTCTTGTTGTTCACAATTTTTTAGTATTAAAGTCATTTGTCAAGCCTCGGATAACGAAATTTTTTATTGCTTATTTTTTATTACCTTTCCATGTTATAGCCAATTAACCAAATGGCCATTGTTGGCCAAAAATGATTAATTTTTAAATTAAATTACCTCAAAATTTAGACGAAAATGGGTTTTATAGGCCTAAAAAATTTTTTAAAAGTTTTTTTATAAAATTTTTATTTGTCCTTCAGAATTATTTGTTTGCAAAATATTTTACCTTTTTAATTTTTTAGTTTAAATTCTCTTCCTTCCAGTCAGTAAAACGATTGCCCATTTTTAGCCCAAAATAATCAATTTTCAATTTGCTGCAAAAATCGTAGTTTTTAACATTGAACATGTTTTTAAGGAGGGGTTACCCGTGAATCTGAAAATCCATAAGGGGGTCAAATGTTTCTGATTTAAGGGGGGGAGGTCCAATGGTACTTGGACAAAGGACCCCGCACAAACTTTATGGTATTCGGGTTTCGGCGGAATTGGCTGAATTTTTGGTATGTTGTACATTTCGTCATCCTGAGCAAAAGTCTCAATGGGCACGAAGCTCCAAAATGCTTTTTTTGGCTCGCACAAAGCTCCAAAGCTCCACAGATCCAACATTATTTACTATTGGAAATGGTCATATTTTATTTTTTTACTGATAAAAAATTGATATTTAAAGTTGACAGCTGTCAATATCATTTTCCTGACATCAGATTTGAATTCAGCGACAACAAAAACATATATATATGTGCTATTTTCATAAATCTCGATTATAAATTACCGTTTGACAGCTAGTTGACAGCTGTCAACTGTCAATGTCATTTTTCTGACATCAGATTTGAATTTAGCGACCTCAAAACTTTAAGACTATATACTTTTATTTATCAAAAGATGCATTAAAAAAATAAAATATGACCTTTTCCAGTAATAAATAATGTTGGATCGGTGGAGCTTTGGAGCTTTGTGGGAGCCGAAGAAAGCATTTTGGAGCTTCGGGCCCATTGAGACTTTTGCTCAGGATGATGAAATGTACAACATACCAAAAATTCAGCTGATTGCGCCGAAACCCAAATCCCATAAGGTTTGTGCGGGGTCCTTTGTAATCAGTAACCCTAAAAACCTTATCTCACATTTTTGAGAATTAAATAAGTATTAGGGTTGTTAACTAAAAAAAAAAGTGCGCCAAAAATGTTCTTCCTGAAGTATATTGAAGTTTAGGTGACAAAATGATCCCATACAAATTTTCAGCTCATTTGAGAACGATTTAGGGGTCGCACAAACCCAGGGTAGCTCTCAAGTGGTTGGCTAATACCGACAATTAGTGCGAACGACAAAAATTTTTTTCAAAATACGTTTTCTATGCTTCCTAATATGTTTTCGGTGACGTTAAACTCGAAAATGAAACCCTCAGAGTCCGAAAAATACCTTAATCACCCTTAAACACCAAAAACACGCCTTTTTTTACCAAAAATTTTTGGATTTTATAGCGAAAATCGTATACATTCGAAACATATGGATTATAAATTACAATTGATGACTTAAAAATGTTGAAAAAATTCCGAAAACTCCTTCCGTTTGTTCTAACGCGCCTTATTGGCCGAGAAACGCAGGGCTCAATTTTATAACAATGTTATTAGATAGGGTTTTTAGGCAATTTTCCAAATAACGCTGTCATATTGCCATTCTACCAAAATACTACCGTTTGGTCTCATTTTTTTTTGTATAAGTTCTACCTTTCAAACACCGTAAACCGCAATTTTTCATCACTGATTTTCTTATCGCTATAGTTAGAAAATTAAATGTCCATTTTTTGCCAAAAATGACCAATTTTAAAATTGCTGTTAAAATTTTAATTTTTGATGAAAACGAGTCTTATAGGTCTCCAAAATTTTGTACTAGTCTCAATAAATAATTTTAATAATAATTTTAATAATCCAATGTTTCGAATATGTACGATTTTCGCTATAAAATCCAAAAATTTTTGGTAAAAAGGGGTATTTTCGGTGTTTAAGGGTGATTAAGGTATTTTCGGACTCGGCTTCCGAGTCCTCGGCTTCGCCTCAGAAGGTAATTTACGTGCGATTTGGGCCAATTCTTTATTTTTCTGGCCTAGGACCGTAATATACTATTAAAGGTTACCTTTTATTTTATTTTTACCCAAATTAAAAAAAAATCAAATTTAAGGAACATTCATAAATAGTATTGTTGTTTCTGTTAGCATCTCATTAATTTATCAACAAATGTTTATTCGTTTATTTTAACTTTATGCCCTGAAAACTTTTTTGCATGTACTATTATTATTAGTTCAAATTAAAAAAAAAAATTGTTTTATTTATTAAAGTTCAGCTAATTGACCTTGTTGGTTTTTTAAATGCTACAAACTTAAACAAACAAAATAAATTATAACAATTTTTTTTTTTTAATATACAAAATTTAATTTATATTTTTTTAGAGATTTTTCCTAGCAATGTACTTGGGGTTCTTATTAATTGTAATTATTATTAATTAGTTAGTTAGTTGTAAATTATTTTAATTTAGTTAATTGTAAATTATTTTTTTGCTTATTTCATTCATGACTTTTTAATAAAGAGAATAAAATGAAAAAAAGAGAACATTTTTTCTCTATTATTTTTTACGCCTAAAAGCAATTTTTTGAGGAAAAAAAGTCCGATACGATGAAACGTTCTGAAATATTATACTAAATTAATTTATTTATTATAAATTTGATTTAAAATAAGGAAGATTTTCATAGAAAAATTTTTTGGGATCATTTTCACGTTAAATTTAATGTTAAATTTTAATGTTAAAATTAATATCAGGGAAAAGGCATGATGACCGGATGCCTCACTTTACAGTAAAAATAGAATTTGTCGAGTAGTTACTTACGACCAGTGGCATACGGTTATAGGAGAGCAATTTGATTCAAATTATATCTTTCTCTGTTCATATTAAATTTATAAACAAAAACAAAGTTGCATGAGAATTAACCCTCCTTATCTTACGAGGCTTAAATAGTTTTTATCGAGGCATTATTCAAGATAAATCTTAATAGAAGCAAAGTTGTTGCGATTATTCCGTGTAAACGTGCCCATTGCGCTTTTTTTTTATTTTTTGATACCAAATATACCATAATTTACCTAAATTCATAAAAAAAAATTTCATCTTTCAATTTGCAAAAGGGTAATTCCATGGATAAAAAGCACAAAATGATATGCCAGGTCTCAAATATAGAAAATTTGTTTTTTTTTTTCGATAAAACAACTTAAAAATAGATGATTCCCCGAATTTGAAGGTTTTCTATAAATTTTGAAGGGTGCTATGCTGATTTAAAGTTTTTTGGTCAAATTTCTCTCCTCAGCCACCATTTTTGAAAGTCCCGTAAAAAAGCTCTAAAAAACGTTAAAGAAAGAAAAAAAAGTAGGTTTTAGATGTAAAATTTGATAAAAAATTCTAATTTTCAGTCAGATTTTTCCTACGCTAACTAAATTCGCGAGAAAATTCAAATTTGTGTTAAACTTTAAGTAAAAATAACTCAAAAGTTTCTCGCTAAAAAAAAAAATTTTTTTCTCAAAATTTTCCAAAATTGCATATATTTTCCTGAAAAAAATTTCTCGAGTGTAATTTTTGTTTTAAGCGAGTAATACCGAATTTCATTTTTTTCAATTTTGACTTGTTACTTATTTTGCTGATTTCCCGCTGAGTCACGTGACTAAATGAAAATCTGACCAAAAATTTGTATTCTGCGGAAAATTTTACAAAGGTATAGTAATTTTGGTATCCTTTGAATGATACATCTCAATTTCACAATTTAATTAAAATGGTTTATTAAAATATAGAAAAAATGAAAATAAAAAAATGGTATTTTATTGATTTTTGGGTACATTTCTAACTATTTATAGACATTTTGATAGAAAATACGGTCGCCAGTAGGATGGAAAACTTGGATCACCCTTTCCCTTGCTAATAAGGGATAGTAGAGCCACTTTCCATTGTCTACTAAAGACTCCTGTTCGGATGCAAGAGTACAACCGGGCACTCGTGTGCCACTATCTTGATAATCTTGGCTGGTATGCCGTCTGGGCTAGTTCTTATTCCTGAAGGAGTCCACGGTGGCGAACCGTTACTCCTCTGTGAATTCCGAAATATCGTCTATATTTACGTCTTCCTCCTCGTCAAGTATTGTCGGGTGTACCGGAAACAAAGCATCAACGACTGTCTTTGCTTCTTTCTCATCCATTAGCGATCCGACCCTAAGCCTCTCAGCTTCTTTGTAGCTATCTTGAAACCCAATCCCTAAGGGTCTCTGTCAACATCGACACAAAGCTCTCTTTTACAGCGGATCTTGCTAGCGTTAATCATATGTTTCAGGAAGCGCTTAACTTCCCTATAAGCTCGCATCAGTTCACCAGCTTCCGCGCGGGACCTAGACCTGGTTGCCCTCCTTCTTGTCTTGTGGCTCTGTCTGCGGAGCTCCACGATTTCCGCATTCGACCAGTGTATGGGAGGAGTTTTCCCATTAAAAGTTTTTTGAGACATGGAATCGTCACAAGCTTTCTTCAGCAGCAGCATTACTTTGGAAACTAGTTCCTCCGCGTTTTTCTTACATACTACTCTACAGGGCTTCTTTGTCCCTTGTCCCATCATTAAAGCCTGTATAAATTGTTATTAATTCAGCTTATTAAGGTTCCGACCTCTTGGTTTGGGTCTGTAAGTACCACCCGGAGGTGGTCTCTGTGTCTGAATTTCAAATGATACATACTCATGGTCAGTCATCGGGTAGATTTCCATTAAATTCCAACTCTTTATCCTTGTGCTGAGATCTTCAGTTGCAAAGAATACATCAGTTATTGTTTCGGTGTAGCTGACCCTTCTAAATGTGTCATCTACGTTCAAGATAACGAGGCCCAGCCTCGACACAATTTCAATAATCGCCGTCCCCTTTGAGTCAGTGTAGGGCATGCCCCAGTCAACTCCCTTAACGTTAAAGTCACCTGCAATGATCAGATTGTTACCAATTTCTCTGCCAAAGTCCTATAAATCATCCAAACGAAACCCCTTCCCGATTCTTCGACTGGAAAACCTCCAGGATTTAAAATCCAAATAGCTGCTGTTCCAAGTTCATCGTCAAAACAGATACATGGATTCGAGTACCTGTTAGGGTACTGCTCACTTATGAGCCACAGGTCTGCCATAACCTCTCTCTGTACTTGGTACAGGAGCTGATTTTTAGTCCAGCTTCTGCGCATATTCCCTTGAGCAACCTTGATCATAATGATGTCGCTTTTCTGAACTCTGGGTCTTTCTGGATTCCGGAAAGTGGTTTATTTCCTAGCCTATGAAATATAGAATTTTTGGTTGTTTAAATATATGACTAAAATTTGCTTTAGTCATTAATTCTATATTTTAATTTTTGGACTTTTAGCTCATTCGAGTAAAGTATTGGCTTATTGAAATATAAAATTTTGGGTATGATCTAAATAATTGGATAAAAATATACATTTTTTTATTTTATATTTTAATTAAAATGTAAAATTATGGCTTCCTTCACTTTTAGCTCATTTAAAGGTTGGATGCCTAAATTTTCTTGGTGTATTTTAGTTATTGAGAATCGGCTCAAATAAAAGGGTTAAAATCCTTTAGTGAAAGTTTTCGGTAGTTAATTTAAAAATATTTTTTTTAGTTAACTTAGTACAAATATTTTTTTTTTTTGGATGGGGAGGGATAAATGGATATTATAATTTAGTTGTGCTGATTAATTTATTGAATTTGGAGTGATGTCTTGATTGGTTAATTAATTGTTAATTGATAGAAGCTCCAATGATATTATGTCATCTTTATAGTTGTTTAATTATGGACATTGGGGTTTATAGTGGTCTTGGTGGGCTGGTATGTTGTGGTTAAATTCAGGACCAGGTCATCAATTCAAGATTTAAGTTAAATTAAATTATATTATTTGTAAAAAATTTTTATGATTGTAATTTATATGTTAACTTCTATATTTTGTAAATGATAAATTGTTTTTTATTTCTGAAAATAATTATAAATTTTTATAATGGATAAAAAAAACTAATGTAGTAAAATATGATGAACTAGATTGTATTATTATATGATATATCTTTGTTTAAAAAATGTATTCAATTTAGAGTTTCATATGTTTATTGTGATAAAAACTTAAAGATATTATTTTATAATAATTTTCTGTTGTCTTTACATGTGCACTGCATTGCCATCCCTCCATGTAACACTTGGTCTTTTTTGGCATTTTAATCACATTAAAATGGGTGGGTGGTAATGTTGTGTTACATGTGATACATGTTTGTATATATGTAAATAGTGTGAATGTGTGTGTTCGTGCGCCTCACTTCATTTTTATAGTCGGATAGTCATTGCCGCCCCAGTGCGGTACCGACTCCCGCTAGACATAGACATACATTTTATATGTAAATTAGTAGTCAAATTAAAGTGATAATTAAATCTATATCAATTATTGATACAGTTTATTTCACCTCTTCCATACCATTTTCTTCCTTAATTAATTACCCACGTTACCAAATATGTATATTAATTTTGTGGTAATTTAGTGCAAACTAATAATTTTTCCTTATTTAAAAATACTCTTATGAGTTTATTTACATTACTAGAAGCCAAATATTATCCCCATGTAAAAAACTATACGTCAAACTTTACACCTAAATAACCGGAGGAGATTGTATTCGAAACTATGCGTCAAGCCTTGCACCTACAGAACCAAACGGAATCTTCTTTGATAAAAAAACTTCACTTCAAGCCTTACACCTTCATAGTCTTACACCTTCATACTAACATAGTAAAGTTACACCTTCATACTAAGATAGTAAGAAATCGTATAAAAAACTATAATTCAAGCCATACATCTAGAAAACCTTAGTAGGTTGTGTAAAAAAAACTACTCGTCAAACCTTACACCTAGTTAACCTGAGTAGGTCGTGTAAAAAAGCTATTGGCGTGGTGCGTGGACGTGGAAGGAGAATTGAATTCGATCGTACTGCTCGCGGTGGCGAAATAATCCGATTGCTAGGGCCGCTATGAATACACTTTCATATGAGATTTTTTTATTTTTAATATTTAATTTAATTAAACAAAACAAAATGCAAAAAATAAGTTATAAATGATTTAATATATTATTAACAAATATAAAAAACCAGCAATAACTGATTTTCTATTGTTTATAATTTCTAAAATGCGAAATTTCCATGCTTAGAGTACATAAAAATGAACAGGGTTTTGTATGTGTATGTACAAAGAAGTAGGAAAGAAGGGGAATCTTCTTTGGTATATGTATTCTTTTCATGTCGACGTAACCTTTTTAACATAAAAAAACTTGCTGTAAATAAAAAATTATGCCCTAATTCTTATTATTATATTTTAAAAAATGTTTATTAAGAGGTTTTTTGTCTTTTGGGTATACAAATTTTTGGTAAATTATTTTGTTAATATTCATAAAGTATGAAATAAAAAATTTTCCTATAATATTTGCATTGAACACGGCCCTTAAAAAAATTTCAGGTACCACGTAATAAAGATGCACCACGCCAATACCTCAAGCTTTAAACCCATATAGCCTGGGGTGGTTATATAAAAAAACTATTTGTCAAACCTTGTGCCCTTAGAACCTAAGGAAGACATCTGTAATAAAAAATATAAACATCAAGCCTTACAACTATATAACCTTAGAAACTCGTATAAAAAACTATAATTCGAGCCATATATACCTGAATAATCTGAGTAGGTCGTGTAAAAAAATATAGGTCAAATCTTAAACCCACAGAAACTAAGGAGGTCGTCTTAAATAAAAAAACTACAAGTCAAGCCTTACCCCGCATAATATAAAGAAGTCGTATATATAAAAAAAAATTACACGTTTAGCCTTATCCCACATTATCTAAGGAGGTCCTCTAAAAAAACTACACTTTGAGCTTTACGTCTATTATAACCTGAGGAGGTTGTATAAAACTTATAATCGGCTTGTGTAAATACAACCAAAATGCATGGAACATGTTTAGTTACAGGGTTAAGAATAATCCAAATGTTACGCAACATTACAATACAATCAGCTGTTTTTATGATTTGTAATTATCACCGTTATGTGATTCTAAACTCAATCTATTCTGAGTCCGTAAATCAAAAATAGTCTAAGCCCCTTAAGTTAGTAGATCCCGTTAGATTGACGTTTTCAAGCATATTATATATTTTTTTTTTTCAGCTGTTTTATTATAAATTAATTTACAACTTTTTTTAGTTTATTATTAACAATTCTAGTTTTGGGAAAAAACAGGAAAAAATTATTTTCATTATTAGTTCCATTTATAGATGGCAGCAAAGGAGAGGCTTATAAATTATATTGGCTCATGGAGGACAAGTAATCTCCAAAACGGCCAGTCCAACAAAAAAACCAAAGACTCTTAAAAAAGAAGGTCTTCTCTTCTCACAAATCAGTCACTTTTAGAAAAAAAATATGGTAAAATAAAAAAATGGGAGCGTCAGAAAAAAAAAAATGAAAATAGGCCCTGTTTTTTAACCTTGAATATCCCCTAAAGCAGGTAAAAATATTTTTTTAATTGAAATTCTGGTTGATTCGCCTGTAATATATGTAGATAAATAATACCCAAATAATTTTTTTTAAATCGGATCAGCCAAACCTGAAATTATCTGTCCACCGATTCAAAAAAAATTGTTTCGATAAAAACGCGTTTAAATTTTATTTTTTGCTATTAAATAAAGCGAGGGGCTATCGGCAAAACTCGTTTTTTTCGATAAAACGTTCAAATTTTATTTAAATATTTTAATAGGTGATGTTTAAAGGTATCAGGAGTTGAAAAAAAATATTTAAAAAAATTCGATTTTTTTTTGCAATAAAATTTACTACCTTAATACAACTTATTAATTCCTGAATGCATATTAATAAAAATCCCTAAATTCAATTATTATAAGCTTAAAATTACAGGATTTTTTACACTTTATTATATTTTTTTTAAATATTTTATCATTTTGTTGATTGTTGGGGTGGCGAAGTCCGAAAAAACTTTTAAAATATGTTGCAAATCTGTAAGAATATTCATATAACCCCATTCTCAGTGGTGATCCTTTTTTATTTTTTAATGTGTAAATTTTTAGCCTCAGGAAGGGCCGATTCCCCCTGAGACTCCTGTTGCAAATGATAAAGCTGAATCAATTTTTAAAATAAAAATTTCTTCATACAATTTATATAAGTGGTTATCTTCAAAAAGGCTAAATAGTTTGATGTGCCAAACGATGACAGTTTTAATTAATAATTAATGATGAGGTGATTGTACTTTTTTGAAAAGTACTACAGTATTACTTTTTTCTATTTTTCTCTTTCTTTTCATGGGTAAATTTAAATGAAGTGAGGGCAATTTGTATGGTCGGGTCTTCAAAACTGCCCCAAAGTGTTTTTTTCTAAAAGTACTACCAAAAATAAGTAACCAGTCCAATTTTTAGCCTCCCAGAGCAAAATCTTGAATTTTGGCAGCCACTTTTGTGTTTTTGACAGTCGTAAAAATTATGAGAAAAATGAGTCATAATTTTTTTTTATTATTGATGTAAAAACCTCACATTAGTATAAAAAATTTTTTCCTTTTGAGTCTGGATAGGAAATTTCCCTTGCTATCCGATTCCGAGGTCAAAATTTTTTTTTTGAGTAGCGCATGGGCTAGGAATCGCTAAGATAGGCTTTTTTTTTTCAAAAGTCGATTTCTCAAATGCCTATTAGTTAAAAATCTTCTAACCAGGCTTAAAATATTCCTTCAACCTTATATTTTTTGGCAAAAAAATTTCGATGGGACACTGCTTTTTGGGAGCTCTAAATAAAAATATAGCAGCTTTCAAAAGATAATTTTTACAAATTTCAAATTTCCCACCATGTCACGTGACCAATCAAAAATCTAACCAAAAATTTAGATTCCGCGGGAAATTTTACATAAGGATAAGGATAGATAAGGATATATCTAAGAATATAAGTTTTTAAGAGCGTTTATGTTAAGGCAGCGAAATTTTAAATTGAAAGATTAAAATATCTCATTTTTTTAAGAAATTTTTTTATTTTTTAAATTATACCAAATTATACCAAATTATTTAAAAATAATCAGAAAATCTTTATTATTTCACTGTTTTAACATGAAAGCTCTTAAAATTAATTAATTTAAAGTTCGTCTTTATTTTTCAGTATATCTCGAGACAAATTTATAGACAATTTCTTTCATTCAAAACCACTTTTTAAGTTAAATTATTTATTAATTTATCTAAAAAAATTATTTAACATCAATTAAAAAATTTTTCTAATTTATTTAAAATTGTAAAAATTTTTAAATAAAATTAATGGCATGAAAATGCTTTATATATCTTTGAAATACAAGATTATTACATTTGTTCGTAGAGATCGTTAATAATGATACGTATATTGAAAAAGCTCTTAAAAACATGAAAATTTTTCATGCTAATGTGAATTTTTAAATCAATAATAAAAAAAATTATGACTCATTTTTCTTACATTTTTTACGACAGTCACAAACACAAAAATGGCTGAAAAAAATCGAGATTTCGCTCTGGGAGGCTAAAAATAGGGCTGGTTACTTAGTTTTGGTAGTACTTTCAGAAAAAAAAACACTTTGGGGCAGGTTTGAAGACACGACCATACAAATCGCACTCACTTCATTTAAAATCCCTCATATGATTTCACCTTTATTTGTTTTTATTTCATTTATTTTTTCTAATTTTCTAATTGTAGTTCTACCAAATTTAAGATGGTTGGGGGCATAATTTTTCATAGTAATCAAATAAGGTGGGTCGCGTAATTGATTTTAGTACCAGTCTTTTCGGTTTTCTTTTCTCTTTGTCGGGGGGAGAAAAATAGAATAATGTATTCTTTATTTAACAATGAAGCAACATTATAGCTTTATAACTTAATTATTCTTCAGTACTACATTTTTTGATTTACCTTTCTTGAGACTATTTTATTTAAATCTTGTTCTTTGTTTTGCTTAGAATCTTGAAAGCATTGTCTGTTTAATTACTTATTAATTCTTAAACTGTATGTTTTACGGGTGTTGATCTAGGCGAATCAATTTTTCTGTTTGATTTTTTAATTATCATAATTTTGATGGAAGGTCTCAATAGATTAGATAAGTTATATATTAATAGTTAGATTATTGTCGAAAGAATGTACTTTATTGTCAAAAGATTGTATGTAATCAAAATTATTGTATGTACACTATTATTATAAACTAGATATTTTTGTTAATTAATGTTAATTGTTAATTAATTTTAAAAATCGAATTTTTACTTTTATAACTTTTCTTATTAACATTCTACTCCGTATAGAATGGGTGGGTGGGATGTCTTGGTATATGTAATGTAATATACGATGTATTATATGTTTATATTGCGCATGAGCGCCTTAATTGTATAACCGCAGGCGGAAGCCAGTTCGCTCTCCGACACCGCGATGTACACACACTACAAATATATACTATCTTAACAATAATGGCTGCCGCACTACTTATTTATTATATACCTTAAATCCATCTCATCTTGAAACAACAATTTTTCACAAAACAATTATTTATAATAGAATTTTTTTATAAAACTTATTGATTTTTTGTTCCTATTAAAATTTGAAATTCTAATATGTATTTTTTACTTGGTCAATAAGGAACTATCTGTTGTTTTCTAGTGTGCACACTAGACAAATGTAATAAATTGAACTTTACAAAAAACAACAGATAGTTCCTTATTGACCAAGTAAAAAATACATATTAGAATAGAATTTTTTATAAGATAGAATTTTTTTTAGTCTGATTCATTATTTAATGAGTTTAGTAAAATTAATTTATGAATAGTTGTAGTAAATGTTGTTGCACTGGTCTTTAGATCCGCAACTCTTATCAGATTGTCAGAACCTTTATGTACTTTTATAACCCGTGCTAACGGCCAATCCGCTGGTGGCACTGTTTCATTGTTTATCAACATTGATTTCTATTAATTTCTTCAGTTGAGGGAAAATGGACAATAGAAAAATCAAACTCTAAGTTTAGCCATTTACTTGAAATTGTTTCAGATCTATTGGTAACTTTTTTTGATTTTATGGATATTTTATAAATAAACCTTGTAATGTATGCTGAAATTCTTAATAATTTTGATAAATCTGAATACTTTTCTAGTGAATCCCAAATTTTGATTTTTTTAAATTTCTTGCTTTTAAATAAAACATTTAAATTAGAACACTGGGTAACTACATTAGGTAACTGGATGGGTGACCGTATAAAAATTATACTAAACGTTATACGCTGTTTGGTTAGGATCGTGTTTTTCGGCATAGTGTTTAAAAGAAAAATCGAACACTATGAAGAAGACATGTATCCGGGCTGATCTCGAAGTAGGTTTTCTACAGTTTCCATGCTTCACGGGCATTATAATAATAATGTCCGGGTGAATGCGATTTCAGTTTAACATCTTAAAGTCGGATTAATTATTTAATTATGCAGCCGCATATTAAATATTTAATTAATTAATGATAATCGCCCACGCACAGGCTTGATCCTCTGTGTGGTACATAATACTATGTACTATAACTAAAATACAATATTAAGAAAAAAATAATAATAATAAAAAAAAAAAAACATAGAAATGAAAAACCTTTGAAGGGCTTTTTTATTGCTTATTATTAGATTTGGATCTAAAATTAATTTATTCTCTTTCCACCACAAAGGGTATTTTATTAACTCAGAAGGAGAAATTCCATGGGAAATACAATCAACAGGGTTGTTTTGAGATCTTACGTGATTCCAAAACTTTTGAGGTACTAGAATATGAATATTTAAACACTTAATTGTAATAAAAAGGTGGCCACTTTGATGGGTGGTCACTTAACTAATGCAAAACGTCTATTGAATCAGTAAAACAAGTTAAAAAATAAATATTTAACATTTTTTAACATTTATTTTTAACATTTTTATAAAAACAAGTTATTAGGAAGCAGCGGGAGGTTCGGCATGCGATCCGGAAGGACGTCTTGCTTATAACATTGGATGTTAAAGATGCATTCAATTCGGCCAAATGGGCTCACATACTGTCTTCCCTCGAGCAAGGTTTCCGAATCCGATGTTGCCTGAGTAAAATAATCAGGGACTATCTACGGGACAGGAATCTGCTCTACGACACGCTCGATGGCAGGAAGGAAAAACAACTAAGAAGGGGCATTGCCGAAGGATAGGTGCATTGCTAGGATTCTATCTTTGGAATACCTTTTATGACGGTCTGTTGAGAATTGATTTCCCGGAAGGAGCCTCCCTGATCGGGTATGCGGACGACGTTGCTTTAGCTATCCTATGACAGTACCAAGGCTCATTCACGGCTGAAACTGATTAACCGGTAGATGGAGGAACATGGACTCCAGCTGGCAATCCCAAAAACCGAGACTGCTTTGCTGACCCTTCGAAGAGTTCCTACCGAAATCAATATAAGATTTGAAGATAATTGGAATCCTCATACGATTTCTACTAGGCCACACATAAGATATCTGGGGGTTCTATTTGACAACAAGCTGACCTTCAGTGCTCAGTTAAAGAAGTTGCGTGAAAAGGCTACTAAAATGTCGTCGTCCCTGGCGTGGTTAATGGTAAATATTGGCGGGTATAGATTAGGAAGGCGAAAGCTTCTAATGTCTACGATCAACTCCATCTTGCTATATAGAGCAGAGATATGGTCGAACACCATCCAGATGAAAAAGTACTGCAAGAAAATCTCTGCAGTACAAAGACAAGAGCACTTTGGATCCTTGTGCGTATCGAATGGTATCCAAGCTGGCGATCAAGGTGATTGCGGAAGTCATTCTTATCGACTCACTTCGCTGGAGCGTAAAATCATATACCATAGTGACATGGAGTCACGCGAAACGGCTTCGGTCGCCGCACGCTCCCACACTACGGATTTTAGAGCACACAATACCTTTACAGTCAACGTCGCTAACAAGGCAGCAGCGCAAAGTTCCAATTATGGTATTGACAATACAGGCTTAATCTGAGTTACTTTAGATTTCACTTGTACTAGGTTAATTGAAACTTTATCATGATACGTAACCTTTAAAAAAACACAAGCTGTATATGCAATTTTTGAAGCGTCTACAAAACCAAGTACCTCAAATTGAGCGTCTGGATGAAATATAGTAATCTTTTTTTCTTTTATATCATTTAAAATTGGAATCTGTGTGTACCATGTTAGAAATTTAAATTAATAGGCACAACATCTTCCAAGTCCAGTTTTGTATACCAAAGATTTTGAATGAAAGCTTTAGCAGTTATGACTACAGGGGTTAATCAGCCTAAAGGATCATATAATTTAACTATTGATGATACTACTTTTCATTTTGTTAAGCTAATTCATATTCATTAATTATCATTTTAAAGAAAAAGTAATCCTCATCAGAGTACCAATTCAAGCCAAGCAATCCAAAACATGAGTCCACTAACTATTCAATTATTGTACGACGAAAAAGTAGTAATTTTTTGTCATTTGCGACCCATTGATGTAAGTTCATATCACCCATCTTGCACCTATCAAGTCTTTTTGTTTATTTAAGGCTTCTGATAACAAGTGTCCTCCCAAAAGTGTATCATCCATGTAAGTTTTTTTTTAAATTATATGTCAAATGGCGCACATAAAGTTGTTTTTACAATTTTAAGTCACATGTCGCGCACAAAAAAAAAAAAGAAAAAACTCTTGTGCCCTTTTCTCTTTATTTTTTAAAATTTTTATTCGCTCTTAATTTACAAGCGATGCCAAACATTGCGAAACGATGACAATTTTAATTAATAATTAATGATGATTGGGCTGTTGATTTGGGCCCCAGCCTAAAATTAAACTTTTCCTGGTAAAATAAATTTTGTGAGAAAGTGCTTTAAGAATAAACTAGTCATGCAAGAAAAATTCATAGATTTTAGAAATTTTAAAAAGTTATTCCCACTTTATGAAACAATAATTGAAACTCTCAAATTTTAATGATATTATAAAGCGGGAGCGCATATTCATTCGACTAAAAGCAATGATTTCTATTCTTTGTTTTTTTTGTGTTTCTAAAAGTGCTTTAGCAAGTCATTTTAGTAAGTCATTTATGTAGCTAAAAAAATTTTTAGCTTCTTAAGTCTATTCAAGCTATTTTAAATTTAGCATTTTTTTGAGTTAAATGACTGTCGAGCGTACAGAGAACTTTTTTGAGCCTCTAGAAAGGTAAGTTATCATAGTTTTGTGTTTTTTAAACACCGATGCATTGGTTGCTTAGATTTTTTTATGTATTTTTATTATTTTATTATTTTTATTATTTATATTATTTTATTATTTTTATTATTTTTATGATTTTTATTTTTTTATGTATTTTTTTATTTATTTATTATTTATTTATTACGACCATTGCATCGGTGTTCAAAAAACACAAAACTATGATAATTTACCTTTCTAGAGGCTCAAAAAAGTTCTCTGTACGCTTGACAGTCATTTAACTCAAAAAATGCTAAATTTGGGAAATCCAGCTACAATATTTGGCGCATAACTTTAAATCCGTAAAGAATAAATAAGAATTACCGACTTCATCATTTTTAGTGACCCAATGATCATTCGAAATGCCCCTTTAAAATAATTTCTAAACATTTTTTAGTCCGCAGCATGTTTTCGACGCCAAAAACTGTCCAATTTTTGATATTTTTAAGACCGAAATTAGCTCATAACTTTTTGCCTTAAAGAAATAATTCAAAATAAATTATTCCATCGTTTTTAGTGACCAAAAAAACTATGAAATACCCCCCGAAGTTTTATTTTTTTGTTGCCTTTTAAATTTAGTAGCTGTAATCCTCCCCGACGCTCCTGAACCAATTTTCAAAAATCAAAAACGCTTTGGCGCTTTCCAACGACTAAATATTTTTAGATGCGGTTTACCTAGGGCTTTTTTTTTCATAAAGTGGTACCCAAAAACGCTTGAGCACCTTAAAAAATCGAAAAGTCGTTTTTTTTTGTCAGTCTAACAGATATAATATTAAACAGCAAATCTGATAAAAATATTTGAACAAAAATGTCATAAAAAAAATTATTATAAACTTTTAAAAGTAGATATTTGCCTAAAAACCCTATCTTATAACATTGTTTTAGAATTGAGCCCTGCGTTTCTAGACCAAGAAGGCGCGTTGGAATAAACGTTGGGCATCTTGGACGTTTTTTTAAACATATTTAATTCCTCCATTGTAATTTACGATCCAGATTTTCTGAATATATACGATTCTCGCTATAAAATTCAAAAATTTTTTTTGTAAACTAGGGGTGTTTTCGGTATTTTAAGGGTATTTGTTTAAGGTATTTTCGAACTCTGAGGACCTCATTTTCGAGTTTAGCGACACCGAAAACTTGTAAGGAAGTATATTTTGAAAAAAATTTTTGTCGTTCACACCAATTATCAGTGTTAGCCAACCTGTTTGAGAGCTGTACTGGGTTTGTGCAACCCCTAAAACGTTCTCAAATGAGCTGAAAAACGGTATGGGATCATTTTGTCAGCTAAACTTTAACATACTTTAGGAAGAAAATTTTTGGGGCACTTTTTTATTTTTGTGAACAACGCTAATAATTATATCTGTTTACAGTTTTTGTTTCAATTATGTTACGCATAGTTATCATACATATTATAACGGTTTTATGATATTTTTTGTCAAAAATCATTCGATCTTGTAAGTTTTATAAATATCTATGTTTATTTCTCTATGTAAATCAATGTCATATATTATTCCAGCCTTGAAAAAGATTACATTGTAATCGAAACGTTGGATTAAAGTTTCCTAAAAGTTAATAAACAACAAATTATGCTCGTAAAAGTCACGTTCTAAAAAATTTTTATCTGAACCTTAATACCCCCGGGTAATGCAGAAATATCTTTTATATTTTTTAAACCACGATCTTGGAAATTCGGAAAATATGTTTGAGTTAAAAAATGAAAAATTTGATTACATGAAACGTATTTATGAACCACAAAAACCCCCGAGTAATGAATAAAGTACTTTAATGTTTTTTTATCTGCCATGTTTGAAAATCGGCAAATTTTACTAAGGTGAAAAAATTAAAATGTTCATTCATTAACTGCTTTTCTGAACCTCGAAAACCCCTAAATCAGAGATTTAAGTCCCTAAATCAGGGGCTTTAGAAAAACTAAAAATGTGCATTGTAAATTTAATCTTTTTCAGAAATCTATAAAATCTTTAGTATTATTATGAATTTATTGCTCATACACACTAAACCTAAAAGAATTTTTTGTTACCCAAAAAAGAATGAATGTTTATTTAATTCTTTAAAGAGGTATTATTTTGAGGTTAATTCGTTTAAAACAAATTATTTTCAATTTAATTTTTTTTGAACAGAATAAAAACAAAAATAATTGTTTTTAAAAAAATTAACCTTAAAATAATACCTCTCTAAAGAATTAAATAAACATTCATTCTTTTTTGGGTAACAAAAAATTCTTTTAGATTTGGTGTGTATATTTAAATTTTATAAGATATTTATAGAATCTATCGGATGTATTGAATATGTGCGAGAATTACAATTTTCATCATGATATATCAACATGTAATTAAAATTTTCAATAAATCGCGGATTTTTTAAAGCAATCTAGAGAACTAAATTGTTGGTTTTTAGTTACGTTTTAATACAATTGACTACATAAAATTATAATAATCAATTTTTAAGTACTAGAATTATTTATGACAAATTGCAATTTGCATTTTAAAAAATGTTGATTTTTCAAAATCTTGGTTCGCATACATTGTCATTTATAAATCTTGAAATATAGATTATTTTAAAACACAACAGATTTTGATGTTAAGGTTGATTTACGGTCACAACATTCTGACCGTATACAGCCGGTCACTTTTCGTTGAAGGCCAAATAAAAAAAAAGAACGGCAACCTCGCATAATATTTGTTAGTGCGTGTTCTTTTTTATATGGTTTTATATATGATTATTACATGTTTAGTATTATATGCATTTAGTATAAAGTTACACGTGCAAATTGTACGGGATAAAAAATTGGAATAAAAAAACAACTTCAGCAGAAGAAAATGAAGTAAAAAATAAGATACAAGTGAAATTAAATGCAGCAAATGAAAACGGAAGACGTTTTGTGGATATAGTGGAGCTTGGAAAAAATTTACCATGTAAGCATTGCAGCGGTATTTTATCTTTAGAAGACATTAATCGTGAACATAGAAATTCATGTGCATTTAAAAAATATGAAAGAAGAGTTCGAGCTGCTATAGAAAAAGCAGCAGTAATTAGTTGTACCAATGCTGCTGAAGGTGAAGGAGCTGTAATATCAAAAATAAACGAACTGATAGTTGAATTGCAAGAATAGAAAGATTCTATATATAATACTAACACAATTCAACTAATTGCTTTTTTTATGCATGCTAATTTAATAGTAACTAACAAATATATGCATGTTTATACAAAAAAATTATTCACATAAATATAATTATAATCATAAAAATAATTATAATAAAATTTTTAAAACGCAAACGAAATTGTACATAAAAAACTTATGACCGGTTTGTGTAACTACACAACCAACGAGCATGGAAAATGTTCACTAATAACTAACACTGATAATAAAGTATCTATTCTGTTCATAATATCAATATTTATATCCAAGTATTTCTGCACTAAAGTTCTTTAGAGACTTCTGCACCAATGTTCCCTAAGTACTTCTGCACCAAAGGTCTTTAGGGACTTCTGCACCATAGATCCCTAGGTACTTCTGAACCAATGCTCCCTAAGTACTTCTGCACCAAAGGTCTTTAGAGACTTCTGCACCCTAGGTACTTCTGCACCAAAGGTCTTTAGGGACTTCTGCACCATACGTCCCTAGGTACTTCTACACCAATGCTTCCTAAGTACTTCTGCACCAAAGGTTTTTAGGTACTTCTGCACCAAAGGTCTTTAGGTACTTCTGCACCAAAGGTCTTTAGGGACTTCTGCACCAATGCTCCCTAAGTACTTCTGCACCAAAGGTCTTTAGGGACTTCTGCACCATAGGTCCCTAAGTACTTCTACACCAATGCTTCCTAAGTACTTCTGCACCAAAGGTCTTTAGGTACTTCTGCACCAAAGGTCTTTAGGGACTCCTGCACCAATGCTCCCTAAGTACTTCTGTATCAAAGGTCTTTAGGGGCTTCTGCACCATAGGCCCCTAGGTACTTCTGCACCAATGCTCCCTAAGTACTTCTGCACCAATGGTCCCTAAATCGAAAATATTCTAAGTCCCATTTGACCCCCCCCCCTTAAAAAGGACAAATTTGACCCCCCCCCCCCCCTTAAAAAGGACAAATTTGACCCCCCCCCCCTTAAAAAGGACATATTTGACCCCCCCCTTAAAAAGGACAAATTTGACCCCCCCCCTTAATTTTCCAGTTTTGAAGTACCCCCTCCCTATAAACATGTTCCATGTTAATAATAGTCTTTTAAACGAATTTATATCTTTAAACTAATATTGATGAACTGAAAAAGTATTTCTGTATCAATGCTGTGCTGAAACTGTATTTTATATGATTTTCCTTATGTTTTGAACACGAATATTGTTTGGGTTAATACAAGTACAGTTTAAAATCTTAAAATTGGCTTCAAACGTTGAAATTGTAATTTATTTAATTATATAACTCTAGGACTGGCAAAAGCCTCCTGTTGAGGTACGCTTATTATTGCATTCATAAAAAATAATCTTACTTTTGAAATGATGTTTTAATTGAATAAAATATTTTTGAATAATTTTAAGAATGAATTGTAAATAATGCATTAAATGCACAATTGCACATACTATAAAATTAAATAATTAAAAACAATGTTCATTTGATTTTTACAATGTAAGACAAAGAAAATTCGTTATTTAAAATTGTATAAATAAAATATAACATATTTATTTTTTTATATAAAATAAAAATGTGACTATAAAATTTTTTGTATGTTGAACTAACAAAAGGGAAATTCTTTAGGAAATATTTTTACTTACTTAATTACTACTCAAATACAAGTATAATTCCAATTACCTTTTTTAGACCACCAGATATAGCACAAGAACTCTACCAAGAAGTAAATTATTTTTTCAACAAAAGTAGTAAGGACGAAGAGTTTAATCAACACTTAGGTGAATAGGCCTTTTTTGGATATTTATAGCAGTTTTTTTTCAAATTTTTAATTATTCTATATGTTTTTAATATGGTTGTCCATATTGTGGGCAAATGGACCATTTTTACTAATAAACCGTATTTAAAAAAATAGAAATGATGTTTGGCTTATTATAATTCATAAATAATTATAAAATAATAATAATAATAATTCTTTATTTTAGCCTTGTTTGTAGCTTACAAAATACGTTTAAGTTGCCGAATTTGAGAAAAATTATAAACTAGGTCGTTGGTAGTTTTAAAAACTCAAACGACTATGTTTAGTATTTTGTAAATGCAGTAGAGCTCATGAAAATTTTATTAAATAACGCTGTTTAATATATTACAAAATACGAAAGGGCCATTTTTGTAGTTTAGAAAGGATAATTAAAAAATTCATGTACTTTCATATTGACAGGGTAGTTTCATAAGATATGGTTTGGACAAAAAGAGTTAATGGCAAGAGTTATGATCTTTTAAATGGGATGCAGCTGTAATAGATTTCTACGGGTAAAGTTTTGGACTATAGAACAAAAAATATATTATGTTACAGTTGCTCTAAAGGATCTGATCATAGTGATCATGATTGTAGATAAAATTATGTTGGCAGCGCAAAACATATGGAAGCTGTAGTTGGAGCTGTTCTTGTAAACAATAGTAAAATCTTAAAAGGAGCCCAAGTACGGAGATGATGATTAGGGTTGTTCACTAAAAAAAAAAAGTGCGCCAAACATGCTCTTCCTGAAGTATGTTGAAGTTTAGGTGACAAAATGATCCCATACCAATTTTCAGCTCATTTGAGAACGATTTAGGGGTCGCACAAATCCAGGGTAGCTCCCAAGTGGTTGGCTAATACCGACAATTAGTGCAAACGACAAAAATTTTTTCAAAATACGTTTTCTATGCTTCCTAATATGTTTTCGGTGTCGCTTAACTCAAAAATGAGGTCCTCAGAATCCGAAAATACCTAAATCACCCTTAAACACCGAAAACACCCCTTTTTTTACTAAAAATTTTTGGATTTTATAGCGAAAATCGTATATATTCGAAACATCTGGATTATAAATTACAATTGATGACTTAAAAATGTTGAAAAAATACCGAAAACTCCTTCCGTTTATTCCAACGCGCCTTCTTGGCCAAGAAACGCAGGGCCCAATACTTTAACAATGTTATAAGATAGGGTATTTAGGCAATTTTCCAAATAACGCTGTCATATTGCAATTCTACCAAAATGCTACCGTTTGGTCTAATTTTTTTCGTATAAGTTCTACTTTTCAAACGCCGTAAACCGAAATTTTCGTAACCGATTCTCTCATCGCTATAGTTATTTTTTTGCCAAAAATGACCAATTTAATTGCTGTTAAAATTTTAATTTTTGATGAAAATGAGTCTTAAAAGTCTCAAAAATTTCAACTAGGACTTCTGGTGGAGCAACGATGGTCGTTGCATCGCTCGCTAGCAACTAAGTAAAAAATATTAATTTTTAAAGAAAAAATGAACAATAAATGAAATTATTAGTTTAAATATATTAAGAAAAGCTTAAAGTTAAAGTGAAAATGTGGGTAAAAATCTATGTTAATTAAAAAGGGTTAAAAATTAAAAAAACTAAAGACAGTAAGTTAAGGTTATGTATATTAGGTTATATGAGTAATTCTTAGTGAAACTTTACTAATGGAAAGGTAAAAGTCGGGGATTTGAAAAAAACTAATTGCGTTGGAATTGGTATACGTTCATATGATACCATACCAAATTTTAAGGTTTTAGGTTCAAAGGGTACAAAATGGCGGCTATTTTTCGGTCTTATATGGTTAAAAAAAAAATCATTTTTAAAAATGACCATTTTCGATTTCATTTTTTCTACGCTCTGAATAAAGCTGAAAAATGGTTTTCTTGACTATGTCGACTGTCTATATCCAAACGCTTATTCTTACCTCAACATGACCAATTTTTAAATTGCTGCCAAAATTCTAATTTTTGATAGAAACGGGTTCTGTAGGCCTTGAAAATTTTCTACAAGCACTAAGTTTCAAAAAAATTTTTACTCGTTTTTTTATAGTTATTTGTTTCGCAGATATGATAACTTAAAGTCAAAGTCCCATTTTTAGGGTTTTTAAAAAAAAGTCAATTTTAATCTTTATCTCTAAAAAGGGGATATCTTAGAAAATATTTAATGAAAAAAGACGAGTAAAAATTTTTTGGAAACTAGTGCTTGTAGAAAATTTTCAAGGCCTACAGAACTCATTTCTATCAAAAATTAGAATTTTAGCAACAATTTAAAAATTGGTCATGTTGTGGTAAGAATAGGCGTTTGGATTATTGACTATCGCCGTGAGAGAATTAATTATAAAAAATTGCGGTGTAAGAGAATTGAATGGTAACACTTATACGAAAAAAATTAGACCAATTGGAAGTATTTTGGTTAACTGTCGAGGTTGCCGCTTTGAATTAAAGATTACGTAAAAACCCTATTTTATAACATTGTCTTATTTTGTAGTTATTCAGTATTTTGCTATTTATTTTATTTCTATAGCCTTATGGAAACATCCAAAACTTTTCAAAAAAGGGGTTCTTTAGTATAATTTCTCGAGGAATCCGAAAATTTGTTCAAAATTTTCATTAGGTGACAAGGAAATCCGGAAAATTGAAAATGAAAAATTTCGTGAAAATGGGAAATAATGAAATGTATTTTTAAGTACTTAAAAGGCAAATACTCTGAAAAATTTTTTTTAACTAAAAAGTACATACAAAAAAAAAAATTTTAAGACCGGTTAGGAAAAAAAAAAGTTACGACTGTATGAAAAATCTGCGTTTGAAAAAAAATGAGTTTTCTTAGTTTTTCCAATTTTCCGGTTTTCCTTGGCGTTTTTTTGAAAAACTGGTGGCAGATTCGGATTCAGCGGGAAATTTTACATGAGACATAGTCAAGAAAACCATTTTTCAGCTTTAGTCAGAGTGTAGAAAAAATGAAATCGAAAATTGTCATTTTTAAAAATGATTTTTTTTTAAACCATATAAGACCGAAAAATAGCCGCCATTTTGTACCCTTTGAACCTAAAACCTTAAAATTTGGTATGGTATCATATGAACGTATACCAAACCCAACCCAACCCAATTAGTTTTTTTCAAATCCCCAACTTTTACCTTTCCATTAGTAAAGTTTCACTAAGAATTACTCATATACAATTCACGCGAAAGTTAGTAAGCAAAGTAAATAAATAAAATGGGTACGTCTAATGAGGATTTAAAGGACTTATTACTAAAATTAACAGGTAAAGTTGAAGACTATGAAAAAGTGAATTCTAAAATAATTAGTGATGTGCAAGAAAATAAAAAAATATTGATATACTAAAGAATGAAAATGATGAGACTAAAAATAAGTTAGGAAAAGAAATTAGTGAGTTAAGGAGAGAGATTGACAATATAAAGTTTTAATAGAATGAAAAATTTAGTTTTTTATAACATGGATGACACATCGGAGAATAACAAAGATGTATATCAAAGAGTATTAAGAATGTTCATAGAAATCGAAACTGATACTAATATAGTAGAAACAGTAAGAAGAGTAGGTAAAACTAGAGGGTCACGGATAGTGATCGTTACTTTAACATCGCAAAAATTAAAGAAGAAAGTTTTTGAAAAAAGTGAGGAACTCAATAAAAAATTTAATATTACCATAGCCAGTGACATATCAAAACAAGAGAGGTTAGAGTTTAATAAATTAAAAACAATAAGAGAGGAATTAAAAAATTTAATATTGAAAGTAAAATTTATAATTCAAAGTTGCAAATAGGAGATAAAATGTATAATTAAGATGAGGCAGTAAAAATGTTTGAAGATTTTAACAAGCAAAGAATAAATAAGATAGAGAATAATAAAGACAATGTAGAGGAAAAACAGCAAGTAAAAAAACCAAAAAAAAAGACGTGCAAGCTCATCACCAAAAATAAGTAACTATTTTAATAAAAAAAAGATACAGAAGTATTTGGTCAGGATACTCAGATAGAAATTAGTAAAATAGAGAAAAAGAAATGGAATAACAGCGAATCCCCCCACCTACCCGTATACTATACTGGAACGCGACAGGTATTTCTAACTTCTCAGATTTAAAAGATATAGTACAGGACGACGATATAATATGTATAAGTGAGACATGGCATACAAGCATAGACAAGTTACCAATACCAAAACAGTATAGTTTTGTATACTATTTGTATACTTTTGTATACCAAAACAGTATAAACAGTATATAGTATGTTTGAGAATGTTGCGAAGAAAACAGCTGTAAGAGATAGAGCGAGTGGGGGTTTAATCATTTTATATAATGAAAGAAGGTATAAGAATGTAAAAATTTTATTTAAAAGTGACAATTATATATTTATTGTAATACCTGAAAAAAATAAGAATTTAGTAATAGGACTTACGTACATAAATAATAAGACTAATATAAAAATAATTTTAGAGGAAATAGAAGATATTATAAATAATTTATATATCAGATTCAAAGATTTATACTTGATTATCGGGGGTGATTTCAATGCAAGAATTGCTGATCAAGGTGAAATAGATCCTGTACAATTACCATCGATGACGTTATTCACTGCAGAAAGAAAGAGCCTAGATAAAAAAGTTGACCAAAGAGGGCGAGAGTTACTTGAGTTTTTTGAAAAAAATGATCTCTACATTACAAATGGTAGATTTCCAGCGGACCAGCCGGCAAATTTCACATCTGTTTATACAAAAGGAAAATCTGTAATTGACTTAGTATTGTGTAATTTTTCAGCTTTATTTTTAATTGTAGTATTCAGTAGATTTCAGAATCCTTGACATTATAACTAAACCTGCTTATTTCCATTTAATATTCGAAATTAAAATAGAGTTGAATTTTAAAATAGAAAAAAAGATGAAAAGATTATTAAGTAGAAAGACAGTAGGGAAAATGATTTTTGTGATAGCATGCAGCATTCTCCAAATGTCGGTCTAATTGATTTAGATATTAATGAGATGGCTATAATAATATTACAATTACAAATAGTGATATTGCTAGGGATTTGGGAATGATTAAATATAATAATGAAAAAAATAAATGTAATAAAAATAACGCATGGTTTGATGAGTGTTTTGAACTCAAACAAAATGTAGAGAAATTTTTTAAATATGTAAGAAGTTTAAAATATCCTGAAAAACAAACGTTAGAATTAAATAAATTAAAAAATAACTAATATGATCTGTAAAGCCAAAGATCCAAAAGAATTTTGGGAAAAATTAAATTTATATAGGTTTATAAATAAATCTGATAATAATAATATTGATCTCAAAATTTGGCATGAATATTTTATGAATTTATTTCCCCCCAAGAATCGTAGATAATTATAATAAATTGCTATATGGTAATTCATGCCAGGAGCTAGATGATGAAATAACAATAAGTGAAATAATATATGCTATAAAGAAATGTAACTTAAATAAAGCACCTGGTATGGATCAAATTACTAATGAATTTTTCAAAAATTTACCGGAAAATTGGATCATGTATTTATATGTGTTATTTAATAAAACTAGAAAGGAAGAAAAAGTCCCTGATTCTTGGGCCAAAATAGTTAATAGAATGTTATATAAAAAAGGGAACATAAACCTCCCTGAAAATTTTAGGCCAATTGCACTAGCGAATACTATACTTAAGATATTCACTCTAATTATTTATAGAAGATTATATAAATGGGATGAGATGAATGATAAAATTCCTGAGTGGCAAGCAGGTTTTAGAAAAAAAAGAGGTACGCATGATCACGTTTTTGTCCTAAATGCTATGGTTCAAAAACAATTAAATAAGAACAAAAGTAGATTATATGCCATTTTTGTTGATCTAAAATCTGCTTTCCCATAAGTAAACCATAAAATACTATGGAACAAGTCAAATAGGTGTAAGCCATAAAATAATAAATATATTAATAGACTTATATAGTAAAGCAAATGTGGTAGTAAAGAGTAAGGAGGGTGTTTCGGATGAATGCCCAATGACCATTGGTGTTTTCCAGGGGGAAACACTCAGTCCTTTATTGTTTTCTCTTTTCTTAGATGATATAGAAAATTTTTTATTAAATGATAAAGGTTTGAGAGGAGTGTCTATTAATAATATGGTAGAAATAATTATGCTAGCATTTGCGGACGACATGATATTTTTCGCGGATACGTTTGTATTATTTAGAAGATTGGTAAAAATACTAGAGGATTACTTTGACAAGAATCTATTAGTAGTAAATATTACAAAAACAAAAGCTTTAAAGTTTGAAAAAGGGGGCCATGGCTCTATCAAAAGACTCACTCCTCTCTTATATTATTATTATTATTATTATTATTATTATTATTTTTTTTTTTTTTTTTTTTTTTTTGTCAAGGGAATCTTGTGAATCTTACATCAGCCATGGAGTGTTTGCGGGCCTTAAAGGCCCGCAAATTTCCATGACCGCCCAATTGCACAAAGTGTACAACTGGGAGACCACCGGCGAACGCGGTCGCCGGCTACGCCCCAGATTCTTACTGGATAAACACACTATAAACCCCCCTGCGCTTGTTTGCCCCAAATCGGAACTCCCTTTTCAGGTATAACTTCAGTTTGGGACGCGCAGCCTAGGCAACTGGCCGCTGCCTTCCCCCAGCCTAGTGACAGGAGAGCAATCTACGATAGAAAGCCCTCCTCCTTTTTCTTCAACAAGGTGGCCCTTACGTACTCTGCTACTTTGTTCCAATTTTCAGAACTCCGTAGCATTTCCGGAACCACCTTCTCTGGCCTCCAAATCGGGAAGGGCGGGCGCCCTTCCACGTAGCGCATACATCCGAAGAAAGTATGCTCCACTGTATCCTTCTCGCCTGGGCAGTGCAGGCACTCCTCTGTTGCCACCTTATGCCAATGTTTCAACATTGCACGGAAATACCCGTGTCCAGTCAAGAATTGGGTGAGGTAAAAATCCACCTCCCCATGTTGTCGTCCAGTCCATGCCTGCAGATCTGAAATCAGTCTGCGCGTCCATCGGGCATTTTTCTCTTCCTCCTTTTTCCACCGTTCCTGCCATTTTCCCATAGAGCTGGAGCGGGCGCGAGTGGATGCCACTTCGCGGTCCTCTACACTATCGTAAATGTATTTCCGCTCCAACGCTAGCAGGTCGATGGGTATGACCGATGCTACTACCTGGATCGCTTCGAGCGATACCGTATGGTACGCGCAGGCGATCCTCAGGGCCGCTTGCCGCTGCACAGACGATATTTTATGTCTGTACTTGGCAAATTTGGTGATATCCGCCCAGATCTCAGATCCATAAAGCAGGACAGAGTTGACAACGGACATCAACAATCTTCGCTTCCCGGGTTTGGGCCCTCCTATGTTGGCCATGAGCCTTGACAAGGAGGATGCGATCGACGCGGCCTTCTCACTCGATCTCTGAAATTGTTCCCAGAAGTTCAGCTTGTTATCAAGCAGAACTCCCAGGTACTTCACCGATGTCTTGGCTTGGATCGTGTGAGGGTTTCCGCCATCATCGACATTTACATCGATGTCCGTGGAAATTGATGTGCGACGGGTCAGCAGTACGATCTCCGTTTTTGGGATCGCGAGCTGGAGCCCGTGCTCGCCCATCCAGAGGTTGATCTGTCTCATGACTAGATTCAACCTCTCCTGGGTTACCTGCAAGTCCCTGCCAGTGATGGTCAGAGCCACGTCGTCCGCGTACCCGATCAGAGAAGCTCCTTCCGGGAGGTGAACGCGCAACAGGCCATCGTAAAAGGCATTCCACAGGTCCGGTCCGAGAACCGAACCTTGGGCAATGCCCGCACTCAGAACCCTCTGTCGCCTGCCATCGAGCGTGTCGTAGAGAAGTCTCCGGTCCCGTAGGTAGTCCTTTATTACGTTACCCAGAAACCTGGGTATCCGGAAGTCGTACTCGAGAGACCGGATCATGTCATCCCATCTGGCCGAATTGAAAGCGTTTTTGACGTCCAGCGTTACAAGAAGGACGTCTTTGCAAATTGCAGGCCGCTTTTTCCTCTCAGCCTCTACGGTATCCACGACACGCCGAATGGCGTCTATCGTGGAATCTCCCTCACGAAATCCATACTGCTCCTCGGAAAGGCCACCGCCCTCCTCGATGGCTCTTCTCAATCTTGCCCGGAGCACGCTCTCCATCACCTTTCCGATGGTGTTTAACATGCACAAGGGTCTGTAAGATGATGGAGAGTCCGGGGCTCCACCTTTACCCTTGTTCAAGAGCACTAGACGTGCCACCTTCCACTGCCTTGGAAACACTCCCGCCACCAAGCATGCATTAAACATGCTTAACAGGATACCAGGGATTATTTTGACCGCTCGTTTGAGCACTTCCGCTGGTATCCCGTCCGGCCCCGGCGCCTTGCCATTTTTCATTGCCTTGATGGCCTTCACCATCTCGTCCTCGCTGAATAACGGCACTTCCTCCCTGGGTATCGCCTCTACCGGGTTTTCCCGGATAGGCCGCTCGGGGAAGAGAGCGCCGATGATTCGGTCGGTCGACACTGCGTCCATCATGTTGTCAGACCCCCGGTTCAACTTGCCCATTACGACTTTGTAACCAAGACCCCAGGGGTCTTTGTTTACATCCTCGCGTAATGAACGCAGGCATCGAGCCTTGCTTTGACGGATAGCTTTGGCCAGCCGGTGTTTAGCATCCTTGTGTTCCTGGGAAAGTGCAGCAGCCTCGGGCCTGTCCCGTGCTCTTTGCGCCCGTCTACGCGTCCTGTGGCACTCCTTGCGGAGCTCCGCTATTTCGGAAGTCCACCAGTAAACTGGCTTTCTCCCTTTCCAGGGCCTTCGACGAGGCATAGAGGCGTCACACGCCCCTCGCAATAGAGACGTTACTTTCTTGACTAAGATTTCAGCCTCGCGGGGACCTGTAGCCTCTCCATGCCAAGCAGGGACGGACGACGACTCCATTCGAAGATACTCTTCGAACTTGTCCTCGTCCATCTTTGGTACATTCCAACCCAAGGGACGCCTCTTGTACGGAGGCCGTTGGGAGGTTCCCTCAAGCACCCGGAACGTGATGTAATGATGGTCGCTACCATTGTAACCATCCATCACCGTCCATTCGCCGATTCTCCCAGACGCACCTTCTGTTGCAAAGGTTATGTCTGGGATAGAGGCACCCCAACCTGCCCTCTCGTAGGTGGGCCGGTTTCCTCTATTCTGGACCACTAGTTTGCATCTAGTGGCCATTTCCAGTACCTGCTGTCCCCTAGGATTGGTCGTCGGCATGCCCCATTTTAAGGCCCTAGCGTTAAAGTCTCCAGCAAGGATAACGCTTCCAGTTACCGTCCGAACCGTGTTCTCGATGCTGGCCAGCTTTGTAGCCAGCACTCCGAACTATCGTTTGGGGAGAGGTAACAACTTATATAAGTTGTCTCCCCGCACGTGGCCCAAACGTGACAATTGCCTTTCCCTTTTTTGGTCAAGGTCGTTTGGGCTCTACCCCGGAGCCATATGGCGCAGCAGCCAGTGTCATCGGTTAGCCAGTATTTGTGGTTCATGTTGTATGATTGCTCGCTTAGTAAGAGGATATTTGAATCCTCTTTGCGAGCAATCTGTTCCAACAAAGCACCAGCTTGCCGGGCTTGGTTCATGTTCCCTTGTAGAACCTTGATCATTTTCGATGACACTTATTCCTCGCCACAGCCAGAGCCTCACGGTAGCTGGGGCAGTTTCCTTCTCCGGCATAGTGTTCCGTAGAGCACTTGTCGTCCCTATTCTTGCACAGGAAACACTCGGGTGTTTCCTTCTTGCATTCTGTTCTTTTGTGGCCATCCATGCCACATTTGAGACATGCTTTTCTACGGTCTGGGCCTTTGCAGATATACTGATTATGTCCATAGCCCAGACACTTAAAGCAGCGCCTTGCATCTGCTCGAAGGCGCACTCTGTTCAAAGCCCATCCAATTTGGATTTTCCCTTTTTTGGCTAGGCGGAGAGCATCAACTTCGAGTAATTCCACCACAGCCATCTGACTCATTGTGCCTTTGATTATTATTATTATTATTATTATTATTATTATTATTATTATTATTATTATTATTATTATTATTATTATTATTATTATTATTATTATTAACTAGCTGTACATAAGTTTACAAATATTGGTTACATATACATATAAAATATATACTACGTTATACAATATGTCCACATGGACTCGTAGTCCGAGCGTAGAACTAGCTGCTATAGCTGCAAGAATTTACAAATATTACATCTTAATAGAATATAAAATATTTTGTTCTGTAAAGTTTTTATTAATTTAATGGTAACAATTTAATAGCCTCTTCTGTTTAACATATTTAGCCTCTTTATATTACTTAATCTACTTGATTTTATATAATTCTAATTATTTTTGCTTAACCATAATTTAATGTTTTGGATATTGCTTATTTTTTTACTATTATTTACTTTTATTTTTTCTTTTATATCAATAGGCAGCCTATTGAATATTGTTATTGCATTATAAAGGCTACTTTTTTCCCCCATTTTTTTTTTTACCTATAGGGGTTATTTTTCTTGTTCTATTTTGCTTTAGCTTGTACTTCTCTATTAAATACTGAATTTTACTTTTAATGACTGTAATATAATATAGATTTTTTATTGATAACAATTTTCTGTACTCTTCTTCGAATTCTGGTAAATGTTTGTACTTTTTGTATATGATTTTTTGTATTTTTTGTAGTACTGAGTAAACTCAAAAAGGTCTAAAAAACCTTTAAAAGGTCTATATTGTTGTTATATGCACTGCCCCATGCCACCATACCATACATCACAGTGGATTGAATAAGTGCATAGTATATTTGTAACGTTTGTTTGTAGTTTAGTACTCTACTCAGTTTCCGTATAATGTAGGTATAAAAAGCTAAATTCTTTACTGTTTTTTTTATTTGAGTTTCCCACCTTAGATTTGAATCTATTATGATACCCAGGAACTTGCTTTCAACAAACCTTTTAATCGTGTTCATTTCAATTTCAACCTTAAACTCTTGGTACATTCTGTCTTTTCTATGTTTAGTAATAGTTTGTTCGTATTTAGCCAATCATATATTCTCCCCATTTTGTGATTAGCGTCCCGTTCAACCTCTATCCAATTCTTTCCTCTACATATCACTGTTGTATCATCTGCAAACGATATGATATCATTTTCAAATAGATACAACAGTTTATTTATGTATATAAGGAATAGTATTGGACCTAGGACTCCATCTTGCTCTACGGTGCAGAGGTGTGGGCGGACAATGTCCGCATAAAAAAGTACTGCAAGAAACTAAAGGCAGTACAGAAGTAGGGGGCACTTCGAATCGCTTGATCGTACAAGACAGTATCAGAGCCAGCGATCCAGGTGGTGGCTCGGGTGATTCCCATCGACCTGCTTGCCTTGGAAAGGCAGGCGATCTATAACCGTGGGGAAGAAGAGCGCGACGTAGCTTCCGTTCGCGCTCGCTCCCGCACAATGGAATGTTGGCAGTATAGGTGGAATGGTGACCCGAGGGGACGTTGGACGCACCGCCTTATCATCGATTTGGAAAGCTGGATGAACCGTGATCATGGAGAGGTAGACTTCTACCTCACACAGTTCCTAACTGGTCACGGTTATTTCCGCGATATGCTTTTCAAGTGGAGCAAGGTGACATCTCCGGAATGCTTGCATTGCCCGGGCGAGCTGGATACCGCTGAGCACACCTTTTTTGGGTGTCCTCGCTTCGCTGAAGGGCGACCGCCCTTCGATGAATGGAGGCCGGAAGTAGTCGTCCCGGAAATGCTGCGCAGTGCCGCTAACTGGTACAGTGTGGCAGAGTACGTACGGGCGACACTGATTGGAAAAAAGGAGGAAGGTTTCCTCTCGTAGGAAAATCTCCTCCTTTATTGACAGGGTATGGCGAAGAAATGCCTGGGCTGCATTGTTTCCGGACCGAAGTAATACCTAAACAGGGAGTCCCGGTCCGGATTCTATGATATTGTCATAAATGCAGGAGGGTGGGGAGTTTAGTGGGTATTGTAATTCCTCAATTGTGTATATCTGGGCAACCCCAGATACAAATTTGAGGTTGAGTCCCACATAACCATACAGTACGCGTGTATGGTATGCGTAAATGCATTCTCCTCGTCCTACGAAAAAGGCCCCTTCTTGAAGGGGCCCAAAAAAAAAAAAAAAAAAAAAAAAAATTGGACCTAGGACTGACCCCTGTGGTACTCCTATCTCGACATTACATTCTTTACTATAACAGTCATCTATTTTGACAATTTGCTTCCGATTTACTAGGTAACTTTTAATTATATTTTTTGTCTTTCCACGTATACCAATATTTTCTAATTTACTATATAGTATGTTATGTTCAACCATATCGAATGCTTTTTGTAGGTCAAGGAATATACCGCCATAGGGGTAGAGGTGTCTAGAGTTTCGTATATATTTTCAGTTAAGTAATCAATGGCCATACTTGTGTTGCAGCCTTCTCTAAATCCGTATTGTCTTTTTGCTAAATTGTCTTTTGCTAATTTCATATTTTTCTAGGTAACTGACTATCCTAACCTTTACTAGTTTTTCAAATATTTTTGACAGTTTTGATAAAAGAGCTATGGGTCTATAGTTTTTACATAGGTGACTATCACCAGTTTTGAATATTGGTGTAATTATTGCAATTTTAAGGCTGTCAGGAAATACTTCAGTTTCTATAATTAAGTTAAAAATGTGGGCAATTGGTTTCGTTAAGTAGCTACTTAGGGTTTTTAGGGTTGCAACACTGATATTATCATTACCTGTTGCTTTTATTACGTCTAGTGAATTTATGACTTTTTCGATTTCTTCAGTGCTAGTTCGTGAAAAAAATATTGTATTTTCGTTTATTTTTGGGTTGCACTCTATGTTTGTGGGTTAAATTTTAGCAGTCAGTTTTTTTGCTATGTTTGTATAGTAATTGTTGAAAGTATTTGCTAAGTCCTCTTTATTTATCAAAATTTGTTGATTTTCTGTAATTAAGTCTATTTTCTCATTTTTCTTTTTTGTATTTTTATTGTAAACGTTTTCAGTGATAAATTCCCATTATTTTTTGGTATTGTTTATATTTTCTACTTGTCTTTGTAAATTAATTTCTTTCGCTTTTTTTATCATTATTTTAAATATATATTGATATTTTACAAATCTTTTTTTCTTTGTCACATTTGTTGGATCATCTTTCCAAACTTTATATAGTTTTTGTTTTACTTTACTAGATTTTAATATACCTTTGGTTACCCATTCATTTTTTGGTTTATTTTTACTTTTATTTTTTATTTTGACCCTTGAATCATTTTGAATTGCCACTATTTTTTTGATAAGCAAATTCGTTGCTTCATTTACGTCCCATATTTGGTAAATTTCCCCCCAACTTGTGTTTATAGCTGATGTTAACATTTTTTTGTAATTAAATTTGTATAATTTTTTCTTATTTTCATTTGGTATTGTATAAGTTTGTATGCTGATAGCGGCCATGTAGTGATCTGTTATTTGGTTTTGAATATTATATGTTATTATATGTCTATAAAAAATATGGTCTATGCAAGTACCACCGTTTTTGTTTGGTCTCGTTACCGTATTTATGCCGCTTACATACTCATTTTGAAGCATGTTCGTTAAATATTCTACTGATTCTTTATCTATTTCTAATATATTTATATTTATGTCACCTATAATTATGTGATTTTTTTGACTTTTTTTATCTTTTAAGTATTTTTTAAATAATTTATTAAATTCATCTTTATTGACTTTTTGTGACCTATACATGGCAGTTATCAGCAAATTATCATTGACTTTATTATTTTTACTTTGGTTTATACTTATTTCTATTGCCTTAATTTTACCAATGTTTGTAATGTTTATTTTTGAACTTATATTATCCTTCACGTAAACAAGAACTCCATCGTTTTGATTGATATCAGCCTCGCTGTAGTGGTTGACGTAGCCTTCTATTTTGTATTCAGTTATACTGTGGATTTTTCTAGTTTCAGTGCATATTATTATGTCAGGTTTGTACTTGATTTCTTTTATTTTTCTATTATTTCTTTCTTTATTTCTCTATTTAAAAAATTCTTGAAATGAAAGATTAAAGAATTCCTAAAATATGTCTAAAAAGACTCATAGTACTAGCTGAGTCAGATGAATTATATGGAAAGTACAATTGGGTTAGTCAAATTAAAAAATTTTCTTGGTAAAAATAAACAAAAGTAATATTTTTGATAATTTAAATTTAGAGTTATTCTTAAGAGAGAAAGACATCCTAATTAAGGATTTTATAGATTACAGTAGAAATAAGGTCATCCTGAAGATTGAAACTAATAAATCTCTCAACGTATGTTCTTTAAGAGTGATTTTAACAATAAGTATTTAAATTTAAAAGTTCCACTATATTTTAAAAGAATATTAGCTCAAATAAGAATAATAAATATATACAATCCTCGTATTGTAACAAATAATAAAAGTTATCCTCTAAATGAAGAAGAGTATTGTGAATTATGTGCAGAGAGAAAAACCATTTTCCACTCAATGATATATTGCCAAAGATATAACAGTTATAGATATGAATTAGTGCCTGAAATTGAAAATAATGAGATGGAAAATGGTTTTTTCTACATTATCAATATATTAAATGAGGAAAAAATTAAAAACTTAGTAAAATTTGTAAACATAATTTTAAATGATTCAGATAAATAAAAAAATAAAGAAGACAAAAAAGAAAAATAATAATAATATTAAAAGGATATTGAAAAAGAAGTAATAGAAAATATTTAAAATGTATGCTATAAAGATATGCTAAGTGTAGAAAGAAAAAAAAATAATAATAAATAAATAAAAAAGAAAGAAAAGGTGTTGCTAAGATAGAGTCTAGTTAAAAACAAATAAATATAATGTCTTATTTAAGTCATTAATAATAAGTCTTTAATATTTCAAACTATGTAATTTTTTTTTATGTAATTTTTCATGTAATTTAAATTTTAAACTGTATTAACTGTTTCAAGCTTGTAACAATTATGAATATAATTTGACAAGAATAAACTACTACTAATAATTTTTATCAAAAAAAAAAAAATTACAACTAAGCTCTAAGTTTTAAAAAAATTTTTACTCATTCCTTTTCAATTGTTTGTTTAGCAGATATGATAATATAAAAAAAAAGGTCTTAATTTAAGGTTTTTTTTAAAAAAATCATATTTTATCACTATCTTTGTCGAATCATATCTCGAAATAAAATAAGGCAAAATGGACGAGTGAAAAATTTTTCGAAACTTGAGACTAGTACAAAATGTTGGAGACCTATAAGACTTATTTTCTTCGAAAATTACAATTTTAGCAGCAATTTTAAATTTGGTCATTTTTGGCAAAAAATGGGCATTTGATTTACTAACTATAGCGAAAGAAATAAGAAAATGGGTGATAAAAAATTGCGGTTTACGGTGCTTGAAAGGTAGAACTTATACGAAAAGAATGAGACCAAACGGTAGTATTTTGGTAGAATTGCAATATGACAGCGTTATTTGGAAAATTGCCTAAATACCCTATTTTATAACATTTATAAAGAATTGGCCCCTGCGTTTCTCGGCCAAGAAGGCGCGTTGGAATAAACGGAAGGAGTTTTCGGTATTTTTTCAACATTGTTAAGTCATCAATTGTAATTTATAATCCAGATGTTTCGAATATATACGATTTTCGCTATAAAATCCAAAAATTTTTAGTAAAAAAAGGGGTGTTTTCGGTGTTTAAGGGTGATTTAGGTATTTTCGGACTCTGAGGACCTCATTTTTGAGTTAAGCGACACCGAAAATATATTAGGAAGCATAGAAAACGTATTTTGAAAAAATTTTTGTCGTTCGCACTAATTGTCGGTTTTAGCCAACCACTTGGGAGCTACCCTGGATTTGTGCGACCCCTAAATCGTTCTCAAATAAGCTGAAAATTGGTATGGGATCATTTTGTCACCTAAACTTCAACATACTTCAGGAAGAACATTTTTGGCGCACTTTTTTTTTTTTAGTGAACAACCCTAATGATGATGCTCAAAATATTGATGCAATTTCAAAAGGATGCACAAAAAAAATTTTTAAATTATCTGATTTAAATTACTTGAATAAAAATTTTCGAAAGATTTATATATTATAAAGCCTATTCATAGAGAAATGAAAAAAGCTGAAGTAATTGCTCATTTTAAGAAGTGTAATAATTTTATTGTATAGCTAAAAATAAAGCAAACAGTAAGGCTATTTCCACAGCATTATGGAACAGTCCAAATCATGTTTTTAGTAATCATACTAACGGTGAAAATGTTTGAAGTCAGAAAAAGTTCACACATTTTTTTCCAGACAATAATCTTTTCCAGACATTAGGTCAAATATTTAAAGTGTATGCTGCAAATGCACATAAGTTTTTGATTTCAGCGTTCAGCCAAAGAAATGAATGACTTAAAAACAAAAATGTACCCAATAGATAAGTGTTATAGTAGGTCAGAATCAGGATATTTTAGAATAGCTTGTGGAGTTGTTCAATTAAATGAGGGAATTAATGGTATGTAAACAATTAGAAATTTATTATATTTATCTCTTGGTCAGCATACAAAAGGTTTAGTAGACTCGCGAGATAGGATAAAAAAAGAAAAATCTAAGAAAATTAAGTTGGCATTAGCAAACACTCGTCGCCAATTAGTTAAAAAGAAAAGAAAAATTCTTAAAACTCTTACAGAAAATCGCGAAGGTACCAGCTATCAGTTAAACAAAGGCATAAAATTAAATGCTTATTCTGATGACACACCTCATAATTATTATTCGAAACCGTCAGATCTCAAAATAATATTACCTTTGATTATTACGATCTTGAAACAACTGTATTGTACGGAGATGTAGATATTTTACAAATAACTGCAAAATCTGGAGAAAAGAAATTTTCATTTTATATAGCACCTATACAAGCAATTGATCCTAGAGCTTCTGAAGAGGCCGGTTTAACTTGTATTGGTGAAAAACTATTTTATAGAAGAACCTTTATAGAACCTATCCCTTTACATTCAGCTATGTATAGTTTTTATGAATTAAAAAAAAAATTGATGAAAAAAAATGTTTATTATTAGCATACAATGGTCAAAGGTTTGTTGTTTCAAGGTTATTATTCTATCGTGATTAAAATTCACGTCAATCGACCTTAACTGTATGAAAATCTCATGATAGTAAATCTTATGAGATTCGAATGCTGTTGTTTACTAAATCAAATTCAAGACGTACCTTTTATTTGGAAAGATTAATTGTCCACAAATTTTTCTGCCATTACATTCTACGTCTATAAAAAATGTGATATAATTATACTAGAATAACAATTTTTAGGTTGAAAAATAAGTCGTTGCAATTTCGTGAAGAAACGATAATTAATCCACATTTACAAATTTTTAGTTTATTTTTTATCAATACTAATAATCAAATATCACTTTTAAGAAATTTAAGTTTCAATATTCAATTTATTTCACATAAGAAAAACACGATGAAAAACTGATGAAAAAAATAAACACCAGTCAACACAACACGATGTGCGACAAAAAATATAAAAAAAATTTATGCTGCAAGTCTTCTGAATGGAATAATCAAAAAATTTATGTGAATATATTTGTTGGAAAAAGTTTGAAAATATACGATTCTTTAGTTCAACATATTATCCAATTTTACAAGATAGCAGATCAAAAAATATACAAAACTAAAATTTGAACATTACAAGGAGATTCTTAAGGCAAGAAAAATGAATATTTTGGTGCAAAATATTCGATTTTTCAAATCAACATATTTTCCGATTTTCCAAGTTGATGGACCATAAAACATACAAATGTGAAATTTGAATATTATAAGGGGATTTTGAAGGCAAGAAAAATGAATTTCAGGTGGAAAATTTCAGCATATTTTTCGATTTTCCAAGATGGCCAACCAAAAAATATACTAACATACTAAATATTTTTTGAAATACATTTATTTATTTTATTTTTTTAAATTAATTTAAAATATAACTATACTATCTACATTTCCTCGAATGATTTTTAGTGTAAGAAAAATATTTTTTGTATATGAATATTGGTAAATGAAACATTGTATTTAATTTTATACACCACAAATTTAATTGTGCCGTTAAACAAGAAAAATGAAATATTTAACGCTTAAAAGGTTCGTGCATAATGAAAATTTGAATATACCCGTCTTTTTTAATTGAATATCTTTATTTTTTTTAACATATAGTATTCTTGTAGTATAGTATGATACATTGTTACCATCAATTTTTAAGAAAAATAATGGTTACTGACATTATAAAATTTAGTACATACTATGATTATGAATGACAGTCAAAAAGCAAAGAAGTTTAAATATTTGAAAATATTTTTAATAAAAATATTTAAAATATTATTAATAATAATGACGATATTAATAGTAATATTATTTTATATTTTAATTTTGATTTATAATAAAAATAAAGAATAAAAAATATTAACGTATCTTTTTTTTAAAAAAAGAATAAAAGAGAAGAGGAATTCAACATTGTAGCACATGGTGATAGCTATAATGACCCATGTATACATCGGAAGCAGAAGATATTGACGAGAAAAGAGTGGCCGCTGAATGAACTGTTAACAATATGCGTAGAGACGACGCCACCAAAAAAGATTTTGTAGAAGAAATTCTGCCTTTTCACACGACATCTGAAATTGTTCAACAGGCTGAGCTTGCTGTCAAGCAGAACTCCCAGGTACTTAACCCTTGTTTTGGCTTGGATCGTCTGAGGATTTCCTACGATCAGGATCAGGGAAACTTCTTTCGAGAGGTTAGAGCCACGTAAGGAAGTTTTTGGACAAGCGGTGATTCCTAGAACTGCAGTTTATGAAATTGATAAAACTTTTTTTTTTAAATTTGTATTGGTTACGTGCAAGAACAAAATTTTGACATTTGAAATTTTAAGATGGCTAATCTAATGGACTCAAGTTTTACTAAAAATGTGCATTTTTCTCGAAATAATGCACGAAAACTTAAAAAAATGGTCATTTATAGCATACATATGGATCTTTAACTTACTTTTTTTCATATAATTAAATTTTTTTTACTTCAAGTTGTTGGATTCAATATGGCGTCATTCATATTTTATTATATTTATCCCGGAGATTTAGAAATAATAAAAAATTTTATAAGTTGCCTCGAATGGAATATTTCGCTTATTCAACATATTTTTTATCCTAAAATTCATTTATGAAAATCCAAGATGGCGGTTTCAAAATGGCGTCGACGTATTTTATTATTATCAATGTGGATTATGAGAGATAATAAATAATTTTATAGATAACCGCGAATTGTATGATTTCTTTATTCAACATATTTTTCATCCTACAAATAAATTACTTAGAATCCAAGATGGAGAATTCAATATAATGGCCTTTATATTCTTTCATAGCCACTATAGGCTATTAAATTTAAAAAATATCATTGCTTGAAGTATGATTTAAAACTTGTTATTGGAGATCAGATTTTAACTTTTAATCAATTTAATACATTTTTAAAAAAATTGAGGCATGTTTAAATTCATCAATAATAGCGTTAAATGATAATATTACTGATTTACTGATTAAATATTGACACCGTTTCAATTGATAGCTAATTAAAATAAACCGGCATATATTTTGCCTGATCAAAAAAATTTAATTAATTCAAAACCACCTCTAAAAATATGGCATCGTGTTCAATATATGTTGCAATATTGGTGGAAAAAATGGTTGCTCAAATATCTGCAATCATTGCAAACTCGTAACCAATTGAAAATTGTTCAAAACAATTTAAAATTCTTATCACTGATAATAATATACCTCCTGCTAAATTGCGATTTGCTAAAGTCTTAGATATTGTCTTTATTACCATGATATATTTATCATGGTAATGATAATTTAGTTTGTGTTGTTAAATTGCAAACAACGAAACCTGAATTAAAAAGACCAGTAAACAAATTAATACTTATAAATAATTCTGAAGAGTAAAATTAAACTTGTTTAATATTAGATTAAAAAAAAAATAAATATTGTTAAGAAAATTATGTATATAAATTATATGTGTATGTAAAAGAGAGAGAGAGAGAGAGAGAGAGTAAATATGCACGCCGTCTCCGTCCACTGGCCCGATCGGTAGTGTGTGCCTTGCCGTGTTCTAAGCAATACCTATTCTTTTAATAAAGGCAAAATTATAAGCACAAAGTAAATTAATAATCATTGTTAATTGATTAATAACTGTCCACCTCATTCTCATCCACCACTTCACTAGTTACTTTTAATGGCAGTTCAATAATTTTTGGTCCTTCGAGATAAAGTGTGAATAAAATTTGAAAATAACCATCAGAATCGAATCGGCGCCATTAATTTCTTTTTGAGTTCAATCAAGTTTCTAACTGGATCATTTAAATCAAGAAAAATTTCATTTCTAAATAAATTGAGAAGTGTGCTGTTTATTATTTTTGAAGTGAGGGGATAAAAAATTTTTTGTGCAAAAAGCAAGATAAAAAAATATTCACGTGCACATGGTGAAATTGTTTTTTTCAATACAAAAATTGTTTTTTATTGTTTCTGAGTTGTGCCATAATTTAAAAAAGAAAGATATTTCAATTTAAAGTTCAAAATTTAATTTGGCAAAAATTTTTTAAAATAAAACCATGTGGATTTTTCATGGAATAGGTGCTTTAAATTCATGAAGAGAGACCCGCGCAAACACCAACGAAGGTTAGTCATCACCATATTTTTCTCATAATGTAAAGAAAGACGCGCGCATCATTTCAAGTTTGCATTCAAAAGGTGCTTCTCTTTTGTTCATCATATAATGCAACAAGTATAATTTTTTTATTCATAATATTTGTTTATTTTGTAGTATTAAAATTTACTGATTTAAAATAATATTTCACTTATTTAAAATAATATTTAAATTTATCGATTCTGGGAAAATTTAAAAAAATTTATATTTAATGTTTTTAAAATTTTAAAAAAATACAGTCAAAGAAATTTTTAAATCAAAATATTAACGTTAAATGCACATTCATATAGTTGCTTTCAAATATTTAAAAAATAATAGTCTTTTTTTTACTATATTATTTTAATACACAAATATATTTGATTGAATTTCTTTATAATGTAAAAAACTTATGTATTATTTATTTATTACTCAATCTCTCTCTTTCTTTATTACTTTCGTTATTTTATAAGGACAATATTTTTAAATTAAATCTTTTAGTTTGATAATTCCTTGCAGACAATGTACTAATATATGAATTGATTAAATTGATGTTGAAGTAAAATATCTATTAAAAAGTAAATAAATCTTTAAATCGCGTTTTTCACCTTTTTATTTTTTTATCTGGGAGAGTCCTGGTCTTTTCGGTTTTGGAGCTGTGTCACTGACATTGAAAAAGATAAACTTTTCTTTCAGCTATATTTTTTTTAATAACAATTTAAACCATAAAGTTCTTTTGATTGGCATTTATTTTTATTTAATTTCAACTAAAAAAAAATAAAGTAGCAAAATAATTTTTGAATATTGAATAATACGCTATATGCATATTTATATGTCTCTAAAAATATATAAAGATACATTATTTTCTCTTTTTTCCTTTTTTATTTTCCCTTTTATTTTGTATAGTATTTTAATTAATTATAAAACAATCTAAGACCATGGCTTACCTGATTTTGGATCAAACTGATCTCATGCCTAGAATTGAAAAGGCTTACATCAATTTTAAAAAAGAAGGGGACAAAATGTCGTATGCTTCTTGCAAGGTAAGAATGCAAGGATTAAAGAAAAATTGGCAAAAATTTGAGCAAAATCATCATGAATTGTTCAAACAAACTAACGTGACCGATCTCATGAAAGAACAATCTAAACATACTATACATCAAATCTTTTTGAAACTTATTATGAAAAATATTGAAAATATAATTCTCATAGCCCAGCACAAATCAATTTAATTCTACCTTTAATGATAATAGTAAACAATCAAACAATATTAAAAATTGTTCATGATGATTTTGAACGTCTCCAAAGACTTGAATTGCCAGACTTTAGTGGTAACTTTAAGGAATGGGAATCATTTCGCGATATTTTCCGTTTTATAGTAGTTGATAAACTAGGTGTTCCAGATATAACCAAACTCAGGCACCTATGAACACATGTTAAAGGTGATGCGGCTAGTCTTGTCCAAAGCTATTGTTGTATTGTATGTATCGTGTGGTTAATTCTTATGTCGAGGCTATTTTTTCTTTAAAAAAATGTCAAAACCCTCATCAGCTGATTTAACATTAATTTTAGCAGGTATCAATACCCCGCTATCAGCATTAAAGTAGTTGAGCCGTCCAATAGATAAGTGGGATGACTTCATAATTTTCCACGTTTTTTGTTTGTTTGATAATGAAACAAAGAAGCAATGGGAACTTTATTTAAGCACCTTATCATTATCAGTTAATTAAAATAATATCGCATCAAACAGTGCTACTGTAGCAACTGAATCAACCAATAATAATTCAGATCCTCCTACATTTACCATTTGAAATAAATTCATTGAGTCTCCAATAAGTATACTTGAGTCAATTGAGGAAAATAATACTATTTTAGTAAATTTAGTTTCTAAAGACCACAATGCTTCAACTCAACCCTAAGCTAATGTCTTGCATGTTCAAACTAATAATAATAATAATATTGAAAGACAAAATGTAGAATGTCAACTATGTAAAAATAAGTAATATTTTAATAACTGTAATACTGTATGACTCCTGCTCGAAGGTATGAATTTGTAAAATCTTTGCATAGATGTTGCAACCGTCTTGGAAAGCATAAATTTAATCAATGTAAATCCAACAAAAGTTGTGCCATTTGCAAGAAAAAACATCCTATTACTTTGCATAATGACAATTAAGTTAGTAGATTCATTAATCAGAATTCTCAAACTTCTAATAATGAAACTGTGGATTCCAGCCAATTCTTATCGTCAGAATCCAGTAATGATTCTACTAATAGTAATGTCGTTTCTCAAGACTTATCAGGAAATACTTCCTAAAATTTACAATATTTTCTATTATTTTAGTATGACACTTCTCGACTTTAACTCGTCAAATCCGTATTCTAGTTTAAAGATAGGAGAGTATCATCTGAAAATTCTTTCATAATTCTTCATATTTGTTTTCCACTTTTTCAATACATTAGCTAATCTGTATTCTCTTTAAAGATGGGATAGCGGTGTAAAGTTGATAAAAATAGTAGTCTAGATTTTCTTTCTTTACTCTAAACTTATTTAATTGTCCATCTGTAATGCAAAATTTAACCGGGAGGGACGCCAAACCGCGATATATAATTAATTGGGATGAGATAAAATTATAAAGTTTTAAAAGTCAAAAAATATTAATGTTGGTGACATAGTTCTAATTGCTGATGGGACTTTGCCTCCTTCAAATGGCCAATTGGCCGTATATTACAAACCTTTCCAGGCCTTGGTGAACTTACCACACCAAGTGTTAACGTGCCGGAAAGTTGAAAAAAATGTCGCTAAAATCGGCTTGTGTAGATTTTTAAAATATATTTTTTTCAGTCGATTCGTTCCTACTAGAAAATCCGATCAGCTGAACTTTCATGGGACCTATAATGCGTATTTTAAGTTTTTTTTTTTTTTTTTAAATTAATGACTTTTAAATTGCTACCAAAATTTTATTTTTTCATAAAAATAAGTTCTATAGGTCTCAAAAATTTTTTACAAGCCTCACGCTTCCAACGATTCCTTACTCGTCTCTTTTGATTGATTTGTTTTCCAAATATGATAATTTAAAGTCAGAGTCCCAATTTAAGAATTTTTAAAAAAAGTCATTTTTATCATTATCTTAGAAAATTGATATCTCGGAAACTATTCAATGAAAAGAGACGAGTAAAAATTTTTTTAAAAATTTAAGCTTATAGAAAATTTTTGAGACCTATAAAATCAATTTTCATGAATAATTAGAATTTTAGCAATAATTTTAAAATTGGTCATTTTGGACTAAAATTCGGCCTTTAGTTTATTTACAATAACTATGAATTAGTGTTATAGAATTGCGGTTTACGGTGCTTAAAAAGTTACTTTTACACCAAAAAAATTAAACTAACCATAAGTTTTTTTACGTTGAACCAATTAAGGCCCCTGTGTTATAATGGTCTACGTGCAATGATCATTGCTTTTAAATGTAAAATATCTAATCATGAGACAAAGAATAAAATAATATAAATAATATAAAATAATAATTTTTATCGACTTTTTTTTTATTTTAAGAGTGTTTACAATATGCAAAAACATATAAAATAAATTCAATTTTTTTACACATAATTACTTAATTTAACTAATAATTAAAATAAAATTCAACTAAAAATTCAACTAAAAATTCAACTAATACGTAATACTTTTAGTATTTATACATAATAATAATTTTAAAGTATCTGATATCTGATAAAGTATCTATATATAATAAGTATAATGCATCTGTAACAATTATAATACGTAATTAAAGAATACATGTAATTCTTAATAAAATTAACATAAATAATATAAAAAAAAAAAAAATTTTCTGGTATTTTAAGATTCTGATCCCAAATAGGTATTTTTTAAATCAAAAAATATGTTTTTTAATCTTGGGAAATTTAATTAGTTTTTATAAAAATCATATGTAATCAAATAAATTTTTTTTTTTGGTTTTTACATGTAAATAATAAATATATAAATAAAAATCAAGTAACTAATGAAACATCTTTTTTTATACACATTTTTTTTAAATATGAGAGGAAGAAAATTCTACAACCGCTTTTTTTAGGTAAATAGAATAATTTGGATTATCGACATTTTTAATTTTATATTTTTCCCAATATTTTAAAAACTTTTTATGCATCGACTCCCCTGCTTGTTCAGAATATAAACCCAAACTGTATTTGTTAAGAAAAATTAAGCACTGCTATATATGTTGCAAAAGTACGTGCATTTTAAGAGTTCGAGAAATTTCTGTTGCTTCAAAGCATGACTTTACATTTTTTATGTGAGATTTCAAATCTGAACCATCCCCCTTGAAAAACAGCGATCAACTAATTTAATAATTTATTCATGCCTTTGAAGGAATTTATAAAAGGAAGCAACCGTAGTAGTCCAACATTTTCGTAAATATTGGAGTCTAATAATTCTTCTGCTTCTTTCAACATTTTTCGGCAAGCATTACCTTCAAAAGACTTACCATGATAATCTGAAGGTACACAGTTTATTTTTTTTGGCCATAAAAGAGCTTTTTCAAGGCCAACGAGGGGGACTAAACCATCCCAAAACGATAATAATATGAAAATAATAAGTAATTATATAATAAAAAAATTCATAAAAAACTTATAACCGGCTTGAGTAAACGAAACCTAAATGCATGGGACATATTTACTACAGCCGAGAGCTGGGTATAATGCATAGATTTTATGCAACTTTAAAATTCAATTTGCTATTTTTATAATTTGTATTTATCACTTTTAGTTCTTTTATCACTTATGTTCTTCTTAAGCCTAAATTATTCTTATTGCCTAAAACAAAATGATCACAAGTCCCTAAATTCTAAGCCTATTTGACCTTTCTCTCACTTAAATAAGACACTTTTTCACCCTCACCCCCTAAATTTTCTGATTCCCTGGTTACCCCGCGCTATAAATATGTTCCAAGTTAAAATGATTATTTGTTTATTTAACATAAGTTCCCTCAGATTATTCATTACTTATAATGATTTACTAGTTCTAAAATAACGAAAAATAGAGTTAGTGTTAATATTCAGAATAATCTTTTTATATTTTATTGCGGCTCACTTGTTGTGAGTTAAAATATAAGTTTAAAATTTTTATCATATTTGTTACAACGCTTGAATTAGACCTATAACTAAATTAAAAAAATTTAAACTTGTTTTAACTAGTAAGTTTTTCTTTTAGAATCATGTGCATTAAGATGCTTTGAGTGCAACAGTTACTCTGATAGTCGCTGTGCTTGGAAGAATCCGCCAGAAGCTTTGCAGAAAGATTGTGATGAACATGTTCAAGGAAAAAAGTATACACTTTGCAGGAAAATTACACAGGTTATTGAATTCAGCGTCAATGGGCGTAAGTGGAAATTGGATTTTTTTAAAGCATGTAAAAATCTTTGTATACTTAATATAAATTGTGGCTATCTGGCACTGGTAAATTAAAATATTAAAAACGATTTCATCAAACGAAAAGTAAGAGTTTTACAAGTGGTGATCGCTCGCAAAAAAATGGTATTCTATCAAGCAATATACCAGCGTTTAATCAAGCGATTTTCGTTCGAAATTTGACTTTGTATAATCTTCTTAATAGGCAGTTTATTTTAAGGGCATCCTAGACCCAGCCTCTAATTTTTCTGTTTACCATATGAGCGTATCAAGTTTCTTTACATATGTAAAGTACTTATAACTCATTTTAAGGCCCCAAATAGATTTAGCCCCTCAAAAACTCTCTAATTTAGACTTTTAAGTCGGTTAGAAGGATTATAAGTGTCTAGAGAAAAAAAAATACATTTTTAGCCAAATTTTCAACTTTAAAAAGTTGATTTTATTCATCAGTATAATATTTTTTAGGGACTAAATGAAAATATTGCCGAAATTCGAAAAAAAATTTTACAAATTTATTATTACCTGTGGATTTTTGAGGTTGCGATAAATGGATGAAAATATTCATTTGTAACGTAACGACATATCGGCCCAATTAAAGGGCGCAATATTTACGTAAATAATCATAAATGATTCACGTTAAATGTCTGATTTAACGGGACTTAGTTACAAAATAAGAAAAGAAACAAATACGAAAGTCTTTGTAACTTGCTAATTAGTATAGACCACATTCTTCTCCAGTCCTAAGATTTGGACAAGTTCCCACCAGGTTTTCGGGCATTGGCCCGCTTGATCGATTACAAAACATTAGATCCCCCATACAGAGCTCAGGAGGAAAATTTGAGGATTTGTCAAATCCTCCCGTCACTACTGTCGGTTTAAAAAATACCCTGCCAACTAGCTGGCACTAAGGTTCCTCAAACAATGAGCTTAATACTTCAAAATGCCACAGATATCACCGATTACAAGCATGCAATCATACATACATTTCTATTAACTTTTAAAAGTTTTTTTTATTGATCAATAATTTTGCAACAAATTTTCAAAAAATTAATTATCAGATTCGGGATATTGAGTAAAAACCATGTTTTTATATAAGTATTTTCATGGAAATAAATGAGGTATTACATCCAAATTAAAAAAAAAAAAGTAGTTTGAGATTTTTTGATGAAAAAATTTAAAAAAAAAACACTTAATTCCATAATGGTTGTAAAATATCACCGGTTACAATATTTTCTAATATTAATATTTTAATTCCTTTATGAGGAACCAAAATAATTGAACTTGCTATTTATAATTATAAAATGCGTAAAAATAATGATAGAAAAATAAAAAAAAAAGATTTACAAAATTTAGCTTTACTGCAATAAGTAAAAAAAAAAATAATATTTTGACCAATTTGAAGTTATAATATATATTTTTTTTTATTTGGTCAATAAGGAACTATCTGTTGTTTTTAGTAAAATTTAATTTATTACATTTGTCTAGTGTGCGACAGTTTCGGCAATCTTATTATTGTCCTTTTCAAGCTATAAAAAATTATTTAAAATTAATTATAAATATTTACACAAGTATTGTTGAATGTATCACTAAGTCAGTTTACATACCAATTTATCATACTATTTAGTCATAATTTTTTATTAAAATAACATAGAGGTGCATCCTTAATACATAATCAAAGTCTTTTAACAAAGTTTCTTCAGATAACATAATAAAATTTAAAAATTAATCAACAATAAGTAAATCATTCCTTTGTTATTATTAGCACTATTTTGTCTGCTGTTATAGTTACATGTAATTTTTACATATAAAATGTACAACGTCACGTGTATATCATACAGGTTCTATACACCCTCGTGAAATATACACTAAGAATATTGCAATGTTAGATCGGCAATTTTTAACAATTTTTTCATTAAATTTATAGAATTTTTATAAACAGGTTTCATATAAACAGCTTTCAATTGTTGGTGTCTTCCACCCTGTTGATCGTTTTATCATACAATTGTATATTAGCCATTTCATTAAAAAGTATTTTATGCTTATTTTTTTCCACACGTAATATTTTAACATTACTAAGATCAAAAATATGATGATTTTCTCTGAAGTGTTCAACTAAAGCTGATTTCCATTTATTAGTTTTAATATCATATAAATGATTATTTAACCTAGAACAGAGCTTTTTTCTTTTTATGAGCAAAAATCAAATAATTGATTAAATTTTATTTTCACCTTGTCTGTAAAGATTGTAAAATATTTCTATTTATTATTAGAGCTTTTTTCTTTCTGCATGCTTGGCACCCACGCTTTTAATTTTTTTCATTATTATCACATACGTATGTACTATACAATTTTTCATATTTGAGTAAAAGGAATAAATTTTTGGTAAATTTTTAATTATCAGAAAATTTATTAAAAATCAAAAATACTCTCATTATAAATTTATTTTTTACATTTTAGTGCGCTAAAACTATACTAGATAACGCATAAATAAAAGCGTGTTTTTAAAAGAATTTTATTATTATTTTTTTTAATAAGTTAATAAGAAGTTATTACTCGTTGTAAAGTATTAATAAGATGTGGTAAAATTGGTAAAAATGCTTTTTACGAGTGAAGTTTTATTTTTAACGACGTTTCGATCGATTAAGATCCTTTTCAAGCTAAAAAATATAAAGAATTTTTTAATAAATATATATATAATAAGTAATTTAATAATATGGCCACAAAAAATTTTTTCTTACTCAAATGTTTACAATTTAGATTACATACTGAGAATAATGATTCTCTTGGTCAATATTTTGTCAAAAGTTAATAAATAAATAAATTTGTAGATATTTAAAATGTATCCTATAAAAATGAAATATTTTTTTAATAAATTATGATAAAAATAGACTGAATTGCACTTATATTATCTTACCGCAAATCATATTATTAGAATATTTTAAATATTAATAAGTGTAAAATGTTAAAAACTAAAATATCACAGAAAAAATACTGATGTGTAGGCAAATTGTGAACTTAAATATAAATAAATTATAATAAAATAATTTAAAAAAATATAAATTTATAAAATATGTATGATTGTTGTTTATAATCAACTTTTATTAATTTAAAAATTTTTTGGTAAGTAACAAATATATTGTGCAATTAGAGCCATCTATTGTATGTAAATATTAATATGATACTATGATTTATAATCGATATGTCTAGAGTATTGTTTTTATCGACATTATTGATAGAAAAAATTGAACATTTAATTTATATAAACACAGAAAAACAGCTGTGATTATGTAAATATTATGTAAATGGTGAAAAAGTTTTTTGGAGAAAATTGTATGGAGCAAATAGATTTTCGGTATCTTTAATTTTATTTATTGCTGTTGGATGAAGTTTAATGTGTAATCTTTCAGAAATGGTTCTTTTGTGAAATGATGTTTCTTTGTCCAATATCTTGAACTCCTTGAAATTAAAATTGTGTCCAGTGTCAATGTGGTGGTGTGTAACAACTGGGTACTTTTTAGGTTTTTTGTTGCTAATATTTTCCTCTTTACAGCTAGCATCTACTGAGACATTATTAAGTTCTACTTTTCTATAATCAGGGTTTTTATTAAGAAATCTTTGACTAATTCTGGTAGAATGTTTTTGTGTGGAAGCTATTTTTTCTTCATCTTTTTTCTTCTTATTTTTATATGCTGTGATACCACCTTTATGTTCATCAATTCTTACCAAGGCTTCTCTTTTGCTCTGTCCAATGTAGGTTTTGTTACAATCATTACATTCCAATTTGTATACTACATTAGTCTTAATGTCTTTTGAAAATTTATCATTACCTTAAGTTATTATGTTATCCATTTTATTGACAATTTTAGGTATAGTTATGGTATTATATTTCCTTAACATTTTAGAGATATTATAATAAATTCTGCCTACAAGTGGAAGACAAACTTTTGGTAATTTTGATAAAATCCTTTTGTGGTAATCAATACCCTCGTTATCACAGTTATTATTATTATTATCAGTGTTTTGAAGCAAGTTATTTTATAGTTATTGACATATTTCAATTCAACTTTTTCAGTAAGCATAAAAATATTTGAATTTTCTAATATTATAACTAATTTTCGCTTTCTATTTTAGCTTTATTCAAGCCATTTATAAAAATTCCCAGATGAAATTTTATCCTTAGAGGAATATCTACATTAAAATTATTTTATTAAATCATCAAAAATAATAATTAATCCAGCCCTTTAGTTAAGTAAAGCTATCAGCAAGGTAAACAAAAATATATTACTTTATAGTAATTTTAATTTTGGAATAAAGAATTTTCTGATTTAAAAAACAGTTAATTTAAGTTAATAAATATTTAAACTTTTAGCAATAAAGCTGAATGAAAATATCCATGCTTATCATTTATAATGCCAAAAATTTTATATAACAATTGTAATTAGGTAAGAGAAGAAAAGAGATAAGCAATACTTCTTGATGAAGGCAAATTTTCGAATTGAATGCACTTTATATGTCCTGATTTTTCCTTTCAACATTTTCTTTTGCTTGATATTGCAATTTTTTATTGTCTAAATTTGCTCTACATTAAGTTGTTCTCAGACGTCACGAAACTGACAAAAATAAAGTAAGACACACTGTTTATTAGTATTGGACTTGCTTTCAGAAAAAATCTGGTTATCCAAAATCAATAATTTTATCAATCAATCAATTTATCAGTTTTAACTTGTTCATTATTTCTTTATTGTTATAAATTCGTTAGATGGTTTTAGGACAAACACTTTGAATTAATTTATTTTTTATTTCCTATATTTGAATACAAAATTAAATATCTTCCTTAAACGTAATAAATAATGTTTTGAAATAAGTATTTGTCCGCTCAAATAATTCAAAGTGCTTTACTTTAATTTTTTTTTAGCTAAAACTTTAAAAAAAAATTTTTGTTTAGTACAGGAAACCCTTGTTATCTGCGGTTCACCGTATCCGCAGTAGGACTAAAATATCCAATCCCTTGCTTTCCGCGGGAAAATTCTTGTTATCCGCGGTTTTTTTTGTGCACTAAAAAAAACGTCAAGAAGTATTTTGTTTCAATGTGACAATGTTCAGATTTTCGAGAATGTTTATAATTTTTTCCTAACCTACATTAATTTTTTTTTCATTTATTTTTTGAAGTTTATAAAATAAAATTTTATCTCGTAATTATAATGGCTCCGCAATCAAGGAAAACACCCCAATCATTTATGAAAACGCCATCTCGCGCAAGGAGCGAGAACTGTCATTTATTTGGCCATGAATTATGATCCAATACTGACAAGGAGTTTGAATTTTAAACATAGTTGTGAAAAAGCGGTAGAAATTTATGAAGAGTTGTACAAGGATGTTTTAAGACGAGCAAAACAATTGCAGATGACAGACTTTTTTAACAGAAAATTTGATCCTGAACTTACTTTCATTGAAATTTTGTATTTTGTTAAGTATGTAAGTTGTATGGTCTAGCCAGTATCGATGTCAGTTGCTTTCACCCTCCTGTTCTGGTGATATTTGGTTCCACTGAACCCTGTAGGATATAATATGTTTTTGGAAAGGAAGCAAAAATTACACTAGTAGTTGGTTATTATATCTTTTATTTCCTTTTTGTTCAATAAAGACCTTTTTATAATCTAACAGGAATATAAATCACGCCCGGTTATAGATACAATGTATTTTAATGACCCGAAGTAGATGTTTTCGATCACTAGCCTGATCCGTGTGTCAGTCGTGATAACTCCGAAGTGCCTTCCTTGTGGCCTGTAACTGGCTTATATAGCTTTTTAGTATGGGGGTTGATAGTGGGTTCGGTTTGTAAAAATGTGGGGGTCAAATCTCCGATTGGTTCATGTTAATGCGTCTCTTGGAGGCGTGTGCTATTATCGCGTCTATGATTAGTCGCAAGTAATATGTGCTTTGCGAGGTTGCTATAGGAACGTCTATTGGGGAAATATTATAATAGATTTGTTGTGTGCTCTTTAGTTTATGGAAGGGTGATAGGGTCTTTTCAATAGAATCCAGACAGTCTATTCTTTTTAATGAATTTCTCAAGTGTATGATTCTTTACTGGAAGGGTGGTTTTCTACAGATTGGAAGGGTAGTTTTCTATAGACTGAAATTAAATACATAGACTCCTTTTAATGAATTTCTCAAGTATGCTATAGTAATTGGAAGGGTGGTTTTCTATAGGTTGGGATTATATACAGAGACTCCTTTTGATGAATTTCTCAAATATGCTATAGTAATTGGAAGGGTGGTTTTCTATAGATTGAAATTATATACATAGACTCCTTTTGATGAATTTCTCAAATATGCTATAGTAATTGAAAGGGTGGTTTTCTATAGATTGAAATTAAATACATAGACTCCTTTTGATGAATTTCTCAAATATGCTATAGTAATTGAAAGGGTGGTTTTCTATAGATTGAAATTATATACATAGACTCCTTTTGATGAATTTCTCAAATATGCTATAGTAATTGGATGGGTGGTTTTCTATAGACTGAAATTATGTACATAGATTCCTTTTGATGAATTTCTTAAATATACTATAGTAATTGGAAGGGTGGTTTTCTATAGATTGAGATTGGATGTGTAGATTCTATTCTATGGGGTTACTTGAATAGTGGTTGATGTGTGGGGTTATATTTGTAAGACGGTTTGGAAGTCGAAAAATTATATGTACTAACTATATTCGCCATGCCACATGGTAGGGGTTAATGTATTAAGGCAAAAACATTGAAATCTTAGGAATTTTTTGAAATAAATTTACGTACTTTTAGGCAAAAAATCATTTTTATTAGAAAATTATTGATTAATTATTATATATAGTTAAAAATTAATTTTTTTTTATTATTAAAAATTAATTTTAATATCATTTGAATTTTTACGAACTTAACCTCTATTTTCCCATAAGAGTAAAGTGTTATTATTCGTGGTTTTGTTATCCGCCGTACTTTTCAGGAACGTATCCCCCGCGGATAACGAGGATTTCCTGTATATATATGTTTACTGAAGCGAATGCAAGAAAAAAATTTCAATCTTAGATTCATAAATTTTCCCCCATAAAAATAGTAAATAAAGATTTATTGATTGGTGTTAAAAATTTTTATATTATGAAACAGTATTTTAAGAAAATGAATATATATTTAAAATTAGCATATATTTACATGTATATATATTTATAACATACAATTAAATTCTTATGAACATAAAAAATGAGAGCGTATAAAAATAGAATAAAAAATTCAAATAAATAAAAGGTTTCTGTATAATTATATTTATCAAATTTATGACATATATACGAAAAATTAATAGATTTATTACACAAGTAAAAAAAATAATGAATAAAAAAGTAATCAGAATTATATATATATATATATACAGGGTATTTCTGAATACGTGGTATATCAAGCAGGTTATGTAAAATATATAGTTAAAAATTGTCGGTAAACATTAGTTCATGAATTAAATAGATAGATAGATAGATAGATGTTCTTTATTTGTTTTAAACAAAATAGTAAATACATTATTGACATAGCAGTCTTTTACAATATTTATATATAATATAATACAAATTAAAATTAATTCAAATTAAGATTAACAATACTGATTATTTATATTATCACAGTCAATTAAGTATATATATGCTTGTTTTGATTCTGTATAAATATAGTTTAAATATTGGATCTGTATTCACATGCGTGAAAGAAGTGTTAATTGCAAAAAATTAAATAAGTAAATAATAAATATGAATAAATATAGAGAGCAAAGTAATAAATATAATCTTTTGGGTTTGGCTTTAATAAAATATATATGTGCATTTATTATCGATCTAATGTCAGTTGATGTTTATACAATGCCGTTTTGAAGGAGTGTAGGCAAGGCTTGACTCTGATGTTGTAAGGGATGGATTCCCAAAAGACCCACACTCATTTATAGGAGGTAGCTTTAATTCTTTTATAATTAAAGTGCTTCTAGCGTTATGTTTTGTATCTATTTTGTGAATGAGTTGATAAGGTAAGGAGGTTGTTGTAAATGTAAAACTTTGTAAATAAGCGACGGAATCGCTATTACCGACAGCGATAAAGATTCTTTTTGAAATTTTGCGAGTAAATGCAGTAATAATAATATTTAGTAAGCAATATTATTTATCTAATATTATAAGTTATTTATGGATAAATTCTTGTAAAAAAAAATCATACATAAAATTGATAGATAGTGTGGTGAATTGATAGTGTGATTGTGAATGGTCTGTTGAATTGTAAATAAATATCGCAGTATTTTTTAATGGAATAAATAAAATATTGCAAATAATCTTGTTTCTTAAAGATTTGAATATTATTATTCATACATAATTGAAGTATAATTTTGTATAATAATAATGTGGTTTAATCTATAGCCAAAAAATTATTAGATTTTTAGCAAAAATTTAATTATCTATTAAGGGGTGAAGGCTATGAAATGCTATGTTTTTTTAAATAGGATTTTTATTATGAAGGAGTTGAAATAAATGAATAAAATTTTAGGAGAATATTGTTTACATATTAAAATTGAAAATTGTAAATTTTCGAATAAAAGTTTTCCAAAATGGCGGAGTTACAGCTGCCGAAAGTCGGCGGGTTTTGAAATCGGCGTACAATCTGGAGCATTCAATATAAGTCTAAAAAAAAAAAATAAAAAAAAATGCAATTAAAACACGTGTATTTTCTAGATGAACCTAAAACAAAACAAAAAAAAAAAATTTTTGCAAAAATGGGAACGTTTTTTAAAAAATTGACCATTTTTTCGGACTTTAAAATAGGCCAAAAGGTGCCTTAAACTTAAAATATTTTAAAACACGTAGGTTCATATAGAAGGTAATAGGTATATAATGTTGTAAAAAAAATTTCATGCAGATCGGATAAGCCGTTTTTGAGTTAGGTTGCACGCCAGTTCAAAAAAAGTAGTTTCGAGAAAAACGAGTTTAAAGTTCTGAAGAGTATATAGTCGAACCGCGACTACTCTCGGTGAAGTAGCTTTAACACCAAAAGTATTTAAGATAAATGTCTAAAAATTTTTTACATACTTTTCAGATATTCTACTAACTTTCTAGAAAAAAAAAATTTTTTTGATTCTGGATTTAATTTTCATAGCCTTCCCCCCTTAATGCATATTTAAATTTTAACAAACAAGATATTTATTTAATATTATATTTATTTCATTAAAAAAAAACTGGGGTATTTTATTTACAATTAAACAGCCCATTCTTTTACATTATCACCTACTTTCATAAATCATTTTTTATTTTACAAGTATTTATGCATAAGTAAACTAATTATATTGAATAAATAATATTTCTTACTAAATATTATTATTGCTGCATTTATTATCAAAACAATATTTTTTTATTAGATTGGAGTACATTTTTAATCATCTAGTTTAAAAAAAAAATCTTTATCGCTGTCGGTGAAAGCGATTCCGTCGCTTATTCTTAACTATATATTTTATCTAACTTTCCTGATGTATCACGTATTCAGAAATACCCTGTATACATATTACAGCGCGCGACTAAGTTAAGTTCTACACTTAGAAGCACTAATATACAGGAAATTATGGTTTCTCTCTCTATTTTTGACAAATCTTTCAAGCAAGATATATCGAAGATGTCGAAAGTCGAATTTCGATTTTTTGATCGAATTTCGATTTTTATGTCGAAGATCGGTGGATTTATTTTTTTTTTACACATACACATATAATAAAAATATAGCGTCTGCTCTCGCCCGGTACAAGATATATTCAGATATAGTTAAAAAAAATAAATGGTCAATTGGAGAAGAAACAAAGCGTATTTATAGCTTTTCTATTCTATCTATCTATTATTTAAAAAAAAATAGCTGTTACAAAAAAAGAGTATATATATATATTATTATACTTTTATACTTTTATATATATTTATTGTTTATATTGTTTATGTGAAGTTCTATAGTAATAATAATAATAACCCAGCTTTCAGATTACATTTTTATAAGATTAATTTTTGGTAAAGCTATCCAAAAACAATTTAACTTCAATTAGAGAACTTGAACCATAAGACTAGCATCTGTATTAAGATAAAATTAGTAGCTTATATTATAGATTTGGAGTAAATTAATAGTTTGTCAATGATATATCTGCTGATGTCAACAAAAGGAAATAAAATGGTTCGGCTTTAAGTTTTCAAAAAATTCCAATTTGCTGGATTTGTTGCAACGTTATCTTGGTAGCTATAATTTTTATTGGAACAGGTGAAGATTTTAATACAGGTAAGTGCATAATTTTTTATTAAAATTATTAATTTTAAATACAAAATAATAAACATTAATATTTAAATATGGGGTTAATATCTGAGATAAACACAGAGAGATCATTGATTTGTTTATGTGATGCAAGCGACATAGCTGCTTAGGTCTAGTTATCTTTTTCCAAATTAATCAAAATATGAATTTATCTTCACCTATTTACTTGTTTATTCACCTAAAATTTCTCTGACGCTTCTTTTTCTTGCTGCTTCTGATACACTATTAATGAGTTTTATAGTTTGCATCGCACTCACCTATTAAAAGTACTTATTATAGATATTTATTTATATTTAAATATTAATGTTATTTGTTAAAATTTTTAATTTAAAGTTAATAAATTTTATAAAAATTATGCAATTATCTGCGTTAAAATCTTCACCAGCTCCAATACAGATTATAAAAAGGAAGATAACGTTGCAACAAATTTAGCGAATTGGAAACTTTTGAAGACCTAAAACCATACCATCTCATTTCTTTTCGTTGACATCAGCAGAACAATGAGTTTCATAGTTTGCATCGCCTTTATCTATTATTTACTTATTACAAGTATTTACTCATGAACAGCAACTAACATATTATAAGAAATTTTTGTTTGTTTGCACCTTGTTATTTATTATTATACATGTGCAATTATTTGCTAATATTCTCAGCTGTAAAATAATATCTATCTTTATAGTTCCATGTTCTGATGAACTATTTAAAAAGAGACAAGAAGAGATTTTGAGAAAAGGACAACCTAAAAATTTATCTGAAAGAGAACTGCAGATTTTAATTCATGAACGGCCCAAATAGCTAATTAAGTAATGCAATAATTGTAAATTATATTTTATAAGTTCTTTTTCGAACAAAATTTTATTCTATCTTTCTCTCAAAAGTTCTTCTTTTCTCTGTCTAACCATTTTAGAAACCCACTATAGCATAAAAAAAGAGATAGTTATTTCATGATTTAAAAAAAATAAATAAATAAATTAAGAATTTTTTTCTTTTAAGTTTTTAGTTTATAATTAAGGCTTTCAAAAATGTAATTCAGCTCAGCTTTATATATTTGCAGTCTCGTGTATTACTTAAGTATCAAGAAATCCATGACTCGTGTTTTGTTTGTTCTTACGATCAATGTTCTGGAGTTCAAAAGAAATTAGCTATTACACCATATATGAGTCTTGTCAGCCGTAGATACTGATTACTTGATTTCTACAATTAATGAGTTTTTCAACTGCAAAACATTAATCGTAAGAATAAACACTGCTCCACAAATGGATTTCAAGATACTTAAGTAATACATGAGAATATAAACATAAAGCCAGAATGAATTATATTTTTGAATCCCTTAGTTAAAAGCTAAAAACTTAAAAGAAAAAAATTGTTCATTTATTTATTTATTTTTTTTATGTATGTTTGTCTGCTTTAAAAGAAAAATATATAAAAATACCCTGCCAACTAGCTGGCACTAAGGTTCCTCAAACAATGAGCTTAATACATTAATATGCCACTGACATCACCGATTACAACCATGCAATCATGCATACATTTCTCTCTTAATTCCATAATAATTGTGAAATGTTACCGGTTACAATATTTTCAGATATTATTACTTTCATGGAATTAAATGAGGTATTACACAAAAAAAAAATATTGCAGCTATTTTAATTTTTTTGTTTTTTTAATTTTGAGAAAAAAATTTTGAAAAAATTCGGTATCAGATCCAAAAAATTACTATAAACGAACTTTCTAAAACTAGTACTCTAATAGAAATAAATTAGGTACAACGTCCAAAAAGAAAAAAACGCTGCCAAGTAATTGGCACTATGGTTCCTCATTAACAATAACAAAATGTTCTTAATGGTCTATTTTACCTAGTAAAAACGATAATTCTAGATATTAGTACTTTCATGGAAACACGGTTCGCTTATAGAGGAAATAGGTCTGGCAAAAATGCCGAAAGATTCTGAGCATGGGGGGTCAATGTTGGTACCGTACACAAACAGGATTTACCTTCAAGTAAATCAAACTCGTTCCTTTTTTGCCAATTTTTAGACATTACTTTATTTTTAAAATCTAGTTTTTTTTACATTTTTTTGTTAAAATCTTTTTTTTTTAATTTTTTTTTGAAAACGAATAAAAAATTATTATTTAGTGGAAAAAATTATTTAATCTCGGTAGAAAATTATATGAATAAGATAGTAGCATGAATTTCCCCCCCCCCCCATATCCCCTCTTCTACGCCTACCAAATGCTCTAAAATGGCTTAAAAATGGGAAAAATCATGTAGAAAACATAAATGTAAATAAGAAATATATTTACTTATATACGTGTTGTTTTGTGTGTGTTTATGAATGAGAAGGTGTATATGTGTGTACATTCATGAATGCAAATACTTTACAGTGGATCTAAAAATGGAGTTTTAAGATAAACTTTGCTCCCTTGGTTTTTTGCTTAACATTTGGTCATAAAAAGTCCCTAGCTCCAAGGATTTTGGTTTTGCTTGTCTGGTAATAAACATAAAAAAATGCTCCATTTAAATTACATGTAGCCATATTATTTCAATCATCGTAAAAAGAGCTCCAGATCTTTCTATTATGATTTCAATGAGGATTTTTTTTACATTTATTACCGGTAAAATTGCTTTTAAAATATTTTTTTTTGCTACTTGAGGTTGGGTAACGTTTTTTATATATTTAAATAGTATTTTCATCGATTAGCAGCTGTTCAAAACACTTTTAAAGCTTTGTAAAAGATTAGAAAGCTAAAAAGTCAAAATTCCCATGTTATTTAAATGGGAAAATTGAGATGCTTAAAGGCACGCGTTTTTGAAAAGCGAAAGCAAAATCCTTGGAGCTGGGGACTTTTTATGATCAAAAGTTCACGAAAAAACCCGGGGAGCAAAATTTTTCTTAAAACCCCAATTTTAGGTCCACTCTAAAATATATAATAATTGTAATATTAAGAGAAAAAACATTAATTTTACTTTATGTATTTTTATATACATTCCAGTAACACACATGCATATACACCTTCTCATATATAAACACACACACACATACACACACATATAAACATATACATTACTTAAATATGTTTATGTTTTCTAAATGATTTTTCCCATTTTTAAGCCATTTTAGAGCATTTGAAAGGCGTTGTAGGAGGAGGGAGGGGGGGGGGCAAAAATTCATTCTAGTATCTTAGTTATATTATAATTTTTTACCAAGTTTAAATAATATTTTACACTAAATAATAATAATTATTCTAATTATCAAAAAAAAAAATTTTTTTAAATGTAAAAAAACTGGATTTTAAAAATTAATTAATATCTAAAAATTGGCAAAAAAGGAACGAGTTTGATTTATTTGAAGGTGAATTCTGTTTATATACGGTACCAACATTGACCCCCGATGCTTAGAATCTTTCGGCATTTTTGCCAGACCTATTTCCTCTATAAGCGAACCGTGGAAAAATATTAAATACTACGTCCCAAAAGAAAAAAAATATTGCTATTTTTTTTTTTTATGTAAAAAATTTTGAGAAAAAAGTTTTCAAAAAATTAAGTATCAATTGGAGATATCGAGGAAAAATGATAATTCTAGATATAAGTACTTTCATAGGAAAATATTAAGTACTAAGTCCAAAAAGAAAAAAAAAAAGCGGTTTCTTTAATTTTTTTATGCAAAAACTTTTGAGAGAAAATTTTTAAAAAATTGAGTATTAGATTTGAGATATCGAGTGAAAACGATATTTTCAAATATTATAGTACTTTTATAGAAATAAATTAGGTGATACGTTCAAAACGAAAAAAAATATTTCTGTTTTTTTTATTTTTGTGTTTGAAAAATTTTCAAAAACATAAGTTTCAGATCCAAAATATTGACTATAAAGTATATTTCTAAAACGAGTACTCCCACAGAAAAAAATGAGGTTCTACTTTCAAAAAGCAAAAAAACATTGCTGTTTTTTTAATTTTTTTATGCAAAAAGTTTTGAGAAAAAAAAAAAGCTCATCTGAATTTGAAGATTTTGAGTCCAGAAAATAAGGTTTTTATGATTAAAATTTATTGGATTTCCTTACAATATTCCTACTGGATCTACTTTTTATATATAATTCGGCCCATAAATGTTGTGAGATGAAATTTTATGGCCTAAGCTAAGTAAAAATTTAATTTAAGCAAAAGTATAAATTCCTAATAAATATATTATAACTTTTGGGCCACTAATGTTGTGAGATGAAATTATATGGCCTAAGCTAATTAAAAATAATTTAAGCAAATGTATATTTCAAAATACTGATACTGATTAAATTAATAATGTTTTAAAACTTTAATAAATTAAAGTATAATTAAAACTAAGTTAAGTCTTGTTGTTTTCTAATCACAAGCTAATCTGAATTTGAATTTTTTGAGTCCAGAAAATAAGGTTTTTACGATTAAAATTTATTTGATTTCCTTACAATATTCCTAATGGATCTACTTTTTACATATAATTGAACTTTCGGCCCATAAATTTTGTGAGATGAAATTTTATGGCCTAAGCTAAGTAAAATTTTATTTCAGCAAAAATATTAATTCCTAATAAATATATTATAACTTTTGGGCCATAAATGTTGTGAGATGAAATTATATGGCCTAAGCTAAGTAAATTTTTATTTCAGCAAAAGTTTACAGTAAATAGATAATTTTTCTTATACAGTGCTGTATTTTAAATATAATCAGCTTATATTATAACAATTTATTATCTTCAGAAACTGCTTAACTTGCCAGGCCCCTAAATAACCAGTAAACGGCGTGATTGCAAATTGTATCAATAATTATCTATTATAAAAAAGTTTATGGGCTTTTGGAGATCGCCATCTTACGTCAACAGTTTATTAGCCAATCAAATTGCTTGTATAAATTTTTGAATTTTTCTATTTTCTTGATAGGTTATCATGGGTTATAGCCTATATTTATTGTAAACATCTATCTTTGATATTTCTTTAATGAAGCTAATGGGAAATGATAATGATATAGTCTAGTTTTAATTTAGTGTAAAAAGAATTAAAATTTTATTTTATAAAGATATTAAATAAATTAGAAATTATTTTAAAATATTGTGAGGATATATTAAAAACATTAACTTAAACGTAGTTACTATGACCATTAACTTAAAAGTAGTTACCCCCATAATAGCTTTATCCAAATAATAATTATTTTGGATACATCTAAATCAAGCATAAATCTACATAAATCTATAAAAAAGATTTTCTTCCTAGCGGGTCGAAAACACTTTTTTTGCCCCGCAACGAGATCGAAAAAAACGCGTTTTCACCCCACTGAGAAAGAAAAATTTCGTTTTGTCCATGGGAACAAAAAAAGAATACCCCAGATCGCAGTTTACCATCCTAGGCTTCGCCTCAGATGCTAATTAACGTGCGATCTGGGCCATTCTTTTTTTTTGCTCCCTTGGTTAAAAATGTACTATTCTTTAATTTTATTTTAATTTTTCACCGATATAAAATGGTTATTTAGGGGCCTGGCAAGTTAAGCAGTTTCTGAAGATAATAAATTGTTATAATATAAGCTGATTATATTTAAAGTACAGCACTGTATAAGAAAAATTATCTATTTACTGTAAACTTTTGCTGAAATAAAAATTTACTTAGCTTAGGCCATATAATTTCATCTCACAACATTTATGGCCCAAAAGTTATAATATATTTATTAGGAATTAATATTTTTGCTGAAATAAAATTTTACTTAGCTTAGGCCATAAAATTTCATCTCACAAAATTTATGGGCCGAAAGTTCAATTATATGTAAAAAGTAGATCCATTAGGAATATTGTAAGGAAATCAAATAAATTTTAATCGTAAAAACCTTATTTTCTGGACTCAAAAAATTCAAATTCAGATTAGCTTGTGATTAGAAAACAACAAGACTTAACTTAGTTTTAATTATACTTTAATTTATTAAAGTTTTAAAACATTATTAATTTAATCAGTATCAGTATTTTGAAATATACATTTGCTTAAATTATTTTTAATTAGCTTAGGCCATATAATTTCATCTCACAACATTAGTGGCCCAAAAGTTATAATATATTTATTAGGAATTTATACTTTTGCTTAAATTAAATTTTTACTTAGCTTAGGCCATAAAATTTCATCTCACAACATTTATGGGCCGAATTATATATAAAAAGTAGATCCAGTAGGAATATTGTAAGGAAATCCAATAAATTTTAATCATAAAAACCTTATTTTCTGGACTCAAAATCTTCAAATTCAGATGAGCTTTTTTTTTTTCTCAAAACTTTTTGCATAAAAAAATTAAAAAAACAGCAATGTTTTTTTGCTTTTTGAAAGTAGAACCTCATTTTTTTCTGTGGGAGTACTCGTTTTAGAAATATACTTTATAGTCAATATTTTGGATCTGAAACTTATGTTTTTGAAAATTTTTCAAACACAAAAATAAAAAAAACAGAAATATTTTTTTTTGTTTTGAACGTATCACCTAATTTATTTCTATAAAAGTACTATAATATTTGAAAATATCGTTTTCACTCGATATCTCAAATCTAATACTCAATTTTTTAAAAATTTTCTCTCAAAAGTTTTTGCATAAAAAAATTAAAGAAACCGCTTTTTTTTTTTCTTTTTGGACTTAGTACTTAATATTTTCCTATGAAAGTACTTATATCTAGAATTATCATTTTTCCTCGATATCTCCAATTGATACTTAATTTTTTGAAAACTTTTTTCTCAAAATTTTTTACATAAAAAAAAAAAATAGCAATATTTTTTTTCTTTTGGGACGTAGTATTTAATATTTTTCCATGAAAGTACTAATATCTAGAATTATCGTTTTTACTAGGTAAAATAGACCATTAAGAACATTTTGTTATTGTTAATGAGGAACCATAGTGCCAATTACTTGGCAGCGTTTTTTTCTTTTTGGACGTTGTACCTAATTTATTTCTATTAGAGTACTAGTTTTAGAAAGTTCGTTTATAGTAATTTTTTGGATCTGATACCGAATTTTTTCAAAATTTTTTTCTCAAAATTAAAAAAACAAAAAAATTAAAATAGCTGCAATATTTTTTTTTTGTGTAATACCTCATTTAATTCCATGAAAGTAATAATATCTGAAAATATTGTAACCGGTAACATTTCACAATTATTATGGAATTAAGAGAGAAATGTATGCATGATTGCATGGTTGTAATCGGTGATGTCAGTGGCATATTAATGTATTAAGCTCATTGTTTGAGGAACCTTAGTGCCAGCTAGTTGGCAGGGTATTTTTATATATTTTTCTTTTAAAGCAGACAAACATACATAAAAAAAATAAATAAATAAATGAACAATTTTTTTCTTTTAAGTTTTTAGCTTTTAACTAAGGGATTCAAAATATAATATAATTCATTCTGGCTTTATGTTTATAGTCTCATGTATTACTTAAGTATCATGAAATCCATTTGTGGAGCAGTGTTTATTCTTACGATTAATATTTTGCAGTTGAAAAACTCATTAATTGTAGAAATCAAGTAATCAGTATCTACGGCTGACAAGACTCATATATGGTGTAATAGCTAATTTCTTTTGAACTCCAGAACATTGATCGTAAGAACAAACAAAACACGAGTCATGGATTTCTTGATACTTAAGTAATACACGAGACTGCAAATATATAAAGCTGAGCTGAATTATATTTTTGAAAGCCTTAATTATAAACTAAAAACATAAAAGAAAAAAATTCTTAATTTATTTATTTATTTTTTTTAAATCATGAAATAACTATCTCTTTTTTTATGCTATAGAGGGTTTCTAAAATGGTTAGACAGAGAAAAGAAGAACTTTTGAGAGAAAGATAGAATAAAATTTTGTTCGAAAAAGAACTTATAAAATATAATTTACAATTATTGCATTACTTAATTAGCTATTTGGGCCGTTCATGAATTAAAATCTGCAGTTCTCTTTCAGATAAATTTTTAGGTTGTCCTTTTCTCAAAATCTCTTCTTGTCTCTTTTTAAATAGTTCATCAGAACATGGAACTATAAAGATAGATATTATTTTACAGCTGAGAATATTAGCAAATAATTGCACATGTATAATAATAAATAACAAGGTGCAAACAAACAAAAATTTCTTATAATATGTTAGTTGCTGTTCATGAGTAAATACTTGTAATAAGTAAATAATAGATAAAGGCGATGCAAACTATGAAACTCATTGTTCTGCTGATGTTATATATACAAAAATAAAATTAGTGCATGCACATAATTAAAATAATTGAAATTCATGAATGATCGAATTAAATAAAAAAGAATATATTTATAATAATAATTAAAGAAATGAAAAAAATTTAAGCACGTAAAAATGAAAAAATTAATTAGGACTAGAGATATGGCCAAAAATGGGGCAAAAAAGTGGAAAAAAAAGCGAATACTTTTTACAGTCATTTTTAATTCGCTATAATTTGGATAAAAATCAATATTTTTTAACAAATCTAACCATGGGTTCTTCAACTCTTTCACTTTCCATGGATTTTTTAAAAAATATTGATAAAGAAAAGATTTATAACCCTTCAAACCTATTTTATCAAAATCTGTTCAAATTATCGTATCGAAGCGTATTTTTTTTTAATCGATAGGTATTAATCAGCAAATTCTGAATTCCGAATTTTATACACGTGGGTTTGCTAGTTTGATAATAGCATCAAAACAATAAACCAATTTTAATTAATAGAATTTTAATTATTCGTTACAGCATTGTTTAAATCGAAAGAAAGGAAAAGAAATGTAAATACGATGTCCAAAGAATAGAAATAATTTTTTTTACCAATATTGAAAACATAATTTATGCAAACAATGCTGAGACTAATAATTAAAATTCTATTAATCAAAGTTGGTTTATTTTTTTGATGCTGTTATCAAACTAGCAAACCCACGTGTATAATAATTCAGATATTCGTATAACAAAATTCATAATTCAGAATCTACTGATTAATACCTATCGATTAAAAAAAAATACGCATCCATACGATAATTTGAACAGATTTTTATAAAATAAGTTTGAAGGGTTATAAATCTTTTTTTTATCAATATTTTTTTAAAAATCCACCGGCTTTGGAAAGTGAAAGATTTGAAGAACCCGTGGTTAAATTTTTGTTAAAAAATATTGATTTTTATCGAAATTATAGCGACTTGAAAATGACTATGAAAAGTGTTCGAATTTTTTCCACTTTTTTGCCCCGTTTTTGGCCATAACTCTAGTCCTAATTAATTTAGAAACTTGACCTTCCGTATAGGAATAAAATAAACAATTTTCTATTAGAAAAATTTCATCCGGATGTTTTGTGACCATTTTTGTGAAATTTATACAATAAATTCGAGCGTATCATATAATTTTTAAACGTATAATATGTATGCATATATTTGAAAAAATATACTGGACCGTAATACTAGAGGTGGGGGCATACTCCTTTATATTAAGAAACATCTTAAGGCAAAAATTTTTTTATAAATCCAATACTGAACATCCTCGTAAGCCTTTGAGAATCAAGAACGACCATGGGCGAAAGTGCTCAACATATGGTTTAAAATTTTACGCAAGTATGAATGGCATTAAAAAATATTTTTTTAATTTCAAAACAAGTTTTAGAATTTGAAAACAAAAAGTTTATTAAAAATCTAGGAATAATAATTCTATAATACTACTCCAGTCACTATACGGGTTTGGTTGTATTATGTTACTGGGAAACACTAGATTTAGTGTTATTCTCTATTTTAAAATGCGAAGGGGTAGTTTTTGCTCATTTTATGCATAAACAATAAAATTATAATAGATAAAATCATTATTTTATTTCTATGCATAATTATTTACAAGTTTCGGTTAATTAAAATTTCATTATTTATTTCTGACATATGAAGGTTAGTTAGGTATCCCGTTTTACCAACAGATCTATGGATTAGGATGCCGTTAGGATAATTGTTTTAATTTATTGCATGCATTAATACAGACACGTTGACATTTTACAAATTTTTGATAATAAATTTTTATTCAATTTTTATTTTATTATGCTTTATTGAGTTACTGCGAAATTTAAGCTTAATTATATTTATCAGCATAAATATCAAGTATTCGTAACTTAAGTCAATTTTTATCATTTTTTTTCTTTACTAAATTAGCAAATCTTGATTAAAACATATAGGATATAAAATAGAGGATAGAAATAAGAAGCACTATTTTTATATTACTAAAATAAGCCAGAAAACAAACTTATTTATTGATACATACAAATGTAAAAGCTTAATAAACTAATTGTAAATGTAAATGTAAATGTAAATATTCTTTATTTGCAATTGAACAAAAATACAGTATTAAAATAAAGTATACATCATAGTAAATAATTGATAATTAACATCGATAAATTGTAATAAGTTTAAAATATAAGTGATAAAATCATTAAATTTCTATATAGTAAATTGAAATAAAGTAGCTAATAAATACTTATAGTCTAAATAGAGCAAATTTAATAGTTGCCATAGGTATCACAGTCAATTAAATGCATGTACATAGTAAAGTTAATTCTAAATTAATTATTAAAATAAGTAAAATAATTAAATTCAAATAAAATATTAAGTAATTGTCTTGTAACAAAACGTGGCATGTCATAATTATGAAAACACCCTTACTAGGGATCATGTGTAAAGTGATAATTGTATATAGCAGTTCTAAATGAGTTAAGTGAAGGAAGAAACCTAATTTCTGCAGGTAAGGAGTTTAGCGCCTCTGTACAGAAAGGTGTTGGTCCCACAATTTTTAATGTTAGGTAGGGTGATTTCCTTTGAACGCAGAGTACCCCTTGCATTCTCTTTAGAAATGCACTTGATGAAAGATACACTCAGATATGAGGGTTGATGTAACCGAATGATTTTGTAAATTATTATACCCAAAAAGTAATGCCTGCGTGAGTTAGTGCATCCCAATTTACACCTAAAAGGAGTTATATATTCATCTTTGTGTATGAATTATAATTAATATCTGTACCAGTTGCGTACGTAATGCCTCTGTAGTACAGTATCGGATGAATCTCAGAGTATATACAACGCTTTACTTTTTTTTCAATTATTGTAACGTGACTGTTCCAGTTAAGTCTGCTGTCAAGTATGACACCTATACTTGTCACCTCGTCTACAAAAGGAGTGATGATGTCATTTTTTTAAATAAAAATTACTATTACAATAATATAAATATTATTATTATTATTCACTCATAACTAACCGTGAATAATAATTAATTTCTGAATTATAATTTAAAACAAAGTGATTTTTAATTAATAACTTTAACGTGATAATCTCAATTCGTCATGAAAGAGGGGTGCCCCTTGATTAGCAATCTTGTGGCGTATGTTTTTGTCCTTTCTTAATAATCAATTCCTAGAGTTGAAATAAGGCCAAATTAATTAGCTTTTATATTAATTTTTTTGCCTTTACTCTATAATAAACGCCTTTCTTTTTCTAGTTGAATATAAAATGCGTTTAATTAAGATTTTTAAGAGCCTGTTAACGCCTTTCCATATTTCATTGATATGACTTTACCTCGCTCTAACAAGCAGAGGCCGAGATTGTCATAGCCTTCCTTAAATGAAAATAACGATATATTGAAAAATAACGTTTTTCACCTCAATTTAAAAATTTTAAATAATTATCCTATCCTATATATATATATTAAAATGAAATAATTTAAAAAAGTTGTCACCCTAATCAGTGTGTAACTCAAAATCTATATCACCAAAACGATCAAACTAAAGTGCTATGTATTTTTTAGTGCGTTATCTAAAACAAGTTTTTTTGGTTTTTAATTTAACCCTTTCATTAAAGAGAAATCTCTAGAAAACCAATTTACGTTAAATTACAAAAAAATTTATCTTTTAAAAAATTAATATCTGAGACAAAATATATATTATATTATTTTATATAACAAAAAATATATATTAAAAAATTTCTACTTTTATCAAGCTGTGAACAATCAATATGACTTTAGCAATAAAAGATTTTTTTTTGAAATTTTTATTTTTTTATGTTTAAGACAAACGAATGAAATTTTATGAAATTTTTTAATTCTTAAATTTTTTAATTTTTTAATTTTTTAATTTTTTAATTTTTTACAATCAATATAACTTTTGCAATAAAATATTTTTTTTGAAAATTTTTATTATTTCGAGTTTAAAACACACAAATGAAATTTTATAAAATTAATATTTGGACAATCCATATGACTTTTGCAATAAAATATTTTTATTGAAAATTTTTATTATTTGAAATATTATGAAATATTATGAAATTTATACAGTTTTGGACAATCCATATGACTTTTGCAATAAAATATTTTTATTAAAAATTTCTTTATTTCGAGTTTAAAACACACAAATGAAATTTTATAAAATTAATAAAATTTTGGACAATCCATATGACTTTTGCAATAAAATATTTTTATTGAAAATTTTTATTATTTGAAATATTATGAAATATTATGAAATTTATAAAGTTTTGGACAATCCATATGACTTTTGCAATAAAATATTTTTATTAAAAATTTCTTTATTTCGAGTTTAAAACACACAATTGAAATTTTATAAAATTAATAAAATTTTGGACAATCCATATGAGTTTTGCAATAAAATATTTTTATAAGAAATTTATTTATTTCGGTTTTAAAACACACAAATGAAATATTATGAAATTTATAAAGTTTCGGACAATCAGTATGACTTTTGCAATAAAATATTTTTTAATAAATTTATTTATTTCGTGTTTAAAACACAGAAATGAAATTTTATAAAATTTATAAATTTTCGGACAGTCAATATAACTTTTGCAATAAAATATTTTTTTAAGAACTTTATTTATTTCGGTTTTAAAACACACAAATGAAATTTTAGGAAATTTATAAAGTTTTGGACAATCAATATGACTTTTGTAATAAAATATTTTTATTGAAAATTTCTTTATTTCGGTTTTAAAACACACAAATGAAATTTTAGGAAATTTATAAAGTTTTGGAGAATCCATATGACTTTTGCAATAAAATATTTTAATAAGAAATTTCTTTATTTCGGTTTTAAAACACACAAATGAAATTTTATAAAATTTATAAATTTTCGGACAATCAATATAACTTTTGCAATAAAATATTTTTTTAAGAAATTTATTTATTTCGTGTTTAAAACAGAAAAATGAAATATTATGAAATTTATAAAGTTTTGGACAATCAATATGACTTTTGCAATAAAATATTTTTTTAAGAAATTTATTTATTTCGTGTTTAAAACACACTAATGAAATTTTATAAAATTTATAAATTTTCGGGCAATCAATATAACTTTTGCAATAAAATATTTTTTTAAGAACTTTATTTATTTCGTGTTTAAAACAGAGAAATGAAATATTATGAAATTTATAAAGTTTTGGACAATCAATATGACTTTTGCAATAAAATATTTTTTTAAGAAATTTATTTATTTCGTGTTTAAAACACATTAATGAAATTTTATAAAATTTATAAATTTTCGGACAATCAATATAACTTTTGCAATAAAATATTTTTTAAAGAAATTTATTTATTTCGTGTTTAAAACACACTAATGAAATTTTATAAAATTTATAAAGTTTTGGACAATCAATATGACTTTTGCAATAAAATATTTTTATTGAAAATTTCTTTATTTCGATTTTAAAACACACAAATGAAATTTCAGCAAATTTATAAAGTTTCGGACAATCAATATAACTTTTGCAAAAAATATTTTTATTGAAAATTTTTTATATTTTATTTTATTAATACTATTATAAAATTTATAATGGTACAAAAGCAATTAATCGCTTGCAACAGATTCTGAATGAATCTGATTATGAAAATAGATAATAGTTAAGCTACTACTAATTAACATTAAAAAAAAACCTTTAGTTTATTACTATTTTTAATTAATTAATATTTTTTTCATAAAAATATAATATTCATGTGCCATTTTATAAGAATTAAATCTCAAAAGACGCGATGCATTACTTTAAAAAAACGGCACATATGCATATGCTATTTCTCAGGTATTGAAGAGGCAGCGCTCGATGTCAATACATAAGAAAAACCTCAATATAGACAAAAACATGCTTATGTGCCATTTTCTCCTGTATTTTTTTTTTTATCCATAAAAATTTTTTTTCAATACCTAGAACCCTTCCTATGTGCCATCGTATATCGCTAATGATAAGAGATAAGAAAATAATTTTTGCACCATCGGTTAGAGAATTTCTGAGAATTTGATAACGATTACACCCATATAAAAAACTCATTTTTCATAAAAATTCCTATATTGAGGTTTTTAATCTGTAGGGCAGATTTAAGTGGGATATATTTTAATAAATTCAATACTAATAATTCAATGCTATTATTGCATAAAAACCATTAAAATTACAACATTTCTATAAAACAGGACAGTATTCGAAAACATTTAAGTGGGGCATATTCTGCTAAATTGAATACTAATAATTCAATGCTATTATTGCATAAAAACCATTAAAATTACAACATTTCTATAAAACAGGACAGTATTCGAAAACATTTAAGTGGGGCATATTCTGCTAAATTGAATACTAATAATTCAATGCTATTATTGCATAAAAACCATTAAAATTACAACATTTCTATAAAACAGGACAGTATTCGAAAACATTTAAGTGGGGCATATTCTGCTAAATTGAATACTAATAATTCAATGCTATTATTTCATAAAAACAATTGAAATTACAACATTTATATAAAAGAGACCAATATTCAAAAACATTTAAGTGAGTATATTTTGCTAAATTCAATACTAATATTTCAATGGTATCATTGCTTAAAAAAATAAAAATTCAACTTTTCTATAAAACAGGGAAAAAAATTTAAAATGGTGTTTATTTTGCTTAATTCAATATTTATATTTCAATGCTATAATTGCATAAAAATAATTGAAATTACAACATTTCTATAAAACAGGACAGTATTCGAAAACATTTAAGAAGGGCATATTTGCTAAATTCAATACTAAAATTTCAATGCTATCTATGCTTAAAAACATTGAAATTACAAGTTTACTATAAAACAGGGAAAAAAATTAAAGTGTTGTTTATTTTGCTAAATTCAATACTAATATTTCAATGCTATCATTGCATAAAAATATATTAAATCAAAACATTTCTATAAAAGAGGTCAATATTTGAAAACATTTAAGTGGGTTATATTTTACTAAATTCAATACTAATAATTCAATGCTATCAATGCATAAAAATAATTGAAATTACAACATTTCTATAAAACAGGACAGTATTAGAAAACATTTAAGTGTGGTATATTTTGCTAAATTCAATACTAATAATTCAATGCTATGAATGCTTAAAAACATTGAAATTACAACATTTCTATAAAAAAGGATAGTATTCGAGAACATTTAAGTGGGGAATATTTTGCTAAATTCAATGCTAATATTTCAATGCTACGATTGCATAAAAATATTTGAAATTACATATTTAATTACATATTAAATATTAATTACATATTAAATTAAAAAATTTCTATAAAATAAGTCAATATTTGAAAACATTTAAGTGAGGTAAATTTTACTGAATTCAATACTAGAAATTCAATGCCATTATTGCATAAAAACACTTGAAATTACAACATTTCTATAAAAAAGGATAGTATTCGAGAACATTTAAGTGGGGAATATTCTGATAAATTCAATGCTAATATTTCAATGCTATCATTGCATAAAAATAATTGAAATTACAACTTTTCTATAAAACAGGACAATATTTGAAAACATTTAAGTAGGGCAAATTTGCTAAATACAATACTAAAATTTCAATGCTATCATTGCAAAAAATATATTAAATCAAAACATTTCTATAAAAGAGGACAGTATTCGAAAACATTTAAGTGGGGTATATTTTGATAATTCAATATTAATAATTCAATGCTATTACTGCATAAAAACAATTGAAATTACAACATTTCTATAAAACAGGTCAGTATTCGAGAACATTTAAGTGGGGAATAATCTGCTAATTTCAATACTAATATTTCAATGCTATTATTGCATAAAAATAATTGAAATTACAACATTTCATGTCTACAACATGAAAATATTTCAAATATTTCAATCTATATTATCGGGTGTTTTATATATGAAAAAATTCGAAAAATTTCATCGAATAAGAAATTGGATATCGGCTGTCTTAAACATTAAAAACCCGAAAATTCAAAATATTTGACTTTAAGTCGTTTTTTTGCTATTTCTCTTTAATGAATGCATTAAATAAAAAACAAAAAAAAGTGGTTTTAGAAAAGTGCTTAATAAATATAAAGCAATTTGGTTTTTACATTTTGATACAAACCATTTTAGGTTATCAAGTGGCATAAATGACAACTTTTTGAGTTTTTAAATTTAATTTTCTTAGCTTCAAACAGTTGTAACTCTTAACCAAGAGCTAAAATTAAAAAAAACAAACGGACATTGATAGAATTTTTTCCAAGAATTAATCTGAACTTAAGTTCGTCTCAAAAGACCTCTTAGATCTTGAGAAAAATCAGTTTTAGTGAAAAAAAATGAACTTTTTTTATGTTTTCGACCACTAACTTCTGTGTTTGATATCTCAAAATCTTTTGAATATTTTTTAAAAATTATAAAAACGGCTGGGAATATTTCTTTAAAAATTAATTTAAAACAACTTTCATATATTTTCGTCCATACAGCTCTTCATAAATTAGTGCTGAATAATATTAAAAATAATCAATTTTTTCGATTATTTCATTTTAATATACATAGGATAGGATTTTATGATTAAAATATTTTTTTAAACAATTTTTAAATGAAAAACAAAAATTATTTTAATTTCGCGCAGCAATATTTTTTATTTTTAGACATCAACGGATAGTGTGATAGTTAAATGTTCAATATTACTGTCACATTCTGCCGAGCGTAGTGAGGCCAATCAGCTAGTTTCATTTAAAATAAAAAAAAATTAAATTTTGATTGATATTTAAGAAATTTTTACTATTCATTTAATTCGCCGGCTACGCTCTAGATTCTTACTGGATAAACAGACTTTAAACCCCCCGCGCTTGTTTGTCACAAACCGGAACTTCCTTTTCAGGTATAACTTCAGTTTGGGACGCGCAGCCTAGACAGCTGGCCGCTGCCTTCCCCCTTGCCTATGGACAGGACAGCTCTCTACGATTGAAAGCCCTCCTCTTTCTTCTTCAAAAAGGTGGCCCTCACTTACTCTGCTACTTTATTCCAGTTTTCGAGACTCCGTAGCTTTTCTGGGACCACCGTTTCCGGCCCCCAAATCGGAAAGAGCGGGCGTCCCTCCACGTAGTGCACACATCCGGAGAATATGTGCTCCACTGTATCCTTCACGCCTGGGCAGTGCAAGTACTCCACTGTAGCCACCTTATGCCAATGTTTTAAAATGACACGGAAATACCCGTGTCCAGTTAAAAACTGGATGAGGTAAAAGTCCACCTCTCCATGCTGTCGCCCCATCCATGCCTGCAGATCTGGAATTTATGTAGGTGTCCACTGGGCATTTTGGTAATCATTCTTCCTCCATTGTTTCTGCCATTTACTCATAGTGCTGGAGCTGGCACGAGTGGAAGCCACATTGCGCTCATCTATGTTTTCGTAGATATATTTCCGCTCTAACGCAAGTCGATGGGTATCACCGAAGCAACAACCTGATCGCCTCAGGTATACCGTGTGGTATGCGCAGGCGATACTCAAAGCCGCTTGCCGTTGTACAGACGATATTTTTTTTCTGTAATTGGCAAATTTAGTGGTGTCTGCCCAGACCTCCCATCCGTAAAGTAGGACAGAGTTATCGACAGACATCAGAAGTCTTCGCTTCCCCGGTTTGGGCCCCTCTATGTTGGCCATGAGCCTTGACAAGGAGGATGTAATCGACGATGACTTTTCACACGATTTCTGAAATTGTTCCCAGAAAGTTAGCTTATTATTAAGCAAAACTTCCAGGTGTTTGAGCGATGTACTGGTTCGGATCGTGTGAGGGTTTCCACCGTCGCACAGTGGGGCAAAACGGTCAAAAATCGCTTTTGGACTCAATTTTTGTGCTATTCACTTAAAACCGGTTTTAAACTACTTCTAGAAGTATCTAATTTCATGTGTCACTGCGGCTTTTTAAATTTTTTTTTTACTAATTAACTGTCAGCCAAAAGCGCAAATTTAACAAAATTTCAAAATTAGCGAAAATTTAAAAATTTTATATTTTGAATTTACGCTTAATTTTGTTACTGTTTACTCAACCTTTATACCGGGTGGAACACAATTACCGCAGATTTTTACATTGCTAGTATATCAAAGCAATGTAAATAACCGCGACATTTGCGTTCCACCCGGTATAAGGGTTAACTGCTTTATATATATTTTATATATATATATTCTGTATTATATATATATTTCTGGACAAATTTTTATAGAAAACAAAAAACATTGGAATTTGAAGTAAAACTGAAATTATTTATGTAATATTTATGCCAGATTATATATTTAAAATATATGTAACGCAATTATCTCTTATATATAGATTGAATAAACAGTAAAAAATTAAGTGTAAAACACTTTAAATTCAAAATATAAAATTTTGAAAATTTTGCTAATTTTGAAATTTTGTTAAATTTGCGCTTTTGGCTGACAGCCTTGCTGACAGCTAATTAGTAAAAAAAAAATCAAAAAAACCGCAGTGACACTCGAAATTAGATACTTCTAGAAGTGGTTTAAAACCGGTTTTACGTGAACAGCTCAAAAATTGAGTCCAAGAGCGATTTTTGACCGTTTTGCCCCACTGTACGTCGTCGATAATTACATGGAAGTCAGTGAGAACCCTTCGACGGATCGGCAGTACGATCTCCGTTTTTGGGTTCGCTAGCTAGAGCCCAAGCTCGCCCATCCAGAATCTAGTCTCATGACTAGATTCAACCTCTCCTGGGTCATTTCAATGTCCCTGTAAGTTATGGTCAGGGCCACATCGTCAGCGTACCCGATCGGGGAAACTCCTTCTGGCAGGTGGACGAGCAATAGGCCATCGTAAAAGCATTCCATAGGTCCGACCCAAGAACCGAACCTTGGGTGATGCCCGCACTCAAAACCCTCTGTCGCCTGCCATTGAGCGTGTCATAGAGCAGTCTCCGGTCCCGTAGGTAGTCCTTTAGTACGTTACCAAGATACCTGGGTATCAGAAAATCTTACTCGAGAGACCAGATCGTGTTATCCCACCTGGCCGAGTTGAAAGCGTTTTTGAAGTCCAGCCTTACAAGAAGGACGTCTTTGCGAATTGCAGGCCGCTTTTTCCTTATAAAAAAATATATGTGATTAAAAATTATAAAACAGAGGTCGCCAACAATTAAAACTGCAGTCACACCACCGCACTGTTTTAATTTATTTCTCAAAGGAACCGCTATATACAGATATACAACGAATTCCTTCTTGAAACTATTATTTTTATCTATTCAAAATCAGGGATGTGATTGCACTTTTTGCAATAGAAGGAGAGCTGTAGGGAAAGAGAAAGAGAAACGCCGAGACAGAAGGGAAACTGCTGAAAACCTTCTGTATAGTTAAGCCGGCTGTGTTTTTCCTAATAATGCATTTTTTTTTTTTTTTTTTTTTTTTTTTTTTTTTTAAATGCATTATGATGTAAAACACATCCTGAGCGTGATGGAAATAATTTTAAGAGTTTAATCTTTTCAGAAAAAAAACTTAAAATTATTATTGGCGGCAGCGGGATTTGAACCCGGGACCCTTAGGACGCCAGGCACAAACGCTAACCCCAGAGCCATACACCGCTCTTCACTACAATAATATAAGTATATCTAAATATGTATTAACGTGTAATTTATATGTATGTAAGTCTAGTATTAAGAATCTAATAGTTTTATTGGCGGGGATACAACTCTAGTCAAAGAGATATCCATCATCTTATTGTTTTTATATAGAAAGACTTTCTTTCGCTCTTGAGTAGCCATTGTAATAAGTGGATAATTAAAACGTTATGTCAAGTCCTGATTTTTATCTTGTTGAAGTGAAAACTTCCATAGGAACGATGACAAAAAAAAAATTTTTATATTAGGGGTCATTTTGTGAAACAGGCAACGCAGATGAAACGATCGATGCGAGCGTTAACCAAAGAACATACGTTCTTTGCGTTAACCGAGGTCTATATTAGAATATTAATAAAAATATATATATATTAATAAATATATTATACATAATATATATTATATATATATAGATATATAGAAAAAAAAAGAGACATTGCTATCACGGTTTACTATATATTCGTTCCCATGCTTCTTCTTCTTACTATAGGCACATAGTAGAACCGTGATAGCGCTGTCTCTTTTTTTTTCTATAAAATAGTAATAACAATTTTCGGACTTAATAACAGTTTTCACTTCTTTAGGGCGTCCCGCGACGCACTTTCCAGGTTTTTATTTGGCGTTTATCATATTATTTTATCCAATTGATATCCTAACCATAAAAGTTCACGTAGAGAACAATAGAATTTGCCATATATTATTATTGAGAACGTCACACAAACAATACGGAGGCTCCCTCGCTGTTTTTTTTTCAGTGTAGGTGGTTATTGCAGAGACGAATTTATATAAACATATGTATTTGTATCAAAGTATCAAAGTACTTCATTCAAATAATAATATATTTTTTTATACTCATTTATAGTATAGATATGGTAAAGGTTGAATAGAGCGAAGTTAATCCCTGCTAGAAAATAGTTTAAATTTTTAATAATTTTCGGATTTTTTAAGTTTTGGTGTAATTTACAATCTATCCTAAAAGTAAGAACTTAATTTTATTTGTGAACTTGTTTGTAAAAATATTTGTATTAATTTGTAGAAATTTGATTGTCGCTGGGTCTAAATCCTCTGTATTGAGTCACGTGTGTATACATGTCAGCGATTATTAATTAGGTTTAGCTTGTAACAGAAATATTTAGGATAAGCTTGTTACAGAATTTGTTGTCAAAAAATATTTATTATTATAAAATATATATATTCTAATGGAAAGTCATTTCAAGTATAATATCTAATAAAAGTCGTTAATAAGTTTTTTTTTTAAACACTTTTTTAATTATGCCTATAAATCATTGTATAATATAAATAATTAATTAGTAAGATTTACATTTTCATTTATTTTTATTGATTTTACTGTAAAGTAAATTTTTCTTATATTTTAGTTCCAGCTGATACACGTGTTATAAGAAGCTGTGGATGGGTAGAAAACGACACGTACAAGGATAAATGCTATCAAAGAGGAGGATTTGGTGGAAGACAGGAAGTATGCACTTGTAATACAAATATGTGTAATGGAGCTTCTATTTTATCAATTTCTTATTTTTATTACCTATGTATATTTTACACATTATTTTTGATTGTTTAAAGAATATAAAAGATTATTTTAAATAAATATATTTTTTTTGTATATAATATTATTTTATATTACCTAGGCCTAACATTCTGTTACTTTACAAGCAGTAAAAAAAAAGCTAAAAATATCTAATTTAAATTAAAATTTTTAAAACTCAAATAGTCATGAAATCATACAGATCTTTCCAATTAAGAATTAAAAAAAAAAAAACAATTATGATTAAATGATTTTTATTCTTTATTATTTACTTCTATCAAAATTGTTTGTTATTCTGATAAATTGAATAGAATATCACTTTTGCAAATACTTAAAAAAATATTTAATTTTTTTTTGCAAATAGAGCTTAAATTAAAAATTAATATTACATTTATGTTATTTTGTAATAAATTCTGTAATAAATAGTATTTACTATTAGGTTTACAATTACATCTTTTATTTTCTTCACTATCTTCGAGATATTTAGCTTTATAAAAAACTTATTTTTTTACTAATAAACGGCCGAAAAATTTCTAACTCGTTTTTAAAAAAACCTACGAAAAAAAATTTCTGAATGAAAATGTATAATTTTATTATAAAATTACTCAAAATAAAAAGTAAAAATTATTTATTATTATATTGCTTTTCATTAATTGATTATATTTATGTTAAATTAGAAGTAATAAAGTAGGAAATATCAAATTAGAGAGTAACAAAGTAGGAAAAAAAAATAGGGAGTAATAAAAAAGTAGTGAAAAACTTAGTACATATTTTGGATAACAAAGATTTCAAAAATGATAATATAGAATAAATGAAAATTTAATAAACGACACGAAAATTTAATTAAAATGATAAATTCCATATATCACTTAAGTTACAGGAATTGCGTTCTTATCATTTGACAATTGCAGGAGGCCATCCTGCCTTGATATTCGATCTCGATTAGCAACCTTTCTATTCGACCCCGATTTAGAATCTTGCAAATCTATTTTGATTTACGAACTTGATAATCGATTTCGATTAGCAACCTTGATAATCGGTTTCAATTTACAACGTTGATATTAGATCCCGGTTATCAACCTTGCTATTCGATTTCGATTTACAATCTTGCTAACCAATATTGAAAAATTTTTCTCTGAAAAATCACTTGGAAACAAGTTTAATGTTTCACAAGTAAAGGTAATATTTTAAAAAATATTATTTTTGATTTAAGTGGACCTTATAAATTATGATGTGTCTAAAGCTTTCTCATGTTATCAAAAAAGCGCTGAACATTACCTCAAAAAAATGATGATAACAATTTTCGTTAATTAAAAATTAAACAAATTTAAGTGCTCAAAAGTGGAAGAAAATTTTACATTGTATTACAAATATAATATGTGCCGAATTTCAATAAAATCCGTATGGGTTCAGGTTGCATTTTGCTCTAAAAATCGCTTAAAAACGAGTTTAAGGTTTCGTAAGTATATGTAATATTCTAAACAATAGTTTTTGGGGCTTGAAAGGACCTTATAATTTATACTTTTGTTACATATCCTGAGGTTTTATCCAAGGGATACGTAAATATAAATATAAAATATAAAATATAAATAAGTTTATCCTGGGGATATGAGTACCCCAGGTATTTATTTATTTAGTATGATGGTTACTGTTGATATAAGTTGTAGATGATCCTGGTTCTAGCTGGATGAACTTAACCTGAGGCTAAGTTCATAATTACAGAAGGATTTGTCACTTACTTTAAAATAACTGATAACTAATTTGGTTTGGTTATATAACTTCACTTTATTGATTATAAGTTAAATAATAAACTGTCTAAGTCTTTAATTTAAGGTAGTACTGTAATAGAGTGGTAATACTCAAAACGAAGTTAATATTCTAATAAGTGTTTCGGGCGCCTGAAGGGCAATATATAATCTAATATGAATCTGCCCATATTCCGAGATTTTAAGGGAGACGTCCAATACAAAAAAGCGTCGGTCTCGTCACTTCCAATTAGCGAAGGCGTCCCTAATTATTACCAAGAATCGCGAGGTGGAATTTATGCAGTTTAAAACGCCTAAATCCCTCCTAATTTATGCCACAGCTGACTTTTGGTCCCACGCTATTGTGCTAGATCAGCATCAGCAGAAATGCACCTGCGGGTTCCTATGTCGTCTGTAATATTAATATAGCTATCGGATATATGGTTTACTATTTATATATATATCAAATGTTAGACATATCAATTTTGACCTTCCATACGTAACATCTCCCTCCGTTCATTCCAATCGTCCCGATTGGGTCAGGTGGGGGAGATGGGGCTGAAGGCAGGGTTTCATGGGCGTGGTAATTATAATTTTAAAATTTTCTGTCCATTGTCTTTGTCAATACATAAGATTATACAATATAGGTACATAAAAATATGATTATAATACTAGTTGATTGTATATAATTTTAAGATATAAGTTTTATGATTATACGTAATATATAAATTGTAAAATATTAAAATAATTTTAAAGTTATATAAGTAATGAAAAATAAAAAGATTTTTAAAATGTATACATTATTTGGATTTATCTAAGAATTCTAGAGATTATTTCTTAAAATATATATGATAAGTAAAATAGTAAAAATTTTTTTTTTTTTTTTAATTTATCAAAACAGAATCTTATGGAAGGTGCCAATTTAGTTCGTTTATTGTTCTTTAGCCACTGCTATATCGTACCAGTTGTTCTTCAGGCATGATAATTATTGGATTTCTGGGCACTTGAATAGGTCTAATTGGTGCCTGTTGAATGATTACAGTAATCATTGGCGTTTGGCTTATGTTGTAATGATTGTTTGAACCTGGAATCAGTCCAGAAAGATTAGTTTTTAAAACCCCGAGACAGTATGTTCCCAAAATACCGGAGCTACATAAAATTATGATTACAATAATTATTGTTAAAATTATAAAAATGTTGGATGAATTCGAATCAAATTTTAATTCGAGTTCTTTATGTTCCGTCAGTTTCTTTGCTTTTTCGATAATATCTTTTAGATCAAATCCTGATTGTAGAGAAGTGCTTCTAACGTTTGAAAAATTTATTGATTCATTTATAGTTTTGTAGACATTTGGTAAATATTTTTCGTCTGTTTTGACTAAGATTTGAGTTAAGTTTAAATCAAGTGTGTTAAATAGGGTTGTATTTGTTTTTTCAATAAACTCTTGAAAAGTTTGTAATGTAGCATACATAGATTTACCTAAACAACCGCTATTAAGATTAATTATACCCATCTTTGGTAAAGGAATAGTAATCGGGGCTAGTCGGTCACAAGTTATAAAAATGCTATCGTTTTCAGTGGCAGAGAATGCCCAAGAATTTACTTTGGATAGACGAATCCAATGACTTTTCGATAATTTGCGAATCTTTATGTTACACTCGTTTAAATCAAATTTTTGACCCGTTCAAATTTTTATCTCGCATTCGCTGTTTTGGTCAATAGTTTGGGTAGGTGCGAAATTTCTACAAATATAATTATTTTTTATTTTCTTGCAGTGCTGTAAATTTTCGTAAGTAATGGTTATGTAAGTTAACTTGTTTGAATCTAATACTACATATTCGAAACTGGGTAAAATGTAAGCATAAGGTTTGGTCTAATAGATTTTGTCTAATAGGGAAAGGATTTAATCCAGAAAGATCGAATATGACATAGTTTAATAAAGGAATTTGTAAAGAATAAATTAGTTGACCATGAGTGTAGATAACAGTTAGTTTGGACATATGAATGATATCATTTACTGGGTATATCTTATTTTCTAATGGGAATTCAGCATTTAATGCTGATTCCTTTACTAACAGCATAGAATGCTCTAATTGCTCTGGGTTTAGAAACTGTGGATGTATGGATCCTGACTGTGCGCTTATTACTGATTCAGTTAAGGTTTGAGCTTGAAACTCGTAATCTATGATTGCGTCTCTGATAACATTTAATGTGTTCATGACTAGTATGTCATCGCTTTCTGTGGATGTGATTCTTTTACGCATCCCAGTGATGTCTTCGTTTGCGAAACAAGGCGAAAAACAATATGGAATGGTTTGGTTTATCCATAGGTTTAACATCGTATTTGCCGTTAACAGAGGTGTTAAATCGATTTTATTGATAAGTTTCCAAGATATGTCAGATTCTAAGTCCATTAGATTTTTCCAGCAATAGTCCAACATTTTGTTGAATTGGTTCAAAAGGCTCTGAAGTGTTGATTATCCTATGAGTAATAATTTTTAATGTATTAATTATTCAAAAAAATAAACTTATAGTTGAGTCATGTTGATTCAGTAGATTTGTGTAGCTTTGTAGGTTTAATAAGGCTAATATAATAATATTATATTTTTAAATTACGCGAAGCCTGCTTTGTTCCAATATTTTTTTATGTTAATAAGAATGTGTTCATTATTATCATGTATAATTAATTTAAAGGTAATTGTACTGTTTATGTGGTTTATAAATGTCCAAAAAAATTCAGATCTTTCTATGCGTTTTAATGTTTCAAAAATATTTTTAGTAAATTTAAATACACGAGTAATTTCTTTGACTAAAACTTGTTCTTCAATAGGGAAACTTATTAATTCTACTGTTTATTCATTATAATTTGCTTTTAAGAGTTTTGAAAATATTATTGAGTTTTTTAATATTATACGATAATTTCCAAGTTTATGGTCATCGTGTCTGATAAAATTCATAATGACTTGTTTTGATTATTTGATAATAGTCTTCAGTAATGTATTCTGTATTATCTAATACCTATTGAGAGCATATTGATATAAATTATAGGACTAATATAAGTGATTATTTATAATTATTATCGTTGAAAAAGTATTTATAAGGTGTAATTAACTTAATATTTTAAGTGCTATATTTTCTTAAAATTATAATTATTAAGATTTTAACTTAATTTATATTTTATAAAATTATTAGGTATTAGTTTTTAACCAAATATATATTATAGATTAATAAAATTGTTATCAAAGTGCTAAACAAAACAACATATACTCTACGCTGGCGCAGTTTGTATTAAAACTTTCTTTTCATAATAGGTTGTGTGAGATGATTATATATGTGTGTGTGTGTGTCAGTATATATTAGTAGAATTTCAAATAAGGCTATATAAGATAGTTATATTTATATAGATGGAAAAAGAAAATAAAATTTATGGGCTGACCTATGATTTTTGTTTTGTATTTAACCTTGCTTATTTCTTGAAATTGCTGTTAAAACCGTGTACATATGCAACAGTTCGAATGTTTAAAATTGGATAATTCTTAGTATCCAAGTTACACCATTTGCATATGCTTTTTCCATAAGCGTTTTTGCGTTGACACTCGTTAATTTCGTCAAATTTTTTGCATTGTATCTTGTAATGATGTATTTCGCTGTTGGCTTGTTCGTTTAATAATTGTAATTAATGTATATAGACGTCTTTTTCTCGTAGTTGTTGATCCATAGTTGCTTGATGAAATTTTTGATTATTGAGCGGGAAAATGTTGTTTCATTGGAGTTATATGAATAGTTTTGGTATATATTTGTAGCATTTAATGGTTGTATAAAATTGAATGCGTTTCCAATTACTGTATCTTGCATTATAGTAGGTTGATTGTTTTCAGCTAATGTATCAATATCATTATCAATAAAACTTTGAGAAGAGTTAGAGAAATTTTCTTTATGTTGAATTTTTCGTCCTTCATTTATAATTAAGTTCAATGATTCGTTAATAGTATTACTTTCTCTACCAAAATCAATCAATTCTATTTTTTTACATATGTTATTTTCTGAATGTGTCCACTGCTGTTCTTCATTTACAGCGGTTGTTACTTTCGAAACTTTTCATTTATTTTTGTTTCAAGTGTTGTTTTTCTAACCTTATTTACATTTCCATAAGTTCTTGGTCTGCCAGGGCGCCTTAATGCAATTAGAGTTTCAAATGATCCACCTTGTTCATTTTCATATTTAGTTTAAGCCTTTAAAGACCCGCAAATTTCCATGACCGCCCACTTACACTGTACACTTTGTACAACTGGGAGACTACCGGCGAACGCGATCGCCGACTACGCCCCAGATTCTTACTGGATAAACACACTTTAAACCCCCCGCGCTTGTTTGTCCCAAACCGGAACTCCCTTTTCAGGTATAACTTCAGTTTGGGACGCGCAGCCTAGGCAGCTGGCCGCTGCCTTCCCCCCTGCCTAGGGGCAGGAGAGCTCTCTACGATAGAAAGCCCTCCTCCTTCTTCTCCAACAAGGTGGTCCTTACGTACTCTGCTACTTTATTCCAGTTTTCGGAACTCCGTAGCATTTCCGGGACCACCGTCTCCGGCCTCCAAATCGGGAAGGGCGGACGCCCCTCCGCGTAGCGCACACATTCGAAGAATGTGTGCTCTACTGTATCATCCACGCCCGGGTAGTGCAAGCACTCTTTTGTTGCCACCTTATGCCAATGCTTCAACATGACACGGAAATACCCGTGTCCAGTTAAGAACTGGGTAAGGTAGAAATCCACCTCCCCATGCTGTCGTCCCATCCATGCCTGCAGGTCTAAGATCAGTCTGCGCGTCCATAGGGCATTTTTCTCTTGGTTCTTTTTCCATCGTTTCTTCCATGCTTTCATAGAGTTGAAGCGGGCGCGAGTGGAAGCCACTTCGCGCTCATCTACGCTCTCGTAGATGAATTTCCGCTCCAACGCTAGCAGGTCAATGGGTATCACCGAAGCAACAACCTGGATCGCCTCTAGAGATACCGTGTGGTATCCGCAGGCGATCCTCACTGCCACTTGCCTCTGTACCGACGATATTTTTCGTCTGTACTTGGCAGTTTCTGTAGTCTTCGCCCAGACTTCTGATCCGTAGAGCAGGACAGAGTTGACGACTGACATCAGGAGCTTTGCTTCCCTGGTTTGTGTCCCCCAATGTTGGCCATGAGTCTTAACAGGGAGGATGCGGCCGACGCTGCCTTTTCACACGACCTCTGAAATTGCTCCCAGAAGGTTAGCTTGTTATAAAGCTGAACTCCTAGGTATTTCACCGATGTTCTGGTTCGGATCGTGTGAGCGTTTTCGCCGTCATAGATAATTACATCGAAGTCGGTGGGAACCCTTCGACGAGTCAGCAGTACGATCTCCGTTTTTGGGATCGCAAGCTGGAGCCCGTGATCGCCCATCCAGAGGTTGATCCGTCTCATGACTAGATTCAACCTCTCCTGGGTCACTTCCATGTCCCTCCCAGTTATGGTCAGAGCCACGTCGTCGGCGTACCCGATCAGGGAAACTCCTTCCGGGAGGTGGACGCGCAACAAGCCATCGTAAAAGGCATTCCACAGATCAGGTCCGAGAACCAAACCTTGCGCGATGCCTGCACTCAAAACCCTTTCACGCCTTCCGTCGGGCGTGTCGTAGAGCAGTCTCTGGTCCCGCAGGTAATCCTTTAGTACGTTAATTCGAGGGACCAGATCATGTCATCCCACCTGGCCGATTTGAAAGCATTTTTGACGTCCAGCGTTACCAGAAGGACGTCCTTGCGAATTGCAGGCCGTCCCTCTTTTCCCTCTCAGCCTCTACGGTATCCACGACACGCCGAATGGCATCTATCGTGGAATGCCCTTCACGAAAACCATGCTGCTCCTCAGAGAGACCACCGCCCTCCTCGATTGCCCTTCTGAGCCTTGCCCGGAGCAAGCTCTCCATCACCTTACCAATGGTATTTAACATACACAAAGGTCTGTAAGATTATGGAGAGTCCGGGGCTCCCCCCTTGCCCTTGTTCAAGAGCACGAGACGTGCCACCTTCCACTGCTTTGGGAACACTCCAGCCACCAAATACGCATTGAACATGCTTAACAGGATAGCAGGGATTACTTTGACCGCTCTTTTGAGCACTTCCGCCGGTATCCCGTCCGGCCCCGGCGCCTTGCCATTTTTCATGGCCTTTATGGCCTTGACCATCTCGCCTTCGCTGATCAGCGGCACTTCCTCCCTGGGTTTTCCCAGCGGCACCACCTCAGCCGGGTTTTCCCTTTCAGGGAAGAGAACACCGACGATCCGTTCAGTCGACGCCGCGTCCATCATGTTGTCGGACCCCCGGTTTAACTTGCCCATTACGACTTTGTAACCTAGGCCCCAGGGATCCTTGTTTAAATCTTCGCGTAATGAACGCAGACATCGAGCCTTGAAATCGAGCCTTGGTTTTCTTTTTATGTGCATATTTTATTTTTAGTTTAATTGGTTTTACAGGGATGTTACTCATTTTAAGTCTTGAAACGTACTGAAGGTGTGTAAAATGATGATTACAAAATATGATAAAAAAATGGTTAATTAGGAGAAAAAAAAATTTTTTTTAAATCTAGATATTTTATAACGGTGAAGGGGTCATATTTTATGCGAAAGGATGTGATTTTATATTTTTGTTTATCTGAGTTTTAGAGGTATTCTTTTTATTTCAATTTTTAGAACTGGTTTAAGATTTCATGAGAAAATTTATAGAATTTATTGTCTGCCCAAAAGTGTCAGATTGGCCCAAAAGTGTCAGAATGGCCCAAAGGTGTCATTCGACAGCAGCGGCAGCTGTTATAACTTTATAATATATAGAGATATATATAATATCTCCCTTTCCAGGATTCCAATCGTCCCGATTGGGATAGATTGGAGGCGAGGAACTGGGGATGATATTCCTTTCGGTTAATAGTGTATTAGAAAAGAATTTTGAAAGAATTTAATGAAAGGAAAAAATTTTGGAGTTTGTTCTTATTGCATAAAGATTTGTCTTTAAGATTTTGTTTAAAAATAAGTCATTTTATATAAATATATATATAATGATTAATATTACTTGCATGTTTATTTTGGAATAAGTAAGTTTTCACTATTTTTCTTTGTTTATTGTTCTACATACGTATGATATATGCTTAATGGTCAGTGATGGCAGTGTGTTGGTAGGTTGTTTGTACCAGTTACATTTAGAATTTGGTCTGTTATTTTTGCGATGGCATTCTTTTGTAATTTCAATTCCCCGAGTAAGGTTAACTAGGAAAGCTCGTCGTGATTCTAGTCTCTTATTTTCTTCTTGAAGGTCTCTAATTTCCATCCTTTTCTTTTGGATGTCTTCGATTAATGATACATTGTAATTAAATGAAACTTTTTTCTGATCTATTAGGTTATGGTTTCTACCTTGTAATGCTTCTGTGAATCTTGAAAACTGATTATTTGTTACGATTGTAGAATTAGTTTGTTTTTCAAGAACCGTATACTTTGTACTCTGGGTTTGATGTTCATCCTCGATTTTTATTATTTCAGGGGTCAGAATATTATTTTCGTTCGGATTTTCTGCGAAATAAACTGGTTCTGTTTTAAATTCCATTTCGTTTTCCCCAATTTTCAGTTGTGTTAGTTGTTGTTTCAAAATCTTCATTAGTTTTAGTTTCGGTAGTTTCCCAAGTGTTATCAACTATTTCAATGGATTTTATTATTTTTTTCAGTCTTCCGACTTGTCTTTTTCCGATTGGATTGTCGAAAGAACCTAATGCACTTTTAAATATCTAATAATGAATATTAATTAATATTCAAAATTTATTGTATCGCTCGATGACAAGGAGAGTATTTAAATTAATTGAAATAATAACAACCTTTACGAGCAAGTTCTTGATTTACTTTATTAAGATGTTGATAAAGTCCAAGCTTTCGACTCACATGGAGTCTTTATCAAGGCTAAAATATACAATTATGATAGAATACTATAAAATTTAAAAAAAAATAAATAAAAATAATTAAAAAACTTACAATATGATGTTAAATATTCAAATTAAATATCATAAAATTTTGACATTGATAAAAATCTTTTCTTAATCCTAATCATTACATATATTTAATTAAAAATACTGTATAAAAAGTCACTTTATAATCAAAAATATTAAATAAATTACAAATTAAAAAACAAAAAGTTAAATCAATCTTAGTATGTATTGATGATGATTTTTTCTGCTGTTATTGTTGTCTGAAAATCAGCTGATAATTTTAAAATTTGTCAAAAAACATATATGTGTAGACATCTACATTTCAGGATGTTAATTAAAAATCATAATATAAAATGATGATAAAGTAGAATATCAATATAGCAACAAATAGTCATAAGCTTTTTTTCATTTTATGGATGTTAGACAAATATGGTTTAAACAATTTTTCAGAGTCTAATATAATAGATAATTTATGGTGTATAATTTATTTAATAGCTCATTTATGGTGTTCCTATAAATATTGATATATAAAACTTCAATAGTGTTCCTCTTGTGGTAATTTGACTCATGATCAAGAATTTTAAACTTTTGCCAAGAAAAATTATGTCTGGTCCTTTTAAAATGTGTTAAAACAACTTTATCATCACTAGTGTTTTTTTGTTGTTTTTCTTGATCATCATTGTTTTCAGTATAATTTGGGGGTTTTTCAATAACAACACGTCTTTGTGGTCTCTTACGGGGTATATCAGTTTCATTTTGGTTTTTTTCTTTTTCTTTTTTTATCAATGCATCAATGGGTGTTTTATGCTCACCAAGTCTTATGCCCACTTCTCTTTTGGTTTCACCAACATAAGTAGCTGGACATTCTGAGCAATCTAATTTATAGACAACGCTAGTTTGTTTTTCTTTAGGAATTTTATCCTTAGCTTTTATTATTATGCTGTTGTCACTTAAGTTATTTACAATTTTTGGTATAGCTAGTATATTGTGTCTCTTGCAGCATTTGTTCATGTCATCATAGAAACCATCAACAAAGGGGACACATAATTTTGGTTTCTTTATACTAATAGCTTTTTGAATGTCAATAATGTCATTATTGTTTGCTATACTATTTTCCTTCCTATATTTTATTGTATCTAGCCTTTTCTTAACATAATAGTTAATAAACCTCTCAGGATAGTCATTGTTCAGTAGTATATCCTTAACAATGGCTAGATTCTCTTTATGAAAAATCTCATTTGATAATAGTATTGCTTTATCAATTAGACAATATATGATACCTATTTTCTGATGTTTTGTATGTCCAGATCTGAAATTTACATACCTCAAAGATGAAATAGGTTTCCTATACCAGTTATATAAAATTTTGTTGTCTTTTTTTTGCTAATTTAACATCCAAGAAACTGATGGAATTGTCATACTCATTTTCATGGGTAAACTGTAGTTTAGGATGATAAGAGTTGAAAGTGTTTAGCAAATACATTACTTTATCCCTAGGAATGCAAGTGATAATATCGTCCACATAGCGATAATAAAATAATGGTTTAAAATCAATGACGCTTAAGCAGTATGTCTCAAGGTCAGACATAACAATATCAGAAAAAACTGATGATACTGCTGACCCCATCGGGGTGCCATATAACTGTTTGTAAAATTTTTTATTAAATTGAAAAAAGGTGTTATCGTTTAAAAAATCAATGGCCTTGAAAAATTCATCAATGGGAATGATTGTGTGTTTTCTCATTTGTTCATATCTTTTCTCTATGCCCAATTTTACTAATTCAGATGGAATATTAGTAAATAAGCTTGTAGCATCCAAGCTAATAAAAACGTGGTCATCAGGAACGGAAATGTTCTTTATTTTTTCAATGAAATCACTACTGTTCTTTATGTAGGATTCAGGTTTCTTAATACAATTGTTTAAAAGTATGCTAACCTGTTTAGCCAGAAAATGTATTGGGGTTCCAATAGTGGAAACTACAGGTCTAAATTTACATATAACCTGACCATTATCTCCAAAAACCACTTTATGCACCTTAGGAAGCCCATATAACCTAGCCAAGCATGTGTCAGTTTGGGTTAAATTAAATTTATGGAATTTCCTGGTTAAATAACCATTAATATTCCAGCGACTTAGAAATTTATAAGTGCGTTTCTGTAGATCTTGTAGTGGGTCTTTATCTATTTTTTTGTATGTTAATTCATCTTTAAGCGAATCCTCCATTTCAGAATAATAATAATCTTTACAACATGCGACAGTAGAATTACCTTTGTCAGCATTTGTAAAGAAAATATTATTTTTTGATTTTAAGAATTTCTTGGTAAAGCAGATATCATTATAAAATTTCCTGTCGATAGCATGTACATATTTTGTCCGATTTAGATGTTGATTTATACAGGAAATGGTACTATAGCATAAATCATCTGTAATATCGTCATCAAGTTGATTTTTATCAATAAGATACTCAACATTTTTAATAGTCTGTATAGCTTCGCTATTACCGAGACAGAATCTTACAGAAAATTTATAGCCCATAGAGACTGTGTTAATAACTTTTTTAGGGATGTCAATGTTAGTAAGGTTTAAAAACCAATTAGTGGTATTATCGATTTTATTTTTTGCAAAACCTCACAATTACCTTTTTTGATGAGTGAATCAACTTTCTTGTTAGAACGAGAAACTAATACATCATTCCATTCATCGAGGTAGTTTTGATAAAAAGATTTTAAAGATGAAATTAAATCCTTATCAAGATTGAGAATGAGAATTTTCTGAATTAACATTTGTTGATTTTTTAGATATTTAAGATGGATGTTTTTGTCTCTTATTTGTAATGTTAATATTTTCTTCAGTAAAATTTTTTTACAAGAATTAAATGATTTTTTACCTCTGTTGCTGTTAAATTGTATGTGCTTGAGATTATTATCCAAGTCTTGTATGTATCTTGGGATTCAGTCATTTGATCTGCAGGATAATAAGAACCTGATTTGTGATGATACGATGACAATTTTTTTACTGATATTTAAAAATAATCTTGTTTTATTATAGAAATATTTATTTGAAATACTGAGTATGTAGTCCAAATATTGTGAAATAGAATTCAAAGTTGGTGTTCTACTTTGGGCATTGTTCGGTTCTAATTGTTTAAATTTTATGATTTTTGAATGATTTATAATAATTTAAGGGGTTAAAAGTGATTAATTTTATAAGGTTTTATTGTAATTTAATTTGAAAAACAAGAATTTATTGAAAATATTTGAAAAAATCATACAATTTCGGTTAATTTTATAATTTTTGATTTATTTATAATAATTTAAAGGGTTAAAATTGATAAATTAGATTAAAATTTTAGTGTCATTAGTAGAGTAGATCTCTACAAAAGTCAACTATTTTGTGCCCATGCGCGAAAATAGGGGGTGGCCTCCCTTGCTAAATCCCTTTAGGGTGCGCGTTGAAGTGGAAGTAATTAGGGGTTCTGTAGTTGTACGAGGGTGTTGTGCGTTGATGTCTAATTAATGAGAGAAGACATGACCCAAATAGGCGTGCGTTAAGGTCCTTGAGACATAAATGGCGGCGTTGCATACATAGTTGCATAAAGTTGTTTATGTATTGAATGTTATGATAATGTATGTTGCAAATAGGGTGCACGTATAGACAGGAGGGGGTGTGATTATGGAAGCTCTGATTGACTTGTTTCAACAGGTCCTACATTGGGGGTGTTTTTTTAAATTTTGAAACGAGGAAAGAATATGCAACAGGATGTAATTTATGTTTAGTAGTGTCTCGAGTCTTTAGCGAATATGTTTTTTTTATTGATGGTGAAAATATTTAATTTTGTGTATTATATAAAAATGCGTGAGAGAGAGGGTGCCGATGGAGCCTTTGAAAGAGGCTGAAAAAAAAGATCTTGAATTAGTGAAGTGTAGCGTCTGCTTGGAACCAATTAAAGACGCCTGTACATTGGACTCTTGTGCTCATAAATTTTGTTACGGTTGTATTTTTAAATGGGCAAATATTAAGCAAGAGTGCCCTTATTGTAAAATTAAATTTCAATCTATTACTCGACTTGTTAACGGTATTGTCAAGATAACGTTGATTGAATACAAACCAAAACTATATTCGAGTTATGGAACAAATCGTAGAAGATACGGGGGAGATTTGAATCGGTTACGAAGGCGGCTTTTTATTGATTATCTTTGATTTCAGCAAATAAAAAAAGTGTTGATGGAGGGGGAAAAAGCAGAGGAAAAATGTTGTATATGTCTGGAAGTCCTTGAGGACGTTGCCACGCTCAACTCATGTGATCATAAGTACTGTTATAAATGCATTTTAGAGTGGTCAAAAATAAAACCAACATGTCCATATTGCCAGATTGAGTTTAAATCGATATCTCATTTGGTAGGTGGTGTTATCGTGAGTGAATCGGTTCTAATATCAGCTCTGGTTCAGAAGTTTTCCCGTATGCAATTCTTATACCAGACATTTTGTACTCGATAAGAATCATACTACCTGACAACGTTTGATTTACAGTAGTGAAGACGACGACGACGATGATGATGATGACCGTTATTATGGCTGTCGTAGTGATGAAGATGATGATTATGATGATGATGATGAAGATGATGATGATGACGACCGTGACACAACATCATTCCCTCGCAAGTGCGATTGTAACATTTATTTAAGTTGTTATTGCGGATATTATTGATTGTCGTAAACAATGGTTGATGTGAAATCAGAGTTTTTGAAGTTAGTGGAGGAGCTAGATCGCCTCTCTGGTTTGATAAACAGTCAATCAAGTCTCAATGAATTTGTGGTGCGTTGCGACGATGCTGTAAATCGCTTGAAGCTTTTTTTTTCAAACGAACATGCGCCAATGGGTGTTAAATTTTGTTTGGAATCTATAATGTACCGAATAATATTTAAGAAAATATTTGCTTTGGAGAAAAATTCAAATTTACCAGTTGCATTTCAAGAGACACAATCGATTTTTCAAAGTAGAATTCGTACAGGCATAGTTGCTAATCTTCGAAATGTAGATGCTAATATTTTTCTGGATGCCTCTGAAAATGTAATTCGTAGCTTTGTTCAAAAAGCTTTGAAAGAATTAAAAAATATAAAAGTCAACGTAACTTTTTATGCTGATTTTGAAATACCGGATAAAATTTAAGAAAAGCAGTTTGCTGTAAAGTATAGCGAAATATTGCCAACTACGAATTTTAGAAAGTGGATTGGTAGTGTGAAGGAAGAAATTTTGATGGCAATAGATGATTTTGAAGTTCAGCGTGAGAGCGGGTGGTCATTTAAACAAGCCAAGTTTTTAAGTATAAATATAGCGAAATATTCACCATTGTCTGCTGGTTCTTATTTAGATGTACCAGACTGGGTTTCAAAAAGTAGAGGGGTGATTAATATTCAAACGGACGAAAACAATTTTTTCGAATTGTGTCTTTTGGCCGCATTGGAAATCCCGCATATGACGAATCTCCATTTACCCAGTAGATATGCAAAAATAAAAGGAATGTTATAAATTGAGTGTAAATATGTAAATAGCAGCGCGCGCGTCAACCCCCCAACTTGTACAACGGCGTCCCTTTCAGTACGTTGTACACGTTCTTGTAGAACACACGAGATATGCAAATAAACATATTTCTACACAAATTTATAAGTGTTATTTATTCATCATTTCAAATAATCCTTTGCGTCAACATCTGGCATCCCGAAGTAAAAAAACAGAAAAAGTGAAATTTTTAACAAACAAATATATAATTTAAAAGTGAAGTTTTCGCAAAATCACAGTTTAAAAATTAACAGTTAAAAGTTATGTTCAACACGCGGCGTGCATCATGGCCGGCGTGTTTTATCAGTAAATTTGTGAAAATTCGAAAAACTTTTTTTTCCTTTTTCAATGTTTGGCCGCTTTAAAGCATGCCCCTCATCAAGCTATAATTAAAAAAAAAATTTCGCAAAAAAAATAAAAAACGTGCAAACATATTTTCAAAAAAATAGTGAAAAAAGTCACGTTTTCTTTTTGTGTACGACGCCATGTGCTATTTTCTCTTTTCAACTTGAAAAAATAATTCTACAAATAGTGTCATCGCCAAAAAAAAAAACATCAAAGATAGAAAGTCATAAACTACAAATTATAAATGGACATTAAAACATCAAATTAAAAAAGAAAAAGCACATGGCTATCAAATTGGAGCAGCAATCATAATAAAATGGATACCATATCAATTTAAAATTTTCAAGGCAACACATCAAAATTTTCTCAAGATCATATATCAATTTTTTTTCAAAACTATTTTTTTCGAAAATTTCTACCAGGATCATTACCAAATTTTTTATCAAAATTTTTTGGCCAAAGAAAAGAAGACTTCCATTTTCAACATCAAATTTGAATTTTTTCATTATTGCGCAGGCGCGCCACATGTTCATTGTTAAACTTGAAGTCCAACCAAAAGAGGGGAAGTACTTTAGTGGCGTCCATCTTTTTTGCCTTCTTCTTCATCAAACGTTTAACTTCAACGCGCAGGTGCGCATTCACGCTGCTGATTTGATAATCAACTCCGATTTTATTCTCCTGACACAGCACAATAGTTTTTAACGCAAGTTATGTATATTTTATCATTTATTTAATTTTGATAAAGTAAATTATTAAATTAAATTCAATTATTAAAATTATTAAAATCTTTTGTTTACTTAAATTCAAATTATTTTTTTTTACATTTTTTACTTTTTTACAATAAAATCTGTGTACAAATTTTAAATTTTTGTGCACAACTATTATTGTATAATATACATAGCATTTTTAATACAAATTTTTTTCCACACTACTTGCACTTTACTGTATCAAAATTAATCTTTTATTGTATTGTTATTTTACAAGTTGGGGCCGACTTCTGACATTATATTTTTATAATTTTAACAAAATAAAATTTTTTCTTTTCAATTTATTTTTATTATGTTCAATTCAAAATATAAGCAATTCATATAAAAATCATTAACTTAATATTAAATAAAAATTTTAAAACTTGTAGTCTAACCTCATTGCCTAATTTCTTTGTACAGTCACGTTTAACAAACAATAATTTATTTTTTACAAAATACTAAAATTATTTGATGTTACCTAGGTTCAACTTACTTTGGAGCATTGGTGATTGGTGAAGCAGCCCTGTCAGTTGTTTGCAGACTTAAGTACACATCAATCGGCTTCCAGATTTTGTCATCATTTCATTATTCAGCTGTTGGGCTTTGCTGTTGGCATCTTTTTGTTAACAAAAGGTTTTCTTTTTTGATTTTTTTTTTTAGAATTGCATAGAGTCAACAAGCATTAAAATTAAAATTTGTTTTCAATTGCTTGCATCCTATACATCTTAACATTATTCTTGTTTACTTTGCAACTCTCACTTTTATTTGGTTTATTTTTTATAAAATAAATTTATTTTTTTTATTTTTTATAAAATTAATTTAATATTTGAATAAAAATATATCCGCTTTGCCAATTTCACCATAACTGACATAATACTCAACCAATTATCATTAGTCCCTAGAATAAAAAATGCTTATGAGCATTTCTTAAAAGAAGGTAACTCTATGTCAATTTCTTCTTGTAAAGTTAGGCTGTCTAGTCTTTAGAACACATTTTTAAAATTTGAAACAAATCATTCAAAGTTACTTATAAGCCCTGATATTGAAAAGATAAGAACCCAACCCTACTTTACAGAAGAATTATTTGAAGCAACAGAAGAAACTTACATACAGGTTTCTAGTTTATTTTAAAAATATTTAGATGAGCACCCTCCCCCACCTGCTCATGTATTGTTGGATTCTACCCATTTTAATGAAACTTTTCATAACGCTAATGATAACAATAATAATACAGGGAGCTCTTATGATTGTGAACGCTTGCCAAGAATTGCCTTGCCTGAATTTGACGGTGAATTTAAAAACTGGGAAGCTTTTAGAGACGTTTTTGTTACAGCCGTAGTAAATCGAGAAAAGCTTTCTGATGTTTATAAGTTAAGTTATCTTAGGTCCCATGTAAAGGGAGATGCATGGAATCTAGTAAACTCTTTTTCATTAACTGAGAAAAATTTTAACATTGTTTGGAAAAAATTGACTGATCGCTATGAAAACAAAAAAAGGTTGATCAACGCACATATGTCATCAATTTTTTCAATTAAGCCTATGAATGATTACACTTCAAAGGAACTTAAGAGAATACTAGATTCCCTGAATACCCCTATCTCCTCACTTAAAGTATTGCAACGTCCTGTTGAGACTTAGGACGATTTTTTAGTTTTTCATGGTGTCTCATTATTACACAGTGATGCAAAAATACATTTTGAATTTTTTGTAAACAACTTGAATTTGCAATCCTTAGTTAACACTACACCTACACCTCCCACCCCAGCCCAGGCAACCAAAACAACTGCTGAGCGGAATTCTGAACCTACCACTTTTGCTATTTTTATACAATTTTTAGAAAATCAAATTAACATGATGGAATTAATTGAAAATTATAATGGTTCTTGCATGCTTAACAATCAATCTAAACAAAAAAATCAAAATGTTTCAACTCAACCTGCAAAAGTTTTCCATGCTCAAGTAGAACAAAAGCCAAGTGGTGCTTCCAATAAAAATGAATGTTTAATTTGTAAAAATAACCACCATTTTGCTCAATGTCCTACTTTTAAATCAAAATCTATATCTCAAAGAATAGAATTCGTTAAATCAAAGAAAAGATGTTTCAATTGTTTAGGCAACCATTTCTCAAATAAATGTACCTCTGAGAAAAGGTGCACAATTTGTAATAACAAACATAATTCTATCTTACACATAGTAAATTATAAAGAAAGGCAAAACATTTCTCAAGGTAATCAAAACAATGCTACTCTCAATGCTAATGTACAAACTGGTAGGCAGGTTGTTCAGCAATCATGTTTAACAGAGTCAGGTGGTTCTAGCACTTCATCACAACCAAATTCGGTTTTATTGGCTACAGCATTAGTCAATATAACCTCAGAAAATGGTTGTCGCCTTCCAGTTAGGGCCCTAATTGACCAATGTTCTCAGGCCTTGTTAGTGAATTTTTGTTTAAAAAATTAGGTCCTCGTTGCATTCCAACGAAACTTCCAATAACTGGAGTCGGTGGCAAAAATAATTTCATTTGCAAAAAATCTGTTCCAATTAATGTCGCACCTCATTTCTATTCCGATTTTAATCTTGATGTAATTGCAAACGTCATCCCTAAAATAACCTCATACTCAACTGCAGCTAATGTTGCACCAAATTCAAATCATTTAAGTCATTTAACATTAGCAGATCCTCACTTCAATACCAATGAAAAAATTGAAGTTCTTTTAGGCTCTTCTGTCCATGCTTCCGTAGTCGAGGAAGGGATCAGGAGGGGTGAATCAAATGAACCTATTGCCACAAAAACCAAATTAGGTTGTGTTTTATCAGGTAATTGTGGCATGGGTTCCACGTGTTGTTCGATTAAGGTTGATTCAGACGCTGCTGATCTCTTGTTCGACTCGGAAAAGTTCTGGAAACAGGAGGAACTTTTTGAACCCTCTTCACTCTTGCTCAGTCCGGAAGAGCAGGAGTGTGAGGACTTCTTTGTTCAAACGCATTCCAGAGATGAAACAGGTCGTTACGTAGTCAGACTTCCATTCAAAGTTGTAAATCCCCACAATTTAAAATTCACTGGCTCGTTCAATATAGCCAAAAATGTTTTATCCAGGACTGAAGCTCGTTTTTCGAAAGATTCAATTTTTCAAAAAGCCTACATAAAATTCATGAAAGATTATGAGAATACTGGACATATGAAGGTATCAAAATTTGTTGATTTGACTAAATGTTATTTTTTGCCACACCATGGCTTCGTTAAAAAACATAGCATAAACCCTGAAAATCCTAAATTTCACTCCGTTTTCAATGGCTCTGCTGAAGATTTCAACAAGTTGTCCATTAACAGTATTTTGCATACTGGGGCAAACTTGTTGCCAGATTTATCAGAGCTATTGACAAGCTGGAGAAGGTATAGGTTCGTGTTCGTTTCTGACATAGAGCAGATGTTCAGACAGATTCTGGTTCATCCTGATGACCAAAAATTTCAGCAAATTCTTTGGCGTTACAATCTAACTGATGAAATTAAAGCATATTCGTTACAAACTGTTACATACGGTATGGTAAGCAGCCCCTTTTTAGCGATTAGAGTTTTAAAACAGCTTGCAATTGATGAGGGTTCAAAATACCCTCTGGCTGTGCAAGTATTGAATGAGGAAACTTATATGGATGATACGCTATCAGGCGGACACTCATTATCAGAGGCCTTGAGTAAACAAAAAGACTTAATAGGAATCTGCAAGATGGGTGGTATGAAGTTACACAAGTGGGTTGCAAATGATATACAATTGTTAAATTTTCCTCGTTCAATAGTTGCAGAGTCAGTGGACTCATGTTTTGGCTTACTTGGTTTAAATTGGTACGCTGATGAAGATTATTTCTCGTTTACTATCACAATTGATAAATTAGATGGCAAAATAACAAAGAGAAAAGTGCTATCATCAATAGCAAAATTGTATGATCCCTTAGGCTGGTTAGCACCTGTTGTTATAACTGCTAAAGCTTTCATTCAAAAGCTCTGGCTTGCCAAGCTTGATTGGGAAGATTCATTGCATAATGATTTAAAATCAGAGTTTTTAAGTTGGTACACTCAAATCCCACTTCTAAATGATCTAAAAGTTAGTAGATGGTTGAATTATGTTCCTGAAGCTCAGTTTGAAGTAATAGGTTTTGCTGACGCTTCTAAAATTGCTTATGGAGCTTGCGTTCATTTAAAAGTTATATATGGTGATAAAATATCAATAAATTTAATTCAAGCGAAGTCAAAAGTTGCTCCAATGAAACCTCTACTGTCAATTCCTAAATTAGAACTTAGTGCCGCTGCCCTATTAGCTTTGTTAACTGTGAAAGTACTACGTGCTCTAAAATTGCCTCCTAATAATTTGTTTTTGTTTACTGATTCAACGGACATGTTGCATTGGTTAAGTGACCACCCTTCAAAGTGGCCCTTTTTCATTGCAAATAAATGTTCCAATATACATTTTCTTGTACCTCAACATTTTGGAACCACGTCAGATCACAGAACAACCCAGCTGATTGTGTTTCTCGTGGAATTTCTCCTTCTGAACTCATAAATCACCCTTTGTGGTGGGAAGGAAATAAACTCATCATAGATTCGAACTCAATAATGAGCAACAGTAAAGCTCTAAAAATCAAAGAGGTTTCAGCACTGTGTTCCAGTTTAAATGTTTCATGTAGAAAGAAAAAATAAAAAAAAGTCAAAATCTGGAATCTGCTTGAAAAATATTCAGACTTGCCAAAATTATTGAGAATCACAGCTTATATACTAAGATTTGTTCATAAAATATCTCCCAAATCAAAAAAGTTTTTAAATAAGTCTGAATTATTTTCTAGCAAATGGTTTCATTTACAATATGATTTTTCAATTGCTTATTCTCCCTCAGTAGAGGAAATAAATAGATCGAGATTAACATGGGTGTATTTGGTTCAAAAAGCTTATTATAAGCCTGAAATTCATTACCTTAAAAATTCAACTGAAGTATTTAAACAGTCATCATTAAATTCTTTCAACCCCTTTTTACAAGAAAATCTATTGAGAGTGGGTGGTAGAGTTGAAAATTCAAATTTGTCGCAAGAGGAAAAACATCCTCTAATTTTGCCATTTAAATGTAAACTTTCACAATTACTTGTAGAACTTTTTCATTTAGAAACAAAACATGGAACTATTAAACAAACGCTTTCTGCATTTAGTTCAATGTACAAAATAACAAAATGTAAATATCTAGTTAAAGCTCAAATAAAAAGATGTCATTCTTGCATTCGCTACAATTCTTCTCGTGAGATTCAGAAAATGGGAAATTTACCATTTTATAGAGTCACAAAACCTGATAAACCATTCAGAATTAGTGGCGTGGACTATGCAGGCCCCTTTAGTATTCTTACTCATAAAGGTAGAGGCGCTAAGTCTTTCAAAGGTTATGTCGTTGTGTTCGTCTGTATGGCTAAAAAAGCTGTCAATATTGAATTAGTTTCAGGCTATGATAGTCAAAGTTTCATCGCTGCTTTTCGTAGGTTTACGTCAACTCGTGGAGCTTGTACCCGTTTGGTGAGTGACCGAGGCACTACCTTCGTGGGCGCTGACAGAATCCTTAAGGAAATGTATGTAGAGTATTCATCCTACATGCAAAATCTTGTTGGACTCTTAGCTGACGAAGGCACTACCTGGGAATTTAACCCTCCTGGTGCACCACATTTTGGCGGAATCTGGGAGGCTGCGGTGAAATCTATTAAACACCACATTTTTAGAGTCCTTGGAAACACTAAGTACACTTTTGAGGAATTTTACACCTTTTTGAAACAGATAGAATGTTGCCTCAACTCACGTCCCTTGTTGCCCTTGACAGAGGACCCAACAGACCTATTTTTGTCACCCTCATTATTATTAAATCAGTCACAATCTTATTTAATACCTGAAACAACTTACTTGGACCAAAAAATACCTCCAACACAACGATACAAATTGATACAGCAGATGACACAGGATTGGTGGAAACGCTGGTCCTGTGATTATTTGCAATCCTTACAAGCAAGACAGAAGTGGAAATTGGCACAGCGAGACGTAATTGTAAATGATATTGTCTTAATTACTGACGAAACGATTCCACCAGCAAAGTGGCCACTAGCACGAGTAGTAAAAGTGTATAAAGGATCTGACAACTTGACAAGGGTTGTGGATATAAAAACCAGTGCTACAATGCTAACTAGACCTATTCATAAATTAATTATATTGGAATCTTTAGACAATGAATCAGACTAAAAGATTAAAATTGTTTAAATTGTATAAATTGTATATAGTCAAAATTATTTATGTATTGTATTGTATTTATTTATTTATTTATTTATTGTATTATCAAATTAAAATTAAACAAAAAAAAAACAAAAAAAAAACAAAATGTACAAAAAAAAACATAAAATGTTCAAAATTATATTATCAAATAATTGTAAAAAGTGTGTGAGTGTGTGTAAATGTTCGTTTTCAAAATCATATTAGCGCTAATGAATTTAAAATTATTCTTTTCAAAAATTATTAATTTTTTCAAATGTATAACTTCACTTTTCATTTTTTTTAATTTTTTTGATAGCATCGACCTGTTCATTTTATTTTATAAAATGGATGGGTGGAATGTTATAAATTGAGTGTAAATATGTAAATAGCAGCGCGCGCGTCAACCCCCCAACTTGTACAACGGCGTCCCTTTCAGTACGTCGTACACGTTCTTGTAGAACACACGAGATATGCAAATAAACATATTTCTACACAAATTTATAAGTGTTATTTATTCATCATTTCAAATAATCCTTTGCGTCAACAAGGAAAAAAGTATAATTTTACCGGTACTTCAAATCCTATTAAACTCAATCAAATACCTATATTTGAGAAAGAAAATAAAATATCTATCACAAGCGATTTATAAAGCGATTTCACTAGATATTAAAAGTCGTGGGTTCGAGTCCCACCGGCTCCGACATATTTTTATTTTTAAGAAACATTCATTATTTATTAATATCACTTTTTTTCAATTTATTTGTGTTTATAACAACATTACACAACTTTTCAGTTGCAAAAAATTATTGAAAAATTGAAAAATTTTTCGATTAAATTTTCCAAGCATATGTTACTGATATCTACTATGTCGAGTATTTAAATGCATACCACATTCAGTAGTAGTATTATTCAGTATTATTAACATCTTTGTTCGTAAAGACCAATTCTAATTTAATTAATTTATAAAAATATAACGAACGATAAATTCTTAGATTTATTAAAAAAATGGCTCTAGGTCGAAGAGTTGCCCTCTCAAAAATTAAGAAGATGTCAAAATAAAGCCGGTTGGTTGGCTCGAATGCCGTAGCTTAGTTGGCTAAAGCGATTTCACTAGATATGAAAAGTCGTGGGTTCGAGTCTCACCGGCTCCGACATATTTTTATTTTTGAGAAACATTCATTATTTATTAATATCACTTTCTTTCAATTTATTTGTGTTTATAACAACATTACACAACTTTTCAGTTGCAAAAAATTATTGAAAAATTGAAAAATTTTTCGATTAAATTTTCCAAGCATATGTTACTGATATCTACTATGTCGAGTATTTAAATGCATACCACATTCAGTAGTATTTTTGTAATTAATTAATTAATTAAATAATTAATTCCATTAATTTTATTTTTTATAAGTTTTATTGTTGTTATTATTTAATCACATCAAATCGCGGCGATGTAGCGCGATTAGTATAATTTTTTATATTTTTTAATATAATTTTTTTATATTTTTTTTTTAATAAACTGTTTTTTAAAACAATTATTTATTTTTTTAAATAATTTTCCTCTCCTCTCAAAATGCATGTATTTTTAACCCTTATAGGTCATCTCTCTCTCACTAATACATTTATACTTCATCATAAATTAACAATATCATTTAAATTTCAAGTGCAAGTCAAGGTTGATCGATTACTTTCACTTCAACGCGCACCCTAAAGGGATTTAGCAAGGGAGGCCACCCCCTATTTTCGCGCATGCGCACAAAATAGTTGACTTTTGTAGAGATCTACTTTACTGTCGTTTAATTTATAAAACAAGAATTTATTGAAATTATTGGAAAAAATCATACAATTTCTGTAAATTTTATGATTTTTGAATTATTTATAATAATTTAAAGGGGGAGACCGCTAGGGTGCGCGAAGGAGTAAAGTCGTGTGAATGATTAGTCCTCGAAATAATAATTATTTTATAAAAAAGAAAGGGAAAATAATTAATACAATTATTGGAAAAGTGTGGGTAACACCCAAAGAAAATGAGTGAGTGAAGGAAAAAAGTGTCATGAAATATTAAGATTTTAAAAAAGAAAAAAAAGGTGTAAAAAGTTAGGTTAAGAAAGGTTGTACCAGTCGTGTTAAATGAGCGGAAAGGCATGGATAGTGAAGAAGAGCAAGTAGTGGAGGAATTTGAGGAGGAAATAGATGGTGATACCCCAGGGGTAGAAACAGAAGCAGAAAACAATAAAAAGCGTAGATGTCGTCCACCCAAGACAGAAAAAAATCAGGCAAAAATTGTAGACGCATTTAAGTGCCAACCTAAATTACAAAGACGCCGACTAAAAACACTAAAAATGTTACCGGGATACAGGGAAGACTAAGAAATGATAGTCAAAATAAAGGTAGAAAAAAAGAAGAGAATAGCAACGGGACTAATTTAACTAATATAGATGGGAACGATTTAAAAAGCAGCGAAGCAGGTTTATTAAATTTTGTGGAAAAATTGGCAGAAAAACTGTCTTGTTGCGAAGTAAAAATAGAGGAATTAGTAAAAAATTGTGCAGTTCTTAGCAAGGAACTGGACAACGCAAAAAAAGAATTAAAAGCTTTGAAGGAACAGAATTCAATAAATAACCACGTCTTCTGTGCGACGATTATCATAATATCAATACACAAAAAAATAAAGAAAGTATTTCAAAGAACATCCACGACGAGAATGACACTCAAGCAGTGTACGAAAAAACGAATGATAATAATAATAATGTGTCGTCCGAGTCAACGAAAGATAAAGGAGGGGAGTATATGGAGTATACAGATAACACATTAGAATGTGAGATGCCAGACGCGATGAGTAGAGATGTGTTAATATGGGAGATGAAAGAAAGGGCAAGCAGAAAAAGAAATATAAAAATCTCAGGCATCGAGAATATAAAAATGATATAATAGAAATAATAGAGAATGTTGTAGGAGTGAAAATTAAGGAAGCAGAAATATTTAAAATAAAAGGCGGCGCGCTATTAAAAACAAAAACTTTAAGGCAAAAAATTGAAATTTTAGGCAGAAAAAGAAATTTAAAAGGTTCAAATATTTGGAGAGGAGAATTGGACTCCTAGGCAAATTGAAGTGCAAAATTGGCTGTATGAAATAGCAGAAAAAGAGCGGAAAAAGAATAAGGTCGTAATAGTAAAATATCAAAAAATCATGGTAGATGGAGAAATATTAGTATGGGATGAACTGTTAGGAGATCTGGTAGCAGAAGAAAAAGTAAAAGAGGCAGGAGAGGAAGGTTGCAGTGGGTTTCGAGGTAAAAAACCAAGAAGAAATAGTATATGATAAAGAAGAATCTAGGGGTAGGGTAAGTAATAAGAATATAAAAACAGTAGTGTGGAATATTGCGCGAGTAAAAAAAGTGTTTGAAACTTGGGATTTTTTGAAAACACACGATATTATTGTTATTGTGGAAACATGGCTAGAAAGTAAATGGAAAAATAGTATAATTAGAAAACTTAGTAAAGAGTATGTTTGGGGAACAAAAGCAGCAGTTAGGGGTAGAGAAAAAGGTCGAGCTAAGGGTGGATTATTAATTGGTGTAAAAAATTATTTAAGTAAAAGTATAAAAATAAGTAAGTGGGAGTATGGTATACTAATTAAAAATATAAAATTGAGTGATCGTGAGAAAATTAATTTTGTAACAGTATATAATAATGTAAAAATAAGTGATTTTTTGAGTAAACTTAATGAATTGTTGGAATGTGTGGATATGAGAGGGGTAGGTACAATACTTATGGGAGAATTTAACGCTAGAATAAGGACTTGTAATGAGAATGATGAAGCTATTAGTAGAAACAGTGAAGATAAAAAATTTGACTCGGCTGGAGTTAAACTCTTAAATTTCTGTAATGAAAATGCATATGAGGTTAAAACTGAGAGAATACAGGGGGATTGGAAAGGGAAAATAACATGTATATCAGCTAAAACGGGGGAGGTGGCCAAAGATAATAATAATAAGAATAATAATAGCAATAATAATGATAATAATTTTTTTTTTTTTTTTTTTTTTTTTTTTTTTTGCACAGTGGCAGAGAGGTGAGAATGCGTTACGCACGAACAGAACCCGGTGTTCTGAACAGTGTCGGACTCCATGATGGCAAGGCACTCTACAAAGAATGCATTGCCCCATGTTTACCGACTAAACTCACCCCTCATCATACCTTATACAAGTCAGCCCGGAACCGTTTATCACATTACATCGGGTTGACTTAAGGCCATGTATCTTCTTTGGTTGAAGATCCTTCCATCCATTAATCCTTTCTTTCTCCTTCTTGTTATTTCACCGTGTCGTCAACTAGATAAATAAGTAACTTTATTAATAAATAAATATATATATAAATAAATAAATAAATAAATAAATAAATAAATAAATATCCTTGTACGTCCTCCATTATCCCCCCATTGGTGCCGCGTGCAAGAACCGTCTAATTTGACTGCTCCTACACGCGGCTCCTAGTTAGGGTATCGTCAATAACTTTTTTGTACGCAAAATCTCCTCTACGTACCTTGCCACGACGCTCCATGATTCCTCGTTCTGGAGCATTTTTCCGACTATGTTATCGGGTGTGACTTCTTCAACCTCTGCTTCCAGCGCTCTCCTTTTAGTTATCCAGCGGTCACACTCGAAAAACGTGTGACGCGCGTCATCTCGTTTGTCGGGACAGAATACACATTCAGGGCTCACGACCTTTCCCATCCTAAAGAGATAAGATTGGAAAAGCCCATGGCCACTGAGGAACTGTGTCAAGAAGTAGTTTACCTCTCCGTGCCCTCTCTGAGTCCAGGGCGCGACCTCTTTTATGAGGCGCCTGGTCCATGCGCTGTCTGTGCCATCCCTCCAGAGCGTCTGCCACTCCAGCATCACATCCCTCCTAACTTCCGCTCTGATACGGTCGACGTCGCCTTCATTTTTTCTATCATAAATAAGTTTACGCTCTTTGGCAAGTAGCTGAATAGGAATAATTCCTGCGATGACAAGAACTGCCGCTTCCGAGACAGTCCTGTATGCGCAAGAAACCCTCAGAGCACCCTGCCTCTGCACTCTTATCATACCTTTCGAATATATATCCTTATCCAGTGCCTCACTCCAAATCTCCGCTCCGTACAATAGGATGGAGTGAGTTACGGACATTAGCAGCTTTCTCCTGCTGGACTTTGGTCCATTCATGTTCGACATCAGCCTGCTCAGGGCTAGCGTCGTGGTACCTGCTTTCTTGACCCTTTGAGAAATATGTTCGAAATAGGTCCGCTTCGTATCCAAAACTATTCCAAGATATTTGGCGAACCTTTTCGTCTCTATAATGGTATCCTCGTCAACCCGTATTGGAATAACGGTATTGATTTGCTTCCCCGTGAACATCACGATCTCGGTCTTAGCGACTGCCAGACTTAATCCGTGCTCTTCCATCCATGCGTTTGTCTTTAACATGCAGACGCTCAAGCTATCCTGTGCTTGTTGCACGTTCCTTGCTATGATCACGAGGGCAATATCATCCGCATAGCCTATCATAAAGCAGCCATCCGCTAACTCCATCCTCAGGATACCATCATAAGAGATGTTCCATAGGTCAGGTCCCAATATGGAGCCCTGAGCTGCACCAGCTGTCACTTTCCTACTTCTCTTCCCTTGAAGAGTCTCGTACAATAGTACTCTGTCACTTAGGTAACTCTTCATTACCCGCATCAAATAATTTGGTACTGCAAAGTCATTTAGTCCTTGAAGGAACTTTGTCCACTTTGCAGAATTAAATGCGTTCTTGACGTCCAGGGTGACCAAAAGAGTAATTTTACGTGAGTAATGATTACCCGTTTGGGCCCTAGTTATCGTGTCAACGACCTCCTAATAATGATAATAATAATAATATTAATAATAATAATAATAATAATAATAATTGTAATAATAATAAAAATGAACGCCCCTGTCTCACGACGGGCTAGAATATCGCGAGGTGCTAGAATTGTCGTCCGGCCCATACGACGGGTCAAGAATGACCGTGTGATGCTAGATAGACATGGAGCGAAGGTGAATATCCTCCCTTCTGCAGGACTGACATTGATCAACCCCCCGGTACCGGTACCCAGGGTGTTGATCGCTGAAAGACCGAACACCAATCCCACTAATTACAACTTTTTTCTTTTAAATTCTACTTACAGGTACACCAACAATAGTTCTTTTTACAGGCTAAGAAACCAAGCGGCGTGATGCTGCCGATCATCGTGGCTCACGGTGGTCGGTCCTCCGGATTGGGATGGCAACCTCCGTAGAGGGTACAGGTCAAAAAATGAGAACTGCACCTCCAACTGCTGCAGGGAGCGGGGGGCTTTCCACAAGGCCACTACGCTAGGGGACACCCGGTTTGGGAGGCCGACCATTGCGAGACCACCGCGTTGACTGGCTGCATCATGTCCCGCATTTAATCACACAAGACATAACAGGTTAGAAGGTGATAATTTTTCAAAAATAAATGATGAAGCAAATTAATAATGATCAGGTTCAAAGCGTGCAGGAACCGCAAATGAACAACAACCAACAGGGCCTTGGGGGCCCCAAGCCCAAACAAACTCAAACGCAGCTGGCCAAGTAGAGCAAATGACGCTGGATAAGCTTAAAGTGACGCCTAAATGGAGCACTCGATTGTCTAGGATCGTGGAAAATGATGGTGTGCAGGATATTCTTGCAAAATACAGTGATGTCCAACAAGCTTTCAAAGAAACCCAGGCGGCAATCTTTTGGAGGCCATAATTGAAATATGGTATCATTTCGGCTATGTTCAGAAGAACGCGAGCATGGTGATAAAAAATGAAGTCCGGAAGTTTGCCAGCGTAGTGGAGCAGCTGGTATTGATTAAGCAGCAAACTAAAGCAGTATCTGCGATTCATGAAGCCCTCCTTAAAGAAATGAATGGGAAAGGCTCGCTTAAAAGGCCCCGCCCGATATCTTCTCCCGAGAGCTCACCAGAAACTGTGTACACGGCAAAAAAGACGAGCGGAGAGCCTCCATTGGAAGGAAATTTATCCGACCACGAACGGCAAGATGAAGAGCGCTCAAGAACCGAAAAAAATAGGAAGGAATTAGAAGAGCAAAGGAGGAAGAAAAAATTGCTTCAGGAAGAGGCAAACAGAAAGAGGCTGCAAGATCAACGTGAAGCGAAGTATTTGCGTGAAAAAAGCCTACTGGAAGCAGGGAAAAATCAGGAAGGGCCCAAGGAGCCGAAGCCAAATAAAACGGCTTCCAACCGGTCTCTCATGGATCATCAAGACCCAGAGAAACTGGCAAATAATAACCCTAAGGTAGTCGAGTCTCCTACAGAGACTCAAGTTTCGGAAGATGGCAAAATCCATCAAAGTGGGCAAAATAATGCAAATGGTCCTAAAAGGATCAGCAAGACCGAGAGGAAAAAGAGGAAGAAGCAAAAAAAGCTGCAGCTTCAACCGGGAAACCAGGCACCCAAAATTCCGGACTAGTTGCAAAAACAGGTCCAGGTAGCAGAAATACCAAACAAAGTGGATGCCTGGCAAAAACCCAAAAAGAAGCAGAAGGCTAAGAGGAAGAATACCCAGCAGCCAAAAAGGCTTGCTGAAACGGGCAGTACCAAGCCTAGTAGGTGTAGGTACAAAAAGAGAAGGCCCTACTTATAAAACCAGCAGCAGGCCATACGTACGAGGAGACTCTTCTCAACATCAAGAAGAACGTCATGCTTGAAGATTCGGGGGCTAAAGTTCACCGAATCCTTAAGACGCAAGGCGGCAGCGTCCTGATCGAGCTGGAATCAATAGAGGATTCCGGGAAACTATAGGAAGCGGTTCAAGCGGTAACGGGACCTGATTCGAACGTCCGGGATATGATCCCCATGCTGAAACTCGAAATCCGAGATCTTGATGGGGTCACAAACGAACGGGAGATCAGGGAAGCCGTTGCCAAAGAAATAGGAATTGAACGTGGAGATCTACTACCCCCAGTCTCCATTTTCAAGACTAAAGGCACTACGAGCCAAATGGCAGTGGTAGAACTACTCGAGGTTGATGCTCTATGCCTGGCCAAGAAGGAAAGAATCCAAATTGGCTGGGCTTCTAACAGAGTGCGCCTTCGAGCGAATGCAAGGCGCTGTTTTAGGTGTCTGGGCTATGGACATAACCAGTATGTCTGCAAAGGCCGAGACCGAAGAAAAGTGTGCCTCAAATGTGGCGTTGACGGCCATAAAAGAAGCGAATGCCAGAAGGAAACGCCCGGGTGTTTCCTCTGCAAGAATAGGGACGGCAAGTGCTCTACGGAGCACTATGCCGGAGAAGGAAACTGTCCTAGCTACCGGGAGGCTCTGGCTGCGGCAAGGAATAAGTGTCATCGGAAATGATCAATGTTCTACAAGGGAACATGATTCAAGCCCGGGAAGCTGGTGCTTTGTTGGAACAGATTGCCCGTGAAGAGGATTCAAGTATCCTCTTACTAAGCGAGCAATCATGCAACATGAACCACAAGTACTGGCTAACCGATGACACTGGCTGTTGCGCCATATGGCTCCGGGGTAGAGCCCAAACGTCCTTGACCAGAAAAGGGAAAGGCAATTTCCACGTTTGGGTCACGTGCAGGGAGACAACTTATATAAGTTGCTACCTCTCCCCAAACAATAGCTCGGAAGTTCTGGCTACAAAGCTGGCCAGCATCGAGAACACGGTTTGGACGGTAACTGGAAGCGTTATCCTTGCTGGTGACTTTAACGCTAGGGCCTTAGAATGGGGCATGCCGACGACCAATTCTAGGGGACAGCAGGTACTGGGAATGGCCACTAGATGCAAACTAGTGGTCCAAAATAGAGGAAACCGGCCTACCTACGACAGGGCAGGTTGGGGTGCCTCTATCCCAGACATAACCTTTGCAACAGAAGGTGCGTCTGGGAGAATCGACGAATGGACGGTGATGGATGGTTACAATGGTAGCGACCATAATTACATCACCTTCCGGGTGCTTGAGGGAACCTCCCAACGGCCTCCGTACAAGAGGCGTCCCTTTGGTTGGAATGTACCAAAGATGGACGAGGACAAGTTCGAAGAGTATCTTCGAATGGAGTCGTTGTCCATCCCCGCTTGGCATGGAGAGGCTACAGGTCCCCGCGAGGCTGAAATCTTAGTTAAGAAAGTAATGTCTCTATTGCGAGGGGCGAGTGACGCCTCTATGCCTCGTCGAAGGCCCTGGAAAGGGAGAAAGCCAGTTTACTGGCGGATTTCAGAAATAGCGGAGCTCCGCAAGGAGTGCCACAGGACGCGACGAAGGGCGCAGAGAGCACGGGACAAGCCCGAGGCTGCTGCACTTTCCCAGGAATACAAGGATGCTAAACACCGGCTGGCCAAAGCTATCCTCCAAAGCAAGGCTCGATGCCTGCGTTCATTACGCGAGGATGTAAACAATGACCCCTGGGGTCTTGGTTACAAAGTCGTAATGGGCAAGTTGAACCGGGGGTTTGACAACATGATCGACCGAACGAATCATCGGCGCTCTCTTCCCTGAGCGGCCCATCCGGAAAAACCCGGTAGAGGCGATACCCAGGGAGGAAGTGCCGTTATTCAGCGAGGATGAGATGGTGAAGGCCATCAAGACCATGAAAAATGGCAAGGCGCCGGGGCCGGATGGGATACCAGTGAAAGTGCTCAAACGAGCGGTCAAAATAATCCCTGGTATCCTGCTAAGCATGTTTAATGCATGCTTGGTGGCGGGAGTGTTTCCAAGGCAGCGGAAGGTGGCACGCTTCGTGCTCTTGAACAAGGGTAAAGTGTGTGAAAAAGGGTATTTGTGTGTGAATTGCAATGCTTAGAAAATGTAGTTATTTATAATACTGTATGTCAATTTAAACGTTTTTATATGATAGAAAACTATTTTAAGGATGAATTTCATGATTTCTTAAGGGACATTTAAGGGGAATATTTTTTATGAAATCGAAATTTTTTTTTTGCATATATCACTTCATATATGTCTCAAGAATATATAAAAAAAAATTGTATTTTAAATTCCCGCTCTTAGTATACTTTTTGGCCTGTTTTGTTTCGCCGTCAAACGTGTTTTGAGTACACATATGAAACTTTAAACGCGTTTATCTCGAAACAGGTTTTTTAAAAATGTTGGGCAAGATTGCACATTAACTATTTCAACAATTATTTTCATATTTGCTGTGTAGTTAAAAAGATATATATGTCAGGGGCTGAATTCGAGTTTTTTTTAGAAAATGTCCTCAAAAAGTTTTTACAGCTACTTTAGTCCTAAAAATTTAGACCTTTTTTGCATTTTAACTTTAAACAGCCGCCATTTTTTTTGTAGTTACTTTTTTCAAAAAAACTCGAAATCAGCCCCTGGCAATTGGTTTAAACTCTTACCAAATTTTTTTTTTTTTTTTTTGGATATGCCAAACTGGAGTTATCCTGCCCACCGATTTCGTATAGTGCCTTCTTTACGCACGTGTGACGCGGAAGTGACGTCACAAAAATAAAATTAATATTTTTTTTTGTAAATTTTAATACTTATTTAAAATAATAAAAAAATATTCACTCAAAAATCTATTACCGTTATTTCACAATCCTTGCTCAAAAAACAGTACATATTCCCCTCAAATGTCCCTTAAGGATTTGGAGTAATCAAAATCGTGTAGTTAATTTTTACCTAGAAGGGTTTCTTTCAGAATGTATGGAACGATAACGTGAATTACAGGTCATAAACGTGGCTTATATTATACCGAGTTGGTTAATTAGGACAACCAATCATATGAATTGGTTGTCAATTCAGTCCGGGGTTAATATTTTTGTAAGTAGGAATTTTCGGATTCATAATGATGAGTTAGATTAGTTGTTCTAATATTTTATGTTAAGATTTCTGTTTGCGAGAAAACAGACATAAAACAGACAAGAGAAAATAGCACCTTTGGCTCATGAAACTCCTTTTGGATTTGTGTTATTAGGTCCTACAAAGGTCAATAATAATCAATCATTAAAAATTGCTTGTAACCTGATCTCTTTAGAAAATGTTGAAGAATTAGGGTTTGATCTTAGAAAATTCCGGGAATTAGAAAATGTTAGTCAAATTTCTTTGCCTTCTCTGGAGGAACTTGAATGTGAAAAACATTTCGTAGAAACGCATTCAAGAGATAGTTCTGGTAGATATATAGTCAAATTACCAATGTCAAAAAATGAAGCTATTAAATTAGGTCAAACTCGTTCTTTTGCGGTAAAAATGTTGCTTTCAATGGAGAAAAAGATGGAAAAAGATCCAATTTTTGCTGAAAAATATGAAAATAATATTGAGGATTTAAAAAGTATGGGTCATATGGTTAAAATTCCTCGTGATAAGTTAAATAATCCATTGGCAAATTACATATCACATCATGGAGTTTTTAAAATACATGATCTTGAAGGAAAGTTGAGAGTTGTATTCCATGCGTCTCATAAAACTTCCACTGGTTTTTCATTAAATTCAAAGCTACTAACTTGTCCTAAACTTCAGGCAGATTTATGGGCAGTTTTAACTAAATGGCGTTTCTTTAAAGTAGTTTTCAACACGGATATAGTTAAAATGTTTAGGCAGATAAAAGTTAGTCCTGAAGATTGGGATTGGCAGCGAATAGTTTGGCGAGATAAAAAAACTGGTTTGATTGAAGACTATTGGATAACATGTTTGGTCAAGCTTGTTCTCCTTTTTTGGCCTTAAGATGTAAAAATCAGTTAGTCATAGATGAGGGCCATAACTATCCTTTAGCATCGATTTCTTTACAAGAAAGATCATATGTAGATGATATTTTTGAGGGGGCTGATACCTTAGAAGAAGCTTTAAAAATTAAAAGTGAATTAATAAAACTCTTGTCATTAGGAGGTTTTCCTTTAGCAAAATGGTCATCTAATCATCCTGATTTGGCTGAAAAATCGGATAATTTAAATATAAAAGATCCTGAAAATATAAGTACTTTAGGTGTTAGTTGGTCACCTTCTTTGGACTGTTTTAATATCAAAATAGATGTTTCGTTAAAATTAGATGAGGTGCATTCTAAAAGATTATTGTTGTCTGAGATAGCTAAACTTTTCGATCCATTAGGATGGTTTTCACCAGTAATAATAGTAGCTAAAATTTTAATTCAAGATTTATGGTTACTAAATTTAGATTGGGATGAAAATTTACCGGAAAATATTTCGAAGCAATGGTCACAGTTTAGAAGAGCTCTTCCTGCTCTGGCAGACATCACAATTCCTCGTTGGGTTGAAAGTTTTGAATCATCTAAGGTTGAATTTCATTGTTTCGCAGATGCTTCGGAAAGAGCGTATGCAGCTGTAATTTATGTTGTAATAACAAATCAAAATGTAAAAAAGTCATCAATGTTAATCTCCAAAACGAGAGTAGCTCCAATTAAAAAATTATCAATTCCAAGATTGGAACTTTGCGCAGCAAATTTGTTGGTAAAATTAGCTAATGAACTTATTCCTCAATTAAATTTAAAAAAAGAAATAAAAGTGTTTGGTTGGTCGGATTCATCCACAGTTTTAACTTGGTTAAGTTCACATCCTTCACGATGGAAACCCTTTGTGTCTCATAAGGTAGCTGATATTCAAAATTCTGACCTTAAAATTAATTGGCATTACGTTTCTTCTAAAAGCAATCCAGCAGATGTAGCCTCAAGAGGAATTTCAGCATCTGAGTTGGGAAGTTTTTCATTATGGTGGAAAGGACCATCGTGGCTTGAGCAATCTTCTGATCATTGGTCAGCAGAAAAAGAAAAAATTGAAGAAAGCAAAGTTAAAAATGAAGAAAAGTCGTTAGTCATAATTAATACCTTAACAGTTTTGGAAGAACCATATCTATTTCAAAAATTTTCTAGCTTAGACAAATTATTAAGAGTCGTAGCTTATTGTTTAAGATTAATTAATTACAAGATTAGAATAGCTCTGGAATCGTTAAGTCCAGAAGAATTAGAAAAATCTTTAATTTTCTTAACAAAATGCTCACAAAAAATTTCGTTTCCAAATGAATATAATAGTTTAAAATCAAATAAAAAAATTTCAAATAATTCTTCACTAATTTCAATTAAACCTTTTATGGATGATCAAGGATGTATTAGAATATGAGGTCGATTAAAAAATTCTCTTTTATCATTTAATGAAAAACATCCTTTTTTAATTGCAAAAAATACGTCGTTTGCTAGATTGTTAGTCCGTCAGGCTCATTTTGCATGTTTACATGGCGGGCAGGAACATACAAGAAATATTTTGCTTCAGCGTTTTTGGATTGTACGTGGGCGTAGTTATATTAGGTCGATTATTCGAAAATGCATAATTTGTACAAAATATAATGCAAGGACTTCTCAACAATTGATGGGTCAATTACCAAATTCAAGATTAAAACCTGAGAAACCATTTCTGAGTACAGGAGTTGATTATTGTGGTTCCTTTGCCATAAAAGCGTCGTCGGGGAGAGGTATTAAAACAATTAAAGGGTACATTTGCGTTTTTGTTTGTTTAGTTACGAAAGCAGTACATCTTGAAGTCGTCACATCACTTTCAACTCAGGCGTTCTTGGCAGCTTTTGAAAGGTTAATTTCCAGAAGGGGTCAATGTTCAACACTATATAGCGACAATGGAGCCAATTTTAAAGGAGCTAGTGCTGAATTGGCGAAGATGTTCTCAAAAGCTTCAGAATTTTACAAAGAAGTCTCTCATGCTATAGTTTCAAAAGGCATATCCTGGTCGTTCATTCCACCATCATCACCACATTTTGGAGGTCTTTGAGAAGCAGGAGTTAAATCGGTAAAATCTCATTTAAGAAAAATAATAGGTGAGCAAAAATTAACATATGAAGCGATGTCAACATTTTTGTGTAAGGTCGAAGCGTGTCTGAATTCAAGACCCTTATATCCAGCTAGTAACGACCCTACAGATCTTTTACCTTTAACACCTGCTCATTTTTTGATCGGAGAACCAATTCATGCATATCCAGAAATTCCTTCAAACCCTAATAAACTACAAAATTTATCTAACAAATTTAAACTTATAACTAATATGCGTGATCATTTCTGGAATAGGTGGTCAAAAGAATATGTTCACCATCTACAACAATACAATCGATGGCGAAATCCTTCAGAAAATGTCGAAATAGGAGATTTGGTTCTGCTAAAAGATGAATGTCTACCAGCTACTAAATGGCCTATGGCAAGAGTCGTTGATGTGGTACCTGGAGCTGATCAATTAGTTAGGGTAGCAACTATCAAGACAGCAACTGGTGTATATAAACGTCCAATCGTCAAGTTAATTTCTTTACCAGTTAAAGAAGAATAAAAGAAAAATAATAATTGTAAATAGCAAAAGAAAAATAATAATTGTAAAAAAAAAAAGGTAATTGTAAATAGCACCGCAAGAGAAGATATTTATGTATATTTAAAAATAAAAGTTAGCTTTAATTTATTTAAAAAAAAGTTTTTAGATTAGAATGATAATTCTTTAAAAAAAAATATATAATTTTAGATTTTGATACTTATTTATTTTCTTTAAATTCATTGTATATAAAATTAATTAATAGATTTAAATTTTTAAAAATAAGATTTTGTAAAATTATCATTCAATGTCATTTTTACACTATAAAAAAAAGAGGTTTTAGGAAATTGTAATATGTATGGATGTATGAGTGATATTCATTAAAAAAAAAAAAAAATTTTATTATGATATTAATGTTCTGATAAATTCAATTTTAAAATTTTAAAATTAATTTAATGTGTAATTTAGAATATTAACTTCAATCGATAATTTTGTAATCCGCGAATAAGTTATATTATTTATAATTCATATGTTTTTTCAATTCAAAAAATTTTTAATTCTTTTTTGCTTTTGTTAGTCGCATTTGCGACGGCGGGGAGTATGTTTGCGAGAAAACAGACATATATTTGTTAGATTCACCACCCTTTCTGTATATAATAATACTAGTCATTTCTATATTATCTTTTATATTTTATGTTTAATTTTCTAATAATTTATAATACAGAAAGAGTGGGGATTTTGATAATTTATGTTTGTGTGTATGTATGTGCACGCACGAACCCGGAAGCGTGCGCTTTTTCTCTCGGCTCTCTCTTCTCTTGCAAACGGCATGCAAAGCACATCTTTATATTGCTCTTTAAAAAATCAAGTATTCATACAATAAATCAAATAATCATATTTTCAAAGTGGAATCATTAAGTGTCATTATTAATTATTATTTCCTTTCATATTTTTATTCAGTCTAATTTTCCTTTAATTAAAACTATAACAAAACTATAAAACAATTTCTCTTTTTTTTTAAAAATTGTAATTGTTAAGATTTTACGCTTAGTTTTATAAAAGTAATAAAAAAATGAGTTTATATATTTTATGTCATTATATATAATAATAAATACAAATGTTTTTATAAAATGAAACTTATTATTATTATTATATATAATTTTATTTCTTATTATTATTATGTTTAAATTTAATTATAATTTAAAATATTACAAATTTTTGATTTTATTTCATACGCAGAAAATTCTATAGTATTTTTAATTAAATCAGTTTGGTTGGATCCTAAATTCTGAAGTTCTGACTGCTCTTAAACATCTAACATCGTGAATTGCATTATGAGCAGTAGTTAAATTATAATTTGGAATGAGATCTTTTGATAAATTTTCTAGACTATATGAAGGTTTTTTGATTTTATCTTTTATTAAATTGAAAGAGTCTATAAAACCGAAAGTATTAGTTATGAAGGCAATATCAAATATATATCTATATGCATCTCTAATAATGAATTTAAAGTCAAAAGCAAAACCGTTATGGGCTACTAATATATAACTTTTAAATTGCTTAAATTGTTAAGTAAATGTATAAATTGTGTTTGTGCGAAAACAGGAATATTTCTATTATATCTTGATTTCTCTTTGCAGTATTTTAATATCAATAATTGTATTTAAATAATTGCCGTTATACTGCAAAGAGAGTATCACATATGCGCTAAAGGACCACGTTTTCTGCACGCGCGACGCCGACAGCAGCGAAGTTGCCGGTCTCTTCTTTCTACATGACACGCGCTCGTTCTTCTTGCTCTCTAACTCTCGTACAAAAGAGATCGTGTTCTTTGTTAAGACTTTACAATTTTAGAAAACGTGCTCCTTTTGCATTTCAATAATGTAAATCTTTTTTATTAATTTAAATCAAATAAATCTTAAACTTTTAAGTTGAATTCACACAAATCATCTTTTTTTTATTTCATAATTCAGTCTAATACTTTTCCTTTAAAAAACCTATTAAAATCCACAACATTTTGGTGCCGGAAAACCCGCTTATAAAGCAGTGGAAAAATACCGGTTAATAACAGTTCTTCAAAAAAAAAAAAAAAAAAAACAGTGAATTTCCAGTGTTCTAATTATTAATTACAGTGAAAAAATAAGTGCCGATAATTAAATTACGTAGTCCAAAAAATTATGCGATAATCACATGGTGATTTAAGTTTATAAAAACATTTTTTAAAGACCGCAACTAAATCATTTTTAATAAAAATATTAAAGAAAATAACAACAACAAAAAAATTTTTTAGTTGCATCGCAGGGTCAAGAAAATTTTTTATTTTAAAGTGTACTTTTTCAAAATTGGAATAATTTTGGCCATTTTCCTGTAAAAAAATAATCTTTGGTAACGAAAAAGAATAGTGAGATCATCAACAGCCAATAAAAACCAGGTGCACCGGTAAAACAATCACAATGCAGAGAAACGACCAATAGAATCGCAGAGAACCGATCGACCAATGAGAGATGAGATTTTACTTGGCGCCAACTATATATACGGTGTTCAAACCTAGTATAACGAATAAAACATCGAAGATTTAGTAACTTTGTATCGTTCTTTATTTTTATTCTCTTCTCTTTTAAAAATATTTATCATAATTATTAAATAATAAAAGTTGAATACAGATTATTATTATAAAAAATGTTAATATCTTTTTTTGTCGATATCGAGAGTACATGGAGCAAGTATATAAAATAAATTTTCATTTATTTCTACAATTTTTTTGGCATTAAGGGGATAATGCATGGTGCTCTAATTGCTCATTTAAATGACGCACTTAGATATATGTAAGAAAATCTTAGTGTTAAATTAATTGTCATCTTCATAAAAATAAGTACTTAAAAAATAAAAATTTTAAAAAATTGTCGTATAAAAAGTTAAAAAAAACTAAGAAAATTTAAAATTTTAAATCTATGGACTTTTATTGATTACACATTCGTATTTTCATGAAAAATGTCGCATACTGGAGTATCATTGGAGGAGCTCATCAGGGATCAAATAAATCAGGGTGGCCTCATCGCTCGCTTTCTAACCAATGTCGATAAGGTGGCAAAATCCAAGCAGAATTTAGAGTTTTTGAGGGCTAGGAAATCACTACTAGAAAAATATTTCGATAACTATTATGATGGCCACAAAGCAATCGAAGAAAATTTGTACGATGCCATTGAACTAAGCTACATGGAAACTCGTGAAGTCTTAGACACAAAAATCAAAGCATTGGGCCCAGATGTGCAACCAGCCGCTCCAGTTACTGCAAGTAACGACCATCCACCACAGTTTCATCCTCCTAAATTTTCAATTTCTGATTTTTCTGGTGACATTTTGGAATGGGAAAGCTTCAGGGATCAATTCCAAGGAATTTTACATAGATCCCCAAACTTAAGCAACGTTCATAAACTTCTTTTATTGCAACAACATTTAAAGGGATGCAGCTGAAATGCTAAAAAACACTCAAGTAACGGAGGCAAGTTTCAAGGTGCATGGGACGATCTTGCTAAAAGGTATGGAAATAAGCGCTTGCTAGTTACTCACCACATGAATAGCTTATTGGATTTACAAGATTGTTCAGCAACAAATGCTCATGAAATCCAACGAGTTTTAGACTTCTTTAAACAAACAGTAAGATCATTTGAGGCGTTAGGATTAGTGACGGCTAACTGGAATCATTGGCTAGTACGACTTCTGTCGAAAAAACTAGACTCAGAGTCAAGATTAAAATGGGAAACCTCGCAAACCCCAAACCCCTCAACCAACCAATGCATCGGAGTTTCCAGACTTTGCAGTACTTTTTCAATTTTTGGAGAATTGGGCACAAGCACTTGAGGCTCTGGAGAAAGGATCATTGAAAGCAACAGGAGCTTCCAAAACATCTGAGAAATCTTCTAACAAAGCGGAGGCAGCCAAGCAAAACAAAAAGCAAGTAAAAGTTAGTACCACTCAAAAAAAAAGGTAAAATCAAACAAGTCTATTGTAACATGTGTAAATCAAACGAACATTCTTTAAATTACTGTCCTAAATTTAAAAGCCTTCAGGGAACTGATAGATTTTTTCAATCTAAAAAATTAAGAGTTTGCTACAACTGTTTAAAAAATCATTTCCCTACTCCGTGTTCTAGCAAATTTACTTGTAGGTCGTGTTCTGAAAAACATCATTCATTACTTCATGGGTGCTTTCCTCCAGTAAAAAACTTAAACTTAAATAGAGAAACTACAAGTGTAAATAATCTTTCTTCAGTCGCTAGTACAAGTGCGATAACTCCTCAATGCTCTTGCAATCATTCACTTTCAAGTTCAAGCATTCCTCAAACTGCCAATTTAGACTCTGAAAGCACAATAAATGTAGCGTCTTCTTTAACTACAGATAAAACTGTCCTTTTAGCAACGGCTAAAATTTACGTTAAATCTCAAAATGGAAAAGTTTTGTTAGTTAAAGCTTTAATTAATACAGGTTCAGACGCATCAGCTGTATCAGAATGGGTAGTTCAATCATTAGGTTTAAAAAGAAAACCGAAAAATACTTTAATCACAGGTGTATTATGTAGCTCAGGGTTATCAAATAGTACAACTGAATTTAGCATCTGTTCATTATATGATCAAGGAGTATCTATAGAAGTCGAAGCTTTAATATTAAGCAAAGTTACATCAGTTATCCCATCCAAATCCTTCTCTTTTTCTTTAGATTAATGGCCTCACATAAAGGATTTGGAACTTGCAGATCCGGAGTTCTATAAGTGTTCTCAAATTTACTTACTTCTAGGTTCTGATGTTTGTGGCTGGTTCTTAGGTGGTGAAACAGTACTAGGTCCTCCAGGGACCCCCTTTGCTCATCCTACTCCTTTTGGCTTTATTCTTATGGGGCCAATTGATCTTAATACCTCTTCTTCTTTAAAAATCTCGTGCTCATGAAATTCATTACGAAATATACCTGATTTAAATTTTGATCTTAAAAAATTCTGGGAAATTGAAGATGTAGGCCAAAATCCTTTGCTTTCGCCGGAGGAATTAGAATGTGCAAATCATTTCAAAAAAACACATTCTCGGGATTCTTCAGGTCGTTAAGTAGTAAGACTTCCTATCACAAGCAACCCAGCAATATAATTGGGCCCCACAAGACCTTTTGCAGTTAAAATGTTAATGTCAATGGAAAAAAGAATGGCATCAGACAAAATTTTTGAAGAAAAATAGGAAAACAATATTCTTTATCTAATTCAAATGGGTCATATGAGGAAAATACCTCAAAATAAACTAAATAATCCTTTAGCAATATATATATCCCATCACGGTGTGTTTAAAACACATGATCCATTAGGCAAACTTAGAGGAGTTTTTCATGCATCTCACATAACATCAACCGGATATTCGTTGAATTCTAAACTTCTAACAGGTCCTAAATTACAAGCTGATCTTTGGGTAATCTTAACTAGATGGAGATTTTTCAAAATTGTTTTTACAGCAGATATCGTTAAAATGTTTCGACAAATAGCAGTCCATCCAGAGGTTTGGGATTTACAACGAGTTTTGTGGCGTAATAAGGAAACTGGTATAATCGAAGATTACTGGGTAACTGTAGTTATGTTTGGTCAAGCATGTGCACCTTATTTAGCTTTAATATGTAAAGATCAGTTGGTAGAAGTTGAGGGTCAAACATATCCTCTAGCGTGTATTCTTTTAACAGACAGGACTTACGTTGATGATATTTTTGAAGGAGCAGATTCAATAGAAGACGCTCAAAAAATTAAACAAGAGTTAATTGCATTATTAGCCTTACGTGGTTTTCCATGGTCAAAATGGTCTTCTAATTGTAAAGAATTAGCTGAAAATTCAAATGAGTTACATATAAAAGACTCTGATAGCGTTAGCACTTTAGGTGTAGTCTGGTCGCCTTCTTTAGATATATTTAATTTAAACTTAGACTTTTCTTTAAAATTAAATGATGTAAAAACAAAACGAATGCTTCTATCTGCAATAGCCAAGCTATTCGATCCTTTAGGTTGGTTTACACCAGTTGTCATTGTAGCTAAAATTCTAATTCAGGATATGTAGTTGCTAAACTTAGATTGGAATGATGAATTACCTGAAACTATATCAAATCAGTGGTCTGTATTTCGAAAGGCCTTACCTTCTTTATCTCAAATTTCAATTTCTAGATGGGTAGAAAGCACTGAAAATTCATCTTTGGAATTTCATTGCTTCTCAGATGCCTCAGAAAGGGCTTATGCAGCTGCTATCTATGTAGTTTCTGTGACTGGTCAAAAAAGGGTTTCATCGTTACTTGTATCAAAAAGAAAAGTAGCACCCATTAAAAAATTGTAAATTCCTTGATTAGTACTCTGTGCTGCTGATTTTTTAGTTAAATTAGTAAATAAACTAATACCTCAATTAAAACTTAAAAATAAAGATATAAAAGTCTTTGCTTGGTCAGATTCTTCTGTAGTTCTAACTTGGCTAAACTCACATCCATCTAAATGGAAGCCATTTGTAGCTCATAAAGTAGCCGAGATTCAAAATGCAAAAATTGAAATAAATTGGCGTTATGTTCCTACAAAAAATAATCCTGCAGACATAGTATCTCGCGGTATTTTAGCTTCGGAATTAAAAAACTTTTCTTTGTGGTGGAAGGGACCATCATGGTTAGAACAATCTTCAAATAATTGGCCTATTGGAAAAGAAAAAGCTGATGAAGCAAAAATCAAAAATTAAGAAAAAACTAAAAAAGCAATCATTAATGTTTCAAATACTTTAGAAGAATCCTTTATATTTAGTAAATTCTCTAATTTGAACACGCTTTTAAAAGTAACTGCTTACTGTTTAAGATTAATTAAATTCAAAGAAAAAGTAAAATCAGATCTTTTAATTCCAGAAGAACTAGAAAAATCATTATGTTTCTTAACCAAATGTTCTCAAAAAACTTCTTTTCCAATTGAATATGAAAAATTAGAAAAAGGTAAACATATTCCAAACTCCTCTCCTTTAATATCATTTAAGCCATTTATGGATGAGAAAGGTTGTATTAGGGTAGGAGGTCGTGTTAGAAAATCTCTTCTATCTTTCAATAAAAAACATCCTTTTATCATTGCAAAAAATACGATGTTTTCGAAATTACTAGTACACCATGCTCATTTTAAGTCCTTACATGCGGGTCAAGAGTCTACAAGATATAATCTCTTACAACGTTTTTGGATTTTACATGGTAAAAGTTTCATTAGATCCATACTGAGAAATTGCGTTGTATGTGCGAAATATCATGCAAGACCAGCTCAACAATTAATAGGACAAATCCCAAGTGTGAGATTGAAACCTGAAAAACCTTTTCTAATGACAGGTGTGGACTACGCAGGTCAATTTTTGTTAAAAGCTTCCTCAGGAAGAGGTATAAAAACAACAAAAGGTTATATTTGTCTTTTTGTATGTTTAGTAACTAAAGCAGTTCATTTAGAAGTAGTATCATCGCTGTCAACTCAAGGTTTTTTAGCGGCATTTGAACGCTTTATGTCAAGAAGAGGTCAATGCTCCAAGCTCTTCAGTGACAATGGAACCAACTTTAAGGGCGCTGAAGCTGAGCTTTCTAAAATGTTTTCGAAAGCATCAGACTTCTACAAGGATGTAAATCATGCCATCGTTTCAAAGGGTACATCATGGTCGTTCATTCCACTATCAGCTCCTCATTTTGGAGGCTTATGGGAGGCTGGAATTAAATCGGTAAAATCTCATATACGTAAAATCTTAGGTGAGCAAAAATTAATTTTTGAAGAGATGTCAACTTTTTTATGCAAGGTAGAAGCCTGTCTCAACTCGAGACCATTATATCCAGCCAGTAATTATCCATCTGACCGGTTACCTCTAACTCCTGCACATTTTCTAATAGGAACACCACTTAATGCTTATCCTGAAGCTCCAAATCCAAATTCTAAATTAACTCTTTCTAATAAATATGAATTAATTACAAATATGCGTGATCATTTTTGGAATAGGAGGTCCAAAGAATACATCAATCATTTACAACAGTTCCATCGCTGGCAAAATCCTGCAGAAAATATAAAAATAGGTACTTTAGTTTTGCTCAAGGACAACCAATTACCAGCTACCAAATGGCCATTAGCAAGAGTAATCGATGTGGCCTCAGGTTCTGATAATCTAATAAGGGTTGCCACCATCGAAACAGCAACTGGAACTTATCAACTTCCGATAGTCAAATTGGTCCCACTACCAGTCCAATCAATTCAACAATCAACTTAAAAAAATTATATGACAAATTTTATACTAAGAAAGAAATATAAATACAAATTGTAAATAGTAAATGTAAAAAAAAATATTAATCTTTAATTTATTTATTTATGTTTAATAATTGTAAATTTTAAGCGGAATGATAATTCTTTAATGTAACTTAGCATGAATTTTAAAACTTGAATCATTTATAATTTTTAACTATAGGCAATAACATGTTCTTTCCCATCTTCATCTAGTTGTTCTAGTATACAGCTTATAGCTACGTCACTGGCATCACAACAAATATAAAAAAATTTAGTAAAATCTGGAAGTACTAAAATTGGGTATTCACATAATTTCTGTTTTAAAGTATTAAATGCGATTTCTTGTTCGGTATCCCATATAAATGGTTCATCTTTTTTCAGTAAATTTGTAAGTGGTTTTGAGATGGTAGCGTAATCCTTTAAGAATTTTCTATAGAAACCAGATAGACCGAGAAATTGTCTTACTTTTTTGACAGAGTTGGGAACGGGAAATTTTTCAACAGCTTCGATTTTATCAGGAGATGGAGTAATTTTGTTGTCGCTGACCACGTGACCAAGTACTTTTAGGTGCCTACGAAGCAAGAAACATTTTTTAGTGGATCTACGAAAAGTTTTGTTTCTTTTAGACGTTAGAGAAGCTGTCTGAGTCTGATTGAATGCTGTTCAAGAGTTTTTGCAATCATAATCAAGTCATCCAGCTATGCGAATACCCAGTCAGGTCCTAAAGTCTCCAGAATCTTCTGCATTATCCTGCAAAAGACAATTGGGCTCGATATTAAACCCATTGAATTCCTTTGATATAACCACAGATTGTTATTGGCTGCAAATACTGTGTATTTTTGAGAATCTTCAGCTAGCTTGATTTAATGAAAAGCCATTTTTCCATCAAGGGAGCTTAAATAACGACCATTACTTAATTTATTGAGTGTTTCGGTTATATTTGGCATTGAAAATGCATCTCCTATGATAACTTGATTTATTTTACGGAAATCTAAAATTGCTCTATAAAATTTTTCACCATTTTCACCTTTTCGTTTCTTAGGGATGATATAAATTGCTGAAAAATACTCAGCATATCCATGTTTGATTATTCCTAACTCTAAATGTTCTTTTAAGATTTTATCTAATGCTTTTTGTGCTTCTGGTGGGTGTCTAAATGGTTTGCATCTAATAGGTTCATTGGAGGAAACTTTAATTTTATGTTCAATTAAAGGGGTACAAGTAAATTTTCTACCCTTAACGTAGAATACTTCGGCAAATTCATAAACTAAAGTTTCTATACTTTCTTTTTCTTCATTATCTAAACTAGTTAAATCAATTTCTTTTATAACTTTAGCGAACAGTTCATCTCTATCAAATATTTCTTCATCAGTGTCATTTATTGTTTCAGGAGTGATATTAATTATTTCAGGAGTAATGTTTTCCGATTCAGGCGTAAAATTTCCTTCAGTGTTTTTAACTATCTCATATGGCTCTAATTCGACAGTCAGAGCTTCAATTTCAATTTTTCCATTGCTGAGATTTAAGCACATTACATATGCTAAGCCATTTCTATTAGTTGCTAGTACATCTCCAACATAAAGATTTGGGTGTAATTCTATTTCAGGGATATATCCTTCTTTTACAGAAGGATTGGCTACATGAACATATATTCCTTGTTAGGAATTTGGTTCAATAACAAATTTTTCTTTATTCAAAAATAAGAGAGCAAGTGGACCGTGGTATAAGTTCATTTTTGCTAAATCAACCAAGCCTTCATATTTTTGTAACACATCTAGGCCTAAAATTCCATCAAAACCAGCAACATATTCGTCTTTTACAACATGAAGGAGGCAATTTAATTTGTTTAATTCTATTATTACTGCTCCTTGAGTAAATTCGGCTACATTTGAAAAACCAATCATTTTAATGACACCTGTGTTTACAAAAACAGTTGCGCGTAATGCTGATTCTTTAATTAATGAGATGTCAGCACTCGTATCAATTAAAAAATTTGAGCCATTTTCAACTAAATTTAGGCTGTGGAATTTAACAGCAGGGGGTATTTTCTTATTATTATATTATAATATTATTTTCTTATTATATTATTTTAAATCTATTATTACTGCTCCTTGAGTAAATTCGGCTACATTTGAAAAACCAATCATTCCAATAACGCCTGTGTTTACCAAAACAGTTGCGCGTAATGCTGATTCTTTAATTAATGAGAATTAATGGATCAATTAAGAAATTTGAGCCTTTTTCAACTAAAGAAGGGCGTGGTACATAAATAAGATTTAATCGCTTGTCAATTATTGTATGTTTAATTTCGGGCTCAGCTGTTCAAATAGTTTCTTTTGTTTTTACAAGTTCTAGACTTAATTTTGGTGTTTCAGTGGTTAGGGTCGAATTTTCTTCTAAAGTTTTGTTATTAGTTAATTTTGGGTCTTCAATGTTTAGAATAGGATATTTATTATTAAAAAAGGAAATTTCAAATTCAGGGATTTCTTTTTGTTTTCCAATATTTAATATTAAATTTGATTCAGTTTTTGAATTTAATTTTGGTTTTTCAATATTTGAAATAGATTTGATTTTGATTTAGAACTTGATTTTGATTTTTCGGGTTTTTTAAAATTAGTTTCTGATTCGGGAGTTATTTTTTTAAATTTTCAATATTTAACGTAAAGTTTGTATCTTGTTCGGGGATTAATTTTAATTTTTCAACATTCAGTTTAAAGTTTCAAATTCAGTAATTTGCTTTAATTTTTCAATATTTGAAGTAAATTTTGTTATTGTATCAGGAGTTAATTTAAATTCTTCAGTATTTAAAATAGGTGTTTCGGGTTTTCCTATTTTTACTAAAATGTTTGATTTTAATTTTTCAGTATTTGGGGAAAAATTGGTTTCTAGAATTTTATTTGTATAGGAAAAGGAATTAGGGTTTTCTGAATTTTTGAACGTTTCAAAGGTAAGTATTTGATAGTGATTTGGGTTTAAATTTGGGGATGCTGTACTATTAGAAAGGGTTTTTGAATTTTTATATGTATTAAGACTAGTAGAATCATACTTTAGTTTTAGCCCATGCTCACTCGAGAATGGGCAAGCATCTAGTTTAAATGATTTCTGATTTATTCTCAATGTTATTAGAAACGCTATTAGGTGTATGCATTAGATTGTTATTCATAAGAGTGGGAATATTGAAAAAATTAAGGGGATAATTGGTTATTATCATTTTGGGGAGGGATTTGGGTAAAATTTTGGTTTTGCTCATGATTTTGGTTATAATTTTGATTTTGGTAATTTTGGTTTTGATAATTTTGATTTTGGGATTGGAAATTTTGTCTTTCTATCATATTTTGATTTGAATAAGTTGGGTAAAAATTTCTGGGATATGAATTATTTGAAAAATTTCCTTTATTGAAGTTACGGTTTCTATTATTTCCGCGATTATTGTTGTAATTTTGGCGATAGTTATTATTAAAATTTTGATTATATTATTACGTTGTTGGTCATTATTTGTATCTTCAATGTTTTGGATGCCATTCGCTGCTTCTAAATTTAATGCTGCTACTTGTACGCGTTGTCGTAACATTTCCGCGTTAAGGCGTTCGATCTCAAGAGCTAAGTTATTTAAATCAATAGGGTTAGCTTGGGTTTGTTCCATGTTTTGATTTGATGTTGTGCTACTAGATTCAGCGTCTGAATATGTATCTTGTGATTGTCGCTAGGGGTATTTTGTCATAATATGTTAAAAGAAAAGCTTAACAAATTTTATTTCTTTTATGCACGGAAAAAAAAATTTTTAAATTCATAAAAAAAAATTTTTTTTTTTTTTTTGTCTCGGAGATTTCTGTAAGTATGAGAATTTTTAAAGTACTTACATTAAAACTATAGTTGCGGTGAAGGTCCTAAAGTCCATTATGATTTCCAAAGTTTAGTTAGTATAATAGGTCCTAAAAACTACGGCTTGATAAACGGCTTGGCAACGGCTTGGCAGTAAACAGCTTGGCTACGGCTTGATAATAAACAGCTTGGCAAAAAAATTTTATAGAAACTGCTTGGCGAAGATGTAGATAAATTTCTTTAGATGGTATTGTGTGGTATAACGGCTTAAAGTTTTTCAATGTTCTCGAAGTTTAGTTGATTAGAATTTATTTCTTCGCCGAAATCGATGGCAAAATTTACAGTTATTATTTCTTTACTATTTGACTTGTTTGTAGATAATATTTCGTGTTTTGAGATTTTAAAATTTTTTTCTTTTTGTTCTTCTTTTAATTCTACTTTGCATTTTTCGAAAGGAAGGTGGTGTCGTTGTTTCTTAGTCATAAATTGTAAATAATATCTTGATAGGAGATATGCTCCTGTTCCTTCTTACCAGCTTTCCTTCAAGGGGAGCGACTTTATGTTACGTATTCTGAGGTTTTATCCAAGGGATACGTAAATATAAATATAAAATATAAAATATAAATAAGTTTATCCTGGAGATATGAGTGCCCCAGTTATTTATTTAGTATGATGGTTACTGTTGATATAAGTTGTAGATGATCCTGGTTCTAGCTGGATGAACTTAACCTGAGGCTAAGTTCTTAATTACAGAAGAATTTGTTCACAAGTAAAGGTAATATTTTAAAAAATATTATTTTTGACTTAAGTGGACCTTATAAACTATGATGTGTCTAAAGCTTTCTTATGTTATCAAAAAAGCGTTGAACATAACCTCAAAAAAATGAACAATTTTCGTTAATTATAAAATTAAACAAATTTAAGTGCTCAAAAGTGGAAGAAAATTTTACATTCTATTACAAATATAATCTGTACCGAATTTCAATAAAATCCGTATGGGTTCAGGTTGCATTTTCCTTTAAAAATCGCTTAAAAACGAGTTTAAGGTTTCGTAAGTATATGTAATATCTATACAATAGTTTTTTGGGCTTGAATGTACCTTATAATTTATACTTTTCTTACATATCCTGAGGTTTTATCCAAGGGATACGTAAATATAAATATAAAATATAAAATATAAATAACTTTGTCCTGGAGCTTTGAGTGCCCCAGGTATTTATTTAGTATGATGGTTACTGTTGATATAAGTTGTAGATGATCCTGGTTCTAGCTGGATGAACTAAACCTGAGGCTAAGTTCTTAATTACAGAAGGATTTGTCACTTACTTTAAAATAACTGATAACTAATTTGGTTTGGTTATATAACTTCACTTTATTGATTATAAGTTAAATAATAAACTGTCTAAGTCTTTAATTTAAGGTAGTACTGTAATAGAGTGATAATACTCAAAACGAGGTTAGTATTCTAATAAGTGGTTTGGGCGCCTGAAGGGCAATATATAATCTAATATGAATCTGCCCATATTCCGAGATTTTAAGGGAGACGTCCAATACAAAAAAGCGTCGGTCTCGTCACGTCCAATTAGCGAAGGCGTCCCTAATTATTACCAAGAATCGCGAGGTGGGATTTATGCAGTTTATAACGCCTAAAACCCTTCTTATTTATGCCATAGCTGACTTTTGGTCCCACGCTATTGTACTAGATCAGCATCAGCAGAAATGCACCTGCGGGTTCCTATGTCGTCTGTAATATTAATACAGCTATCGGATATATGGTTTACTATTTATATATATATATCAAATGTTAGGCATATATAACAGAATAAATGTTTGTAAAAATTCATCAGGAGCTTTAATAATAACAGACTGAATACATTAAAAGCCCAGCCATGGCTTAACCCATTTTCGCCGGCGCGAACATGTCTTTGACGCGCGGATTTTCGCTTAGAAAACGGGTTAAAAAATGTTTTTTTTTGACTTAAAGTCTTTCGTTACTAAAAAGGCCTTGCTTTACAAGATTCTGGGGTTAGATTTTTAATATTATTGACCGTTAATTAAATATGGTGGCTCAAAAAAGACAAAAATTCGATTATGGATATACGGTTTTAAATTGTAATTTTTTTTTTTCAAGTTTAGAAAGACTAAATAAATTATATTTTTGTATTGTTTATGTTTTATTTTAGTAGAAATTAAAAAAAATTCAAGATAGCAGATTTAGCAAATGATTATAATTACACAACTTACTTTAATTGTTAAATTCTTAAAATTGATATTTACTCCAGTCAAATCACGGTTTTGGTGGTATTGTTAGTGGCCGCTACGAGATTTGGTCTACTATAGGTTTTTTTGGTCGCTGAACACGAAAATCGGGGTTACTTCTTTGTGAAATTGGGGCTTGACCCTGAAATTAGCTTAAACTACTCTTAAAAGGGGTGTTTTTGCGACTTTTGCTCTAGCCCTTCAAGATTTGGTCTAATAAGGGTTTTTGGGGTCGCTAATCACGAATATTGAAGTTATAACTATAAAAAATTACCCCTTCACCCTTAAAGTGGACAAAACTACCCCTAAAAGGGATGTTTTCGCTACTTTTGCTCTAGCCCTCCAAAATTCGATCTAAAAGGCTTTTTTGGGTCGGTTATCACAAAAATTGATATCTTTTCAATTAAAACTTAACTCTTCATCCTTAAATTGGCCATGACTAATCCTAAAAGGGGCACTTTCGCATTATTCGTTCTAGCCTTCTAAAATTTGGTCTAATAGGGTTTTTTAGGTCGCTGATCACAATAAACAGCCCTTAAAGGGTTTTTTTGAAGCATAATAAAAATTCAAAGGTCAGAGCTGCGAAAATTGTGAACATGACTCTATAAATGAAGATTCAGAAAACACATTTGAGGAATTAGATACTTCCATTTTATAGCCAAACGTCACTATCGATGAAAACGAAGATATTATGGAGAGAATGTATGAAGATTTAGATTCTTCAATTTTTGAGCAAAATATTAGTGTTGACTGCATTTATGACGATAACTATTATAATATGGACGATACAACTGAAGTGCACCCGGTCCAGAGTATGGAGTATGATTGATCGTATGTATTTTATAAGTTTTGAAAAATTTCTCAAAAATTTTTGTTTATTGTATTTTTTTTCGAATAATATCTAATGTTTAATTAATAATAAAAAATCTTATTACTTAAAAATTTATGATTTATTTTTTTATACCTTTCAAACCTTTTAGCTGTAGTTTTAGCAAATTTAAGGGTAAAGGCCTAATTTTTAATTGAAAAACCCGTGATTTTCGTGGTCAGCGACCTAAAAAACCCTTGCAGACCTAGAATCTTGGAGGGCTAGAGCAAAAGTAGAGAAAATACCACTCTTAGGGCTAGTTTTGGCTAACTTAAGGGTGAAGAGTTAAATTTTAACTAAAAAGAGATTAATTTTTGTGTTCAGTGACCCAAAAAACCTATGGTAGACCAAATCTGGTGGCGGCCACAAACAATACCACCCCCCCCCCCCCCCCCGTGATTTGACTAGAGTAAGTGTAAATTTTCAAATAAAAACAAATTACTTTTTAATTATGCTGTTGGCTATTTACAATTTAAAAAATGATTCCATGTAATTTTTGGCTTTTAATAACAAAATGAAAATCTGTAGGGAGAAATTCAACAGAAATTTTAATAATTTTAGCTAAAGACTGTATACATTAAAAGTACTGCCACAATTTTTGGATATAATTTTTTTTATAAAAGTCCACATAGGTAATTTAAAAACTAACTTGATCATCAAAAAATTTTATTAATCTTGAAAGAATAAAACATTATTTATTTATTATTGTCTATTTTAAAGGATGCTTTGCAACAATAACATCTTATGATTTTTGGCTTCTAAAAACAGAATAAAAATTTGACCTAACTAATTTATCTGAAATTTTAATAATTTCAACAACATAAAGAAAACTTTAAAATTACTGTCATGTTTTCTGAATATAATTTTGACACGAAACGAAATACTAAAGCAGTGATTCTTAATAATCGAAGAAGATCTGAATATTTAGACAATAAATCCCAAATTTTATCAATTTTCAATTTTTCTGTATGTACCACGTAAGTAGTAACTAAATTTATAGATTTGCTTTGAAAGCCATTTTTGTCTGATGCAAAATTAAAATTCTTTTTCATATGGTCATTTCCCTCCCACCACAAAGAAAAATTTTGCAGCTGGTCTGGGGATATGCCTCTTGAAGCGCCGTCTGCAGGATTTTCATGAGTCCTGACGTGACTCCAGTTGGCTTCAGGAAGCTTATTATGTATTTTTGAACAATGGTTTCTCACAAAAACCGAAGACCATTTAGAGGGATGGTCTCTTAACCAGAAAAGAACGTCTTGCGAATCTGTGAACAAAAAGACTTCAAAAGAAGGTAACTCCAAAGCTCTTAGTAATTTTACAGTCATCTCGATAACAGTAAAGCTGAACAAAGTTCTAATTTAGGGATTGAATGCATAAGCTTCATAGGCGATACTTTGGATTTAGCCTATAAAAGACGAATTTCTGTTTTATTTTTTAAAGTTGTTTTTAAGTAAACACATGCTGCATATGCCATCTGAGAGGCATCACAGAAGCCAAAAATCTCATATTTGGCGTCAGGCACAAAACCTAGCCAGCGAGGAATGCGAATCGAGTTGATAGTAATTAGCCCTTGATACCAACTTAAAAATTCATTACTGAGAGAAATTGTTTGCTTGTCATCCCATTTTACTTTTTTAATCCATAATTTTTGCATAAATGCTTTACTTGTTATCAAAACCTGAGGCAAGTACCCTAATGGGCCAAACAACTTGGAGATTCTGGATAATACATTTCTCTTAGTAATGTCCTTCTTAAATTGGTCAAGCTCGATATTAAAGGTAAAATAATCCTCATTAGGATTCCAGTTAAGTAACGACAAATAAGAGTTATATGCATTAACGCCTGCTTTCAGGTCTTCAGAAAAATTCAATAAATCATCATTGTTGGACATCCATTTATGGAGTTCAAATCAAGCATATTTGCAAATTTTAATAAGTCGTTGCTGTTTTTCAAGCGCTTCAGTTAAAGAATAACCTCCCGAAAGAGTATCATCCATATAAGTTTCTTTCAAACTTAGGACTTTCGAACCGAGAAGGTATTTTTCTCCTACATCAATAGCCAACTGCTTAGTAACTCGAATAGCATGATAAGGACTACTAAGGACTACTAACAACACCATAAGTTACTGTATTCAAAGAATAAGCTTGAATCTTATCAGTGCTATTCTCGCGCCATAGAATTTGTTGGTATTGACGATCATCAGGATATATAAGTATTTGGCGATACATTTGCTTAGTGCCTGAACGTTCCTGAAAGTTAAAAAAAATGTCGCTAAAATCGGCTTGGGCAGAATTTTAAAATATATTTTTTTAAGTCGATTCCTTCCTACTAGAAAATCCGATCAGCTCATCTGCCGGACTTTCATGGGACCTATAATGCGTATTTTAAGTTTTTTTTTTTTTTTTTAATTAATGACTTAAATTGCCACCAAAATTTTATTTTTTCATAAAAATAACTTTTTTAGGTCTCAAAATTTTTTACAAGCCTCACGCTTCAACGATTCCTTACTCGTTACTTTTAATTGATTTGTTTTCCAAATAGGATAATTTAAAGTCAGAGTCCCAATTTAAGAATTTTTAAAAAAAGTCATTTTTATTATTATCTTTGAAAATCGATATCTTAGAAACTATTCAATGAAAAGAGATGAGAATAAATTTTTTAAAAATTTAAGCTTATACAAAATTTTTGAGACCTGTAAAACCAATTTTCATGAATAATTACAATTTTAGCAATAATTTAAAAATTGGTCATTTTCGGCTAAAAATGGGCCTATAATTTATTTACAATAACTATGGAAGAATTAGTGCTATAAAATTGCGGTTTACGGTGCTTAAAAAGTTGCTTTTGTACCAAAAAAATAAAACTAATCAAAAGTTTTTTTACGTTGAACCAATTAAGTCCCCTGGTGTTATAATGGTCTATGAGCAATGATCATTGCTTTTAAATGTAAAATATCTAATCATGAGACAAAGTTAAGAATAAAATAATAATTTTTATTAAGTAAGTCTTTCTAGTTTATTAAGTCTAAAAATTATTTTAGACAAAAAGTTGAAAAAAAAAATAAATTGTGTATCTTCAGATTATCATGGTAAGTTTTTTGAAGGTAATGCTTGCCGAAAAATATTGAAAGAAGCAGATGAATCATTAGACTCCAATATTTACGAAAATGTTGGTCCACTACGGTTGCTTCCTTTTATTAATTCCTTCAAAGCCATGAATAAATTGGTCGATCGCTGTTTTCAAACAAAATTCTTAACTTTGTCTCATGATTAGATATTTACATTTAAAAGCAATGATCATTGCTCGTAGACCATTATAACACCAGGGGCCTTAATTGGTTCAACGTAAAAAAACTTATGGTTAGTTTTATTTTTTTTGTGTAAAAGCAACTTTTTAAGCACCATAAACCGCAATTTTATAACACTAATTCTATCATAGTTATTTTAATTAAACTAAAGGCCCATTCTTAGCCCAAAATGATCAATTTTTAAATTATTGCTAAAATTGTAATTATTCATGAAAATTGGTTTTAGAGGTCTCAAAACTTTTTTATAAGCTTAAATTTTTCTAAAAAATTTTTACTCACCTATTTTCATTGAATAGTTCCTGAGATATCAATTTTCAAAGATAATGATAAAAATGACTTTTTTAAAAATTTTTAAATTGGGACTCTGACTTTAAATTATCATATTTAAAAAACAAATCAATGAAAAGTAACGAGTAAGGAATCGTTGGAAGCGTGATGCTTGTAAAAAATTTTTGAGACCTAAAGAAGTTATTTTTATGAAAAAATAAAATTTTGGTGGCAATTTAAAAGTCATTAATTTAAAAAAAAAAAAAAAACTTAAAATACGCATTATAGGTCCCATGAAAGTCAGGCAGATGAGCTGATCGGATTTTCTAGTAGGAAGAAATCGACTTAAAAAAATATATTTTAAAATTCTGCCCAAGCCGATTTTAGCGACATTTTTTTTAACTTTCAGGTACGTTTAGGCACGAGGTGAATGTCACTTACAAAAACATATTCATACTTCATTCAGTGTATCAATAGTTCAGCCAAGTCGGGCAATAAATTTGGCCCTGTATGCAGAAGACTATTTATCATAATCATCGGCTGAACCATTAAACACTGTACGAAGTTAAGGTTTTAAGGAATTTTTTTTGAGAATTCCATGATGGGGAAGGAAATAATATAAAATAAAATCAACAATATGTCCAGTTTTTCCCATATGACCTGTATTCTGATAATCCTTCATGAATTCAATATACAAATTTTTCAGAATTTGATCAGCAAGAAAACGCTTTTCCATACGCGAAAGCATCTTTTCAGCAATAGAAAAGGAGCCAGGGAATTTTAAACTTTCAGGATTGCGTTTAAAAGGCAAACGTATAATATCTACCATCGGGGTTTCTAGAATAAGTTTTAAGAAAATGATTTTCACACTCTTGCTCATCCGGACTGAGCAATTTTGAGGGTTCATCGAAAATTTCCTCTTGTCTCCAAAAACGCTCTAAATCGAAGGAAAGAGTAGATTCGGCGTCTGGAATCACCGATAAGTTAGAAGCAGACCCAATGCCTGCATTACCTGAAATGATCCAGCCTAATTTAGTACTCATAGCTATCGGATCATTCAGAGCGCCTTTTCTAATCCCCTCCTCAATAATAGAAGCGTGGATCGAGGCGCTAAGTAAAACTTCGATTTGACCTCTCTTGTCGAAATTCGGATCAGCTAATAACAAGCCAGAAATATGATCTAAATCTTTACATCTTTTACTGGCTGTTGGCGAGTATGAAGATACCCTTGAAATAATAAAGACTAAAACTTCAATTGAAAAGTCCGAAACAAAGTGAGGTTTAATATGGAATTTAACCATTTTTTTACAAATATAGTTTTTAACGCCACCTATACCTAATATCGGCATTTTAAGAGGCATAAAGTTTAACTTTAATCTCCTGAGTAATGACTGATGTAGGATGCTTGAGAGCAATTATCAATAAGTGCCCTTGTGAGGAATTCAAAACCATCCTCGTTAACAATGCCTATTAACAATTCAAACAATGCCTATTAACAAGAGTAACAGTACAATAATATAAAAAATTATAAAAGTAATGTACAATAAAAATATTGTTGAGATGATAAGTCTAGGCCTGAAGGAGTCCACCAATTCAAAATACCAAAAAGGCAGCTGAGACGTTAAGAAAAAATCCAAAGGCAAGGTTGATTGAGTAATAAGTTGTTGTAGATTATGATCCTTTGAACTGACAAGAAAGAGTTTTCACTATGAAGCGCAGACCAAGATTATGTACCCAGTGAACATCAATTAAATTATAAATTGCATATACAAAAGACATTAACTAATAAAATAATTAATTATTTAAAATTCACTCAAGAACATATGTTTAAATATTCAAATCATATCAAAAAGTTAAATAAATCAAAATCACATTTAAAGAAAATAAAAAGAATTTAGAAATTTAAGTAATTTTATTTTAAATATTATATTGTTATTTCTTGAATCACAATCAAACATAATAATCTAGAAAGAATTTAAAAAATTGAATTGATTTTTTTGCAATAATAGACTCAAGAATTTAAAAATTTTAAAAAGATTTTAAAAAACAAAGTTGTTTTTTTTTATTTTATAGAAATGAGTGAGAGAGAGAGTATCCAACTATAAAAAGAACATGAGACATATAGTTAATTAAAGTATATAATTTTAATTGTTTTTATAAAATGTTGAAGACTTAATTTGTTAACATAAATAATATTTTTAATGATAATAATAATAACAATCTACTATTAACAATGTTAATATTAATAGCAGACCACTTTATGTATTTTTATTTACAACACTATAAAAAAAAAATTAAAAAGTAAAAAATAATACATATCTTTAATCTAAAAGTAGTAAAAGAGGTGAAAAATCAACAATTTGATGCATCGTGACTGGAATGACCCATATGTGATTCAGTAGCAGAAGAATTCGTTGACAAAAGAGAAATGGCCCCCTACTGAACTGCTAACAAGACACCAAAACGATGACGCCAAAAGAATATTTTGTAGAAGAAACACGTGATCGCTGTCTTATGCAATTTAGTAGCAGACGAACTCGTTGATAAAATATGGCCGTCAACTGAAACCCATAGTGTTGATAGCGCCAAAAATGATTTTGTAGAAGAATCACGTGATTGTCTTCTTCTTCATAAGAATTTTAGTTTTTCCCTCCTTTTTTCGATACTTGAATTGATGAATTTCAGAAATTTATTTTCTTCTATTTTTTAACTTTTTAAATTTTTTATGATTTTGATAAGCAGAAAACTTCGCCAAGTCGAAAATCCTTAACAATAAATTTTTAAATGAAATTCGCCGTGTTGAACTTATTTAATTAAAAAAAAAAAATATTTCGCCATGTTTTTGCGATGAAATTTTCAAATAATTCGCCATGTTGAATTTTAATGTTAAATTAAGAAATTTCACCAAGTTGAAAATTTTTTTTTTCTTTTAATAAAATTCGCCAGGTTGAATTTTATTGCGATAATTTTGAATTTTTATTTCGCCAACTTGAAGTTTTTTACGATACTTTTTTAATAAAATTCGCCAGGTTGAATTTTATATTAATAGAAAAATTTCGCCATGTTGAAATTTTACGTGGACTGTATAAAATTATTTTGGACTTTATTGTCAATTTTTATTGGTATAACACACAAGTTTTTTAAAAAGAAAAAACTTCCTGGCATGCGAACGGCCTTGACGACAGCATGCGTGCTCGTTAAATACGAAAAAAGATAACTGCCCTTATAAAACTTTTGATTATTGTTAAATCACTCCAACGGTTCGTAGGACCAAATATTTGTATTTTTATTAGCTGGATCGTGATAAGGGTGAAGGTTTTAAGGTGAAGGGTTGTATAATAACTACACTTTAAATTAATAATAATTAACGTGAATTATTTAGACATGTCATGTCTATCAAAGCCATGCGGGCACTGAAGGTACCGACAGGCAACTCTTCTCTCCCCTCTCACATTATATACACTAACATATTTACAAGATTATAAACAATTACAATATAAATGTACAATACGGAACATAGGTATTAACTATAGAAAATTTAATCAGCTGATCAGTATTATTTTATTTGCATGTTACTAGTGAAGTTGATTCTTAATGAAATTAAATTAAAAAATGATAAATAACATAAATTATAAATTAAAATAAATTTAAAAAAATAAAGAAATAAATAAAAAGTTGTATTAGTGAATAATAAAAAAATTTTGCATCATGAAATTGTGTTATGTAACATCAGCACACATTAGTTTTTTTGGATCCGAGACGTTTTGACGTTTTATTAAATTAGATTCGAAATAAAATTAAAATGTTAGTTTTTGGTTATGTTTCTACATTTTTTTTAATTATTATTTTTTAAATTAAAAGATGTTCAATGAAAGATAAATTGACTTCATCGTTATTAATTAATTATAAGTATTTTTCATTCATTGTGAGAATCACCTGATTATATATTTAAAAAAATTTTGTGCACAAGTATCGAGTCACAATATACATATTTTTTAAGTTTGAAGATGTTGAATACAAGATTATTCTATTTCATTGTTATAATCAAAACTTTTTTTTTGTCATTCTTTAAAAAATTTGTTATCAATTGATGCTTTAATAAATATTGTTACTTTTAGGCAAAAAAAGTGTATCTTTTCGTGGTTCTGCCGCAGACCTCTGGTCTTTCTGTGCCTTTTGACAGTCTTGTCACGAGCTTCGCCGCGCGTAGCTTTTGTCTTGGCTTTGCCTCCATTTGCTCATAGCGGCTATAACATTTCTTTGCTATCACACTATGATTCAGAAAAAAAAAGTGGAAAAAAATAATATTTGATCGATGTCTCGACCGATTTTCATGCGGTTTGCGGCATATTACAGCTCAAGGCTTGTATTTTTCGAAAAAAACGACAAGAGAATTTTTTCATTTTGTTTTTTACCCCTTAGACCATAAAAACCACCCCTACTCCACTCAAAATACGGGTGTGGTTGTATTATCACTGGCAAACACCAGATTTGCTCTACTATTCATTTTTTTGGTCACTGAATACGAAAATAGGGGTCATTTGGCAGAGAAATTGGGGTTTCACCCTAAAATTGGCTAAAACTACCTCCGAAAAGGGGGTGTTTTTGCTATTTTTGTATTTCCGTACTTTTAGCATCCCGGATATGCCCATATAGGTTTTTTGGGTCGCTGATCAAGAATTTCGACTTCCTTTTTATAAATAATTAAAATTTCACCCCTCAATTGGCTAAAACTACCCCTGAAAAGGGGGTGTTTGTGTATTTTCTAAAATTTAGCATCCAGGATATGCCCATATAGGTTTTTTGGGTCGCTAATCAAGAATTTCGACTTTTTTTTCATGAGTATTCAATATTTCACCCTTAAAATAGCTAAATCTACCCCTTAAAGGGGTGTTTTTGTTATTTTCGAACTTTGAGACTCCAGAGAATGCCCATATAGGTTTTTTGGGTAGCTAATCAAGAATTTCGACTCCATTTTCATGAGTATTCAATACTTCACCCTTAAGATAGCTAAAACAACCTCTAAAAGGGGTTTTGGGCCGCTATTCAAGAATTCTGACTCATTTTTCATAAATAATTACTATTTTTCCTTAAAATAGTTTAATATACCCCGAAAAGAGGTTTTTTTACTGTTTTCGCACTTTGAGCATCCATATTAGCTCCATTCAAGTTTCTGGGTTGCTGATCAATAAAAATTTGTTATTTCTTATGAAAAATTAATATCTCACCCTATACTTACCTGAAAAATAAATTATTAGAATTAAGGTAAAAATTAATAAAAGACACATTTTAATTTTTTGTTATTTTATAATTCATTCTTAATGAAATCTTTTATAAATGTAAAATGTTGTACAAAAAGTGCTTAACGCTGATATCAAAAACAGGTAATTAAAAATATGTAATTATATTTAAATTTAAATTCGAAATACAAAAAAAAATAGAAAAAAAAGCTAATATGGATGCTCAAATTGCGAAAACAGCAAAAACACCCCTTTTACAGGTTGTTTTAGCTAACTTAAGGGTGAAGTATTGAATACTCATGGAAATGGAGTCGAAATTCTTGATTAGCGACCCAAAAAACCTATATGGGCATATCCTGGATGCTAACAGTACGAAAATACAAAAATAGCAAAAACAACCCCTTTTCGGGGGTAGTTTTAGCCAATTTTAGGGTGAAACCCCAATTTTTCTGCCAAATGACCCCTATTTTCGTGTTCAGTGACCAAAAAAACTAATAGTAGAGCAAATCTGGTGTTTGCCAGTAATAATACAACCACACCCGTATTTTGAGTGGAGTAGGGGTGGTTTTTATGGTCTAAGGGGTAAAAAACAAAATGAAAAAATTCTCTTATCGTTTTTTTCGAAAAATACAAGCCTTAAGCTGTAATATGCCGCAAACCGCATGAAAATCGGTCGAGACATCGATAAAATATTATTTTTTTCTACTTTTTTTTTTCTGAATCACTGTGTATCGCCTTCGCACCTTTACCTCATCGAGTACGAGTGATTTTTTGTTTTAAGAAACGTGGTCCACAAAAGGGCCGATTGGTAAAGTATTCCTTTGTCACGTTACATGATTTTTGCATTCAAAATTTTTCGACAAAAGTTGTAAATTTACTAATATTTGCAAATTGGCGACAAATGTAGTAAATTAACGATTTATTTTATCGTAAAGGCTATTCCCGGATAAGAAGGGGGCTCCGGCCCACGAAACCGATTGCCGTGAAATTTTCAGGGCATACTTTGGGTACCAAAAGAACACCTTTCACCTGTATAGGGACTTCCGAATGCCCTTCCTTACGTCCCTAACCTCAAAAAGTCATTTTTTTAGGTTTTTAGCAAATTTAATAAATTTTCGATAAATTTTACTACATTTAAAGACACGTAAGATGTAGGACTAGTTAAAAGTGACTTTTTCACACATAAAATAACTCACTTAAAATGATAGAACATAATTTTAAAGCTTAAAACAGTTTTTACAAGCTGTTTTATGTCATTTTTTTTCAAAAAAATCCTAAGTTTTTGTTATTTTTCCCTTGTTTTCTCGGAACTGGTGATAGGTACACTCTTAATTTTTTTTCTGGTAACATATTTTAGTTGTACAAGGTCACCTTGAAATTTTCAGACAAAACGGTTTGGTGCAACCTACTTAAAAATCCACTCAAAGTGGAGTTTGCAATTTTCGGTTTTTAACAAATTTTTATTTTATACGATGAAAATGGTAAGTAATTCTGATTTATTATCAATGAAATACTTTTTGATTTATTTCAATTTTATACTTGTTTCAATATATTACACTATTTTTAATATTTTTCATGCTAGACTGAAGAAAATATTTCAAAAATATTTCAATTAAAAACGAAAAAAATGGCATTAATTTTGTTTTAAGTGAGTAATGTTTTATTCTTTCTGTCTGGAATATTTATATAAGTTCAGAGATGGCAGTTTAGAGGGCAAAAAAAGATGAAAGATATGTCGCGTCAATTGTTTCACTGTATGACCGGCTGAATAAAATCGGCTAATTATGATTTCATTCTTTTCTCTATATAATCAGGATTCCTCGTCGATAATTAGGCGCCCTCAATAAATAATCTATAAGTTATATATATTATATATTATATATTATATATTATAAGTTATTATATATTATAAGTTATATATATTATACTTCTATAGGATTATCTAATATAATATTTTCGGAATACAGTGTCTTTCCGAAGGCCCCCGAGAGCGCCCGATTGTGTACGAGCCATCCTGATTATAGAGAAAAGAGAATCGAATAAACTATGACACTATATTGTTTTTCTTATTGCAGCTGACGGTGGTAAAATTCATTAGCAATATTTTAATTCTGTTAAATTAAAAATTCGACTAGGTTTTTGATTATGTTAAAGTTTATTTTTATCTAATATCTCACATGATTACATTTTTCTGAAAAATCATCTGCTCACCTGAAAATACTTATATGCTACAGTATACTCTCGTGAACATGCTATAGAACCTTCTGAGGTACATTCGGAGAACATTCGCGCTGAATATAAATTTAGAAAGTGTGTCAGAATGTACTTCAGAATATTCTATAGAACATTAAATGATTTATTTTTGTTTTTTTTTTAAATAAATAATTAATTAAAAATAAGGATATAAATAAATAGTTTAAGATATTATTTTAAATTAAATATGAATTTTTTTTATTAAAAATTAAAAATGTTTAAGTTTTACATTATTAATATTTTACACATTTTTACGTACATATATAATAAATTTTAACATAAAAAAGTACAAAGATATATTTAATACAGGTATGTATATGTTTGAGTAGCTACACATTAATAATTAAAATTTAACTCTGCTCAACTGGATAAAAGAGTACTCAAATTTTAACTTCTACCATTAGCAGCATTTAATTCGTGGCACACAAAATCAAACCAAATTTCATGATAAGAATATTTTTTTTAATTTACCAATTAACTAAATAATAATTTAGTTTACTACTAAGAATGAAAAATTAATAAAAAAATATATATCCTTATCATTAAAAATTAAATATGACAATTTAAAAAATGCTAAATGGTGATTATAATATTTGAATCCAAAGCTACTACGTTAAACATCTAAATTAATCCAAAAATACTTGTATTTGTAGTATAGAATTTTCTAAGTTTATAATAAAATTATTACAGTATAGTACGATGATGACTCTGGAATGATAGTGCAGACATCTTCGAAGCAAACCAAGTAGATAAAAACCTTTCATAGAGATTATGTGTGTGAATCTTAAAACCATATAATTGAGATTTGCTTCTATAAAAGAATGAAATATTAGTGACAAAGCTTAAATCAAAATTATTAAAGAATATAATTACATGATGCATGATGCAGGACTTTCTTCGAAGCAGATCCTCTGGACAGATCATCCATCGACTTGATGTGGTATTCGTTGGAGCTTTCAAGAAAGGACAAAATATACCACTTATTACTACTATTGTAATTAACCACTATTAAATGGCGTGAAAATTACACAAGAAACCTACAACAAACAAATTGAATAAAATAATTACCACTTGAAAAAATTGATACATTTATATCATAACACTGTATTATGAAACTCATTTCTTAAAACTTGGTTGTAAGCTTTATATGTTGTTAGTTTATTAAATTTAAACAGCATACACAATTAATGCTTATATTATAATATAATAAATAAAAAAATGAATCTTTTTCAAAAACCAGACTAAATTCATGGATAACCTTGTAAAAGCACTTTGCATTGTTTATACATAAAAAACATCAATTTTTTTAAAACTAATTATCTATTTATTTGTAGCCTAATATATTTAAGGTTATGCAAAAATTGAAACAATTACAGTATTAATAGATATTTAAATAGAATACAAAAAGTCTAAAGCAAAAAATACAACTTAAAGAGGTCCAAGAGTTGCACCAAATATATAATAAAAAATGCAACATTGCCATATAGTGCGCACGGACGCAAAAAGCAGAACCTAGCCTAACATGTGCAATGTTTTATTATATTCAGTGAAACTCTTGGTTTCTAAAGTTATATTTTTTGCTTTAAACTTTTTGTATTATTTTAAATATCTATTAAATACTGTAATTGTTTCAATTTTTGCATTTAAATATATTAGGCTAAAAATAAATAGATAATTAGTTTTAACGACGCTCTGGCCTTGAATCTCAAGTCGTTGAGTGATAAAAGAAATAATACACATTTAACTATTTAAATGATACAAATAATACTTTATAAATTCAAAAAATTAATTTTTTAAATAATATTTACAAATTTAATGGTAAATATCTCTTAATTTTACTAATTTACATTTAATGTGTTATTACTTTTTAATCACGTAGTACTTCTGCAAAAAGAACAAATTCAAAACTCAAATTTAAACTTCCGTGTATATATTTATCAAATAAATATAAATATTTTATATTAAACTCATTTTACAAATTATTTTATGGAAAAAAATTTATTTTAAAATAATAAATTATTACTTAATTAATAAATATGAAATTATAAATTAAAGAATAATATTAAATTTGTATTTTTATTTACTATAACATTAGTGCGCGCGCTTTGTATAATAAACAAACAATATGGCGTCCTTGCTGCTAAAACTGCGTTATAAAAATTTCTTCGTTTAATTACACGAAATTTACCACGTATACCTCATATTTGGAAAGTACCAATAAATTCTTTAAGCTTTGAACTTTCAATTTATCACTATCTGCATTCGGGAATTCGCGATTTGATGGTAAAAATAATCAACTTCCTGAATTCTTCCCATAAGACTAATGTAATATTTACTTATCTTTGGACCTTTATATCTCAAAATTATGCACGACTATCGACTATAAGGCCCATACCATTCGATTCTTGAGACTTTCCTCTAATAACCAGTATATGTCTTATTTCGGGAATTCATTGGCCAGAGCGTCCTTCTGTCCAGAGGATCTGCTTCGAAGAAAGTCCTGCATCATGCATCATGTAATTATATTCTTTAATAATTTTGATTTAAGCTTTGTCACTAATATTTCATTCTTTTATAGAGGCAAATCTCAATTATATGGTTTTAAGATTCACACACATAATCTCTATGAAAGGTTTTTATCTACTTGGTTTGCTTCGAAGATGTCTGCACTATCATTCCAGAGTCATCATCGTACTATACTGTAATAATTTTATTATAAACTTAGAAAATTCTATACTACAAATATAAGTATTTTTGGATTAATTTAGATGTTTAACGTAGTAGCTTTGGATTCAAATATTATAATCACCATTTAGCATTTTTTAAATTGTCATATTTAATTTTTAATGATAAGGATATATATTTTTTTATTAATTTTTCATTCTTAGTAGTAAACTAAATTATTATTTAGTTAATTGGTAAATTAAAATAAATATTCTTATCATGAAATTTGGTTTGATTTTGTGTGCCACGAATTAAATGCTGCTAATGGTAGAAGTTAAAATTTGAGTACTCTTTTATCCAGTTGAGCAGAGTTAAATTTTAAGTAATAATGTGTAAAGTTATTCAAACATATACATACCTGTATTAAATATATCTTTGTACTTTTTTATGTTAAAATTTATTATATATGTGGCTCGTTTTCATTTTTTTTGAAAAAATAGCTTTCAAAAAATAAAAATAAAAAATTCCTTTTTTAAAGTCCAAACAAGGCTTTTTAGACTTTTTTCACCAATATTTATTCAGTGTTGCATAAAAATCACCATAACGAACCTTTTACATCAATTTATTACGTTTTTTCATATAATTATAAGGTAAAAACAGGTTAAAACCATTAAAAACCAAAATCGTTACATACGGCCTTAATATATGAATTTTTCTAGGCTTTATGTGTTTTAGAGAACAATAACATATATTTTTGAATAATTCTTACTAAAAAAACGAGTTTTGGAGGTAAATTTTAAAAATATTTAATAATTTTAAAAAAAATGAGGAACGGTAAAGGCAGGAACGGTAAAGGCTTTTTTATAGAAAAATCAAAATAATTCGTAGACAAATGAACAAAAAAACTTTTCCGTTTGGAAAGTAAAGTATTTTTATGATTGAAACTTGCCAAGTTTTTTATATTTTAATTACAACGCTTCTTAATCGGAGATCCATGGGGGTACGGTAAAGGCTTTTGTTTTTGTCCCTTCGTGATTTCTGAACTTAAACTGATTTTGTTTTCCTATTTAACGACCTCTTAAAGTGCTCTCGATGTGAGAATTTATTTTTTATATATTTAAGTTGTCATTTATGTGATTAAAAGGTTTTAAAAATGTTTTTATGAAGAGAAATCAAATTTAATATAAATAAATTACGTATTACGTACACATTTTGTAAAATCGTGTGACACACCTTATCACCCTTGTAATAATTAGTGAAAGTAAGTTTAAATTTTTTCTATATGGAAAAAGTTTAACCTTATGATATATCAATTAACCCCCAAATAAAATTTTTTGAAAATTAATTGATAGGGGTGAGTGACAGACACTCAAAGTATAGGAATCTCCTTTGTGACAGGGAACGGTAAAGGCTTTTTTGCTATATTTTTGTGTTTTATAGTAGTTAAAACATTAAATTATGTTGATTTTTATGGTGTACCATCAAAAACTTATTGAAATTGAAAATTTAAAAAAAAAATTTTTTTTAATTAATGCACCTGGTAGTCGGAAAAGTGCTGTACGTCACTTTTGCAAAAAAAACGATAATGAGCCATGTATGTAAAAATATGTAAAATATTAATAATGTAAAACATAAACATTTTTAATTTTTAATAAAAAAAATTCATATTTAATTTAAAATAATATCTTAAACTATTTATTTATATCCTTATTTTGAATTAATTATTTATTTAAAAAAAAACAAAAATAAATCATTTAATGTTCTATAGAATATTCTGAAGTACATTCTGACACACGTTCTAAATTTATATTCAGCGCGAATGTTCTCCGAATGTACCTCAAAAGGTTCTATAGCATGTTCACGAGAGTATACTGTAGCATATAAGTATTTTCAGGTGAGTGATACTCAAATTAACTGAATAACGCTTTTTCATCGCATTCTCAAAGATCTTTGTTAAGGTTGAACCAGGTGGATAGAAATAGCATTTTTTCAATTTTTAACAATAATGTGAAATATATTTCAAGTTTTTTGATTTTGAAGACATTTTTATAAATAATCTGATTTTAAAAATCTTTGAATTTAATTTAAAGGCATTATTTAGCATCGATTCACTAAAAAAATTTTTTGATTTTCTACGTTTCGCCACGAATAAATTGATTTTTTGAAAAATTTAGGTTGGGCCAAAAATCAAAAAACTTGAAATATATTTCACATTATTGTTAAAAATTGAAATTTTTACTTATTCTTGATTAATTATGTCCCTCAAAAATTAGTGAAATTTCAAGCGCTAATATCTCCGTCAGTAGTCAATAAATTTTCAAAATTATTTTTTTAATTTTAAGGGATACATAACATGATCAATGGCTAAAAATATTAAACATTCTAGAAGTTTCGATCTCCAGAAATTTTTACTAAAAAAATGCTATTTCTATCCATCTGATTCAACCTTAACAAAGATCTTTGAGAATGCGATGAAAAAGCGTTATTCAGTTAATTTGAGTATCAGATGATGTTTCAGAAAAATGTAATCATGTGAGATATTAGATAAAAATAAACTTTAACATAATCAAAAACCTAGTCGAATTTTTAATTTAACAGAATCAAAATATTGCAAATGAATTTTACCACCGTCAGCTCCAATAAGAAAAACAATATAGTAGTGTCATAGTTTATTCGATTCTCTTTTCTCTATAATCAGGATGGTTCGTACAAAATCGAGCGCTCTCGGAGGCCTTCGGAAAGACACTGTATTCCGAAAATATTATATTAGATAATCCTATAGAAGCCGGCTCCATGCATTATTAACGTGAACTTATATATTATTTATTGAGGGCGCCTAATTATCGACGAGGAATCCTGATTATATAGAGAAAAGAATGAAATCATAATTAGCCGATTTTATTCAGCCGGTCATACAGTGAAACAATTGACGCGACATATCTTTCATCTTTTTTTGCCCTCTAAACTGCCATCTCTGAACTTATATAAATATTCCAGACAGATAGAATAAAACATTACTCACTTAAAACAAAATTAATGCCATTTTTTTCGTTTTTAATTGAAATATTTTTGAAATATTTTCTTCAGTCTAGCATGAAAAATATTAAAAATAGTGTAATATATTGAAACAAGTATAAAATTGAAATAAATCAAAAAGTATTTCATTGATAATAAATCAGAATTACTTACCATTTTCATCGTATAAAATAAAAATTTGTTAAAAACCGAAAATTGCAAACTCCACTTTGAGTGGATTTTTAAGTAGGTTGCACCAAACCGTTTTGTCTGAAAATTTCAAGGTGACCTTGTACAACTAAAATATGTTACCAGAAAAAAAATTAAGAGTGTACCTATCACCAGTTCCGAGAAAACAAGGGAAAAATAACAAAAACTTAGGATTTTTTTGAAAAAAAATGACATAAAACAGCTTGTAAAAACTGTTTTAAGCTTTAAAATTATGTTCTATCATTTTAAGTGAGTTATTTTATGTGTGAAAAAGTCACTTTTAACTAGTCCTACATCTTACGTGTCTTTAAATGTAGTAAAATTTATCGAAAATTTATTAAATTTGCTAAAAACCTAAAAAAATGACTTTTTGAGGTTAGGGACGTAAGGAAAGGCATTCGGAAGTCCCTATACAGGTGAAAGGTGTTCTTTTGGTACCCAAAGTATGCCCTGAAAATTTCACGGCAATCGGTTTCGTGGGCCGGAGCCCCCTTCTTATCCGGGAATAGCCTTTTTGACAAAATCGTAAATTTGCAGCTAAGTCGTAATTTTACGATTTTTGTCGAAAAATTGTGAATTTTAATCGAAAATTTGCAACAAACCGTTGGGAAATTACGAGACATATTTTTTCGCCTAAAAACGCATAGCAATGTCCACATTACCCTCCTTTACATAAGTAAAAACAGTTTTTTTTTCTTAAAATATTAATAATTATACGTGCATTTCTACGAGAAAATAAGTTTCATAAGCATCAAAAAAGAAAAAAAAAATTGATAAGGCCGTGACTACCAACTTAATTTTCAGGTAGTTTGACCCTATAGAATGCAAAAAAAAACGTGAACACGAAATCGGCCATGGATGCCAAAAAGATTTTGCCACTTTTATGTGAAAATCTACCCCTAAATTTTCAAAATAACTTTTTAGGTACATAAAATTTTAAACAAATAGATAAAAAATTTTAATTGCCAAGGAAAAACTACTCTAAAAGAAAAAAAATTTTTTCTTTCTACGATGAAATTTAGCCAAGTTATCGTCAATTTCAGATTTTACTCAGATTCGTCTTAAAAGCGATTAAAGCTCTATATTGAAAAAAGTTCACGACTAGCCTGAAAGATCGGATTATACAAAAGTCGTGCATTTCAGATTTTATAGCGAAAAGTGAGCGTTCAACCTATAAGAAGATCGTACTTTTTTTTATTTAAATCTTTCATCTAACTTTTTTAGAATTATTTTATTTATTTATTTATTTATTTAATAAACAGGATCAGAGATCCCAAAATAATCATTACAATATTAATTATATTAATTACATTTTTACAAGAAAAAAAAATTTTTTATAAGCAGAGTAATCAAAAAATATGTTAGTTAAAAAAATATTAAATTCTAAAGATTATGTAATACAAAAGAAAAAGAAAAAAGAAAAATACAAATTTTTAAGTCTATTATAACTAAGTGTAGATTAGTCTAGTATCCCAATTTAATAAAAGTAGTTCAAGTATAATTCAATATCTTGCAAGTAAGACTTCTAACAGTATAAATAGTATCACCAAACACATCAAACAAATCTTTATGCTTATTATAAGTATTACAAATTCTTATTGAGACCGATTTGTTTGAGAATTTATTCAAAAGATAAGGCGTTTCAAAGAAATAATTAAGAGATCTAAGATTACGTTGAGACACACGAAATAGTATATTAAGTATCAAGGGCGTAAAAATTTCGGCAGTAGCGTGAGCACTAGCACGAGTGCTCGGCGAAGCCGGGCACGAGTGATATGTGTTCACGCTCGTGTCTAAAGTATTTCGCCCATGGTGCTTACACTATTTTTAGCCCACCTAGGCGTAGAACGAGTTCAGAAAATTCTTTACACACGAGTTTTACGCCCGGGAGGGCAAAAAAGCAAATTGCCAAATTGGCAATATAGATTCAGAGTCAATAAAATTATTAACAATTTTACTAAGATAGGTTAGGTCAGTTTTCTTTATAGCACTAGTAATTGTGGCAATATCTAATTATTTTATAAAATTTGTCTGTTATTTTAAGGAAAGCTTGTCTTTTTGGTCCCTAGAAACAAGCAATCAATTTCGTTTTTTAAAATCAGTCAGCCTCTTCGAGATATTTATTAACGTGTCTCCCATTAAAATACATGGAAAGAAACAACGAGAAATGTTTTTTTGTAATATTCATTCAAATGCCTGCTTTATCATAAAGAGGACTGGTTATGGCCAACGTGGCAAAATGCCTTCATTGTCTGAAAAAATCGCGTTTGAAATTGAAAAATTAACGTTTTTAAAAAATTCTCAATATATTAAATTATTTATATATTATCATTTATTTAAATTGGATGCAAAAAAATACTTTTTTCGTTGGTTTGGTGCTTGGTCAAACTAAAATTGTGAAGCAAAATAAGAAAAACCGTTACCAAATGGTTTCTTCCATGTATTTCAAATGGGAGATATATTGATAAATATCTCAAATAGGATGACTAATTTTAAAAAATGGGTTTGATAATATTTCTGGGTACCCAAAAAGCAGCCTTGCCTGAAAATATCAGCCTGATCCGAGCAGGGCAAAGTATGGCTTATTTTCACCTCCCCCTAGACACGTTTTATTAAATAACTCGAAAGAAGCTAGATGAAAGATTTAAATCCAAAAAAGTACGATCTTCTTATAGGCTAAACTTTTTCGCTATAAAATCCAAAGTTCCCAATTTTTGTATAATACGATCTTTCAGAATAGCCGTGAGCCTGTTTCTGAACTTTAAACATGTATTATCGCGTGATCTTCATCGTAAAATATAAATTTTTTTTTTTTAACGACTAATTTTTCCCGGAGTATTCTTAATGAAAGAAATCATTTTTATTTACAAAATTTTAATTTTTAGGTCAGAAACCTTTCAAAACTGTAATTAGCAAAATTTATTTAACACAGATTTTCATTGGTTTTTAACGTAAAAGTTGAAATGTGATAAAAAAAATGTTTTTTTTTTTAAGAAATCGAAATTGAAGAAAACTCAAGGAAAAAGTAAACGATTAAAAAAAAAATTAGTATTTTAATATAATAATCAAGCAAATAAGTTTTCCCCACAAAGGATGCCAGAAATGAATGATAATGAGTGTATTAAAGATGTTGAATGTTGGGCTAATTTAGGAAACTTAATAAATTATATGCATTTTATATACATATAATCTAATGTTTATTGGAGATGCGAACTTGTCGGCATCTCAGCGGACACTGCCAAACGTATATACTAGTAAAAGAAAAGAACGCTCTACAAATATACACACTATATACATATTTATAAACCAGACACTTTTCAATATCTTTTTTAAGACGAATTTGACTAAAATCTTAAATTGACGATAACTTGGCTAATAAAATTTTATTTACCTAAAAAGTTGTTTTAAAAATATAGCGTAGCTCAGATACGAAAAATAAGGGGTTTCACATAAAAGTGGCAAAATCTTTTTGGCATCCATAGTCGATTTCGTGTTCACGTTTTTTTTTTGCATTCTATAGGGTCAAACTACTAGAAACTTAAGGTGGTAGTCGCGGCCTTATCAATTTTTTTCATTTTTGGTGCTCATAAAACGTATTTTCTCATAGAAATACACATATAATTATTAATATTCTAAGAATAAAAAATGTTCTTAGTTATGTAAAAAAAGGGTAATGTAGATATTACTGTGCGTTTTTAGGCGCAAAAATATGTATTGTAAATTCACAACTTTTTATCATAAATTTTCGATACTAACATGGCTTAAGTAATTAGTAATAAAAGATAGTAATAAAAGATTGCTAGCATGATCTAAGTAATTAGGTCTTGTTAGTTATCTTTTATGTGTGAGAAGTGGGGGTAAAAATAAAAAGAATCAAATAGAATTAATACATTTATTTATAAAATTACATTATTTTTTTGTTTTTTTATACTTTCAGATTTATTTTGTACTTTCTTAACTTTTGATTTGACTTGAGTTTCTGATTTGCCTTCATTTCATTCTTGAATTATTCTGTAGAAACCGTATGAGATGAATATCATTTCTTTTTCAATAGGTGTTGTACAATTTTCTATAATTTTTTTCTCTACATCATCAGATAAATCATTTGTATTCAATAGTGAAAGTAATTTTTCATAAGCTTCTTTGGCTTCTGGAATTCTTCTACTTATTTGATCGTAATAGTATTCGATAGTTGATTATGCTTTTTGTAGCTTAGCTGACGCAGGTAACAGAGCTATTTTGCAACTTTCTTAAGTGAATCTAACACTACCATTAAAACCAATTAGAGTTTTTGTAATTTTTATTTCTCCATCTAATTCTGACAAGATTTTGTTTGGACCTACACCCATAGATAATCCTTCATCAACATAATCATCTATATTTATTGAGCAAAATTGCTGTAAAGCTTTTAATGAAAATATGATCTCATTATCCTTTAAATTGATTAGTGTTATTAAAAAATGACAAAAAAAAAGTATGATGGGGTGTCTTCTACACTAAATAATGTCTACGAATTTCCTATCCGGATCTTCTATCCAGCTAGTTTAAGCGTTTGCTGTCAATATTTTCATATTTTCAATATTGTCTTGATTTTTATAATGGATTTCCTTAAAATTATGACCCTGAAAAATGACAAAATACGATTTTTCTCATGCAAGACGTGGTCGAATTTCTAGGGAAAAAATATACAAGATCTTCTTGTAAAAAATATTCAGAAAAACATATTTTGAAAACTAATAACCTTTTTTAATGGAATCCCTTGAAATTGGAACCCTGAAACACGACAAAAATCGATTTTTCTCATATAAGAGGTCGTCAAAAGCTAAAATAAATAGTTTCTTTGGATTTCTGGGGAAAAATACAAGACATTCTTTTATAAGTAATATTCAGAAAAACTTATTTTGAAAACTGCTAACTATTTATAATAGATTTCCTTGAAATTGGGACCCTAAAAATGAATAAATTCGATTTTTCTCCTATAAAACGTGGTCAAAAGCTAAAATAAATGGTTTCATCAAATTCCTGGGGAAAAAATAGACAAGTCCTTCTTGAAAGAATTATACAGAAAAGTTTATTCAGAAAACTACACAATTTTTAAAATTGTTTTCCTTGAATTTCAGACTTTAAAAAGTAACGAAAATCGATTTTTATCCTATAAAACTAAAATAAATGGTTTCATCGGATTCCTGAGGAAAAAATACTGAACATAATGTAAAACATAATATAAAACAGTATTTAAATCTACTAGAAAAATTTTAAGAAAAAAAGTTTTAAGAAAATCCCAATTTTCAGGAGACCAAAAAAAAACTTTCGAGAGCTATCGTGGGCTCAAAAATCGATGTTTTGGTCTAAATCCAACGAAAAACTTATTTCTTTTACTTATATTTTCGAGTTCTGCAGGCGCGTTAGGAATTCCGGATACTTCGAGAAAAAAAAAGCCAGTCTTATAAAAAAATTCAAATTATCATTATTCAAATTATGAAAATATTGACATCAAACGCTTAAAGTAGCTGGATAGAAGGTCCGGATAGAAAATTCGTAGAAATTTTTTAGTGTAGTAAAGACCCCAATATACAGTTTTTTTTGTCATTTTGATCGCATAATAAAACGCTTCCAGGTCACCGTGGATTTTTAATGATATAGAATTGGAGAGCCAGAAGAGTTGTTATAAATTTTATTCAAGAGGAAGACATAAATATGTTGAAAGTTTTTACTTGTGTCAATCTTATTTTGCAATTCCAAAACAATATGTTAGAGATAATGTGAATTTTCTAATCATTTTTAAACAAGATGATTCCAATACAAAGCATATTTATAAAAATCATGTGAATACTGATATGAAATTCAATAAGTTTAAGGAATTATGTGACAAATGCTGGAAAGATAAATTCGGATTTATTGTTATAGATAAAGAAAGTGATGTTAATAATGGACGTTAAAGAAAAGGCTTGAATGAATTTTTTATAATTAACTAGAATAAAGAAAAATAATTTAGTCTAATATGAGCTCTCGAAGAGTAAAGATGGATAAATAACAAACGATCCCAATAAAAAAAGAATTGCTTGAACGAATTTTAAATGATAGAGAATCTATAAAGCACAAGAATTTAGCTCTAAAATTGGGAAGAGAAAGTGCTGAACAAATGATAACTAAATAATAACTTTATAACTAAACCATTGAAAAAAATAGACAAATTCACAGAAAATTTTTCTATTTTTTACAATTGGCAAGTAGTACCTTTTTCAAAAAAGAGAAAACTAGAAAAATCAACTTTTGGTTTCAAAACTGTTAACGAGACTGATGAAGAAAATTTGGATGACAAAGATGAAGAAAATGATAGCTTTTCAAATGATATGGTTTCTATTGATAATGACGATACGCCATCAATTAATAAAACATTAAAAACAAATGATTCAAAAAAGAAAAAAGAATTAAATAAACTAAACCAATTAAATAATCCGTTGATAGGTGATTATTTAAGTAAGTTTAAAAATATTTCAAATATTTGAATTATATTGTGAAGGCATTACAAGCAACAGGAACTGGGATACCGTTATTACCTAAATACATGAGAACTAACAATATTCAATTACAGTATACTCATTTGGGCTATCCAAATGAGTTAGTTGATCGCTTGAGAATTCTAGTAGCAGAAAGGCAAGCTGCAAATAATAATCATGATAATGAAATTCACTCAATGATAGAAAAACTGCGTGAAGCAGAAATTATATATTAGAGTATTATTTAAAAATTTCCCCATTATAAATGTGTCCGTCGATGTATTTGGACGTGTTTTAAATAGAAAAAAACGTGTACGTGGATCTTAACGCTTTTTTGTTTTCTTTTTCAGTTACTACTTTATGAAACTTAGATCTAATTGAATACTGATCGCGATGTATTTCTAACAAATTAAGCAAACAAGTTTTATAGTCATCAATTTCAATTGTATTTTTTTACAACATTTGATCTTACACCTTTAACTTTTTTAATAGTTTTTTGTTTATCAATTAATATTACATACATTTTACTTCTTAAACCTACAAACTCTAAAATTATACTTCCATTCACTTCATCTTTCATTAAGCCTACGATCTTTTTATTATAATGACTAATATCGTATGGATTTGGAAGTGGATAGTCAGAGGTATCGAATTCATCAATATTGGCTATCATCACTTCATGCACATCATCATGTATTATTTCATAGATTAAACTATCTGTAAATATAAATAAAAAATAAATATAAATATAAAGATTAATGTAAATATAATCTTACATGTATCTGTGTACAAAAGTTTAAATTTATTTTCCGGGAATATTTTCATCATAAACTCATAATGAAATCTGTATAAGACAATTTTTGACAAATCTAATACACAGAGTCCAATACAAATGGGTTTATTTAAATAAAGTTTTGTTTTCTCTATTTCTATAACTGCAAAATTTTCATTAAAAACTGTCAAGCTGTGGAAATGTGGTTTGGGTATTAAGCCTTCAGCTCTAAATTGCCCACGCCATATTGTAACTAGAGATACATCAAGCCTCCGTCTTGGATCCTCCATTGTTTTTCCTTTTAATAACTATTAAATGTATAAAATTATCAAATAATTATTAATGATTTATATTTACCTTAAATAGAGTTATTCATCAGGTTAGGAAGAGTTTTTCCAAGTAGACTCTTTTCTTTTCTTGCTATTTAAGTCGATACATTTCTTAAACCATTTAGATTGCTTAAACTTGAGAGCGCAATGAATTTCCTTAAGTATTAATTCATTTTCAATTGCCTACTTCAGATATGCTTTATGTATAACATATTTTTCCTTTTTGTGTAATGTAGTTAAAAGCTTTTTTTCCTTGGATCCTGATGGTTTTTCATGGATTGGACAGAATGGTAAATCATTGTGTATATCACTATCTCTGGATATTCCAAGTGAACTTCTAATATATATCCAACCTCGGAATTTTCATAAACGAAATAATCTGTATCTTTTAAGGCAGTAATCCATTCAAATCCTCCATAAAGAAGACTCTGCGCTATCCCAAATTCATAGAGATTGTTCACATCATAGTACATTATAAATTTGCTTTCTTTACCTTGTTCATAATTTTCCATATACTTGTTATTAGTCTTGGCATACCTGTTACAGGATTTGGAATTCCTCCATGAATTCCTTTTTCGATAAATATGATCATATCTATATCATCCATCAATTCAACTTTTGTATACTTGAGCATACAATCCCAAGAATACCCTGTATTCGTATAATAATGAGCAGGATCAGGTCCATATGATTCTAAGCAGTTATCTCTGAAGTTTTCAAAAATTTCAGAAAGTAGTAAGACATCAACTTTTAAATAGTAATGCAAGTAATCTCCCAGATTTTTGATGTCATTAAATGAATACCATACATTTACAGCGTGTTGATAATCTTCAGAACTTACATTAGAGCCTATTAAAGTACTGTAGAAATTTTCAATTGGTGAATGTTGAGTGTCTTCTAATTTTTCTAGTGAATCAAAGTATTCATAAAGGAAAATTTCTTTTCTACGCAATAACTTGAACTGATATCCAGATAAATCAGTGAGTTCTTTTTTCAAAATTTTTAAATTGTCATCAGGGAGATATGATGAGAGCTTGTCTAAAGATAAGCTCATGAATTTTAGTGAATCGGTAAATTTTAAATTGATTTTCTTATTGTTAACGTTAAGTTTTCGTTAAAGAAATATATTTTTCTTTCGTTGATGGTAGTAAGCTTACATGACCATCAATGGCACAAGCTATTTCTTCAATTAACCCATTAAGGCCCAAGCGTACATAGCTGGACTTTTGATTACCAAACTGTTAAAAAACCTTTTTTTTTATTCTAAAAAGTTTTCTAGGGGTAAAAACGATTGCTTGTTTCAATTTTTTCATTAGTTTTTACGTACAACCCTTCCAAAAGGGGTAAAAATAGGGTTAAACATGAATTTTTGGCTTTTTTTAATTTGCTCTGGACTTTTAGCTATAAAACCTTTATAAATTACTCTTATTATTACCAAGACCTTTTTTTACAGTTAAAAGTGTAATGCGTATGTGGATTGACCATAATTTTTAAATTCTAACGCTTTAGAGGGTGGCTAACCTTATGCATAAATAAAGAAATTTTTTGATTTTGTATTTTTGACTTTTTTACCCTTTATATAGAGGTAGCCACCCCCTAAAGGTTTAGAATTTAAAAATTATGGTTAGTCCACATGCGCATTACACTTTTAACTGTAAAAAGTGGTCTAGGTAATAATAAGAGTAATTTATAAAGGTTTTATAGCTAAAAGTCCAGAGCAAATTAAAAAAAGCCAAAAATTCGTGTTTAACCCTATTTTTACCCCTTTTGGAGGGGTTGTACGTAAAAACTAATGAAAAAATTGAAACAAGCAATCGTTTTTACCCCTAGAAAACTTTTTAGAATAAAAAAAAATGATTTTTAACAGTTTGGTAATCAAAAGTCCAGCTATGTACGCTTGGGCCTTAATGGGTTAAAAAGTTACTGTCATACTCTGCAAAATAAAATTTTTGATTAAGCATTTTTTAAATTTTCAATTTTTTTTTTTTTTAAAGTTACTTGTCAAATTATGAAATATTACACTATTTTTTCTGCTATCTGTATATTTCTGGTTTCATTCCGAGTGTGCTGCCCTCTATATAAATAACAATAAATAAATAAAAAAATAAAAAAAATTTTAATTAAAAAAATTAGTTTTTACCTGTTAAATGGCTGTGATCGAAAACTTTACGTCTAGTTTGATCATTTTTTTTAAAAGGACCCTCTTCACAAATATGACAAATTTTTGCTTCTGGATGCTTTTTCATTGTTTCACTATCCAATGGTTCTTGACTTAAAATTTTGAACTGAGCTTTTAGTCCAGTTTCAAACAACTAATTTTAAATAGATTTTTGCATACTGCGCATGAAAAAAATTGTTTAAATATAAAAAATAAAATCGTTAAACAAAAGTACACTCCTGACCTGGTGGAGTAACCGGATACTATACTACTTATATATGCTTTTTTACGTACTTAACGTTTGAAATGGTTAAATTTTTCATTATTGGACATCCATAAGTACGTAAAAAGATTTTTAGCTAAAAATTTTGTCGGAGATGGGAGATATTAGTCTCCGACCGAAGCTATAATGCATGGTGGTGTACCCGGGTACTGTACTACTTATTCATGCTTTTTTTACGTACTAAACGTTTGAAATGTTTAAATTTTTCATTATTGGACATTCATAAGTACGTAAAAAAATTTTTAGCTAAAAATTTTGTCGGAGATGGGAAATATTAGCCTCAGACCGAAGCTATAATGCATGTTCGTAAAATATTTAGCGGCAAAAAGTAATTATGTAAATTCTCCAATTTGGGAAGAGCTGCAGCAATGAGCCTAAGTAGACATCATTGTTAGATCTTCATAAGTATGTAAAAAAATTTTTGGCTAAAAATTTTGTCGGAGATAGGATAGGACCTAAGCCATAATGCATACCATTATTATATTTAAAGGCCAGAAGTAGTCATGTAAATTCTGAAATTTGGGAAGAGCTGCAGCAATGAACCTAAGTAGACATCATTGTTGGACCTTCATAAGTATGTAAAAAAATATTTAGCCAAAAATTTTGTCCAAGATAGGAGATATTTGTCATAGTCCATTTTAAAAATACACATGTACGTCTTACCAAAATGCTTATAACTTCCAAACCATATTATTTATGTACATGAAATTCTGAATGATGTTAGCAGAATATATTTGTAACTATTATTAATTTTCCTACTTTATGTTTTTGCAACTGTTCTTTTATTATAATGAAAAAATGCGCGCACGCCAAAATTACGCGTCTCTTTTCATGTTACGTTTCCCCTTCTTATACTTCAAATTTCAAGGTAAAATTATTAAACTATATTTTAGAATGGCAATAATAACATTTCAATTTAAATTCTTACTACAAAAATAAAATATTTTAACTTAAAAGACATTTATTAAATAAATAAATGCAGAGTAGTACTCGGGTACTCCACCGGGTAGTAGTATAGGAAAAGTCTACTGGGTACATAAGGGTTAAAAGAGCTTTTATAAGGAAATATTTTTTAATTTAATCAAGAAGTTAATTAAAAAATAATAAATTAGCACTACGAGGTTTCAAGTTGTTATTCAAGTGAAAAAGGATATTGGATGTTAAAGTTTATTGATGTTTTTTATCTAAAGTGGATAGATCATTGTTTTTTATAATTTACTCTTTAAAACTGTATGTAAATAATTCAAAAATATTATTATTATGGTCAAAAGTTTTGAATTTCAAAAAGTGATTTTCACGAGTTGTGCTTATTTAATAAAAAAATTATTTGCAAAGCAAAACATTATATTTACAAGCAAGCAAATAATTAATGAGTGCCAAAAAAAAAATATTTAAAAAAATAATAAATTATTCAAAAAATTTAAAAGTTAAAAAAAAAGTGTATTATAAAAAAAAGAGAAAATCGTCATATTTGAAGAGGAGATATAATATTTTCATATCAGCGTGTTTCTCTCTCACACACAAATTCTCAGCTATATAAGGGTCATGCGCACGCATCTTCTTAAGTAGACACCAGCAAACTTCATTTACCGCATATTCTTTTTATTGGGGAAGCCGAAGCACGCAATCAAGTTTTGTCTCTCTCGCTCTTCGCTCTTACTCACTTATAGCAACGACGACATCTCCAGTAACCGGCATCACGTCATCATATCTCTTCCTTTTGGCATCACGACTACAACTACATACGCGACGGCGCACTGGTCGCGACGCGTGCTCCAATCATATTCATTGTCTGCAACGTGGCTGAATATTTCTCTACTGCTGGTATTTCTTTTAAACTTAAGTTACGTTTTCATTTTTATTTATTTATTTATTTTTGATTATTTTTTTTTATAATAATAATAAAAATTAAGCTCTTTTTTCTGTACACTTTTTGTGATAATTCTATTCTTTTTAATTTCTTAAATTTTTTTTAGCAAATAAATTCAATAATCAATATAAAGTTAATCTTAAAATCAAAATTTTAATTAATTATTATTTATATCTTGGTAATACATATTACTAATACATATTAATAATACATATTAATAATACATATTACTAATTAACTTGATGTTACCTAGGTCTCTAAATTAAATGCTAGACATCAAGAGGTCTATCATAAATTGTAGCTATTCGGGCTGTCTTGTCAATCAGAGGGAGTACCTGGGCATCCTTTGCAGATCTCATCAATCAAGATATAATTTTCTTTATCATGAGGACTATGTTTTAAAATATGTTAAATTTTTATTATTTTTTATTTTTACTCTTTTACTTAAATGTAAGTCATAATGTTTAATTTAAAAATCTATAATGTGTATCATTGTTCTCGGGAAGATGTAACCCATTAACGCCTGAAATCGACTTTTGCCGTATCTGTACTTTGGTAGCCAAAGTACAGATACTATCAAAGTATAGATCGCTACGCGTATCTCGGCGAATTTTTTTCTAATTAACATGAAAATTGGTGTACTACTATTTTTGAGTATGCTCTTTCAGAATCTGCCAAAAAAATTTCGAAAAATTATGTTTTTCATGCAGATTTCCAAGAAATAAAAAAAAAATGACGTTTTTTTTAAAGATTTTTTTTAAAAAACATGAGTTTTTGACCTGAAAAAATTTTCGTAGTTTATTGCAATAGTAAAAAAGAGTGCAATTTTTGATCAATCTTTCCGTCTACAACCTGCAGAAAAAAAAATTTTACCGTTTTCGGGCAAAAATTTGATCCCAAAAAAGTGCATTTTTCCAAAAAATGAAAGTTACTCTAGTCAATATACGGGTTTGGTTTTATTGTCACTAGGCCTCTCAAGATTCAGTTTAGTAGGGTTTTTTGGGTCGCTGATCACGAATATTGAGGTATTTTTATAAAAAATCGGGGTTTCACCCTTAAATAAGAAAAAACTACCCCCAAAAAAGGGGATTTTTGCTACTTTTGCTCTGGCTCTTATCAGATTTGGTCTAGAGGGGTTTTTTTGGGTCGCTGATCACGAATATTGAGATAATTTTTATAAAAAATCTGTCCTTACTCTTCAATAAGCAAAAACTACCCCTACAAAGGGGTAGTTTTTATTCTTTTGCTCTGGCTCTTATCAGATTTGGTCTAGAGGGGTTTTTTGGGTCGCTGATCACGAATATTGAGATAATGTTCATAAAAACTTGTAGCGTCACCCTTAAATCAGCAAAAACTACCCCTGAAGGGGTATTATCGCGGCATTTGCTCTGGCTCTCATCAGATTTGGTCTAGTAGGATTTTTTACAGGTCTTTAGCCAATGATGCGCTTCAAAATCATTATTGCCCGATTCTCACCACGAGGAGGTAGACGTTTATCAAGAATCATCTAGTTTTTTTTTTTTTTTTTTTTTATAAGGGTGAAGCTCCGATTCCTCATAAAAATACCTCAATATTCGTGATCAGCGACCTAGAAAACCCCTCTAGACCAAATCTGATAAGAGCCAGAGGAAAAGTATAAAAACTACCCCTTTGTAGGGGTAGTTTTTGCTTATTTAAGAGGGAAACCCCGATTTATTATAAAAAATACCTCAATATTCGTCATCAGCGACCCAAAAAACCCCTCTAGACCAAATCTGATAAGAGCCAGAGCAAAAGAATAAAAACTACCCCTTTGTAGGGGTAGTTTTTGCTTATTGAAGAGTAAGGACAGATTTTTTATAAAAATTATCTCAATATTCGGGATCAGCGACCCAAAAAAACCCCTCTAGACCAAATCTGATAAGAGCCAGAGCAAAAGTAGCAAAAATACCCCTTTTTGGGGGTAGTTTTTTCTTATTTAAGGGTGAAACCCCAATTTTTTATAAAAAATACCTCAATATTCGTGATCAGCGACCCAAAAAACCCTACTAAACTGAATCTTGAGAGGCCTAGTGACAATAAAACCAAACCCGTATATTGACTAGAGTAACTTTCATTTTTTGGAAAAATGCACTTTTTTGGGATCAAATTTTTGCCCGAAAACGGTAAAATTTTTTTTTCTGCAGGTTGTAGACGGAAAGATTGATCAAAAATTGCACTCTTTTTTACTATTGCAATAAACTACGAAAATTTTTTCAGGTCGAAAACTCATGTTTTTTAAAAAAAATCTTTAAAAAAAACGTCATTTTTTTTTTTATTTCTTGGAAATCTGCATGAAAAACATAATTTTTCGAATTTTTTTTGGCAGATTCTGAAAGAGCATACTCAAAAATAGTGGTACACCAATTTTTATGTTAATTAGAAAAAAATTCGCCGAGATACGCGTAGCCAAAGTACAGATACGGCAAAAGTCGATTTCAGGCGTTAATGGGTTAACTTTCTTAGCTTAAATTTTGACATTTATTATATAGTTAAATATTCTTAAATTTTCTATAAATATTGTAAAAAACTTAGTAAATTTTGTCATAAAAAAAATTTATCTAAATTCTTGAATTTAAAATGATAATTCATTACAATAATTTTTTCTTATAATTACAATTATTTTTTTTGACATTTCGTACAAATCGCAATAATCCAAATTGCAAGTATTGTGTTCAAGATAGGAGAGTGGTAGATATCAAAACTTGTAAATTTTTATATTTTTTCTTAACATTTTGCGATTAAACTCAATAATCCGTATTCTAATAGGAGATTAGCAAATGTTAATCTTGTAAATTCTTAAAAAACTCACCGGCATTTCTCGACTAAAAACTCATGAATCCATAATCTAATAAAAGATAGGAGAGAGGGGGATGTCAAGCAAAAATTGCATTTGATTCTATGTACTACTACACATGACAAAATTTTCTCAAGTTTTATAATTCAAAACCACATAATCTTAAATCCTAAATATAATTATTATTTAATTTTCACACTAAAACTTTGTTCAATAATTCTTGCTATAATTTTTTATACTATAATTTTATAATTTTATCTCAATCTTTAATTTAATAATTTTTCACCTGTGATGTAAAATTAAGTGGGGAGGAATACTGAACCACATTTTATAAACACTAAGATGAGATTAAATTGTAAAAATAATTTCAAATTAAATTCAAATCATTTAATGAGGTAAATTACTTTTAATTCCAGTTTATGAAGGTTAGACTGAGTTTCCCAAAAACAAATAAAATTATATTAGCTGATTAGTTATAAGTCATAATTCTTTAACTTAGTCCTCAAATGGTTTCTTAAATCTATACTTGTATTGTTAATCACAAATGATAGTTCTAAATATTCTTATTGATTCCTAGGATCGTTTTGATAGGCAATAGTTATTGATAATCATCTTAATTGCAAATCAATATTATATGTTCATTCTTATTATTAAATCATTTTCATTGTATACTCATTTTCTAAAAATATTTAAATATCTTCATATTAGTATTGTATTCTTTTATTCTAAATTGTTAAAATACAAATCTTATAGATTTATTATATAATTATGTATATAAATTATTAAACTTTTTAAAAACACATAATAATACAGTAAAGAATATTTTAATACTTAAAATCTTTTTTATTTTAAAACACTTATTTTTTACCTTGATGAAAAATTAAGCCGGGAGAATGTTCCGTACTGTAAATTTTTGTAAATGTACCTTTATTGTAATATAATATGTATACACGCATTAATGTATATATTAGATAGAAAGAGATGGCTAATATTAAGTTCTACCTGCCATTGGACAGTACGCACTCAGCCGTATACCAGTACACACGTTTAATAAATCATAGTAAATTATTCACACAGTTTGTATATTATTACATCCATTCGCATCCAATCCGATATTCCACTAATTAACCTACACTGGGAATGAATTGGTTGCGCGAGAAGACAAATCGCATGCGTCTCGCCCCACTAATATTTATGTAGCTCGCGAGCAAAATTTTCGGCTTCCGAGATGCCATAAATATTTGCTCTCGAGACGAAGCACGCGCAGTTGCCTCGCGCAACTCTTCCTATACATATTTTAAGCATATACTATATGTATTTCTGTAGTTTGTTATTGTATTATATTTATTATTTTATTATTTCTTTTAAAAAAAATAAAAATATTTTTGTGTTAATTATAAACTTATTATTTTAAACTTTAAACAAGACCCTTTTTACTAAAAATGTTTTTGTTAAGTATTTAGATAAATAAATTATTTATGTAATAAATAATAGTTTTTTAAAGTAGTAATCTAAGACTTTTTTTTTTTTTTTTTTTTTTCAGAGCTTCTTTGACTAGCCTAATAAAATTTAATCGAATTTTGTAGGTGTGTAGGCCTCGGGAGCAGATGTCTGGGTGGATGTCGCATTCTTTCTTGCAATGCAAATCGAATGCTGAAACGGCACGAGCTGTTTTTTACCTGGTGATCCATTGTAGAGGTAACTTATTACCTTTCTTTTATGTGCATCGCTGGGATCTTAGCCAATTGCTAAAAATGGCCTATGAGGACCCTGTTAATACGACGGGTAAAATATCGTATTATGTCAGCAGACATCTAATCCGCAGGACTTGCAACGATCACCCCCCTGTCTTGCACTCAGGGTGAAGATTGCTGTGGGTCTGAATCCCCGGTCCTATTATCTCACCACTTTTTCCCATTTCATTACAGGTACACTAATTACAATAGTTCTTTACAGGTTTTTTCTTTTTTCCAGGTTATCACATCGCACAGAGGGTACCCTTACCCGCATTCATCCAAGGGCGCTTAGTCCAGCGACACAGGCTATTTTAACAATAAATATGCAAAATGATAAAACATGTATACCTCAGGTTGATAACTCACTTCAAGGAGTGATGAATTCAACTGTCGGTTCCGATCGGGTGAAAGCCCCGGTGGCCGGCACCGGTCCCATGGATTCTGAGGGGGGCCAAAAATTTTGCATGGAGACGGATTTAACACCATTTTCCGTCCAGGGGGGACTTCAGGGGGAAGTCCAAGACATCGTTATGCTTGAACATATTCAGCATCCACTAACTGCGCTAGGTGCAGGGAATACTGAAGAACCAAGTTATGCGGACAACCTCAAATATCTGCAGAACTTAGCATATGGCACTGGTAGTCTTGACACAGACCAGGCCTTTGATCAAGCAGTGGTCGAAAAACCCAATGCCTTCCTTCACCACATCTCTGTTTTGAAGGACGCTATACAGGCTTTGGAAAAACACCACAAGGATATGAAGGAAGCCCATGACAGCATGTCACAACACTGTACAACAAAACAGAAAAATTGCGGCATGCCAATTAAGAATGGAGTAAGCCTCTTCGGTAATGTGCTCGCCCAACTTGAGCTAATAACGAAGAGACTCAATGCATAAACGCATGATATGGAGTCTGCTCTTAAAAAAGCAGCAAATAAGCAGCAGGCAAAGAGGGTCCGATCGCCTTCCTCTGGAGATAATTCCCCAGAGTCAAACCAAGCGAGGAAAAGAATTCCTTTAAACCTTAGCAACTCTAGCAATACAGCTAAATCTGAGGAGGAGCAGCAGAACAGCGCTCAGCTCCAGGAAGAGGAAAGAAGGAAAATGCTGCTTCAAGAAAACCAAAAGAAGGAGCAAGAGCAGAGGAAGAAGGAGAAAGCGCGCCTGGAACAGGAGGAAAAAGAGCGGCGACAAAAAGAGAAACTGTTTCAGAAACAAAAGAAGAAAGAAAGTCTGCTACAACTACTTCAAAAGCAGAAGCCGAAGCAGAATAAAGTGAAGCAGCCACCAAAAGAGAATCAACCTGCGGGGGGAGAACCTCCCAATAAGGAAGATGACTCAAAGGTGGTACCTAGCAACAGCAAGGTGGACGGCCCACAGGATAGCTCCGGGATCTCCTCCAACAGCAATGGAGATAGGGGCGCCCCTAGGCATAGATCCACAAAGGAAAAGAAGCAGCAGAAGAAACTTAAAAGGCTGCAGCTTAAGCAGGGAAATAACCCTCCCGAAAAGACGGATCAGCCAACTAAGCTAACGCAAGTGGCTGACGGAAAAGAGCAACAAAGGCAGTCGCAACCCCCGAAGCTACCAGAAAACTGGCAGACTATGGGGAAAGGGAAGAATAAACCCAGAGCCAAGAAGACCCAACAGGCAAAGGAACCTGCCAATAAGGATAAAGTTCCTTCCAAGATGGGAAGGCGCAGGTTTAGAAAAAGGAAGGAAGCCTTCCAGATTACCCCAGCGGCGGGTAAAACTTACGAGGAAACGCTTCTCGATTTAAAGAGAAACGTTAACCTCAAAGAATCTGGCACGAAGGTCCACCGCATCAGAAAAACTCAAAATGGCAGTGTCCTCATTGAGTTGGAGGCCATTGAGGACCGCCAAAAGCTGAGAGATGCAGTGGAGTCGGTAACGGGCCCTGAATCGAATGTTCGTGATCTGATTCCAATGCTCAAGCTTGAAGTTCGAGACTTGGATGGAGTCACGAAGGAGCAGGAGATACAGGAGGCCGTTGCCAAGGCTATTGGCATGGAAAATGGTGACCTACTTGAAGTCATCATTTTCAAAACGAAAGGGACAACCAGCCATATGGCCGTTGTTGACCTCCTGGAAGCAGACGCTCTACGCCTGGCTAAAAAGGGCAAAATCCAGATTGGCTGGGTGTCGAGTAGAGTGCGCCTTCGTGCAGACGTAAGGCGTTGCTACAAATGTCTGGGCTATGGCCATAGCCAGTATGTCTGCAAAGGCCTAGACAGAAGTAAGGCGTGTCTCAAGTGTGGCGAAGATGGCCATAAGAGAACAGAGTGCAGCAAGGAAAAGCCCGAGTGCTTCCTCTGCAAGACCAGAAAGGATAAGTGCTCCACGGAGCACTATCCTGGACAGGGAAACTGCCCCAGTTACCGGGAGGCTCTGACTGTGGCGAGAAACAGGTGTCATCGGAAATGATTCAGGTTCTCCAAGGAAACATGAGACACGCTCGGGAAGCTGGTGCATTGTTGGATCAGATTGCTCGCGAAGAGGATTCAAACATCCTCTTACTAAGCGAGCAATCTTACAACATGAACCACAAGTACTGGCTTTCCGATGACACCGACTGCTGCGCCATATGGCTTCGAGGTAGAGCCCAAACGTCCCTTACCCAAAAAGGGAAAGGAAATTGCCACGTTTGGCCCAAGTGTGGGGAGATAACTTATATAAGTTGTTATCTGTCGCCAAACGACAGCTCGCAAGAGCTGGCTACAAAGTTGGCCAGCATCGAGAGCACGATCCGAACGGCGACTGGTGGCGTCATCCTTGGTGGAGACTTCAACGCCAGGGCCTTGGAATGGGGCATGCCAACGACCAACCCCAGGGGACGAATGGTGCTCGAAATGGCCACTAGATGCAAACTAGTGGTCCAGAATAGAGGCAACAAGCCCACCTACGAGAGGGCAGGGTGGGGTGCCTCTATACCGGACATAACCTTCTCTACAGAAGCTGCGTCTGGGAAAATAGGCGACTGGAGGGTGATGGATGATCAATACAATGGTAGTGATCACCATTACATCGCCTTCCGGGTATTGGAAGGGGCCTCACAACGTCCTCCGTACAGGAGGCGTCCTCTGGGCTGGAACGTCTCAAAGATGGACGAAGACAGATTCGAGGAGTATCTTCGAATCGAGTCAGCGTCCATCCCCGCTTGGCATGGAGGGGCTACAAGTCCCCACGAGGCTGAAATCTTAGTTAAGAAAGTAACGTCTCTATTACGTGGGGCTTGTGATGCCTCGATGCCTCGCCGTAGGCCCTGGAAAGGGAGAAAGCCAGTGTACTGGTGGAATCCCGAAATAGCTGAGCTCCGAAAGGAATGCCATAGGACGCGACGAAGGGCGCAAAGAGCACGGGACAGACCTGAGGCTGCTTTGCTTTCGCAGGAACACAAGGACGCCAAACACCGGCTGGCCAAGGCCATCCGCCAAAGCAAGGCTGGATGTCTGCGCTCATTACGCGAAGAAGTAAACAAGGACCCCTGGGGCCTAGGTTACAAAGTCGTAATGGGCAAATTGAACCGGGGGTCCGACAACATGATGGACGCGGCGTCGACTGAACGGATCGTCGGTGCTCTCTTCCCTGAAAGGCCCATCCGGGAAAACCCGGTTGAGGTGATACCCAGGGAGGAAGTGCCGCTGTTCAGCGAAGGCGAGATGGTCAAGGCCATAAAGGCCATGAAAAATGGCAAGGCGCCGGGGCCGGACGGGATACCGGCGGAAGTGCTCAAAAGAGCGGTCAAAGTAATCCCTGGTATCCTGCTAAGCATGTTCAATGCTTGTTTGGTGGCTGGAGTGTTTCCAAAGCAGTGGAAGGTGGCACGTCTCGTGCTCTTGAACAAGGGCAAGGGGGGAGCCCCGGACTCTCCATCATCTTACAGACCTTTGTGTATGTTAAATACCATTGGTAAGGTGATGGAGAGCTTGCTCCGGGCAAGGCTCAGAAGGGCAATCGAGGAGGGCGGTGGTCTCTCTGAGGAGCAGCATGGTTTTCGTGAAGGGCATTCCACGATAGACGCCATTCGGCGTGTCGTGGATACCGTAGAGGCTGAGAGGGAAAAGCGGCCTGCAATTCGCAGGGACGTCCTTCTGGTAACGCCGGACGTCAAAAACGCTTTCAACTCGGCCAGGTGGGATGACATGATCCGGTCCCTCGAGTACGATTTCCGGATACCCAGGTATCTGGGTAACGTACTAAAGGATTACCTGCGGGACCGGAGACTGCTCTACGACACGCTCGACGGAAGGCGTGAAAGGGTTCTGAGTGCAGGCATCGCGCAAGGTTCGGTTCTCGGACCTGATCTGTGGAATGCCTTTTACGATGGCTTGTTGCGCGTCCACCTCCCGGAAGGAGTTTCCCTGATCGGGTACGCCGACGACGTGGCCCTAACCATAACTGGCAGGGACATGGAAGAGACCCAGGAGAGGTTAAATCTAGTCATGGGACGGATCAACCTCTGGATGGGCGATCACGGGCTCCAGCTTGCGATCCCAAAAACGGAGATCGTACTGCTGACTCGTCGAAGGGTTCCCACCGACTTCGATGTAATTATCGACGACGGCGGAAACCCTCACACGATCCGAACCAGAACATCGGTGAAATACCTGGGAGTTCAGCTTGATAACAAGCTGACCTTCTGGGAGCAATTTCAGAGGTCGTGTGAAAAGGCAGCGTCGGCCGCATCCTCCCTGTCAAGGCTCATGGCCAACATTGGGGGACCCAAACCAGGGAAACGAAGGCTCCTGATGTCAGTCGTCAACTCTGTCCTGCTCTACGGATCAGAAGTCTGGGCGAAGACCACAGAAACTGCCAAGTACAGGCGAAAAATATCGTCTGTACAGAGGCAAGCGGCAGTGAGGATCGCCTGCGGATACCACACGGTATCTCTAGAGGCGATCCAGGTTGTTGCTTCGGTGATACCCATCGACCTGCTAGCGTTGGAGCGGAAATTCATCTACGAGAGCGTAGATGAGCGCGAAGTGGCTTCCACTCGCGCCCGCTTCAACTCTATGAAAGCATGGAATAAACGATGGAAAAAGAACCAAGAGAAAAATGTCCTATGGACGCGCAGACTGATCTCAGACCTGCAGGCATGGATGGGACGACAGCATGGGGAGGTGGATTTCTACCTTACCCAGTTCTTAACCGGACACGGGTATTTCCGTGTCATGTTGAAGCATTGGCATAAGGTGGCAACAAAGGAGTGCTTGCACTGTCCGGGCGTGGATGATACAGTAGAGCACACATTCTTCGAATGTGTTCGCTACTCGGAGGGGCGCCCGCCCTTCCCGATTTGGAGGCCGGAGACGGTGGTCCCGGAAATGCTACGGAGTTCCGAAAACTGGAACAAAGTAGCAGAGTACGTAAGGACCACCTTGTTGGAAAAGAAGGAAGAGGGCTTTCTATCGTAGAGAGCTCTCCTGTCCCTAGGCAGGGGGAAGGCAGCGGCCAGCTGCCTAGGCTGCGCGTCCCAAACTGAAGTTATACCTGAAAAGGGAGTTCCGGTTTGGGACAAACAAGCGCAGGGGGTTTAAAGTGTGTTTATCTCTAAGACAGGGAATAGTACTACTTGGTTATTTTTTTTAAAGACAACGTTAAATTAAAGTTATCCTATATATTATATTAAATCAAAATAATTTAAAAAATTGACTATTTTTTATTTTATTGGACATGCATTTATCAAGAATTGTACGGACGAAAATACATGAAAGTGGTTTTAAAGTAATCTTTAAAGAAATATCTCCAGACCTTTTTTTAATTTTTAAAAAATATTAAAATGATTTCGAGAAATTAATATCAGAAGTTAGTGGTCGAAAACGCAGAATAATTTCATTTTTTTCACTAAAACTGATTTTTCTCAGGATCTAAGAGGTTTTCTGAGACGAGGTTTAGTGCAAATTATTCCTTGGAAAAAATGGTATCGATTTGACGTTTTTAAAATTAAACAAATATTTCAATGCAATCATTGCTAAAAAATTTTTGAAATTAAAAAAATATTTTAATGTAATCATTGCATAAAAATTTTTAAAATTAAAAAAATATTTCAATGCAATCATTGCTAAAAAATTTTTGAAATTAAAAAAATATTTCAATGCAGTCATTGCTAAAAAATTTTTGAAATTAAAAAAATATTTCAATGAAAATTTCAATAAAAATATTTGAAATCCCTATTATTATATATAAAAGAGCATTATTTAAAAAAATATAGAATGGAGTACAGTTTCTGCTAAAGTCAATAATATTATTTCAATGCAATCATTGCATAAAAATATTTGAAAATTTAGAATAGCATTTAGTCTCTTCTAAAGTCAATAAAAATATTTCTATGCTAACATCCTATCATATATATATTAAAATGAAAGATTGCAAAAAATTGAAAAATTTTGATTTTATTACAGATCACATTATGAAGTATTGAATGAATGAAAATCCATAAAAGTGGTTTTAAAGTAATCTTTAAATAAATATCTCCAGGCGATTTTTTTATTTTTAAAAAATATTTAATAGATTCCGAAATATTGATCTCAGAAGTTAGTAGTTAAAAACGTAAAAAATTTTTTTATTTTTTCACTAAAACTGATTTTTCTCAGGATCTAAGAGGTCTTTTGAGACGTGCTTTAGTGCAAATTTTTCCTTGGAAAAAATGATATCGATTTGGCGTTTTTTTTTTAATCCGAGCTCAAGATTCAGAGTTACAACTGTTTGAAGCCAAAAAAATCGAAATTTAAAAACTCTATAAGTTGTAATTTTCATCACTTCGTAACTCAAAATCTATATCACCAAAACGATCAAACTAAAGTGCTATGTATTTTTTAAAGCGTTACCTAAAACAAGTTTTTTTGGTTTTAAATTTAACCCTTTTATTAAAGAGAAATCTCTAGAAAACCAATTTACGTTAAATTACAAAAAAATTTATCATTTAAAAAATTTTTTTAATATTTGAGACAAAATATATATATTATTATATTATTTTATATTGCAATAATTATATATTGAAAATTTTCAAACTTTTATCAAGTTGTGAACAATCAATATGACTTTTACAATAAAAGATTTTTTTTGATAATTTTTATTATTTCATCTTTAAGAGAGACGAATGAAATTTTATGAACTTTTCATATATAAAACAAAGTAAAATATACATTCGAAATTTATAAATTTTTGGACAATCAATATGACTTTTGCAATAAAATATTTTTTTTTTTAAATATTTTCATAAACGGAACAAAATAAAATATACATTGGTGGTGATGAGTGGACTGTATTTTAATATTATTTTTATTATTTGATAGGAAATTAGGTGATGTGGATAAATAATTTATAACTAATAATTTAGTAGCACAATAAACTTTTACTTTTATTATTAATAGGTGTGACTACTTTAATAGTTATCCTAAGACTGCCGGCACTGTGCGCCGTTTCTAAAGGCACGCGCTTACACTCTGTGCTCTCTCTGTGCACACACGCACGCATACTTATAAACTTATATTAATAATTGTATTATTATACAGTGTAATATTTAACATTCTCCCCCCTTTTAATTTATTTGCATAGAAAATAAATTAACAAGAAAAAATTTATAGTTTTATGTACATATTTAAAATAATTTAGAAATCAATTAAAATAAAAATTTAAAATTAAACCCATAATTTTTACAAAATAAATACATTTAATTTTTTATTATACATTAGTTTTTTTTTTACGTAAATTTATATTAAAAATTTCATACACACATTCATTCATTCAAAGAAAATAGATTATTTACATTTGTACAATGAACTTACATAAAAATATTTTTTATACATTGACAAAATATTTTTTATTTTTAGTAAGTAATTAGTTTATTTATGGGTCTAGTCAATTTGGTTGTAGTATTTTTTTTTTTTATTGATGGCCCAAAATAAACTGTTAATCCCTGGGCAAATTTTCAAAATCTAGGCATAAAGCCATTTACCCAGAGGTAAGCTATTGTCAGGAATTATAAAAAGGACGATTTTCTGCGTCACTATTTGAAAATTGTAAATTTTCCTCTGCATTCTTATTCTCAGTAGATAGATGTGTATTTTTAATTAAATTAGAGTCAAAATTTTGACTGATGTTATCATCTGACTGATTAGAAAAATTGTAGAATACAGGAACGGGGTACATTCACACATTCAGATAAAATGAGGAAAATAAATATATATGAGTGGATTTACAGAAATCTCACGCGCGAATTTATAATACAAACTTATTTACCGGCCGAGTAAAATAATTTATTCATGTAGTTCGGAGGTCGCCACCTTCCGCGCCTACAAATCTAAACGATAAGAAAAAGTTAAATTAAGATAAAAATGCAACGATGCATTATCCGGAAAATGCATCGTTGCCAAATGAATCAAAATTAGCAATGATAAGATTCGTTTGAATGTAAATATTGTAAATAATAGAATTAAGTGTAGAATTAAGCATATTCATATTTTTAGAACATTCTAGATGTAACGATTATTAATTATTACTTAATTATCAAATTAATTAAAAATATTAAAATACATAAAAATACAAATTAAAATGTAACAAGTAAAAAATATAATAAAACAAATGTAATAGAACAGTTAAAATGCATTGTAAAACAAATAATTAGTTATAATTCGCATTTTAACCGTTCTAAGAATCGTCGTGAACTTTCTGGAAGCAATTACGTCATAACTTGCAAATCTGTCTCTCGGGTATAAATACCAGGACAGATTTCGCTACAAGTTGAGACATTCGTCAGCTTTCATAGGGTTCATTCTATGTAAAGTACATTGAATAAATTAATACCTGTTATGCATTTAACTGTGTAGTTTTATTCTGTCTCAATAATTAAATTATTTTTCTTAAGTTTCACAGATTATTTATATTACTGCACATGATCAGTACTGGTTACTGTTTCATGTGGATTTAAGGGTGTTCGGCCTAAACACCGAGCATTGTGATAGCCAGGCATTAGATAAAAAGTGAATAATTTCGTTGTGCAGGACAGGTCCATATCGTGACCTTACAACGTGGCGATCCTGCCTAAAAAGGACCTTAGGCAAATATTTTCTCTTAAATTTTTCTTTACTAAAAAAAAATTCTTGAATAATGAGTAGTGAAGAATATAGTAAGTTAAATAAAAAATTAAATAAAATTGAAAAAGATCAATTCAATCTCGAAAATTCTGTTGAATTTTTACAACATCTTGACACTGAACAGTGGCACACGCTAGGTCGTGCAATTGATGATATACGTGAAATTAAAGTGCATATTAATCAAAATATTCATCAACTTGAAACAGAAAATATATATTTAAAAGAGAGAGTCAACGAACTCTTAAAGATCGTTCACTCTCAAGGGGAGAAAATAAATAAACTTCTCTCACAAAATAAATAAAATTAATATCTTAAAAATGAAGCACTAAAAGTAAATGCAAAAAATCTTTTTTTTTTTAGTTTAAAAATGAAGCATTAAAATAAATGCAAAAAAATTTTCTTCTCTCTTTTTGTTTTTCTTTGAAGCATTAAAATAAATACAAAAAATTTTTTTTTTACGGCATCATTATAAATGCCAAAGATTTTTTTTTTATCAATGTTAAGATTTTTATTTTCATTTTTACTTGACATTAGAAAAGTATTATAAAAGTACACACATATTCATTTTTTTTTTGTCGATAAATAAATAAAAATTTTTTTTGTGTGTTGTACGAGAATGATAAAAATGAAATTCCTCACTTTATAGAATATTAAAAAATAAATAAGACAGAAACGGCAAAATAATAAATTTTAAAAAACCAAATTTTGTATGTATTTCTCATGCGTCGTTTACTATCTTTTTCTTTCTTGTAATTGCAAAAATACATAAAGTATAGGTTTATGGTCATCTTGCACATAACGTTGAATTTAACGCCAAAAACTCGCATCGAAAATTTTTCTTTATTATCATTACCTTGAATAAAATATGCCTTATAATGATGTAAATAAAGCATATTTTATCTATTATATTCAAATGTAAACAAGCATATATTTAGCAAATAAATTAAATTATAAAATAACACTCATAAAATAATATATAGTCTCCAAGCGTTATATTCGCAAACGAACTTATGTGCAAGCGTGCATTTTTTATATGCAATTCTTAAATGCACTTTGATGCACTTGTATGCAATTTTATGCATTTTTGTAAAAAAATAATTTTTATTGTTTCTAAAAAAGAAAAAAGCTTAATAAATTGAAAATTTTTTATTGTTTCTAAAAAAGAAAAAAGCTTAATAAATTGAAAATTTTTTATTGTTTCTAAAAAAGAAAAAAGCTTAATAAATTGAAAATTTTTTATTGTTTCTAAAAAAGAAAAAAGCTTAATAAATTGAAAATTTTTTATTATTTCTAAAAAAGAAAAAAGCTTAATAATTTGAAAATTTTATATTGTTTCTAAAAAAGAAAAAAGCTTAATAATTTGAAAATTTTTTATTGTTTCTAAAAAAGAAAAAAGCTTAATAATTTGAAAATTTTTTATTGTTTTCTAAAAAAGAAAAAAGCTTAATAATCTGAAAATTTTTATTGTTTATAAATTAGAAAAAAGCTTAACAATTTGAAAATTTTTTATTGTTTCTATATCAGGAAAAAGCTTAATAATTTAAACATTTTTATTGTTTCAATATCAGAAAAAAGCTTAAAAACTTAAAAATTTCTTACTGTTTCGAAAATAGGAAAAAGCTTATTAATTTAAATATTTCATTGCCTCTATAATTTAAATATTTTGTTTTGTTTATATATAAGAAAGAAGCTTGATTTAATCAAAATGTCAAATAAGAAGAGTGTTGCTGATACATTGCTGGCGATACGAGAGAATGCAAAATATATGGTTACGGAATTTAAGAAAGAATATCCTCATATGAACATTGAGTCTGATAAACCAAATGAAAAGGAAATAATTGTTAAAATGATTGCTGACCTAAGTGAAGGGTTAACGAACACCTTTTTACTTTTCGATGAAAAGCAAGTTAAAGTAGAAAAAGAACTAATTGAAAACATTAAATTAATAAATAGCCAAGAAGTAAGAATACAGCAACTAGATAATGAAAAAGAAAATTACGATATTCAGATAGAAACCATGAGCAATCGCATAAAAAGAATCACAGAAGACTACAACAAGCTAGAAAAAGAACTTGAAACCATTAGAGATAAAGCTCAAGAAATTGATAAGATCGAAGAGATGTTCAATCAACTGGATCTAAATAAAGATTACGAAAACAATGCATCAGCCCCAACAAGGAATAAACCAACAAGTGTTAAAATGAAAGCTCCTATTTTCAAAGGAGATCATGGTGAGAAACCTTTGAAATTCTTAGTCGATTTGCAAAAATATGTCGAAAACTACTCTGATAACAAAGGGGAAAATACTAAAATCATAATTAGTCAATGCTTACAAAAAGGAGCAAAAAATTGGTTTTATCTAGTAGAAAAGGACATCAACAATTATGAAAGTTTCGTTGAACAATTTAAAAAACGATATTGGAACGTAACAATAAAAGATGGCTTAAGAAGAATCTTCAACTCGGGTGCATACTCAGTAAATGGAAAACAAACCAGAGTAGAATACGCACTAAAATTATTTAACATCGCTGAAGATTTGGAAATGTCTCACAATCAAGAAGAAATAATTAATCAGATTATACCACACTTCGATCAAGATACTAGGAGAATAATAAGGTCGTTAAGAACCAAGACAAGAGATAAATTTTTGGACATCCTTGAACAAGCCGATAATGATAACAGATCAACTAGAAACAGACAAGACACAAATTGGCAAAATAAAAAACCATACAACAATAATAATTCATATAGGAATCATAATAACAACAGCTACAATAATCAACCTAATAATGAAAAAGAACAGCCTTAGAAAAGTCAAGAAAGACAAGGTGGTCAATATTCAAACAATTACAATAGAAGAGAAAATTCATACGAAAACCGAAGTAGAGATAATTATAACCAATATTCACAACAAAATAGAAGCAATAATGGCAGAAACAATACAGAAAGTAGTTACCAAGGAGGACAGCCAAATTATACACAGCAACAACGTCCAAACCAAACAAACAAAGGGCAACCCAACAAACAAAATCAGAATCAAGGCTTTCAAAACAAGAAACAGGGTCAAAAACCACAACATGAAGTGGATGCAATTGAAGTCGTCACTGAAGCACAAATAGAACAAACTCCAAAAAACTAGTAAGGGTTGTCTCACAACAAAATCTAGCATCATGTGAGACAACCGAAACTTGCAACGTAAATACCCTCTTCTCAAACACTGATAAATACGATCTACTAGAAAAAGATGACATCGATAGCGAAGAAATCAATAAAAAAGCGATAGAAAAATGCCCAGAAATAGAAATTACAATTGAAACATTAAATATTAAAGTTTTGGTGGACACTGGTGCAAATTGCTCAGTAATATCCCAAAAATACTATAACGATAATATCGAAATACTAAAAAAATGTGCTCATCTACCAATAAGTGGCAAGGTAATCATAAGTGCAATCAAAGAAAAAACAGTGGCTCTGAGAGTGCAAATAATGTGTAAAGTGAGAATAGACAAATTTACAGACTATATGGTGTTCATTATCGTTCCTAAGCTTTCAAAAGACTGTATAATAGGATACGACATAATAAAAAATTTAGGTCTAATAATTGATAGTGAAAAAGATAAAATCTATTCAAATAAACATGATATAAGTATATCTTATGACCTAGATAACTCAGAAAATTTTCAATCTTATAAATACCATGTAGAAGAAATTATAGAAATCAATAATAATAACTTAGCTTTTGAAGATTTCGACGAATATGATATAACTCTAAAAGAAATTGAAGAAAAAGTCAATGAGTGTGATGAATTAAGTAAATCCAAGAAGTTTTTATTAAAAAAAATAATATATGATAACAGAAAGGTTTTCAGTAAAAAACCTGGTCTAATAAAAAATTACGAGTATGAACTACAAGTTACAAGCGAAAAACCGTTTTATCAGAGAGTATATCCTATAGCACTACATAAGAAACAAAATTGTTAGAATCAATTAACAAAATGTTGGAACTAGGTATAATAAGTCGTGCAAATACAGAGTTCATTAGTCCTATAAATACTAGTGGAAAAAAAGATGGGACTTTGGGAATTGTCATGGACTCGCGTGGTCTAAATACAATTTTACGTAATGACTACGAGAGTCCCATGTCATGTGATGATATTTTTATGAAATGCAAAGCTAAAAAACACCTAAGTTCTCTCGATATGTGCTCTTCCTTTTGGCAAATTGCTCTCGCAGAACATAGTAAAAAATATACAGGGTTCAGCATCGACGGAAAAATATACTGGTGGAATCGTATGGCTTTTGGCATAAAATGTGCAACTGCAGCATTAGTAAGGGCGCTAGATACAGTAATGAGTGATTTAATGGAATTTGTATTGTGTTTCGTGGACGACATGTCTATAATAAGTGATACATATATAAGTCACATTTATCATCTTGAAAAGGTCTTTAAGAGATTAATTGAATACAATATAACTTTAAACTTTGAAAAATGCTCATTCTGCAAGAAAGAAATAAAATTTTTAGGCCACATATTGACATCAGAAGGCATTAAGCAAGATCCCAAAAAATTAGAAAAAATACAAAATTATAAACTTCCAAAAAACGTAAAACAACTTCAAAATTTCCTAGGATTTTTAAATTATTTTTCACGCTTTGCGGAAAACTACGCACAAGAAATCCTACCACTATTAAATTTATTAAGGAAAGAAGTAAAATACAAGTGGACTGATGAACATGAAGAAGCCTTTATAAGAATAAAAAAGCTTTTTCTTGAACAAAAAACATTAGTTTTTCCTAACTTAAAAAAACCTTATATCTTAACAACCGATAGTAGTCAATATGCGATAGGCTCTGTTTTATCACAGCTCGACGATAACAACGAAGAAAAAATCATCACATGCATCAGTAGAACACTAAAATCTGCTGAAATTAATTATTTTATATGCGAAAAAGAATTACTTAGTGTTATATACGCATTAAAAAAATTAAACACATATGTAGCTGGTGCTAGAATTTTAGTTAAAGTAGATCACAAAGCAATCACCTTTATGCAAAAATGCAAATTTTCTAATGACAGATTAAAAAGGTGGATACTTTTTACACAAGATTACGACATAGAATACAAATTTATACCAGGAAAAGAAAACGTCGCAGCTGATGTGTTAAGTAGATGTTATGGTGAAGATTATGAACCATTAGAATCCAAAGAAATTTCTATTTACGCAGTTATGATGCAAAAGCCTAGCAATAGAATATTAGAAATGTTAAAAAATATCGAGAAATTACAGTATGAAGATAGGAAAATCATGATACTAAAAAACAAGGTAAAATATGAAACTGATGAAAAAATTATGAAAAAATATATAATCGATGAAAATTTATTAAAGAAAAAATTTAAAAACGGTAAAAAATGCATAGTTATACCTGAAGATTTACTAGAAGGACTAATAAAAGAATTGCATCTAATATTCGTACACATAGGTAAATTGAAAATTCAAAAGATGCTGGAAGAAGAATTTAATTTTCCCGGGATAAGAAGAAAAATTTCTAATATCTTAAAAACATGCGATGTATGTCAGAAAACCAAGTACTACCCGGTGTTAACTAAAATGCAAATGAAAAATATAATTGTCGAACGCAAAAATCAAATAGTTTCAATTGATACAGTAGGCCCCTTACCTCAAGGCCAAGGTGGAGTAAAATACATACTCACTACAATAGATGTACTAACCAAATATGTTAAGTTATATCCCATAAAAAGCTGCAAAACAGAAGCGGTTATAAATAAAATCTTTAAAGTACATATCCCAGAATGTGGAAAAATGGAAAATCTACAATGCGACAATGCATCAATTTTCAAATCTGATAAATGGATAAACGAATTCAAGAAAAATGGAATCAATTTAATTTTCACTTCAGTAAGACATAGCAAACATTGTCGAAAGGGTCCATAAAGAATTGCATAGATTTTTTCGTGTGCTAACTAAAAATAAGCATTCTACATGGTGCAATAATATTAAACTCGTTGAAGAGATAATAAACGAAACTCATCACTCAACAACCAGTTTCACACCCGCTGAATTATATTTAAATAAAAAACCAGATCGACCTTGGAAAAACATTATAAAATCGAATAATTTCAATTCTCAAACACATGAAGAAAAATTATATTGGGCATTCGAAAATACAAATAATAAAAGATCAAAACAAAACAAGAAACTAAACGAAACTAGAAATAATATCATATATAGAGTTAATGATTTTGTATTATTGAAAGCAAATAATAAATCTGACAAAGAAAACAAAATATTTGCCAAATTTCTAGATATTTATCATGGCCCATTTATTATTTCCAAAGTTGTAGATTTAAACACATACATCCTTAATTACATAGACTCTAATGAAGAGAGAGGGATGTTTCACGGTGAACACTTAAAATTATATGAAAAATAAACTAGTGTCTCTAAGACAAATGACCACAATAGTCATAAAATTTTATAAAATCTAAAAATCAGTGTTATTAAAATGAGCAATCTAATTACAAGTCAGTTAAATAAAAAAACGCAAGTGAAGTGGCACCTGGATAAATACAAAGAAAAATATATAGAAAAAACAGACAAAATGGTTCAAGCTACTAAATTCCAATATGCGCACGAAGGGGAATACGAAGTTATCCCTTTTACAAAAATAATGCATGCATCTACCAACTACAATCTAAAATTCTTAGAAAATAAATCCATTATAAGTAAAGGCGTAGAAATTTCAACTCAAACTGATGAAAGAAAGATAGTTGAAAGGAACGGATCAGCACAATGCAACATAGAAGAATTTACGGTTGAAATTGATAAGTATGATAAGAGAAATCTAAAAAATATTATTAAATACAAAAATGTTAATGACAAATATGAAAAAACATATATGTATGAACCAATCACAAAAATTGGAAAACGAGTGATAACCGTCGATATTCAAGCACCGAATTATCAAAAGACTATTAAATCTGAAAAAAGCATCACCAAAACATCACGGAAAGTGAACAATATAATCAAAATTTATAAAGGAAGTGATTTCCACATGTACATGAACAGGAGTCTTAGAAAAACAACACAAGAAATAGAAACGGAACCTATAAAAGGTTACTTCACTTCGCAATACTTAAAAAATAATGAAGTCAAAGCAGATCTAAACGACATGCTCAAGTTCAGCGAAGATCTAAAAAAACTCAACATTATTGAAGCTCAAGAATCCGCAAATAGTGAACCAAAAATAAATGTATTGAAAAGACCAGCTGAAAAAACGCTACAAGGCTCAATACCAAAAATAAAAAAAGTAGAAGTGTTAGATGGCGATAAGAAGATATTGCTGAATAACAATACAAGAAAAATATAAAAAAAAAAAAAAAAAAAAAAATATGTTTAGTTTTTTAATAAAAGCTTTTTTTTCAAAAATTTTTTTTATTATTATTATTATTATTTTTTTTAAATATGGATTGAAAAAATAATCATTCCTAAAAATTAAACAAAAATATGAATTTATAAAATTATGTTCATTAAAATAAAAATTCTTTTTTCTAATAAACTCTATCTATTTAATTCCCATGTAAATAAAGAAACATTAAAATAAAATTAAAAAAAAAAAAAAATCAATAAAATAAAATCAAAACATACACATAAATTGAAGATTTCGTTTGATAAATCAATAATATTGAATGACCGTTCCTTTTATCCAGTGCACATACACAAACTCTCTATCACATCCTTTGTAATACAGAGTTTGGGGAGGGGTTGTTGTAGGATACAGGAACGGGGTACATTCACACATTCAGATAAAATGAGGAAAATAAATATATATGAGGGGATTTACAGAAATCTCACGCGCGAATTTATAATACAAACTTATTTACCGGCCGAGTAAAATAATTTATTCATGTAGTTCGGAGGTCGCCACCTTCCGCGCCTACAAATCTAAACGATAAGAAAAAGTTAAATTAAGATAAAAATGCAACGATGCATTATCCGGAAAATGCATCGTTGCCAAATGAATCAAAATTAGCAATGATAAGATTCGTTTGAATGTAAATATTGTAAATAATAGAATTAAGTGTAGAATTAAGCATATTCATATTTTTAGAACATTCTAGATGTAACGATTATTAATTATTACTTAATTATCAAATTAATTAAAAATATTAAAATACATAAAAATACAAATTAAAATGTAACAAGTAAAAAACATAATAAAACAAATGTAATAGAACAGTTAAAATGCATTGTAAAACAAATAATTAGTTATAATTCGCATTTTAACCGTTCTAAGAATCGTCGTGAACTTTCTGGAAGCAATTACGTCATAACTTGCAAATCTGTCTCTCGGGTATAAATACCAGGACAGATTTCGCTACAAGTTGAGACGTTCGTCAGCTTTCATATGGTTCATTCTATGTAAAGTACATTGAATAAATTAATACCTGTTATGCATTTAACTGTGTAGTTTTATTCTGTCTCAATAATTAAATTATTTTTCTTAAGTTTCACAGATTATTTATATTACTGCACATGATCAGTACTGGTTACTGTTTCATATGGATTTAAGGGTGTTCGGCCTAAAAACCGAGCATTGTGATAGCCAGGCATTAGATAAAAAGTGAATAATTTCGTTGTGCAGGACAGGTCCATATCGTGACCTTACAAAATGCAAGGTAAAATGATGATTTTTTTGACAAAACTTACATCTTTTTTGTGATTTTCATTCGGGCAACATATGTAATCCTAAACAATTAAAACATCTATGTTTACTAGCCACGAATTCTTTTCTTTCAAGTATAGTTTTGTTCAAAAAAATATCACAAAAGGAAAAGAAATGATCCTTATTACAAATAATACAATTGATTTGATTATCTTTGTTATGTTTCGAATCATTACTTGCAGGATTTATTGATGACTTATCAAAAATATTCTTAGTATTGTCTTCGATCGATTCTAAGATAATAACATGATTTTCCATAAATTTGATTAAATCTGAAAATAATGGAGGTTCTTTACAATTTCTTAAATTTCCAACGAATTTTTCCCATTGTTTACGGGTATCTAAATCAAAAAGAGAAATGGATTAAAAAACTAACATGTCATCCCAAAACTTGGTATTTCTCTTTAAAGCTTCTAAAGCTTGTATTGGAGCTGTAATACCGTTGAGAATTCTTTTTAATTCTGCAGAGGACTCTTTTTTCATAGGTTTTAAACTAAAAAACGAAGCTAAATGTGAGTTCACTAACCTCCTTTTATTTTCAAATTTATCAATTAATTTTTCCCAAACGAAAGAAAAATTATTATTAGTAATACTGTATGAATTAACTAACTGAAGGGCCTCACCCTGTAAACTAGATTTTAAATAATATAACTTAAAAACATCAGAATAACTTTTATCAATAACTAAAGATTTAAACATATCTCGGAAATTTTCTCATTCTGTAAAGTTACCATTAAATTTTGGGATAGGGATTCTTTCCAATTTTTCTAAATTATTTTCAGTGGCAAAACGTGAAGATCTATGCGAGTTATCATTTTGAGGATTATGAGTAGCCAAGAATTCATTAAATTGACATTTATTTTTCAAGTATTCTTGTTCAACTGAATTAAAAGTATTATTTTTTATATAATTAGATTTATCTGAATTAGCGATATTTATAATTTTATAATGGTTTTCCTCAAAGTGATACCACATGTCATTCAAGTTTTCTAAACGTGTGGAAGCATTGTATATGCTTTCACTGCCATCTTGAACAAAGTTGTTATAAGTACTAGCAATACGTTGCGAAATAGAATTTTGCTCCAAAATTAAACTTTTTGCCATTTTAACTAACGTATATTAATATAAGAAAAAGTTTAATTGTTTAAGTATGCAAACTTCTAACGAAACATATAAATAACTATTTGCGCGAATTAGCTAAACAAAATAACTAAATGCGCAAAATAACTGAGTAAAAAACTATATAATATAGAATATGCGAAATTTCAAAGAAAAAAAATCAATGAAAAAATGCTGCATAAACCAAACTAGTCAAACTCTTGTTGGAATTATTGAAAAAAAAACTGTGCTACATATAAATGTGCAAGAGTTCCCATGAGAACAATCCCAAAAAAAGATTTTCTCATCGAGGCCCTTCTGAAAAGAAATAAAATAAAGTAAACTAACTACATTTATTTTTAACTAAAAAAAGGAAAACTAGTAAATAACTTTTTCTTCAGAAAGGAAACTCAATGGGACCTCCAAACTCGAACAACAAATTTCACCGACCTTTCTGATCATCACATAGGATAATAAAAACTTGCATCTAATAATATATAAATATAATAAACGCATAAATAAACTAATCACTAATATTTTTTAAATAAATTAATTTTTACCAATGATTAAAAAGGTATATTAAAATTTTAAAATAATTTATATTTCTAAACATTAATAAACTAAATTACACACACAAAAAAATTAAATTTATCATTCACACCGCGGTGCCTTGAACTATACAAAAAAAAATAAATTTTTACATGTGAAAATATTTCTCTTTTTTTTTTTTATAATACAAAAAATAATTTTTTTTTTTAAATGTAATATTTTAACTTGATATAATAAATTTTAACTTAAAATTTTTTTTTTTAAATAAAATTAATTCTTTTAAAATTAAATCAATAGAATAAGAAAAAAGAAAAAATTTGTTAAATACAAATATTAAAATAATTAAAAAGAAAGAAAAAACCTTGAACTTGGTGCATGGACTCTCCCATATAGCATAAACAGCATGAACGAGAAGAAAGCATACAAAAATAACTGGTATAAACTGCGCGCGCCGAATGTGTCTGAACTTGAAAAAAAATATAAACACCTGATTTTCGGCGGCGTAGGCCCTTTCCGGTAAGGATGTAGAATATTATTCAAATTCATGTATTTCCGCTTTCTTTCTTGTCGATGACGTCATGGTAAAATTCTAAAAATGGAGTTCTTTCTTTTTTGATGATGATGATTTATTTATACTTTTTTTTTATTTAATTTATTCTCTTGATGTCCTTTTTTTTTTTTTAAACAAAAAAAAAAAATTTTTTATCTTGATAACTTTTAAACTTTTTTGAACAATTTTTTGTGCCTTAGGACAACATAAAAAATGAACTGTTAAACTTTTTTTTTTTTAAATTTTAAAATTTTTTCAATTTCAAACTGCACATCACCCAAAAGAAATAAAGAATATAATCAATATAATCAACGCATTTAACACGTGATTATCAAATAACAGAACAAAAATCTGAATGGCGGCTTTGAGATGATGATGCCGGTAAAAACCGCGCACATGTTTTTCACTTCAAAACTTTTGATATTTTTATATAAAAAAAGTCACCTTTTGTTTTTTTTTTTTTAATTTAGAAGTAATTATTAATTTTCACTTTATAATAACTTGATCTTCACTTTAAAATAACTTGTATTAACTTTTTGCCGCCACGAGGTAGTTGAAAATCACTGAGTTCTTTTGTTTTTTAATTAAAAAAAAGTGGCGAAGATGGACCATAATGGTGATGAGTGGACTGTATTTTAATATTATTTTTATTATTTGATAGGAAATTAGGTGATGTGGATAAATAATTTATAACTAATAATTTAGTAGCACAATAAACTTTTACTTTTATTATTAATAGGTGTGACTACTTTAATAGTTGTCCTAAGACTGCCGGCACTGTGCGCCGTTTCTAAAGGCACGCGCTTACACTCTGTGCTCTCTCTGTGCACACACGCACGCATACTTATAAACTTATATTAATAATTTTATTATTATACAGTGTAATATTTAACAATTGGCAATTTATAAAGTTGTGAAAAATTATTCAAATTATTAACAATTTATAGAGTTATGAACAATCAATATTACTTTTGCAATAAAATATTTTTTTGGAAAATTTTTGTTATTTCATATTTAAGACAAACAAATGAAATTTTATGATATTTTCATAGAAAAAACTAAATAAAATAAACATTTACAATTTATAAAGTTATGAACAATCAATATAACTTTTGCAATAAAATATTTATTTAAGAAATTTGTTTTATTTCTTGTTTAAAACAGGCAGATGAAATTTTATAAAATTTTCATAAAGTTTTGGACAATCAATATGACTTTTGCAATAAAATATTTTTTTTTAATTTTTCATTTAAAAAATTTTTTTAATATCTGAGACAAAATATATATATTATTATATCATTTTATATTAGAATAATTATATATTGAAAATTTTCAAACTTTTATCAAGTTGTGAACAATCAATATGACTTTTGCAATAAAAGATTTTTTTGGGAAATTTTTATTATTTCATTTAAGAGAGACGAATGAAATTTTATGAACTTTTCATATATAAAACAAAGTAAATTATAGATTGAAAATTTATAAAGTTTTGGACAATCTATATGACTTTTGCAATAAAATATTTTTTTTGTGGAAATTTTTATTGTCTAAAATTTAAGAAAGATAAATGATATTTTAAAATATCCTATATATATTAAAATGAAAGATTGCAAAAAATTGAAAAATTTTTATTTTATTACAGATCACATTATGAAGTATTGAATGGATAAATATCCATGAAAGTGGTTTTAGATTAGTAGTTTATTAGAAATTTATAAATTTTTAAAATTTATACTTTTTTATATTTGGGACAGCCGACCTAACCGGATTATACTTTTTCATACTTTGGACAGCCGACCTAACCAGATTTTATAATTTTTCATAGTTGGGAATTTATACTTTCTCATACTTCGATTAAAAATATATTAAAAATAATCTCATACTTAAACATCTATAATTCTGTGGCCGCGCGGAGAAATCCCACAAGTCACATATTTATGTTTTTGAGATAAATGCATTTAAAGATTTTTTTTTCCTTAAAACTTAATAGTTTTACATTTTTTTATTTTTAATTTTAAGACCTAAATTTTTGATTTAAGGGCTAAAAACTGAATTCATATGAAGGACATGACCTTAAAAAATATAAAAATAAATAAAAATTAATTTTTCAAAATTTGTGACTAGTGGGTTTTTTCCTCGCGGCCACAGAATTATAGTAATATATAAATTCAAAAATTTTTTTTTATATTTTTTGTATAGATTTTTTTTGGAATAAATAGTGAGATAAAAATAAAGATATTTTTCGATTAAATTTAATGAAATAATAACAATTTTTTTTAATATTTTGGTAATGGTATTTGAATGATTGTGAATTTAATTCAATTTTCATTTTGATCAACAATCGGATTTGAAGTGAGTTATCGTTTACCTTGTATATTGGTATTTTTGTGCATGGTTAGGAAATCGGAGTCATAAAATGATGCATATAAAGATAAAAAAAATAAAATTTAAAAATTTTTAAACATAATATATAAAAATAAAATATTAATTTATAAATATTAATTAACAAAATAATTGAAAAAACAGAATTATTGCTATATTCCGCCGAGCATCGCGAGGCCCTTTAGCTATATAGTATTAAGATATAGAAAAAAATTTTAACTCATTTGAATATTTGCATTGCTTGAAGAACTGTAGTGCCAATTATTGGCAGCGTTTTTATTTTAATATTTTAATATTTTAATTTTAAAAAAAATTTTAAATATCGTAGAAAATGTAATTAAAACTAATATTAACTAATTTATTTTTTTAACGAAAACTTATTAAATTTATTTTTTTTTTTTATTTTAAAGAAACGTACGTTTTTAATAAAAATTTAACTAAGTACGCATAAATTACATTTTAATATAGAATATAAATTACATTATAATATACACAGACCCACAAATAAATGATTAAAAATACCATAAAAAATAAAAAAATGAAAAAAATTTTTTTACCAGCTTTAAAAATATTTTATAAAATTTTAAAGATACCTCCGTTTTGAATAAAAATTTCAGAGAATACGTAAAAATTAGTGCTGAATCGAATACTATGAAGTGCGATATCAAAATTTTTCGATAATCTTGAGATATTTCAATTTTTGTTAAAATTTTTAAAAAATGTTATCAAGTTCAAAAATACTAAAAATTAAATATCTCAAAAACAACGATAGCTAATCAGAAAATATAGGGCCTATGTCACCCGTATTTTTTTTCTTCATTTTGACGCCGGTTTCATGGTTTCATGTCAATCGGTTTGGTGGTTCTTGAGTCATTAGGGTACAAACAAACAAACAAACAGACAGACAAATAAATTTTCAGATATATATAGTATTAAGATATATGATATTTCTAAAGTTAGGAAAAATAAATATGACTTTTGCAATAAAATATTTTTTTGTGGAAATTTTTATTGTCTCAAGTTTAAGACAGATAAATGATATTTTAAAATATCCTATATAAATTAAAATGAAAGATAGCAAAAAATTGAAAAATTTTAATTTTATTACAGATGACATTATGAAGTATTAAATGGATAAAAATCCATGAAAGTGGTTTAAAATTAATCTTTAAAGAAATAACCCCAGCTGATTTTTTTATTTTTAAAAAATAATTAAATGATTTCGAGAAATCAATCTCAGAAGTTAGTGGTCGAGAAGAAGAAAAACTTTAATTTTTTTTCACTAAAACTGATTTTTCTCAGGATCTAAAGATTCTTTTGAGATAAGCATTAGTGCAAATTATTCCTTGGAAAAAATCCTATCGATTTGACGTTTTTTTTTTTTTTAATTCGAGCTCATGGTTCAGAGTTATAACTCTTTATAGCCAAGAAGAACAAAATTTAAAAACCGAAAAAGTTGACACACTCATCACTTGATAACTAAAAATTATTACCGATTCGTTAATGTGAATTTACAATGTGAATTTCATACTTATATAAAACCATCGAGAATCTACGATAAAAATTATTATTTTTTTCATATTACAGACTGCAAAAATATATTTAACCACGGAATAAAATTTTTTTTAATTTGTAATTTCTCATACTTGGGACATCCGACCTAATCGGATTTTATACTTTTTCATACTTGGGACCGCCGACCTAACCGGGATTTATACTTTCTCATATTTGGGACAGCCGACTTAACCGGCATTTACACTTTCTCATATTTGGGACAGCCGACCTAACCGGATTTTACTATGAAGTGAATTTTTTACATATATGAAACCATCGAGAATCTACGATAAAAATTAATATTTTTTTCATATTACAGACAGCATAATTATATTAAACAACGCAATAAAATTTTTTTTAATTTGTACTTTCAGTTACTTGGGACAGCCGACCTTACCGGATTTTATACTTTTTCATACTTGGGACAGCCGACCTAACCTAATTTTACTACAAAGTGAATTTCATACATATCAACCATCGAGAATCTACGATAAAAATTATTATTTTTTTCATATTACAGACTTCAAAAATATATTTAACGACGGAATGAAATTTTTTTTAATTTGTACTTTCTCATACTTGAGACAGACGACCTAACCGGATTTTATACTTTTTCATACTTGGGACAGCCGACCTAACCAGGTTTTATACTTTCTCATATTTGGGACAGCCGACTTAACCGGATTTTACTATGAAGTCAATTTTTTACTTATATGAAACCATCGAGAATCTACGATAAAAATTAATATTTTTTTCATATTATAGACAGCATAAATATATTAAACAACGGAATGAAATTTTTTTTAATTTGTACTTTCTCTTACTTGGGACAGCTGACCTTACCGGATTTTATACTTTTTCATACTTGGAACAGCTGACCTAATCATATTTTATAGTTTTTTATACTTGAGACAGCTGACCTAAACGGATTTTATAATTTTTCATACTTGGGACAGCCGACCTAACCTAATTTTACTACAAAGTGAATTTTTTACATATATGAAACCATCGAGAATCTACGATAAAAATTATTTTTTTTTTCATATTACTAACTGCAAAAATGTATTTAACAACGGAATGAAATTTTTTTTAATTTGTATTTTCTCATACTTGAGAGAGCCGTCTTAACCGAATTTTATACTTTTTCATACTTGGGACAGCCGACCTAACAGGATTTTATACTTTTTCATATTTGGGACAGTCGACCTAACCGGATTTTACTACAAACTGAATTTTTTACATATATGAAACCATCGAGAATCTACGATAAAAATTATTATTTTTTTCATATTACAGACTGCTAAAATATATTTAAAGTCGGAATTAAATTTTTTTAAATTTGTACTAAAGATTTGAAGATATTTTACATAAAATTTACAATTTAATTTGCAACACAGTCTTTCACAATCAGAAGCTTGCCGACTTTTAATTCCTATAGCGGTGGTAACAAAATTGTAACTAGTTCACTATAACCAGAACTAATAATGTTATTTATTGAATGAATCTTTCACCAAAATAATAATTAGGAAATGCGGAAGGTACAAGTAACATGATCAATTAAATTTTTTAAAAATTATTTATAATAGGAGTCAATTTGAAAGTAATAGATTAGAATTGAAAAGTTTAGTTATTGCAAAAAATGGAGAGAAAAGAAATTAGGTGAAATAATCCTAAGCATGCTATTTGTAAATTGATTAAAATTAAATGAAATGACGTACATGTAAATCAATTATTATTACAACAAAGTATTTAGTTAGTCAAGTTTTTTTTAGAAAAATGGAAAGGATGTAAGCTAAGATTTAATCTTATAAAAATTTTGTACGCAGAAATAAGACAATCGATAAAACATCATTTAAAAAATATGAACCACAAAATTAGTTTCAATTTCGGTTAAATGTTATTTTTAAGGCTAATTTTTGGGGATTGCAAGATTTTGTAATTTATAAGAAAATAAAATTGAAAAATTCTTTAGATGAGATTTATTGTTAAAAGATTATTAAAAATTTTTAATAAATAGTGAATGGTAAAACAGAAATCAAGAATTAAATTCAATGAATAAAAATTAAATAGAAAATAATAAAATTTATGTAACCTTATGTAACCTTAAGTTTATGTTTTTTTTAAAGAATTTTTTATAGAATTTCAAACGACGTTGATGTTTTTTGATTTTTTTTAAATTAATGTTTGTGAATAATATTTTTTAATTATAACCTCAAATACATCAAGTTTTTATATTAATAATAAATAAGCTGGTAAAAAAAAATGTATAATAAATAATATAATGTAGAGAATTATTGAAATATTCAAAATAAATAATTTTTAAAACGTAATATATTAAAATAAAATATTAATTTATAAATATTAATTTACAAAATAATTAGTAAAGCAGTATTAATGTTATATTCATAGAAATCTCTAGAAAACCAATTTACATTAAATTACAAAAAAATTTATCATTTAAAAAATTTTTTTAATATCTGAGACAAAATATATATATTATTATATTATTTTATATTAGAATAATTACATATTGAAAATTTTCAAACTTTTATCAAGTTGTGAACAATCAAAATGACTTTTGCAATAAAAGATTTTTTTTGAAAATTTTTATTATTTCATCTTTAAGAGAGACCAATGAAATATTTTATTAACTTTTCATATATAAAACAAAGTAAAATATACATTCGAAATTTATAAATTTTTGGACAATCAATATGACTTTTGCAATAAAATATTTTTTTGTGGAATATTTATTGCCTCAAATTTAAGACAAATAAATGATATTTTAAAATATCCTATATATATTAAAATGAAAGATTGCAAAAAATTTTTTATTACAGATCACGTTATGAAATATTGAATGGATAAAAATTAAATAAAAATCAAACAGCCGTCCTAACAGGAATTTATACTTTTTGAAATATTTATAATATTTGAAAACATTTAAATGGGGTATATTTTGCTAAATTCAATACTAATATTTCAATGCTATCATTGCATAAAAATATTTTACATTACAAAATTTCTATAAAAGAAGTCAATATTAAAAAACATTTAAGTGGGGTATATTTTGCTAAATTCAATACTAATATTTCAATGCTATCATTGCATAAAAATATTTTACATTACAAAATTTCTATAAAAGAGGTCAATATTTGAAAACAATTAAGTGGGGTATATTTTGCTAAATTTAATACTAATATTTCAATGCTATCATTGCATAAAAATATTTTACATTACAAAATTTCTATAAAAGAAGTCAATATTAAAAAACATTTAAGTGGGGTATATTTTGCTAAATTCAGTATTAATAATTCAATGCTATTATTGCATAAAAACTATTAAAATTATTATGTAATACATTACATTACAATTACATTATGCATGTTATGATATAAAATGATACAAAATTTTCTTTCTTTCATTTTGTACCAGGACCTAAAAAATCATTACTGGGTCCTGACAGGGGCCTTATGTTATTTTTTGCCTAAATTTGTATACAAAATTAAATTTTTCGAGATCAATCAAATTTAAATGAAAACAGTTGTCTTATCTGTTTCAAATTTTAAAAGTGGGCCCTGTGAGGCCCATTTGGTGCTTTCGAAACCATTAATTTTCTTTTGTCGTCATGTTTCCTCTATCATGACATGCACAGATTAAAAAAATTAGGAACATCTCAAAACATAGTATTTGTTCGTACTAGGACCTGCAAAATCATTTTTGGGCCCTGACAGGGGCCTTATGTTTTTATTTTAGCCAAAATTTTGTGCATAATTAATTTTTTCTTCATCATTAAAATTAAAAAAAAAAAGTTATTTAATCTGTTTTCAATTTTAAAATTGGGCCCTATGAGGTCCTTTTGATTATTTAGGGCCCAAAATCTGCTTTTATCATCAGATATCTCCCACCAAAACTTACATGCATTAAGAAGAATAGGAAAAATTTGGAATATCTTTTTCATCATAAAAAACCTTAGAAAATCGATTTTTGGGCCTAAATACAAAAGGGCCTTATGTTTTTTTTGGCCCAGAACGTATTTGAACGCCAAATTTCCTGCGGAATCCGAATTTAAAATAAAAAAATATACTTCCCATTTAAAATTTTAAAGTTGGTAGCTGTGGGCCTTTTTTGGGCCTTAGGACCCAATATCTAATAACGCCATCAGATGTCCCCCTCAAAACCCTGAATCTTTTGTTCAAAACATTTTTTTCGATTTAACTTAGTTTTCGAGATATTTATCTTTTAAAATGACTCACCCTATATATAGGATAGGATAGGATTTTATGATTACAATATTTTTTTAACCAATTTTTAAATGAAAAAAAAAATTATTTTAATTTCGCGCAGCAATATTTTTTATTTTTAGACATCGACGGATAGTGTGATAGTTATATGTTCAAAATTACCGTCACATTCTGCCGAGCGTAGCGAGGCCAATCAGCTAGTTGCATATAACAATTTAAATTACAATTATAATATAAAACAGGACACTATTGGAAAAAAATTTAGAATAGCGTTTAGTTTCTGCTAAAGTCAATTAAAATATTTAAAATACAATTTTTACAAATAAAAAATTTAAAAATATAAAAATACAAAATACAACACACCCAACAATTTATATTTAAATTTTTAGAAGTTTTTCAAATTGTTAACTTTATCTATAAATTATAATTTTTTGAAAGTTTTATTTTCTTATATTTAAGGTAGACGATATTCATTTTCTTATATCGGTAGTTCTTAGCTATTTTTACCCAAGTCTGAGGTCGATGTCTTGGATTTAAAAAATACCAATTGCACTGTGTTTGGAATCTAAAAATATGGTTACTGGCCAATTTTTAAGGCTCTAGGTGGCTTGGTTGCGATTTGGCAGCTGTTTTTCCAATTTTGATTTTTTTTGAATTCTCAGCCACCCGTTTGCTTTTTATTTTCTGGACGCCCTAAATAAGCCTAAAAAATATTTTCTATATAAAGGTGGGTAGTAAAAATTTCCGCCCAATCCGAATCTGACCATATTTTTTCGGAAAAACCTCAGGAAAAGCCGGAAAATCGGAAAAGCTAAAGGAAACTGGAAAATACAAATTTCTCAAAAAGCGTCACTTTTTTTTTTTTTTTATTTTTTTTACATGTGTTTTCCCATACTTTTCATGCTGGTAACCTCCTTTTTTGACCCATTTGCCTTTTAAGTACTTAAAAATCAATTTTAGGCTCAAAAAAATGATTTTAAAAATTGTTCATTTTCCGAATTTTCCAATTTTCTCGCTTTTCCTGATAGAAAATGAAAAATCTGACTTGATTTTCGGATTCCTCGGGAAATTTTACATTGAAAACCTTCTTGGGTAAAATTTTAGAGGCCTTTGTGGTCTAACTGGTAAGATAGAGTTGGTATTAATATCATTTATGGATATTATTTTATGATGTTTAGGAGGGCAGTATATGGCTGGAATTGATGTATGTGTTTGAGTAAGATCATATAGATTTTGGTTTGGTTTCAAAAGACCTTGATCTTTCCAAGAAAGAAGCCTAACACTGGCATTTTTTTGTAACCTTTTCAAAAGAGTTTTAGTGCGTGTAACTACTTGATATACCTCTTTGTCTGATAATAACGCTTCTGCGCTCCTGATATACATATTTCTTGGCAAGCACATCGTGGTATTGCCTTTGTCAACCGATGTGAACACTACTCCCGTTTTGTTGATGATGTTATCCAGTTTTGTATTCCAGTTGTCAAGAAAATCCTTTTAGCTAATAAATATCCACTGTCATTTTTAAATAAGTACATCTATAAAAGATGGAAATTATTGAAAAATTGTGACTACGATCTTACAAGAACTGTAAACCCACAAAACAACATCTATAGAAATAAAATATTTGTCAGAATACCATTCAAATTTGGTTTCTACCAAAGAATCAAAAAGATATTCGATAGTGACAAATACCATGTAATTCCATTGCTGAATAAGGATATGAGAAAAATCATCAAAAAAGGAAAACTGGATAACATCATCAACAAAACGGGAGTAGTATATAAGATCACTTGTAATGATTGTCCTAATATGTATATAGGTGAGACAAAAAGACCCCTCTTTATGCGCATTGATGAACACAGTAAAGGAAAAACTGCTGTAATTACAACACATGCAAATAATTTACATCATACTTTTAATTTTGAAAAACCTGAAGTCATTGATGAAGAAGCGAATTGGGGCAAACGAAAGGTATCCGAGAGTATGCAAATCCAACTACATCATCCAACCATCAACTTAAAAGAAGACACCAATAACTTAAATGACTCTTACATACACACAATAAACACACTGATTCATCTTACACATATAATTAAATTCATATTAATTTTCAAGCAGTCATCTTTTTCAGTTATTGATAATCAACTTTTTTATACTTACACAACCACATAGATTTACAATAAAAACGGCCACACCAATACACACAGATCTATTTGTTATAAAAACTAAGTGACAATGTATAGAAATACAACACTGTTAATAGCTTTAAACAATAATAAAAAATGTACAACTTTTTTCTGATAAATATGTTATATATTATAGGTAAATATTTCATATATATATTTTTGTATTAATAATTTTTTAATCTTTTTTATACATGTAAACATATCTTTTTTACAGTTATTGATAAGGCCTGTAATTAAAACAGGCGAAACGTATAACGTATATAACTTAATAATAAAAAAACATCATTTTTTAAAAGATTAGTTAAATAAATTTATTTCAACCCAGTACTGGTCAATTAATTATACAAAATCTTTATAATATTCAACTAAATATGGGTGATACATCGAATACTACTTATGAGAATTTACAAGGTCGTCGACCTGAAACCGGCCTTCCTCAAGAAAACATCTTTTCTTTCTATAAGCAGGTAAAACATCACAACCCTGCAGCTATAAATGGATTAAATATATACTCTTTTTTAATACAAAAACTGGCTACATCACTTTCTAAAAGAAAATTTTTATTAAAATGTCGATACCATGATTGTCTTCCAGCACATGTATCCGAAATCAACAAAAGGTTTGATGATTTCTCTTTTTATCAAAATTCATCTAGTGTTTCTTTCAAGAAAATTTTACAGAAAATAAGTTGTAAGGTCTTGAACTTACTAATCCAGGACATCAACCTTTATATTAAATATTTAGAGAAACAACTGTTACAAACAAAAAATTTTTTAATTAAATCCAACATTAATAATGTACAGTTAAACATTTTTTTCAATAGACAATGCCAAAAACAATATAATATATATTCCAAGAATAATATTAGATTATTCAAAAAATTTAATAATATAAACAACAACAACACAATGAATGATGACTGCTTTAACGAAGAGTTGAATGAATATACAAGTAAATGGTTTGTCAACATAACAGATATGGAATTACCGCCTGAAGTCATCGAAATTGCCAAGTTAGGTCCAAAATTCAGCCTCCCTGGTAGTATAAATAAGCGAGACGTCCTCGATGCCATAAAAAACATTGAAGGCTCTTTCTACATAACTGCTAGAGAGATCTTTGATAGTACGAATCAACAACAAATGCCTGATTCAGAAAAACACAAAGAGATACAATACATCTTAAATAGGGACCCGGAAATATGCAAACAACGGCATAAAATCATTAACTGCATGAACATGACAAAAAATAATAACGTGAACAAACCACCTACGCTAAAAAACTTTGATAAAAAAGTAAACAAGTGTTGCTTATTTTTGAGAAGAAACAAAAATATCATGTTCACATCGGTTGACAAAGGCAATACCACGATGTGCTTGCCAAGAAATATGTATATCAGGAGCGCAGAAGCGTTATTATCAGACAAAGAGGTATATCAAGTAGTTACACGCACTAAAACTCTTTTGAAAAGGTTACAAAAAAATGCCAGTGTTAGGCTTCTTTCTTGGAAAGATCAAGGTCTTTTGAAACCAAACCAAAATCTATATGATCTTACTCAAACACATACATCAATTCCAGCCATATACTTCCCTCCTAAACATCATAAAATAATATCCATAAATGATATTAATACCAACTCTATCTTACCAGTTAGACCACAAAGGCCTCTAAAATTTTACCCAAGAAGGTTTTCAATGTAAAATTTCCCGAGGAATCCGAAAATCAAGTCAGATTTTTCATTTTCTATCAGGAAAAGCGAGAAAATTGGAAAATTCGGAAAATGAACAATTTTTAAAATCATTTTTTTGAGCCTAAAATTGATTTTTAAGTACTTAAAAGGCAAATGGGTCAAAAAAGGAGGTTACCAGCATGAAAAGTATGGGAAAACACATGTAAAAAAAATATAAAAAAAAAAAAAAAGTGACGCTTTTTGAGAATTTTGTATTTTCCAGTTTCCTTTAGTTTTTCCGATTTTCCGGCTTTTCCTGAGGTTTTTTCGAAAAAATATGGTCAGATTCGGATTGGGCGGGTATTTTTACTACCCACCTTTATATAGAAAATATTTTTTAGGCTTATTTAGGGCGTCCAGAAAATAAAAAGCAAACGGGTGGCTGAGAATTCGAAAAAAATCAAAATTGGAAAAACAGCTGCCAAATCGCAACCAAGCCACCTAGAGCCTTAAAAATTGGCCAGTAACCATATTTTTACATACCAAACACAGTGCAATTGGTATTTTTTAAATCCAAGACATCGACCTCAGACTTGGGTAAAAATAGCTAAGAACTACCGATATAATGAAATAATTTAAGCTCTTTCATATATAAAACACGCGACAATATTAAAATGTTTAGAAGTTTTTCAAATTGTGGACAATCAATATAATTTTTTCTTTTTAAGTTGTTAACGAAAAAAAAATTAAAGTGGGGTGTAGTTTCTGTTAAATTCAATACTAATATTTCAATGCTATCATTGCATGAAAACATTTGAAGTTACAACTTTTATATAAAAAAGGACACTTTTCGAAATAAAATTAAAGTGAGTTATAGTTTCTGCTAAATTAATTACTAATATTTCAATGCAATTGAAATTACAACTTTTCTAAAAATGAGGCTACTATTCGAAAAAAATTGAAAGCGGGGTATATTTTGGGGTATATATCGGCAGTCCTAAGAATAAAAAAAATAAAAATTTAAAAAATTTAATTGTATAGTAAAGTTCATATTGGCTGTTTAAGATATGAAAATACTACAAAAATTTACTTGCATGGAAAAAAATGAGGTAAAAAAGTACCTGGATATTTTTTGGTGAAAAAAATTTTATAAAAAAAATAAGTCTTAATGTCATACTGGAAATATCACCGGTGACAGTATAGCGTTGCTATAAAACCCGCGTAAGACAATTTTCATAAGTGCGCGTAAGATTATTTATGCACGATAATCTTGTATTAGAAAATGATGGATTTTTAACAGGTAGTATCACTCAAAAAAAAAAATTCAACCTAGCGTCGAAATCCTCCTGTTCATACGTGAGGTAGGAAGTAAACGTCGACGCGTATAGTATTCAACTTCGACGTGGCGTAGGATCCTATTGCATACAGCCGGCGTCGACTAATGTTTCGACGTCGCGCTTGAAAAGAATTGATCGACGCCGCCACGATACACGTTTTAACTGCACGTGAGTTTCCATTCTACGAGCGCTCATATTATTGATTTGAGTTATTTAAAAATCTATTAATCTTTTTGAATTATTAAAATCGTAGATAATATATTATAAATTTTAATAATTATTTAATTTAAATAAAAAAATTAATTTAGAAAGCTATATATGTATATATATATTTAGTGATATATATAATTACACTGAGAAAAACGTTTCTTTGATACAATGGTATATATCATTAATTTGATAAACTGATTTCATTGAAATGTAGCAATGAAATATTTCATTAATTTAATGATATATATTATTAAAATTATTTATTATATTATTATATTATGCTATATTTCAATGAAATCAAACCTATTAAACTAATGGAATGTTTCTCTCAGTGTATATAAGCTTATAATTTTTATTTGGATGCGATATAATTTAATTTTATTTATTGAAAATGAAAAAAAACCACGCAGTGTTACATACAATTTTCAACGAGAGTAAATAGATTTGCAAAATAAATGAATTAATGTTCAAAAATTTGCTTTATTCAGAATTTTTTTATGATCCTAAAATTAAAATATTAATTTTTCATTTTCAAAAATTGTTAAACAATTAATCCTAGAATGAAAAACAGCAAAAGTATTTGTAAAAAAAAATTTATTATTTATATTTCTATTACATTTTTGTCACTAACAAATGAAGGTAACATATTCTTATGTTTTTATTTCAAAAATGTACTTATTTTCTAATTAACAAGGTTATTTAATACTTTTTAAAACTAAAAATATACTTCGCATGCGCGAATAATCAATTTTTATACAAATTTAATAAAAAGATATTTCAAAAATTACTAACTTTTCCAAATTTTGCAACAAGTCACGTGACCAAATGAAAATATTCCTGAAAATTTGGATTCGTCAAGAAATTTTACCTAGTCATAGAAATTTTGGTAACACTTGAAATAAACCTGTATAAATGGTAAAATTTGTTATAAATGTGCAAAATTTTAAAAAATTAATAATTTTTGAAATATCATTTTTTTGATCTAAAGATTTTAAATTAGCGCATCTCACGGATTTTTTTTTCTGTTCATAAAAATAGGTTCAGAACTGGGATACTGTGACACGCTGTTAACCGTATATACTGAGTACTGCGAACGGTTAATAGATGTATTCAGCCGTATATACGGCAGACGGCATATGGTAGCCGTATAAATTCGCTAATGAATACGGCAAATTTCAAACGGGTCCCGTATATACTTCAGCCGTATGAAAATCCATACGGAAAAAATCAATACGGGAACCGTACGGAATATGCCGTATTAATGGATGATTTTATACGGCTCCCGTATGGATTTTTCCCGTATGAATTTTCATACGGCTAAAGTATATACGGGAGCCGTACAGAAAATGCCGTATTAATAGACTATTTTATACGGCCGTAATGAATTTTTCCGTATGAAAATCCATACGGCAAAATCCAATACGGCAACCGTACGAAATATGCCGTATTAATGGACCTTTTTTACGGCTCACGTATTGTATTTTGCCGTATGAAAATCCGTACGGCAAAATCCAATACGGAAACTGTACGATATAAGCCGTATAAAATATGCCGTAATAATGGAAGTTGTATACGGCTCCCGTATTTATTTATGACTTAAAAAAACCGTGCGGCAAAAACCAATACGGTTGCTGCAAAAAACCAAAAAAAAACCTGTTTGTACGGCATAAAAATATACAGCCCCGTATATTTCTCATACGGGCCCGTATGCATGTAGGACCTGGGTATTTTCATAATGCCCACAGACTCGTATACATATGGGAGAGGGTATTTACGTATGAGACCGAGGTATTTTCATAATACTCACGGGCCCGCATGGGTATAAGACTTGGGTATTTTATACTGCCCACGGATCCGTACGCAGTATGAAAACAACCAAGTCTTATACGCATACGGGCCCGTATGCATATAGCACTAGGGTATTTTCATAATGCTCACGGACCCGTGGGCAGTATGAAATACCCAAGTCTTATACCCATAAGGGCCCGTATGCATATAGGACCCGGGTATTTTCATAATGCCCACGGATCCGTGGGCAGTATGAAATACCCAAATCTTATACTCATACGGTCCCGTTTGCATATGAGGCTTGGGCATTTTTATGCTGCTGACGGGTCCGTGGGCAATATGGATTCAAACTTATCATACTACCAACGAATCCGTATACTTATAAAAACAAAGTATTGACAGACTGTGCACGGATCATTATACTGCTTGGCCATATATACGGCTGTTAGTTTTCCGTGCCCAAAATGCCGTTCATGCACACCTCTGAATAGGCTATATTTAAAAAGAAATTTAAGCCTACATAGAAGAAAATCTAATTTTTAACTTTTGAGATATTTAAACTAAAAGAAGTAATGGTAAAAAAAAAATCTATTAGTACAAACAATTGTTTTGAACCTGGAATTAAATTCTACGGGAAACCTCCAATCAGGACTTAGGAACAAATAAATAATCATGGTAATTTGACTTTTTTAGAGAAAAAAAAAAAAAGAAAAATATCCAATATTTTTTTACAAAATTAACCCTTCGTGTGTCCACTGTGTTTTTGCCTACGCGCTGTGTCCCGTAGGCGTAGGTCGATATCGTCCCAATCGTTTTTTAACTCCTTTAAAAATAATTTTTTGCCAAAATTTTTTTTAAAATGTTTTAGACAAACATTTCATAATCACGAAAAAAAAGTTTTTTGGCTAAAATGTCCACTCAGTTTTGCGCAAAAAATTTTGCAACAACCATAAACAGGCATTTTTTCAATTTTCGGTCGAAAATTCATATCTCCTACCCTAATTGATATTAAGGGGTAATAATCTAGGGTTTTGAGCTTCGTATATATGTCTTTAAAAAAACCCTACCCAAATTTGCCTCAGATCCAAAAACCATAATTATTTTGCGATATGAAAATTGGCCTTTTTCCTCGATTATAAAAATTTATAAAAATTGAAGGTTTTGTTGTATAAACAGCCTCCCAGGATCATTTAATGGCCAAAAAAGTTATTTGTGGGGCTGAAGTATAATAACCTTTATATAAGTACATAAAAAAAATTTGGCCAAAAAAAATTATCACTCAAAACCATATAAAGGGTCAATTTAAATAAGAATTTAATCGCTATTCTAATTAAATTCAAATATTTAAACAAAGTCGGGACTTAAATTAATAAGATACGCAAATGTATTAAGTAAAACATAAAAATTACCAACTAATCAACATTAAAGTGAAGGTTTAATCAAAAGTAGTGTGTAAATTGATATACGTAATATATATTAAATTAGTTAAATAATAAAATGTAATTATTACTCCAGGCACGGAAAAAAATGACACGTCAAGCCATACACTAGAGTAACCTAAGGAAGTAGGCTGTATTAAAAAACGACACGTCAAGCCTTACACTAGTGTAACCTAGGCGTTACCAAAAAAACAACACGTCATGCCTTACACTAGCGTAACCTACACACAAACCTAATAGTATTTTAAGTATCAAGGGCGTAAAGGTTTCGGCACTAGCGTGAGCACTAGCACGAGTGCTCGGCGAAGCCGGGCACGAGTGATAAGTGTTCACGCTCGTGTCTAAAGTATTTCGTCCATGAAGCTTACACTATTTTTTGCCCACCTAGGCGTAGAAAGAGTTCAGAAAATTCTTTAAACACGAGTTTTACGCCCGGGAGGACAAAAGAGAATTTTTTGTTACCCAGAGAAGAATGAATGTTTATTTAATTTTTTAGAGCGGAATTATTTTGAGGTTAATATTTTTAAAAACAATTATTTTTATTTTTATTGTGTTCAAAAAGAATTAAATTGAAAATAATTGTTTTTAAAAATATTAACCTCAAAATAATTCCGCTCTAAAGAATTAAATAAACAATCATTCTTCTTTGGGTAACAAAAAAGTACCAGGAAAGCCGATCTCTGATCGGGTTAGTGTCTCATATATAAAAATTTAGTTTTATTAATTGTTTCGTTTTGTTATAAACACAATAATTATCTCCCATTATAAAAATTATTAAAATATATTTGAAAATTTTTTCTAGAAAATTATTTTATTGATCAATTCTAATATTACAATTAAATAGTTTATGTTAAAATATTTAACATATTTTTTTTTTATTTTTAGTCCAAATAAAAAAAGAAAATTTCACTTAATATCACACTAACTTAAATATATTTTCTTTTGAAATTAAAAATTTTAGAAATCAAAATCTCTTTTAAAAATTTCTTTATTTTGTGAAATTTAATCTCAAAAGAAGATTAAATTACGGTCCTAGGCCAGAAAAATAAAGAATGGTCCAAATTGCACGCAAATTGCCGTGCACGGTAAACTGCGATTTGGGTCATTCTTTGTTTAGACCCTTTCTACACTAACACATAATGATGTTTTATGATAATCGTGTTTGTTGGATATTTTGTGGTATAGCTGGGATATTCGAAATTAAAGTTATTACAATATGGCGCCACTAGTAGTATTAGTAAACATTTTTAATAAAAATTAAACAATAAAATGTATTTTAACTATAGACTAAGTTATTTATTATAAAAATTATACACAATTTATGTAACTAATAAGTTTTTAATGAGTTATAATCAATTTAAATATGTAATTTTAAGGCTATGTTTTTAGTACGGTGTAGCTGGGAAAAAAATATCCAACAAACATGATTATCATAAAACATGATTATGTGCTGGTGTAGAAAGGGCCTTATGGCCGAGGGTTGTATAAAATTTTTCTGCAACTGTGGCGAGAAAATACGTCTTTGCCGGACGCGCATTAATTATTTGTTAGTTAGTTTCCCTATCCGTGGACTTTAAATTTAAATTTTTCTCATAATATAGTGAACCACTAAAAGTTGTCCGATTTCCGCAAATCAAAATTTGTCTTCTTTATTAAAAAAAGCATATTAATAACAATAAAAAAAAATTAAATTTATCAATTAATAAATTAAATAATATTTTTAGATTTATGCCTTTATTCTTTCTTTGATATGTAAATTAGGTAGTAGAGAGCAGAAGAGCAGCATTAGATACGCTTAGAGTAGTAGTGGGCGTGGCTAATGATTCCCCTCTACTTTTACCGTACCGTATTTTTGACTCGTGAAAACTCATAGAAAATGAGTTTTCTGAAAATTTTGACCAAGTCCATTGGATTCCTGAGGTTAAAAACCACTTATGTACAAAATACGGAGAAAATCGTTAGAGTCGTTTTGAGATAGTGACTGGAAATAGGTGCATACGTGCATACAATTCCTTGCTCGTTTTATAGTATAAGATTCTTTTAGGTTTGGTGTGTAAGGAAGCCATCTATAATAAAAAAACGACACGTCAAGCCTTACACTAGCCTAACCTAAGGAAGCGGTCTATAATAAAAAAACGACACGTCAAGCCTTGCACTAGCGTAACCTAAGGAAGTAGGTTCTATTAAAAAAAAGACACGTCAAACTAGTGTAACCTAGGCGATACCCAAAAACGACAAGTCAAACCTTACACTAGCTTAACTTAAGGAAGCCGTCTATAATAAAAAATGACACGTCAAGCCTTATACTAGCGTAACCTAAGGAAGTAAGTTGTATTAAAAAAACGACACGTTAAGCCTTACACTAGCGTAACCTAAGGAAGCGGTCTATAATAAAAAAACGACACGTCAAGCCTTACACTAGCGTAACTTAGGTTATATTAAAAAAACGACATGTCAAGCCTTACACTAGTGTAACCTAGGCGATACTAAAAAAATGACAAGTCAAGCCTTACACTAGCTTAAACTAAGGAAGCCGTCTATAATAAAAAAACGACACGTCAAGCCTTACACTAGCGTAACCTAAGGAAGCCGTCTATAATAAAAAAACGACACGTCAAGCCTTACACTAGCGTAACCTAAGGAAGTAGGCTATTTTAAAAAACGGCACAAATTCAAAATGGCGGCCTCGAAATTCGCCCATTTTTGAAAAATTAGCCAAATATGAGTTCAATTTTTGGCGTAAGACGAATAACAATATTGATAAAATATCTAGGAGTTTTTGGATATGCTGACTACGAAATTAGTATAAACTAAACCACAAGCCTTTTATGAACATTGATTATTCACTACTTTTACCCTTATTTTCCACCCCTAGATGAAGTTTTATCATTTTTTTGAGTTCATATTTGAAATCAGCAATCTTGAGAACCCTCAATATAGATTTTCCAGTAAGAATAAAAACTTTTAAAAAGAAAAATAAAGAATTTTTATAAAAATTGACTTTTCACCCCTTTTCATCAAAATTTTATGTTTTTTTGAAGTTCATATTTGAAGGCAGCAGCCTCAAAAACCCTAATATATAATGTTAGACCAAATACTGCTAGTGTAAGGCTTGAGGTGTCGTTTTATTATTATAACCTAATTCCTCAGTTTATGTTAGTGTAATGCTTGATTGACGTGACGTTTTGGTTCCTCATAGAGGAACCTTTGTGTTAGGTAAAATTTTGATTTCTTGACATATAAACACGTTTTGAGACCTCAGGAAGCTAAAAAACCGGTTTTTAAAAAAAGTCTGTAACCGGTGATATTTCACAACCAACATGATATTAAGACCTAATTTTTTTTTCAAAATTTTTTTTACTAAAAAAGCTGGAGGTCCTTTTTTTTTAATTTGGAAGTAATACCTCCTTCATTTCCATGAAAATACTTATATTTGAAAATATGGTTTTTACTCGATGTCTTGAGTCTTATAATTAACTATAAAAAAAATTTTTTTTTTTAAATTTTTGTTACCAAAAAATACAAAAAATACCAAACTTTTTTTTCTATTTGGATGTAGTACCTAATTGCTTTCTATGAGAGTACGAATATCTAGAATTATCGTTTTTAAAGTAACAGAGTTAAAAGGGTATTATATATAATGAACGAAACGAGTCAAGTAGTGCGTACAATGCTAGAGTTTATTAAGGACTGAATAGATGAATATATAATTAGTATCATATGGGATAATATATTTAGGATAGGACTTTTGTATAAGGCGGGCACTTTACTTTTTGTGCTCATGCGTGTACATACATATACTAATACATACATAATATACAGTGTGTATTCTGACATAAAGGATTTCTCCTTCTGATACGTAATTTTTCGAAATTTTTTTTTAAAATCATTTTTTACATAAAAAAATTAAAAAAACACAATAATTTTTTTTCTTTTAGGACGTAGTAACTAATTTATTTCTATGAAAGTACAAATATCTAGAATTATCGTTTTTAAAGGATTTCTCCATCTGATGCATAATTTTACGAAATTTTTTTTTTTTTAATTTTTGTATAAAAAAATTAAAAAACACAATAATTTTTTTTCTTTTTGGACGTAGTACTTAGTTTATTTCTATGAAAGTACTAATATCCAGAATTATCGTTTTTAAAGAATTTCTCCATCTGATACGTAATTTTTCGAAATTTTTTTCCTCAATATTTTTTATATAAAAAAATTAAAAAAAAAACCACATTTTTTTTTTAATGATTCAGTAATTAATTTCTTTCTATAAAAGTATACGAATATCTAGAATTGTCGTTCGTAAAGGATTCCTCCATCTGATACGTAATTATTCAAAATTTTTTTTTTTAATATTTGTCACATAAAAAAATTAAAAATACACCATAATTTTTTTTCTTTTTGGACGTAGTACTTAATTTATTTCTATGAAAGTACTAATATCTAGAATTATCGTTTTTACTCGATATCTCCAATCTGATACTTACTTTTTTAAAAAATATTTTTTAAAATTTTTCATATAAAAAAATTAGAAAAAAAATTATTTTTTTTTTTTAGGACTTAGTACTTAATTCCTATGTATGAAAGAACGAATATCTGGAATTATCGTTTTATCTAGAATCTAGAATTATGGTTTTAACTAGGTAAAGTAGACCATTATAAACATTTTGTAATTGTTAATGAGGAACCATAGTTCCAAATAATTGGCAGCGTTTTTTTTATTATAGACCGCTACCTTATGTTATGTTAGTGTAAGGCTTGACGTATCGTTTTTTTTAATATAGCCTAGGTTACCCTAGCGTAACGCTTGACGTGTCGTTTTTTTAGTCCAGCCTACTTCCTTAGGTTACGCTAGTATATGGCTTGTTGTGTAGTTTTTTTGGTATCGACTAGGTTACACAAGTGTAAGACTTGACGTGTCGTTTCATAATACAGCCTACTTCTTTAGGTTACCCTAGTCTAAGGCTTGACATGTCGTTTTTTTTATTATAGCCTACTTTCTGAAGTTACGCTAGTGTAAGGCTTGACGTGTCGTTTTTTTATTATAGACCGCTTTCCTAGGTTATGTTAGTGTAAGGCTTGACATGTCGTTTTTTTAATATAGCCTAGGTTACGCTTGTGTAAGGCTTGACGTGTCGTTTTTTATTATAGCCTACTTCCTTAGGTTAAGCTAGTGTAAGGCTTGACGTGTCGTAATTTTGGTATCACCTAGGTTACACTAGCGTAAGGCTTGACGTGTCGTTTTTTATTATAGCCTACTTTCTTAGGTTAAGCTAGTATAAGGCTTGACGTGTCGTTTTATGATTATACCCTACTTTTTTAGGTTACGCTTGTGTAAGGCTTGATGAGTCGTTTTTTTGGTATCGCGTAGATTACACTAGTGTAAGGCTTGACGTATTGTTTTTTTATACAACCTATTACCTTAGGTTACCCTAGTGTAAGGCTTGACGTGTCGTTTTTTTTATTATAGCCTACTTCCTGAGGTTACGCTAGTGTAAGGCTTGACGTGTCGTTTTTTTAGTACAGCCTACTTCCTTAGGTTACGCTAGTGTAAAGCATGACCTGTCGTTTTTTTTTATAGACCATTTCCTTAGGTTATGTTTGTGTAAGGCTTGACGTATCGTTTACTTATTATAGGCCGCTTCCTTAGGTTATGTTAGTGTAAGGCTTGACATGTCGTTTTTTTAATATAGCCTAGGTTACGCTAGTGTAAGGCTTGACGTGTCGTTTTTTATTATAGTATACTTCCTTAGGTTACGCTAGTGTATGGCTTGAAATGTCGTTTTTTTATTTTTGCCTACTTCCTTAGGTTACGCTAGTGTAAGGCTTGACGTGTCGTTTTTTATTCTAGCCTACTTCCTTAGGTTACGCTAGTGTATGGCTGGACATGTCGTTTTTTTATTTTAGCCTACTTCCTTAGGTTACGCTAGTGTAAGGCTTGACGTGTCATTTTTTTGGTATCACCTAGGTTACACTAGTGTAAGGCATGTCGTGTCCTTTTTTTTTTATAAACCACTTGCTTAGGTTATGTTAGTGTAATGCATGACGAGTCATTTTTTTATTATAGCCTACATCCTTTGGTTACGCTAGTGTAAGGCTTGACGTGTCGTTTTTTTAGTACAGCCTACTTCTTTAGAATACTCTGGTTTAAGACAAGACGTGTCGTTTTTTTATTATACACCGCTTTCTTAGGTTATGTTAGAGTAAGGCTTGACGTGTCGTTTTTTTAGTCCAGCCTACTTCCTTAGGTTACGCTAGTATATGGCTTGTTGTGTAGTTTTTTTGGTATCGACTAGGTTACACAAGTGTAAGACTTGACGTGTCGTTTCATAATACAGCCTACTTCTTTAGGTTACCCTAGTCTAAGGCTTGACATGTCGTTTTTTTTATTATAGCCTACTTTCTGAAGTTACGCTAGTGTAAGGCTTGACGTGTCGTTTTTTTATTATAGACCGCTTTCCTAGGTTATGTTAGTGTAAGGCTTGACATGTCGTTTTTTTAATATAGCCTAGGTTACGCTTGTGTAAGGCTTGACGTGTCGTTTTTTATTATAGCCTACTTCCTTAGGTTAAGCTAGTGTAAGGCTTGACGTGTCGTAATTTTGGTATCACCTAGGTTACACTAGCGTAAGGCTTGACGTGTCGTTTTTTATTATAGCCTACTTTCTTAGGTTAAGCTATTATAAGGCTTGACCTGTCGTTTTATGATTATACCCTACTTTTTTAGGTTACGCTTGTGTAAGGCTTGATGAGTCGTTTTTTTGGTATCGCGTAGATTACACTAGTGTAAGGCTTGACGTATTGTTTTTTTATACAACCTATTACCTTAGGTTACCCTAGTGTAAGGCTTGACGTGTCGTTTTTTTTATTATAGCCTACTTCCTGAGGTTACGCTAGTGTAAGGCTTGACGTGTCGTTTTTTTAGTACAGCCTACTTCCTTAGGTTACGCTAGTGTAAAGCATGACCTGTCGTTTTTTTTTATAGACCATTTCCTTAGGTTATGTTTGTGTAAGGCTTGACGTATCGTTTACTTATTATAGGCCGCTTCCTTAGGTTATGTTAGTGTAAGGCTTGACATGTCGTTTTTTTAATATAGCCTAGGTTACGCTAGTGTAAGGCTTGACGTGTCGTTTTTTATTATAGTATACTTCCTTAGGTTACGCTAGTGTATGGCTTGAAATGTCGTTTTTTTATTTTTGCCTACTTCCTTAGGTTACGCTAGTGTAAGGCTTGACGTGTCGTTTTTTATTCTAGCCTACTTCCTTAGGTTACGCTAGTGTATGGCTGGACATGTAGTTTTTTTATTTTAGCCTACTTCCTTAGGTTACGCTAGTGTAAGGCTTGACGTGTCATTTTTTTGGTATCACCTAGGTTACACTAGTGTAAGGCATGTCGTGTCTTTTTTTTTTTATAAACCACTTGCTTAGGTTATGTTAGTGTAATGCTTGACGAGTCATTTTTTTATTATAGCCTACATCCTTTGGTTACGCTAGTGTAAGGCTTGACGTGTCGTTTTTTTAGTACAGCCTACTTCTTTAGAATACTCTGGTTTAAGACAAGACGTGTCGTTTTTTTATTATACACCGCTTTCTTAGGTTATGTTAGAGTAAGGCTTGACGTGTCGTTTTTTCTACTAGCCTACTTCCTTAGGTTACGCTAGTGTATGGCTGGACATGACGTTTTTTTATTTTAGCCTACTTCCTTAGGTTACGCTAGTGTAAGGCTTGACGTGTCATTTTTTTGGTATCACCTAGGTTACACTAGTGTAAGGCTTGACGTGTCGTTTTTTTGGTATCACCTATGTTACACTAGTGTAAGGCATGTCGTGTCGTTTTTTTTTTATCAACCACTTGCTTAGGTTATGTTAGTGTAATGCTTGACGAGTCATTTTTTTATTATAGCCTACATCCTTTGGTTACGCTAGTGTAAGGCTTGACGTGTCGTTTTTTTAGTACAGCCTACTTCTTTAGAATACTCTGGTATAAGACAAGACGTGTCGTTTTTTTATTATACACCGCTTTCTTAGGTTATGTTAGAGTAAGGCTTGACGTGTCGTTTTTTTTACTAGCCTACTTCCTTAGGTTACGCTAGTGTATGGCTGGACATGACGTTTTTTTATTTTAGCCTACTTCCTTAGGTTACGCTAGTGTAAGGCTTGACGTGTCATTTTTTTGGTATCACCTAGGTTACACTAGTGTAAGGCTTGACGTGTCGTTTTTTTGGTATCACCTATGTTACACTAGTGTAAGGCTTTTGTGTCGTTTTTTTTTTATCAACCACTTGCTTAGGTTATGTTAGTGTAATGCTTGACGAGTCATTTTTTTATTATAGCCTACATCCTTTGGTTACGCTAGTGTAAGGCTTGACGTGTCGTTTTTTTAGTACAGCCTACCCATTTTAGAATACTCTAGTTTAAGACAAGACGTGTTGTTTTTTTATTATACACCGCTTTCTTAGGTTATGTTAGAGTAAGGCCTGACGTGTCGTTTTTTTATTATAGCCTACTTTTTTAGTTTACGCTAGTGTAAGGCTTGATGAGTCGTTTTTTTGGTATCGCGTATGTTACACTAGTGTAAGGCTTGACGTGTCGTTTTTTTATACAGCCTACTTCCTTAGGTTACGCTAGTCTAAGGCTTGACGTATCGTTTTTTATTATAGTCTACTTCCTAAGGTTACGCTAGTGTATGGCTTGACATGTCGTTTTTTTATTATATACCGCTTTCTTAGGTTATATTAGTGTAAGGCTTGACGTGTCGTTTTTTTATTATTTACCACTTCCTTAGGTTACGCTAGTGTAAGGCTTGACGTGTCGTTTTTTTATTGTAGCCTACTTCCTTAGTTTACACTAGTATAAGGCTTGACCTGTTGTTTTTTTATTATAGACCGGTTTCTTAGGTTATGTTAGTGTAAGGCTTGACGTGTTGTTTTTTTAATATAGCCTACTTCCTTAAGTTATGTTAGTGTAAGGCTTGACATGTCGTTTTTTTAATATAGCCTAGGTTACGCTAGTGTAAGGCTTGATGTGTCGTTTTTTATTATAGCCTACTTTCTTAGGTTAAGGTAGACTTCCACTTCGCGCGCTCGGTATTTGAGTGAAAATTAAAAATTATTTTAAAGGAAAACGGTAAGAGACAATGGAAAAATTTTTTTTGGGGTGAATAAACACACAAAAAGAGTATATAAAAATAATTTTTTTTTTATTAATTTTTTTTTTATGTATAAAACTTTAGCTTGAAGTTGACGTATTTTCATCGGAATAAGCTGATGGTTCGATTGATAACTAAAGTTTGGTAGCACGTACAAAAAAAAAAAAAATAAAATTATAATTTATATGAGTATAGTTATCGCGTGAACTAAAATTTTTAAGTTTGGCCAAAAACAAAAAAAGTTATGAAAATTTGAAAAAAAAAAGTAAAAAAAATAATTTTTTTTTCTCGTTTTTGTGCAAAAAAAATATTAAAAAATTAAAATTTTTGCAAAATTTTACTTCACGCGAAAACTACACATATGTAAAGTATGTGGCCAAAATTTGGAGATAATCGGACCAAGTAATTTTTTGTAAGGAGTCGCACCAGGTACAGAAATGTAGTTTCGAGAAAAACGCGTTTAAACATTTTTTTTTATGTAGGACATAATGCGGGTCGCTTTAGAAAAGGTGATTAAAATAGTATAAAAAATGTTTGGATCTTTATAAAAATTTTTTTTATATATTCTTTGTTAGTTTTACTATTAAAAATAAGAATAAAAAAATTTTGACCAAACGATTTTCCCCGAAGTGGAAGTCTACCTTAAGCTAGTGTAAAGCTTGACGTGTCGTTTTTTTATATAGCCTACTTCCTTAGGTAACGCTAGTGTAAGGCATGACGAAAAAGGAGTCGAAATTCTTGATTACCGACTCAAAAAACCTATTTTGGCATATCCAGGATGTTGAAAGTGCGAAAATATTTTAAACATCCCTTTTCGGGGTAGTTTTAGCTATTTTATAGGTTAAATATTGAGTATTTATGAAAAAAGAGTCGAAATTCTTGTTATTTATCCAAAAAATCTATACAGACATGTTCTGGATGCTCAAAGTACGAAAATATTAAAAGCACCCCTTTTGGGGGTAGGTGTTAGCTATTTTAAGGATGAAATATTGAATATTTATGAAAAAGGAGTCGAAATTCTTGATTAGCGACCCAAAAAGCCTATATGGGCATATCCTGGATGCTCAAAGTGCGAAAATTGCAAAAACACCCCCTTTTGGGGGGTAGAATTAGCCACTTTAGGGGTTAAATTTAAATTATTTATGAAAAGGAAGTCAAAATTCTTTATTAGCAACCCAAAAAGTCCATATGGTGCAAATCTGAGCACTGAAAGTGCGAATATGTAAAAAAAACCCCTTTCTGGGGGTAGTTTTAGGAAATTTAAGGGTGAAGCCCCAATTTCTTTACGAAAGGTCCCCAATTTTCTTTTTCAGCGACCCAAAAAACCTATGAACCTTCCCCCCAACGGTATGTTGCCTGGAGTAATGATTAAATTTTATTATTTAATTAATTTATACTACGGATTAAATATATCAATTTACACACTATTTTTGATTAAACCTTCACATTTTTATGTTGATTAGTTGGTAGTTTTTATGTTTTACACATTACATTTGTGTAACAATAAGGATTTAATTTTTATGTTTAAATTCTGATGCTAATTGACACAATAAGGTTTTGAGTGTAAGGTAGTTGGTCGGAATAATATTTGGGAAACTAAAATAATGGATTTTTTTGGGAATTTTTTTTTTTTTTGTAAAAAACACAAAATTCTGCTATGTATTTTTTTTTTTAATATAAAAAATAGTTTATGCAGCAACAAAAAACATAGCAACAAGAGCAACACGTGCAATTGTAATTTTTTATTTACAGTAATTTTATTCACTGACTGCGTAGAACTATAGTATACAACATGTTGCCGGTAGAAACGAGCGGCGTCGAAGTCGTGCCTTGCGACGCCTCGTTGAAAGAGTCGACGACGTCCAGCCGGAATAGTTTACACGCTGCGTTAAAAACGCGCCAAGTATAGTTAGAAACAGAAAATACGACGCGGCGTAAGATATTATACACGACTCACGTTCTGAGCTACTTCGGCATTGCGTAAAAAGTAATTTTCTCGACTCTGCCTCAAAAAAATTTTCGATGTTGCCTTGAATTTTTTTTTTCAGTGTAGCGACACACACTCACGACACACACATAAACTGACCGACCGCAAGAGCAACGAACGAGAGGAGAGAGAGGAGAAGAAAGGCCAGCTAAGGAGAGCATTGTTGCGCGGACCTCGATACTAGAAAAAGCACATTTTTATAAAAAGAATAATTTTGATAATGAAATTAATTGATTAAGTATTGAAAAAATAGTTTTAGTAATTAAAGATTAATAAATTAATTATTATTGATAATAAATAATATTGCCGCGATAAGGATTAATAATCAATTGCAAGTCATATTAACTGGTTAACCAAATATTGATTAAAAGATTCTTTTAGCGGACATCTTTATTATTGGTTTTGATAGTTAAAGGAATTATATTTATGGAAGAAGTATTATAAAAATTGGAGCAAGTTTCTTTAATAAGTAACAGAAAAGTTTTGGTTAAGAAAAGATTAACAAGATAATTAGCAGAGACAAAGATAAAGAAAATAATTAAAATGATCATGTGTGTGTCGCAAAGAATTGAATTAGTGAAAAGTGACATTTATTATAATTATCGAAAGTGATGAATTAGCGGTTAAAAATTATATAGACAGTGAAATAGATTAAATTTTGATTATAAATTGTAAAATATTAATGAATAAGATTTTGAATAAAGTAGATTTTTATATATAATTTTGAAGAGATAAATTAGTGAATTTTTATTACAGGTTATACCCCTTTCACCTCCCCCTCTTCAGCATTGTAGTTAAATTCTGAATTCTGTTGGTTGTTTTATTTATGAAAAACCTAAAAAAAATTTCCCCATAGAGTGAAATGGATTTCGCCTGTCCTATTTATGAACAATAAAAAATTATGAAAATGACATTCTATAGTCATATTCATATTGATTGTCTACAATATCAGTTGTGATGTATATAAAAATTGAAAATATTCAAATATTCATTGTCTACAGTATGAAAAAAACTGAAAATTTTGTTAAAAAAACTGCATATTACTATATTTTATTTTCAATTGTTAATTATTATCAATAATTATTTATGTTATAAAATATATCTCATTAGTTATAAATATTTATAAATAATCATGTAACTTTTTCTTAATATGTATTATAAAATTTTTTTGTTAATTTTAGAAGTATAAAATTAATTCTGTTCTCATTCATTTTTAAATAAAATTAAATTGCATTTTAATCACGTATGATTAAATTTATTATAATTAACTACATATGATAAAAATATAAAAAAATTAATGCACAAGAGTTTTTATTTAGTTAAGCCGAGCATCGCGAGGCCAATCAGCTAGTTTTACATTATTTTTAAAACATTAAGATCAAATTTTCAAGAGAGAAATTAAATTAACAGTTAAGTTACGGTTTAAATGGTTTAAATGGATGATGCTTTAAATTCATTCAATATAGGAAATCACTAGAGGAATAACAACTAAAACGGCCTTATTGACTATTAAGCTGTATTATTAACTTTATTAACCTTATTAACTTTAAGCTTTATTATTTGTCTAATTATAGTTTAAATACATAATAATTTATTTTAAATATTTAATTTTTTTATATTAAACTACACTAACAATTTGTTAATCATTAAAAGAATTCAATTTATATATATAAAATTTAAAATTGGTTAAGATTACTTTAAATATATAATAATTACAGTCCTCAGCGACTTAACAAATTTTAATAATTTTTTCATTATTCTTCGTTTAAATATGTTAATAAGTTTATAAAATCATTATAAAATTTATCTTTCTCCTTAAAACCTAGAAACATATTCGCAAATTTATAAAAACATTCCAGATTCTTAGCTGGTTTAATATTATATAAATAATTAGAATGAATTAATGTGTCCATTCCTTTGCAAAAATTTTCTCCAATATCTATTAAAGTTCAACAGATCCTTAGTTTACAATCTCTTGTTAGATTATTATTTATAATGCTGACTAAAACTGTGTTTTTTTGCTGCGTTTTATTAAAAGATTCGTAAGGATCTTCTTGGTTCTAAAAAGTAAAAATTTAATTAGCTTATTATACTTATTACAAACTTAAAATAAAATTATACCGTTATTTTATGTAATAAATCTACATGCGGAAATTTAATCAGTTCTAAATCCAAACTTTTTCTTCCTCTTTTTTTTCTAACTAAGCATTCTGCATCAAAACTCTTTTTCTCAAAATTTCAATAAGGTAGCAGATTAGTTGAATTTCTAAAATATAATTCTAATTAATTTAGCAAGAAAAAAATTTTTAATATGGGATTAAAAATTTATTAATATCGTTAATTATAATTTAAAATTTTTTGCTTATATACAATTTTTTATTGTAACCAATTATTTATTGACATAACTTTTCATGAAAACTCCACTAATTGAAAGTTTTTTCATCTAATACGTGTGTTAGATGATGCCCATTCTCATTGTTTTTGATATAAACCAAGTTTTGGACAAAGAGGCAAAATATGGGCTTCAATCTTTGCATGATGTCTGCACTCGCTCATAAAAACAACTATACAAGATTAAAACCAATATTTTGTCCTTTGGTTAAATACAAGCCATTACTAATTTATATAATCTACAAGATATTATCTGATTCTTTTTCTGATTCAGGTGCAGCAATTTCAGCTATTTTTATTTGAATATTGTCATCTAATTGTTTTTTTAATGTCATAATAGTTTTTTTGAAATTTAAAACAGTTTCTGTAAAAGGAGCAACATCTGGAAACTTATAATGAAAATCATCGTTTATCTGTAACATAATAAAAAAGAATGATTAGTAACTTGATGAGAAATTTATTTTAATAATTATATTTATCAAAAGGCCGTTGAAATAAATGTATTTTTGAATCTTTTTTAATATTTGCTTTGCATTCATAGATTTTATAAGATCAAATATTTTATCTCTAATATTCTCCACCATTTGAACAATTTTCTGTTTTTTACCGTCAACGACTAGCAGGAATTGTAAAAATTCAACCTACAATAAAATAACTCAATTAAATTTTCATGATTTTGTTTCAATTTATATCTTATAGAATTCAGGTTTTATGTTTGAAAAATCAACTGTTGTCTATATACTAAAGTTTAAAAAGGAAGGGACGCTGAATGCTCAGTGCTTGTATAGAAACCGTCGTATCGACATCGTTCTCTGTATATTGTATCGGCGTGTTTAACATTTTATAAAAACTAATTATTAAATATATTTTAGTGTAATTAAGACGTGATTAATAAGATTAAGATTTAGAAGTGAATAAAAATTGAGTGTTATATTAAATATAAATAAGTGTTTTTTTATTTAAATAACCCACAAACCTAGAAGGTTCGGAGCCGCAGCAAAACACGCTTTCGCGGACACGCGAGTTTAAATAGCTCTCTTTTCTTTTATATATTAAAGAAAAATTTTGGTGTGTGGTGTTATTTTTTTTAAATAAATAACAGATCATTTATTTAAATTTTTCTGGTGTTTGTGTGTGTAAAAATTTTACTTTTCTTTTTTTTATAATAAAGAAGAGAAGTTAAAAATGGCTGTAGGAGGAGAAGGTTAGATCTCTTTTATTTTATGACGCGGAAGTTGAAAAGTGTGTGTGCATCATCGATCAATTTTTTTTTTAGTAGAAGAGAAAATTATTTTTTAAATATTTTCGGATATAAATTTTACTGTAAATTTTAATACAAAATTGTAAATTTTTTGATGACGTGTGTAGACGAGTTTCGGCGCGCAAATAATTTTTTGTTAGATGTGTACAAAATGGCCGTCGTCGACGACGCGAACGCATTTTAGTGCTAATGAAATTTTTTTCATAAAAATTTTATAATGGCCGAAAATTTTATTATTTTAATTAATTTTAATTAACATTCATTTAGAAATGCCTGGGTGTATATATTGGCCAAAAATAAAGATGTAGATCTATTAATAAATGTATATATGTGTGTGTGAGTGAATATCACGTAACATATAAATGAAATTTAGACACGCATTTTAGACGCTACTTTTGGCGGTTAAAATTTATAAAAGATATGAATGCTCGTATATGTATGTGTTCTGTATAGTGAGAGCATATGATTATTTTTTTATAAATTCGGAGTTCAGAGTTTTTTTTTAAATCTTAAATATTATTATATGCATGTAAAAGAGTGGAAAATTTATAATAGAATGAGTGGGAAATTTTGAAAGCGGAGAATCTCTATTTGGAAATTCAATACGAAACCCAATACGAAACTCTGGGTATTAGGAAAAAATGCCCTAATAAAAAGGTTGTCGTACGGTTGGAGGAGAATGCCATTCGCTTAGTTACGGAAAGTGGAGCTGTCTTTTATATAGGTGTGTAAATATAGCTATATATATTAATAATTAGAAGAGATAAACTTTGACATCAATTTTTTTTTTACATATAAAACAATTGTTAATATTATATTATTTTAAATGAATAATTATTCTAAATTTTAATACAACACTAAGCTGGTTTGTAAATATTACAAAAATAATTGTGTTAATTAAAATCTTGTATATTTACAAGAATGATCTTGAATAACATCTTGTGTTCAGATGCGAAACAGGTCATTCACTTAAAAGTCTGTCTAGCTTGCGTTCAGCTGATAAATTTTAAAGTTTTACTTAAATAAATAAAAATTTCTGGTAGATCAAATTTAAATTTTTATTTTAGCAGCAAGTAGCATTACTCAAGAAGAATAAGATCTTGTCCAGGCTGCTGTAGAAAATAAAGAATCAGAAGGGGAAAAATTAACTGTTCCTATAAAAATCTAGCATCAAGTAAATGGGGCAAAAGAATTGAAAATTGATGAGACTTTAGAAAAGAAAAATTTAAATAAGGAGAACAGAGAACGATGAGAATTTAGAAAAGAAGACGAGAATTATAGAGACGAATCTTTATTGATGATGACGATTTTATGATGATGACGCGATTGTGTTAGACGAGGAAACGCAGACCCCACCTTACTTTAATGGTAATAAACCTAAAATTAAAAGTGTTATAAAATGTGACTTGAACTTAAAAAGTAGTCACAGTTCCGGAACAAAATCTAATATGCATATTTTTTTAGATAAAAGAGCTATTGATAAGATAACAACAAAATATGAACAGTATATTGAGCAGCTCAAAGAACAGCATAAGCATAATTTAGCAGTTTATGAGAATAAAAATGATTTAATAGCAGAACATGCTAAAAGTAAAATTAATGCTGTAAAAAAGAGACTAGAAAAACGAATGGAGAATATAGAAAAGTCTCTTGAAAAATTGAAAAATTTAGATGGGTTAGCAGGAACTCTACAAGCTGCAATAAACATTTTAGATGGGTCAAATAAAGATATGACGCGATCCAACCAGGTAAGAAATAAAAGCAATGCTTTAACTCCTGATAATTTAAATCTTTTTAATTCAACAATGATCCCTGATGGTACATGCATTCCAACCATGAATGATATCAAACAAATTATTGCAGACGAAGTTAATAAATTAGACTTAAGCAAAATTAATTCAAGTAAAGATGATTCAAATAAAGACGAGTCGCTTGTTAAAGAATTAAAAGACGTGTTTAAAAGTAGTTTTTTACCCCGTGATTCAGGTTCTAGACGCGACTATAAATTAACAAGTAAATTAAGATTTGAACATTTTATGGATTATTTTACCTCTGAATTAAGAGCTAAAGATTTACTTTATGTTATTGACCCCTCGATTAAAGTAAATGAAAATTTTGATGAGAAAACTCTTGAAAAACACAAATTCAAAGTACGCGATATTTTTATCAGCAGAATTGATCAAAATTATCATAATAAAATTATAGACTTAAAAGACCCAGTTAAAATCCAGTCTGTTTACTTGGCGTAATGGATAAAAATTCTTGATATTATTACTTTACGTGGATGACATGTTAATTGCAAGCAATCATAAAACTAAATTAGAGTCAGTAAAATCAAGCTTGAAGGAAGAATTTGAAATGACAGATTTAGGTGAGCCAAAAAGCTTCCTGGGTTTAAATATAGATCGTGATAGAGCAAATAAAATTATTAATTTAACACAAGAAGCATATATTGAAAAGATGTTAAATAGATTTGGTTTTAGCAAAATGCATCCTCAAAGAACTCCAATGGTTACGAATCAAGTAGCAAATCGAGAAAAACGAGATCGTGAAGAACCTGATGATGAAGAGACATTTAAGAAAACAGCTTCACAGGTTAACTTTAAATTCAGAGAGGCTGTTGGTTCTTTATTATATTTAGCAAATGTTACTTGGCCGGATGTATTGAATGCCGTAAATGTTTTGAGTAGACATCAAATCAATCCTACAGAAAATGAATGGAACATGGTTATTCGTGTTTTTCCTTATTTGAATGGACCCAAAACCATAGGTTTAAGGTTCTTAGGTTTGGGTTATGAATTAGAAGGATATTCAGATTCTAGTTTATCTGATTGCAAAGACTCTATTACGACGTGTGGGTATGTAATTAGACTATTCGGGGATACTATATCTTACAAAACTACTAAACAAACGTATGTAGCAATATCTACTTGTGAGGCCGAATATGTAGCAATGAGATATGCTTGTCGAGAAATGATAGCAGTGCATAACTCAATTATATTAATTTTAATCAATTCATTGATGCCGTTGACTCTTTGGTGTGATAATTCAAATAGGCTATTTTAATAGCAGATATATTTACAAAACCATTACCCTTTCTTTTACATAATAAATTGACTAATATGATATTAAACTTGGAGAGTTAGATGAGTTTTAGATTGAGATTTATAAGTTAAGATAAGAATTTATTTGTACGAATTTTTGATTATTTTGTTTCAGATTCTAAGCAGTGAGATGTGCTCGAGATCGGGAGGGAGTGTTGGAGTGTAGCGCTCTCTACCACATCCTCTATATACTAATGTTTAAGAAGGAAGGGACGCCGACTGCTCAGTGCTTCTATAGCAACCGTCGTATCGACATCGTTTTTCTGTATATTGTATCGGCATGTTTAACATTTTATAATAACTAATTATTAAATATATTTTAGTGTAATTAAGACGTGATTATTAAGATTAAGATTTAGACGTGAATAAACATTGAGTGTCATATTAAATATAAATAAGTGTTTTTTTATTTAAAGAACCCACAAACCTAATATCAACAAAGGAGAATAAATTTTAATTATAAGCAATTATATTATATTGTCTCCGTATCAGATAATAAAAATTCTTTAATCATTAACAATCTTTCTTTGCTAGCGGTCAATAATATCTATATTCAAATTTTGAGAGATCGTCAATATTGCCCTTTGTAAAGAAAAAAACATTCATAATTTCATCTAGAAATATTTATTATTACCAAATGCAATTACAGAAACTTAGCACTACATGCCTGATATCTTTAAACCTCAGCATTTGGAAAAATAAACATTTCTATTAGCTGGTTAAGAAAATACTTTTCTTTTCTATCACGCGAATAGTTAACTGCTTAATAATTTACAGACCTACGCACATGTATTAGCACAGCAAAAATTTATGGAAATAAATAAATTAATTTTAAATTTAAAATTAGAGATGATTTTATTTATTTATTTAAAATGGACAAAAAATTCACCAAGTCTTATAATTTTAAATTTGTCGAAAAAAATGAATTTTTTTGAACTAAACTAATATTTTTTCATGAATAGCCAAGAAATGCCATACAATTATTTATAACTTTTCTTTTTACGATGAATAGAAATAGATTTACATGTTATTATAGATTTTTCAAAATATTTAAAAATAACTAAAAATAGAAATTTTTTAAATTTTTGATATATTGGCCATATTTTATTCAAAAATATAAATTTTTATTCAAGTTATTTTTTCGAGGAATCCGAATGAAATTAGTGCATCAAGACTAAAGATGAGCAAAAAATTTAATTCAGCGGGAAATTTTACATAGAAATATATTTTTAAACTATTCTTTTTGTACGTCTATAATCCAGTTTTATAAATTCATTACTTTTTTTTAATTACATATTATTATCCCACAAAAATCAAATCGGTTTTATTTGGGCACTTTTGTTCCTAGAGGGCTAAAAAGTTAGGATAAATCAAATTTCAAATACGCAAAACCTTATACAAATTTTGAGGGCATTAGCAAAGGTCACTGAGAAAAGTTGTACCATTTAGTTGGTTCTACCTACTTATATTTTCAAGCTAGCTTTTTTTTTAGCAGACAATGGGAAAAAGGAGTAAATTTTCTTAAATAGAGGGAAAAAGAAAAAATGCTCTGATGTCTGCATGTGTCTCCCACACAAACAGAATCTAGCATTTTAATATTAGTATTATGTGTACTTTTTTAGTACAGAATTCTAAGAGACTTCAAGACCTTTTATGAATCATGTTATTCGGATAATTGACACGAAACCGTCGTGAAAAGAACAGTTGTGTATACAAATTTGTTCCAAAGTACTCTGTTTTTGAGGTCAATTTTTTTGATTTGGCCTTTTAAATAATAAGAAAAATAAGAGATAGTTTTTCTTATTTTTTCTGTAAAAAAACTTACATTATCATGAAAAATTTGTAGGAAATTTCCCGTAGAATCTGATTTTGTTTTTAAAAATATTTTTTGAGTTGTGCATGTGTAAGGAATCAATAAAATACGCCGTATCGTTTCTTTTCAAAATCCGATTTCTCTCAGCATTTTCAAAAAAAAATACAGATTTGAAAACCTGTTCTAGCAGAAGCAAATTCTGCTTCTGCTAGAAACAACTTTATACATGACCGACTAGACAATGCAATAACTAATGGACTTTTGGAAAGAATTTAGACATCTAGGCCTGCTGCCGCATCCTAAAAGTGAACTTCATGGTTTTTCCCCTGATGATTTTAATACTCATTTCTCTAAAGTATCGTTTTCAGACAAAGAAAATCTTCAAGAAATATCTGACACCATCTTGTCTGCTCCAGATAATGGGTTTCAATTTCATGAGATTTCTTTTAATGATGTGGTTTTAGCTGTTGTTCACTTTAAGTCGCAGGCAAAGGGAACTGATGGTTTTCCCCACAGTATTATTGCAAAATCTCTTCCATCAATTCGTCCCTATCTAGTTCAGATATTTAATGAATCCCTTAAAACTGGAATTTTGCCCTTAGTTTGGAAAACTTCCTTGCTTGTTGCTATAAAAAAGGTCACAATTCCATCCTTACCATCAGATTTTAGACCAATTGCTTTATTATGTTTCCTCTTTAAAGTACTAGAAAAATTAGCCCACGATCAAATCACACAGTTTCTTAAAAACTTCAACATTCAAACTGCAACATTCTTGACCCACTACAGACTGGTTTTAGACAATATAGTAGTACGGAGACTGCACTGCTGAAATTAACTCAGGATATTAGAGTGGGGATGAGCAAAAGACTCATTACCATTCTGCTTCAGTTCGATTTAAGTAAGGTGTTTGACATCGTCTCCCCTACTAAACTACTTAAAAAATTAATAGGCTTCTCTAAGAATGTATTAAAGTGGCTAAAGTCCTATCTTGAGGGTAGACAATTGAGAGTGATTTCTAAAACATAATTATCTGAATCTCTTGACGTCAATCTTGGCGTTCCTCAGGGCTTATGTTATATATCTATGTATTAACATAATTATTTACAAAATACTACATTTGCATCAACTAAACTACCTGACGCACTTATTCATTGGACATTACCCAAAAGAGACAGCAAGGGGGGCATCTAAAAACAAAGAACTGTGCCCAGCCACTATTGTAAGAGGTAGAGGAGCCAATTCCTTTCGAGTCGCTTCAAAAAAGCACTATTCAAACATCTTCTTATTGGTGACGCAAAACTACGGTAGATTCATAGTTTATTATACTTTTATACTTTTATGTTTATACTGCTTATATATATATATTTTATACTATTTATACTTGTCTTATACATTGATGTCTATACAATATTGACTGAACGTGCAATAAGTGTTTATGCACTGGTCTAATATGGACCACCAGATGTACACATTAAACTTATTTTTATTTTATTATCTATATTATTTTAACAATTTACTAATTTATTACCCTATTATAAAAATTCTACAAAGTAACTATATATACTATCTGTATTATATGTAAATTTCTTTTATTTTTTCAGTATTATTATTATTATTAAAAACAAAAATATTATACCAAATTATGTACTTTACTATATATATAACACTAGGACTATCCTCACGCGCTTCGCGCGTGAGGAGTAGGCATTTATGGGTTTCGCAACGCATTAAAAATTAAATTGTAAAATAAAAAAAATTATTTATATTCTTTTTATTAAAAAAGTCTTTAATTTTATTGTTTTTTACTTTAAATTTTGAATAAATTTTTATAATTTATAAAAAAAAAAAATTGAAAATTTTTATAATTTTTTTAATTTATAATTTATTTTATAATTAGCTGAACCGTGAACCTCAACCTGTCATTGATATATATTGATCACCATTATAGTTTTTGATTACACCTTGTTTTATTAACATTTGATCTTTAGTTTCTATTTTTATACTTTCTGCGGTTGAACCCCAAAATACAATTTTACCCTCAACAAAAAACTTTATAAGTTATACATTAACTTTAAAAAAGTTAAATATTGTTAATATTTACATTGGTTTTTGTTTCATCTGTTAATAATATTTCAAGTTTTTTACCACTACTTCTATCCAAATTTACCTTTATCTTTAATTAAATTCGAAATAATTTAGTAGTTTAATTAATTACTTATATATAAAAAAAAATCTTAATGATATTTATAGTTCCTTTTTTTTGTTTGTGTTATACCTGTATTATAACATAAAATTTATCACAGACATCATCTAAAGCTATACATCTTTTTATATTTTGCAAACACTCAATAACATTAAAACTAAATAATTTTGATTTTTTATAAGAAAATCCATGTTCTTTAGAAATGAAAATATATATAATACAATAAAAAATTGAAAAAAAAAATAATAGTATATTAAGTATCAAGGGCGTAAAAGTTTCGGCACTAGCGTGAGCACTAGCTGTGTTTGTGTTTGTGTTTTTTTCACTATTTGTGTTCACGCTCGTGTCTAAACTATTTCGCCCATGGTGCTTACACTATTTTTTGCCCCCCTAGGCGTAGAACGAGTTCAGAAAATTCTTTACGCACGAGTTTTACGCCCGGGAGGGCAAAAAAAATATTTATACGTCTGAAATGTTATTCATAGGTATGAACTGTTTAACTTGGAAACCGTTAGATTAATACGAGTAGTAATCCATAGCGACCGTTTCAGTAGCAATCGTTTTTATGGTTACTATTTCCATAACAACCGTTACCATGTTTACCGTTTCCATAGCAACCGTGCTATGGTTATCATTCCCATAGCAACCGTTGCTATGGTTACAAATTCCATAACAACCGTTTCCATGGTTACTGTTTCCATAGCAACCGTTGCTATGATTACAATTTCAATAACAACCGTTAGCATGGTTACCGACTCCATAGCAACTGTTATTACCGTTTCCATAGCAACCGTTGCCATGGTTACCAGTCCCATAACACCTGTTACCATGGTTACTGTTTCTATAGTAACGGTGATCACGTGATAAACACGTAGTTATCACGTGATATTCACGTGGTGATCTCGTGATAACCATATAGTGATCACGGGATATACACGTGGTGATCACGTGACGCTTACAGCGGCGATTATATATTAATAGTATAGGTAGATTTATACCTGATTAATATACATTTTATTTTTATTATTTTATATACTTGTTATCAAATGTACACTTTTGTATTTATTTGCAAATAAAGAATATCTATCTATCTATCTACCTGACCGTGCACTTAACGATGGTTTGCTTTAATTTGAGCCATATATTAAAAATTTATCTCACGTTTTATGTATGTTCATAAAAGAAAAAGTCGATACATTAAAGTAAAATAATTTTTTTTAGACTTCTAAATTAAAATCTTTGGTTATAATGTTAAAACAAATGTAAATACCGTATCATTAAAATCGTTCTTTTTTGGTTCTGCTTGAACATTCTCTGATGTCTTTTGACTAACTTTTTCTTTTTTCTTTTCTCTTGATCTTAGATTTCTGTATTTGTAGTCTATATATCCATTATTTCCATCTGACCAGGCCTCCTATGTAGTATACCAATTGAAACGTAATTAACATACTTTTATATCTGTTAATGACTTGTGCTTACATGGCCTTCATAATGTTCTTTGTGATAATAAGCTAAAGATGGAAAACGTTGTACAAGTGTTTTGGCTGCCTTAATCTTGCAATAGTGAATTGGGTTGCTAAGAAAATCAAAAAAATTGTATGCTTCAGTTGTTTATACTTAAATTTTATTTTAAAACATTTTTTGAGTATCCCAGATAGTTCAATAAGACGGAGGTGGATCCCAATAGGATTAAAAATAATTTAAATTACGCGACTTTAAATAATTAGAAATTAGAGACTAATACAGTTTTAAAATTTGCTTTCATAAAAACTATGTTTTTAATACATAATTAGTCGTAGAGTAAAAAGAGTAAAAAGTTAAGTTAAAAAAAACAAATAGAAAAGAAATGCGTATACGGCAAAACGATTTTTTTTTTTTTTTTTTTTTTTTTGTCAAGGGAATCTTGTGAATCTTGCATCAGCCATGGAGTAATTGCGGGTCTTAAAGACCCGCAAATTTCCATGACCGCCCAGTTCTACAAAGTGTACAACTGGGAGACCACCGGCGACCGCGGTCACCGGCTACGCCACAGATTCTTACTGGATAAACACAAACCCCCCTTGCCTTTTTCTATTTTACAGCGCACAAGTTGCTGCGGAGAGCTCAAAAGTGGGTCACTAGCTCAAAGTAGGTCTAGCAATATAGTTGTAGGCGGTAAAATAGTTTAAGGCTATACATACAACTATATTGGAAATAAGTTTATAAAAATGGCATATTTCTGGAAATTAATTTTTTGTCTATGCACCTTTTCATATAGACGTGTTTAATCTTATTATTTTTTTTTGTATGTATACGGTTTTACATCTTGCATTAGTGCGCAATGTTGCCGAAAAAAAGAGTTTGCATTTTTAAAAATTATTGTGCAACACGGCAAATCTTAAACGGTCAATTGTACAAAGAAAGGGGCATACTGCCTAGCTCTTCTCGGCGATTTGCACGCAGAAAATACGAAAATTCCAGTCCTGAACTCTTTATTATAGACTCGGTTATAGAACTATTATAAAATTATTTTAGGACTATGTCCATTAAGCCCGTAAATTTATTTACTTGATCAATTTTTTCAAAATATATTTATTGTAACTATTAAAATTTTAAAATAAGATAATTTTATCTTGTCTTTAATCCATTTTGAGAATGACTTCGTTATTAAAATATTTTACACAAGACAAGGTAAAATTATCTTATTTTAATTAAGGTGACTTGGATATTCAAATTCATAATGAATAATTCTATTAAAATTTTATACATACATCGTTTCTAGCTGTGTCTCTTCTGGCATATTTTTATACCTTTTCCACAAAATTCTTATTTGTTCACAAATTATAATGACTAAAGACTGCCTTCTCTTTTCATCGATTTTCAAATTAGCATTTAAGGCATCTAAAGCCTTTGGTATTTTTGGGCATCTAAGATCTAACATCTTCACCCAGTCCTCAACTGGAAATATCATAGAATCCACTATGTTCTATTGTAAAATTATTTATATGATAATTTATATTGAAAAATTAAGTAAAAATTTTAATGATTTTTAAGAATTAAATTAATTAAATTTACAGTAACAGTAAATTATTTTAAAAAAATTATTCTGCGTATAAGGTTAAATACCTTATCTTCTTGAGAACATAAACAAAATTTATGCTTGGAGCCAGGTTTTTTGTCTGAAATAGCTAATTTTTCTGAATTCCCATTTTCACAAACATTAACAGCCTCCAAGACTTCAATCACTTGTTCAAAGTCGATTTCTTCACTTGGTTCACCTATTAAGTTGATTACTGACGATTCTCATTGTTGCTATTTGAAAGTACAATATTAACAATACTTTTAGCATAATTTTGAGGTGGAACTAATATTACTGCAACATTCTGTAATATAAAAATATGAATTCTTTATTACTTGTATTTTTTTATCAACACTTCGTGTGTACTAAGGTTACAAACTTTATAGTATTTTTTAATTCAAAAGCCTCTTTAAGCTAAGAATTTAATAAAGCTTAAACATTTTTACTCTATAATAAATAACATAATACATTTTTATCAACAAAAATATAATTACAAATTTGAGTTATTTTTAACATGGAACATGTTTATAGGGAGGGGGTACTTCGAAACTTGAAAATTAAGTGGTGGGTCAAATTTGTCCTATTTAAGGGGGGGGGGGTCAAATAAGACTTAGAATAATTAGGTAAGTATATATAAATAAATAAAATACTTTTAAAAGTCTTTGAAAAATCTGGGCTTAGGGAATTAGAATAATATCGATTTAGGGACTTGGAATAATTCAGTTTCAGGGATTTGGAATAATTCAGGTTTAGGGACTTGGAATAATATCGATTAAGGGACTTAGAATAATTCAGGTTTAGGGAATCAAAATAGTTTAGGTTTAGAGGTGATAATTACAAATTATAAAAATAGAAAATTGTATTATAATATTGAGTAACATTTGTATTATACCTAGTCCTCATCTGGAAGTATAAACATGTTCCATGCATTTAGGTTGTGTTTACACAAACCGGTTATAAGTTTTTTTATAGCTGATCACATTATGGAACTTTTTACAAGGAACATGTTAAGGTGGCAGCCTAAATTGAAGGGATCAAAAAATCGATTTTCTGTTTAATATTGTTCTGGGTTCTAAAACATCTCAATAATACGGAAATAAAATTTTATAATGATATTTTGAATAATAAGGAAGTTATAGAAGGTTAAGCGGGATACCGCAAAAGGCGTAAAATACAGTATTCTAAACATTAAACGCGTTTATCTCGAAACAACGTTTTTCGAATTTGTGTACACGATAACTTAAAAAATAATTAAGATATCTTCCTAATTTTTTGGCTACATTTGTAAAATACAATTATCTTCTGGGTTAATGCAGTGATTTTTTCAAAAAATTCCCCATTTTTTTTTTCAAAAAAAAATGCGAAAAAAAATTCAGTTTTTGAAAAAAATTAAAGAATTTTCACAATTTTCCATTTTCCGAAAATTGGCTACATCAATCCAGAAGAAAAATGTTTTGTTTGGCATGTTTCAAAAAACGTTGGAGACCGCAATCGTGTACACAGTGGAAAGTGAGGACTAACTTTGAGAACCTGTCTTCGGCGCCATTTTGGAAAATTAAAAATAAAAAAAAGAAAAATGTTTAGCAACTCATAATCTAATAAAGTGCCAATTTTAAAAAATTTATCTCAATTATTTCTACCCGAAAACCAATGCAGAAAAAGACACCTTTTTTTTCTCTTCAATTGAGGCTGCAACCTTAATACGGAGGGGTACCTAAGGGTTCAGAAAAATACGGGGAAGTTAAAAGGTTAAATTTAAGCGGGGGGGGGGGGGCAAATGCAACATAAAATAAGAACTTTTAATAATTCAAAATTTTTTTTAAAACTCTTTTCTTGCAATAATATTGTAAAATTAGTGTTATATTATGTTGCTACGAACAAGGGAAGACCGGAACATTTGGGTCGCCAATACAAAATTTTTGAGACCTACAAGACCTATTTTTATTGAAAATTGCAATTTTGGCAGCAATTTCAAAATTGGTCATTTGGGTCTAAAAATGGGCATTTAGTTTATTAACTGTAGCGTTGTGAGAACAGATGATGGAGCATTGCGGCTGACACGACTTTAAAGATGGTACAGTAGATCATCTTATAACTGGATCAATTAAAACCACTAGTCGTCCGGATACCCGAATTATCCGGATAAGGGAGCAACTTCAATTTTTAGGAATATATTCCTGGTAAAATTAATTAAAGTCATTTACGCATATTTCAAAAAAGCCAGGAAAATTAATTATTTTAATTATTTATATATTTTTTATAAATTTTTAGTGTATTTCTGCCCTACAGATTAAAAACCTCAATATCTACATTTTAATGATTTCTAGATATTGAACGAAACGCGTTTCTATTAATTTTTTAATGTTTTTAAATATTTAAAAAAAATGTTAACACGTTTTTTTACTAATTAAGGTATGCTCTTTTTAATGGTGACAAAAATTTTCCCGATTTTTCACTCTTTATGTGAAAAACTGCATATGTGCCATTTCGAGACTAAAATTCGACGGAAAATACAGATTAAAAACATCAATATGTACATATGCCATTTCTTCCTGTAAGCAACGCTCGCCGCGCGGGTTCTTTACATAGGAAGAATGTCAATATCTACAATAAATTTGATATTTTATATAATTTATTAATTTTTTAAAATTTTATTATATATGTATGTGCTTTATTTAACCTCTTAGAACCTTACGTTATACGGAGGTCACCAACAGTTATTTGCACAAGCGGTCTAAACCGCATTTTTTGCTTTTATTCCCTCGGAAGTCGATATATATATTGAGATATATACCGCTTTTTCCTTTAATGGAAATAATTAGATAGGTTTGGAAACGTATGGACAAATTGTGGTGAAACTGTGGGATTAGAAGGGATGTTTAGGATAGGTGGAACTTTAACAATCATTTCAAACTTTATCTATTCATAGCCTTTACTAGGGTTTGGGATGGCCAAATGCGGTCCAAGGTCCGACTTTTTAATAGGAGCCATGCTGACAATTCCGTCTTTAAAGCGCAGAGTTGTTATTCACAACAATCGCTTTAAAAGAGGCGCGAAAAACCTTGGAAAAACGCCCTCTATGCATGACATACGGAGGCAAGCAAATGGCACTTTCCATTTCGTCTTGCCCCCTGCGACTCGACAGCTAGCTCTACTCTCCCTTCTTAAAACAAATATTTATTTTATTAAATATTTTATTTTCAGAAAAAAAAGTTGTCACTGCTCTGTATGCGAACCCACTTCATAATATTTTGCTATATTACAAAGCGAGCGCGTTACCTCTGCGCTACCGAGCCGGTAAATTTTATTATATATTTTCATTATTTACTTTATTTAATTAATTATTAAAGCAATTTTTTTTAAGTAAGCATTACTGTAAGTAAGTTACATTAAAAGTAAGTAAGAATAATAATAATCATAATGCCGTAATTTATCTAGCATTCAAATATAAAATTTATTTAATAGCATTTTATTAATTATTATACCATATCAAATTATTAATAAATTATATAGTTCGTAAAATTCATAATAGTATTTATTAAATCGTTACAATATTTTCATTAAATAATTATAAATATTTTAAGTTATAATAAATAAATGTAAAATTTTAATTTTTTTTAAATATATCGTTAAAAAAAAGTTTCCCCTCGAGTTTCCCAAAAAAAAAACGTAGATGTGCCAAAGTTTAAGTATGGAGTCTCAAAATACTCGATGCATTACTTACGAAAAACAGCATATGTACATATGCCATTCCTCAGGTATTGACGAGACAGCGCGCGATGGCATTACAGGAGAAAAACCTCAATATCTACAAAAACGTGTAGATATGCCATTTTCTCCTGTATTCTTTTTTTTTATCCATACAAATTTTTTTTCAATACCTGGAACCCTGTAGATGTGCCATCGAATTTCGCAAATGATAAGTGATAAGAGAATAATTTTCGCACCATCTAATAGAGAATTTTATTACGATTACGCCCATATAAAAAACTCATTTTTCATAAAAATGTAGATATTGAGGTTTTTAATCTGTAAGGCAGATTTATCTCGATATTTATAAAGTATTAAATTTTATCCAGTTATTATAGTGAAATTGATTGACAAAAGAGTTTTAAAACAAAAGTGGTAAAGCGGTTATGGGAGGTTCTATTGTACGTATACGGAAAAAATGAGACCAACTGGAAGTATTTTGGTTAATTTGCAATATTACAGCGTTATATGGAAGATTTCGAAAAATCCCTATTTTACATAACATTGAGCCCTGCGTTTCTTAGCCCAGAAGGCGCATTGGAATAAACAGAGGGTATGTTTGGTGTTTTTTCATCATATTAAAGTAATCCATAACTATATATTGTAATTTGGGGATCCAAATATTCCGGTCTCCCCTTGTAAGTAAAAATATCTACATAACAATAAAACAAAATAGATATACCTCTAAATTACTTCTATTTACAGAAATGTTGCAAGAAGACTTTTGGTTGAGACCATCTTTTACTTTTTCACATACATCTCTTAATAAAATTCTCTGAACCAAATTAATTTGCATTTCGTTTTTTAAATCACTTTCGTGAATTTTCAAAAGACTTATGCCAGTGATTCCGTATACTATTAAGATTAAAAATAAATTTTATAATTATTTATAAGCAGGAAAAAACGTCAAGAAACTGCAAAAATTTTATAGCTTGAATATTCAAGAAATTTCTTAATTTACAAACAAAAATAATTTACTGAAAAAACATTATGAAAAATTTCTCTCGACGTTTCTGAATATTACATTTTTTTGTGTGAATATAATTAATATTTAGCAATATGATTTCAGAAAAGCATTTAAATAAGCTTCTTGAAAATGTAAGCAATAAATTTTTACAGGTTAATTTATAATTTACAAAAAAAAAATTTTTTAATTGAAAAATATGCAATTATTAATACAAAATAAAAACCCTTATTATATTTATCGTTCTTGTAACTCTATAACTTTTAATCATTTATTTATTGTGAAATAAATATCTTTATATTTAAAAAATCAAATAATAGGAGTATTTGTTTTGGTTATAAGTTTAGAATAAAAATAATAATTAACAATTAGTTGCATGCATTGTGCGCCAACGTAGACAAAAAGTATGGTTATAAGCATGGACCACTTTAAATTTTGATAATGATTTAATTAGATATCACTTATTCTCGACAAGAAATATACAGTTATTTTAAAGAAAACTCTTAAGCTGTTGTTTATAGCCAATTAATTTTTAACGCCAAAAATTAATGATATTATAATATATATCAAAGATAATATATTCAGAAACTTAAAAAAATTTAACAGCTGTGCCATTTAGTCTTTCTTAATTAAGAAAATTGAATGGGTACTTTAATATTGCTCTTATAGACGGTCAACTTTGGTCTTTATAAAAATTATGATTATAATGTTACAACTTAATGAAATAAAGTAATATGATAAATAAATACATAAAGATTATTATTTCTAAATTGCTTTTTTACTTGTATGCAATAAAAAATAATAATACTAATTTGTATTATCACAGTCAGTGAAAGTCATTAATAACTATCAATAACCTGTCAATAACAGTATTAAAGTAAGTCTTTCGTAGCAACCAGTGACATTTAAAATCAGTTTTTAGTTAATGTGATAAGAAGTTTCTGTAATGCTGATCTAAATGAGCTTAAAGATGGTAAAAATTGTATAGCTAATTAAAAGAATTCCAGCATTTAGTACCTTGTACTTAGAAAGAAAAATCTCCATTCCAATTTTTTGAGCCAGTTAGCGACAACTCTCTAGTAGCCAATTGATCTCTTGCAGTTTACTTTGGCTTATTCTTAGTAACAAAGTTTGACAAGTATTCAGGTTAACCTAGACGAAGGATCTTAATAAAAGCTACGTATATTAGGGGTTAACCAATATAACCCTTCTCTACAAGGAGTTTTATAAGAATCCCTAAAAATACTATATAACACTATTTAAGCTAAAATTGCTTAATCTTTGTAGCCTATCTGTTAGTTTATTTGATGAATCTAGGAATTCGGTATTGCAATAATGAAGATGAGGTATGTTTAGAACTTGGACTAATTTTATCCAGAGAGCTGTTGTACAATTTCTGATGAACCTGATGGTGTAAAGAACCCTTATCTGAACTGAAGATATTTGAACTAAAGATAATTCTTAATGTCATTTATATATAGTTAGAACAGTAAAGGCACTAAAGAACTAAAGAACCTTGCAATACACCTTAAGTAACAGCAAGAGGATTAGAGAGTGACGATTTAGAGATAACCTTCCTTAAAGATTGGATATTCTAAAGGGGGAGATAGAATAAAATTCTTTGGAAAGGTAGAATTTCAAAAGCAGGGTTATCAATCTTCTACTCATACCTATTTTTGTATCTTCAGTTAATATTAATAATACAGTCTCAGTATTATTATACTGTTTGTATACTGTCTGCAAGTATATTATTTTGTTTTGAGATACTGATTTGATCATGAGCTAACTTTTCCAGAACCTTGAATAAAATTCACAAAAGAGCAATTGGCCTGAAATTGGATGGAACTGAAAGATGTAAGACCTTTTTTAAAGCAATCAACAGAGATGTCTTGCAGGCTAGGGTAAAATCCATTTTAACAAGAGAATTGAAGTAACCTACTACCAATATTACTTCATTAAGTAAGCTGCTACCAATATTAGTTCATTAACAAGAGAATTGAAGTAAGTTACTACCAATATTACTTCATTAAGAAAAGTTCTTTTAACCTAAAGCCATCAGCGGGAGCAGAAGCTATCAGCTCATTTATATCAAGCTGGGTTTCTACTGAAGAAAATAATACCCCTGCAAAATAAGTATAAGATTGTTCAATCACAAACAATCAAAACCTAATTTTATTGATTCAGGTGATGTGTCATTAAATTTCTTCGGAGAGAATGTCTTCTAGGTGGCTTAGAAAAAAAAACCCTTATTTTAACATCAATAAGACTGTTTTCGATGTGAAATGGACACCTTAAGAATCTAATGTTGAGTTAGTGTTTTACTCGGTTTTATTATGCAAAATTAAAAAGTTTGCAGAAAAAATGCGAATTGTAACACAGACGCTTACAGGAGGTAAGTTTATTGCGCATTTTTTATTTGATTAAAAGCAAAGTTATAAATTGTTTGGTAATTGAAATTTTGAATATCGAGGTAAATATCTACAAATATCGATTAAATACGAACATAATTGGAATTTTGTTATTTTTATATAAAAATCCTTTGATCCTTTTATTTACGGAAATTAAGAGCGATTTGAAGGCCTCAGTGCCTACTGACAGATGAAAAATTTTTTACTATTGTGTTTAATAAATGTAGCAAATAAAATTTTTTATAGTCAAGTTAGAAACATAAGGACAATAATTATGTCTACTTATAGTAAGACACATTTTAAAAAATAAAAAATTATAATTTTGTGGAGTTAGATTTAAAAAACACCTGTTTTCCAATAGTAATTAGTGTTTTGTAGGAAAGAATACCTTTAATGGGTGTCATTAATATCGGCTCATTTAAGGGGGGAAGGCTATGAAATGCTATGTTTTTTCAAATAGGATTTTTATTATGAAGGAGTTGAAATAAATGAATAAAATTTTAGGAGAATATTGTTTATATATTAAAATTGAAAATTGTAAATTTTCGAATAAAAATTTTCCAAAATGGTGGAGTTACAGCTGCTGAAAGTCGGCGGGTTTTGAAATCGGCGTACAATCTGGAGCATTCAATATAAGTCTAAAAAAAAAAAATAAAAAAAAATGCAATTAAAACACGTGTATTTTCTATATGAACTTAAAAAAAAAAAAAAAAAATTTTGCAAAAATGGGAACGTTTTTAAAATAGACCAAAAGGTGCCTTAAACTTAAAATATTTTATAACACGTAGGTTCATATAGAAGGTAATAGGTATATAATGTTGTAAAAAAAATTTCATGCAGATTGGATTAGCCGTTTTTGAGTTAGGTTGCACGCCAGTTCAAAAAAAGTAGTTTCGAGAAAAATGAGTTTAAAGTTTTGAAGAGTGTATAGTCGAACCGTGACTACTCTCGGTGAAGTAGCTATAACACCAAAAGTATTTAAGATAAATTTCTAAAAATTTTTTTACATACTTTTCAGATGTTCTACTAACTTTCTAGAAAAAAAAAATTTTTTTGATTCTGGATTTAATTTTTATAGCCTTCCCCCCTTAAAACACAAAATGTTAAAATGAGTCATAACTTATAATCTTGAAATTCAAACTTATAATCTTGAATATAAAAATAGCAATTAAAAAATGAATTAAAAAAAATTATGGCAGCCACAAATTAACAAAAATGAATCGTGCACTTTTGTTTAAGTTTTGACTCTTACTTTTATGATATCCAATACATCCATATAGATTATACATCTATAGTTTATTTGACTACCATCAGGTAGCAGCTTTTACTTTTACGATTCATATTTTAGAAAAGTCTAATATTTGGCGCACTTTAATAAAATGCTATAAAATATATTAACATTTTATCACACTTTTATTCAATTGCTAAATTTATTATTTATAATGGTTATATTAATTACCTTTTATTGGAGGCATTGTTTACTATTCATCCGTTGACATGTATATAGGATGGGTTTTGCAGGAAAAATTTACGAATAAATATTAATTAAAAATTATTGATTTTAGAATTAATTTGTTTAGCTAATTTTTGTTTCTTATTTTTTGAACTTTTCATAAAAAAACATAGTATATTCTTAAAAATTAAATTTCTTAGACTTTAAAATTCAGAGCACATTGTTTTCATTTCCATATTAATATTAAAGAGAAATTTTAAATAAGATTTCATTTATAAACTATACAAGTATAACTAACATAAATGCAACTTCCTATCTATTAAAATGAAATAATTTAAAAAATTGACTATTTTTGATTTTATTGGACACGCATTTATGAAGAATTGAAAATACATGAAAGTGGTTTTAAAGTAATCTTTAAAGAAATATCTCCAGACCCTTTTTGAATTTTTAAAAAATATTTAAATGATTTCGATAAATAATTATCAGAAGTTAGTGGTCGAAAACGCAAAATAATTTCATTTTTTTTCACTAAAACTGATTTTTCTCAGGATCTAAGAGGTTTTTTGAGACGAGGTTTAGTGCAAATTATTCCTTGGAAAAAATGCTATCGATTTTAAGTTTTTTTTTAGGGAAAAGATTTAGATTTTATTTAGGGTACCAAACTATTAATAAATTTTTTTCTTAAATTTCATGAATAAAATTTTCACGTGAAATCGCAGAAAAAATTAAACAGTTCCTCCAGTACGCAAAATATCAAAAAACCTAATCAGTATATTTATTTTTTAAAAAAAAAAGAGACTTCAAATAACAACACAGTGAATTATAAATATAAAAAATTTATTGCGATCGTAAAATCAAAAAGAACATTTACAATTTATTTCTTTTTTATTTTCCTCAACAACGGCTTCTTTTCGTCTTTCGAATCAGTTTTTCCCAACAATAGCTTCTTTTCGTCTTTGGAATAAGTTTTTTCACTAAAATTAGTGGTCCACTTATTGCTCACCTGAAAATACTTATATGCTACAGTATACTCTCGTGAACATGCTATAGAACCTTCTGAGGTACATTCGGAGAACATTCGCGCGGAATATAAATTTAGAACGTGGGTCAGAATGTACTTCAGAATATTCTATAGAACATTAAATGATTTATTTTTGTTTTTTTTTAAAATAAATAATTAATTCAAAATAAGGATATAAATAAATAGTTTAAGATATTATATTTTAAATTAAATATGAATTTTTTTCATTAAAAATTAAAAATGTTTATGTTTTACATTATTAATATTTTACATATTTTTACATACATATATAATAAATTTTAACATAAAAAAGTACAAAGATATATTTAATACAGGTATGTATATGTTTAAATAACTTTACACATTAATAATTAAAATTTAACTCTGCTCAACTGGATAAAAGAGTACTCAAATTTTAACTTCTACTATTAGCAGCATTTAATTCGTGGCACACAAAATCAAACCAAATTTCATGATAAGAATATTTTTTTTAATTTACCAATTAACTAAATAATAATTTAGTTTACTACTAAGAATGAAAAATTAATAAAAAATTATATATCCTTATCATTAAAAATTAAATATGACAATTTAAAAAATGCTAAATGGTGATTATAATATTTGAATCCAAAGCTACATTAAACATCGAAATTAATCCAAAAATACTTGTATTTGTAGTATAGAATTTTCTAAATTTATAATAAAATTATTGCAGTATAGTACGATGATGACTCTGGAATGATAGTGCAGACATCTTCGAAGCAAACCAAGTAGATATAAAAACCTTTCATAGAGATTATTTGTGTGAATCTTAAGACCATATAATTGAGATTTACCTCTATAAAAGAATGAAATATTAGTGACAAAGCTTAAATCAAAATTATTAAAGAATATAATTACATGATGCATGATGCAGGACTTTCTTCGAAGCAGATCCTCTGGACAGATCATCCATCGACTTGATGTGGTATTCGTTGGAGCTTTCAAGAAAGGCCAATATACCACTTATTACTACTATTGTAATTAACCACTATTAAATGGCGTGAAAATTACACAAGAAACCTACAACAAACAAATTGAATAAAATAATTACCACTTGAAAAAATTGATACATTTATATCATAACACTGTATTATGAAACTCATTTCTCAAAACTTGGTTGTAAACTTTATATGTTGTTATTTTATTAAATTTAAACAGCATACACAATTCTTGCTTATATTATAATATAATAAATAAAAAAATGAATCTTTTTCAAAAACCAGACTAAATTCATGGATAACCTTGTAAAAGCACTTTGCATTGTTTATACATAAAAAACATCAATTTTTTTAAAACTAATAATTATCTATTTATTTGTAGCCTAATATATTTAAGGTTATGCAAAAATTGAAACAATTACAGTATTAATAGATATTTAAATAGAATACAAAAAGTCTAAAGCAAAAAATACAACTTAAAGAGGTCCAAGAGTTGCACCAAATATATAATAAAAAATGCAACATTGCCATATAGTGCGCACGGACGCAAAAAGCAGAACCTAGCCTAACATGTGCAATGTTTTATTATATTCAGTGAAACTCTTGGTTTCTAAAGTTATATTTTTTGCTTTAAACTTTTTGTATTATTTTACATATCTATTAAATACTGTAATTGTTTCAATTTTTGCATTTAAATATATTAGGCTAAAAATAAATGGATAATTAGTTTCAAAAAAATTGATGTTTTTTATGTATAAACAATGCAAAGTGCTTTTACAAGGTTATCCATGAATTTAGTCTGGTTTTTGAAAAAGATTCATTTTTTTATTTATTATAATATAATAGAATCAAGAATTGTGTATGCTGTTTAAATTTAATAAACTAACAACATATAAAGCTTACAACCAAGTTTTAAGAAATGAGTTTCATAATACAGTGATATGATATAAATGTATCAATTTTTTCAAATGGTAATTATTTTATTCAATTTGTTTGTTGTAGGTTTCTTGTCTATTTTTCACGCCATTTAATAGTGGTTAATTACAATAGTAGTAATAAGTGGTATATTGGCCTTTCTTGAAAGCTCCAACGAATACCACATCAAGTCGATGGATGATCTGTCCAGAGGATCTGCTTCGAAGAAAGTCCTGCATCATGCATCATGTAATTATATTCTTTAATAATTTTGATTTAAGCTTTGTCACTAATATTTCATTCTTTTATAGAGGTAAATCTCAATTATATAGTCTTAAGATTCACACGCATAATCTCTATGAAAGGTTTTTATCTACTTGGTTTGCTTCGAAGATGTCTGCACTATCATTCCAGAGTCATCATCGTACTATACTGCAATAATTTTATTATAAATTTAGAAAATTCTATACTACAAATACAAGTATTTTTGGATTAATTTAGATGTTTAACGTAGTAGCTTTGGATTCAAATATTATAATCACCATTTAGCATTTTTTAAATTGTCATATTTATTTTTTAATGATAAGGATATATATTTTTATATTAATTTTTCATTCTTTTTAGTAAACTAAATTATTATTTAGTTAATTGGTAAATTAAAAAAAATATTCTTATCATGTTTGGTTTGATTTTGTATGCCTCGAATTAAATGCTGCTAATGGTAGAAGTTAAAATTTGAGTACTCTTTTATCCAGTTGAGCAGAGTTAAATTTTAATTATTAATGTGTAAAAGTTATTTAAACTTATACATACCTGTATTAAATATATCTTTGTACTTTTTTATGTTAAAATTTATTATATATGTATGTAAAAATATGTAAAATATTCACTAGTGAAAAAAAATAGGTTATAATTACATACTTAAGTACATAATTATTACGTACTGATTTGACCGATTTTAGTACGTAATAATTACGTGTTAATTACGTAATAATTACGTAATTATTATCTAATATGTATATTCCTAATACTGTCGATAAAATTATTAATTTTTTATTAGAAACACTTTAATCTGTTAAAATTTCTTAAATTTTAATATGCACTTGTATAGAAAATAAAGTAATTTATTTTACTATTTAATATTATGTCTTTTAAAAAAATAATATTTTATTAAGCAAAAAATTACCTCCTCCTGAGCGTAAAACTTGGCACGTTATTTTCTACACTCGTTCTACCTGTAGGGGGCCAAAAAGTATTGCAAGTAACATGGGCAAAAACCTTTATCACTCATATCCAGCTTCGTGCTAGTGATCACGCTATTAAAAAAATTTGATACTTATATTTATAAGCAGCTTTTTTTATTTTTTGTCTTTTCAAAATTTAGTAATTTATTTAATGTGCATTAGTTGATACTAATGTTGTAATTTAAACATATATAATGGACTATTTTGGTAGTTTCTAATTGTTTAATCTTATAATTTTATAATTTTTGTTAAATTATTGGCAATGTGACAATATTAAAAAGAATATAAATAAAATTATGGTTACACTAGCGAGGAACCCAAAAAATTGAGCAAATATTATACTTATATTATACTTATATCTTATAAATTTTGATTTTTTCTAAAATCATTCAATAATTTTTTGATTTTATTAATATATTATACTTATTTTATATTATCATAACCAAATTTTATTTATTTTTAGAACGTTTTATTAAATAATAATAGTAACATAATATTTCAAACGCCTTATGAAACCTATAATAATAACATCCATTACGCAATATTTAATATCATGTTGTTAGATTTTATCAAGAGTTAAATTTAATAAAATAATAATAATTATAAAAAATTTAATTTTCATATTTTATTTTAATAAAGTTTATGGCTAATTACTATTCCTTTTACAAAATTTATTATAATTCATATTAAACTAAAATAGATAGAAAATTTTGATTAAAAAAAAATTAATTTAATTCATAAGAAAATATTAGAGATAAAAAAGTTATTCAAAGAGAAATTCTGCAATAATAATTTGTCATTTGATATAAAAATAATTTAAGTGAATTTTCAGCAGCTTCAAAAGAATTAATATAACTATATTCGCGAATCCCTAATTAACTGTTGTCTGATTTCTAATAAATCTAAAAGAAGTAAAGTTATTTAATCAATTACTCTTTACATTTATCTCGAGATAAGGTTTAAAAGGTTTAAAATTGCATTTAGTAAATTTTGTTGTTTAATTTTTTGCTAAACTTTAATGTCAAAGGCACCGTTCAGTATCCTCCATAATAAAATATCACATCATTTTAATTATGAATATTCTGACTAAATAATAAGCTGAATATTAGGACAATGATCGGTAAGCATGATAAAATCTGTTTAAATCTGTTTAAATTATATTAATTAATTAAAAGATGAGAAGAAAAATTACTATTTATTTATAAATAATTGGAAACTTCAAAACTAATGCTATAATAATAAAAAATAAATGATTTTTTTAAATCTATAGCTTTATTATAAATTACGCACTTATAACGTAATTATTACGTAATTATTACGTACTAAAATCGGTCAAATCAGTACGTAATAATTGCGTACTTAAGTACGTAATTATTACCTATTTTTTTTCACTAGTGTTAATAATGTAAAACATAAACATTTTTAATTTTTAATAAAAAAAATTCATATTTCATTTAAAATAATATCTTAAACTATTTATTTATATCCTTATTTTGAATTAATTATTTATTAAAAAAAAAAACAAAAATAAATCATTTAATGTTCTATAGAATATTCTGAAGTACATTCTGACACACGTTCTAAATTTATATTCGGCGCGAATGTTCTCCGAATGTACCTCAGAAGGTTCTATAGCATGTTCACGAGAGTATACTGTAGCATATGAGTATTTTCAGGTGAGTGCTGCTTCCACTTTTTTATAAAATTTTCAATTTTTCACACTAACGTATTTTCCAAATTTTCCAAATTACAAGGGAATTTTCGAGGTTGAGAAAGGCGTTTATATTGATAAAAATTTTCAATTTTTCACCTTAATGTATTTTCTGATTTTCCAAGATGGCGGAAGGTAAAATATGAAAAAAAGGAAGTTTATACGTTACCCGCAGGTTTTGGAGATTGAGAAAAATGTTTTCATGAATAAAAAGTTCGTCTTTTCATCCCAACATATTTTCCGATTTTCCAAGATAGTAGTCAAAAAAACATGAAAAACGGAAGTTTCTACATTACTTTAAGTATTTGGCGTTTTTACGGGATGAAAATTTTCATATTTCACCCCAATATATTTTCCAATTTCCCAAGATGGCGGAAGAAAAAACATGAAATAATTAAGTTTTATCTATAATTTTATCTTGGGAAAATATGTTGTAATGAAAAAAAGAAAATTTTTATTAATAAAACCGTTAATCTAAACCTCGAAAACCCCCAGGAAATGTAGAAAGCTCCTTTTTTCATGTTTTTCGGTCCACCATACTGGAAAATCGGAAAATATTTTGGGGTGAAAAAATGAAAATTGTCAGTCATAAAAACATTCTTCTCCATCTCCAAAACCCCCGGGTAGAAACTTCTTTTTTTTCTCATATTTTTCCTTCCGCCATCTTGGAAAAACAGAAAATACGTTAAGGTAAAAAAGTGAAATCATCATCAATATAAACGTTTTTCTTAACCGCTAAAGTCCTCAGATAATGTTGAATTTTTTTTGGTTTGCCATCTTGGAAAATTGGAAAATGCGTCAGGGTGAAAAATTGAAAATTTTTATCAATATTAGCGCCTTTCTCAACCTCGAAAATCCCCCGGTAATGTTGAAAGTTCCTTTCTTGGAAAATTTGGAAAATTAGGAAAATAAGTTAGTGTGAAAAATTGAAAATTTTATAAAAAAGTATTTATTTTCTGTAATAAGATACTAATGATTTTCTAATTATAAAGCAAATTTCATAACCTTATAAAAACAAAACTAAAATAAAATCAGTTTATTATCCGTAATACGGATCCGTACGGATTATAAAATTAGTTATACGGATCCGTCCCGGATTTGAAACTTAGCTTCCTTGACAGCTGGGATAGTTTCTGCTAAAGTCAATAAAAAAATTTCAATGCTATCATTGCATAAAAATATTTGAAATTCCAACTTTTAAATAAAACAGGATACTATTAGAAAAAAATTTTAAATGATGTACAGTTTCAACTAAAATTAAAAAAAAATTTTTAATTCTATCATTGCAATTTGAAATTACAAAAATATTTCATTCCAATCATTGCATAAAAAAGGATGACTAAAAAAATGATTAAAAAAAAATTTAGATTGGTGTAAAGTTTCTGCTAAAGTGAATAAAAAAAATTCAATGCTATCATTGCATGAAAATATTTGGAAATACAAATTTTCTATAAAACAGGATACTATTAAAAAAAAATTTTAAATGGCGTATAGTTTCTGCTAAAGTCAATGAAAATATTTCAATGAAATCATTGCATAAAAATATTTGAAATTACAACTTTTATATAAAACAGTAAACTAATCGAAAAACATTTAAAATGACGTATAGTTTCTGCTAAAGTCAATAAAAATATTTCAATGCAATAATTGCACAAAAATATTTTAAGTTGCAACTATTATATAAAACAGGAGACTATTAGAAAAAAATTTATAATGGCGTATAGTTTCTGCTAAAGTCAATAAAAATATTTCAATGCAATCATTGCAAAAAAATATTTTAAGTTGCAACTTTTATATAAAACAAGATACAATTAGAAAAAAATCTATAATGGCGTATAGTTTCTGCTAAAGTCAATAAAAATATTTCAATGAAATCATTGCATAAAAATATTTGCAATTACAGCTTTTATATAAAACAGGACGACTAATCGAAAAAAATTTAAAATGGCGTATAGTTTCTGCTAAAGTCAATGAAAATATTTCAATGAAATCATTGCATTAAAATATTTGAAATTACAAATTTTATATAAAACAGTAAACTAATCGAAAAACATTAGAAATGGCGTATAGTTTCTGCTAAAGTCAATAAAAATATTTCAATGAAATCATTGCATAAAAATATTTGCAATTACAGCTTTTATATAAAACAGGACGACTAATCGAAAAAAATTTAAAATGGCGTATAGTTTCTGCTAAAGTCAATGAAAATATTTCAATGAAATCATTGCAAAAAAATATTTGAAATTACAACTTTTATATAAAACAGTAAACTAATCGAAAAAAATTTATAATGGCGTATAGTTTCTGCTAAAGTCAATAAAAATATTTCAATGAAATCATTGCATAAAAATATTTGCAATTACAGCTTTTATATAAAACAGGAGACTATTAGAAAAAAATTTTTAATGGCGTATAGTTTCTGCTAAACTCAATAAAAATATTCCAATGCTATCATTGCAAAAAATATTTTAAGTTGCAACATTAATATAAAACAGGACACTATTAGAAAAAAATTTAGAATGACGTATATGATCTGCTAAAGTAAATAAAAATATTTCAATGCTATCATTGCATAAAAATTTTTTAGATTAAAAAAATATTTCAATACAATTATTGCATAAAAATTTTTTAGATTAAAAAAATATTTCAATACAATTATTGCATAAAAGTATGACTATTAAAAAAAATTTTAGAATAACGTATAGTTTCTGCTAAAGTCAATAAAAATATTTCAATGCAATCATTGCATAAAAACATTTTAAATTACAAATTTTATATAAAATAGGACAACTAATCGAAAAAAATTTAGAATGGCGTATAGTTTCTGCTCAAGTCAATAAAAATTTTTCAATGCTATCATTGCAAAAAATATTTTAAGTTGCAACTTTAATATAAAACAGGACACTATTAGCAAAAAATTTAGAATGACGTATATGATCTGCTAAAGTCAATAAAAATATTTCAATGCAATCATTGCATAAAAATATTTGAAATTCCAACTTTCATATAAAAAAGGACACTATTCGAAAAAAATATAGAATAGCGTAAAGTTTCTGCTATAATACACCCGACAATATATATTAACATTTTTAGAAGTTTTTTAAATTGTGGACTATCAATTTAAATTTATCTATACGATATATGTTATCGAAATTTTTATTTTTTCATGTTTAATACAGGCGATATCCATTTCCTTATATAATGAAATTATTTAAGCTCTTTCATATATAAAATACCCGACAATATATATTAAAATTTTTAGATGTTTTTCAAATTGTGGACCATCAATATGAGTTAATCTTTTTAAGTTCTTAACGAAAAATATATTAAAGAGGGGTATAATTTCTGTTAAATTCAATACTAATATTTCAATGCTATAATTGCAGAAAAATATTTGAAATTACAAGATTTCTGTAAAACAGGACAATTTTCGAAAACATTTAAGTTGGGTATATTTTGATAAATTCAATACTATAATATATCAATACTATTAGTGCATAAAAACGATTGAAATTACAACTTTTCTATAAAAAAGGACACTTTTCGAAATAAAACTAAAGTGAGGTATAGTTTCTGCTAAATTTTTTTTTTTTTTTTTTTTGCGTAGGAAGTGGAGAAATGCGTTGCGCATACTGTTCAGCATCCGAACTGACAGTTATGTGGGACTCGAGTTAGTCTGCCTTTACCCACTACAACTCCACTCCCTTCCTACCTTATGCGAGCCTATCCTGGGATCGTTTTCACATTACTTCAGGACAGGTTCAAGGCCATTTAGTTCTAGTCGTGAACTCCATCTTTTGACTTGCGTCCAATGACTCGCCAGTCTGGTTCAGGACTCCGCCGTTCCATCTGATTAAAAGTCATTTCCTATTATTGTCAAAAGAGAAGGTAATAAATAAATATATAAATATATAAATAATTAAACTAGATAATTGCTAACAATTATAGACTGTGCGAAGCATAACAACTCACTAAATTTATTCCTAAATACAGACGATTTTTATTATTTGAAATATTATTAATTGGGTATATTAGGTGAAGTAAATAATCAAACTCATTTTGTTATAAGCAATAAATATTTAATGTACAAAATATTTTATGTGTACATTTACAGTATTAGCGTGTTTATTTATATAATAGTAATTAATTCAATGTATATTCAAAATAATAACTTTAATTAATTAATTATTGATTATATATGATTTGTTTTTGAAAAAAAATTTAATAAATATTTTATTCTTTAATTGATTTATTAATTTTGTTTAATGATTGCATGAAAGTTTGTTTCACTTTAAAAGATGTTGAAAGTCGTATTGAGTCAAAACGATATTTGTTGTAACCTTTTATTAAAATTATATCATTAATTGATTTAACTCAACTCAAACCGACGTATGTAATTCCCAATTGTCTTTCCGTGTCTCCTATTTGTAAGAAAATTTTATCTAACGCTCTTGAGACTTGTGGATGGTTAGAGCATATGACAACATTACTGGAAATTGCGTGCGACTGCATAAAATATTATTATGATTCCAAGTTCTTTCTACGGGAATAATTGGGAAATAATTTTTATAAAAAAATGGTCCTTTGTAATTGTCAAATTCAACCATTAATACTTGAGGTAATTGTGGTGGTGATTCATTATCAGCATATATTATTTCCCGTATGGATCCTAAGCTTCCATATATGTGTAATAATTGGACCAATATTGGCCAATAAATGTTTAAGGGGTCAACCAAAAAAATTTTCTTCTTTAATATTCGAATAGCCAGGGAAAAATGAGCTGATTTTAAAAAAAAAATTTTTATTTTTGACCGAAAAATAAGCAAGTTATCATCATTTTAAGATTTTTTAAAAAATTTTCCAAAAATCCCATTTTTAGGGTCATTATACAGTATTCTAACTCGAAATACTGATAACTCGCTTATTTTTCGGTCTAAAATAAAAATTTTTTTTTTTAAATTGTCGAATTTTTTCCTGCTTATACGAATATTCACAAAAAAGAAACTTCTTATATGCAAAAATTATTTTTTTTTGGCAAATTACTTTAGAACTTACTTTATTTTGTCAATGCATTTAGGTAGTTTTTGGCCCAAAAAAATAATTTTTGCATATAAACAGTTTCTTATTTTTAAATATTCGAATAGGCAGGAAAAAATTCGATAATTTAAAAAAAAAAAATTTTATTTTAGACCGAAAAATAAGCGAGTAGGGAGCGTTCAATAATTGCGTAACGCATAACCAGGGGGGGGCCTCTTATCAAAAATGTTATTGACCGTTATGTGGGAGCACGTTGATTCAGATGAAATGTTACGTAACAAAAATTATATATATATATATATATATAATTTTTTTTATAATTTCTCTTTTAAAACTGGAGAAAAAAAAATTAAAACATCTTCCTGTATGAAAGAATTTCAATGACAACTAGATAATAAAAAGGAGAAAGGTGTGAAAACAACCCATCAAATTTTTGTTTCTCTCATAGATTTCGGCCTGGTTAGATTGATTTCTTTATTGACTGATTAGATAGTCAATCGTACTTTGTTACACACAGTTCTTGTATTATTTACTAATTCAACAGATTAATATAATTACATAAATATTTAAAATTTGTATTACAAATTGTGTACCTATTCACATATTTAAATATAACACAGTCACATTACAGGTAAGATTTAGTGATATTTAAAATAGTTAAAAAATTATTAAATGTTAAATAGATTAATTATTTATATACAGTTTCTAAATAATAATGAAGCCAGCTAAAGAAATTGATGATAATGATACACCAACTTTTATTTTGTACAAAAAATTCTATGAAACATACAAAAAATGTAAACCATTAGAAACTAATGGTAGAATGGTACAAAATAAGGTAAACAAAATATGGAATGCATCTAAAAAAGAATTGAAGTCATTTGAAGAATTAGAAAAACATATTAATGTCATCATTAACGACTTAAATGTAGAATATTTGCAGTCCAAAGCATCTAATGTTTGCCGCCTATTTAAAAAGGTAACTTATAAACTACAATTTCATGCTTTTTTTCTTTCTATAAATACAGTGTAAAAAATAGAATATTCTCGGAAAATTAGTAAATTTCGGAAAAAATCGTGAATTTACTAAATTTATTAACAAAAAATTCGAGAATTCAAATTTTTTTTGACATTTCTCGTGGTAACTTTACGAAAAAAGTTGTAAATCCACAAATATTTTTCGCGAATTCATAACTATTTTTTGTGAATTTTCAAACAAAAATAGTAAATTAACAACTTTTTTCGTAAATTCACAAAAAAATCATGAATCTCCAAATTTTTCGTTTAAGTACGAAATTTAGTATATTTACCATTTTGATCGAATATTTATAGATTGTTTTGAAAATTTACTATTTCTTCGAGAATCTTTTATTATTTTTGTTCTATTATTTTACTCTGCAGAAGTTACTTTTTACAGCATAATAATTGTTTTTTAAATAAGGATATCAGATTTATGTATAATTTTTTTTAAGCAACCAAATAAGATAAATCTTGCATCAAGCGTGGCTAATACTGAACCTGCTATTGTAAATGCTGAACCAGAAAAAATTGTAGCAGATTCATCTTCGAGCAAAACAATTAATTGCTTGAAATCGCTTGTAGTAAGTGAAGTAAATATTTTAACGATTGCAAACGACTTTTTTTTGACGCAAAATGAAAATTTAAAAATAATAATTTATATGCGAAAAAAAATTTGATTCCTAAGTGCCAATGGTTTGGCAAGGGTTTTTTTTTTCTTTTTTCTACATCTTTTAGAACTGGAGTTCAGCGTACGAAAAAATTTGCCGTTAAATTATGCTTTTTCAGTAATTTAGAATAAAAGATAGAAAGTAATTTTTTTTTCTTTAGTGGTGCTTTCAAAGAGGCGCAAATATATAAAAATTAAGGTATTTGTGCACAGTAAAAAATAATGAACACAATATTACTACCGTTTAGTAATTTTACTACAATTTAGTAATATTATTACAAAAATAGTAAATTTACTACAATTCGTAGTAATTTTACTACTAGTAATAATTTTACTATTTCTTAGTGATATTACTAGAAAAGTAGTAATTTTACTAAAAATTGTAGTAATTTTAATACACTTGTAGGAAATTTAAAATTTATTGACATTTCAACCAGACATTCGCGGTAAGGCTGCTTTTCAATCACTTGGTTTAATATTCAACCAAAGCAGCCCTACCGTGGGTGTCTGGGAATTAACTACAAGAGTAGTAAATTTACTAAAGGGTAGTAATATTGTGTTATTTATTTTTTACTGTGTGCTTACAGATACAAAGCTGAGATTTTAACAACTGAAAGAGCTTTTTATCTGTACAAATGTCCCATTTTTGGCCCCCCTACGCCCCTTCGAAAGCACCACTAAAAAAAAATTATTTAATTACCTTTTATTCTATGTTACTCAAAAAGCAAGATTTCTAGGTTTCAATACGTGTTCTTATCGGTACATTTTTTCAAACACTAAGCTCCAGATCTATTAATTGCATTCGTTGAACAGAATTCTGTGCACAAAAGATATAGATTTGATTCCTCAAAGAATATATTTTCAATATATTTTTTTCTCAAAAATCGTGTTTTAGAATTCTAAAGAAAAAACTTTTTTTTTTGAATTGGTCGTAAGGCCTAATTTTTTTATATGGAAGTGATCGTTTCCGGAAATTGGTAATTAATTGATTTCTCGGATCTGATGTCTAAATTTTTGAAAATCTTTGTCCCATAATTTTTTGCGTCAAAAAATAATAATTAAAGCACAATTATTTGTTTTTATTTTTATTTTATTTGGAAGTTTAGTTTAGAAAATAGCGTTTAATTTTAATCTAATTTAGTTATACAAACTACTAAATAACTTATGAATCCTGAAATTTTTTTTTCACACGGTAAAAAGTAATCCCAGAGTATTTACTATCACGATATAGTAAATCTACGAAGAATTCTTACAGTTTAAACTAACTTTATTATCAATCAATACTTATTCTTTGAAGAACCGATTTTTCATTCTATTTGCAGCGTTTTTTTTTTTAGTGTACCAATAAACTTTGAAAATTGTTATATTTTTTTATTTTTATTTTCAGATGATGTTGAAGATCAAAAAATATTAAGTAGAAGAATTTATGAGACACCTGCTCAAACCAAACTTTGCAAAGAAATTTCTGATTTGTGTACGCAGTTAGATGTAGTTCAAAGGGCCAAAGATTCTAATTTATCTTGTTTAGAAGATCCAAGTATTACTATTAAGAATCTTAGGAAACAAATTGATTCTAAGAAAAAAAAATTAATTGGTATCCAAAAAGGTGCTACTCGAGCAAAAAATTTTCGCGATCGACAAAAACAAATGAACAAACAATTAAAAGAAGTCATGCAAAATAATCCTGATTTACAAATAAAAAAGATTGTTCACTTTCAAGATAAATGTGGCCGCCCTAGGTTGGAAGATGATAATCCAGATTTGCTGAATACTATATCAAGAATCGCAATATTTGGAGCTTCTGCAAGTGAAAAGCGCCGATCTGAAGCGTTAAGGAGTTGTAAAACATTACCAGCTTTGAAACAAGAAATGAATGGTATAGGCTATAAGCTTTGTGAAACTTCTTTGTACTACAGATTATTGCCAAGAAATAGTAAAACTAAAGAAGGCAAACGGCACGTTAATACTGTTCCTGTAAAATTATGTCGTGCTCAATCTGATGTACATAAAGATCATCAAGACCAAAGTTTTTGCAAGAGTACTATTAGGGACTTAGAAATCATTGCTTCAATCCTAGGGCCAAAACAAGTGGCATTTATATCATCAGATGATAAAGCTAAAGTGCCAATAGGTATAACAGCTGCGAAATCTCAAGCACCATTTCTCATGCATATGGAATATAAAGTCAGATTACCTGATCATGATTTCGTTGTTGCTGGTCAACATAAATTGATACCATCAGTATATGCTGGCATAGAAGTAAAAGAAAACATGATAGGTAATCATGAAGCTGTCAGCTACTCTGGTCCCACGTATATTGCTATCAGAAGTGCAAAGCATTCATCTTCTACTGCCGCTACTCATTCCAGTGATTATTACGAACTATTTAATATAAAATCTTTTGAAGCCTTTTTATTAGATGATAAAGATCAGACAAAGCCTGTTGTAATCATAACCAGTGATGGAGGGCCAGATGAAAACCCTAGGTTTCCCAAAACAATAAAATACGCTATTGATTTTTTTAAAAATCGTAATCTTGACGCATTATTTTGGTCCACAAACGCTCCTGGAAGGAGTGCTTTCAATAGAGTAGAAAGACGGATGGCACCACTCAGCAGACAATTATCTGGAGTTATACTTCCCCATGACAAATTTGGTTCACATTTAAATTCGAGCGGAAAAACAATTGATAAAGAACTTGAAAAAAAAAATTTTCAATATGCTGGAAAAGTTCTTGCTAAAATATGGAAGAACGTAATTATTGACGGTCATCCTGTTACGGCTAAGTTTATAACGCCAGACCAAGAAAAAATAATAGATCCATGGATTCCAAGCCATTCTTGGTATATTAAGCATGTTAGAGAAAGCCAATATTTTTTGCAGGTATTTATTATTATTTGAATATTAACTGTAAGCTTTCTTGATTTCAGAATAGTGATTTTTCTAATGAGGAAAATATTTTTTTTTAGATTATTAAATGCGATGACGAAACTTGCTGTTCTCCATTTAGAAGTTTTATAAAAAAAATTTTACCTGATAGATTTGTTCCTCCACCATATCCTTTACAACATTCGTATAAAAAAGGATCTAATCAGTCAGAAACAGTATCTCTTACTAACAGTCTCATACCAAAATTAGGAGACGTTTTAAAACAGCAGTTTGCTTCTATAACTTTAAGGCAATCTTTCCAAATGAAGCCTTCTGATGAAAAATTGAAATTTATTCCATATGATTATTACTGTCCATCAGTACAAAAAAATTTAGAGAGAAAAATTTGCAAAACTTGCAACATATATTTTGCCACTATTAAGAATCTAACTACGCATAATAAAGAAATGCACAAAAAGAAGGAAAAGGTGATGGAAAATAAATCATTTGAAGATTTAGAGGAGGAAACGGATACTAATTCTTCAGATGATTTATTAGAAAATACCGTATTAAAACAAGAAACTTTGGATAATGTCGATAATAACTGTGAGGATGCTGGCATACCAGTAATAAATAACATTGAAGACTGGATTAAAAGTCCCTGGACTGATGTTTAAAGTTATAAAAATATATAAATAACAAATTTTTTTTTTAAAGTTATAATCTAAAACAAATGTTATAAATGTATGATTCCTAAATTCCTAAACAATTTGTTAAAATAAATAAAATACATTTATAAATAAAAAAAGAGCTATTTTTTAGAACAAAAACGTTACATAACGATTCAAGGGAGGGGGTAGGTTAAATTGTAAACGTTACGGAACGTTACGAGGGGGGTCGTTGTACCTCAAATTTCCAAAAATGAGCGTTACGTAATTATTGAACGCTCCCGTAATCATTATTTTGAGTTAGAATACTGTATAATGACCCTAAAAATGGGATTTTTGGAAAATTTTTTAAAAAATCTTAAAATGATGATAACTTACTTATTTTTCAGTCAAAAATAAAATTTTTTTTTTTTAAATCAGCTCATTTTTCCCTGGCTATTCGAATATTAAAGAAGAAAATTTTTTTGGTTGACCCCTTAACCATTTATTTGCCAATATTGGTCCAATTATTACACATTTTCAGAGTCTTATATCTACGAACAGAAGCCAATACCATCGCCCAAATTTTTAGGGAATTTTCTTTAATATTAAGAGAAGCTTCCCTTAAATTTTCAGCCCTTAAAGTGCTCAGAGAAAAATTTTGCAGACGTTTAAAGTTGCTAAAAAAACGATATTTTCGGAAACAGCAAACTTTCAATTGCTTATATCTCCGGTCCCTGATAAGCTTTTTTAACGTTTAAGATCTCATTTGAAAGGTCTTTGCTAGACGCTTTTAATGAAATCAACCGGAAATTTTTAGCTAATGATGCTGAGTCACAATTTAAGTTCAAAAATCAGCATTTTTCGATAAAATGAATCTTACGCTAATCAATGCGAGTAAAAATCAACTTCATGAATCTTTTCAAAAATTTTTTTGGTAAAAGTTGAAAGTTCAAGGAAAAAAATGAGATCAGCTGGATATTTTTTGGACTAATCCTTGAAGCCCAGTAAATTTTTGAAAATTGGCTAAAAACAGCTATTTTTGGACCTTTTAGAGCTTTTTGATTCCGATCGGAGTCATGGGTGCGCACACTTTTGTATGAAAAGTAATGGATATGCCCATATACAATTTACAAAAAAAATGAATAGAAAAAAAAAGGGAATCCTAAGAGATCTAATCCATAATACAAAAGTATTAATTAATTAAATTTATATACACTTACTTCCGGCTTACCAGGGAATAACAGTTAAATAGAACTCTATTTATTTTGTGCTTCACGCGTAAAAAAAAAATGTAATTAATAATAATAAAAAAAAATATATGACTTTACTGAAATATTACCAACAATCATTACTTACTTCTTGTAACTGCTCCAATCAATTTCCGGATATAGGTATTGGGAATTAGGAATTGGGAGTCTAGGTAGAATTTAAATCGTTAGGCAATATTTTAGATAATTATTATTATTATTATTATTACTAAATCACAGTAGTCTATTTGACTAGATGAGAGTGACTTTCTTTGATTAATACAAACAAAAAAAATATAATTTTTACAAAAAAAAATATGAAAATTACATTGGTAATAATAATAATATTTGAAATTAAAAATATCATTTATTATCTAAGCCACCAGGGCTAATAATGAACAAAAATATAAATGAAAATATATAATAATAAAATATAGAAATATAGTATTTTTCAAGCCTTTTGGGCGATTAACTAATAATAAAAAAAAATAAGAATTTAATTTTTGGTTATTCTCATCAAGCCTTATGGGCGAAAACCAAGGGAGTAAATATCATCAAGCCTTTTGGCCGAATAAAAAAAAAAATCAAAATAGCTGATTTGCTACATTTTAGCCTTGTGGGCGTTTTTGAATTTACTTACTAACTAAAAATATAATGATAATAAAAAAAAATACATTATTATGTATAGCATGGCTGCCTTTCGGCGTTAATCAATTAGTATAATTTTTCTATCTTATCGAAGTAAGCGAGAAGGAATCTTATGATTTTCTCTCCATTCATCTTTTCTAGCGACTGAGCTTCATGTATTGCTTCTAAGATTTGGTCTGGGATAGGGTCGATTTCTTCGCGGGGCCACAAGGGGCGCGGGAACCATCGGTCGTTCTCCTGTACCGGGGCCGTGAAGGCAGCGGGATAGCGCTCCCATAGATGGATTGGTTGGCGTGGGGTGTAAAATTGCGATATAGTTTCCAACCACTGATTTTCCTTTTGTTCCTTAATTGAGGCTTGCCGGTGCAGGAATCTGAAATGCGCTTTCCGGCATCTCGGACATTCGGAAATGTGCACATTCTTTCGGCCGCAGTTACCGCATACCAGGGCTGTCTGGGGCTTTGCCGTGCAATTTCTGCGAGAGTGTATTCCTTGACGGCAATTAAAACACAGGCCAGGCCGTGCGTCTACGCTCGGGTCGAATTCCACCGGTTCTAAATTGCTATATCTTACACCCGTTGTCTTATATCCGAAGGAGTGCAATCGGAAACCTTCCCATTGTCTCGAAGCTAATTCGGCTACCCTATATTCAACGTAGGGTTCTAGGGGTTTAGCGTCCGTGAGCGGTTTTGACGTTACGGGTGCCTCAATTGTTTGGGCCATAAGCGGAGGAAGATCCGGCGAAGGGGCGACTGAGATGTCAGGACGACGAAGGGGCTCAACTCGGCTCGGTAGTAACGGGGCCTCATTGGCTGCTGGAGTCGCGTTTCGGGCCGCTACCAATTTTCTCGTGGCCCCGGTCGATGGCGGTGGTCCATCGGCTGGAGCAGGAGCGTACACCTCATTGATGTACTTTATTGTCCTACTTTCGACGGCAGAGGTTGTAGGGTCCTCTTCTGTCGTCGTTGTTGGAATTGCTGGCGTCACTGGCATTGCTGCCGCCTCTTCGGCTTGGGCTTCCTGGCTTTCTTCTCGGTCGCCCTCTTTTTTTAATAGTTGTAGGCTGATTTGCCGGCGGCCTCTGAAGCTTCCCCTCATTGTCGTTTTTGTTGGAAAAAATATTTGTTTGTGAGTTTTCTGTGTTATTGGGTTGGAAAGTGGGATCATTAGAAGGGAGAGTTTTCAGTCTTATTATGTCTTCCGCGTGTACTTTGGGTATTCTTCCCGGAGAATTTTTTAGTAAATACACTGTTGGCGATAGGACTTTGGCTATAACATCGGGTTCTTCTCGCTTGGGCGCGAGCTTTGCAGAGAAGTGTTTTTCGGCTGACGATTGAGGCTGAGTCCTTCTGAGGACCCTATCCCCTTCCTTAAAGGAGACGTCAAGTCGACCCTTATCATAGCGCTGCTTCTGTTTGTCTCGTTCGTCGTCTATGTGCTTTGCTACTAAGTCACGTAGTACGTCGAGTCTTTTGAGTCTGTCTTTCCAAACTTCTGGGTCTATTTCTTGCACGGGTGTTATTTCGCCTTCTGTGGGCTGTTCGAGTTGTCGTCTGAGGCTCTTTACCATTTTTGGCTGACGACTATAATTCAGGTATGCTGGTGATGTTTTTAGCGTTTGTTGTATGGCTGTATTTACCGAGTGCCGGGATTCGTGCAGATGCTTATCCCAGTCCCTGTGGTCTTCTCCAATGAACATTCTGATCATTTGTTTGAGGTTACGATTTGAGCGCTCCGTAGCGTTCCATCAAATAAGTTATAGTAATTTAATTACGTAGGTTCATTTTATTTTAAAGATGTTTAAATAATTAGTAAAATTGTTATTTATATTATTGGTAAGGAATTATATATTCACCTTTATTTGTATCCAATCGTCATCTTGAATTATTAAATTGACGTAACTCCGTGAACTGTGATATAGAGGCCAACTCATTAACAAATGTACTACTTCTAGAGCACTGTAGTCTCTTTCATGTAATGTAGAAATGAATAATTTTTGAAATGCTGATTTTGCTAATAGTGAATCTGACATGGATGCACAAATATCCTGTAAACACTGTTGTAAATCATTTGAGATTTTTTCACTTTTGGATGCATATTTAGCAATATAATAATAAATAGATTGGATCATTACGTTTAGGATGATATCGTAAATATCCGTCTGAATCATCAATAATGCTTTCTTTTCTTTCTTGTTGAGGGAAATTAAAACGGCATGTTAAAATTGTGCTTTTATATTTGTATCTCATACAGTGTTTTCCATGCATCGTATGACGTTGTAATCTATTTAATAAATAAATTAAATCATTTTCCAGATTTTGACAATTTTGAGGTGCAGGATGATTAATTCCTACATCATGTTTAGGATTTATTGCAAAACAAAAATCATCAAAGTAACGGCAAAGTTTTTCTCTTTCTTCAGGTGTTAGAACTTTATTATTAAATAATGGCGCGTTTGATAACCATAAAATTCCATGAATATGTGGTGATCCTCTAAATTGCCATTCCCAACGATACCAAAAATCGGATACTTCAAATAATGGTTTTATTACATATTTCATAAAATTATTAACTCTTTCTTTAAAAAAATAGCAGACAATTAATGGATTTTCTTGAATTAATTTTTTGCGTTGTTGATCATCAATAGTATTTGGATCTGTATCGGCACATAGTAATTTAACCAATGAATTCCACTGATGATCTGCTGCACTTAAAGTAAAAAAAATTGTTGGTTTTTTAATTTGTTTAACCATGGTTAATAGTTCATCACTTCGTTGATACTAATAGCTGTTTGTAGATCTTACTTTTACTGCGTAAACCAGTATATGTTTCCAAAAATTTTTATCGTTTATTAATTTAGTTTTTAATAAAATTTCAAAAATTCATTTTTTCAAGATTTTTGGTCCACCATCTTGGAAAATCGGAAATTCTTTTAGGTTAAAAAACTGAATATTTTCCACCGAATATTCGTTTTTTTGCCCTAAAAAACCCTCTTGTAAAGTTAAAAGTTCATTTTTTCAAATTTATCGGGTCACCATCTAGAAAAATCGGAAAATATATTTGTGTGGAAAATGAAAAATTATACCTCCAGGGTATCCTCTTCTACCTAGAATGATTATTTTCATCTTAAAAGTCCTTATTTTATCATGTTTTATGTCAAAAATTCATTTTTTCAAGATTTTTGGTCCACCATCTTGGAAAATCGGAAATTCTTTTAGGTTAAAAAACTGAATACTTTCCACCGAATATTCGTTTTTTTTGCCCTGAAAACCCCCTTGTAAAGTTAAAAGTTCATTTTTTCAAGTTTCTTGGTCCGCCATCTTGGAAAATCGGGAAATATTAAGGGTTGAAAAATTGGATATTTTCCAGCGAATATTTGTTCTTCTTTCCCTAAAAAACCCTTTTGTAAAATTAAAAGTTCCAGTTTTTCAAATTTATTGGGCCGCCATCTTGGAAAATCGGAAAATATATTTGTGCGGAAAATGAAAAATTATACTTCCAGGATATCCGCTACAACCTAGAATGATTATTTTCATCCTGAAAGTGCTTATTTTATCATGCTTTATTTTTTATAATCGACATTTTGTGTTTTTAACGCTGTTATTCCCGTAAATTGATAATAATTTCGGTACTATATTTTCGATTTGGCTCAAAATCAATTCAGTTCATGTTGGTCTTATATCTAACTTATATATAAATTTTGAACCTAATCGGAGATCACTGTGACCTTAACGAGTGCGCACAAGAGCGACATTTTGTCGCGGGTATAGACTGTGCTTCGCACAGTCTAATAAATAAATAATTATTATCCTTACCATCTTCGAGTGATTGCGGTATTAAAATTAAGTGCACGATTGATTGTATGTTAGTGCAATACCTGCAGTCATCTAGATAAACCGCAGTACGTCTCAATATTAGCCTATACCTTGGACTTCAGTTTTTTTGGTGCGGAGTATGTGCCTAAATTGAAACTTTTTAGCAGCCCACCTATCGCATTTGAAGAATGTGTGTTCCGGCGTGTAGTCTTTGCCAGGACAGTATGTACATTCAGCACTATTCATCTTCTGGATCCGAAAGAGGTAGGAGCAAAAAATTCCATGTCCGCTTAGAAATTGGGTCAAAAAATAATTAATATCCCCTTGCCCTCTATTAATCCAAGGTGATATCTCTCCTGTCAATCTCTTGGTCCATTTGATCTCAACGTAGTCGGTCCAACGTTCTTGCCATTTACTTAGGCTGATCTGGCGCAAAGTAGCCTTTGCGCGGTCAATTCCTTCCCTCGTTTAGACAGATATACTGTCTCTCAACAGCCAGCAGATCTATAGGGATTACCCCAGCGATAACTAGAGCTGCCTCCAAGGACACTGTGTGATAGGCACAGGTGATTCGCAGGGCTCCTTGCCTCTGGACGCTCGTAAGCTTAGATGCATAGCTGACCATTTTTATGCGACCAGCCCATACTTCTGCACCATACAGGAGTATTGAGTGGGTGACCGACATAAGAAGTCTACGCTTTCCAGTCTTAGGTCTACATGTATTTCTCATGAGCCTGCTTAGCGCAGCAGTCAGCCTGGCAGCCTTCTCCGTGCTTCTCAGAATCTGTGCCTTAAACGTCAGCTTCGTGTCCAGAAGCACTCCCAAATACTTTAAGTAATCCTCCGTTTCTATCCTATCCTCCCCAATACATATTGGGATGATGGTGTCAATATGTTTACAAGTGAATAGGACAATCTCAGTTTTCGCCGTCGCAAGATTTAGACCGTGGTCTTCCATCCAGTAGTTGACTCCGTGCATTACCTGGTTCAGTTTATGCTCGGAAGTTAGTACATCTTTTGCCTGGATAACTATAACGAGATCGTCAGCATACCCGACGGTAAATGTATCCTCCGGCATTCGAATCCTAAGTACCTGGTCGTACATGATGTTCCATAGATCCGGCCCGAGGACCGATCCTTTGACTGTTCCTGCATTTACTCTTCTCAATCTTGTTCCTTGCGCAGTTTCAAATATTATTTCTCTAACGCTCAGGTAACTGCTGATGATTCTTCGCAAATATTTTGGCACCTGGAAGTTCCTCAGCCCCTCCATAAAATCACTCCACCTTGCTGAATTAAAAGCATTCTTTACATCTAAGGTCACTAGTAGCTTGATTTTTCTAGAGTAGTGATTGCCTGTATGTTCATTCTGAATGACACGGGTGATGCTGCTTATGGCATCGATAGTTGACTTCCCTCGGCGGAACCCGTATTGTTGGGGAGAAAGGTCTCCTGCAGTTGCTACAGCCCTCAGTATCCGTGGTTGCAGCATCTTTTCGTAATTTTTCCCGGCTGTGTCCAGCAATCCTAGTGGACGCTAATAGATCGGCAGCCTAGGTTCCCCTTTATCCTTGCTGATTAGGACTAGTCTGGCTCTTTTCCAGAGTTTGCTGAAGACACCCGCTCGTGCACAGGTATTGTACATGCACAGAATAAGCTGTGGACACTTGTGTACGGTTATCTTCAGAATCTCAGTGGTTATTCCATCAGGCCCAGGTCCTTTTCCGTTTTTGAGCGAGTCTACTGCTGTTACAAGCTCCTCCACGGCGAATTCGGGGATATCCTCCTCGTCATATTCCTCTAAGTCATCCTCTTTATCCCTCTTAGGGTGGGTAGGAAAAAGTCCGTCTATTATACGGCCATAATGCCACTTGCGGAAAGAGCCCCAATTCTCTTGGTGACTATTTTGTAACTAAGACCCCATGGGTCATTGTCCACCTCATTACACAAAGCTATCTCGCATGCTCTCTTGCTTCTCCTAACAGCCAGTCTCAGGTTTTTCTTAACCTGTTTATGCTCTGCCATATGCTCAGCAGCGTCCGTTCTGGTCCTAGCACGTGTGGCTCTCCTTCTTGTTGTTAAGCTCGCACTTCTTAGACGGGCTATTTCAGCGTTCCACCAATAGGCTGGTGGTCTATCTTCGCAGGTTCTTTTTTTGAGCATGGCTTTGTTACATGCCTTTGCAACAAAGTCATGATTTCATTGACTAATATCTCTGCGTCGTCAATATTTCCTGGCCTTATTGCTTTTCCCAGGATAGTAGTCTCTCCTCTTTTAAGCATGCTCACAAATATTTCGCGGATTAGCCGCTTGATGTTCCATCCACAACATTTTCGTGCTTCGTCTCTTCGTATCTGTCGACGTTCGTAATGCATCTCAAAAGAGATATATTGGTGGTCACTCGCTGAGAAGTCCTCCAGAACTTGCCAATCTATAATTCTAGCAGCTAAATCTTCTGATGCTAGGAATATATCCGGGATGGTCTGTTCGTAGCCAGGTCTTCTGAAAGTTGTAGTGTTACCTACATTTAGCATCACTAAGTTGAGCCTGGCACACAGGTCATGTATATCCTCTGCTCTGTTTCAAGCATACCCCACTCAGGAGCCCTTGCGTTAAAATCGCCTCCTATGATAATTTCGCCGGTCATGTACTTTACTGCATCTTCCAGACTGTTAAGTTTGGTCAGAGTGTCTTCTCTGAACTCGTTTGGTGTTAAGTATACACTTATGTAAGTAACACTTTGCGTTTTAATCCAGACAAAATCTCTGCTGGAGCCATTCTCTTGTACAAGTACCTTCCTTGGATTTACTATCGAAATAGCTGCTTTCCCCAGCTCATCCGAAAACCAGTTCTGGGAGCGTGATCCGGCCCACTGTTCACTTATATGTAGAAGGTCCGCAGACTTCTCTCTAGCAAGTTGAAACATCATGTTTCCTGCTAAGGGGCTTGTGTGCACATTACCTTGTAGCACCTTTAACATTATTTAGCTTGCTAGAGTCTGCGCCACTCCTTAATTTTACAAGAGCCCTCAATAGCGCTTCGCACTTTCCTTTTCCAACGTCGTGCTTCAACTCCTTCCCTTTTAGACCGAGGTCCAAGCATAACATACACCTTGCATTTGCTGGACAGTCAGTTGCTTTGTGACCTTCTCCTCAGCATTTATAGCATTTCGCTCTCCTGTCGGGTCCGTTACATTTTGTGGCTATATGACCAAAACGCAGGCATTTAAAACAGCGGGTTAATGGGGCTCAACCTTACCCTGCAATTCATCCACCCAATTTTAATACGCTTCATGTTGACCAGTTTAAAGGCGGATCTTTCATCAAGGTCAACGTAAGCAGCTCTCTGCTCTCTTGCGTTGCTCTTGAAGATAGTAACCTTAGCTATCTCCGCGTCTTCTTCTTTGTCTTGAACTGGAATTAGAGATACTGGACAAAGCTTTCTGGAACAATTGAGGCTGCCCTATAAACTGGTCCAATGCCTTGCTTTTCTCTTTGGGACACGCATACTGCTGAACCCAACACACTGTCATTGAGTATGCTGCAGACAGCTTATGGCTCTCTGGAATAAATGAGGCTGCCCTATAAATCGGGCTCATGCCTTGCTTTTCCTCTTTGCTTTCTTAGTGAGTGTGCTGCATATTGCTATCCATTAGTATCTCTGAGGAAACGGCACACCAAAAGGGGCTCCAACGTTTTCTCCAAACTTAAGTGCGAATGAAGCCACATACGGGGCCGCCTTAGACCTTATGTATTGGCTTTTAGAATGGGAGATTTCCACCTCGAGTACAGCGACGCAGCCGGTAAATGGTTAGTTGCGAGTCCCGCTAAACTACGACTCAAGGTTTTTAATTTATTTTCTAGTTTTAGTGGAGTTAAGCCTCGGGGCCAGGAAGTCTTCGACTTTTCTAGATGGGCTTGGCAAACCCAAGGAACTCTAGCTGAGTTTGAGGAAACTCTAAAAGCCCCCGCCGTGTGTCTGCCCATGCGGGACATTTGTATTTACAAACTCAGCCAAATGTGGTTGTCTACACACATGCACGGTATGGACAGTAAGCCGTGCGACGCGACCCGTAAATGCCAAAAGAGGATCCTTGATGGGAAAGCGAGCTGTCTGGCTGCGTGCCGAGCAACCTGAACTATCTTTGGCCTCTGCTGACGCAAGACGGGAGGTGGGGTTCTCTGCAGCCGGAGCCCATCATTAACGGCTTGGCGATATTGTCGGTATGTGCCCAAGCTACTAGGGGACTCTAAATTTCCGAAGCGAATTATGCTTTTTTTCGCGGAGGAATGAGAGGAGCAAGGTGGTGCAAGTGGCATGCAGACCTCAGGATTCTAAAAAACCAGTTTTTAAAAAAATTATAAATGTGTGTGTGTGTGAATGTATGTATGTATGTATGTATGTATGAAGCACTTTCACCGGTGATATTTCACAACCAGTATGACATTCAGACCTATTTTTTTTATAAAATTTTTTTCACCAAAAATCTCCAGGTATTTTTTTTTTTTTTTAATTTGGATGTAATACATCATTTTTTTCCATGCAAGTAAATTTTTATAGTATTTTCATATTGTAAACAGCCAATATGAACTTTACTATACAATTAAATTTTTAAAATTTTTTTATTCTTAGGATTGCCGATATCTATCTTATTTCATAATAAAATTTTTTAGTTTTTTCATATATGAATAGCCGACATAATAGATGGTTAATTTTTTCATTTTAAATTTAAAATTTAAAATTTAAAATTTTAATTTTAATTTTAAATTTTTTGTAATTTAAATTTTTTCATATTGTAAACCGCCAATATTAATTTTACTATATAGTTAAATATTTCTAATTTTTTTTTCATTCTTAGTACTGCTGATATTTATATTATTACATCGTGAAATTTCTAAAATTTTTCATATATCAAATAGCCGACAATATTTTTTTTTTTTTTTTATTTTTATTTATTAAACTAATTCACGGGACGAACCCTTTACATTTTATTATAAAAATTAAAGATTTACATTTTAAGCTTACATAGTTAAATAAAGTATTAAGAATTATTAAACTTTATTTATAAGAGAAAAAAAATACATATAAAATTAAGTATATTCATATAAAACAAGTTTGTTAGGAAAAAAAAAATTTTAATTAAATTTAGATACGTAAATGTTTAAGCTTTTGTAAAAGCCTATTTCACTGCTATTAGTGATATCTATATTTTTGTTATTGGAATTATAATTTTCTAGTATTCTTAGTAATGATGACGTCTTTCTACTATTTCTGAATTCTATAGGAATAGTAAAAGTTAAATCTCTTTGTCTAAGACCATCTCTTTTTGGTATATATAAATCAATAACTGATCTTATTTCATTACAGACAGTAATATTATTAATTAATTTATATAGGAATTTAAGATCAGCTATTTCTCTGGCAGACTCTAAATTGTTAATTTTAAATTTGATGTACAAATCATTATAAACATGATTAAAATAATCAAATTCGATATTCTGTTTGTATGCAAAAATTCTAAGTATTTGATGTTGAACTTTCTCAATTTCATAAATCTTTTCTTGTGTATGTGGGGACCATATTATTGATCCATACATAAGAACAGATTTAATGTTTGAGTTATAAAATAATTTTAATGTGTCAATATTATTGAATTTCTGCATTATTTTTTTTAGAAAGTATATTCTCTGTTTAGATTTTGTAATAATGTTATGAATGTGGGCATCAAATTTCAAATTATCTTCAAAATATATTCCAAGATCTTTTATCACAGATGTATGTTTTATTTCATGTTTGCCAATTTTGTATTTTATATCAGTATTGTTTTTGGTTTTGAATTTATCATAAATCATTATATCACATTTTTCAAAATTCCACCTCAATCCATTTAGATAGTTCCAATTGTGTAATCTCAATATATCAGACTTAAATTGTCTTACATCTTTTTTACTTTTTATTTCTTTAAATATTTTTAAATCATCTACATAAATTAAAAATTTGGAATGTTTTATGACATTTTTCATGTCATTAACATATATGATATATAGTAAAGGTCCAAGATTAGAACCTTGTGGAACTCCAGAAGGAGGTGTAATAGTATTAGATAGTTTATTGTTGATTTTAACTAGTTGTTTACGATTATTTAAGTATGAATCACACCAGTTTACAATTTTAGTATTGACATTATAATTTTTTAATTTCTGAATCATTAAAGAGTGATTAACAGAATCAAATGCTTTAGCTACATCTGTATAAAGGACATGTACTTGATTTCCTCTACTAAAAGCCTGTGATACAAATTCTTTAAATGTTAGTAGATTGGTGACAGTAGATCTTTTATTAGTAGAACCATGTTGTTCAGAAATAATTTTATTATTAATAAATGACGATAGTCTGTTATATATTAAATGATCTAATAGTTTAGCGAAGCATGACAAGATAGAAATAGGTCTATAGTTTTTTATATTTTTTACATCACCTTTTTTATGTATAGGAATTATCAACCCTATTTTCCATATATCTGGTACTTTACCTTGTATTAACGATTGATTAAACAGTATTTTTAGAGGCGAAATCAAGTAATGCATACAATTTTTTATAAATATTGGATGAATATTATCGTAACCAGGTGATTGATTTGTTTTTATTCTTTTTATTGCATTTAATATTTCTTTATTAGAGATTATTTCCAAAATCATTTCAGTTTCAGTTGTTGTAACTTTTTCAAAAGCAGGATCAATTTTAGAATTATTGTATGTGCTATGAAAAAATTCAGCAAAAGAATTAGTAATTTCATTAACATTCTCATAGGTTTTATTATTATAATACATATCTAGTGGAATTTCATTACTCTTTTTATTGCCTATATAAGACCAAAAAGGTTTTTGATCAGTTTTAACCTCATTTTCAATGTTAGTGATAAATTGATTGTATTCTAAATTATATATATATTTACAATATTTTCTATGCTTGTTAAATTTTTAATAGTGATAAAATTTTTTTGTACTTTTATACTTTTTATGATAAATTTTTTTTATTTTAATTAATCTTTTGAGTTTTTTTGAGAAGAATTTAGGAAATTTATCTTTGATTAATAGAGTTTTAGGAACTTCTTCTGAAATTATTTTATTTATAGTATTATAGAAGTTGTTTACGTTAATATTAATATCTACATTATTGAGATCATTATCCCAGTCAATCAAACTTAACTTATTGAATATGTTTTCGTAGTTTGCCTTTTTATAATTATAGAACAGAGATTTTTCAAACTTTTTATGTACATATTCAATTTCAACTTTAAACTCGAGAGGTACATGAAACACATCAACTTTGACTAATGGCTTAGTTGCCATATTTACATCAATACTCGAATTAAAGAATATAAGATCTAGAATATTTGATTTAATGTTATTATGTAAATTTAACTGCAATAATTTTAGTGATTTAAGATTAATGAACAGATATTTTGCAATATCGTTGATTTTATTGTTTAAATTATTGGTAATTATTTGCATTTCATTAATTTCATTGATTGGGAAATAAAATTTAGCTAAGTTAAAATCGCCAGCAATTATTATATCACAATTTTTATATTTATGTATAATGTTATTAATGTTTTCAATGAAATCAACGTAATATTCTAATTCTGGGATTGGTGGGAAATATACATTTATTATTATTAAGTTTTTAACATTAGTTTTTAAAAGAGTAATTAACATTTCATATTTTTTATTACATTTAAAAATAATTTCAGAGTTAAATTCTTTAGATATTAATGTGATAACACCACCACTTTTGGTTTTACCTCCAGTGATGTCCCTATCGCATCTGTAAATGTTATAGTTAATATTATCAAACATTCGATCAGTGTCTCTTTCTTTACACCATGTCTCAGTTAATAATATTACATCATAATTAGTTGAAGATAAATTAATATTTTCAACAAATTCACTATATTTGTTTACAATACTTTGAACGTTCTGATAATAAAAACTAAAACATTTACTTCTTTTATAATTTACATTATTTACTTTATTTTGTTGTCTAATGGTATTTGGTCGTTTTTTTGTATCTTATGTTTATTGTTATTATGATGATTATTATTGTTATGACTACTTTTGTGTATATTATGGTGCTTCTGACTTACATTTTTTTGTACGGTGTTTTGATGTGTAGAGCTCTCTGATGTATTTTTGCATCCTTTTTTTTCAACTGAATTTTTCTTGGTAGTAATTAACTTAGTGTTGGTAGTAGGAGCAACATGCTTGTTATTTGTTTGTATTTTCTTAGGCATATCAGCATTAACTTGAGAATTTGTGCCTTCTGGATGTTTTGATGAATGTGAACTTAGAACACTGTGTGTAGACTTATCAGATTGATTAGATAGGACTGATACCTGCGAATCATTAGATTTGCTTTCATCGTCCTCAGTATTAGAATTTTCATTGTCTGATTCAATGTTCACAACTTCTATTATTTTAGGGACTGAATTAAAATATTTAATTCTTAAGTTATTTTCTCCTTTATCTAACCTGTTTTTGAGCTCAGTTCTTACTTGCCTTTCATACTGAAGTTGACTAAGTGTTTTATCGTTAGTAATAAAAATTTTATTTTTTGATTGAGCTGAAATATCTTTAGATTTTTTTAACAATATAGATTGAAATTTTTGTAGTTTTTTCATATTGTAAGCCGACAATATAAATTTTACTATATAGTTAAATTCTTAAAATTTTTGTTTTTTTCTATTATTCTTAAAACTGCCGATGTCTATATTCTTTCATATTCAAATTTTTGAGTAATTTCATATATAAAACAAAAGAGCTTCGGTGCAAATTACTCCTTGGAAAAAAAACTATAGAGTTGACGCTTTATTTTAATTTTAGCTCACGGCACAGAATTACAACTGTTTAAAGCTAAGAAGTACAAAATTTAAAAACTCAAAAATTGGTCATTTTCATCACTTCATATCTGAAAATAGTTTGTATTAAAAAATAACAACCAAAATGCTTTGTTTTTATTAAACGCATTTCTAAAGCCGCTTTTTTTTGTTTTTTATTTAATGTATTCATTAAAAAGAAATAGCAAAAAAAAGATCTAGAGTCCGATTTATTGAGTTATTGGTTTTATTCATTAAAATAATAGAATTGAATTTAGCAGAAACTATACTTCACTTTAATTTTTTTTTCTAAAACAATCCTGTTTTATAGAAATGTTGTAATTTAAATTGTTTTTATGCTATAATAGCATTAAATTATTAGTATTGAACTTAGCAAAATATACCCCGCTTTCAATTTTTTCGAATCATAACATTTTTTTTTTTAATACAGTTGTAATTTCGATTGCATTGAAATATTAGTAATTAATTTAGCAGAAACATTGATGGCATTTAGAATGTCGATCGGCTGGGTGAGGCAATCTAAGTCGAGTATTTGGATGACTCTTTTAGAAGCAAGGTCTCTAACTTCGACATGTGCACCCAGTACTTTCCTTACTTCTTGTGAGAAAGAACCTATTGTGTCACTAGGTTCTTTCAGCTCAACCAGGACATCGCCCGTCTTCGTCTTTTGCACCGATCTTATTTTCGCACCAAAATCTTCTGGTTGGACCTGAGAAATTATAGCTCCCAGGACTTCAGCGTATGTTTTACCCGTAGGGAGTTTAATAGCTTCAGCTCGGTCCCGTTTTTTAGGGATTGTCTTCTTTTTCGTGGCTGCAGAAAGCTTATTGTTTTAACCTTGCCCTCGCTAAGCTTCTTTTTTTCTCTTTTTTCTCTTTTTCTTTTTGTTTACAACTGTTTGAAAGGGTTCGTTATTACGGTCCATATCATGGGTTGTAGTATTTTCACCTGAGTTACTCTGTTGTGTTTCAGGCAGTGTCTGGGACTGAGCCACATATGTCGCTAGATCTACCATTATTACTGAGCAGCTACGAGTCTTTTGGGGAGACTTTCCTACAGCAGTTCTCTTAGCATCCTCCTTTTCTAATCCTGAAGATTCAACGTTTTCGCTTCTAGTTGTAGACGTCTAGCCAGTTCGGTGTTCTCGTAGAACACTTGAACTGCCTCAGCATTGTCATCCTTTCCGCCTAAATTCACTTCATTGCTTTTATATACATTTGAGTTAGACATTTTAGAATGTATTAAACTTCGTCACTCCATGTGCAACAGCCTCCTTCGACCCCTCACATTCTGGGCAGCTGGCATGCAGACCGGTTGCATCACAGAGGATATAGCTGACGGCATGCACTTGCACCACCTTGCTCCTCTCATTCCTCCGCAAAAAAAAGCATACTTCGCTTCGGAAATTTAGAGTCCCCTAGTAGCTTGGGCACATACCGACAATATCGCCAAGCCGTTAATGATGGGCTACGGGTGCAGAGAACCCCACCTCCCGTCTTGCGTCAGCAGAGGCCAAAGATAGTTCAGGTTGCTCGGCACGCAGCCAGACAGCTCGCTTCCCCATCCAGGATCCTCTTTTGGCATTTACGGGTCGCGCCTCACGGCTTACTGTCCATACCGTGCATGTGTGTAGACAACCACATTTGGCTGTGTTTGTAAATACAAATGTCCCGCATAGGCAGACACACGGCGGGGGCTTTTAGAGTTTCCTCAAACTCAGCTAGAGTTCCTTGGGTTTGCCAAGCCCATCTAGAAAAGTCGAAGACTTCCTGGCCCCGAGGCTTGCCTTCACTAAAACTAGAAAATAAATTAAAAACCTTGAGTCGTAGTTTAGCGGGACTCGCAACTAACCATTTACCGGCTGCGTCGCTGTACTCGAGGTGGAAATCTCCCATTCTAAAAGCCAATACATAAGGTCTAAGGCGGCCCCGTATGTGGCTTCATTCGCACTTAAGTTTGGAGAAAACGTTGGAGCCCCTTTTGGTGTGACGTTTCCTCAGAGATACTAATGGATAGCAATATGCAGCACACTCACTAAGAAAGCAAAGAGGAAAAGCAAGGCATGAGCCTGATTTATAGGGCAGCCTCATTTATTCCAAAGAGCCATAAGCTGTCTGCAGCATACTCAATGACAGTCTGTTGGGTTCAGCAGTATGCGTGTCCCAAAGAGAAAAGCAAGGCATTGGACCAGTTTATAGGGCAGCCTCAATTGTTCCAGAAAGCTATATCCAGTATCTCTAATTCCAGTTCAAGACAAAGAAGAAGACGCGGAGATAGCTAAGGTTACTATCTTCAAGAGCAACGCAAGAGAGCAGAGAGCTGCTTACGTTGACCCTGCCTACGCGCTCTGAAGAGTACAAGGGAGCCAAGCATAGGCTGGCGAAAGCTATCCGCCTCAGCAAGGCGCGCTGTCTTCGGTCCCTAAGAGATGATGTCAACAGCGACCCGTGGGGCCTGGGATATAAGGTTGTCATGGGCAAACTTAAGTCCGGATGTGACAACACGATGGATGAAGCAACGACCAAAAGAATAGTGGACTCTCTCTTCCCGGATCATCCAAACCAACAACACCCTGCTTTGGATGTCCCGAGGGAGCAAGTTCCGCTATTTATCGAGGCGGAGATGCTTCAGGCAATTAGGTCAATGAAAAATGGGAAAGCGCCAGGACCAGACGGAATACCCGCGGAAGCCCTTAAGGCGGCTGCAAAGGTAATCCCTGGTCTCCTGCTTGGCATGTTTAACGCGTGCCTCGTGGCAGGCGCCTTTCCATGGGACTGGAAAGTGGCCCGTCTGGCTCTGATAAGCAAGGGAAAGGGTGAACCAGGATCTCCATCATCTTACAGACCATTGTGTATGTTAAATACCATTGGCAAGGTGATGGAGAGCATGGTCAGAGGAAGATTGCGGCAAGCAATTAGGGAAGCGGGTGACCTTAGCGACGACCAACACGGCTTTCGTGAGGGGCGTTCCACGATCGGTGCCATCGAGCAGGTCGTGAAGGTGGTTATGAGGGCCAGACAAGTCCGGCCGGATATTAAACCGGACGTCCTGCTTGTCACGTTGGATGTGAAAAACGCATTCAACTCGGCTAAGTGGGACGATATGTTGCACTCCCTCGAGCAGGTATTCAGAGTTCCGGATTATCTGAGAAATATACTCAGAGATTACCTCCGGGACCGATACCTGCGCTGGGACACGCTCGATGGCACAAGAGGTAAAGTATTAAGCGCAAGCATAGCGCAGGATTCAGTTCTGGGTCTGGGTCTGTGGAATGCCTTTTACGACGGCTTGCTAAAGATTGAGCTCCCGGATGGATGCTCCATGATCGGATACGCGGATGACGTTGCTCTAACCATAACAGCTCGAGAGCCAGAGGACCAGCAGAATACCTTGGATGAGGCCATGCGCCTTATCAATAGCTGGATGTCGGATCACGGACTAAGACTGGCAGTCCCGAAAACGGAGATTGTCCTTCTGACCCGGAGAAGGGTTGATACCATATTCGGCATCAGCTTTGATGACGGAGGTAATCCCCTTATGATCCAGACCAAACCATCGGTCAAATATTTGGGGGTCTTCTTGGATAACAAGTTGACCTACAATAGACAATTCCAGCAGGCCTGTGAAAAGGCTGGCCGGGTGACAAAGTCCCTCTCGTGGCTAATGACGAACATCGGCGGTCCCAGATCTGAGAAGAGGAGGCTGTTGATGACAACAGTTAACTCCATCTTGCTCTACGGTGCAGAGGTGTGGGCGGACAATGTCCGCATAAAAAAGTACTGCAAGAAACTAAAGGCAGTACAGAGGCAGGGGGCACTTCGAATCGCTTGCTCGTACAAGACAGTATCAGAGCCAGCGATCCAGGTGGTGGCTCGGGTGATTCCCATCGACCTGCTTGCCTTGGAAAGGCAGGCGATCTATAACCGCGGGGAAGAAGAGCGCGACGTAGCTTCCGTTCGCGCCCGCTCCCGCACAATGGAATGTTGGCAGTATAGGTGGAATGGTGACCCGAGGGGACGTTGGACGCACTGCCTTATCATCGATTTGGAAAGCTGGATGAACCGTGATCATGGAGAGGTAGACTTCTACCTCACACAGTTCCTAACTTGTCACGGTTATTTCCGCGATATGCTTTTCAAGTGGAGCAAGGTGACATCTCCGGAATGCTTGCATTGCCTGGGCGAGCTGGATACCGCTGAGCACACCTTTTTTGGGTGTCCTCGCTTCGCTGAAGGGCGACCGCCCTTCGATGAATGGAGGCCGGAAGTAGTCGTCCCGGAAATGCTGCGCAGTGCCGCTAACTGGTACAGTGTGGCAGAGTACGTACGGGCGACACTGATTGGAAAAAAGGAGGAAGTATTCCTCTCGTAGGAAAATCTCCTCCTTTATTGACAGGGTATGGCGAAGAAATACCTGGGCTGCATTATTTCCGGACCGAAGTAATACCTAAACAGGGAGTCCCGGTCCGGATTCTATGATATTGTCATAAATGCAGGAGGGTGAGGAGTTTAGTGGGTATTGTAATTCCTCAATTGTGTATATCTGGGCAACCCCAGATACAAATTTGAGGTTGAGTCCCACATAACCATACAGTACGCGTGTATGGTATGCGTAAATGCATTCTCCTCGTCCTACGAAAAAGGCCCCTTCTTGAAGGGGCCCAAAAAAAAAATTAACCCGCTGTTTTAAATGCCTGCGTTTTGGTCATATAGCCACAAAATATAACGGACCCGACAGGAGAGCGAAATGCTATAAATGCTGAGGAGAAGGTCACAAAGCAAATGCAAGGTGTATGTTATGCTTGGACCTCGGTCTAAAAGGGAAGGAGTTGAAGCACGACCTTGGAAAAGGAAAGTGCGAAGCGCTACGGAGGGCTCTTGTAAAATTAAGGAGTGGCGCAGACTCTAGCAAGCTAAATAATGTTAAAGGTGCTACAAGGTAATGTGCACACAAGCCCCTTAGCAGGAAACATGATGTTTCAACTTGCTAGAGAGAAGTCTGCAGACCTTCTACTTATAAGTGAACAGTGGGCCGGATCACGCTCCCAGAACTGGTTTTCGGATGAGCTGGGGAAAGCAGCTATTTCGATAGTACATACAAGGAAGGTACTTGTACAAGAGAATGGCTCCGGCAGAGATTTTGTCTGGATTAAAACGCAAAGTGTTACTTACATAAGTGTGTACTTAACACCAAACGAGTTCAGAGAAGACACTCTGACCAAACTTAACAGTCTGGAAGATACAGTAAAGTACATGACCGGCGAAATTATCATAGGAAGCGATTTTAACGCAAGGGATCCTGAGTGGGGTATGCTTGAAACAGAGCAGAGGATATACTTGACCTGTGTGCCAGGCTCAACTTAGCGGTGCTAAATGTTGGTAACACTACAACTTTCAGAAGACCTGGCTACAGACAGACCATCCCGGATATATCCCTAGCATCAGAAGATTTAGCTGCTAGAATTATAGATTGGCAAGTTCTGGAGGGCTTCTCAGCGAGTGACCACCAATATATCTCTTTTGAGATGCATGACGAACGTCGACAGATGCGAAGAGACGAAGCACGAAAATGTTGTGGATGGAACATCAAGCGGCTAATCCGCGAAATATTTGTGAGCATGCTTAAAAGAGGAGAGACTACTATCCTGGGAAAAGCAATAAGGCCAGGAAATATTGACGACGCAGAGATATTAGTCAATGAAATCATGACTTTGTTGCAAAGGCATGTAACAAAGAACCTGCGAAGATAGACCACCAGCCTATTGGTGGAACGCTGAAATAGCCCGTCTAAGAAGTGCGAGCTTAACAACAAGAAGGAGAGCCACACGTGCAAGGACCAGAACGGACGCTGCTGAGCATATGGCAGGTTAAGAAAAACCTGAGACTGGCTGTTAGGAGAAGCAAGAGAGCATGCGAGATAGCTTTGTGTAATGAGGTGGACAATGACCCATGGGGTTAGATTATTCTTGAACAGACTAACACCATCTTGGATTACCATCGAAATGTTAGACTGCTTTTTAATCTTATCCTCCATCTGTTCAACGCAAGTAAGCATCTCATTATAGAACTTCTCGATGGTCGCATGAATTCCGTTCAGTTTCGTAACGTTTTTGCCAATTGAAGTCTGGCAAAAGTCGCCTGAAAAATATCGCTCTCTTGGTCTCCATCTACGATTTCACAGTACATGTCCTGTGTAGAAGGATCTTGGATATTCTTATCCTTTTGATTCCCGCTTTTGTTTATGTTTTTTTTGCAGACATTTTCATTTCATTAAGAATTCATCTCTCCATGTGCAACGGCCTCCTTCGTCTCCTCACATTCTGGGCAGCTGGCATGCAGACCGGTTGCATCACAGAGGATATAGCTGACGGCATGCACTTGCACCACCTTGCTCCTCTCATTCCTCCACGAAAAAAAGCATAATTCGCTTCGGAAATTTAGAGTCCCCTAGTAGCTTGGGCACATATCGACAATATCGCCAAGCCGTTAATGATGGGCTCCGGCTACAGAGAACCCCACCTCCCGTCTTGCGTCAGCTGAGGCCAAAGATAGTTCAGGTTGCTCGGCAGGCAACCAGACAGCTCGCTTCCCCATCCAGGATCCTCTTTTGGCACTCACGGGTCGCGCCGCACGGCATAATGTCCATACCGTGCATGTGTGTAGACAAACACATTTAGCTGTGTTTGTAAGCACACATGTCCCGCATGGGCAGACAGACGGCGGAGGATTTTAGAGTTTCCTCAAACACAGCTAGAGTTCCTTAGGTTTGCCACGCCCATCCAGAAAGGCCAAAGTCTTCCTGGCTCCGAAGTTTACCTTCACACATTATTAAACCAGAAAATAATAACCTCCAGTCATAGTTTAGCGGAGCCCGCAACTAACCTTTAATCGGCTGCGTCGCTGTGCTCAAGGTGGAAATCTTCCATGCTAAGAGCCATATACATAAAGCCTAAGGCGACCTCGCATATGGCTTATATCGCACTTAAATTTGGAGAAGACCTTGGAGCCCCTTTTGGTGTGCCGATTCCTCAGAGATACTTAAGGATAGCGAGCTGCAGCACGTTCATTAAGGATGCACAAAGGAAAAGCAAGACATAAACCCGGTTTGTAGGGCATCTGCGGCATAATTAATGTAAGTGCATTGAGTCAGCAATTTGCGTGTCTCACAGAGAAAAGCAAGGCATAGGACCCGTTTATAGGGCAGCCTCAGTTGTTCCAGAAAGCTATATCCAGTATCTCTGATTCTAGTTCAACCTGGATAAGGCGGCCTTAACTACCTTCCTCCTACCTCAGCCTTATGAGGCTCCGGGCTTAGGACCGGTATAGCGAAGTTATAGTAGTAACAATAAAAATAGCAATAGTAATAGCAATAGTAATAGGCCAAAGCTATCCGTCAAAGCAAGGCTCGATGCCTGCGTTCATTACGCGAGGATGTAAACAAAGACCCCTGGGATCTTGGTTACAAAGTCGTAATGGGCAAGTTGAACCGGGGGTCTGACAACATGATGGACGCGGTGTCGACTGAACGAATCATCGGCGCTCTCTTCCCTGAGCGGCCCATCCGGGGAAACCCGGTAGAGGCGATACCCAGGGAGGAAGTGGCGTTATTCAGCGAGGACGAGATGGTGAAGGCCATCAAGGCCATGAAAAATGGCAAGGCGCTGGGGTCGGACGGGATACCAGCGGAAGTGCTCAAACGAGCGGTCAATAATATAATCCCTGGCATCCTGTTCAGCATGTTTAATGCATGCTTGGTGGCGGGAGTGTTTCCAAGGCAGTGGAAGGTGGCACGTCCCGTGCTCTTGAACAAGGGTAAAGGTGGAGCCCCGGACTCTCCATCATCTTACAGACCCTTGTGCATGCTAAACACCATCGGAAAGGTGATGGAGAGCATGCTGCGGGCAAGGTTGAAAAGAGCCATCGAGGAGGGCGGTGGCCGCAAAGACGTCCTTCTTGTAACTCTGGACGTCAAAAACGCTTTCAATTCGGCCAGGTGGGATGACATGATCCGGTCCCTCGAGTACGATTTCCGGATACCCAGGTATCTGAGTAACGTAATAAAAGACTACCTACGGGACCGAAGACTGCTCTACGACACGCTCGATGGTAGGCGACAGAGGGTTCTGAGTGCGGGCATTGCCCAAGGTTCGGTTCTCGGACCGGGCCTGTGGAATGCCTTTTACGATGGCCTGTTGCGCGTTCACCTCCCGGAAGGAGCTTCTCTGATCGGGTACGCGGACGACGTGGCTCTGACCATCACTGGCAGGGACATGCAGGTAACCCAGGAGAGTCTGAATCTAGTCATGAGACAGATCAACCTCTGGATGGGCGAGCATGGGCTCCAGCTCGCGATCCCAAAAACGGAGATCGTACTGCTGACCCGTCGCACAACAATTTCCACGGACATCGATGTAAATGTCGATGATGGTGGAAACCCTCACACGATCCAAGCCAAGACATCGGTTAAGTACCTGGGAGTTCTGCATGATAACAACGCTCCAATTTTATATTCATGAGTCTTTGAACCTAAGGGATTGTTTAGCAAGAAATCATCATAATTGAGCAATAATCTTATTGAATTCGGGTGTTTGCGGAATAAAGGGTGTCTTTTTTAATCTTCAGAATCTTTATAACCACGAATAAAACCATCAGTAGACTCTTTTTCATTTTCTATATAGTCTAAAACTTCTTTATTTGAAAGTACCAATTTTAACGTTTCTATAATTGGAACGTATTGGAATGTTTTTTCAATAGCTTTAATTTCAAAATCATTTGTTTCTTTATTAAATTTACTCTCAAACCTTCTGCCTAATGATTGTTTAATAGTGTGAGGATTGTGATTTATGGAAAATAACTTAAAAAAATCAAAATTTAATTTTGAAATAATCTCTTGTATAATATTTATTAAATTCATATAAATTTCGCTTCATAATCTTGCAAATATTATAGTTTAATTTTTGATTTATAATTCTTAAATAAAATTGATGATAAAAACTTTAATCACTTAATTTCATAATTTAAAATACACAATTTCTATATATATATATTTACACAAACTTCATAACGACATTTAATTTGAACTAAAAAAGCACACTTTATTTACAATTTTTATAATTTAAGATTTTAATCTGTGGACTGTATAGTTAATGATTATTATACACAAATGATAATGATTTATTCACTATAAATTATCGAATTTATAATAGTTTATTGATTTTAAATAGCGATTTTCACTGACAAAATACATGATAATATTCGATGACGATGCTAAAGAGCCGGCGTACGAGACGACAATAACGAAGAAGACGAAGGCGACAGCGCTGGTCGCGCGTGCGTAAAATTATGAAACGATCAAACGATTCAATTCGTCGTTTCTGCAATTTATATGAAAAATGATAAAATTTAAACTTATTTATTTATTAACAAATAGTTTCAATAAAAGAGTAATTTTCTTTTAAAGCTTTTTTATTGCCATTTATCGATTTAAATTTATTAACTGTTGGACAAAAAGACAGCCAATTTAAAAAATTTATTTTGTCCCTACTAGATGTATCAATATCTACCTTTGAATTTTAAAAATCTTTCAACTTCTGATTTTAAGTGCGATAATGTTTCAGACAATAAACCAAAGATGCATCGAGAAACTTGTCACAATTTGTAGCTGTTGTATTTGTTGAAAACTTAATGTCAGCTATCATTTTTGCAAATTTACTGCGATAGTTAAAGGGGTGACATATGAATTTTTCTATCTTAGAATAGAAAACATATTTGTTATGAACATTGATAATATGCTGACAGTAGGGAGACATTTGTTTAAAAGATATTTTACATTTATTAACTCCACATTTGATTTTTACTGCAAAGTGCTCTGATAAAGTCGTAAAGTGGTAACTTTTAAAATGAAGTCGTAATGAATCTACACCATTAAAAGAAATAGAACATTTATTTTCAGGTAAAGTGCATGTAATATCATCGACAACGACAGAATACTCTTGTTTTGCCATTGTAAATAATAACTATTATGTTACTATATATTAATGTAACGTTTAAGTGATTTTTAAGCTCAGTGGTACGCAATGTTTTCAAATATATTTCTTTAAAGGAATCTACAGTGTAAACTGTTGTTGATTAATGGGATAAGGACAATTCCTGAAATTCAAAAAAAAATGTTAAAATTATATACATATATAATCACTTTTGGTGCAAGCAATTATTAATGAAAAAATTAATCGCTTAATTATCACTTTGCTAGATGTTGTAAGTTAAATTCTCGGTACCATGTACATTGGTTGCGTAAATGCACAAAAAAATTATAAGTTTTTTTATGTAGGTTATAAATATAAATAATACGTTGCATAAAGCTGTGAGATCAGAAAAATGGGCCATGCTGTTGAATTAAAAAATTAATATTTTTTTTGATTATTTTAATTTTTTTGATTCGTGATATAAAAATGTAGTGTTAAGAAAATAATGTATACAAATTATATGTTATGTAAAAGAGAGAGAAATAGTAAATATGCACGCCGGCTCTGACCACTGACCCGACCGGTAGTGTGCGCCTTGCCGTATTCTAAGCAACACCTATTTTATTAATAAAGGCAAACTTATAGGCACAAGTAAATTAATAATTATAGTTAATTCATTACTAATTATCCATCTCATCCTTATCCACCACTCTTCTAGTTAGTTTTAATGGCAGTTCCACAATATTTGGTCCTTCGAAAAAAAGTTTGATTAAAAATTAAAATAATCATCAACATCAAATCGGCCTTATTAATTTTTTTGGAGTTTAACCAAGTGGATCATTTATAACAAAAAAAATTTTTTTTTCTAAATAAATTAAGAAGTGTGGTGTTTATTATTTTTAAAATGAGTGAATAAAAACTTCTGTGCAAAAAACAAGATTAAAAAAAAAATATAAAAACCATGTGGATTTTTCAGAGAATTGGCGCTTAAAATTTATGAAAAGAGATGCGCGTAACTTATTGCAAAAACGAACGAAGGTTAGTCATCGCCATACTTATCTCGAATGTGAAGGAAGACGCGTGCATCATTTTGAAGACGACAACAAAATTTTATTCATCGCCATATTTTTTTCTTTATATGAAGGGACACGCGCGCATCATTTCAAGTTTACATTTAAAAAATTCTTCTCTTCTTATAATTTTAAGTAACATCATATTTTTTTTTTCTTTTTTAATACTTATTGTTATTTATGTTATTTACATTTTAAAATAATAAGACTTACTTTAAATAATAATTAAATTTATAAATTTCATATAAATTCATAACATTTTAAATTTTATATTAGCCAATCTTTGAAAATAAATTCAGGTAAATTTTTAACCTAAAATAAAATAGCTATAGCTATATTTATAAGTAGCAATAGCTTTCAAATATTTCAAATATTAATCTTTCTTTTTTTTTATTATTTTAATAAACAAATTTGATTGAATTTCTTTGTAATGTAAAAATTTTTTATGTATTATTTATTTATTACTCTCGACATCTCTCTCTTTTTTTATTATTTTTGTTATTTAAGAGGACATTATTTATAAAGAAAATATTTTTAAATTAAAAACTTTTACTTTTTGATAACTTCTTGAGACAATGTATTAATATATGAATTGGTTAAATTTATGTTGAAGCATAATTTCTATTAAAAGTAAATAAATATTTGAATCGCGTATCTCTATATATCGCGTATCTATAATCGCGTATCTCTTGCGTAAATCTATTTATCTATCTATCTATATATACAACATTGATGAAGCATTGTGAGTCATTACTACAAGTGCTAAAATCGCCATTTTGGATTGTATATAAGAAAAATAAGGACGTGTTTACATCAGCGTCTGTAGCACATGTACTAAAACCAGAGATTAATATACAGAGATTAGTAAAGTCTATACCTCCACGTAAAGACTTTCACGGCAACTAATGCGCGACGCTAGCGGTCCCTAATACTAGACTTTCGGAACTATATCCACTTTTTAATATTCAATATTTACCGCTTATTTATTGAATAAGAATGATAAAAATGATTGAATTGATAATAAAATTAATTGTTTATAAGAGTAGGACATAAATTTGAACGATAATGTTTAATTATAAACAATTTATTTTGGGTAGCGAATAAGCAGGAAGCCGAGTTTATAAGCAGTTTTGTTCAAAATTTACAAAGCGCTCGTGGCTCAGTGGGTAGGCGCGGGGTCTCATGCGGGAGAGTCCACCGATCGGATCCGGTCAAAAGCATTATTTTTTTATTTTTTTTTTATTTTTTTTTAATTTTATAATATTTTCTTAAATGTGTTTTTAATTAATTTTTTTTTTTGTAAATAATTACAATTTTCATTTCATATACAGATAAATTGTTTTTTTTTTATAAATATATTTCTACCAAACTTTTTTTTGGTTCCTCATAGAGGAACATTTTTATTATTCATTAAAAAATACAAAAAATACCAAACTTTCTTTTCTTTTTGGATGTAGTACCTAATTGTTTTCTAATGAAAATAATAATATCCAGAACTATCGTTTTTACTTGATATCTTGAATCTGATAATTAATTTTTTTTTTTATTTAAAATGTTTGCCACCAAAAGATACAAAAAACCTCGTAAAAAACAACAACTTTTTTATTCTTGTTGGACTTAGTACCTAATTTTTGTACATGGAAAAATTAGTTTTAGAAATATCGTTTTAACACCAATATATTTTCCATAATTTATTCCTGAATTTAAAAATAGTAAAAATTTTTTCATTTTTGTTACAGCGTAATAGTCTAATTATGTTTTTTAGATATAATTACGTTAGCTACACCAAAAACTATCTATATAGCAGACATAATTATCATAAAAGAAGATTATGTACAAGTATAGAAAGTAAATCTTCTTTTTTTTATGTAAAAAATCTAATTTTTTCCATGAGATGTTAAACTGACAATATCAAGGAAATTGGCTCATTTTCAATTTTTCTTATGCCATTATTCTTTGTTAGGTAAAATCTGGTAAAATAGAACATTAAGAACATTTTGTTATTGCTAATGAGGAACCATAGTGCCAATTACTTGGCAGCGTTTTTAAAATTGTCTTTAAAATTTTTACAATTTTTTTTTAAATATTAAAATATTTTGTAGATAAATTACAAACATTTTGTTTCCAAAAAATACAAAAAATGTAATACTTAAAATACTACAATAACTAAGTCAGAATTCTTTGGCCGCACTCGTTCTTTTTTGTTTTAATTTGACACTGATTTTATGTTAATTGGTTTGGCGAATCTTGAGTTATAGGGGTACAGATTTACACAAAAATAAATTTTCAAATATAGAGAAGTTTTAAGATATAATTTACATTTTTAGTTGTCTAAGAAATTTTTTTGTTAAAATAATATTTGATTAAGTACATAAAAAATAAATCTATACATAATTTAGAATTTTTCTAAATTATTCTACTTCTATAGAATAACATCTATTGACTAAATTTGATAATGTCACTGCAAAATATTGATTTTTTTGATTTACTGACAAAATATTTTTTTTTTTTTAAACACTTTTATGGCCTATTATTCAATTTTATATTACTTTTAGTCTATATATATCTCATAAATAAATTATAAATTTGTTAAAGCAGTTTGTTTATTTTTATTAAAAAACATATTTTTTTTAATCATAAAAATAAAATAGAAATCAAAAATTATATGAAGGTTAGCTAAGAAGGGGATTGTCAACTGTTTGGGCTGCCGATTTGCTTCAGGACAGGTTGTGGTAGTAGTTGAAAAAACATCTCCTTTACCCTCAGTTTACCTGGATGAATCTCCTGGGCCTAGAAATTAGACCCTCTAGCAGAATTCTATGTTATAAGATTTTTTAGAATATATTCTGAATAACGCTACTACCCTATAAGTCAACTAAATACTTTTTGGTAAGTCTCATATTTTGTTTTAGTGTCACTTTTTAATTCCCGTAAACCACAATTTTTATTAATAATTTTGTTACCATTATAGTCAGTAAGCCAAATGGACATATTTGGCCAAAAATGAGCAATTTTTAAAAGATTGCCAAAATTTTAATTTTTGACCAAATTGGGTTTTATGTCAAAAGGTGTCAAAAGTTTTTTAAAAGCTTCGAATTTCTAAAAAAATTTTTAATTGTTTCTTATTTGCTTCATCTTTGTTTATGATATAGCTTTGCAAAGATAATGTTTAAAATTAGCGTTTAATTAGTAACCGTTTAATTTAATAACTAACTCGCAAACAAATAATGGAAAATAGAGGAGTAAAAAAATTTTATAAACATGGAGCTTGTAAAAATTTTTCAGGCTAATAAAAAATATTTAGATCAAAAAGAGGTAATTATGGCATCAATTTGAAATTTGGCCGAAAATGGGCATTTAGTTAATAACTATAGCAGTAAGAGAATTATTTAGAATTATTACTGATTAAAAATCGTGGTTTACAAAAATTAAAAAGTGACACTCACCAAAAAAAAAATTAGATTAACTTTAGTTGAGTTTCAGACGAGCTTTCAGATGATATTCTAAAAAACCCTATCGCATAGAATATAAGGGAATCTAATTTCTAGGCCCTGGAGGCCCATTTATTTAAGCCAAGGGACGTGTTTTTTCAACTACTACCATCTGCCCTAAAAGTTAGAAGCAAATCGGCTTTTCAGTTAACACTCCCCTTGTAAGTACGGAAATAAAAAATATAGATTTAATTTTTTTTTTAATATTTTTCAATAATTTAAAATAAAAAGAATTATTTTTAAAATAAAATTAGTTACATAAAATGTTAAAGAAGAAAATTATTCATATAAACATAGGTTTAATAATAATATCGTTTAATGATACTCCTATAGAAAACAATTATAGGTACTACATCCAAAAAGAAAAGAACGTTTTGTATTTTTTGTATTTTTTATTGAATAATAAAAATGTTCCTCTATGAGGAACCAAAAAAAAGTTTGATAGAAATATATTTATAAAAAAAAACAATTTATCTGTATATGAAATGAAAATTGTAATTATTTACAAAAAAAAAATTAATTAAAAACACATTTAAGAAAATATTATAAAATTAAAAAAAAATAAAAAAAAAATAAAAAAATAATACTTTTGACCGGATCCGATCGGTGGACTCTCCCGCATGAGTATCACTAAAAAAAGAAATGACAATTAGCATACGCATATTGTAATAAGATAAATTTTTGATAATAATAATAATAATAATAATTTGACTAATTAAAAAAGAAACCTCTATCATATTACAAAGTTATTTAATTATGTGAGACTCGTGGTATAAAAAGGATTACTTTAATAATAAGAACATAAAAATTTCGTTTCTTACACCACGTGCTCAGAGGGGATCCGTAAGCGTAATTAATAGCGCGAGTTTAAATTACACTTACTATCACGGGAAATCAGGTGGTTTCTGATTTAAAATATAATATCAAAGTTATTTTATAAAAGTATTAATAAATTCATGTGAACTTACCTTTATATATAAAAAGGTTTAAGTTAACAAAATAAAATAAAGTTACAAAATAACTATTAAATGTGATTTGAATATTTATTAATAATTCTAAGAATTTTATTAATGAGAAATAAATATACTGTGATTATAAAGACCTTAAAATTAATTATACGTAATGTCCAAAGATATACGACACGAAGGGATTTCTTTAGTAGAATATTAATATTTTAGTATTTTAATTAAGTATTTAAACTTGTGAGAGAAAGAGAGTAGATTTCGAAGGGCTATTAATCAAATACAATTTCATTACAAATTTAATAAGCTTTAATAAAAATTATTCAAAGGGATCAGGAGAAAAAGGAATAAATAACGCTAAATCGATGTCAAGAATTCAAACGTGATAAAAAAATTATACCTTTCTTCTTAAGGCTACTGGATTTAATGCTTAGTATTTTGAAAAATAATTCGATTTCGGAGCCATAATAATATTGTCTCGGTGAATCCTCGTGCTTCTTAATATAATGGAAAAACGTCAAACCTCCAATAATTAATTACTGCTGCAACTTAATCTTATTTCGCCAAAAATACGTCAGTCTTGACAATGATCAATTAAATTTATCTCCTCACATTAATCGCCAATAATTCTTATGTAAAAATATATCAAAATTCCAAAGATTCAATAAATAAATTACAAATAAAAAGAATTTTATTTTCAACTGAAACACGTGTAGGACGTGCAGAACGTGCATGACAGTGTTGAGTATAAACTCAATACTGCCATGCACGTTCTGCCGGTATAAAAATTTGGGGGAAGTTCATTCATTCAATATATTAAATATAGCCTTTATTTTATTCTATTTTTATTTTATGGTTTGTTTGATTGTTACTCCAATTTGCACTCCAGCTTTTCTATCTGCCACCCACTTAAATATTTCTTACTAGATTTACTATCCTTGATTCTTATTATATCAATTCTGAAATATAGCGCTAAAATTATACGGATTTGATACTTTATAAATTATTTTGAATAACTTTTTCCATACATTTTTAAGTCTTTCCATGGCATAAATTGATTATCATACTTGCATTGGTGCAATACTCTTTTCTTAATTTTCTATATTTATTTTTAATTACTTGATATACAAATTTTTAATTTAAATAGAATGTGTAAAATATAATACGAATTAAATAGAATGTGGATTATTTTTGATTTGAGTATCTTTATTCGTGAATAAATATAATGAATTTTATTAAAAACTTAATGATGCCATTTTGTTTCGAGCTGTTTCTCTTGATTTATTATGAATTTCCGCTGTTCTTAATGTAATTCCAAAAATGTCCTCATGAAAACGATTTTCATCCTAAAAAAGTTTAAATTATAAATTAATGAGATTTATTAAGTATTTTTAGGTGCATATTAATAAAATAACTGATAAATATACAAATTAAGTAATTCAAAATTTTCGTTGATGTAAAATATTCTAGTGAATTTTAATAATCCATTTTATTAATTTAAGGGTTCGCAAGAATTTAATTCTGAAAAAAGAATTAAAATAGTTTATTTTTAAAAAAAAGTTATGAAGAGACCATAATTTCAAGTTGACCATAACTCAGCATTATTGACTATACGGACTATATGGACTATACCATTGAAACGAAAGCAAAAAAATACTATCGTAAAAATGTTTTTAAAATGTTAGCGTAAAAGTAAATCTTATGAAAATTAATAATATTTTTTGATACCCGACAGTATTTTTTAAAACAATTGAATTTTTGTCATCAAATAAATTTACAAATTCACCACAAATTCATCATTATAAATTTATTTGATATCATTTACTCAAAAAAAATTCGAAAGGTCGACCAAAATTCAATTTTTTTAAAAAATGTTGTCGAGTATCAAAAATTATTATCAACTTTCTTATAGAGCTTGGACCTAATAACGCTCTGAGTTATAACATTCAACTCATTTAATAAAATATATATAACATCCTGTATATAGAACAAATGGCTGAAGCAATGTGAGTCGCCCCCACAAGTCCTAAAATCACCATTTAGAATGTATATAAGACAAATAGGACGTGTTTACATTAGCGTCTGGGGCATATGCAATAACACACACAGCCATACTGATGAGATCTATGTGTTAGTGTTGATCGAAACGCTAGGTACCTTCTGTACCGACATTAAAATCCGCGAAAATTTAAATTTTTAAATAAGTTTAAAAATGTATCTAATATTACCGCTTTGTATTCTTTAATAAAAAAAGATATGACAATTTGCATCCGCATATGAAAAGTGGGGCTGATGAATTTGTAAATTTATTTGATATCATTTACTCGAAAAAAGGTCGACAAAAATTCAATTGTTTTAGCAAATCATATGATTTACTCTATGATTTACCACATCCTTCACCATGAGGTATATTATTATTGACCCAAAAAGATGTCTGTTATTTCTTGGAAAACCTAAGGAATGAAAATGAAACCTCCTAGTAAAACCTATTTTCCTGGAGGTATACTTTAAAATTTTTCACTCCAACATTTTTTTTTTGATTTTTCAAGATAGAGTCCCAAAAAACATGAGTAAAGAACTTTTTACATTAACTGAGGGTTTTAGAGGTTAAAAAAAAGTTTTTATAAATAGAAATTTATCATTTTTTCACCCCAATGTATTTCACGATTTTTCATGATGGCATACCAAAAAAATGAAGAAAAGAAGTTTCTACATTCTTACCTCGGGGTTTTAGAGGTAGAGTGAATTTTCATCAATAACAATGTCAACATTCTTAAAAATAATTTTTCAATCCTTACAAACATGCGTAAAAAATATCATGAAAACTTAAAAGCATTCATAAAAAAAATTTTTAAATCATTGAAAACATTCGTTTAAATATTTTTAGAATGTTCAAAAAAGTAAAAAAAATAATTAAATTAGCAAAAATGACATATATTTTGCATCACAGGAGAGTATTTGAGTGTCAATATTTTTTAAAAATACTTTTTTATCATAAAAACTTTAAAGCATTCATAAAAAAAAATTTTTAAATCATTTATAACATTCGTTTAAATATTTTTAAAATGTTCAAAACAGTAAAAAAAAATAATAAAATTAGCAAAAATGACTTAAATATTTATTTTAATTCTAAAAATTAAATATTTATTTTAAGAAGGGAGAGTAGAGCTAGCTGCCGAGTCGCAGGGGGCAAGATGAAATGGAAAGTGCCATTTACTTGCCTCCGTATGTCATGCATAGAGGGCGTTTTTCTAAGGTTTTTCGCGCCTCTTTTAAAGCATAGAGTTGTAGAAATGCAACTCTGTGTTTTAAAGACGGAATTGTCAGCATGGCTCCTACAAAAAGTCGGACCTTAGACCGCAATTGGCCTCCCAAACCCTAAAAATCCCTCAATCCCTTCATCAATCCTTTAATTCACCTTCTAATCCTGCAGTTTCACTGACAATTTATCCACATGCTTCCAGAACCTAGAGTTATTTTCCAATAAAGGAAAAAGCGGTATATATCTCTATGTATATATCGACTTCCGAGGAAATAAAAGCAAAATATGCGGTTCGGTAGCTGCTTGTGTTAATTGTTGGTGACCTCCGACATAACGTAAGGTTCAAGAGGTTAAACATAAAGCACATACATAGCAAAAATGACATATATTTTGCATCACAGGAGAGTATTTGATAAGGACGTCCTAAATTACGTTCTATAGGTAATGTTATTTCCAAAACTTTTTTAAAGAATTTTTTTTTATTTTTATATCAATCCAATTTACTTCTAAATAATGTTTCGCTTAATTCATCATATACTATTTGTCTCAACTTTTTTAAATTAAATTCCTTGGAAATGTCCATATATAATATTTTATAAATTTAATTTAATATATTATTGAAGACAAAAATTGAAATTGAAATTTTTTTTTTTTGTGCCCTTAGCCCTTTATTTTTTATTATATTTTGTATATTTACAAATATTTTTATAAATAATATCCTATTTAATGTTACAGAAAAATTTTGATGTAATTATCTTATAACTTTAAGCAATCATATGATTTATTATTCTTCATCGCTATTTTCATCTATAACGGGGTATATGTTATACAAATCGAATAAATTAGTCAATACTTCAGAAAGTCTTATGCTTTTGGAAAGGTAACGTCCATGTGAAAAATAATATATAAGGGCAGCTGTATGTAAGCCACATCCTACGGTCAGCCAACCATTGGGATAATTGCAACAATAATCTTTTCATTCCATTATATCCTGTCTTATCAGGATAATACTCCACATAACATTTATATGTTTGTGCTATATGTCTAGCTCTTACTAAAACTTAAATACATATGGCTCTTGTTTCAAAAAGCCTATATTAAATACTCCATCTTCAAGCATTTCTTTTAAATATGAAATGGCTTCAGACAATTGATAGCTTCCATCTTGAAGATAATATATTATCTTCATAAAAAAGTTTAGAGGAACAGTTTTACGATGAATTAAGCTATGGTTTGAAAAATAGGTCTGAGGGTCTGGTCTAAAAAAATAAAACAATTTTTTATTTGATCAAAAAGTATTACACAAATTTTAATAAAATATTGAATTAAAAAAAGTTTATGTATGGGTAATTCCACACAATATAATAAAAAAACTAAAATTATTATGTAAAGAAATACAATACTTTTAATTTTGAGAGAAATAAGTAGAGTTTGAGGGTCTAAAAAATAAAAGAAGATCGTATTTTTCAAAAATATAATATATTTATTCATTTATTTTTATTTTTAACGGGCAAAACGCCCTTTTACAAAAAAATACAATTTAATAAAACTTATAAGTAAATTTTTAATGAAAAAGAAAATAATATTTTCAAAAACTATTATAAAGTTAAAGATAATAAATTATCAGTATATAAAATTTAACGATTTTATCATCAATATAATTTTAACGTAAAAATTAATATAAAATTAAAAAATTATAGAATTATTGAATTATTTTGAGTAAATTAAAGTATTTACAATAAACCAATAATATAAGAAATAAAAAGCACCTATAACAATAATGTATACATGATGTGAGCAATGAATATCAATTATCATAGTACTCATACAATAATAGTTTTAAAGAATTTTTAACAGCATCAATTTTGGTAATATTAGCAAATCCATCATCCAATTTATTTCAATCTCTTATTAGTCGATAGGAGGTAAAGTTATTTAATAAATTACTTTTGATGTTAATTTCAAAATATGTTTTGGATGATCTTAAATTATATTTATTAATTCTTTTAACAAAAATTCTTTAATGATCTTCTATATCAATCGCTCCATTCAATATCCTCCAGACTAGTATCATATCATTATAGCGATGTATACTTTGTATAGTTGGTAAATTAAATCTGGCGGACATTAAATGAAAGTCATGATCAAATCATATTTAACATTATAAAACATACAGGTATATTATCAGGAACATTGTTACCATTATCATTTAGTTTTTCTATAATCTTAAGCATTTCAGCTGGTGTTCTTAACCATTCATTAATCTTGTTATTACTATTATCATCTACATTCCTTAATTTATCAAAAAAGTCATTAATTAAAGTATGTTTATCATAATTATCAGTGTACAGCAGAAAAAAAATTTAGAAAACAGATTAGAAGAATCAAAATCATTATTAGATGTTATATTATCAAAATTCATACTTTTAGGGAAAATAGAATTCTTATTAATTTTCATTGAGTTTACATAGTTCCAATAATACTTGATATTTGTTTTGATGTTGTTTTGAACATCAAGTAAATATTGGCCATGCAAAGTCCTGGATAAGTAAATACATTGAGCACGAGTTTTTTTAAAAGCTTCATGAAGTTTATCATCCTTAATATGTTTCTGCCATTCAGCATGATATGCCTTTTTTAACTTAATTAGCTGTATTAATTCTTTATTAAACCATGCAGGATAATTATTATTACAATTAGTATAAATTTTAGGAACATATATTTGTTTCTATACCATTCAAGGTTCTATACCATTTTCTTTAACAAGATAAGAACAAACCAACAACAATTCTTTATTATTAGTTTGATTTTTATTATTAATACACAACTTAACTACACTGAAAAAAAAATCCGCTTGCGGCAAGCGGACAATCCGCTTACGGCAAGCGGAATTCCGCTTGTGGCCAGCGGAATTTTTTTTTCTTTGCAAATAATTGCAAATGACTTGAAACCTAAAGAAAATTTAAAAAAAACATTTTTTCTTTTCTTTTTCCAAAATTTTCTCAAATCTCGTCATACCCATATACGCATATCCCAAGTAAGCGGGAAAAAATTTTTTTTTTAATTTTCTTTACGTTTCAAGTCATTTGCAATCGTTTGACGAGAAAAAAAAAACCGCTTGCTACAAAGCAAATTTTTTTTCAGTGTACTAAACTATCATAGTCTTCACCATATTTATTAATAAGACAAGAGTTAATAGATTTTTTAACTGCCACCAACATTCCCCCACCTCTTTTCACAACACTATAATATTTTCTATCACAATTGAACTAAAAAAATTATACATATGGGATTTTCCATGCAATATATTAAGAAAAGTCGAAATAAATTTATAAATTTGAACTTTATCGTTCAAAAAATGGGGTCTAAAGGGTCTCAAAATAAAAAAATAAATTATATGTTCAAAAGAATAATAAATTTAACTAAAAAATTTTTATATATGGGATATTTCGTCAAAAAATTATGCAAGAAAACATAATAATTCAGAAAAAATATTGAAATTCTAATATATGAAGTGTATAATCTGTGGTCTAAAGGGGTATAAAGGTCTTAAATCTGTCTCATTATTAATTTCCGTTCAAAATAAATTTAATTTTATAATTTAACATGAATGCATTGGATTTTTCATTCGACATCGTCGAGAAACGGGAAAAAAAACGATAAAAAAAAGAGTTTTTGGAATTTTCACTGTGTCGCACTGGGTCTAGAAGTCTAAAATCTTTTGGAAAATTTGTGTTTTTATGTTAGAAAGAATAATTTAAAATAAAATTTTGTGAAGCCCCCTTTCCAATATATAATTTTGTAAAATAACTGATTTTTGAAATTTTTGAATTTAATTTTTGGCGGTCTAAAGTGGTCATAGGGGTCCCAAAAAAGTTTTGATGAAAAATAAATGCAATGAGACTACTGTGGCCAATTTTCAGGGTTTATGACAATATCTTTCCAGAGAAATAAAATAATAAACATAGGATAGGTAGATAAATAGGTTTTTGGATCGTTTTTTGGCCGTTTTGGTGGCGGGGAGGTGTAGGTGGACAAACGATCATTGCACAAAAATATTTGAAATCACAAGATTTATATAAATCAAGACAATATTCGAAAACATTTAAGTTGGGTATGTTTTGCTAAATTCAATACTAATAATATAATGCTATTATTGCATAAAAACAATTAAAATTACAACATTTCTATAAAACACGACGGAATTCGAAAACATTTAAGCGGAGTATATTCTGCTTAATTCAATACTAATATATCAATACTATTATTGCATAAAAACAATTGAAATTACATCGATATCTTTTCTATAAACCAGGACACTTTTCGAAAAAAAAATTTACTGCCATATTCATTACTAATATTTCAATGCTATCATTGCCTAAAAATATTTGAAATTACAATAGGACAATATTCGAAAACATTCAAGTTGGGTATATTCTGCTAAAATCAATACTAATATTTCAATGCAATTAAAATTACAACTTTTCTATAAAACAGGCGACTATTAGAAAAAAATTTTAAGTAGGGTACATTTTGCTAAATTCAATACATATATTTCAATGCTATCATAGCATGAAAATATTTGAAATTAGAACCGTTCTATAAAACAGGACACCCAATAAGCAGCTTTTCGAAGTTTAAGTGTTCTTGAAGAGTGCGTGAATGTCGGTTCTTCAAATGAACGTGAAGAACTCTTCAGGAGATGATAATTAATCAAACAAAAAATTAACTTTAAGCTTTACAGGGGGGTTTTTTAAAGAAAAAGAAAAACGGATTTCCGAAAGAAAAATTTTTTTTTTGACTCAAAATATTTTCCGATTTTCCAAAATGGCAGACCGCAAAATTTTTTAAAATAAACTTTTAACTTTACAAGGGGGTTTTTTAGGGCAAAAAAAAATGAATTTTCGGTGGAAAATATTTATTTTTCAACCCCAAATATTTTCCGTTTTTCCAAGATGGAGGAATGAAAAACTTGAAAAAATGAATTTTTAGCTTTTTAAGGGGGTTTTTTAGGTCAAGAAAAATGAATTTTCGGTGGAAAATATTTATTTTTCAACCTAAAGTATTTTCCATTTTTCCAAGATATTGAACCAAAAAACTTAAAAAATGAACTATTAACTTTACAAGGGGGTTTTTTGAGGACAATAAATATAAATTTGGTAATGAAAAGCTAAAAGTTCATTTTTTTAGTTTCCTGTCCGCCATCTTGGAAAATCGGGAAATATTTTGGGTTGAAAAATAAATATTTTCCACCGAAATTTCATTTTTCTTGCCCTAAAAAAAGCGCCTTGTAAAGTTAAAAATTTATATATATTTATTTTTTGATCCGCTATCTTGGAAAACTGGTAAATATGCTGGGGTGAAAAAATAAAAATTTTCATTTATAAAAATGTGTTTCACAACCTCTAAATATGTATAAAATTCCTTTTTTATGCTTTTGGTCCGCCATCTTGGAAAATCGGAAAATGTATTCGAGTAAAAAATGAAAGTTTTCTTAAACCTTATGGTCAGCTCCCCACGAAGCTGAGACAACTAATTTTACATCAGTTAAAAGAATGTTATTAAGTTTATCAGTATTGAAAACAAGTCTTTTAGCGTCGTGTTTTTGTTTATATTATTATTCGTTCTTATTATAGTAAAGAAATGGAATTTCCTAAAAAGTGTTTATTTTAGTTTTAATTGTTATTTTCAAATATGCATTTTACTGGATATGCATAAGTTACTCTGCATATAATTTCGAAAATTATTATCTGTAACATATAGTACTTAAAATTTTTTTATTAAATCGAAGTGTCCTATTAGCACAATTGATAATGTCGCTGCCTTTGGAAGTCACGGACCTCGGTTCAATCCCAGTTGGAGTCAAAATTTTTCTTCGGTTTTTTTTATCAGCTTCTTTAACTTAAAAAAAATAAACAAGTAATTAATAAAAATATAAGTGCCTATAATAAAAAAATAATTAAAAAAAAAATAAATAAATAAATTTTAAAAAAAAGTTTTTTTTAAATAATTTTTCGGGAAAGATTTCTCTAAAAGTTCTTTACGCAATCTTGTAGAACCAACATTCGCGTATTCCTGAAGAGTTCTTAAGGAACAGATTAAAAAAAAAAAAAGAAGTCTTAAAGTGTGCGTCAAGTTCTCTTCAAGAGTTTTTTATTCTTATTGGGCAATATTCGAAAACAGTTAAGTGCGGCATATTCTGCTAAATTCAATACTAATGTATCAATACTATTATTGCATAAAAAAAAATTGAAATTAGAACTTTTCTATAAAACAGGACAGCTAAATTCAATACTATTATTTCAATGAATAAACCCAATAATTAAATAAATCGGACTCTAAGTCTTTTTTTGCTATTTCTTTTTAATGAATACATTAAATAAAAAACAAAAAAAAAGCGGCTTCAGAAAAGCGTTTAATAAATACAAAGTGTTAGATTTAAACTAGTTATTTTATTTATAATTAAATAAATGAATGAACACATTAATAATATTGGTTTAAATATATTTTTTATTATATATTTTGGATGCCTTTTGATCGGCGTGGCGAGAAACACTGGTCGTTGTTTCTCGTGTGCCGAGGGGACGCGCACGCGCTACACATCTCCCACTGTATCATACACTATGTACATTGTTATATACAATTTATAACATTTCACCCATCCATTTTATGAAATAAAATGAACAAGTGGAAGTTATCATAAAATAAAAAAGAATAAATTAATGACTATATAAAGTTAAATATAAATAGATTTTTAATGAATTTAATTTTAAGTATTTTTTTTTTGAATAAGTTTAAATATTAGCGATAATTTTATTTCTTGACACGCAAACATTCACATTCACACACTTTTTACAGGTTTTTACAAGTTTAAAAATATTTTTTTTGTTAATTGATTTTTTTTGTTGAAATAAATAATTAATAAAAAATAAATACATGTATACAATTTTTTTTTTACAATACAATTATTTAGAATAGATTCATTTTTACAATTGTTTTAATCTGATTCATTATTTAATGATTTTAATAATACTAGCTTGTGAATTGGTCTAGATAACGTTGTTGCACTGGTCCTTAGTTCCGCAACCCTCGTGAGATTGTCAGAGCCTTTATGAACTTTTATAACCCGAGCCAATGGCCACTTCACTGGTGACAACTTCTCATCGGTTATCAAGACAATATCGTTAATTTCTATTTCTCGTTGTGCCAATTTCCACTTTTGGAATTCCAAGTAAGTTGCTTGTAAGGATTGCAAATAATCTGCAGGACCAGTGTTTCCACCAGCTCTGTGTCATTTGCTGGATTAACTTATATCTTTGTTTGGGAGGTATCTTTTGATCAATAAAACTCGGTTCAGGGATCAGGTATGATTGAGACTGATTTAAAAGTAGTGCGGGCGACAAAAATAAGTCAGTAGGGTCTTCTGTTAAGGGTAACAAAGGACGGGAATTTAGACAACTTTCTACCTGCTTTAAGAAGGTGTAAAACTCCTCAAAAGTGTATTTTGTGTTTCCTAGAACTCTGTTAATATGATATTTCACAGATTTCACCGCAGCCTCCCAGATTCCGCCAAAATGTGGTGCACCTGGAGGGTTAAATTTCCAAGTAGTACCTTCGTCCGCTAAGAGTCCAACAAGTTTTTGCATGTAGGATGAATACTCTACATACATTTCCTTGAGGATTCTGTCCGCAACAATGAAGGTGGTACCACGGTCACTCACCAGACAGGTACAAGCTCCACGAGTGGACGTGAATCTACGGAATGCAGCGATGAAATTCTGACTATCATAACCTTAAACCAATTTAAGATTTACGGCTTTTGTAGCCATGCAAACGAAAACGACGATATAACCCTTGTAGATCTTAGCACCTCTTGCTTTATATATAGTTAAAATATTGAAGGGACCCGCATAGTCCACACCGCTAATTTTAAAGGGTTTATCAGGTTTTGTGACCCTATAAATGGTAAATTTCCCATTTTTTGAACCTCACGTGAAGAATTGTAAGGTATACAGGAAAAACACTTATTTATACAAGCCTTCACTAAATATTTGGATTTTATGATTTTGAATGTAGAACCTACAGTTGATAAAGTTTGCTTTAAGGTTTAGATTTTAAGTGGTAAAATTCTACAATTAATTTTGAAAATATAGAACCATAAGGCAAAAAAAAGCTAATAAGGCAGCAGCACAGAGTTCCAATTTTGGTATTGGCAATAGAGGCTTAATTTGAGCCACTTTTGATTTTGCCTGAACTAGATTAATTGAAATTTTGCCATTATACGTGACCTTTAAATAAACAAAAGCTCCATAAGCAATTTTTGAAGCGTCAGCAAAACCAAGTACCTGAAATTGAGCATCCAGATAAAAGTTTAGCCATCTGTTTACTTTAAAATTATTCAAAACTGGAATCTGTGTGTACCAATCTTACCAATCGAGTTTTGCAAGCCAAAGCTTTTGGATGAATGCTTTTGCAGTTATGACTACGGGGGCTAACCAGCCTAAAGGATCGTATAGTTTAGCTATTGATGATACTACTTTACGTTTTGTTATGTTACCTTCATATTTATCAATTTTTATTTTAAAGGAAAAATAATCCTTTTCAGGGTTCCAATTTAAGCCAAGCAATCCAAAACATGAGTCCACTGACTCTGCAATTATTGAACAAGGGAAATTTAGTAATTTTTTGTCATTTGCGACCTATTTATGTAAATTCATACCACCCATCTTGCAGATACCTATCAGTTCTTTTTGTTTACGGCTTCTGATAATGAAGGCCTCCCGAAAGTGTATCATCCATGTAGGTTCCCTCGTTCAATATTTGCACAGCCAAAGGATATTTAGAATCTTTATCAATTGCGAGCTGTCGTAAGACCCTGATCGCGAGAAATGGACTTCTCACCATACCATAGGTAACGGTTTGAAGAGAATAAGTTTTGATAACATCGTCTAAACTATAACGCCAGAGTATTTGTTGAAATTTTAGGTCATCAGTGTGGACAAGGATCTGTCTAAACATTTGCTCAATATCAGAAACAAATACGAATTGGTACTTTCTCCAGCCTGTCAATAGCTCTGATAAATCTGGCAACAAATTTGCCCCAGCATGCAAAATACTGTTTATGGACAACTTGTTGTAATCTTCAGCAGAGACATTCAAGACTGAACGAAATTTAGGATTTTCAGGGTTTATAGTATGTTTTTTGACAAAACCGTGATGGGGCAGAAAATAACATTTAATGAGATCATAAAACTTAGATACTTTCATATGTCCAGTATCTTCATAATTTTTCATGAAATCGATATAAGCTTTTTTAATAATAGGATCTTTTAAAAAACGAGTTTCATTTTTTTTTAAGATAATTTTAGCTTTATTAAATGATCCTGGAAATTTTAAATCATTTGTGTTTGAAATTTTGAATGGAAGCCTGACAACGTAACGACCTGTATTATCTCTTGAGTGAGTTTTAACGAAAAAGTCCTCATACTCTTGCTCATCCGGACTGAGCAATGGCGATGGATCAGAAAGTTCTTCCTGTCTCCAGAACTTTTCCAAATTGAATAAGAGATCAGAAGCGTCAGAATCAATTTTTATTGAACAACAGGTCGAGCCTGTGCCAGAATTGCCTGATAAAACCCAACCTAATTTAGTATTCATGGCAACAGGTTCATGAGATTTTTTTCATTTGAATTGAAATGAGGGTCAGGCAAGATTAAATGACTTAAATAACTTTTGTTTATATCCATTTTATCAACTGTTGTATAGGAAATAATTTTTATACATCTTTCGTATACTGAAATCTGAATAAAAATGAGGTTTTACACTGATAGTGATTGATTTTTTACAAATAAAAGTATTTTTACCACCAACACCATTAACTGGAAGTTTTTTATGCACAAAGCATGTTTATTTTTTAAGCAAATTATTATGAATATTATTTAAAACTAATGGTTTTATCGTGCTGTCTCAGGGGTTGTAAAAATAAAATTAAAGATTAAAAAAATTTAAGATTTTTCACTTTTCCAAGAAGTGATGAATTTATAAAAAAGTGGAAAAAAGCATGAAAAATATGCAGAAAACCATAAAAATTTAACTTAATATATTTAGAATTCATAAGATAATAAATAACTTTGAAAATTTACAGTTTTCGTTTTTATTTTTTTCTTTCTATTTGCAACAACTTATAGAGATATAGATATATTTATCAAAAACTATTTCATAAATCCGAGCTCATCATGGCGGAAGCTTGAGGTAGTATTCTTATTGGTTTTAAAAGAAATCGCGCGCTTTTTTCTGCCTTCTAAACAATGTTTATGCTACTATTTATATAAAATCACACACATAAATACTTTTTTTAAAAACTGGTTTTTTGGCATCCTGAGGTCTCAAAACGTGCGTAATATGTCAAAAAATCTGAAATACAAATTTTACCTAAAACAATGGGTCCTCTATGAGGACCCAAAATCACACATATTCCCCTCCAGAGTAAAATTAATATTGATTCTCTGCAATGTAAAAATACCCTGCCAACTAGCTGGCACTAAGGTTCCTCAAACAATGAGCTAAATACTTCAATATGCCACAGATGTTACCGATTACAACCATGCAATCATACATTCATTTCTATTAACTTTTAAAAGTTAAAAGAAAATTTATGTATTGAATTTAACTAAATCTATTTTTTTCAAATAAAATCTAACGTAATTCATTGGATAATAATTATTCAAGATAGTACTTTCATGGAATTAAATCAAGTATTACACCAAAAAAAAAAAAAAAAAATATTGTAGTTTAAAACAACTTTTTCAATTTTGAGAAATAAATTTTGGGAAATTTCGGTATCAAATCCAAAAAATTACTATAAATGTACTGTGTAAAGCTAGTACTCTCATAGAAATAAATTAGATAATACATCCAAAAAGAAAAAAAAAATTGGTCTTTTTTGTATTTTTTTGTAAAAAAAAAAATTAGGAAAAAAACTTTTAATAAAATTAAGTATCAGATTCAAGATATCGATTAAAAACTATACTTTCAAATATAAGTACTTTCGTGGAAATAACTGAGGTATTACATCCAAATTAAAAAAAAAAAAAAGTACCTCAAGCTTTTTTGATAAAAAAATTTTTGAAAAAAAAATTAGTTCTTAACTCCATAATGTTTGTGAAATATCACCAATTACATACATACACACACATACACACACACACACACACACACACACACACACACACACACACACATATACATACTTTTTTTAAAAACCGTTTTTTTAGCTTCCTGGGGCCTCAAAACGTGCTTATATGCCAAAAAATCAAAAATTGGAATTTGACCTATCACAATGGTTATTCTTTGAGGAACCAAAAGAAAATATTAATTAATTTTATTTTAAAGGAAAAAAAAATTCTTACTTAATTTCAATTAAACATACATAAATTATTTATTTTATTTATTTAAAATTTACATTCGTTTCGGTCCGTGATAATTAAATCTCACAATGTTTATTTATAATTAAGGAAAGAGAGGTTTGGTATTATTTATTTAGGTATATTTAATACCGGGCAGTTACATCCCAATTTTAAAAGGTTATGAATACAATGTTGATAGGCGGTAATCCAGCCTAATGTTTACTACGGTAATAAAAAAAAAAACGTATAGAATTAAATAAAAGAAACAAACAAAAAAAGTTTATAACTGGTTTGTGTAACTACACAACCAATGAGCATGGAACATTTTCACTCATAAAACGAATAAATCCAAAAACCGAAATTACAATAAATCCTGAAATATATACCATCGTAAGTCCATAAACTTAAAGTATCCTAAGTTGTTATTGTTATCAGGGCCTGATCTAAAAACGTCAATTTTTGACCCCCTCTAAAACGTCACTTTTTCACCCTCCCTAAAAACTCCAATTTTTTCAAATATTATTTATCGATCGCTTACGTTACTGCTGATGATTCTTTGCAGATATTTTTGCACCTGGAACATCCTTAACCCCACCATAAAATAACTCCACCTTGTTGAATTAAAGGTATTCTTTACATCTAAGGTCTCTAGTAGCGTGATTTACCTAGATTAGTGATTGCCTGTATGTTCATTCTTAATGAAACGGGTGATGCTGCTTATGGCATCAATAGTTGACTTTTCTCAGCGGAACCCGTATTGTCGGGGAGAAAGTTTCTTCCAGTTTCTGCAGCCTTCAGTATCTGTGGTTGCAGCATCTTTTCGTAATTTTTGCCGGCTGTGTCCAGTAGTCCTAGAGGAAGCCAATCGTTTAGCAGCCTAGGGTCCCCTTTACCCTTGTTGAGAAGAACTAGTCTGGCTCTTTTTCAGAGTTTGTTGAAGACGCGCGCTCGTTTGCAGGTATTGTACATACACAGAATAAGCTGTGGACACTCTTGTATGGCTATCTTCAGAATCTCAGTGGTTATTCCATCAGGCCCAGGTGCCTTTCCATTTTTGAGCGAATATACTAGTGTTACAAGCTCCTCCACGGTGAATTAGGGGATATCCTCCTCGTCATCCTCCTTTAAGTCATCCTCTTTCTCCGTCTCAGGGTATGTGGCTATATGACCAAAACGCAAGCAATTAAAACATCGGGTTAATGGGGTTCTTAACTTTACCCTGCAGTTCATCCACCCAAGTTTAATATGCTGTTTAAAGGTTAGTTTAAAGGCAGATCTTTCGTCAAGGTCAACGTAAGCAGCTCTCTGCTCTCTTTCGTTGCTCTTAGAGATAGTCACTTTAGCTATCTCTGCGTCTTTTTCTTTGCCTTTGATGGCATTTAGAATGTCAGTAGGCTGGGTGAGGCAATCCAAGTCAAGTATCTGGATGACTCTTTTAGGAGCAAGGTCTCTAATTTCAACCTGTGTACCCAGTATTTTTCTTGCTTCTTGTGAGAAAGAACCTATTTTGTCACTATGTACTTTCAGCTCCCCAGGACATCGCCCGTCTTCGTCTTTCGCAACGATCTTATTATGGCATCAAAATCTTCTGGTTGCACCTGAGACCTTATAGCTCCCAGGACTTCAGCGTATGTTCTACCCGTAGGCAGTTTAATAGCTACAGCTCGGTTCCATTTTTTAGTGATTGTCTTCTTTTTGGTGGCTGCAGAAAGCTTTTTTTTTTCACCTTTCCCTCACTTAGCTGCTTTTTGCTACTTTTTTCTCTTCTTCTTTTTGTTTACAAACGTTTGAAAGGGTTTGTTATTACGGTCCTTATCATGGAATGTATTATTTTCACCTGAGTTACTCTGTTGTGTTTCAGGCAGTGTCTGAGACTGACTATGGATATTAGCCACATGAGTCGCTAGATCTACTATTATTACTGAGCAGCTACGAGTCTTTCGGGGAGACTTTCCTACAGCAGTTCTCTTAGTATCCTCCTTTTCTGATCCTGAAGATTCAACGTTTTCGCTTCGTGTTCTTTTCTTAAGCACCAAGCCTGTTATATGTTTTTTAATAAGAATTCCAATCTTTCCATTAGATAACTGATATCTTATGGCTTTGAGAGCAGTAACTTTATAATTTTATATCACTTATTATACCTTTCTTAACAACAGCGGCTATGTTTATCTGCTTATAAGTCATATGGTGTATTATCTCGCCTATCTTATCTTTCATTGAGTGGAAGATGTTTCTGACGACATCATGTTTTTCATCAATGCGTTGTAGACGTCTAGCAGTTCAGTGTTCTCTTAGAACACTTGAACTACCTCAGCATCGTCGTCCTTACCTCCTAAATTCACTTCATTGCTTTTATATACATTTAAGTTAGACATTTTAGAATGTATTAAATTTCGTCACTCCATGTGCAACGACCTCTTACGACCCCTCACATTCTGGGCAGCTGACTTGCAGACTGGTTGTATCACAAAGGATATAGCTGACAACATACACTTGCACCACCTTGCTCTTCTGATTCCTCCGCGAAAAAAGCATAATTTGCTTCGGAAATTTAGAGTCATCCAGTAGCTTGGGCACATACCGACAACATCGCCAAGCTGTTAATGATGGACTGCAGAGAACCCCACCTCCCGTCTTGCGTCAGCAGAGGCCAAAAATAGTTCAGGTTGCTCGGCACGAAGCCAGACAGCCGGCTTCCCCATCCAGGATTCTCTTTTGGCACTTAAGGGTAGCGCCGCACGGCATACTGTCTATACCGTGCATGTATGTAGACAAGCACATTTGGCTGTGTTTGTAAATACACATGTCCCGCATGGGTAAACACACGGCGGAGGCTTTTAGAGTTTCCTCAAACTCAGCTAGGGTTCCTTGGGTTTGCTAAGCCCCTCCAGAAAGGAGAATACTTCCTGGCCCCGAGGCTTACCTTAAACTAGAAAATAAAATAATAACAGTGAGTCGTAGTTTAGCGGGACTCGCAACTAAGCATTAACTAACCAGCTGCGTCGCTGTGCTCGAGGTGGAAATCTCCCATTCTAAGGGAGGTATAATACATAAGGTCTAAGGCGGCCCCGTATGTGGCTTAATTCGCACTTAAGTTTGGAAAAAACCTTGGAGCCCCTTTTGGTGTGCCGTTTCCTCAGAGATACTAATGGATAGCAATCTGCAGCACACTCACTAAGAATGCAAAGAGGAAAAGCAAGGCATGAGCCTGATTTATAGGGCAGCCTCATTTATTCCAGAAACCCATAAGCTGTCTGCAGCATACTCAATGACAGTGTATTGGGTTCAGCAGTATGCGTGTCCTACAGAGAAAAGCAAGATATAGGACCAGTTTATAGGGCAGCCTCAGTTGTTCCAGAAAGCTATGTCCAGTATCTCTTATTCTAGTTTAACCTTAATAAGGTGGCCTGAACTGCCTTCCTCCTTCCTCAGCCTTATGAGGCGCTGGGCTTAGGACCGGTATAGCGGAGTTGGTTATCCAACCTAACTCACATTAAAGTATATCAATACTCATACATAATATAATAATGCGACATGCGGTAAACCTTCTTGACATATTATATAATGTCTGAATGTAAAAGGGAAAACCCTCTTTATATTAAGCTTTCCTACCTAAAGATGACCAACAGTTAATCGATGTAAAATGTCTATTGGGAGTTCTTCACCAGGACACACAATTTCACCTTTAAATACCACGGATGTGCGCCGGTATCTAGTGCCTCTACTACGGATGACCGCCAGTGAGGAGAGTCGTAACCCAACTGCCCGAATCTAGAGTTCGTTCTCTCTTTTATGCACAAAACTACTCCGAGAGTCTGCGCCTGCGCGGTTTAATAATTTATTAATAAAAATAATAAAATATAATCCTATTTTTGTTCTTTTATTAAAATTCTTTATTTATTATTAAATTAAACTCATCTTATTATTTTATTATTCATTTTCACTTCTTTTTTAAATTAAAAAGGCATTTTTAATATAAAAAATCAAAATAAAATTACAATATTTTTTTTTTGTTGAAATTATTACATTGAATTCAGTCTTTTTTAAAATCACAGATCAGTATTTACAATGATTGATTAAATATTAATAATATCAAAAGGTTATAATATCGTTCCGTAGATGGTAGCATCAACCACGCCATCTTCTATTATGATTCTTGGACGATTAAAGTTGGTTTAGTTGGACAACTTTTAAATGGGTTTTATTTTAGACCAGGAAATTCGTTGATTTTACCAGTTCTGCTAACATATTCTTCTTCTATACATTTAATTGTATTTGGTACTTCGTTTTGAGTTGTACTTGGTTTTTGATCATTTAAAGACTCATTAATTTCTGATATCGGAAGAAATATGTCAGTTTTGACTTGTACACGCTCGTTGAACTGCTGGTAGCAATTTTCCAGTTCCTGCTCATATCTTTCTAACTCTCTTTCGTGAGCTTCTTTTTGTTGCTGCAACTTAATTTCCTTTTCTCGGTGTTGTTTTGCTTGTCTTGGATAAGTTACGAGCAGATCTTCTAAATCTGCTAAAATTGTTTTGGTCTTGACTAAGCTGCTTTGTGCTTCTTTTGGTTTGAACTGGATTGTTCTGATTATGTCTCTTTCTTTTTTCTTTTGTTTCCCCATTTCTGTAATAAGTACGAAAAAGAGATTCATGAAATTTTCCTCTTTCTACCATTGTTTCAGGATTTAGTAATAGGAAAGTGGATTGACCGAATTTTTTGAAAAGTAGGTAAGGACCTTCATAAATTGCCATAAATTTAGCTACTAATTTACTAACTGAATCTGATACGTTAAGAGCTTTAATTAACAAGACATCACCTACACAGTACTTAACAATATTCTTATTTTTATTAATTTCATGTCTTCTTCTTTCAGCTTTATTGCGTATCCTTTTATTCGCTAAGTAAATTCTTTGTTCTTGAGCCATTTCATCGACCTTTGGAATATTGAGATACTTTACCCAAAATCTTTCAAGTTTTATTCCAAGATGTAATTCCTGTGGTAAAAATTCAGTTATCTCATGATGCGTATGGTTCATACAATTCTGTATTATATGAGCATATTTAGCCAAGCCAGTATGTTTACCATCTATAAGTGTTCTAAAAAATCTGTTAATTTCACGGTGAATTCTTTCTACAAACATTGTATGAAACACCCTTGCGGATGTCTAATAGAAGAAAAAATTGGTTGTATACCATGTTCTTTAAGATTTCAAAAACTTTTCAGAAGTATATTGAGTTTCATGATCCATTTAAATCTTTTTCGGTTTTCTCTATTTGATAAAATAATCTTCTGAAAGTCTTCTTAGTACTAAGTACTTCTTAGTAATTAGACCATTTTGCTTTTTAAGAGGGTATAAAACTACAAATTTTGAAAAAGCATCAACTGCTGTCAAAATATATTTTACGCCCCCTGTAGATGTGCAAAAAGGCCCAATAAAGTCAATCGATAATAAGTCGTTGGGTGATTCAGGCATCATTGATTGTGCTAAAGAATAATTACTTAAAAAATAGTGCTTATTTCTTTGACAAGAATCGCAACAACGAATTATACTAGTGATTTTTCGTCTAACCTTATGATAACAAAAACTCTCATTAAATATTCTTAAACATTTAATTATTCCCACGTGACCATATATTTCATGGATTTCTTTGAGAAAAAGGTTTATCATAGTTTTTGGTATGACTATTTTGTCTATTTTATATAAAATATTATCTTTTAAATTATACCCTTTAGGGCTTCTTAAATTATTTAATATTAGTTTTTTTATAAATAAAAGATTTGTATCTTGGTCTTGAATTGCAGCAATATTTTTAATATATTCGATTAATTGATTAGAAGGTTCTTTAGCTAATAAAGCAGCATATAAATGATCTTCAGGTGTGGAAGTATCTTGAAAAAAAATTGTCCGACTGAATAAGTCAGCTACCGTATTTTCAATCCCTTTTATGAATTGAATATTCACATTGTAATCCTGAATAAGAAGACACCATCTAATGAGTCTGGAATTAAGAAATTTACATTTTTTTAAGAATATCAGAGCCCTATGGTCTGTCTGTATTGTAACTTCCGCTCCAAGAAGATATAAACGGAATTTTTCAAGCGCATATACATTATCCAATAATTCCTTTTCCGTGGTTTAATAATTCAATTTTGGCCCCTTTAATGTTCTAATTGCGCAGGATATAATTCTCATAAGACCTTCTCCATCCTCTTGCATTAAAATTGCTCCCAGAGAATGATCGCTAGCATCCGTCATTACCGTGTAAGGTTTACTAGGGAAAGGATGATGTAGCATAACTGTTTCAATAAATAATTCTTTCACCTTGTTAACGCTTCTTGATGATATTGTTTCCAGAGATACTTAGTGTCCTTCTTCAGTAATGACAGAAGTGGGAGCAATTCTTCGAATAATTGATTTGTAAAGCGCACATAGAAATTAATTAAGCCTATAAAACCTCTTAGTTGTTTACTGTTCTTTGGAGGTAGAAACATTTTTATTTTTTCCAATTAGAGGGAATTTAGGACGTTTTTTAAACTGTAACTTGTATTTTACATAAAAGTCTTCTGAGATACATGAAATAGCACTACCAGTGATACTAATGATACATCAATGCTTTCACTTTAATATTCTCAATTTTAAAGTTGAGTTGAGGACAACGTACTTTCTTATGTTTGATGATATCGCTATCTTTTTCTTTAAAAAAAAATTCCCTAGGATCTTCGAAAATGGTGTTAATCGTTGTGATAGGATATATAGGGAGTCCTGTTACCTTGATTATTATTTTGCGATTGGTTTTGGTTAACTAGACCTTGACGAGGACTTTGAATGCCTTTTTTATTCTGTTGATTATTTGAATTATTTTCATTCTTATTATCATTATTATTATTGTTATTACGAGGCTTATTTTTTTTATCGTCAACTCCGCTATACCGGTTCTAAGCCCGGAGCCTCATAAGGCTGAGGAAGGAGGAAGGTAGTTCAGGCCGCCTTATTAAGGTTGAACTAGAATCAGAGATATTGGACATAGCTTTCTAGAACAACTAAGGCTGCCCTATAAACGGGTCCAATTTCTTGCTTTTCTCTATGAAACACGCAAATTGCTTACCCAATGCACTTTCATTGATTATGCCGCAGATAGCTCATAGCTCTCTGGAATAACCGAGGCTACCCTATAACTCGGGTCTATGTCTTGCTTTTCCTTTGTGCATTCTTAATGAACGTGCTGCAGCTCGCTATCCATAATTATCTTTGAGGAATCGGCACACCAAAAGGGGCTCCAAGGTCTTCTCCAAATTTAAGTGCGATATAAGCCATATGCGAGGTCGCCTTGGGACTTATGTATATGGCTCTTAGCATGGTAGATTTCCACCTTGAGCACAGCGACGCAGCTGATTGAAGGTTAGTTGCGGGCTCCGCTAAACTATGACTGGAGGCTATTATTTTCTGGTTTAGTAATGTGTGAAGGTAAACCTCGGGGCCAAGAAGACCTCGGCCTTTCTGGATGGGCGTGGCAAACCCAAGGAACTCTAGCTGTGTTTGAGGAAATTCCTCCACCGTGTGTCTACCCATGCTAGGCATGTGAGTTTACATACATATTTGTAATGTGTGTGTCTACGCGCATGCGCGGTATGGACAGTAGGCCGTGCGGCCCGACCCGTTAGTGCCAAAAGAGGATCCTGTGTCAGTCGTGATAACTCCGCAATGCCTTATTTATGGCCTGCAACTGGCTTATATAGCTTTTTAGTATGGAGGGTTGATAGTGGGTTAGGTTTGTAAAATGTGGGGGTTAAATCTCTGATTGGTTCATATTAACGCGTCTCTTGGAGGCGTGTGCTATTATCGCTTCCATGATTGGTCGCATGTAATATGTGCTTCGCGAGGTTGCTATAGGAACGTCTGATGGGAGAATATTATAATAGATTTGTTGAGTGCTGTTTATGGAAGGGTGATTTGAAATTCATAGATTCTTTTCAATGGGATTCTCAAGTTTATGGGCTATATATAGATTCTTTTTCTCTTCTGAGCTTCTCAAGTGCATGATTCTTTACAAAGTTACTGGAAGGGTGGTTGTCTATAGATTCATTTCTATAGAATTCTTAAGTACATAGCAGATGGTCTATTGAATACTTAGATTCTTTACATTGTTACTGGAAGGGTGGTTTTCTATAGGTTGAAATTGAATACATAGATTCTTTACAATGTTACTGGAAGGGTGGTTTTCTATAGGTTGAAAAGAGCTCGAACGATAAGACTCTAAAACGAAGCCAGTGTTGCTACGCACGCATTATTAATATTAAGAACATTTTTCTTATCGTCAGCGTCAAAATTCGCTAAAATTTGTTTAATTTCTTTCTCCGTATTTTTATTACACAGATGAGGTCTGACATTTCTTTCAAAGTGATCTGGCATGTATGAACAAACAGTTTGCTCGTTCATACATAGGTGATAAGCTATGTTAAAAATCTGAGTCATAAATTGTACTCTTGTTAAATTGCCATTAACAAATAACGACCCATTAGTACCCTCCATTGCAAACTATGTTTAACTACATCATTCCAATATTCATCCTTGAAGAGTTTTTCAAAATCTTCAAAAGTGTTAACTCTATCCTGAACGAGGTACCACCAATTTTTTAATTCTCCTAATATGAATTTATTTAAAGCATTTATCAAATTTGCTCTATTTTCTGGTTGAATATATTATACGCAAAATCTATTTACCCAGAAACTTTTACCCCCACTCCTGTCTTTGATTTCCCCTCTTGTGTTATTCACATGTAAAAATATTTGTATATGCATATGATAAAAATTACGCAAAATCTATTTACCCAGAAATTTTTTACGTAAAATGCACTCACACATTTACAAAAAAAAATATTTTGAAACTCGACTTGAGGTTTGTTTTGCTTGTTTTTCTGCACTCTGCACTGAATATTAAATTTTTTTTGAAAAATTAAATATTTTTTTTAATGCTTTATAAGATTGAAATATAAATTTAAAAAAATTTTAATTACTATGAATTAAATCTTTGAAAAAAAGTTTATGAAATTTCGAGGTTATTTATCCAGAATTTCTGGGTAAATAGACGCAGCCTATATTATATATGATTTTTAATATCTTTAAGAAATCTCATAGGTTTATCTGAAGGAACATCACTAAAATTTGGAGGTTTCTCATTGGTATGTACTTGTATTTGGCTTATGCTACCTAAACCAGTCGATGATCTTGTAAGTTGATGACTGTTTTCCATAACGTCTTGAATTTCTTTCATTAGGGCCTTGTTGGACTTAAATTGAGCATAATTTGACGATTTTAAACTTTCCATCCTAACAAAGTCTTCTGCTGAATCCTTTTCAAGTTTTTTTAATTTATTTAATAAAATATCAAGTCTTGAATTATAATCTTTGTTACGCTGAGATTCTCGAGCACGTTCTAATCTTATGACTGCATTGATTTACGTATCAATATCGGTGTCTGTAGGTAACAGTTGCAAACGTTCGTTTATTCTTTTTACATAGTTCAGAATTTGATCGAACGTTTCCGTGATTTGACGTCTCCATTTAAGAGTCAATTCATCATTTTTAAAATTTGGATCAGAGTTTTGAACCTCAGTAATGTTAGGATATTTGTTCATATATTCATCTTGAAATTGGTGAAAAGTAGCTTTTACATCTGTGGTTTTATCAACAAAATTCAATACATCTTGTTCCAAAGCGAAACTTCCGTCTCGTTTGCTCAGAGTATCATTATTAAATGATACTCTGAGTATAAAATGTCATTAGACATTTTATACAATCAAATTCTATAATACAAAAAAGTGGTAAACCTGCTTAACGTATAGAATTAAATTAAAGAAAAAAACAAAAAAAAAAGAAGGTGGTTATCCAAACTAACTCACATTATATTATATCAATATGTCCGCCGGTATCTAGTGCCACAACTACGGATAACCGCCAGTGAGGAGAGTCGAAACCCAACTGCCCGAATCGAGAGTTCGTTCTCTCTTTTATGCACATAACGCTGACTACTCCGAGAGTCCGCGCCTGCACGGTGTAATAATCTAATAATAAAAATAATAAAATATATATAGTTTATTATTAAAATAATAAGATATAATCCTATTTTCGTTCTTTTATTAAAATTCTTTATTTAAAATATTATTCTTTATTTAAAATATAAAAATATTATATGAGGGGTATAATACTTTGAACCATATTTTCAAATATAAGTACTTTCATGGAACTAAAAGAAGTATTACATCCAGAAAGAAAAAAAAATATTGCAGTTTTTAAAATTTTTTTGTTTTTTAAATTTTGAGAAAAAATTTTGAAAAAATTCGGTATCAGATCCAAAAAATTACAACGCAAGAACTTTTGAAAACTAGTACTCTAATAGAAATAAATTAGATACTACGTCCAAAGAGAAAAAAAATTTAGTATTTTTCGTATTTTTTTGTGGCGAAAATTTTGGGAAAAAAATTTTGAAAAAATTAATTATCAGATTCAAGATATCGATTAAAAATCATTCTTTCAAATATAACTATTTTCATGGAAATAAAAGAGGTATTACATCCAAAGTAAAAAAAAAGTACCTCGAGATTTTCTGGTAAAAAAATGTTTGAAAAAAAAATTAGGTCTTAATTCCATAATTTATGTGAAACACATACAAACACACACACACTCACACACATACAGACTTTTTATAAAAACCGGTTTTTTAACTTCCTGAGGTCTCAAAACGTGCTTACATGCCAAAAAAATCAAAAACCAAAATTTGACCCATCACAATGGTTCCTCATTGAGGAACCAAAAAGATCGTAAATTTAGGCGAGCTAGATCTTTGAATATTAGATTATAGATGAATGGCCCTCACTACCGTGGGGTGAGCTACATCCTTTGAACTAGGCCTATCCAAATTTTTTATGGCCGGCCCTTAGCAGAGGATGAAGTCAAAAAAGATTAAATAAATAAATATATAATTATACAAAAATGTTGGAGTCCAGTAAGTGGCGCTCTCTATTGTCAATTATTTATTACTAGATGAAAAAGAAGAGGGAGCACTAACGAAGTCAGTCGCTCGTCCGACATTGTGCAGTGCACTTCTTATGTTATTGATTTTTTATTGACGCGTTGTATTTCGATAGATATTATATTAAAATAAAATATTAAATGTGTCTTAAGAATAAAATAGATGTGTATTTAAATAAATGATCATATATTAATAATAAATTAATGTTAATACTTTATTTCGTGATATAACACCGATAAAAAAAAGGAAGACAAATAAACCATACATAGTATGTATGATATGATAATTTTTTTTCTCGCCAAAGCCAAGAAGTCTCTTCTAAGAGGATTTTGGAAAATTGAGAATATTAATGTTATAAAAAAAAAATAATTAAAGAACCTATTAGAGGTCAGTTAAATGTAAATAAAAGTCAAAGATGTATCAAGAAAAACTTTAAAAATAAAGAAGAAATTGCAAGTATGAGTTGAGGAAATAAATAAAGTTAATATAAATAAAAACAATGGAAGTTAAATAAAGTAGAAATAAAAAATTTAAATGATAAAAATGCGGAAATATTATACAAAAAGAATTTGCAGCATAAGCAAAGTACTAAAGAGATAAAGATATATGATGGTATAATTGACATAGCACAATATATTTAAAGTAAAGTTTTTACTGAGATGAACGAGAAATTTGAGAGGGATATATAACACGGGAGTGTTTATATAATAGTTATATAGTGCACATGGGAAATAAATTTAATTTTAGAAAATTTAGAAAAACATTAATAAGTTGGAGATGCGATCTCAATAGCAAAAAAAAGAAGAGACATGGTATTGCAGAGTAATAAAAGTATTTTGGAGCAACAAGTCAGTGCTACGGCAATCACTAACAATGTCATATCGGCACGTTATATTATTATATAATAAACTTATATTAAAACGCATCACTTAAAAGTATTTGTGTTAAACTTATTTACTCCATTAACACCTTACCTTTTTACCATAATTATCCATTATTTTAATGTTTAGTTGGAATATTTACATATTTCATATTTCTTGCTTTTTTATCAACTTTATTTAATTCAAAATATATTGTTAGCGTGGTATTATTTTTTGATATAATATTTTTTTCCTTGTATTCGTCAAATACGATATTTTGTTGATTTTTTATATAAATAGCTAATCGATAAACCGCGTGACTTCTTCCTGATGTTGGTAATTCAAGAATTCTCCATGCTGCTTCTGTCAGAACTACGTATCTTTTATCTAAATAATTTGATATTTTTCGTCATTTACATCCTCTGTTTCTTTATTTTTATTTTTATCTATCTTTATTAGGGCTCATGACCTTTATGTAAATAATAGTATAAATATTTATTACTTCCAATTTGACTCCAATATTCAACATTTATATCCAATATTCAGCATTATATCTGAATAATAATGTGGAGTTGTATGCTACTACCATTGAGTTATCTAATGGTATCCAATTACCTTTACATTTAGCATATAAGTATATTTTTTATTTTTATTATCGCATCTTTTTATAAATAGGAAATACATTATCAGCAAATTGTGTGTTATCAATAAATGGCTTTGGAAATCTGTATTAACAATGTTTTTATGTTTTATCGTAACAAAAAAAATTTTTATCTTCGTGAGGTCCATGATCATGTGTTTAATAACTGAGTCTTTTAACAATTCATTATTTTCTGGTCTCTTTTTTGGAATTCTTTAGTATATAAATAACCAGCTATTTTACCAAATATATTATTTTCTATGATATCGTTTATCATAATTTTTAATTTCATATAAAAAATTCTATTGACAATATTCGGAATATCATTAGCCGTTGTACCTGGGGGAAATTTCTTTAAAGGCTTTTTTATTTCAGGCCAATTAGGATTGGTTGTGAACGTTATGAATAAATCAGTGTTGGAGAATGGATGGATATTGATGGTAATGGTGAAAGGTGGTAATAAATGATGATGATCGCAGTAATTAATAACTAATTTAACTTTATTTAAAGAGCTGTTGCCAGCTTGCGATCTTGCAGAGCACTGAATCTCGTCTTGAATATACATAAGAAACAAGGGGAGAGCTCACTAACATATATACAACTTACATACTACATTTACATAACATTTCCACCCACCACAATTTATTACTAAATTGTTATAAAAAGGCAATAATATAAAAGCAAAAGAAAAAGTTAAGAAGTTTGTGGTGAGTAGAATTACAAAATAAATAAAAATCTAGATAATTTAAGTAATGCCAAGTGGCTAAAAATGAATTTACAATTTTTTAATACTAAAAAATCTAATAATTATTAATCATTGTATAATATATTTATAATAATTTTGTTTTTTAAATTAATATTAAACAAGAAAGATACAGAATAAATAAAAAATTTTAAGAATAAAAAATCAAACATATTTACAAATATTTACAAAAAATACATTAAACATAAAATTTTTTTTTTTTAATGTTTTTGAAGTGACAATTCATCAATTATCATCTTCTTCATTATTTAGAGTATTTATTTTAATCAATTGTGTATAGGACGTTTAATTTCTGTTGATCCAGTCTTTAGATCCACCACTCTAACCAAACTATCAGGGCCCTTGTAGACTCTGATAACCCTAGCCAATGGCCATTTAGCAGGTGGCATTGTCTCATCAGAGATCAACAATACGTCACCAGTTTGCACATTTCTTTGCTCATGTTTCCACTTGTGGCGTTCTTGGAGGGTTTGCAGATATTCTGCAGACCAACAACGCCACCAGTCCTGCATCATATTTTGAACTAATTTGTATCTTTCTACTGGAGAGATTTTAACTTTTTCATAATTGGGTTCCAATAGAATATAAGATTCGGACTGGGTTAATAGCAATGAAGGCGATAAAAAATTACTGTCTGATGGATCATCAGTCAGAGGGACCAACGGCCGTGAGTTGAGACAAGCTTCGATCTGTTTAAGCAGAGTGTAAAATTCTTCGAAGGTTAGCTGACGATCGCCAACTACCCTTCGAATGTGATGCTTTACTGACTTTACAGCTGCTTCCTAGATTCCGCCAAAATGAGGAGCTCCTGGGGAGTTAAATTTCCAGGTTGTACCTTCGTTTGCCAAAGAACCCACAAGGTCATTCATGTAATCAGAAGAAGCTTCATACATTTCCTTGAGAATTCTATTGGCTCCTACAAAGGTAGTCCCCTGATCACTTAACAACTCAGAACATTGTCCTCTAGTTGACGTGAATCTTCGGAAGGCAGCAATAAAATCTTGACTAGAGTAGCCAGTGACTAGCTCTAAGTGGACTGCTTTTGTGTTCATACACACAAAAACCGCTATATAAGATTTTTAAAGTGTTTTGTGAGCACCGCGACCTTTAAATCTAAGGGTATCAAAAGGACCCGCATAGTCTACTCCACTTACTCTAAAGGGCTTATCAGGGCGAGTGACTCGGCAAGCAGGGAGTATGCCCATTTTTTGACTCAATGTGTTAGCCTGGTATCTTATACAAGTATTACATTTGTGAATTCTACTTCTTACTTAATTTCTACCTTTAACTACCCAGAATTCTTGCCTTAAAGCTGAAAGCGTCAAGCGTAAACCACCATGCAACGTTTTTTCATGAATAAAATCAACCAAAAGTTTTGAAAACGAGCATTTACTTGGCAAGATCCAGGGGTGTTTTTGGTCATAATCGAGTAAAGACAGATGAATACGACCGCCTAAACGAAGCAAATTCTGGTCGAAAAATGGATCTAGACGACGTAGATTCAAGTTATCCGGTTTTTTATTAGTAGAAATTAATTTTATGTCTTTTTTAAAGTAACTTTGTTGGACTAAATAGGTCCACAGCATTCTAGCTCTTACTAATTCCTGAACTGAAACCAGCTTGCAGAAACCTAAATAGTATTTTACACTAAACCAATGACTATTGAAAATATTAGAAGTTTGAAACAACTTATTTTTGCTTTTAATGAGTAATTTATCTACAAATCTAATTACATAGGATGTAATCCTTAGAAGCTTGGGTAAGGAAGAGTACCTATCGACCGAATCCCAAATAACGACTTTTTCAGGTTCTTTATGACTCAAAGCATGACAACCTACATTTAAGATATTCACGGACTTACTCAAAATACTATTCTGTAAGTCTATTGGTCTTTTGACCATTATTCCCCCTTCCCACCAAAGAGAAAAGGCTTGCAACTGATCTGGAGGTAAACCTCTGGACACGCAATCAGCAGGATTGTCATTGGACCTAACATGAGACCAAAATGCCTCAGGGAGCAAAGTATGAATATCTGAACATCTGTGCTTAACGAATCGCTCCCATTGAAAAGGATGCTCCTTCAGCCAACATAATACGTCAGTAGAGTCAGAAAACAAATAAATTTTAACCTCATCCAGTTTTAAAGCTCTAAGCACTTTCACAGTTATTTTTGTCAATAAATGTGCAGCATTTAACTCTAACTTCGGTATAGTTAAAATTGGCTTTAAAGGGGCAACCTTAGATTTAGCCTGTAGCAAGTGCACAGTGCTCTTCCCGTGTAGCGTAACTTTTAAGTATGTACAGGCACCATATGCTTTATCGGAAGCATCTGCAAATCCATATATCTCATACTTAGCTCCCGGGACATATTTTAGCCATCTGGAAATTTTAATGGTTTTAACAGCAGGAAGGTTAGCATACCAACTCTTAAACTCATCTTTCAAAGAGTCAGGCAATTTCGTATCCCAATCAATTTTAGGATTTTTGGCTTTCCATAGTTTCTGAAGGAAAATTTTTGCCGTAACGACCACTGGTGCGAGCCATCCAAGTGGGTCAAAGAATTTAGCTATTGCAGAAAGTACCTGCCTCTTTGTAATATCAGTTTTTAGTTGGTCTAACTCAAAATCAAAAGTAAAATGATCGGTGTTAGGACACCAATTCAATCCAAGCAAATTAAAACAAGAGTTAGCCATCTTTGTTTCAGCACGAATTGTAACAGGAAATTTCAACAACGCAGGATCGTTTGCCATCCACTTATGTAATGAGAAACCAGACACCTTGCAAATTTGTATTAGATCGGCTTGTTTTTTAATAGCTTCTGAAAGTAAGTGACCACCAGATAAAGTATCATCCATATAAGTTTCGCGATTTAAGATATTTACAGCTAATGGGTAACGATGACCCTCGTCTAAAGCCAACTGTCTAATAACACGATTTGCAAGGTATGGGCTGCTTATCATCCCATAAGTTACGGTTTTTAATGACCAAGATTGTAAGTCTTCTGATTCATTATACCGCCATAATATTTGTTGAAATTTTCTATCATCTTTATGTACTAAAATTTGTCGAAACATATGTTCTATATCCGACACGAACACGAGCCGGTATTTCATCCAGTTAATTAATAGCTCAGCCAAGTTAGGAAGCAAATTTGCACCACTGTGCAATAAATCGTTAATGGAAACTTTATTATAATCCTTGGCTGAACCATTAAAAACTGAGCGAAACTTACGGTTGTGACCTAAAATTCCGTGATGTGGCAAAAAATAGTAAAGTACGAACGATAATATTGCACTAGAACGTTCCATATGACCTAAATCTTCATAAGCATGCATAAATTTATGGTAGGCTTGGCTAAGATTGGTTTTAAAGCGAGCTTCGGTTTTTTCAAATACTTTTTTCGCATGTTGAAAGTTAGCCATTAAAGTTTAGACCTGCAGTGTCCAAATCCTTAAAAGGCAACCTAACAACATAGCGACCTTCCGAATCACGCGAATGAGTTTGAACAAAATAATTTTCACAAGCCTGCTCATCCGGAGTAAGCAAAGCTTGTGGAGAGATCGAAATCTCCTCTTGTTGCCAAAATCGCTCTAAGTTAAATGCTAAATCAGAGTTTATATGAAGATTAGTCATCAGTAAGCAAGAATTCGAGGTGATACCCGAATTACCAGAAATTATCCAGCCAAGCTCTGAGCTTGTTGCAATAGGTTCATGTTCTTGGCCTTTAATAATTTCACCAATAATTAAAGAGGAGTGACAACCTGAACATAGTAGCAAATCTATGCGACCCTTTTTAGCAAATCCAGGATCAGCTAATTGCAAGTGGCTAATATGAGGGAATTTTCTAGGATCAATACCTGAATTAGGTGCGTAAGATGAAATTTTTGGTAATATAAAAGCATCGACATTAAGTACATAATCTGAATAAAAGTGAGGTCTAATTTGAAGATTTACTATATTTGAGCAAACAATATCAGTTTTACCACCAATTCCCGATACAGGCAGTTGAGCAGGTTCTTTTTTAAGATGCAATTTCTTAAATAAAGAAGTAGTTATAAATGAGGCTTGGGAGCATTGGTCAATTAAAGATCTTGCCAATACTTCCAGTCCATTTTTTGAGCAAACTTTAACTACAGCTGTCGCCAAAAGGGGTTGAGAAGGTAATTGTCAGGAACTGGTTGATAATGCACTAGTTTCAGCAATAGCTACCTCTGTATTGACGCTACGAGTGGCATTGTTTGTATCACAACCACTGTTTTTAGTATTTTTTTTAAAACCTTTAATATGCAAAGATGTATGATGCTTTTGTTTGCAAACCGTACACCTTTTTGTAGAGGAACAATTTGAGATAAAGTGTGCACCTAAGCAATTAAAGCATCTTTTATGTTTAGAAACAATCTCCTCTCTTTGCTTTGGGGTTTTGTTCTTATAATCTGCACAAAACAAAAAGAAGTGATTGGCTTTACAAATTATGCAGCTATTGTTTAAACTTTGGTTTGACTTATTTTGATTATTAGCAGAGGTACTGAATAATAATTTGCATCAGTAGGTTGATATGAGGCAGCTATAGTAGCTGCATCACCTTCAAGAACTGAAATTAGCTGATGCAATTTCGCTACATTAGAATAATTCTTCCTATTGATAACTGAGGACTGGAAAACATCCCTAAAGGATTCCCATGCAGTAAATTCACCACTAAAGTGAGGTATTTGTAATGGGGGTAGTCTCTCATTTCTAAAGTTACTATTTGGCGTCTAGGTAGGGGACGATCATTATTCTCATGGGTAACATTTGAGTCTAGAAAGGTCTGAAAATTACACATATTTACTATATAATGTTCTTCCACACAGAAAAAATGATCATCCTTAAAGTAGGGTTGATCCTGAAGTGATTCATAATCTTTATGTGCTATTAAGGCCATGTTATTTTGTTCATAGGTTGACCACAATTTTTCTAAGTGGCCCATCCTTGTTTTACAATTAGATACTGTCAAAACATTAGTATCTTGGAAATTTTTATAGGCATTTTTAAGCCTAGGATATAATTTTGCCTGTTCTAAAATTATAGATGCCATTTTAATCTATTTAACAACAGTAAAAAATTACAGAAAACAATATAACAATGTTGCTAATTAGAGCAAAACAAAGTAAAAAATATTAAGATTGTTGAAAAATAAATCAAAGCCAATTCTTCTTTTTCATAAAAAGAAAAAATTAGTGTTACTAAAATTTAAAAAAAATCAAGCAAAGATAATCAATTAATTCAAAAAAAATAATTTTTTCTCAATTTATAGACAATATTAGACAGAGACAGACAAATTATCAAGAAATTCCTTTTTATCATAGACACAAATAGACAAATATAGACTAATCAGCAAAAAGAAATTTCTTTTTTATATCCTCAGACTTTTCTTTTACAATAACCAAATCTCAAGTACCATAAAGGAGCTAAAGCTATAATAAATACAAATATAAAATATTACAATATTAAGTATGTACAATAACTTCCCTTTAAAAATTATTATAGTGTAAATATTGAAAAATAAAATCAATTATTAAATTAATTTAAAAATTGTTTGAGTTAAAACATTAAAAGAATAAAATAACTACAATCATCAATGATCTTCAATTTCAAAAGGAAAATTATTACACTATTTACACTTGAGACATAGTTAATGTCAAAGTATGGTTTTTGTAAAACAATATTACAAATTTGTAAGACAATTTTAGATTTGAGAAATAGTTAAAGCCTATTATCTGATTTTGTTCAAAATGTTTAAATTGATTTTAATTGAATTTAAGAGTATATATTCAAACAGAAAAAATAATGTGCATTTGAGCATTTAATAATTAACCTTCCTATACAATAATTTTAAATATAATGTTAAAATAATATTAACTAAGGTTACAACAATAGAAATGTTAATTTTATGTGCTTAACTGGCGACGCAAAATCAACCCCGGATGCCCCAAAGCCTCCTTATGACCTGATGTTGTGTCTGAGCAGCAAATAGAATGTCCAGAGTCATCAGAGTCCACAATGGTTGAGGTCCAGCCAGGCAGTTTGAATCAAATCCAGATCACCAGTTCAAAAAACGCCAAAAATGTTGTAACCTAGGTAACATCAAACTAATTAGATAATACTCAAAAGAATGTTTGATATTGCTCAAGATAACAGTAAAAATTAAAGATTTAATTTAGATAAAAGATTACAATTTTTAAATTTATATTAAGCTTACATTTACTCAATTTTAATTTTTCATTTTAAAAAAAAAATATTTTTATTTATAAATTATCAAAAACAAAAAAATATTTCAATTCTAGTTATTTAGCAGAAAGAAAAAATTTTAATTTTAATTAAATAGCAGAAGTAAAAAATTTTAATTTTATAGGTTATGTAATTTTTTTTTTTTTTTAAATCATAAGCTCTTGACAAAAAAATATATATATACTCACACACACAGACTAGCTCCCTACTCCTTAGTATTTTTAATTATTTTTAAAATGCAATAATTTTAAGCAAGATAAAAGAGAATTTAGTTTTTTACAGAAAACAAATTATTTTATTAAATATGAAACATAAAAAAGATTCATCTAATTTAAATATTGATTATATTAAATATAGCAAATAAAAAGCATATAAAAATAATAATTTAATATAATTGTAGTATTGATACTTCAAAATAATAATACGTTTTGAAAGTATCATTTGTTTTTAGGTTAACTAAGCATAAAAAAATACATAATGCAAAACATAAAAATAAAACTCATCTTTTGTAAGTTGCAAGCAGCCGACGAATTTTATAGGACGAGATGTCTGCTATTCTTTAAAATTTCGTCGTTATTCTTGTTGCCAAGTGTTGCTCGATGACGCCATATGATTCTTTACTGTGTTTTCTCCCTCTTTTCTTCATATACTTTGAAAATGCTTCCTCCGTAATGGCGGCTGAACGGCAGCAATAGGACGGCAAATAATCAACAAGAATTGCGCGCGTCGACCTGGTAACGATGTAAGCCAGCAGCAGAAGTCTCGCGCCAAAATTCTTCTTCTCCCTTTTTTGCAATAATGACGTCACGATGAATTTTATGTTTCAGCATGGAAATTGCCCCTTTATATTTTTTTGAATTTCATATACTTTGAAAAGCGTGGAAATTGCCCCTTAATATTTTTTTTATATTTCATATATAAAAACTTTCATCATTTTATTTTTCACAAAATAATTTTTTATGATTTTCTTGAATGATAACTTGTTTTTAATAAATGTCACTTGAGAAAAATTTTAAATTTTAATTTTTTTTTTTTTGAACAGCACAATTATCATAGTTCAGCAATATCAAATTATATCTTAATTTGCAATAATAATTTGAAAGCAATTCATTTATCAACAAAGTTGATTTTTCGCTCTGACTTTAACATAAAACAACACCAAAAATTACCACACTTCCAATAATTTAGTAGCAAATTTAAAATAACTGTATCCTCCATCTTGAATTTGTATCACAGGCACATGTTTTCTTCTTGATAAAAATTTTTAATTTTTCATGATGACTTGATACCGTTTTTTGTAGGTTCTGAATTCCTAATTTTGGATTTCTAATCCAAATGTCGTGGGTTCGTTCCCCATAAGGGATGCCAAAATGTTGGAGAATGGATGGATATTGATGGTAATGGTGAAAGGTGGTAATAAATGATGATGATCGCAGTAATTAATAACTAATTTAACTTTATTTAAAGAGCTGTTGCCAGCTTGCGATCTTGCAGAGCACTGACTCTCGTCTTGAATATACATAAGAAACAAGGGGGGAGCTCACCAACATCTATACAACTTACATACTACATTTACATAACAATCAGGATGACCTATATTTCTCATAATTGCCAATGCATTTTGATATATTTGATGCATATGGCATGGGCTCCCTAAATAAGAAGATGGTAAACAGAATATGTTGCCTAATTTTTTTTCGTTAGAATATATTGATGAATTATTTGCAGCATATCCACTTATGTGATCAATAATTCCTTGAAAATAATGTATACGTATTTTTTTTTTTCAAATCTTAAATAATTTAATCTGCTACTTTCCATTATTATAAAAGCCTGAATAAAATATTGTTGAGTAAGTATTCTACAGTTTAATATTGGATTGAATTGATCAAATTCTCTGTATGCAGTTCTGTATGAATAATATTGTAAGGCAGTTAATCTTTCATTAGAATTTGAATTTTGTGTCATTTTGTTATGCCAACCCAGATCTCCAGCTGGAAACATTAAAGGAACAGTCATAGGATCTAAATGAAATGATAATTTACTCATACATGTTCAATTATTTTCATTGTTTGCCCTAGGATAAATACACAGATCAAAATCGTCAGGAAATGTATTATTATTGGATACAATTATTGCCGCATTTTCTGCAGTCCGTGATTCATTATAAACATTTTGTTTTTTGTTGGACTTTTTTGTAAAAATTAAATAGTATTTTGGTATTTCAGTGTCCTTTGTTAATTCATGTAAATAATTGTATTTATTTGTGTAAGGATTATTTTTCATGATTTGATTAAGTGCATGGATATGTGATTCTATAAAAACTTTATTTTTTTTAAATCTTTCATTTAATAATGATAAATCATATAAATACATTTGAACACAACATCGTTTTTCATTTTCTTTGAATAATCGAAGTTGGTATTATATGGAAAACTTGACCTTGTATTTTTAAATTATAAATTCCTTTTTCATTATTGTGATCTAAATCTAAATCTAAATCTTTAGTTACGAATGTGACAAAAGAATATTCTGAGTTATAATATCTTATCAGTTCTCTAAATTTTCTATCGAATAACAATTCTTTTAATTAGGAAATTAAGCTTTTTTAAGATCTAAAAAGTTAAAATTCATTGGTTCTGAATTTTTTAAAAATATGCAAATATTTTTAAAAATTATTTGAAAATGCTTAGATTTACATTCTGGACACGAAAGTGTCAATATATGTGTATATCTGTTAAAAGCATTTATTTGATCGAAATATCGTCTCATAATAATTAATTAATTCTTTTAATTTTTTGTTGTACTTAGTTAATTTAGGTAACTTTTCCTCTATGACAGCAATTATTTCTCAAGTTTTTATTTGTCCAAAATAATGCTTTACAACGTTTACATTCTTCTATCATATCTTCTATAATAATCATTGTATTGTATATTTGAATCTTCAATACATTCTGTTTTTTTTTTTTTATAAAATCTTTTTGATGGTATATTTTCAGTTTGGTCAGCTTTCTTTTTTTTTGTTTTTTCGATCTAAACTCATATTCTGAATCCTGTTATTATGAATTTTTTTTAATACTTGTTCTTCAGATAAATTCTTTGTTAAATTTTTATTTTTTTTTTTTTTGATAATTCTTTCTTCACTCATGATGATTATTTTATCTGTAGATTGCTTTTTATTATTTCTCATAATAGTCGCATTTCTTATTCAATTATTATTTTTTTTTTTTATTTATTGATAGTCGTTTAAATTGCATGTAAGATCTTTTTTTCTTTTTTTATTCAATCTTAATTCCGATAGATTTGTTGTTAGGTTTGATTTTCTTTTTGCTTCTTTTCTTTTAATGTTCATATTATTTGTTTTGTTATTTATTTTTTTTTTAATTTTTTGAATTTCACTCAAATTGCATGTCAAATCTTTTTTCATTTGTTATTTAATCTGTTTTACTTATATTTATTACTAAATCATTTTTGCGTCTATTAATTTTTTTTACTAAATTATGATGTGCAATAAAATCATTATTTTTTAAATTTATAATTTCATAATGCCCCGAATCATCGTTACCTGTATATAATAATTTTACTTGTTATGTATTATTTTAAATTGCAATAATTCTAGGTATTGTATCTAAATTATTCACATAAATTAATATTTCAATTTGATACATTCTAGAAAATGCATTTAATTCAACATCACCAGCTTAAATACCGTTTTCTAATTTGTGATGATAATAATCATTTTTATTTAATACAATATCATTGTACGATTCACCACCTACAATATAATTTTTAAAATCATTCCAATTATCTTTAATATATGTTACTATTTTTTTTCTTAATATATAATGAAATTTTTGATTGTTATATATAAATTTTGACATTAAAATTGATATCATATTCGTTCTCTGTGACCTAAAAAATATAAGTAATATTTACAAATATTGAAAAATCCATAAAAACTAACCTAAAGTTACTTATTGTGGGCAACTGGATAATATTCGTTACAAATTAATATTATATTCGGTTCAGAGAATCAAAAAAAATACCCTGCCAACTAGCTGGCACTGAGCTTTCTCAAACAATGGGCTGTAATCTTAATTTACAGCAAATATTATTGATTACAAACATGCAATTATACATACATTTATCGTTTGTGGTAGCTGTACAGTTTTAATCATAATTTTATTTTTTCATTCCTCTCCTCAAAACCATTGAATAAAGTAATTTCTTTGAAAAAAATCTTCTCAATAACATTGAATTCATCTCCTTAAAACCATTGAATAAAGTAATTTCTTTGAAAATCAAGTATTATAAAATTTTTCCTATTTTCAAAATTAACATTTTTTTTATTTATTTTGTATTCCTTTTTTTGTTATAAATGGTAATAAAGTTACGTTAAATTCAAATTCATTGAAAAGTCTTTATATTTTGGCAAATAATTGATTTTATTTTACCTTTCTAATATTATTCTATGAATACAAAAAAAATAATAATAACGACTTTAGCTATAAATTGACAAACGATATAAATAAACAAATACAAAATTATAATTTATTTATTATAAGTATGATTTGAAAAATATAATAGTGTTTTTAACTATGAAAATTATATAAAGTTCTGGTAAATATAATGCATATGAACAAGTATTAACGAAGCACAATATTTTATTATATTTTTGTTTTACTTTTTATCTCAAAGTTTTACGTATACGCAGAAAATTTTATATGTGTTAATTTCAAAACGTTTATTACGATGGTAAAAGGTTAATCCAAATTTCCCTCAGACATCCTTAAACATCTGTGAAAAACCAGCGGAAACACAAATTGACTTAATTTTTTTTCACATCTATAAAAATTCTATAAAAGTTCTATAAAAATCTTTTAAATATTCAGGTTCAAAACTATATTCAGATTATGATCTTTTATAATTATTTTTTCCAATATATATTGAAATTTCTTATAATAACCATATACATATATATATTTACTATTAATCTATTATACGCATACATAATAAATATCTATTATTAGTTTACAATTATCACTGAAATATCTAATCATAAGCGTAATCTAAATATATCCTAATATAAATCACTCTAGATTTAACAAATACGTAAGCTTTTATCGTGCCCTTGTAGAAATTAACAAAAAAAAAAAAAAAGACAACAAAGACGAACCCCTGACAACTAAATTAATCTAAATAAATATTTTACAGTATTTTATATATAATCGCATAAATTAAGTTTCCACAAAGCTCCTTGGAATTCTCAGAATATGAAGTTAAATTAAAAATAAACGATATTAATAATAATAATAAATTACCAATGTACTTATAGATATGCGTGTACTTTTTTTATCTTTTTCTTCTTAACACAAAAATTAATGACAAATTTTTTAATACTAAATAATAAATAGCTAACATCAAAAAAATTGAAAGGAAAATTTTGCCAGATAACCAGAGACGCGAATCGCATTTCATAAACGAAAGAGAAATAACTATAATGATAAAATTTTTTATAACCTTTGATCGCATAGAGTTTTGCCCTTGACGATGAAATGAAATAATATTTTCATAATAGCTGATCTTAAAAAAAGCATAATTGCACTTTAAATTATACTGAGTCGCATGGAGCGAAAGAAAGGATAACCAATATATTAACACATATACAATTTTTATCACAATACTACTGCAACATTTATTTTTTTTGTCCAACCAAGATCAACTTCTAATAAACGCAAAATTAAGTGTGCATCACTGTATAAATTAATACATAATTTTCATTGACAAGCAACGTTTTCAACTATGAAAATCGCTTGTACTCTAAAAAGGATGAATGGATATTATCAATAATAATATATAATGAAAAATATTAGCAATCCAATGTATGAACACAAAAAAAATGCTTCTAAGAGCTTATAAATCAGACAAGAAGCTGTATAACCGGCTAATCTTAACACCAACTATCTCTATCCTAGTTTTCTAAAGAAAACGGAGTTTTTCTAATCTGGTGTAGTTATTAACTAACTCAACAACGCTGTATAGCGTTCCTTAATCTGAGACAAGCCAAAAATTTGCGTATTACTTATCGGCACTCAACGTGGGTATATGAAAATTGCAGGAAAGTGTTTTTCTCTATAAATAATTAATTAAATTTTCCTAAGGTAAATACCATAAAGTTTTGAAAAATTTTTTCTCAAAAACCTTTTTTGTCATTCTAGTATCAAGCATACACCTGTGTGTAAAGATTTTAAAAACTACTACGTTTAAAGATTCTTTTTAATTGTTATTGTCCTAACAATTTTATATCTCTGTTTTTCTTTTTGCATTTGAGTTTTAAATGCAAAATTTTTATAAATAAATAAATTAAAAAAAAATAAATCTTAAAAAAAAAAAAAAAAAATAGAGAGAAAGAGTGAAACCGGAAGAAAACAAAACACAAATAATTTTGATTAACGTAATTTTAATTCTTAATTTTCGTTTTTTTTCATGTTAATTTACCTACACATAAATCTTACTGCATAAATCGGAAACCAATATATTTCACGAATGCATTTCATAGATAATAACTTCCTTTTAAAAATATTTTACACAAAAATTTAACAAAATTTTAAATTTTAAATTCATGCTAAAATCAAACGTTAGCAAAAATGCACTTCTATTTTTTACATAATCGGCAACACTGTAAATAGTTCTTTATACTCAGCCCAGAATGCTTACTATGCAAACTTAAATGTATTTAAGAATAATATGTGTTTGTGCATGTGTGTATTGGCCTGTACAAATTATTATTCCCTATAAATCCAATCCATTATCTAAATCCCTAACCTAAACCCAAAAATACAAAAATTAAAAACTTATACTACATATAAATTCAATCCAGTACGTGGATTTAGATCCATTACCTAAATCCAAAAATACAAAATTAAAATTTTCTACTTAATATAAATTCAATCCATTACCTAAATCCAGAAATACAAAATTAAAATTTTCTACAACATATACATCCAATCTATTACCTAAATCCAAAAATACAAAAATTAAAATTTTCTACAACATATAAATCCAATCCATTATTAACTTATTTAAAAAACATCAATTAACCAAGTCTTAACAGATGAGTATAGTGCAGTGTAAATAAATACCATTATTTTATATGATATTTTTGTTATTCTTTGTTTTAATTTGTTTGTTACAGGTTTTTGTTGTTGAAATTTTCATGCTATTTAATAGTGGTAAGAAGTGGTAAATTAACTGTTCTTGAGATGAGCTCCACTGAGTATCACATAAAGTCGATGGAAGATGTGACCAGAGGATATGCTTCGATATGGAAGTCCTGCATTTTTTCATGTGTTTAATTGTTTGATTATATTTGCATGGCTTTAATAATAATTTTAATGTGAGTTTGGTTACTAATAGTTAATTTTTTTTATAGTAGTAAATGTCAATTGGTCTTGAGAATAACACATCATCTCTATGGAAGAATTTCCTACTTGATTTGCTTCGAAGATGTCTGCGCTATCATTCTGGGGTCACCATTATACTCTTATAATATATACTGCTATAATTTTCATCTGGAGAATAAAGTTTTGACGATAATGTATCAAATATAACATTATGCATTATTTTTTTTGTTTTTTTTGGCTGGAATCTAAAAATTTTTAAGCATATTAAATTACTTTAAGATTAAGAAAAACCATAAATAAACCTCACCTTTCACTCAGTTTTGCCATAAACAAAATTCTAATGCTGAAAAATAAAAAACAAAGAAATTAAGTTCTTTATACTAATTTAAAAAAAATAATAAAAATTTTTATACTTATCTGAATCAAACTTTTGTTTATTTACCAAAGAATTCAAAATAAACCTGAAAAAAATAATAACAAATTTATAAAGGCAGCCATTAACCTAGCAGTCGACTAGGCGGACTAACCTAACTACTACTGAAAGTCTTCTAGTTTAAATTTAAGCGCGTAATTTAAAACAACTTTTTAAATTTCTTCTACTAATTTTTTAAAAACGTGGATAAAAATAATAAATAATATATAAATTTGTAAATTTATATTTTTTTATTATTTTTGAACAAAATTTTAAAAAAAGATGATATAGTAAGTTCTATTAAATTAAATAAGTACTCGAATTTAAACTAATACTTGTTTTTCAGCAGTATTGGCTTTTAATTACCTTACAATAAGCATTTTTATGCTATTAACAAATTTGTTATTATCTTTTCTCGGATAAAAACGAATATCTTAAGGCACACAGGTAGAATTTGATTTAGCTAATTAAAAAATGTTAATATATATTTTTTAAAGAATATGGGAAATTAAAATTTGTCTTTAATTTTTTTCAGGATTAAGAAAGATATATATACTTGAAGATTTAGATATTTTAATCATATTTAGAAACTCAAAGTATATTTTATATTTTCACAGCACATTTTAATAAATTATCATAAAAAAAAAGTTGGTGCCAGTTTTATTAATCAGGAACATTCAGCAAACGATCATGTTATGGTGAAAAGTAAATACGAATAATCCAAACCCTATTATTTATATTAATTAATGCATTAATTTTTCTTTATAATAATTTAAATATTTTTATGTAAATTCGAGTAAAAGAAAAATTTTCGAATAATTATTTATGAATACTTTGAATAACATGTAATAATAAATAATAGTTTCCATTTATGAAAGTGTGGATCACATAAAGGTTTTTAAAAAGAAAATACTCAATAAATATGTGATCGTGCCTGAAAAAAAAAGCCTTAGCTTATTTATAATGCTTTGCGATTTTTTTTTTTTAAATCCCTACTTTTGTAATTTATGAATTAACTTACTCTAATAATTATAGAGCGAAGCTCTACCTTAATGGATGCAAAAATTGAAACCTTGTGGGAACGATATCTCAACAACGATCCATGTGATTACTTTCACTTTTTAAAACATTGTTTCTTTTATCGAGTTGATGAAACCTATATTTTTTTGGTCCAATCCGCTATTTTTAAAAGCATGTTTATTCTTGTAGTTTCACTTCACAGAGGTGAAAAACCTTACAAATGTCAACTGCGCAATAAATTTCATAGCTTTTGTATAAAATTTGCATCGATGAAATATCATACAAATGCAAAATAACACAAGAACTTTACTTTTAGGCACGATCACCCTATGTATGCAATAAATTGTTCAATTCATGGAGAAATTTGGTTTCCAAGTCATTCCGATGCCTGCACATGCTTTACTGACTTGGTATGTGTAGGGATGTATGTTCGAGAAAGTGTATCCTCAAAATCTTAGAACCTACTCAATGAATCAAAAATCCCTTAGACGAAATTTTTTCAAATCTGATCTAGTTGCAGGGTTTCAATTTCAAGTGATTTCATTAAGTCCTTGCAGAGAAATGTCCAAAAAACTGATTGCAGATATCAAAAAAAAATATGAAAAAAATGATAAGGATGGTGAAAAATAAATTGGTTTTGAATTTGATACATCAAAAATATGGTTAATGACCTACAATATCTAAATTAATTAAAATTTATTTTTTAGGCACGATCACCCTATGTATGCAATACATAAACAAAGTCGTGCCTTAAATGATCATTAGGTTAGAAGACAAAAAAGTCTTTAAATTTTCCAATTTATGGAGGAATTTGGTCCCCAGGTCATCCAGTTGCCTCGACATGCTTATATTGCCTTGGTGTGTGATAATAAATAATAGTTTTCAATTCATGAGAGTGTGGATCCCAACAACGTTATTCAAGAGAAAATACTCAAGATATTTGTGATTAGAGGTGGACGAGACTGCGAGACCAGTATCGGTCTCCTCTCGAAATCGAGACGAGACCGAGACGAGAGTATTTGTTGAAAATTCGGGACGAGACGAGACATTTACATCGAGACTCTCGGGAAGTCTCGTCTCGAAAAAAAAAGTTATTAATACATTTAGTTAATTTAAATTTTTACAGTAAGTAAAAAGGCATTAAAATTAAAATTCTTATTAAGACTGTGTACTTAAAAAATAGTTATAATTATAAAAATTAATAATTTTTATTACTCGTTTGTAATTCTTAAACAATAATATTTATAATCGAACTTTTTACGAGTACATAGTATTAAATGAATTTACAAATTCTTTTTATATGCGGATGTTTATCGTCATCTCTTTTTTTATTGAGGCATACAAAGCGGCGACATTAGATGTCGGTACAGAAGGTACCTAGCGTTTCTGTACCGACATTTAAAATCCGCGTAAATTCAAATTTTTAAATAAGTTTAAAAATTCATCTAATGTCGCCGCTTTGTATGCCTCAATAAAAAAAGAGATGACGATAAGCATCCGCATATAAAAAGCGTGGGCGATGAATTTTTAAATTCATTTAATACTATGTTTTCGTAAAAAGTGTAAGTGATATGAAATACAAAGTTACTGCTCTCAAAGCCATAAGAGATCAGTTATCTAATGAAATGAGTTGAATTGAACACCTATTTAAAAAACATATAACAGGCTCGGTACTAAAGAAAAGAACACGAAGTGAAAACGCTGAATCTTCAGGATCAGACAAAAGAGCATGCTAAGAGAATTGCTGTAGGAAAATCTTCCCAAAATACTCGTAGCTGCTCAGTTATAATGGTAGATCTAGCGACTCATGTGTCTAATATCCATAGTCAGTCCTAGACGCTGCCTGAAACACAACAGAGTAACTCTGGTAAAAATACTACAACCCATGATATGGACCGTAATAACGAACTCTTTCAAACGGTTGTAAACATAGAAAATAGAGGAAAAAACTTATAACCGGTTTGTGTAAACACAACCTAAATGCATGGAACATATTTACTTCCAAATGCGGACTAGATATAATACAAATGTTACTCAAAATTACAATACAATTTTCTATTGTTGTAATTTGTAATTATCACCTTACTAGTTGTTAAGATTCTAAACCCAAACTATTTTGATTCCCTAAACCTTAATTATTATAAATCCCTGAACCTGAATTATTCCAAGTCCCTAAATCGATATTATTCTAAGTCCATAAACCTGTATTATCCTAAGTCCTTAAGCCCAGATTTTTCAAAGTCTTTTAAAAGTATTTTATTTATTTATATATACTTACCTAATTATTCTAAGTCTTATTTGACCCCCCCCCCTTAAATAGGACAAATTTGACCCCGCCCCCTTTAATTTTCAAGTTCTGAAGTACCCCCTCCTTATAAACATGTTCCATATTAAAAAGAAGCTAAGCGAGGGTAGGGTGAATACAATAAGCTATCTGCAGCCACGAAAAAGAAGACAATCCGTAAAAAGCGGTACCGAGCTGTAGCTATTAGAACAAACGCTGAAGTCCTAGGGGCTATAAGGTTTCAGCTCCAACCAGAAAATTTTGTTGCTAAAATAAGATCGATGCGAAAGACGAAGACGGGCGATGTCCTGGTCGAGCTGAAAGAACCTAGTGACAAAATAGGTTCCTTCTCACAAGAAGTAAGAAAAGTACTGGGTGCACAGGTCGAAGTTAAAGACCTTGCTCCTAAAAGAGTCATCCAAATACTCGACTTGGATTGCCTCACCCAGCCGATTGACATTCTAAATGCCATTAAAGGCAAAGAAGAAGACGCGGAGATAGCTAAGGTGAGAGCAGAGAGCTGCTTACGTTGACCTTGATGAAAGATCCACCTTTAAACTGGTCAACACAAAGCGTATCAAAATTGAATGGATAAACTGCAGGGTAAGGTTAAGAACCCCACTAACGCGCTGTTTCAAATGCCTGCTTTTTGGTGATATAGGCACAAAATGTAACGGACCGGACAGGAGAGCGAAATGCTATAAATGCGGAGGAGAAGGTCAAATGCAAGGTGCATGCTATGCTTGGAACTCGGTCTCAAAGGGAAGGAGTTGAAGCACGATCTTGGAAAAGGAAAGTGCGAAGCGCAACGGAGGGCTTTTGTAAAATTAAGGAGCGGCGCAAAGTGTGGTAAAAAAAAAGCGACAAAAATCGGCTTCAGCGCAATTTCTTATGAAAAAAAATTCTGCTGGATGGAAAATGACCGTTTTTGTTTGTACTAAATGATAGGCACTCGAGTTAAAAAAAATTTTTATCTTTAAATTTGAATCTTTTGAATACAAAAGATTCAAATCACTTCGGAGATTTGCAAAAAATCTTGGATTTAGATATGTCTGGCATAAGGATGGCAAGTTCTTGACACGTTGGCATAACACTACACAAGCACAGTACTTCAATAGTCTTTCTGATTTAAATATTATTAAAACTTTATATTGTCATGAACCCATCCTACTTATATTCTAAACAAGAGTAATAGAACAGACCCATCGACTGACACACACACTGACATATGACTAGACAATAATAAAATTACAAAGAACTCACTGAAGGTAGGTTTCATAAATGCTACAACTCTTAAGGGACATATTAATCAATTTAGGGAAATTTTTGTTGACGACCCCTCTTATGATATAATGGGGGTAGCAGAATCTCGACTAAGTCACATTATAGATGACCATATTGTAGACGTGAAAGGGTACAGCACATTAAGACAGGACCGTAACACTGAGGGTGGGGGAATTATCCTGTACGTACGCAATACTCTTAGAGCCCAATTACTAGCACACTCTGACACAGAAGGTTTAGGCAAGCCTCTACAACCTGAGTATCTTATGTGCAAAGTATGGTGCGAAGGTACTCCACCTGTGCTAATCTGTCTCATCTACAGGCCTCCTAAAATATCTTTTAAAGCGGATCCTGAATTTTTAAGCAATCTTCGCGATTTTAGCTCTGCTTATAGTCACAAGATCATAATGGGCCACCTAAATGCTGACCTGCTTGTCAACAGTAGTGACAGTCGCTTTGTAAATCGACTCACAGACGAACTTACCTTACAAATAGTACAAATGGGGCAACACATCGTCCCCCCGACACAGAAGATCCTACGACTTGGCTTGATGTCATCTGTGTGGACTCTAATGACAGGGTTCTATCTCATAGTAACAAGATCCCCCCTTTTCACACCGACCATAACCTCATTGATGTGGAGATTGAACTATTTCTTCCCAAACCTCCTAATGAATCTTTCTCTTTTCGTAAATTTAATGAAGTGACCCCAGAGGCCATCAATGAGGCTTTAACTAATTGTGAGTGGAAACCGTTTTTAGAAACGAATCTTGATTTAGAGTTAGCACTAAACTGTCTCAATGACAACCTACATCTGGCAATTGACAATTTGGCACCCCTAAAGACCATTAATCCCAAGACAGTTCGTCAACCTTGGGTAAATGACGAAATTCAATTACTTGTGAGCAAACGTAAAGCAACTGAAAAGCGTTATCTTAGGACAAAGAACAGCACTCTTCTCAAAGAACTTATCTCTCTTTCTGATGAGATAGAAGCGTCATCTGATCATGCTCGTAGCCAATTTTATCGAGATCAAATTGATAATGCGCTGAATAATAATCAAGATGTATGGCGTAAGCTAAGACATCTTGGTTTGCTACCCACACCCAAAAGTGATCTTCATGGGATTTCACCTGAGGACCTTAATTCCTACTTTGCAAGCGTCTCAACCTCGGCACTTGAGAATATAGAAGATGTTACTCCGCTAGTTGATAATGCCTCTGAAAATGGTTTCAGATTTATAGATGTGACCCTCAATGATGTGATATTGGCTGTGGCGCATTTCTCTTCTCAAGCAACTGGCGATGATGGCATACCTCAAAAGATTATTGCTAAATCATTAGCTACCATTGGACCTATATTAGTTCAGTTTTTTAATGCATCTTTAAAAAATGGAATTTTCCCCAGTTTATGGAAACGGTCGATATTAATTGCTATTAAAAAGGTTGCACTACCGTCTTCTCCCTCTGATTTTAGGCCAGTAGCCTTATTATGTTTTCTATCTAAGGTTCTTGAAAAGCTTGCCCACGATCAAATCACATCATTTTTAAGAAATAGTAAACTACTCGACTCTTTACAGACAAGCTACAGACAATTTAGCAACACAGAGACTGCCATAATTAAACTCACTGATGATATCACGCGTGGAATGGCGAGAAAACTTGTCACGCTTTTGCTTCATTTCGACTTTAGCAAGGCTTTCGACTCGGTCTCACCATCCAAACTTCTGATGAAGTTAAGGGTGTAACGTGGTTACAAACGCTAAAAATACGTTAATTTTAATTTTAATAAAATATTTAAATTTTGTGAAAAGCCGCATGATTTTTAAATATAAGTTATAGTTTCATTAAAAATATAGGTGACATTAGCGACGTACGCACACACAGGTATTAAATAAGAGCCGAAAAGAACTAGATAAGAAGAGGAGAAGGGAGAGAAGCCGATCGACAACGCGGGTTTAAGTGACCAGCGAGGACGATATTCGGCGACTGACCCTTCTAAAAATAGGTCACGTTTTTGATAACACATGAAAACGCATGTCGCCGGCCATTAATTAACAGTTTATTTTTATCATACGTTTAAGTAGTTTTGATTAAGTTTTGAAGTTGTTTGTCGTGATTAAGAATTTTCGTATATTATAGTGATTGGTGATTATAGTGAAAACTCGTGATTATTAGAAAACATAAACGAGGGACAAGACAATTTTAGATTCTGTTCCCACGTGTTTTCTTATATAATTTTAAATATGATTATCATCGCGACAGTTTTCATTAATTTTGCATTTTTGAATTGAATAAGTGAACATCTGATTTTGATTAGTGAAGTTGGATATCCTAGGAATAGGAATAGGAAGATAAGTATCTTTGGAATCCAATTTCAAAAGGAAAGAAATTAAGTGATTAGGAAATATAAGGAGAATTTTGAGCAGTACCTAATATCATCGAAAATGGCAGCCACTGATAATATCTTTAGCACCTTGATTTTTGTCGACAAAAGGTAAGCCCGAAACTCCTCGTGTGTTTAATAATGTGTGTGTGTCGCGATCGTTAAAAGTTATTAGAACTTTTAATAGAGACAGTGAATTTTGATAATAAAAGAAAGTGAATTTATGATTATGATAAATACAGTGATTATTGAATTTTAGAGACAGTGAAATTTATTGTATTAGGAAATAAGTAATTTTTAAAATATATAATTATTTGAATAAAAGTATGATTTTGATTTTAGTGTTAAGTTAAATAAAATGTGTTTCATTTCCCTTTGTATTTAAATCATAAATATCTCTATCTCTTTTTCTCTATAATATTCCCCGACCCCAATTTTAAAGTATATTACTCTCTTTCTCTTTTCAGCTTATATGATACAGATTGGTAAGTCCCGCGAACACGTGAAATTATAAATTGATAAAAATTCGACAATTACAATAATGTGACTATTTCCGCAAAGCCGGAAATAGCCACATTACAAATGGCGCCCAACTTTTTCGGTAATTATTATGGAAAAGAATGAGATATTATGATTTTTATGCATGGGAATTATAAAAATTTGGAATTTTATTTTTTTTAAATAAAATAAAATTATTAATTAAATAAAAAAATTTTGGAATTAAAAATCGTAAACGAGAGTGCTGTATGAAATTGTGTGAATGTGTATATATAGGTATAATTTAATATACATTGTATTACCGCCCCCACATATTTTACGCGCACACTATTATATTGAACAGATCGCGTTGCCGTGTAAATAATCGCGGCAGAGCGCTATCAAGAATATACTTGTTTTGGTATAATTTCGTAGAGTTTTTTTTTCTAATTAAATAATTTCATTTAATATTTTTCGAATTGTAAAAATCTAAATTCTTTATAAATTTTATTTAAAAATAAGTATTATAGTAGTTTAAATTCTTGTTCTAATAAAATCAGTTGAATAAGTAAAAATATTTTTTTTTAGTATTGAGAAGTTAAATCTATTTTTTTTTAATTTAAAATTTTAATTTTTATTAAAAAATTTACACATTTTTTTCTCGAGAAAATTAAAATTTATCGTTAAGAAATAGCAGAATACTCATAATTTAAATTAAAAATAAGTTAGTAATAAGTGATTATTTTTCATATATTATTTAAAATTTTTTTTTAGATAATTTTTATATATTTAATTATTTATATATTACAAATTTTATTATCATTTCTCATTTTCTAAACTGTGAAGAACGAAGTTTTGCGAGTTGTAAAACTTTGTTATTTCCCTATTTTTACGACATAGCAACATTGAATATCACGACTTGCCCAAAAATAAACTTTTTTTTTATAATTAGGGAAATTTTGCTCTGCAAAATTCTTTTTGGGGGAGGTGGTAATTAATAGCTATTGCAAAATAAGGGTATAATATCAGGGAGAAAATGAAGGTAAATAAATAGGTAATATAAATTGAAAATGAATGTTAAAATTTTTTTTAATGAGTAATTCTGGGTTTTATCATTTGAAATATTTATAGTAAAAAAATTATTAAGTATAAAAATTTTTTTTTGAGTAATTCTGAGGTACATCAATTTAAAAAAATTAAATTTTATTAAAATTTTACAAAGTATAATTAATTTATAGGTACATCAAATATAATTTTTTTTTTAGTTCAAAATTTTTTTATTATTAAGATGTCACAAGGTTATTATTTTTTTTGTGTTGGAAAAATAAAATTTTTTTTTAATTAAGGATGTTACCGAGATACCAAAAATAAAAATTTGCAATTTTAGTATAGAGAATAAAAATTTTTTTTTTGGAGTTATGTATTGGAAGAGATAGCGCATAGACAATTTTTTTTTTGATTAAGACAAAGTGCATGAATAAGTTTTGATAGAAAATAAAGCTAGTTGAAAATATATTTCTTGTTAGATATAATTAAATAAAGATTCAAAAATTAAAAATTTATTTTAATTATATTATGTTTATTAATCTACCATAAAATATAATAACGTAAAATATTTTTTTTTGCTTTTCCCAAAAAAAAATTAAGTAGAGACTTTATTTTGATTATTCTTATTTTCACGACATAGAAGTATAGCGACTATTACCTAAAATTACACTTTTTTTTATAATTGGTTTGATAATTTCGTCTAAAAACAAAATTCCTTTTTGGGGTAGGTAGCGAAATTCTATGGGAAATTTTATAAGTTTATCGTAAAATAAAGTTAGTTATTTACTTTTACGGGTTAAATTATTAGAAATTGGATAAAAGAAGGTTGTTTTTTTTTAATTTGAGTTAGTGTTAAAAATTTTTTTTTGATAAAGTCAACAATTATGATTGAAAAGAAAAATTAAAAATCGTTTTTTTTATAACCCTTAGAGATGATTATTTTTGAATGAGAATAGATAACGGCAATAAAGATATTTGTGAATTGAATTTTGTAATTGATAATGCTAGATTTATCATTAAAATATTTGAACATGGAATAGTTAGATTTTTTTTAAGCGACAAAGAATTATTTTGAATAGGATTAAATAGTAAGTTGATATTTATGTATTAAAAAAATGTTGTGGTCCCGAGAAGATTTTGATGCCCTCGGGCTTTCGATAAGAAACTTGTATATTCCGGAACTTATTTGTGAACTTGGAATTTATGGCTTAAATAGAAAAGGCTCTTATGAAGAACTTGTTCATCGGTTGTTCAGATTCAAAGTTTTAACATTGGATCCATTGATCCGTATTCCTTGGAATAACGAAACTGATTTAGATTCATTTGGCCCTCGTTATTCACGGAAACACGTTTTAGAACATTTTTTTCGTACGTTACCGCTAATGATTCTTAAAAAGTTTGATTATGATAGAGAAAATTTTACTTGTAATAATGATAGTTCGAATATCCGTCATACAGTTGATAACGTTGCGTTGCCCAAACATGTACCAGCGAACGCAAATAAGATGGAGCATAGCCAAATGAATAATTATAACTCGCTCATAGTGCCTGAAAACTTGCATAAGAATTTATGCGAAGTTCAGTCCGAAGCAGATATGTATTATCAACCTTATGCCCCTTCTTGTACCAAATTTGTATCGCCAGTTAATAAAATAGCAACTGGGAGTGCATCAAACCTCAACAAAGTTTTTGCAAACTCTTCACGACGAAATCAAATATCTGTAGGACAAGTCGAACAAATTAATCAAAAATATGTTGAAAAAGTAATAACTGTACCAGAAAATTATAATAAGGAAAATTTAAGGCAAGAAAATTTTGAGCAAATTGGATATGAAACAGGAGTTATGGAAAAAGAACATTTTGACTTACTAAAATATGAATTTGTAATAGAAAGATTGGAAGAATGTAAAATTGAAAAGAGAACATCTGAGCAAGAAAAATTAGGACAACGACATGAAAGGATTAGTTTAGAAAAATATGAACCAGAGCATACTGAAAAAGTTAAGATCGAACCAAATTATTTAGAAATAGAATATAACGAGCCAAGATATGTAAAGTTATTAAGTATTAAAGAAAAATATATTGCCCAAGAAAAATTTTTACGTGAAAATTTTAAATCTAAGATAAAATTAAAAGTTGGAAAAAGTGCAAAAAGACAGGAAAATTGAAATGGATGTGGAAATATCGACTCTTTTATGTTAGGTTGAAAAGAAAAAGGCATAAAATTTTTAAGTTAATAGTTTATGATGGCATAAGTTCTAATTTAAATAGTTTCAAAGTTAAGATTTGTCGACATAAAAGAGTACGAAAATGGGTAAAATGGAGCATAAGGAAGAGAAAAGAGAAGTTTATTTATAGCTTATATAGAAATTAATAAGTTTATGAAAAAGTAGCTTTAATTATTCTTGTTTATTCTGTATAAATTAAGAGATAGATTTACCATATATTAGTTAGTTATTAGCTTTTTGATAATTTTTATTTGAAATTGTTCTATTATTAAAAGATACTGAAATAGTTTTTTTTTGTGTGTATTAGTTCAGTATAAAGATGGAATACTTAGGTATCACGACGATGTAGAATTTGGGGGGGAAGGGAATTCCTTACGACAAATAATCCTTATTAAATTTCTTTTATCAGATTTAGTTAGTTAAATTATGTCTAAGATAATTTCTTAATCCCCTATTCAAAAGCATCAGTAGAATCTTAGTTAAAAATTGTTTTTGTAATTTAAAAATGAAAAAGTTATGATAAATTAGATTTTTTTGTTTGATCATGAAATAGATTTATAAAAATATAAAAAAAAAGAAGCTAAAACAAGAACGACGAAGTCAAATTTAAGGCGGGGGATAGTGTGTGGTTAAGTTCTCTAGAAGTTCTAGACTTGTGAACCCCAAATTGCTACTTCCCAAAAATCTTATTTGTACTTTAAGTTCTTTAATTAGTAGATATTTAGTACAGTTCTGATATAAGAAAAAGAATTATTATTAAATTGATTTTTGGAAATTTGAATGATAGTGAAAGTTATTGATGAAAAAGTAATAGAAATTAATTTTATATGTTGAAAAAGTATTTAGAAATTGAAAATGTAAAATGTAGTTGGTTTTATGGCAAAAAGATTTAGATAAAGATTTTAAAATTAAAAATTTAGTGTAACAAAAAGATTTCGAGAAGTACGATAGGTATAGTTTTAATTTAATTTTTTTTTCGTTTGGAAATAGAAAATTTTAGGATATTTTTTTTCATATTTTAATTTTGTTACATTAAAAAATTATTAAGTTTCATTTAATTTTATTTCTAAATATTTTTCAAAAGAATTTAAATTTAGTATTTTTTTTCTGCTTTTTAACTTCAAATATCTTTTTTGTTTTATTTAGCCCCCTAATTTTTATTGTAAATAAATTGTAATAGAATAAGCTATATTAGGGCCAGGTATGTTTCGGGTAGCGACAATTGTAACTCGAAAGTACGAATGAGCAAAATGAGCAAAGAGGAGTTTGAGGGCTTTTGTACCTAAAGCCCCATTTGAAGGAGGGCTATTGTAACGTGGTTACAAACGCTAAAAATACGTTAATTTTAATTTTAATAAAATATTTAAATTTTGTGAAAAGCCGCATGATTTTTAAATATAAGTTATAGTTTCATTAAGAATATAGGTTTCATTAAGAATACATTAGCGACCCACGCACACACAGGTATTAAATAAGAGCCGAGAAGAACTAGATAAGAAGAGGAGAAGGGAGAGAAGCCGATCGACAATGCGGGTTTAAGTGACCAGCGAGGACGATATTCGGCGAGTGACCCTTCTGAAAATAGGTCACGTTTTTGATAACACACGAAAACGCATGTCGCCGGCCATTAATTAACAGTTTATTTTTATCATACGTTTAAGTAGTTTTGATTAAGTTTTGAAGTTGTTTGTCGTGATTAAGAATTTTCGTATATTATAGTGATTGGTGATTATAGTGAAAACTCGTGATTATTAGAAAACATAAACGAGGAACAAGACAATTTTAGATTCTGTTCCCACGTGTTTTCTTATATAATTTTAAATATGATTATCATCGCGACAGTTTTCATTAATTTTGCATTTTTGAATTGAATAAGTGAACATCTGATTTTGATTAGTGAAGTTGGATATCCTAGGAAAGATAAGTATCTTTGGAATCCAATTTCAAAAGGAAAGAAATTAAGTGATTAGGAAATATAAGGAGAATTTTGAGCAGTACCTAATATCATCGAAAATGGCAGCCAATGATAATATCTTTAGCACCTTGATTTTTGACGACAAAAGGTAAGCCCGAAACTCCTCGTGTGTTTAATAATGTGTGTGTGTCGCGATCGTTAAAAGTTATTAGAACTTTTAATAGAGACAGTGAATTTTGATAATAAAAGAAAGTGAATTTATGTTTATGATAAAGACAGTGATTATTAAATTTTAGAGACAGTGAAATTTATTGTATTAGGAAATAAGTAATTTTTAAAATATATAATTATTTGAATAAAAGTATGATTTTGATTTTAGTGTTAAGTTAAATAAAATGTGTTTCATTTCCCTTTGTATTTAAATCATAAATATCTCTATCTCTTTTTCTCTATAATATTCCCCCGACCCCGATTTTAAAGTATATTACTCTCTTTCTCTTTTCAGCTTATATGATACAGATTGGTAAGTCCCGCGAACACGTGAAATTATAAATTGATAAAAATTCGACAATTACAATAATGTGACTATTTCCGCAAAGCCGGAAATAGCCACATTACAAGGGACATGGGTTTTTCTAGAATGGCCTTGCTATGGAATAAATCCTATCTACAAGGCAGACAATTCCAGGTGGCCTCTAAAACATCTTGCTCTGAATTGCTTACAACCAACCTTGGGGTCCCTCAGGGATCAGTATTGGGCCCGTTGCTATTTTGCCTGTATATAAGCGACGTCAAATCTTATCTACCTGACGGAGTCTTTTATCTACTCTATGCAGACGACCTTCAAGTCTATGTACAGGTTCCGCCTGAAAAGGTATCATCTGGTATTCAAACATAGTCTCAGGTAGCTGAAAAGGTCTCACGATGCGCCGAAAATATTATGCTCCGCCTCAATCAAAAGAAAACCACAGCTATTTTCTTTGGTACATCTACCTATGTCAATCGCCTTAATCCGCTCAACTTAGAAATAGAGGTCGGCAAAAGCATTAAAATTCCTTTTGTGAAGGAAGTTAAAAGTTTGGGCGTTATAATCGACAGTAAGCTCTCATGGGATTCACAAATAACAGCTGTCTCTAAAAAGATCTACAGGATACTCTACACATTACGATTTATAAGACATTGTACGACAGAGACCTTACGGATTAGACTAGTACAGGCCCTAATTGTACCGCACTTAGACTATTGCAATACATTATATGTTGACGAAAATACTACGCTAAAAGCCCGACTACAAAGACTGAGTAATGCATCACTTAGATACATCTATGGAGTAAGTAGAGACACACATATATCACCATATAGGAAAAAATTAAACTGGCTGTGCACTGACTCACGTAGACTTTACTTTACAGGCATTATAATTTATAGGATACTACGTCTACGTGAACCCTCCTATTTAATTGCCTCTTTTGTTAAACATGTGCCTAGAGAAAATGCCAGGGGTCAACGTCGCACAAAAGAACTTGACCTTCCTGGATCAGAAAATTGTGGATCTCACTCTTTTCAACTCCAAGGTACAAAATTTTGGAACTCCCTACCCTCTGACATCCGATTTAAATCTTCTTTAAATAAAACTGCTGTATATAATTATTTACTTACACTAGATCCTTAATACGATATAACTATAATAAATAAGTAGCTAAGTTACTCTGCTTTCTAGTCTATAATACTTTAATCATTAAAATGACTGTGATAAATTTTTATCAACACCAAATTTAATCTACAATTAATATTATATATATTTATATACATTAAATATTACATTTATTTAATTTAAATTATTTACTTTAGACATTCATAACATTATATTATATATTTTGTAAAGACTGTTATGATCCATGAATGTATATTTACTATTTTGTTCACGCAAATAAAGTTCTATATCTATCTATCTATCTATCTAAATTATTTTAGCTGCTAAATGAAAAAAAAAAATTCTGTTTTTTACCATACAGTCTGTCTTAGCCAAAACAGCAATGACGGGCAGGTGGATCGTCGGTTCGGCCTTAAATGTTCCCTATGTTTTTATAACACCAAGACAGGAAAAATTTTTAGCTCTCTAGGTCTTAAACAGCCTGAGTTATGGCTAATGAAACTCATTGGGTGGCTCGCAACCAGCGTTAATACTTTTTTGGAAAATTCTAAAAAATAATAAATAATAACTTAAAAAAATATTCTGAAAGAATATATGTTGGAAAACCTTCAGTAAATCCATTTCTGCCATTAGTTTTTTGGGAAAACCCTGGAAAACTCCAGAAAATGGGAAAACGTGTTTTTGGAAAAACCGAAATATCTCATTTGCCGCCATTTTTGTTGTTGAAAATTTTCATCGATTTTTGAAAAATCATCATCGATCTTACCAAAAAAATTTTCTATTTCGGCCATGAAGGAACGATTTTAGTCAGTTTTAGATTGTTCTTAATACTTATATATGTAATAAACCATATTGGGTTACATAAAATGCGTTTTTATCTTTCAGAATCGAATAGCCAGGAAAAAAATAGTTGAAAATAAAAAAAAAAATTGCTTTTTTCGATGAAAATTAACCGAGCTATGGCCAAATAAAGATACTGTCAAAATTTACAACATTATAACTTGAGAAATGCATAACTCGCTTATATTTTATCATAAAAAGAAAAGTTTTGGATTATTATCGAATATTTTTTCCCAGGCTATTTTTTTATGCAAGAAAAAAATTAGTTTAGTCAATAAAATTTTTTTTTTTGTCTAAAACTAATGTAACATTCTAAAGACTGTTTTTGATTATTATCATTTTTTAACAAAAAAAAATAAATTTCCGACAATGAAATTAATTTTTTTCTTAGATATTCGAATAGCCAAGGAACATATATTTGATGATAATCCAAAATTTTTCTTTTTACGATAAAGTATATGAGCAATTATTTTAAAAGTGATACTTAATTTGAGCCTGGAATCGTAACTTATTTTTTGAGGGCACATCGATATAAACCATGTTTTCAGATAGTTTGAACCTTCAGAAAACCGAAAAAAATCGTGAACAAGAAATCGGCGATAGGTGCCAAAAAGATTTTTTCACTTTTATGTCAAAAACCGTGTTTTTTGTATCTGAGCTACCCTAAATTTTTAAAATAACTTTTTTGGTAAAAAAACTTTTTTAAAATAGATAAGAAAATCTGATTGCCAGGGAAAAACCACTCCAGAAGAAAAAAAAACTTATCTTTTTACGATGAAATTTAGCCAAGTTATCGTCAATTTAAGATTTTGCTCAAATTCGTCTTAAAAAATATTGAGATTTTATTGAAAAAAGCCTGTTTCTGAACTTTAAACATGCATTACTCGCTTGATTTTCATCGTAAAATAATAATTTTTTTTTTAAAGTCGATTAATTTTTTCCTGGCAATTCATTTCTTTAAGAAAAAAATTATTTTTATTGACAAAATTTTAATTTTTAGATCCAAAACTGTGTTAAGTAAATCTTGCTACTTACAGTTTTCAAAGGCTTTTGACCTAAAAATTGAAATTTCGTCAATAAAAATGATTTTTTTTCTTAAAGAAATGAATTGCCAGGAGAAAATTAATCGATTTTAAAAAAAAAATATTATTTTACGATGAAAATCAAGCGAGTAATGCATGTTTAAAGTTCAGAAACAGGCTTTTTTCAATAAAATCTCAAATTTTTTAAGACGAATTTGAGCGAAATCTTAAATTGACGATAACTTGGCTAAATTTCATCGTAAAAATAGACCTTCACCGAGGCCGAGGTGAGGCAAGGTTTGATATAAATGACCGAGACCGAGGCGAGGCGAAAGATGGATCTCGCCTCGCCTCGGACTCGGCCGAGGTCGAAAAATCATTACCTCGGTCTCGCCTCGGCCTCGCCTCGGTTTCGCCTCGGCCTCGCCTCGGTCTCGGCCGAGATCCTCGCCCGAGGTTTGATAAGACAAAAAACAATTAAAATTCGTTAGTTAAAGCATCATCTTTCGATGATCGTCTCTTAGGCTGATCAATCAAAAAAGCATTTGAAAAGAAGCGTTCTACGGGAACTGACGTGGCCATGATCGACAGCTTATCTATGGCTATTTTTGATAAAATTGGGTAAAAATCCTTGTGCTCTCTCCATCAATCTAATATATTTGAATATTCGGGAGCACATGGTGCATCTAAATAGTTGTTTAACTCTTCTTCCCAGTTTTGTTCCTCATCTTCATCAAAAATAACTGAAGAATCCAGCATTTTATTATTATTAACTTCCTTTTTTGGGGGTTCATTTTTCACATCTTTGCATTGCTTAAACGTATCATAATATTTTGTGTATATTTTTTTAAAACATTTGAAACATTTTTTCTCTAATTCTTGTCCCCAAGAAGTTTTTGCAATTTTTTTTTTTTTTAGGTCTTGGATCTAAAATAAGGGAAGCACTGTAGAACCAATTACATTGTCTATAGTACTTTAAAAGTTTAGTTTGACCTTTCTGAGAAGCTTCTATTAAAATTCTATCTAATCACGATCGATCATTTTTTTTGTTTAAATCAGACGTAATCTTTTCGACTTTATCAAGTAAAATTTTGAATGCTAAAACTGCAGTTGGAAGCGTAGGGTACTTTTAAGCTGATAAAAGATCTGTTACTTGTTTAAAAATTTGTAAATATGATATGATGACATCTTTTACTAATACTTCTTACTCGCGTTAATAAACTGGTTACTTCATTATCAATAATGTTTGCATTATCACAGGCGAAATATTTTAAATTTGTTGCGAAGCAGAACGAGGCGAGGCGAGTCGAGGCGAGTCCGAGGTTTACAAAAAAACAGTCTCGGCCTCGCCTCGGTATAACGAGAATTTCAATTTTCCGATCTCGCCTCGATCTCGCCTCGGGCTCGCCTCGCCTCGCCTTGCTCAAAGCGAGGCCACCTCGTTACCTCGGTGAAGGTCTACGTAAAAAGATAAGTTTTTTTTTTTCTGGAGTGGTTTTTCCCTGGCAATCAGATTTTCTAATCTATATTAAAAAAGTTTTTTTACCTAAAAAGTTATTTTAAAAATTTAGGGTAGCTCAGATACTAAAAACACGATTTTTGACATAAAAGTGAAAAAATCTTTTTGGCACCTATCGCCGATTTCTTGTTCACGATTTTTTTCGGTTTTCTGAAGGTTCGAACTATGTAAAAACACGGGTCATATCGATGTGCCATCAAAAAAAAAATTTATGATTCCAGGCTCAAATTAAGTATCACTTTTAGAATAATTGCTCATATAAGCGAGTTATGCATTTTTCAAGTTATAATGTCGTTAAGAACCCTAAAATTGTAATTGTTGTGAACATGGTAATTTGTCACAGTATCTTTATTTGACCATAGATCGATTAATTTTCATCGAAAAAAGCAATTTCTTTTTTTATTTCAACTATTTTTCCCCTAGCTATTCGATTCTGAAAGAAAAAAATGCGTTTTATGTAACCCCTTATGGTTTATTACATATGTAAGTATTAAGAACAATCTAGAAACAATCTAAAACTGACTAAAATCGCTCCTTAATGGCTGAAATAGAAAATGTTTCATGGTAAGAACGATGGGATTTCGGTAGAAGAAAATTTAAAAAAAAAATTTTCAAAAAAAAGTGGTGGCAAAAAAGAGATATTTCGGTTTTCCAAAACACGTTTTCCCATTTTTCGGAGTTTTCCGGGGTTTTCCCGAAAAACTAATGGCAGAAATGGATTTACTGAAGGTTTTCCAACATAATATTCTTTCAAAATATTTTTTTAAGCTATTATTTATTATTTTTTAGGATTTTCCAAAAAATGTATTAACGCTGGTTGAGAGCCAACCAATGAGTTTGATTAGCCATAACTCGGGCTGTTTAAGACCTAGAGGGCTAAAAATTTCAAGATTTTCTTGTCTTGGTGTTATAAAAACTTTAAAAATTTGAGGCCGATCCGACGACCCACCTGCCCACCATTGCTCTTTTGGCTAAGACAGACTGTATCGTAAAAAACAGAAATTTTTTTTTTTTTCAATTAGCAGCTAAATAAATTAAAAATACCCTGCCAACTAGCTGGCACTGAGGTTCCTCAAACAATGGGCTGTAATCTTAATTTACAACAAATATTATTGATTACAACCATGCAATTATACATACATTTTTCGTTTTTAGTAGCTGGTAAAGTAGATTTTTAAGATCATTTAGTTATTAAAGTGAAAATTCTAGCGTCCATGGATTGGTCGCGCCGGCGTTAATGGATTTTAAATCATTTTTGCATAATTAAAAAGAGACAAATATAAAAAAAGCTAATTTTATTTTTTTTTATAAAATTTTATTTTATTAGAATATATAATTAATCCCTTAATAATTAAAATATTGGGTAACATGATTTTTTTGTTTTGTCAAAGAAATGGTTGGTAACGATGCGAAAATTACAAATATTCGCTCAATTATTATAAAAAGATAGGAGTTTTTACCAGAATTTATAATAATTTCTTATAATTTATTTTCTCAGTGTACTTCTTGCATTTGACCAATCTTCCGCAACAATGATAATAATAATAATAATAATAATAATATTTTGTAATAAAAAAAATAACCACATTAATTGCTTCAAGATTTTAACATTATTTATATTATTTCTATTAATCACAAAATAATAAATTATTTAATTCTATAAATTGTTTGATTCTTTAAAAAATGCCAATATAACTTTTAAATCTTAATTTTAAAATGCAAACATAAGCATTTAATATTTTTAGGATGTTTATTATTGTTTATAATTTCATTAAGCTGCATACATAAATAAACATAGCAACGAGCAAAATAATCCAAGGAAGTCAAAAAGAGGCAAGATTTCCATCACTCTTTCTTGTGTGTTATAATTTATATCAAAATAAAAAAAAAATTGTGATCGGATACAAAAAATTACTATAAACTAAATTTCTAAAACTTGTACTCTCATTAAAGTAAATTAGATATGCCCAAAACGAAAAATAAATTTGGTGTTTTATGTATTTTTTTGTGACGAAGATTTTGGAGAAAAAAATTTTCAAAAAATTAATTATCAAATTCAAGATATCGAGTAAAAATCATAATTTCAAATATAAATGTAAATATTATTTATTTGTTCAGAACAAAATATGATACATAATTATAACAGTATATTTATAAAATTTATAAAAATAGAAATGTAACTATACAATAGTTTATAAATAACATAGTATAACATAGTTATAACAAATAAAGTGAAACAATTTTAGTAATATCATGGCAACAGTGAGTAAAACAGAAAATAGTAACAGAAAAAATAAGGAAATATTAGATTTCTAATAACACTAATGCATTCAGTCCTGATAAAACATTATTAAAAGACTCAGTGTTTGTATGTATGACTAGAACTTTTTAAGTACTTTAATAAACCTGCCTTAAAAGAATTAGGTGAAGAGAGGAATCGTATTGATGAAGGGAGAGAATCCCAGCTTTTTGTGCCTTGCACTTGGAATGAGCAGTCACCATTCCATTTTTCAGGTTCAGGGGTATCTAATTCACGTGTTATTAACTCACCTCTGGCTGTCTCTTTAGGAACGTACTTTTTGAAAATGTGAGTTAAGTATTCAGGCTGACGCAAACGAAGGATTTTATATATAATGATGGATGTGAAATATAACCTACGATTATTTGTGGTTAACCACCCTAGTTTGTCTCTATAGGGAGTAATATGTGTGTCCCTGCCGATTCCATAGATGTATCTTAAGCATGTATTACTCAATCTTTGTATTCTGTCTTTCAGGTTTGTTAAGCAGTCTAGGTATACAACAGAGCAATAATCTAAGTAGGGAACTACTAATGCTTGTATAAGCTTAATTCGAAGATCTTCGTTTGTGCACTGTCTAATGAAGCGCAGTGTATAAAGTACTCTGTTAACTTTTTTGTTCACAAGTGAGATGTGCGATTCCCAAGTCATCTTTTTGTCTAGAATAACTCCCAGACTTGTAACTTCACTAGTGAAGGGTACAGTGACTCCCTCGATTACAACCACACCAGGTAAATTTAATTTGTCTAGTTGGTCAACGAAATGGCTAGTGCCAAAATATATAGCTTTGGTCTTGTCCGGGTTAAGTCGCAGGGAAACATTTTTAGCCCAAATGCTGATGTTATTGGCTGCTGATGAAGCTTCCCTAATGCCTCATTTATTTTCTCAGGGCATACTTGCACATAAATTTGCAAGTCATCCGCATATAAAAGATGATAGATATCTGGGTCCAGATGTTGCTTCACATCATTATTATAGAGGCAGAACAAGAGGGGACCCAATACTGATCCCTGTGGGACACCAAGATTAACTCCAAGGGAGTTTGAGGAGGATGTTTTTGTAGTAACTTGTAACTGTCTACCTTGGAGGTAGGATTTGATCCACAGCAAGGCGTTCTTTGAAGGAGCTATGGAATCGAACGCCTTGCTGAAGTCAAACTGCAGTAGTACCGTTACTAATCTGTTACTTTTAACAAACCTAATGTCCTCTGTTAATTTTAGTAAGGCTGTTTCTGTACTACTGTAGGTTCTAAAACCAGTCTGTACTGGGTCAATCAACTTGTTCTGTCTAATATAGTTGGTTATCTGTACATGTGCTAGCTTTTCAAGTACTTTTGCTAAGAAACAAAGGAGAGCAACAGGACAGAAATCTGATGGTGTAGATGGGACCGAAGTCTTTTTAATAGCTGTTAACAGCGATTTTTTCCAAGCTGTAGGAAAAGCCCCTTCTATTAGAGATGTATTAAAGAGTTTGACTAAAAGTGGGCCAATAACAGGAAGTGACTTTGCAACTATCTAAGTAATTTCATGGAAATGAATGAGGTATTACATCCAAATTAAAAAAGAAAAAGGGGGATTTGAAATTTTTTTAATAAACAAATTTTTGGAAAAAAATTAGGTCTTAATTCGATAATGGTTTTGAATTATCACTGGTTACAATATTTTAAAATATTAGTACTTTCATAGAATTAAATGAGCTATTACACCAAAAAAATAAATAAATATTGCAATTTTTTTTATTTTTCTTTTTTTTTAATTTTGAGAAAAAAATTTTGAAAAAATTTAGTATCAGTTCTAAAAAATTACTGTAAACGAGGTTCTTAAAACTAGGACTTCCATGGAAAAAAATTAGGTACTACGTCCAAAAAGAAAAAAAAGTTTCGTATTTTTTGTTTTTTTTGTGAAAAAAATTTTAGGAAAAAAATTTTAAAGAAATTAAGTATCAAATTGGAGATATCAAGTAAAAACCATACTTTCAAGTATAAGTACTTTCATGGAAATGAATGAGGTATTACATCCAAATTAAAAAAAAAAGGGGGGTTTGAGATTTTTTTAATAAAAAAATTTTTGGAAAAAAAATTAGGTCTTAATTCGATAATGGTTTTGAAATATCACTAGTTACAATATTTTCAGATACTAGTACTTTCATAGAATTAAATAAGGTATTACACCAAAAAAAAAAAAAATATTGCAGTTTTTTTTATTTTTCTTTTTTTTTAATCTTGAGAAAAAAATTTGAAAAAACTAAATATCAGATCCAAAAAATTACTATAAACGAGGTTCTTAAAACTAGTACTTCCATGGAAATAAATTAGGTACTACGTCCAAAAAGAAAAAATAAATTTGTATTTTAGAAAAAAAATTTTCAGAAAATTAAGTATCCGATTCGAGATATCATGTAAAAACCATATTTTCAAATATAAGTACTTTCGTGGAAATATATGAGGTGTTACATCCAAATCAAAAAAAAAAAAAAGTACCTCGAGCTTTTTTGTTGAAAAAATTTTTGAAAAAAAAATTAGGTCTTAATTCCATAATATTTGTGAAATATCACGGATTACATATACTTACGTACGTACACACACACACACACATACAGACTTTTTTTAAAAACCGGTTTTTTAGCTTCCTGGTATCCCAAGACGTGCTTATATGCCAAAAAATAGAAAATTAAATTTTGACCTAACACAATGGTTCCTCTTTGAGGAACCAAAAAAAAAAAATTTAACTCGAGTGCCTATCATTTAGTACACACAAAATGGTCATTTTCCATCTAGCAGAATTTTTTTTCATAAGAAATTGCGCTGAAGCCGATTTTTGTCGCTTTTTTTTTACCACACTGTGCAGCGCAGACTCTAGCAAGTCAAATAATGTTAAAGGTGCTTCAAGGTAATGTGCACACAAGCCCCTTAGCAGGAAACGTGTTTCAACTTGCTAGAAAGAAGTCTGCGGACCTCAACTTAGCGGTGCTAAATGTAGGTAACACTAGAACTTTCATAAGACCTGGATACAGACAGACCATCTCGGATATATCCCTTGCAACAGAAGATTTAGCTGCTAGAATTATAGATTTGCAAGTTCTGGAGGACTTCTCAGCTAGTGACCACCAATATATCTATTTTGAGGTGCATTACGAACGTCGACAGATACGAAGAGACGAAGCACGGAAATTTTGTGGATGGAACATCAAGCGGCTAAGCCGCGAAAGATTTGTTCTTAATATTTTTTCTTAAAAGAGGGGAGACTGCTATCCTGGGAAAAGCAATAAGGCCAGGAAATATTGACGACACAGAGATATTAGGCAATGAAATCATGACTTTGTTGGAAAAGGCATGTAACAAAGCCATGCCCAAAAAAAGTCAAATCACACCTGAGAATTTGGTTGGCCTGATGCTTCGAAATGAAAAAGTTGGGTCCGAAATCAGCCAGTATGTGGAGTACATACTCCGCACCAAAAAACCTGAAGTCCAAGGTATAGGCTAATATTGAGACCTACTGCGGTTATCCAGATGACTGCAGGTATTGCACTAATATACAATCATTCCTGCACTTATCTATAATACCGCAATCACTCGAAGATGGTAGAATAATAATTATTTATTTATTTATTTATTTATATATTTATATATTTATTTATTACCTTCTCTTTTGACGATAATAGGAAATGGCTTATATTTCAACTAACAAATATTTTATTGAAGATGACAGCACAAAAAACGGAATTTTAATCAGATGGAACGACGGAGTCCTTAACCAGACTGGCGAGTCATTGGACAAGTCAAAAGATGGAGTTCACGACTAGAACTAAATGGCCTTGTACCTGTCCTGAAGTAATGTGAAAACGGTCCCGGGATAGGCTCGCATTAGGTAGGAAAGGAGTGGAGTTTTAGTGGTTAAAGGCAAACTAAGTCGAGTCCCACATAACTGTAAGTCCGGATGCTGAACATTATGCGTAACGCTTTTCTCCTTCCTACGCAAAGAAGAAAAAAAATTAATATTATTATTTACTTATATTAATACTAGCTCATTGGCCTCGCGATGCTCGGATTAACCAAATAAAAACTCTTGTACATTGTGGTGTTACATGTATATAATGTAAGATATGTAAATAGTGTATGAATGTGTGTGTGCGCACCCCACTTCTTTTTATCTCGTGGATAGTCGTTGCCGGTCAGTACCGCGGCGACTCCCACGGTGTACAGACGCAGGCTTTTAGCCTATCTTTAATAAATAGTTGATATTCGTCTGCAATTAGGCAATTCATTCTTTATTTATTACCATCATCATTATCACCATCCTTATCATCACCCACGTTATCATTTTGGCATCCATTGTGGCTTTAGTAATTAAGAAGAAGGTGAATTTTTTGTGTTTAAAAGAACTGGTGATATTTGAAAATAAAGTGTGCGTTACTTATGCAGTGACTGGGAATTTTCGTATAAAAGAAAGAAAATTTTTTGGTGGTTTATTTTTTGCAGAGCAAGCAAAAAATAATAAAAAGAAAAATAAACATAATTTTCTCAAGTGAAGTGAAAATATAAAGATAATATAATGCACGTGATAAATTTTAAAAAAACCAACATCAAAATGGCGGCTTCTATTCAATCAACGGCTCAACAGGTGCCGGTATAAAAGGAAGATAGAAGATCAACGGTGAAGTTTTTTTAAAATTTTATCAATATTTTTTTTTGCTAACATCATTGTCATATGGCGACAATGTTTTCAAGAAGAAGATAAAATTTAAATTAAATAAAATAAAATTAGATTGGAGTTAAAAAATAATAAAAGAAAATTTAAAAGAAAAATATTTTATTTAATTTCAAGTGGGAGTCAAAAAAAAAAAAAAGTGGGGTGCACATAAAAAAAAAAAATTTTTTTTTTTAAATAAATCATTAAGAAAAAAGAAAAAAGAAAAAGCGAGGAAGAAGGAGAAAGAAAATTCTTGGCGCGCAAAAATATTTTTTAAAGTATCGAGTCAGCAAGTTCATCACCGGAAGAGGGCGTATATCGTCGTTTGAAATTTTACTGTTATTGGTCTCCGGTTCGTAACAACCTGGAATCGTCTGGTGTCGTCCATTTTGAATTCTTTTGGAGCGCGTTGCCAAGCAGAAGGATTTATGAAAGATAAGTTTAAAAAAAACGTTTGCATTTCTCTTCTTCCCCTTTATTTTTTTTTGTTGAAAAGGAAATAAGTAAATTTTTAAGTGAGAAAAGAGGGTGATGTACATATCTCTCTCTCTCTCTCTCTCTCTCTTTTTCATTATTGTCGTTTAATTGTATAATGGTGTAAATTTTTAAACTAAAATATGTTTTTTGTGTAGAAGTTAAATTATTATTTTTCAAAAATTTTTTTTTTTGTTGGTTGATTAATTAAAAAAAAAAAAGATTAAAAATATATAATTATAAAATTTGTAATTTTTCAATTTAAGTGGCGGCGGTGCGCTTTATGTGTAAGTAAAAAGAAAAATAACTTGTGTTGCATAAGTATTTTTTTTCTCAAATTAAATAATTTTAGATAATTGAATAATAAAATTTTGGTAGTTTATTTAAAAAAAAAAAAAATTTTATTTGTCCTTTTTAATTTAAGATTATAAAGTAATTAATTGAAAATTTTGTATTATAAAAAAAAAGAGAAACTTTATTATTTTTTCTATTCAAGATTTTAAATTATTAATTAATAAATTTAAATTTTGTATAATAATAGAACCTGTTCACTTTATTTTTTTTTTTTAATTATAAATAGATTAAATATTTTTTTTTCTCTTATTATTAAAAAAAAGGAAAATTTTTATTTTTGTTTGACTTTTAAAAATAAACAATATTTTTATCAATCATTCAATTTAAATTTGGTACTAATTATATTGGAAGTTCCTAAGGTATTGGCGTTGTGGTCTGCTGGTTTCTGTCTCTGGGATACACTGCTGCGTGGCTGATTACTGGAATCCTTTTTGGACTTGGATGATCAATGTCTGGCTGTTCTGAAGAGTGGCATTGGCTGATCGGAATTTCTACCACGTCACGTGTTTAATGAAGTATTTATTAAAAAAAAATTAATGTCAAAATTAAAATTTTTTATATTATTACAAATTTTATAAATCAATTTAAATTTAAGATTAGAATCCAGTTAGATATTCAATGCTATTTTGATATTCAATAGAATTTTTAGTTATTATTTAAGATATGTTAATCTTTTTTGGGGTTGATAACTAATTATTTCAAACAGAGCTTTTTTATGGGATTGTATTGTAATGGTAATTGTTAATCATTTAATATTACTTAATTTTTTTTTTCTAATTCTTAAATTTCTTTTTTTAATTTTTTAATATTTTTGTGTTGTAATTATTATTATTATTGTAGAATCCTTTAGGCTTGTTCTAGTTTCCAATTGGTAAATCTTTTGAATATCACAAGTAGCATTTTATTGTTTCATTTTTTCTTTATCATATTGATTTAAATTTAAATAAGAGCCACGATGTCTAACCTATTTCTGGAACAGAATTCACTATCAGATAGAATGTTTAAGGCGTTTGATAGGTTTTATTCCGATCCCAATAAATCCATTTCGTCTTGTAAGGTTAGAATGGAATCATAGAATAAGAATTTTATAAAATTTGAAAAAAATCATAACGCAATGATCTCTCATCCTGAATACCCTTCAGTAGCTAATCACATCTACTTTACAGAAATGGTTTTTGATAGGGTAAAGGAAAATTATTTGGTAAATTTAGCTAAGTTTCAAAATTTTTTGGATACAAACCCCTCAGACATCCCTACTGTACAAACCCAGCCTCCAAGGCAAATCATAACTTTGGATAACGATAGGCTGCCTCCTCTTTCAATCCCTGATTTCGATGGGGATTATAAACATTGAGAGTCGTTTCGCGATATTTTTACTTCTACAGTAATAAATAGACAAAACACTTCCAGTGTAGTTAAGCTTAGGCATCTGAAATCGCATGTCAAAGGGGATGCACTGAACTTAATCCAACCCTTTGACATAACTGAAGCAAACTTTGAATTAGCTTGGAATAAATTAAAAGAAAAATATGAAATAAAGAAACGATTAGTTAATGCTCATTCGGTTTCAAAAATACAAAAAAGCTCTGCTTCGGAACTTAAAAGATTAGTAAGTAGCATCAATACCCCTTTATCAGCATTGAAAGGGTTAGGCAGACCTACTCAACATTGGGATGACTTAATGGTTTTCCATGTATTGTCTTTATTGGATTTTAAAAGTAGGGAACAATGGGAAACTTTCTTAAGTAATTCATACAATAATAATCAATCAACACATGAAAATAATGATGAAACTATTGCTGTAATTTTTTTATATTTTGATCATATGTAGTTAATTATAATAAATTTAATCATACGTGATTAAAATACAATTTAATTTTATTTAAAATGAATTAGAACAGAATTAATTTTATACTTCTAAAAATAACAAAAAAATTTTATAATACATATTAAGAAAACGTTACATGATTATTTATAAATATTTATAACTAATGAGGTATATTTTATCACATAAATAATTATTGATAATAAATAATAATTGAAAATAAAATATAGTAATATGCAGTTTTTTTAACAAAATTTGCAGTTTTTTTAACAAAATTTGCAGTTTTTTTCATACAGTAGAATGAATATTTGAATATTTTTAATTTTCATATACATCACAAATGATATTGTAGACAATCTGTAAAATGAAATTTTCATAATTTTTTATTGTTCATAAATATGACAGGCGATATCCATTTCACTCTATGGTGAAATTTTTTTAGGTTTTTCATAAATAAAACAGCCAAAATTATAGATTGAAAATTTTTAATTTTTTTCATTATGTAGACAGCCAATATAAATTTTACTATAGATTTTGTTTTTCAAATAATACCCAGGCAACCAACGACGTTTCGGAAACGTCTCAAACCCGTTTCTGAAGAAACGAATTAAACCAATTTGAACCGTTTAAGAAACGTTTCTGGAACCGTTTCAGAAACGTAAAAATGCGCCTTAGAATTTTAAAATCCCAATTTTGGAATTAATTACATCCACCAGGTTCTGAAGGGTGAAATTGGCCATTTTCACCCTTGCCAACCCTTAGACCAACATTTTTCCAAAAGAACTTATTTTTTTATTTTCAAAGGGTCTAGTAGGTTTTTTTGGGCGCTGATCTCAAAAATGATGTTACAAACTACATACGGAAGGTTTTAAAGGGCTATAATAAAATAACGACACGTTCCAGCCTTACACTAGCGTAACCTAAGGAAGTAGGCTATAATCAAAAAAACGACACGTCAAGCCTTACACTAACATAACCTAAGGAAGTAGACTATAATAAAAAACGACACGTCAAGCCTTACAGTAGCGTAACCTAAGGAAATTAAAATGATCTTGCAACTGTATATAAGACCTGGTTAAATATTTATTATGATACAAAATCGACTTGTTCGGTTTTGTATTTGATTTTCATTGAAAATCAAAATAATTAAAAATTATTGATAAATTTTTAATTAAATTATACTTATAATTGTAAGTAAACTAAAAAATTTATATTTAAAATTAAAAACATTAGCAAATAACTTCTAGTATGAAAATTAATATAATGAATATTCGCTATGGAATTAATTCCAAAATTAGGATTTTAAAATTCTACGGCGCATTTTTACGTTTCTGAAACGGTTCCAGAAACGTTTCTTAAACGGATCAAATTGGTTTAATTCGCTTCTTCAGAAACGGGTTGGAGACGTTTCCGAAACGTCGTTGGTTGCCTGGGTAGTACAGCCGATGTTCATTTTACTCTATGGTCAAATTTTTGGAATTTTCCATATATAAAACAACTAACAATATAGATTAAAATTTTTGCTGTTTTTTTATATTTTAGACAATCAATATGAATTTATCTCTGGAGTGAAATATTTATGATTTTTTTTTCTTCATAAATAGGACAGAAAATATCCATTTTACTCTTTAGTGAAATTTTTTGAGTTTTTTCATAAATAAAACAGTCAACAATATAGTTTGAACTTGTTGTAGTTTTTTCATATTCTAAACTGACAATATGAATTTTACTATATAGTTAAATTATTTAAATTTTTGTTTTTTTCTATTTAGGACTGCCGATGTCTATATTATTTTATATTCAAATTTTTGAATCATTTCATATATAAAACAAAAGAGCTTCGGTGCAAATTACTCCTTGGAAAAAATGCTATCAAGTTGACGCTTTTTTTTAAATTTTAGCTCACGGAAGAGTTACAACTGTTTAAAGCTAAGAAGTACAAAATTTAAATACTCAAAAATTGTTCATTTTCATCACTTCATATTCTAAAATGGTTTGTATCAAAATATAAAAACGAAAATGCTTTGTATTTATTAAACGCTTTTCTAAAGCCGCTTTTTTTTGTTTTTTATTTAATGAATTTATTAAAAAGAAATAGCAAAAAAAAGACTTATAGTCCGATTTATTGAATTATTGGGTTTATTCATTGAAATAACAGTATTGAATTTAGTAGAAACTATATTCACTTTAATTTTTTTTCTAAAACTGTCCTATTTTATAGAAAGGTTGTAATTTCAAATATTATTATGCAATGATAGCATTGAAATATATGTATCGAATTTAGCAAAATAAACACCACTTTAAATTTTTTTCGTTGTTTTATAGAAAAGTTGTAATTTTAATGTTTGTAAGAAATGATAGCGTTGAAATATTAGTATTGAATTTAGCAGTATATGCCCCACTTAAATGTTTCCAAATATTGTCCAGTTTTATAGAAATGTAGTAATTTCAATTATTTTTATGCAATGATAGCATTGAATTATTAGTATTGAATTTAGCAAAATATACCCCACTTAAATGTTTTCGAATATTGTCCTGTTTTATAGAAATCATGTTATTTCAAATATTTTTATGCAATGATAGCATTGAAATATATGTAGATAGCGTCAACGACGGGTAGAGCGAAGCTGATCATATTTAAAAAAAAGTTTAAATAATTTTTTAAATTTTGGGTTTTACAAGCTTTGATCAGATTATATCAATGTTTAAAATATCAACGTGTAAATCAGACGTAAACTGATTAATAAATAATTATTATTATAACCCTTTCGATAATCTGTGAGTATCAAAACAAATCAACTTAAAAATTTTAATTCGCTCTAAAACATTTTTTTATAATGCACTTACTGCAAAAATAATGTTTTTGATTTTTTCTGAGTTTTATAATTAAAAAAGGATTTTCGATATACATTCGTAACACCAAGCGCCTCCGTTTATTCCAACAGGCCTTCTGGGCCTAGAAACGCAGGATTTAATGCTATTAAATAGTGTTATTTGGTAAATTTCACTGGAACTCTGTAACCTTGCCAATTAACCAAAATAATTCTGGTTGGCACCAATTTTTCGTGTAAACGTCACTTTTTATGCTCCAAAAACTGCAATTTTTTATTACAAATTCTCATACTGTTAAAGTCCATTAAAACCCACAATGATCAATTTTAACATGGAACATGTTTATAGGGAGGGGGTACTTCAGAACTTGAAAATTAAGGGGGGGGGGGGGGGTCAATTTGGGCCACGTTCTGAAATGCTTATCTAATAGTTTTTTTTTTTTTTTTAGGTTGGGAGTGTAAAAAGTGGGAGTTAAGGAAAGTTATTCCTAGAGATAACTCAGTGTTTTTTTTTTGGTTATGGTGCAAAGTTGCAAAATGTGAATTTCAAATAAACAAATTTGCAAGTGCCTTAAAAAAAATATTATACACCTTGTGTATATCTGAATTCTGAAAAAAAATTTTGATCATTGATTCAACTGTAAAATTATTGCTTTACTCCAAAACAAGATTAATATATCGTGAAAGCTGATACCAAATTATTGAGCCTAAAAAGAATATTAAATTTTTAAAAGGCCTAATTAAAGTTTATGTAGGTTCAATTACGTATATAAATTTTACTAACAATTTTATTACAATAATATGTTTTTTATGTATTATTAGAGGACAAAATTATTTTTAAATATGAATGCAGGTGTAATTGACGAGTTGTTATCATCTAGTAGTGATGAACATTCTAGTGATGATGATTTAGAAGAGTTTGTGATTGTACTGCAAGTATTAAATAATTATCAGACGGATAATGATATAAAGATTCCCCGAGTCCAAAATTATGTAGAAAATGTAGTGTGGAGGTACAATGGGGAACAATTCAGACAGACGTTCAGGTGAATGATACATTAATTTAAAAAAAAATTAATACTGCTTTTTATTATACAAGAAGTAACATATTTCAGGCTTCGACCAGAACGTTTTGAATACTTTATTCGTATTATAGCTCCTTCTTTGCAAAGACAAACTTTTTTTGGAAATTTGTCTGTACCTCCAGTTAAACAGCTGATGATATGCTTGTATTATTTTGCTGTTCTTATTCCTTATAGGTAATGAATCGCTTACTTTTAAGAACTTGTATTTAGTTTACACCTTACTTGTTAAAAAATCGCTTTTTCATTGTAGAGTGATTGCTGATTTGTTTGGAGTTGGAAGATCAACAAGCTGGAGATGCGTTTTTCGTTGTTTAGTTGCGATATACGCCTATAGAAATCACTTTATTCGCTGGCCTACATTAATTGAAGCCCAAAATTCCTTCAATACCATATTCATAAGAAATGGATTTAGAAAAGTTTTAGGTGCTGTTGATGGTACTCATATACCAATTCGTGCACCTTTACTTCATCGTCGAGTATATTTTAACAGAAAAAAGTTTGCCTCAATTAATTTGCAAGTGAGTAATGAATTAAAAACAAAATATATTATTTATGATTATATTATCTTATAATTAATTTTTCTACAGATTGTTTGTAATTATAAACTAGAATTTATACATGTTTTTGCTGGATTCCCTGGATCTGTGCATGACAATAGAGTCTTCAGATACTCTGAATTGCAGCATATGAGCAACAATGAATTTTTCTATGAGGATTCTCATTTATTAGGTGACTCGGCATATACTCTGCAAGATAAAGTCATGATTCCATATAGAAACGATGGTCATTTGAACCCTCAACAAACATATTACAATACTATCTTGTCGAAGACAAGGTAAACAGAGTAATGGCTGAGTGTGCTATCGGTGTTTTGAAAATGCGGTGGAGAAGGCTTTTAGATATGTGTGACATGAGACTTGTGCAACTTATTCCTTTTTATATCGTTACTTGTTGTATACTTCATAACATCTGTGTAAAACGTAATATTAATGAATATGAATGGCCAATATTTCCACCAGATAATAATTTAATGTATCGAGGTCCAATTATTTTTTTTTTTTAATAAATTCTAAATTCTTTTTTTTTTTTTTTTTTTTTTTTTTTTTTTCATAACTAGGACAGCCGAAATTTAAACTTTTTTCCATATTTAGGACTTCCGACATCTAAATTATTTTGATTTTATTTTTATATTATTTTTTATTTTAATATTTCAATGATAACATTGCATAAAAATATTTGAAATCCTAATTTTTATATATAACAGAGCGTTATTCAAAAAAATTTAGAATGAAATACAGTTTCTACTAAAGTCAATAATAATATATCAATACAATCATTGCATAAAAATATTTAAAGATACAATTTTCATATAGAACAGGACACTATTCGAAAAACATTCAGATTGACGTATAGTTTCTGCCAAAGTCAATAAAAATATTTCAATGCTAACATTGCATAAAAATATTCGAAATCCCAATTTTTATTTATAACAGAGCATTATTCAAAAAATTTTAGAATGGAGTACAGTTTCTACTAAAGTCAATAAAGATATTTCAAGGCAATCATTGCATAAAAATATTTGAAATCCCAACTTTTGTATAAAACACAACATTATTCAAAAAAATTTAGAATGGCGTATAGTTTCTGCTAAAGTCAATAAAAATATTTCTATGCTATCATTGCATAAAAACATTTTAAAATACAATGTTTATAGAAAACAGGACACTAATCGAAAAAAATTTAGAATGGCGTATAGTCTTTGCTAAGGTCAATAAAGATATTTCAAGACAATATTTCAATACAATCATTGCATAAAAATATTTGAAATCCCAAATTTTGTATAAAACACAACGCTATTCAAAAAAATTTAGAATGGCGTATAGTTTTTGCTAAGTCAATAAAAATATTGCAATGCAATCATAGAATAAAAAAATTTGAAATTACAACTTTGTTATAAAATAGGACACTATTCGAAAAACATTCAGATTGAGGTACAGTTTCTGCTAAAGTCAATAAAAATATTTCTATGCTAACATTGCATAAAAACATTTTAAATTACAATTTTTATATAAAACAGGACACTTATCGAAAAAAATTTAGAATGGCGTATAGTCTTTGCTAAGGTCAATAAAGATATTTCAATACAATATTTCAATACAATCATTGCATATAAATATTTGAAATCCCAATTTTTATTTATAACAGAGCATTATTCAAAAAAATTTTAGAATGGAGTACAGTTTCTTCTAAAGTCAATAAAGATATTTCAAGGCAATCATTGCATAAAAATATTTGAAATCCCAACTTTTGTATAAAACACAACATTATTCAAAAAAATTTAGAATGGCGTACAGTTTCTGCTAAAGTCAATAAAAATATTTCTAAGCTAACATTGCATAAAAAAATTTTAAATTACAATTTTTATATAAAACAGGACTCTTATCGAAAAAAATTTAGAATGGCGTATAGTCTTTGCTGAGGTCAATAAATATATTTCAAGACAATATTTCAATACAATCATTGCATAAAAATATTTGAAATCCCAAATTTTGTATAAAACACAACACTATTAAAAAAATTTAGAATGGCGTATAGTTTTTGCTAAGTCAATAAAAATATTGCAATGCAATCATAGAATAAAAATATTTGAAATTACAACTTTGTTATAAAATAGGACACTATTCGAAAAACATTCAGATTGAGGTACAGTTTCTGCTAAAGTCAATAAAAATATTTCTATGCTAACATTGCATAAAAACATTTTAAATTACAATTTTTATATAAAACAGGACACTTATCGAAAAAAATTTAGAATGGCGTATAGTCTTTGCTAAGGTCAATAAAGATATTTCAATACAATATTTCAATACAATCATTGCATAAAAATATTTGAAATGCCAATTTTTATTTATAACAGAGCATTATTAAAAAAATTTTAGAATGGAGTACAGTTTCTTCTAAAGTCAATAAAGATATTTCAAGGCAATCATTGCATAAAAATATTTGAAATCCCAACTTTTGTATAAAACACAACATTATTCAAAAAAATTTAGAATGGCGTATAGTTTCTGCTAAAGTCAATAAAAATATTTCTATGCTATCATTGCATAAAAACATTTTAAATTACAATGTTTATAGAAAACAGAACACTAATCGAAAAAAATTTAGAATGGCGTATAGTCTTTGCTAAGGTCAATAAAGATATTTCAAGACAATATTTCAATGCAATCATTGCATAAAAATATTTGAAATCCCAAATTTTGTATAAAACACAACACTATTAAAAAAAATTTATAATGGCGTATAGTTTTTGCTAAGTCAATAAAAATATTGCAATGCAATCATAGAATAAAAATATTTGAAATTACAACTTTGTTATAAAATAGGACACTATTCGAAAAACATTCAGATTAAGGTACAGTTTCTGCTAAAGTCAATAAAAATATTTCTATGCTAACATTGCATAAAAAAATTTTAAATTACAATTTTTACATAAAACAGGACTCTTATCGAAAAAAATTGAGAATGGCGTATAGTCTTTGCTGAGGTCAACAAAGATATTTCAATACAATATTTAAATACAATCATTGCATAAAAATATTTGAAATGCTAATTTTTATTTATAACAGAGCATTATTAAAAAAATTTAGAATGGAGTACAGTTTCTTCTAAAGTCAATAAAGATATTTCAAGGCAATCATTGCATAAAAATATTTGAAATCCCAACTTTTGTATAAAACACAACATTATTCAAAAAAATTTAGAATGGCGTATAGTTTCTACTAAAGTCAATAAAAATATTTCTATGCTATCATTGCATAAAAACATTTTAAATTACAATTTTTATATAAAACAGGACACTTATCGAAAAAAATTTAGAATGGCGTATAGTCTTTGCTAAGGTCAATAAAGATATTTCAATACAATATTTCAATACAATCATTGCATAAAAATATTTGAAATCCCAAATTTTGTATAAAACACAACACTATTAAAAAAAATTTAGAATGGCGTATAGTTTTTGCTATGTCAATAAAAATATTGCAATGCAATCATAGAATAAAAATATTTGAAATTACAACTTTGTTATAAAATAGGACACTATTCGAAAAACATTCAGATTGAGGTACAGTTTCTGCTAAAGTCAATAAAAATATTTCTATGCTAACATTGCATAAAAACATTTTAAATTACAATTTTTATATAAAACAGGACACTTATCGAAAAAAATTTAGAATGGCGTATAGTCTTTGCCAAGGTCAATAAAGATATTTCAATACAATATTTCAATACAATCATTGCATAAAAATATTTGAAATCCCAATTTTTATTTATAACAGAGCATTATTCAAAAAATTTTAGAATGGAGTACAGTTTCTTCTAAAGTCAATAAAGATATTTCAAGGCAATCATTGCATAAAAATATTTGAAATCCCAACTTTTGTATAAAACACAACATTATTCAAAAAAATTTAGAATGGCGTATAGTTTCTGCTAAAGTCAATAAAAATATTTCTATGCTATCATTGCATAAAAACATTTTATATTACAATGTTTATAGAGAACAGAACACTAATCGAAAAAAATTTAGAATGGCGTATAGTCTTTGCTAAGGTCAATAAAGATATTTCAAGACAATATTTCAATACAATCATTGCATAAAAATATTTGAAATCCCAAATTTTGTATAAAACACAACACTATTAAAAAAAATTTATAATGACGTATAGTTTTTGCTAAGTCAATAAAAATATTGCAATGCAATCATAGAATAAAAATATTTGAAATTACAACTTTGTTATAAAATAGGACACTATTCGAAAAACATTCAGATTGAGGTACAGTTTCTGCTAAAGTCAATAAAAATATTTCTATGCTAACATTGCATAAAAACATTTTAAATTACAATTTTTATATAAAACAGGACACTTATCGAAAAAAATTTAGAATGGCGTATAGTCTTTGCTAAGGTCAATAAAGATATTTCAATACAATATTTCAATACAATCATTGCATAAAAATATTTGAAATCCCAATTTTTATTTATAACAGAGCATTATTCAAAAAATTTTAGAATGGAGTACAGTTTCTTCTAAAGTCAATAAAGATATTTCAAGGTAATCATTGCATAAAAATATTTGAAATCCCAACTTTTGTATAAAACACAACATTATTCAAAAAAATTTAGAATGGCGTATAGTTTCTGCTAAAGTCAATAAAAATATTTCTATGCTAACATTGCATAAAAACATTTTAAATTACAATTTTTATATAAAACAGGACACTTATCGAAAAAAATTTAGAATGGCGTATAGTCTTTGCTAAGGTCAATAAAGATATTTCAAGACAATATTTCAAAACAATCATTGCATAAAAATATTTGAAATCCCAATTTTTATTTATAACAGAGCATTATTCAAAAAATTTTAGAATGGAGTACAGTTTCTTCTAAAGTCAATAAAGATATTTCAAGGCAATCATTGCATAAAAATATTTGAAATCCCAACTTTTGTATAAAACACAACATTATTCAAAAAAATTTAGAATGGCGTATAGTTTCTGCTAAAGTCAATAAAAATATTTCTATGCTATCATTGCATAAAAACATTTTAAATTACAATGTTTATAGAAAACAGGACACTAATCGAAAAAAATTTAGAATGGCGTATAGTCTTTGCTAAAGTCAATAAAGATATTTCAAGACAATATTTCAATACAATCATTGCACAAAAATATTTGAAATCCCAAATTTTGTATAAAACACAACATTATTCAAAAAAATTTAGAATGGCGTATAGTTTTTGCTAAGTCAATAAAAATATTGCAATGCAATCATAGAATAAAAATATTTGAAATTACAACTTTGTTATAAAATAGGACACTATTCGAAAAACATTCAGATTGAGGTACAGTTTCTGCTAAAGTCAATAAAAATATTTCTATGCTAACATTGCATAAAAACATTTTAAATTACAATTTTTATATAAAACAGGACACTTATCGAAAAAAATTTAGAATTGCGTATAGTCTTTGCTAAGGTCAATAAAGATATTTCAATACAATATTTCAATACAATCATTGCATAAAAATATTTGAAATCCCAATTTTTATTTATAACAGAGCATTATTCAAAAAATTTTAGAATGGAGTACAGTTTCTTCTAAAGTCAATAAAGATATTTCAAGGCAATCATTGCATAAAAATATTTGAAATCCCAACTTTTGTATAAAACACAACATTATTCAAAAAAATTTAGAATGGCGTATAGTTTCTGCTAAAGTCAATAAAAATATTTCTATGCTATCATTGCATAAAAACATTTTAAATTACAATGTTTATAGAGAACAGAACACTAATCGAAAAAAATTTAGAATGGCGTATAGTCTTTGCTAAGGTCAATAAAGATATTTCAAGACAATATTTCAATACAATCATTGCATAAAAATATTTGAAATCCCAAATTTTGTATAAAACACAACACTATTAAAAAAAATTTATAATGGCGTATAGTTTTTGCTAAGTCAATAAAAATATTGCAATGCAATCATAGAATAAAAATATTTGAAATTACAACTTTGTTATAAAATAGGACACTATTCGAAAAACATTCAGATTGAGGTACAGTTTCTGCTAAAGTCAATAAAAATATTTCTATGCTAACATTGCATAAAAACATTTTAAATTACAATTTTTATATAAAACAGGACACTTATCGAAAAAAATTTAGAATGGCGTATAGTCTTTGCTAAGGTCAATAAAGATATTTCAATACAATATTTCAATACAATCATTGCATAAAAATATTTGAAATCCCAATTTTTATTTATAACAGAGCATTATTCAAAAAATTTTAGAATGGAGTACAGTTTCTTCTAAAGTCAATAAAGATATTTCAAGGTAATCATTGCATAAAAATATTTGAAATCCCAACTTTTGTATAAAACACAACATTATTCAAAAAAATTTAGAATGGCGTATAGTTTCTGCTAAAGTCAATAAAAATATTTCTATGCTAACATTGCATAAAAACATTTTAAATTACAATTTTTATATAAAACAGTACACTTATCGAAAAAAATTTAGAATGGCGTATAGTCTTTGCTAAGGTCAATAAAGATATTTCAAGACAATATTTCAAAACAATCATTGCATAAAAATATTTGAAATCCCAATTTTTATTTATAACAGAGCATTATTCAAAAAATTTTAGAATGGAGTACAGTTTCTTCTAAAGTCAATAAAGATATTTCAAGGCAATCATTGCATAAAAATATTTGAAATCCCAACTTTTGTATAAAACACAACATTATTCAAAAAAATTTAGAATGGCGTATAGTTTCTGCTAAAGTCAATAAAAATATTTCTATGCTATCATTGCATAAAAACATTTTAAATTACAATGTTTATAGAAAACAGGACACTAATCGAAAAAAATTTAGAATGGCGTATAGTCTTTGCTAAAGTCAATAAAGATATTTCAAGACAATATTTCAATACAATCATTGCACAAAAATATTTGAAATCCCAAATTTTGTATAAAACACAACATTATTCAAAAAAATTTAGAATGGCGTATAGTTTTTGCTAAGTCAATAAAAATATTGCAATGCAATCATAGAATAAAAATATTTGAAATTACAACTTTGTTATAAAATAGGACACTATTCGAAAAACATTCAGATTGAGGTACAGTTTCTGCTAAAGTCAATAAAAATATTTCTATGCTAACATTGCATAAAAACATTTTAAATTACAATTTTTATATAAAACAGGACACTTATCGAAAAAAATTTAGAATTGCGTATAGTCTTTGCTAAGGTCAATAAAGATATTTCAATACAATATTTCAATACAATCATTGCATAAAAATATTTGAAATCCCAATTTTTATTTATAACAGAGCATTATTCAAAAAATTTTAGAATGGAGTACAGTTTCTTCTAAAGTCAATAAAGATATTTCAAGGCAATCATTGCATAAAAATATTTGAAATCCCAACTTTTGTATAAAACACAACATTATTCAAAAAAATTTAGAATGGCGTATAGTTTCTGCTAAAGTCAATAAAAATATTTCTATGCTATCATTGCATAAAAACATTTTAAATTACAATGTTTATAGAAAACAGAACACTAATCGAAAAAAATTTAGAATGGCGTATAGTCTTTGCTAAGGTCAATAAAGATATTTCAAGACAATATTTCAATACAATCATTGCATAAAAATATTTGAAATCCCAAATTTTGTATAAAACACAACACTATTAAAAAAAATTTATAATGGCGTATAGTTTTTGCTAAGTCAATAAAAATATTGCAATGCAATCATAGAATAAAAATATTTGAAATTACAACTTTGTTATAAAATAGGACACTATTCGAAAAACATTCAGATTGAGGTACAGTTTCTGCTAAAGTCAATAAAAATATTTCTATGCTAACATTGCATAAAAACATTTTAAATTACAATTTTTATATAAAACAGGACACTTATCGAAAAAAATTTAGAATGGCGTATAGTCTTTGCTAAGGTCAATAAAGATATTTCAATACAATATTTCAATACAATCATTGCATAAAAATATTCGAAATCCCAAATTTTGTATAAAACACAACACTATTCAAAAAAATTTATAATGGCGTATAGTTTTTGCTAAGTCAATAAAAATATTGCAATGCAATCATAGAATAAAAATATTTGAAATTACAACTTTGTTATAAAATAGGACACTATTCGAAAAACATTCAGATTGAGGTACAGTTTCTGCTAAAGTCAATAAAAATATTTCTATGCTAACATTGCATAAAAAAATTTTAAATTACAATTTTTATATAAAACAGGACTCTTATCGAAAAAAATTTAGAATGGCGTATAGTCTTTGCTGAGGTCAATAAATATATTTCAAGACAATATTTCAATACTATCATTGCATAAAAATATTTGAAATCCCAAATTTTGTATAAAACACAACACTATTCAAAAAAATTTAGAATGGCGTATAGTTTTTGCTAAGTCAATAAAAATATTGCAATGCAATCATAGAATAAAAATATTTGAAATTACAACTTTGTTATAAAATAGGACACTATTCGAAAAACATTCAGATTGAGGTACAGTTTCTGCTAAAGTCAATAAAAATATTTCTATGCTAACATTGCATAAATAAATTTTAAATTACAATTTTTATATAAAACAGGACTCTTATCGAAAAAAATTTAGAATGGCGTATAGTCTTTGCTGAGGTCAATAAATATATTTCAAGACAATATTTCAATACAATCATTGCATAAAAATATTTGAAATCCCAAATTTTGTATAAAACACAACACTATTCAAAAAATTTAGAATGGCGTATAGTTTTTGCTAAGTCAATAAAAATATTGCAATGCAATCATAGAATAAAAATATTTGAAATTACAACTTTGTTATTAAATAGGACACTATACGAAAAACATTCAGATTGAGGTACAGTTTCTGCTAAAGTCAATAAAAATATTTCTATGCTAACATTGCATAAAAACATTTTAAATTACAATTTTTATATAAAACAGGACACTTATCGAAAAAAATTTAGAATGGCGTATAGTCTTTGCTAAGGTCAATAAAGATATTTCAATACAATATTTCAATACAATCATTGCATAAAAATATTTGAAATCCCAATTTTTATTTATAACAGAGCATTATTCAAAAAATTTTAGAATGGAGTACAGTTTCTTCTAAAGTCAATAAAGATATTTCAAGGCAATCATTGCATAAAAATATTTGAAATCCCAACTTTTGTATAAAACACAACATTATTCAAAAAAATTTAGAATGGCGTATAGTTTCTGCTAAAGTCAATAAAAATATTTCTATGCTATCATTGCATAAAAACATTTTAAATTACAATGTTTATAGAAAACAGGACACTTATCGAAAAAAATTTAGAATGGCGTATAGTCTTTGCTAAGGTCAATAAAGATATTTCAATACAATATTTCAATACAATCATTGCATAAAAATATTTGAAATCCCAAATTTTGTATAAAACACAACACTATTCAAAAAAATTTATAATGGCGTATAGTTTTTGCTAAGTCAATAAAAATATTGCAATGCAATCATAGAATAAAAATATTTGAAATTACAACTTTGTTATAAAATAGGACACTATTCGAAAAACATTCAGATTGAGGTACAGTTTCTGCTAAAGTCAATAAAAATATTTCTATGCTAACATTGCATAAAAAAATTTTAAATTACAATTTTTATATAAAACAAGACTCTTATCGAAAAAAATTTAGAATGGCGTATAGTCTTTGCTGAGGTCAATAAATATATTTCAAGACAATATTTCAATACTATCATTGCATAAAAATATTTGAAATCCCAATTTTTATTTATAACAGAGCATTATTCAAAAAATTTTAGAATGGAGTACAGTTTCTTCTAAAGTCAATAAAGATATTTCAAGGTAATCATTGCATAAAAATATTTGAAATCCCAACTTTTGTATAAAACACAACATTATTCAAAAAAATTTAGAATGGCGTATAGTTTCTGCTAAAGTCAATAAAAATATTTCTATGCTAACATTGCATAAAAACATTTTAAATTACAATTTTTATATAAAACAGGACACTTATCGAAAAAAATTTAGAATGGCGTATAGTCTTTGCTAAGGTCAATAAAGATATTTCAAGACAATATTTCAAAACAATCATTGCATAAAAATATTTGAAATCCCAATTTTTATTTATAACAGAGCATTATTCAAAAAATTTTAGAATGGAGTACAGTTTCTTCTAAAGTCAATAAAGATATTTCAAGGCAATCATTGCATAAAAATATTTGAAATCCCAACTTTTGTATAAAACACAACATTATTCAAAAAAATTTAGAATGGCGTATAGTTTCTGCTAAAGTCAATAAAAATATTTCTATGCTATCATTGCATAAAAACATTTTAAATTACAATGTTTATAGAAAACAGGACACTAATCGAAAAAAATTTAGAATGGCGTATAGTCTTTGCTAAAGTCAATAAAGATATTTCAAGACAATATTTCAATACAATCATTGCACAAAAATATTTGAAATCCCAAATTTTGTATAAAACACAACATTATTCAAAAAAATTTAGAATGGCGTATAGTTTTTGCTAAGTCAATAAAAATATTGCAATGCAATCATAGAATAAAAATATTTGAAATTACAACTTTGTTATAAAATAGGACACTATTCGAAAAACATTCAGATTGAGGTACAGTTTCTGCTAAAGTCAATAAAAATATTTCTATGCTAACATTGCATAAAAACATTTTAAATTACAATTTTTATATAAAACAGGACACTTATCGAAAAAAATTTAGAATTGCGTATAGTCTTTGCTAAGGTCAATAAAGATATTTCAATACAATATTTCAATACAATCATTGCATAAAAATATTTGAAATCCCAATTTTTATTTATAACAGAGCATTATTCAAAAAATTTTAGAATGGAGTACAGTTTCTTCTAAAGTCAATAAAGATATTTCAAGGCAATCATTGCATAAAAATATTTGAAATCCCAACTTTTGTATAAAACACAACATTATTCAAAAAAATTTAGAATGGCGTATAGTTTCTGCTAAAGTCAATAAAAATATTTCTATGCTATCATTGCATAAAAACATTTTAAATTACAATGTTTATAGAAAACAGAACACTAATCGAAAAAAATTTAGAATGGCGTATAGTCTTTGCTAAGGTCAATAAAGATATTTCAAGACAATATTTCAATACAATCATTGCATAAAAATATTTGAAATCCCAAATTTTGTATAAAACACAACACTATTAAAAAAAATTTATAATGGCGTATAGTTTTTGCTAAGTCAATAAAAATATTGCAATGCAATCATAGAATAAAAATATTTGAAATTACAACTTTGTTATAAAATAGGACACTATTCGAAAAACATTCAGATTGAGGTACAGTTTCTGCTAAAGTCAATAAAAATATTTCTATGCTAACATTGCATAAAAACATTTTAAATTACAATTTTTATATAAAACAGGACACTTATCGAAAAAAATTTAGAATGGCGTATAGTCTTTGCTAAGGTCAATAAAGATATTTCAATACAATATTTCAATACAATCATTGCATAAAAATATTCGAAATCCCAAATTTTGTATAAAACACAACACTATTCAAAAAAATTTATAATGGCGTATAGTTTTTGCTAAGTCAATAAAAATATTGCAATGCAATCATAGAATAAAAATATTTGAAATTACAACTTTGTTATAAAATAGGACACTATTCGAAAAACATTCAGATTGAGGTACAGTTTCTGCTAAAGTCAATAAAAATATTTCTATGCTAACATTGCATAAAAAAATTTTAAATTACAATTTTTATATAAAACAGGACTCTTATCGAAAAAAATTTAGAATGGCGTATAGTCTTTGCTGAGGTCAATAAATATATTTCAAGACAATATTTCAATACTATCATTGCATAAAAATATTTGAAATCCCAAATTTTGTATAAAACACAACACTATTCAAAAAAATTTAGAATGGCGTATAGTTTTTGCTAAGTCAATAAAAATATTGCAATGCAATCATAGAATAAAAATATTTGAAATTACAACTTTGTTATAAAATAGGACACTATTCGAAAAACATTCAGATTGAGGTACAGTTTCTGCTAAAGTCAATAAAAATATTTCTATGCTAACATTGCATAAATAAATTTTAAATTACAATTTTTATATAAAACAGGACTCTTATCGAAAAAAATTTAGAATGGCGTATAGTCTTTGCTGAGGTCAATAAATATATTTCAAGACAATATTTCAATACAATCATTGCATAAAAATATTTGAAATCCCAAATTTTGTATAAAACACAACACTATTCAAAAAATTTAGAATGGCGTATAGTTTTTGCTAAGTCAATAAAAATATTGCAATGCAATCATAGAATAAAAATATTTGAAATTACAACTTTGTTATTAAATAGGACACTATACGAAAAACATTCAGATTGAGGTACAGTTTCTGCTAAAGTCAATAAAAATATTTCTATGCTAACATTGCATAAAAACATTTTAAATTACAATTTTTATATAAAACAGGACACTTATCGAAAAAAATTTAGAATGGCGTATAGTCTTTGCTAAGGTCAATAAAGATATTTCAATACAATATTTCAATACAATCATTGCATAAAAATATTTGAAATCCCAATTTATATTTATAACAGAGCATTATTCAAAAAATTTTAGAATGGAGTACAGTTTCTTCTAAAGTCAATAAAGATATTTCAAGGCAATCATTGCATAAAAATATTTGAAATCCCAACTTTTGTATAAAACACAACATTATTCAAAAAAATTTAGAATGGCGTATAGTTTCTGCTAAAGTCAATAAAAATATTTCTATGCTATCATTGCATAAAAACATTTTAAATTACAATGTTTATAGAAAACAGGACACTTATCGAAAAAAATTTAGAATGGCGTATAGTCTTTGCTAAGGTCAATAAAGATATTTCAATACAATATTTCAATACAATCATTGCATAAAAATATTTGAAATCCCAAATTTTGTATAAAACACAACACTATTCAAAAAAATTTATAATGGCGTATAGTTTTTGCTAAGTCAATAAAAATATTGCAATGCAATCATAGAATAAAAATATTTGAAATTACAACTTTGTTATAAAATAGGACACTATTCGAAAAACATTCAGATTGAGGTACAGTTTCTGCTAAAGTCAATAAAAATATTTCTATGCTAACATTGCATAAAAAAATTTTAAATTACAATTTTTATATAAAACAAGACTCTTATCGAAAAAAATTTAGAATGGCGTATAGTCTTTGCTGAGGTCAATAAATATATTTCAAGACAATATTTCAATACTATCATTGCATAAAAATATTTGAAATCCCAAATTTTGTATAAAACACAACACTATTCAAAAAAATTTAGAATGGCGTATAGTTTTTGCTAAGTCAATAAAAATATTGCAATGCAATCATAGAATAAAAATATTTGAAATTACAACTTTGTTATAAAATAGGACACTATTCGAAAAACATTCAGATTGAGGTACAGTTTCTGCTAAAGTCAATAAAAATATTTCTATGCTAACATTGCATAAAAAAATTTTAAATTACAATTTTTATATAAAACAGGACACTTATCGAAAAAAATTTAGAATGGCGTATAGTCTTTGCTAAGGTCAATAAAGATATTTCAATACAATATTTCAATACAATCATTGCATAAAAATATTTGAAATCCCAAATTTTGTATAAAACACAACACTATTAAAAAAAATTTAGAATGGCGTATAGTTTTTGCTAAGTCGATAAAAATATTGCAATGCAATCATAGAATAAAAATATTTGAAATTACAACTTTGTTATAAAATAGGACACTATTCGAAAAACATTCAGATTGAGGTACAGTTTCTGCTAAAGTCAATAAAAATATTTCTATGCTAACATTGCATAAAAACATTTTAAATTACAATTTTTATATAAAACAGGACACTTATCGAAAAAAATTTAGAATGGCGTATAGTCTTTGCTAAGGTCAATAAAGATATTTCAATACAATATTTCAATACAATCATTGCATAAAAATATTTGAAATCCCAATTTTTATTTATAACAGAGCATTATTCAAAAAATTTTAGAATGGAGTACAGTTTCTTCTAAAGTCAATAAAGATATTTCAAGGCAATCATTGCATAAAAATATTTGAAATCCCAACTTTTGTATAAAACACAACATTATTCAAAAAAATTTAGAATGGCGTATAGTTTCTGCTAAAGTCAATAAAAATATTTCTATGCTATCATTGCATAAAAACATTTTAAATTACAATGTTTATAGAAAACAGAACACTAATCGAAAAAAATTTAGAATGGCGTATAGTCTTTGCTAAGGTCAATAAAGATATTTCAAGACAATATTTCAATACAATCATTGCATAAAAATATTTGAAATCCCAAATTTTGTATAAAACACAACACTATTAAAAAAAATTTATAATGGCGTATAGTTTTTGCTAAGTCAATAAAAATATTGCAATGCAATCATAGAATAAAAATATTTGAAATTACAACTTTGTTATAAAATAGGACACTATTCGAAAAACATTCAGATTGAGGTACAGTTTCTGCTAAAGTCAATATAAATATTTCTATGCTAACATTGCATAAAAAAATTTTAAATTACAATTTTTATATAAAACAGGACACTTATCGAAAAAAATTTAGAATGGCGTATAGTCTTTGCTAAGGTTAATAAAGATATTTCAATACAATGTTTCAATACAATCATTGCATAAAAATATTTGAAATGCCAATTTTTATTTATAACAGAGCATTATTCAAAAAATTTTAGAATGGAGTACAGTTTCTTCTAAAGTCAATAAAGATATTTCAAGGCAATCACTGCATAAAAATATTTGAAATCCTAACTTTTGTATAAAACACAACATTATTCAAAAAAATTTAGAATGGCGTATAGTTTCTGCTAAAGTCAATAAAAATATTTCTATGCTATCATTGCATAAAAACATTTTAAATTACAATTTTTATATAAAACAGGACACTTATCGAAAAAAATTTAGAATGGCGTATAGTCTTTGCTAAGGTCAATAAAGATATTTCAATACAATATTTCAATACAATCATTGCATAAAAATATTTGAAATCCCAAATTTTGTATAAAACACAACACTATTCAAAAAAATTTATAATGGCGTATAGTTTTTGCTAAGTCAATAAAAATATTGCAATGCAATCATAGAATAAAAATATTTGAAATTACAACTTTGTTATAAAATAGGACACTATTCGAAAAACATTCAGATTGAGGTACAGTTTCTGCTAAAGTCAATAAAAATATTTCTATGCTAACATTGCATAAAAAAATTTTAAATTACAATTTTTATATAAAACAGGACTCTTATCGAAAAAAATTTAGAATGGCGTATAGTCTTTGCTGAGGTCAATAAATATATTTCAAGACAATATTTCAATACAATCATTGCATAAAAATATTTGAAATCCCAATTTTTATTTATAACAGAGCATTATTCAAAAAATTTTAGAATGGAGTACAGTTTCTTCTAAAGTCAATAAAGATATTTCAAGGCAATCATTGCATAAAAATATTTGAAATCCCAACTTTTGTATAAAACACAACATTATTCAAAAAAATTTAGAATGGCGTATAGTTTCTGCTAATGTCAATAAAAATATTTCTATGCTATCATTGCATAAAAACATTTTAAATTACAATGTTTATAGAAAACAGAACACTAATCGAAAAAAATTTAGAATGGCGTATAGTCTTTGCTAAGGTCAATAAAGATATTTCAAGACAATATTTCAATACAATCATTGCATAAAAATATTTGAAATCCCAAATTTTGTATAAAACACAACACTATTAAAAAAAAATTTATAATGGCGTATAGTTTTTGCTAAGTCAATAAAAATATTGCAATGCAATCATAGAATAAAAATATTTGAAATTACAACTTTGTTATAAAATAGGACACTATTCGAAAAACATTCAGATTGAGGTACAGTTTCTGCTAAAGTCAATAAAAATATTTCTATGCTAACATTGCATAAAAAAATTTTAAATTACAATTTTTATATAAAACAGGACACTTATCGAAAAAAATTTAGAATGGCGTATAGTCTTTGCTAAGGTCAATAAAGATATTTCAATACAATATTTCAATACAATCATTGCATAAAAATATTTGAAATCCCAAATTTTGTATAAAACACAACACTATTAAAAAAAATTTAGAATGGCGTATAGTTTTTGCTATGTCGATAAAAATATTGCAATGCAATCATAGAATAAAAATATTTGAAATTACAACTTTGTTATAAAATAGGACACTATTCGAAAAACATTCAGATTGAGGTACAGTTTCTGCTAAAGTCAATAAAAATATTTCTATGCTAACATTGCATAAAAACATTTTAAATTACAATTTTTATATAAAACAGGACACTTATCGAAAAAAATTTAGAATGGCGTATAGTCTTTGCTAAGGTCAATAAAGATATTTCAATACAATATTTCAATACAATCATTGCATAAAAATATTTGAAATGCCAATTTTTATTTATAACAGAGCATTATTAAAAAAATTTTAGAATGGAGTACAGTTTCTTCTAAAGTCAATAAAGATATTTCAAGGCAATCATTGCATAAAAATATTTGAAATCCCAACTTTTGTATAAAACACAACATTATTCAAAAAAATTTAGAATGGCGTATAGTTTCTGCTAAAGTCAATAAAAATATTTCTATGCTATCATTGCATAAAAACATTTTAAATTACAATTTTTATATAAAACAGGACACTTATCGAAAAAAATTTAGAATGGCGTATAGTCTTTGCTAAGGTCAATAAAGATATTTCAATACAATATTTCAATACAATCATTGCATAAAAATATTTGAAATCCCAAATTTTGTATAAAACACAACACTATTAAAAAAAATTTAGAATGGCGTATAGTTTTTGCTATGTCAATAAAAATATTGCAATGCAATCATAGAATAAAAATATTTGAAATTACAACTTTGTTATAAAATAGGACACTATTCGAAAAACATTCAGTTTGAGGTACAGTTTCTGCTAAAGTCAATAAAAATATTTCTATGCTAACATTGCATAAAAACATTTTAAATTACAATTTTTATATAAAACAGGACACTTATCGAAAAAAATTTAGAATGGCGTATAGTCTTTGCTAAGGTCAATAAAGATATTTCAATACAATATTTCAATACAATCATTGCATAAAAATATTTGAAATCCCAATTTTTATTTATAACAGAGCATTATTCAAAAAATTTTAGAATGGAGTACAGTTTCTTCTAAAGTCAATAAAGATATTTCAAGGCAATCATTGCATAAAAATATTTGAAATCCCAACTTTTGTATAAAACACAACATTATTCAAAAAAATTTAGAATGGCGTATAGTTTCTGCTAAAGTCAATAAAAATATTTCTATGCTATCATTGCATAAAAACATTTTAAATTACAATGTTTATAGAAAACAGAACACTAATCGAAAAAAATTTAGAATGGCGTATAGTCTTTGCTAAGGTCAATAAAGATATTTCAAGACAATATTTCAATACAATCATTGCATAAAAATATTTGAAATCCCAAATTTTGTATAAAACACAACACTATTAAAAAAAAATTTATAATGGCGTATAGTTTTTGCTAAGTCAATAAAAATATTGCAATGCAATCATAGAATAAAAATATTTGAAATTACAACTTTGTTATAAAATAGGACACTATTCGAAAAACATTCAGTTTGAGGTACAGTTTCTGCTAAAGTCAATAAAAATATTTCTATGCTATCATTGCATAAAAACATTTTAAATTACAATTTTTATATAAAACAGGACACTTATCGAAAAAAATTTAGAATGGCGTATAGTCTTTGCTAAGGTCAATAAAGATATTTCAATACAATATTTCAATACAATCATTGCATAAAAATATTTGAAATCCCAAATTTTGTATAAAACACAACACTATTCAAAAAAATTTAGAATGGCGTATAGTTTTTGCTAAGTCAATAAAAATATTGCAATGCAATCATAGAATAAAAATATTTGAAATTACAACTTTGTTATAAAATAGGACACTATTCGAAAAACATTCAGATTGAGGTACAGTTTCTGCTAAAGTCAATAAAAATATTTCTATGCTAACATTGCATAAAAAAATTTTAAATTACAATTTTTATATAAAACAGGACTCTTATCGAAAAAAATTTAGAATGGCGTATAGTCTTTGCTGAGGTCAATAAATATATTTCAAGACAATATTTCAATACAATCATTGCATAAAAATATTTGAAATCCCAATTTTTATTTAAAACAGAGCATTATTCAAAAAATTTTAGAATGGAGCACAGTTTCTTCTAAAGTCAATAAAGATATTTCAAGGCAATCATTGCATAAAAATATTTGAAATCCCAACTTTTGTATAAAACACAACATTATTCAAAAAAATTTAGAATGGCGTATAGTTTCTGCTAAAGTCAATAAAAATATTTCTATGCTATCATTGCATAAAAACATTTTAAATTACAATGTTTATAGAAAACAGGACACTAATCGAAAAAAATTTAGAATGGCGTATAGTCTTTGCTAAAGTCAATAAAGATATTTCAAGACAATATTTCAAAACAATCATTGCATAAAAATATTTGAAATCCCAATTTTTATTTATAACAAAGCATTATTCAAAAAATTTTAGAATGGAGTACAGTTTCTTCTAAACTCAATAAAGATATTTCAAGGCAATCATTGCATAAAAATATTTGAAATCCCAAATTTTGTATAAAACACAACACTATTCAAAAAAATTTATAATGGCGTATAGTTTTTGCTAAGTCAATAAAAATATTGCAATGCAATCATAGAATAAAAATATTTGAAATTACAACTTTGTTATAAAATAGGACACTATTCGAAAAACATTCAGATTGAGGTACAGTTTCTGCTAAAGTCAATAAAAATATTTCTATGCTAACATTGCATAAAAAAATTTTAAATTACAATTTTTATATAAAACAGGACTCTTATCCAAAAAAATTTAGAATGGCGTATAGTCTTTGCTGAGGTCAATAAATATATTTCAAGACAATATTTCAATACAATCATTGCATAAAAATATTTGAAATCCCAAATTTTGTATAAAACACAACTCTATTCAAAAAAATTTAGAATGGCGTATAGTTTTTGCTAAGTCAATAAAAATATTGCAATGCAATCATAGAATAAAAATATCTGAAATTACAACTTTGTTATAAAATAGGACACTATTCGAAAAACATTTAGATTGAGGTACAGTTTCTGCTAAAGTCAATAAAAATATTTCTATGCTAACATTGCATAAAAACATTTTAAATTACAATTTTTATATAAAACAGGACACTTATCGAAAAAAATTTAGAATGGCGTATAGTCTTTGCTAAGGTCAATAAAGATATTTCAAGACAATATTTCAATACAATCATTGCATAAAAATATTTGAAATCCCAAATTTTGTATAAAACACAACACTATTCAAAAAAATTTAGAATGGCGTATAGTTTTTGCTAAGTCAATAAAAATATTGCAATGCAATCATAGAATAAAAATATCTGAAATTACAACTTTGTTATAAAATAGGACACTATTCGAAAAACATTCAGATTGAGGTACAGTTTCTGCTAAAGTCAATAAAAATATCTCTATGCTAACATTACATAAAAATATTTTAAATTACAATTTTTATATAAAACAGGACACTTATCGAAAAAAATTTAGAATGGCGTATAGTCTTTGCTAAGGTCAATAAAGATATTTCAAGACAATATTTCAAAACAATCATTGCATAAAAATATTTGAAATCCCAATTTTTATTTATAACAGAGCATTATTCAAAAAATTTTAGAATGGAGTACAGTTTCTTCTAAAGTCAATAAAGATATTTCAAGGCAATCATTGCATAAAAATATTTGAAATCCCAACTTTTGTATAAAACACAACATTATTCAAAAAAATTTAGAATGGCGTATAGTTTCTGCTAAAGTCAATAAAAATATTTCTATGCTATCATTGCATAAAAACATTTTAAATTACAATGTTTATAGAAAACAGGACACTAATCAAAAAAAATTTAGAATGGCGTATAGTCTTTGCTAAAGTCAATAAAGATATTTCAAGACAATATTTCAATACAATCATTGCACAAAAATATTTGAAATCCCAAATTTTGTATAAAACACAACATTATTCAAAAAAATTTAGAATGGCGTATAGTTTTTGCTAAGTCAATAAAAATATTGCAATGCAATCATAGAATAAAAATATTTGAAATTACAACTTTGTTATAAAATAGGACACTATTCGAAAAACATTCAGATTGAGGTACAGTTTCTGCTAAAGTCAATAAAAATATTTCTATGCTAACATTGCATAAAAACATTTTAAATTACAATTTTTATATAAAACAGGACACTTATCGAAAAAAATTTAGAATGGCGTATAGTCTTTGCTAAGGTCAATAAAGATATTTCAATACAATATTTCAATACAATCATTGCATAAAAATATTTGAAATCCCAATTTTTATTTATAACAGAGCATTATTCAAAAAATTTTAGAATGGAGTACAGTTTCTTCTAAAGTCAATAAAGATATTTCAAGGCAATCATTGCATAAAAATATTTGAAATCCCAACTTTTGTATAAAACACAACATTATTCAAAAAAATTTAGAATGGCGTATAGTTTCTGCTAAAGTCAATAAAAATATTTCTATGCTATCATTGCATAAAAACATTTTAAATTACAATGTTTATAGAAAACAGAACACTAATCGAAAAAAATTTAGAATGGCGTATAGTCTTTGCTAAGGTCAATAAAGATATTTCAAGACAATATTTCAATACAATCATTGCATAAAAATATTTGAAATCCCAAATTTTGTATAAAACACAACACTATTAAAAAAAATTTATAATGGCGTATAGTTTTTGCTAAGTCAATAAAAATATTGCAATGCAATCATAGAATAAAAATATTTGAAATTACAACTTTGTTATAAAATAGGACACTATTCGAAAAACATTCAGATTAAGGTACAGTTTCTGCTAAAGTCAATAAAAATATTTCTATGCTAACATTGCATAAAAAAATTTTAAATTACAATTTTTATATAAAACAGGACTCTTATCGAAAAAAATTGAGAATGGCGTATAGTCTTTGCTGAGGTCAATAAATATATTTCAAGACAATATTTCAATACAATCATTGCATAAAAATATTTCAAATCCCAAATTTTGTATAAAACACAACACTATTCAAAAAAATTTAGAATGGCGTATAGTTTTTGCTAAGTCAATAAAAATATTGCAATGCAATCATAGAATAAAATTATTTGAAATTACAACTTTGTTATAAAATAGGACACTATTCGAAAAACATTCAGATTGAGGTACAGTTTCTGCTAAAGTCAATAAAAATATTTCTATGCTAACATTGCATAAAAACATTTTAAATTACAATTTTTATATAAAACAGGACACTTATCGAAAAAAATTTAGAATGGCGTATAGTCTTTGCTAAGGTCAATAAAGATATTTCAATACAATATTTCAATACAATCATTGCATAAATATATTTGAAATGCCAATTTTTATTTCTAACAGAGCATTATTAAAAAAATTTTAGAATGGAGTACAGTTTCTTCTAAAGTCAATAAAGATATTTCAAGGCAATCATTGCATAAAAATATTTGAAATCCCAACTTTTGTATAAAACACAACATTATTCAAAAAAATTTAGAATGGCGTATAGTTTCTGCTAAAGTCAATAAAAATATTTCTATGCTATCATTGCATAAAAACATTTTAAATTACAATTTTTATATAAAACAGGACACTTATCGAAAAAAATTTAGAATGGCGTATAGTCTTTGCTAAGGTCAATAAAGATATTTCAATAAAATATTTCAATACAATCATTGCATAAAAATATTTGAAATCCCAAATTTTGTATAAAACACAACACTATTAAAAAAAATTTAGAATGGCGTATAGTTTTTGCTATGTCAATAAAAATATTGCAATGCAATCATAGAATAAAAATATTTGAAATTACAACTTTGTTATAAAATAGGACACTATTCGAAAAACATTCAGATTGAGGTACAGTTTCTGCTAAAGTCAATAAAAATATTTCTATGCTAACATTGCATAAAAACATTTTAAATTACAATTTTTATATAAAACAGGACACTTATCGAAAAAAATTTAGAATGGCGTATAGTCTTTGCAAAGGTCAATAAAGATCTTTCAATACAATATTTCAATACAATCATTGCATAAAAATATTTGAAATCCCAATTTTTATTTATAACAGAGCATTATTCAAAAAATTTTAGAATGGAGTACAGTTTCTTCTAAAGTCAATAAAGATATTTCAAGGCAATCATTGCATAAAAATATTTGAAATCCCAACTTTTGTATAAAACACAACATTATTCAAAAAAATTTAGAATGGCGTATAGTTTCTGCTAAAGTCAATAAAAATATTTCTATGCTATAATTGCATAAAAACATTTTAAATTACAATGTTTATAGAAAACAGAACACTAATCGAAAAAAATTTAGAATGGCGTATAGTCTTTGCTGAGGTCAATAAATATATTTCAAGACAATATTTCAATACAATCATTGCATAAAAATATTTGAAATCCCAAATTTTGTATAAAACACAACACTATTCAAAAAAATTTAGAATGGCGTATAGTTTTTGCTAAGTCAATAAAAATATTGCAATGCAATCATAGAATAAAAATATTTGAAATTACAACTTTGTTATAAAATAGGACACTATTCGAAAAACATTCAGATTAAGGTACAGTTTCTGCTAAAGTCAATAAAAATATTTCTATGCTAACATTGCATAAAAAAATTTTAAATTACAATTTTTATATAAAACAGGACTCTTATCGAAAAAAATTGAGAATGGCGTATAGTCTAAGCTGAGGTCAATAAATATATTTCAAGACAATATTTCAATACAATCATTGCATAAAAATATTTGAAATCCCAAATTTTGTATAAAACACAACACTATTCAAAAAAATTTAGAATGGCGTATAGTTTTTGCTAAGTCAATAAAAATATTGCAATGCAATCATAGAATAAAATTATTTGAAATTACAACTTTGTTATAAAATAGGACACTATTCGAAAAACATTCAGATTGAGGTACAGTTTCTGCTAAAGTCAGTAAAAATATTTCTATGCTAACATTGCATAAAAACATTTTAAATTACAATTTTTATATAAAACAGGACACTTATCGAAAAAAATTTAGAATGGCGTATAGTCTTTGCTAAGGTCAATAAAGATATTTCAATACAATATTTCAATACAATCATTGCATAAAAATATTTGAAATGCCAATTTTTATTTCTAACAGTGCATTATTAAAAAAATTTTAGAATGGAGTACAGTTTCTTCTAAAGTCAATAAAGATATTTCAAGGCAATCATTGCATAAAAATATTTGAAATCCCAACTTTTGTATAAAACACAACATTATTCAAAAAAATTTAGAATGGCGTATAGTTTCTGCTAAAGTCAATAAAAATATTTCTATGCTATCATTGCATAAAAACATTTTAAATTACAATGTTTATAGAAAACAGAACACTAATCGAAAAAAATTTAGAATGGCGTATAGTCTTTGCTAAGGTCAATAAAGATATTTCAAGACAATATTTCAATACAATCATTGCATAAAAATATTTGAAATCCCAAATTTTGTATAAAACACAACACTATTAAAAAAAATTTATAATGGCGTATAGTTTTTGCTAAGTCAATAAAAATATTGCAATGCAATCATAGAATAAAAATATTTGAAATTACAACTTTGTTATAAAATAGGACACTATTCGAAAAACATTCAGATTGAGGTACAGTTTCTGCTAAAGTCAATAAAAATATTTCTATGCTAACATTGCATAAATAAATTTTAAATTACAATTTTTATATAAAACAGGACTCTTATCGAAAAAAATTTAGAATGGCGTATAGTCTTTGCTGAGGTCAATAAATATATTTCAAGACAATATTTCAATACAATCATTGCATAAAAATATTTGAAATCCCAAATTTTGTATAAAACACAACACTATTCAAAAAAATTTAGAATGGCGTATAGTTTTTGCTAAGTCAATAAAAATATTGCAATGCAATCATAGAATAAAAATATTTGAAATTACAACTTTGTTATAAAATAGGACACTATACGAAAAACATTCAGATTGAGGTACAGTTTCTGCTAAAGTCAATAAAAATATTTCTATGCTAACATTGCATAAAAACATTTTAAATTACAATTTTTATATAAAACCGGACACTTATCGAAAAAAATTTAGAATGGCGTATAGTCTTTGCTAAGGTCAATAAAGATATTTCAAGACAATATTTCAAAACAATCATTGCATAAAAATATTTGAAATCCCAATTTTTATTTATAACAGTGCATTATTCAAAAAATTTTAGAATGGAGTACAGTCTCTTCTAAAGTCAATAAAGATATTTCAAGGCAATCATTGCATAAAAATATTTGAAATCCCAACTTTTGTATAAAACACAACATTATTCAAAAAAATTTAGAATGGCGTATAGTTTCTGCTAAAGTCAATAAAAATATTTCTATGCTATCATTGCATAAAAACATTTTAAATTACAATGTTTATAGAAAACAGGACACTAATCGAAAAAAATTTAGAATGGCGTATAGTCTTTGCTAAAGTCAATAAAGATATTTCAAGACAATATTTCAATACAATCATTGCATAAAAATATTTGAAATCCCAAATTTTGTATAAAACACAACATTATTCAAAAAAATTTAGAATGGCGTATAGTTTCTGCTAAAGTCAATAAAAATATTTCTATGCTATCATTGCATAAAAACATTTTAAATTACAATGTTTATAGAAAACAGGACACTAATCGAAAAAAATTTAGAATGGCGTATAGTCTTTGGTAAAGTCAATAAAGATATTTCAAGACAATATTTCAATACAATCATTGCATAAAAATATTTGAAATCCCAAATTTTGTATAAAACACAACACTATTCAAAAAAATTTAGAATGGCGTATAGTTTTTGCTAAGTCAATAAAAATATTGCAATGCAATCATAGAATAAAAATATTTGAAATTACAACTTTGTTATAAAATAGGACACTATTCGAAAAACATTCAGATTGAGGTACAGTTTCTGTTAAAGTCAATAAAAATATTTCTATGCTAACATTGCATAAAAACATTTTAAATTACAATTTTTATCTAAAACAGGACACTTATCGAAAAAAATTTAGAATGGCGTATAGTCTTTGCTAAGGTCAATAAAGATATTTCAATACAATATTTCAATACAATCATTGCATAAAAATATTTGAAATCCCAACTTTTGTATAAAACACAACACTATTCAAAAAAATTTAGAATGGCGTATAGTTTCTGCTAAGTCAATAAAAATATTCCAATGCAATCATAGCATAAAAGTATTTGAAATTACAACTTTGTTATAAAATAGGACACTATTCGAAAAACATTCAGATTAACGTATATTTGCTGCCAAAGTCAATAAAAATATTTCAATGTTAACATTGCATAAAAATATACGAAATCCCAATTTTTATATATAACACAGCATTATTCAAAAAAATTTAGACTGAAATACAGTTTCTTCTAAAGTCAATAATAATATTTCAATGCAATCTATTCTCTTGACACTATTACAAAAAAATTTAGAATGACGTATAGTTTCTGCTAAAGTCAATAAAAATATTTTATCGAAATTTTTATTTTTTCATGTTTAAGACAGGTGATATCTATTTCCTTATATAATGAAAGTTTTGAGTTTTTTCATATATAAAACAAAAAAAAATATATATGGAAATTTATTTAGTTTTTTCAAGTTGTGAACAATCAATTTAACTTTATCTATAAATTATAATTTTTTCGAAATCTATTTTTTCATGTTTAAGACAGACGATATCCGTTTTCTTATATAATGAAATTATTTAAGCTCTTTCATATATAAAACACCTGACAATATTTATCAAATTTTTAGAAGTTTTTCAAATTTCGGACAATCAATATGATTTTATCTTTTTAAGTTGTTAACGAAAAAAAAATTAAAGTGGGGTATAGTTTCTGTTAAATTCAATACTAATATTTCAATGCCATCATTGCATAAAAATATTTGAAATTACAAGATTTCTATAAAACAGGACAATATTCGAAAACATTTAAGTTGGGTATATTTTGCTAAATTCAATACTAATAATTTAAAGCTATTATTGCATAAGAGCAAATGAATTTACAACATTTCTATAAAACACGACGGAATTTGAAAACATTTAAGTGCGGTATATTCTACTAAATTCAATACTAATATATCAATACTATTATTGCATAAAAACAATTGAAATCACAACTTTTCTATAAAACAGGACAGTTTTAGAAAAAAAATTAAAGGGAAGTATAGTTTCTGCTAAATTCAATATTATTATTTCAATGAATAAACCCAATAATTCAATAAATCTGACACTAAGTCTTTTTTTTGCTATTTCTTTTTAATGAATACATTGAATAAAAAACAAAAAAAAACAAGAGAAAAGCGTTTAATAAGTACAAAACATTTTGGTTTTTATATTTTGATACAAACCATTTTAAGATATGAAGTGATGAAAATGACCAATTTTTGAGTTTTTAAATTTTGTACTTCTTAGCTTTAAACAGTTGTAACAGTTGCCGTGAGCTAAAATTAAAAAAAAAGCGTCAACTTGCTAGCATTTTTTCCAAGGAGTAATTTGCACCGAAGCTCTTTTGTTTCATATATGAAGTGACTCAAAAATTTGAATATGAAATAATGTAGACATCGGCAGTCCTAAGAATAATAGAAAAAAACAAAAATTTTAAAAATTTAACTGTATAGTAAAATTCATATTGGCGGTTTACAATATGAAAAAACTACAAAAATTTCAATCTATATTGTCGGCTATTTGATATATGAAAAAGCTCAAAAAATTTCACTATGAAATAAGATAGTTATCGGCAGTCTTAAGAATGAAAAAAACATAAATTTTTTTAATTTAGCTGTATAGTAAAATTCATATTGGCGGTTTACAATATGAAAAAACTACGAAAATTTCAATCTATATTTCTGGCTATTTTATATATGAAAAATTAAAAAAATTTCACTATGTAATAATATAGATATTATCGGCAGTCCTAAGAATGAAAAAAAAATTAGAAATATTTAACTGTATAGTAAAATTCATATTGGCGGTTTACAATATGAAAAAACTAAAAAATTTACCATCTATATTGTCGGCTATTTATAGATGAAAAAACTCAAAAAAATTCATTATGATAGAAAATAAGATAAATATCTGCAGTCCTAAGAATAAAAAAAAAAAAAAACAAACTACATATGATCAAAATATAAAAAAATTAATGCACAAGAGTTTTTATTTGGTTAAGGTAGACTTCCACTTCGGGGAAAATCGTTTGGTCAAAATTTTTTTATTTTTTTTTTTAATAGTAAAACTATAAAAGAATATATAAAAAAATTTTATAAAGATCCAAACATCCTTTAGACTAATTAACTCCTCTTTTCTAAAGCGACCCGCATTGCATCCTACATAAACAAAAATGTTTAAACGCGTTTTTCTCGAAACTACATTTTTGTACCTGGTGCGACTCCTTACAAAAAATTACTTGGTCCGATTATCTCCAAATTTTAGCCACATACTTAACATATGTGTAGTTTTCGCGTGAAGTAAAATTTCGCAAAAATTTTAATTTTTTCATACTTTTTTTGCACAAAATCGAGAAAAAAAAATTTTTTTTTTTACTTTTTTTTTTCAAATTGTCAGAACTTTTTTTTTTTGGCCAAACTTAAAAATTTTAGTTCACGCGATAACTATACAATTATAAATTATAATTTTTTATTTTTTTTTTTTGTACGTGCTGCCAAACTTTAGTTATCAATCGAACCATCAGCTCATTCCGATGAAAACACGTCAACTTCAAACTAAAATTTTATACATAAAAAAAAAAAAATTAATTAAAAAAAAAATATTTTTAAATACTCTTTTTGTGTATTTATTCACCCCCAAAAAAATTTTTCCATTATCTCTTACCGTTTTCCTTTAAAATAATTTTTAATTTTCACCTAAATACCGAGCGCGCGAAGTGGAAGTCTACCTTAAGCCAAGCATCGCGAGGCCAATCATCTAGTTTATTTTTATATGTAAATTGTTAGGAGTAAGCAAAACCATATTAATAAAAATTCTGAGCACATTAATGAAACAAATAATAAGTAATTAAAATTTTTTTTTACTGTAATTGACACATTAGTTATTTTAATAAATAATTATTCAATTTATTTCATAGTTTTATTTGTTTTCAAATACATTCCTAAATATACATGCGATTTGTATGTAGTATAGATCCTACAATAATAAAACATTCAATACCCGTATTGAATATTTTAATAAACAAATTTCATTACCTAATTATGTAGCAAAATAATATTATATAATTTGTAACAAAAATAGTAATTTGTTCAAACTAATAGGTATAATAAATACAATAAAAAATATGATTAATAAAGAAATAAAAAGAAATAAAAATAACTTTAAAAAAATCAATTTTCATTTTTAAAAATTTTAATAATATTCTATGTATTTTGATTGTGTATATTCAAAGTTAGATTCTTTATACTACGTATGTTAAGGAACTTGTTTTTATGGTAAAAAAGTATTGATTTTTTGTTGTCTCTTTTTTTTATATGTAATTGGCAGAGAAAACGATATGAGTTTTTAATATTTTGAGGGGATTAGGTGGCTTCTTAGTGTAAATCGCTCTCGCAAGTTTTAAAATCAGCTTTTTTTCTGTATATATACTAGATTGAAGCGAAGGATAATTGTGGCTGAGGCAGTGGTTAGGGTCATAGCTTAAATTAAGGTATGAAACTAAACAATGCGGAAAAGTCCAGGCCAGCTTTACTTTCCCCACAGTAATTGAACTCTCGGATGCAAGAACAGGTTACAAGGTTTTTATTGATTAAATATTTAAAAAAAAAAAATTCGCGAATTTCAATTATTTTTTTTTTGATATCGATACAAATATTTATTTTGGTCATGATAGCGAAGTCAAAAATATAAAAAAAAATTTTCCCTTATTGTTATTAACAAATTACTAATTATTTTTCCAATTTTTAAAACCGCCGAATTTAAAAAAATTTCTCGCTTTACCTCAACTAATCTAAATCAGTTTTTATCTTTTTAAAAAAATTTTTTCGCTATAATTTTTTTCAAACATTATTTTAACACATAGGCGTAAAAAAAATTAATTTAAAAGAGTTTTGGGGCTAAAATATGAATTAGGCAAATTTTTTTCACGATGATTTTCACTATAACAAAAATTTTAACTTCAAACCAGGAAAGTATCGAAGGAATTTTTAGTAGGAAAAAACTTGAAGCGAGGGAAAAATCGAGAAACACTTCAAGATTATTTATACACAAAAATTTTTTTATTTGGAACAATAATAATCAATAAACAATTAAATTAAACAAAGCGTGTTATTAAACGCGCGCGAGAAAGAAATACATAAAGTAGAGCATGGCAGAAAGATACTAAGGTTTGTTCAACTCAAGAAAAAATTTGAAAAAATTTAAAAATTTACGGCGCACGACTAGAGTGTTGCCTAGCTATAGTATCATGAATTTGAGGGACCCATACGAGTTAAGGTGAACTTTTATACCAACGATTTTATTTAAAAAGGCAAAGTAAAGAAGTTTATAAAATTATTATTCTGCGTACTTTTTTATACTTTTTTCTGTTCAGAGGTTAAAATTAATAATTAGAAAAAAAGTATACCTAATTTATAGCTATAATATATACTTAAAAGATACAATAGATGAATCAGTAAGACATTTCCAGACGGTTACGTGACAGGGGGGTTCTCATGGAAAAAAAACATGCTTTTAGATGGGGACTAAGGCCAATTAATTATGTCGTAAATTATATTCAACGGGATCAAAAGTGTGAATTTGGCCATTTTTCACCCCAAATACCCCAAAATTTACATGAAGCTATAAAAGACTTTATTTTAAAATTAAATTAAATAAATAGGTTTTATAGGTCGCAGATTTCAAAAATAATGTAAAAAATTACATCCAACATGTTCTGAAGGGTGAAATTGGACATTTTTCACCCTTGCCAACCCTTAGACCAACATTTTTCAAAAGAACTTATTTTTTTATTTTCAAAGGATCTAGGTTTTGGTCTTGTAGGTTTTTTTAGGCGCTTATCTCAAAAATGATGTTAAAAATTACATACGGAAGGTTCTAAAGGGCCAATTTGGCCATTTTTCACCCGTTTCACCCTTTGGACATCCATATATCCAAAATGACTTAGTTTTTAATTTTCAAAGAGTCAAATAGATATTTGTGGGCGCTGATCACATTAATTATGTCGTAAATTATATTCAACAGCTTTAAAAGTGTGAATTTGGTCATTTTTTACCCCAAATACCCAAAAATTTACATAAACCCATAAAATATATTATTTTTAAATTAAATTAAATAATTAGGTTTTTAAGGTCGCAGATTTAAAAAATAATGTAAAAAATTACATTCAACAGGTTCGGAAGGGTGAAATTGGCCATTTTTAACCCTTTCCAACCCTTGGACAAACATTTTTCCAAAATGACTTACTTTTTAATTTTCAAAGGGTCTAATAGGTTTTTATGGGCGCTGGTCTCAAAGATGATGTTACAAATTACTTACGGAAGGTTTTAAATGGCGAATTTGGCCATTTTTCCAACACGTCAGGCCTTACATTACGTAACCTAAGGAAGTAGGCTAAAATAAAAAAACCACACTTCAAGCCTTACCCTAGCGTAACCTAAGGAAGTAGGCTATAATAAAAAAACGAAACTTCAAGCCTTACACTAGCGAAACCTAAGGAAGTAGGCTATAATAAAAAAACGACACGTCAAGCCTTACACTAGCGTAACCTAAGGAAGTAGGCTATAATAAAAAAACGACACGTCAAGACTTACAGTAGCGTAACCTAAGGAAGTAGGCTATAATGAAAAACGACACGTCAAGCCTTACACTTGCGAAACCTAAGAAAGTAGGCTATAATAAAAAAACGACACTTCAAGTCTTACACTAGCGTAACCTAAGGAAGTAGGCTATAATAAAAAAACGAAACTTCAAGCCTTACACTAGCGTAACCTAAGGAAGTAGGCTATAATAAAAAACGACACGTCAGGCCTTACAATTGCGAAACCTACGAAAGTAGGCTATAATAAAAAAACGACACGTCAAGCCTTACACTAGCGTAACCTAAGAAAGTAGGCTATAATAAAAAACGACACTTCAAGTCTTACACTAGCGTAACCTAAGGAAGTAGGCTATAATAAAAAAACGACACGTCAAGCCTTACACTAGCGTAACCTAAGAAAGTAGGCTATAATAAAAAACGACACTTCAAGTCTTACACTAGCGTAACCTAAGGAAGTAGGCTATAATAAAAAAACGAAACTTCAAGCCTTACACTAGCGCAACCTAATGAAGTAAGCTATAATAAAAAACGACACGTCAAGCCTTACACTAGCGTAACCTAAGAAAGTAGGCTATAATAAAAAACGAAACTTCAAGTCCTACACTAGCGTAACCTAAGAAAGTAGGCTATAATAAAAAACGACACATCAAACCTTACACTAGCGTAACCTTAGGAAGAAGGCTATAATAAAAAAACGACACATCAAATCTTACACTAGCGTAACCTTAGGAAGTAGGCTATAATAAATAAATGACACGTCAAGCCTTACACTAGCGTAACCTAAAAAAATAAACTATAATAAAATAACGACACGTTAAGCCTTACACTAAGATAATCTAAGAATGTGGTCTATAATAAAAAAAACAACACGTTAAGCCTTACACTAGCGTAACCTAAGGAAGTAGGTTATAATAAAAAACGACACTTCAAGCCTTACACTAACATAATCTAAGAAAGTGGTCTATAATAATAAAAACAACACGTTAAGTCTTACACTAACATAAACTAAGGAAGTAGACTATATTAAAAAACGATACGTCAAGCTTTATACTAGCGTAGGCTAAGCAAGTAGTCAATAAGAAAATCAGGACACAGCCTTAAAATAACATAACATCTGTAAGGTTTTACGTGTCGATTTTTATTGTAGTTCATATCCTTAGGTTATGTTAGCGTAAAGCTGGACCCGACGTTTTTTATTATAGCCTACTTCCTTAGGTTACGCTAGTGTAAGACTTGACGTGTCATTTTCTTCTTATAGCCTACTTCCTTAGATTACGCTAGTGTAAGGCTTGACGTGTCGTTTTTTTATTATAACTTACTTCCTTAGGTTACGCTAGTGTAAGACTTGACGTGTCATTTTCTTCTTATAGCCTACTTCCTTAGATTACGCTAGTGTAATGCTTTTCATGTCGTTTTTTATCATAACCTACTTCCTTAGGTAACGCTACTGTAAGGCTTGACGTGTCGTTTTTTATTATAGCCTACTTCCTTAGGTTACGCTACTGTAAGGCTTGACGTGTTGTTATTTTATTATAGCCTATTTCCTTAGGTTACGCTAGTGTAAGGCTTGACGTGTCGTTTTTTATTATAGCCTACTTCCTTAGGTTTTGCTAGTGTAAGGCTTGACGTGTCGTTTTTTTATTATAGCCTACTTCCTTAGGTTACGCTAGTGTAAGGCTTGAAGTGTCTTTTTTTTATTATAGCCTACTTCCTTAGGTTACGCTAGTGTAAGATAAGCGCCCAAAAAAACCTACAAGACCAAAACCTAGATCCTTTGAAAATAAAAAAATAAATTCTTTTGGAAAAATGTTGGTCTAAGGGTTGGCAAGGGTGAAAAATGTCCAATTTCACCCTTCAGAACATGTTGGATGTAATTTTTTACATTATTTTTTAAATCTGCGACCTTAAAAACCTAATTATTTAATTTAATTTAAAAATAATATATTTTATGGGTTTATGTAAATTTTTGGGTATTTGGGGTAAAAAATGACCAAATTCACACTTTTAAAGCTGTTGAATATAATTTACGACATAATTAATGTGATCAGCGCCCACAAATATCTATTAGACTCTTTGAAAATTAAAAACTAAGTCATTTTGGATATATGGATGTCCAAAGGGTGAAACGGGTGAAAAATGGCCAAATTGGCCCTTTAGAACCTTCCGTATGTAATTTTTAACGTCATTTTTGAGATAAGCGCCTAAAAAAACCTACAAGACCAAAACCTAGATCCTTTAAAAATAAAAAAATAAGTTCTTTTGAAAAATGTTGGTCTAAGGGTTGGCAAGGGTGAAAAATGTCCAATTTCACCCTTCAGAACATGTTGGATGTAATTTTTTACATTATTTTTTAAATCTGCGACCTTAAAAACCTAATCATTTAATTTAATTTAAAAATAATATATTTTATGGGTTTATGTAAATTTTTGGGTATTTGGGGTAAAAAATGACCAAATTCACACTTTTAAAGCTGTTGAATATAATTTACGACATAATTAATGTGATCAGCGCCCACAAATATCTATTAGACTCTTTGAAAATTAAAAACTAAGTCATTTTGGATATATGGATGTCGAAAGGGTGAAACGGGTGAAAAATGGCCAAATTGGCCCTTTAGAACCTTCCGTATGTAATTTTTAACATCATTTTTGAGATAAGCGCCTAAAAAAACCTACAAGACCAAAACCTAGATCCTTTGAAAATAAAAAAATAAGTTCTTTTGAAAAATGTTGGTCTAAGGGTTGGCAAGGGTGAAAAATGTCCAATTTCACCCTTCAGAACATGTTGGATGTAATTTTTTACATTATTTTTGAAATCTGCGACCTATAAAACCTATTTATTTAATTTAATTTTAAAATAAAGTCTTTTATAGCTTCATGTAAATTTTGGGGTATTTGGGGTGAAAAATGGCCAAATTCACACTTTTGATCCCGTTGAATATAATTTACGACATAATTAATTGGCCTTAGTCCCCATCTAAAAGCATGTTTTTTTTCCATGAGAACCCCCCTGTCACGTAACCGTCTGGAAATGTCTTACTGATTCATCTATTGTATCTTTTAAGTATATATTATAGCTATAAATTAGGTATACTTTTTTTCTAATTATTAATTTTAACCTCTGAACAGAAAAAAGTATAAAAAAGAATAATAATTTTATAAACTTCTTTACTTTGCCTTTTTAAATAAAATCGTTGGTATAAAAGTTCACCTTAACTCGTATGGGTCCCTCAAATTCATGATACTATAGCTAGGCAACACTCTAGTCGTGCGCCGTAAATTTTTAAATTTTTTCAAATTTTTTCTTGAGTTGAACAAACCTTAGTATCTTTCTGCCATGCTCTACTTTATGTATTTCTTTCTCGCGCGCGTTTAATAACACGCTTTGTTTAATTTAATTGTTTATTGATTATTATTGTTCCAAATAAAAAAATTTTTGTGTATAAATAATCTTGAAGTGTTTCTCGATTTTTCCCTCGCTTCAAGTTTTTTCCTACTAAAAATTCCTTCGATACTTTTCTGGTTTGAAGTTAAAATTTTGGTTATAGTGAAAATCATCGTGAAAAAAATTTTGCCTAATTCATATTTTATCCCCAAAACTCTTTTAAATTAATTTTTTTACGCCTATGTGTTAAAATAATGTTTGCAAAAAATTATAGCGAAAAAATTTTTTTAAAAAAATAAAAACTGATTGAGATTAGTTGAGGTAGAGCGAGAAATTTTTTTAAATTCGGCGCTTTTAAAAATTGGAAAAATAATTATTAATTTGTTAATAACAATAAGGGAAAATTTTTTTTTATATTTTTGACTTCGCTATCATGACAAAAATAAATATTTGTATCGATATCAAAAAAAAAATTATTGAAATTCGCGAATTTTTTTTTTTTTTAATATTTAATCAAGAAAAACCTTATAACCTGTTCTTACATCCGAGAGTTCAGTTCTCATCAAACTGTTGGAAAAGTAAAGTATAAAGGAATGTATCACTTTGTCTCGTGAATTTGGTTTGCAAAGGCAAGCTTTGACGACAGAATTAAAAAAAGGAATTTTTTATTTTTAGTTTTTGTAAGCTATTTTTTCAAAAAAAATTTGAACGAGCCATATAGTAATTTACTTTACTATTCTTATTTGGCAGTAATTACATGTACAAAAATTTTTATAATGTAGCAGTTTTCAAAATTAATTTAACAAGCATAAATTAAAATAAGTTTAATTACTATATATAGTTAATAAGTTTGATTACAGTTCAATGAATTGTGCAATGAATTTTCCGAAAAAATATATTTATTAATTTTTAATTTAATCAGTTTATTTTTGTTTCTTTAAAAAATTTATTACAAAAGAAAGATTTTATTAATTTTAAAAAATATATTATAGGTACATTATATTACTTAGATGTCATAATATAGTTATATTTTTCACAAACATTGGCTGACAATGAATCCTTGTTGACTGCAACCTGAGAAACATTAGCAATTTTAAAAATAAATTAAAAATTAAATTAAAGCTCAACTATAGGTATAATATAATTTTTATTATATATATGCACAATACAAAAAAATTCTAAAGGTTAATTTAATAAAAAATAAAATGTAATATAATAATTATATACCTATTTTATCATAATTTCCATTTTTTGTGAATTCTTTTTCATAAATATTCAAAATTAAAATTTTTAAATTTTTTTTTTTTTTTTTTTTTTTTTTTTTTTAAGGGAAATATGTGAATCTTACATCAGCCATGGAGTGTTTGCGGGCCTTAAAGACCCGCAAATTTCCATGACCGCCCAGTTGTACAAAGTGTACAACTGGGAGACCACCGACGAACGCGGTCGCCGGCTACGCCCCAGATTCTTACTGGATAAACACACTTTAAACCCCCCGCGCTTGTTTGTCCCAAACCGGAACTCCCTTTTCAGGTATAACTTCAGTTTGGGACGCGCAGCCTAGGCAGCTGGCCGCTGCCTTCCCCCCTGCCTAGTGGCAGGAGAGCTCTCTACGATAGAAAGCCCTCCTCCTTCTTCTGCAACAAGGTGGTCCTTACGTACTCTGCTACTTTGTTCCAATTTTCGGAACTCTGTAGCATTTCCGGGACCACCGTCTCCGGCCTTCAAATCGGGAAGGGCGGGCGCCCCTCCGCGTAGCGCACACATTCGAAGAATGTGTGCTCTACTGTATCATCTAAGCCCGGACAGTGCAAGCACTCCTTTGTTGCCACCTTATGCCAATGCTTCAACATGACACGGAAATACCCGTGCCCGGTCAGGAATTGGGTAAGGTAGAAATCCACCTCCCCATGCTGTCGTCCCATCCATGCCTGGAGGTCTGAGATCAGTCTGCGCGTCCACAGGGCATTTTTCTCTTGGTTCTTTTTCCATCGTTTCTTCCATGCTTTCATAGAGTTGAAGCGGGCGCGAGTGGAAGCCACTTCGCGCTCATCTACGCTCTCGTAGATGAATTTCCGCTCCAACGCTAGCAGGTCAATGGGTATCACCGAAGCAACAACCTGGATCGCCTCTAGAGATACCGTGTGGTATCCGCAGGCGATCCTCACTGCCGCCTGCCTCTGTACCGACGATATTTTTCGTCTGTACTTGGCAGTTTCTGTGGTTTTCGCCCAGACTTCTGATCCGTAGAGCAGGACAGAGTTGACGACTGACATCAGGAGCCTCCGCTTCCCTGGTTTGGGTCGCCCAATGTTGGCCATGAGCCTTGACAGGGTGGATGCGGCTGACGCTGCCTTTTCACACGACTTCTGAAATTGCTCCCAGAAGGTCAGCTTGTTATCAAGCTGAACTCCCAGGTATTTCACCGATGTTCTGGTTCGGATCGTGTGAGGGTTTCCGCCGTCGTCGATACTTACATCGAATTCGGTGGGAACCCTTCGACGAGACAGCAGTACGATCTCCGTTTTTGGGATCGCAAGCTGGAGCCCGTGATCGCCCATCCAGAGGTTGATCCGTCTCATGACTAGATTCAACCTCTCCTGGGTCACTTCCATGTCCCTGCCAGTTACGGTCAGGGCCACGTCGTCGGCGTACCCGATCAGGGAAACTCCTTCCGGGAGGTGGACGCGCAACAAGCCATCATAAAAGGCATTCAACAGGTCCGGTCCGAGAACCGAACCTTGCGCGATGCCTGCACTCAAAACCCTTTCACGCCTTCCATCCAGCGTGTCGTAGAGCAGTCTCCGGTCCCGCAGGTAATCCTTTAGTACGCTACCCAGATACCTGGGTATCCGGAAATCGTACTCGAGGGACCGGATCATGTCATCCCACCTGGCCGAGTTGAAAGCGTTTTTGACGTCCAGCGTTACCAGAAGGACGTCCTTGCGAATTGCAGGCCGCTTTTCCCTCTCAGCCTCTACGGTATCCACGACACGCCGAATGGCGTCTATCGTGGAATGCCCTTCACGAAAACCATGCTGCTCCTCAGAGAGACCACCGCCCTCCTCGATTGCCCTTCTGAGCCTTGTCCGGAGCAAGCTCTCCATCACCTTACCAATGGTATTTAACATACACAAAGGTCTGTAAGATGATGGAGAGTCCGGGGCTCCCCCCTTGCCCTTGTTCAAGAGAACGAGACGTGCCACCTTCCACTGCTTTGGGAATACTCCAGCCACCAAACAAGCATTGAACATGCTTAACAGGATACCAGGGATTACTTTAAACGCTCTTTTGAGCACTGCCGCTGGTATCCCGTCCGGCCCCGGCGCCTTGCCATTTTTCATGGCCTTTATAGCCTTGACCATCTCGCCTTCGCTGAACAGCGGCACTTCCTCCCTGGGTATCACCTCAACCGGGTTTTCCCGGATGGGCCTTTCAGGGAAGAGAGCACCGACGATCCGTTCAGTCGACGCCGCGTCCATCATGTTGTCGGACCCCCGGTTCAATTTGCCCATTACTACTTTGTAACCTAGGCCCCAAGGGTCCTTGTTTACATCTTCACGTAATGAACGCAGACATCGAGCCTTGCTTTGACCGATGGCCTTGACCAGTCGGTGTTTGGCGTCCTTATTTTCCTGAGAAAGAACGGCGGCCTCAGGTCTGTCCGTGCTCTTTGCGCCTTTCGTCGTGTCCTGTGGCATTCCTTCCGGAGCTTAGCTATTTCGGGAGTCCACCAGTACACTGGCTTTCTCCCTTTCCAGGGCCTGCGGCGAGGCATAGAGGCATCACAAGCCACGCATAATAGAGACGTTACTTTCTTAACTAAGATTTCAGCCTCATGGGGACTTGTGGCCCCTCTATGCCAAGCGGGGATGGACGCTGACTCGATTCGAAGATACTCTTCGAATCTGTCTTCGTCCATTTTTGGGACGTTTCAACCCAAGGGGCGCCTCCTGTACGGAGGTCGTTGTGAAGTTCCTTCCAATACCCGGAAGGCGATGTAATGATGATCACTAACATTGTATCGATCACCCATCACCCTCCAGTCGCCTATTCGCCCGGACGCAGCTTCTGTAGCGAAGGTTATGTCCGGGATAGAGACACCCCAACCCGGCCTCTCGTAGGTGGGCCTGTTGCCTCTATTCTGGACCACTAGTTTGCACCTAGTGGCCATTACGAGCACCATTCGTCCCCTGGGGATGGTCATTGGCATCCCCCATTCCAGAGCCCTGGCGTTGAAGTCTCCACCAAGGATGATGCCACCAGTCGCCGTCAGGACCGTGCTCTCGATGCTGGCCAGCTTTGTAGCCAGCTCTGCCGAGTTGTCGTTTGGGGAGAGATAGCAACTTATGTAAGTTGTCTCCCCGCACTTGGCCCAGACGTGGCAATTCCCTTTCCCTTGTTGGGTAAGAGACGTTTGGGCTCTGCCTCGAAGCCATATGGCGCAGCAGCCAGTGTCATCGGAAAGCCAGTACTTGTGGTTCATGTTGTAATATTGCTCGCTTAGTAAGAGGATATTTGCATCCTCTTCGCGAGCAATTTGATCCAACAATGCACCAGCTTCCCGTGCGTGTCGCATGTTCCCTTGGAGAACCTTGATCATTTCCGATGACACCTGCTTCTTGCCACAGCTAGAGCCTCCCTGTAACTGGGGCAGTTTCCCTCTCCAGGATAGTGCTCCGTGGAGCACTTATTTTTTCTGGTCTTGCAGAGGAAGCACTCAGGCTTATCCTTGCTGCACTCTGTCCTCTTATGTCCATCTTCGCTACACTTTAAGCACGCCTTACTTCTGTCTGGGCCTTTGCAGACATATTGGCTCTGTCCATAGCTCAGGCATTTGTAGCAGCGCCTCACGTCTGCACGGCTTCTTTACTTTTCCTATACCTGCGCCTTCCCACCTTGGAAGGTACTTTACCTTTTTCTGCAGGTTCCTTTGTTGGCTGGGGCTTTTTGGCCCTGGGGTTTTTCTTCTTCTTACCCTTTACCAGCCAATTTTCCTCCTTGCCCAGTGGCTTCTTAGGTACCTGATTTTGCTGCTCTTTTCCGTCAGCTACTTCGCATATCTCCATATGCTGATCAGTACCCTTTCTTGGTTGAAGCTGCAGCTGTTTTTGTTTCTTCAGCAGCTTTCTTTCTTTTTTGGACTTATGCCTAGGGGCGTCCTTATCTCCATCCTTATTGGGGGAGGTCCCAGGGTTATCCTGTGGGCCGTTCTCCTTGGTGTTGTTAGGAGGAACCTTTGAGTCATCTCGCTTATTGTGGCGATCTCCCCCCGCAAGTTCTTTCTCTTTTGGTGGCCGCTTCCCTTTTTTCTGTTCCAGCTTCTGCTTTTGGTATAACTCTAGCAGACTTGCCTTCTTCTTTTGCTCCTGGAACGTTTTATCTTTTTTACGCCGCTCTTTTTCCTCCTGTTCCAGTCGCATTTTCTCCTTATTCCTCTGCTTTTGCTCCTTCCTCTAGTTTTCTTGAAGCAGCATTTTCCTTCTTTCCTCTTCTTCCTGGAGCTCCGCGTTGTTCTGCTGCTCCACTCCAGAGTTGCTAAGGTTCTTCTTATGGATCCTTTTCCTATCTTGTCTTGACTCTGGGGAGTTCTCCTCAGAGGAAGACGATCGGATTCTCTTTGCCTGCTGTTTATGTTCTGCTTTTTTAAGAGCAGACTCTATGTCTTGCGTTTCTGCATGCAGTCTCTTCGTTATTAGCTCAAGCTGAATGAGCACATTGCCGAAGAGATTTACTCCATTTTTAATTGGCATGCCGCAATTTTTCTGTACTGATGTACAGTGATGTGACATGCTGCGATGAGCTTCCATCATTTCCTTATGGTGTTTTTCCAAAGCCTGTACAACGTCCTTCAGAACAGAAATGTGATGAAGGAAGGCTTTGGGCTTTTCGACCACTGCTTGATCAAAGGCCTGGTCTGTGTTAAGACTACCAGTGCCATATGCTAAGTTCTGCAGATAGTTAAGGCTGTCCGCATAGCTTGGTTTTTCAGTATTCCCTGCACCTGATGCAGGTAGTGGATGCTGAATATGTTCAAGCAAAACTATGGCTTGAAGTTCGTTTCGTGATCCCCCCTGGGCGGAAGATGGTGTTAAATCCGCCTCCATGCAAAATTGTTGGCCCCCCTCAGAGTCCATGGGGCCGGTGCCAGCCACCGGGGCTTTCACCCGATCGGAACTGACAGCTGAATTCGACACTTCTTGAAGTGGCTTATCAGCCTGAGGTATATCATTTTTATCATTTTGCATATTTGTTATTTGAATAGCCTGTGTCACTGGACTAAGCGCCCTTAAATGAATGCGGGTAAGGGTACCCTCTGTGCGATGTGATAACCTGGAAAAAAGAAAAAACCTGTAAAGAACTATTGTAATTAGTGTACCTGTAATGAAATGGGAAAAAGTGGTGAGATAATAGGACCGGGGATTCAGACCCGCAGCAGTCCTCACCCTGGGTACAAGACACAGGGGGGTGACCGTTGCGAGTCCTACAGATCTAATGTCTGCTGACATAATACGATATTTTACCCGTCGTATTAACAGGATCCTCATAAGCCATTCCTAGCGATTGGTCAAGATCCCAATGATTCGAAGAATTACTTCCACAGATGATCAAATGATCACCAGGTGAAAAAACAGCACATGCCGTTCGATCATTCGATTTGCACTGCAAAAAAGAATGCGACATCCACCCAGACATCTGCTCCTGGGACTTACACACTTGTGCAATTTAATTAGATTTTAGGTTAGTCAGGGAAGCTCTAAACAAAAAAAGCTTCTTGACTAGTCATGGAGCGAACGCCACAGGGCTCACCAAAATCAGGAATCCTAGGATCAGTCATGTTCGCGCCCAACACCTGCAGCTGCAAGAGTTTATCTGATAATTACCGCTTCAAGCCTTACGTCCCGAAGTTATTGGCTGCAACACATATATCACATTTAAAGTAAACAGTTTTTTGTTTAGACAGAAACACATGCAGCCAATCCCAGCGAACTTTTCAGCTCTTTTCGTGGCTTTTTCTGAATCCCCCCAACAGACAGCAGGTGAAGGGCACAAACATGAATGAACCAGCAGCAACGATTACCTTGCTGTGTAGGCCACATTGCTGTGGAGCCCTGCTCCAGAGAAGCCCCAGCCATACGTGCAATTCATCATATTAATATACTAATGTCAATAACATTAGTGTATAGAATAATTAAAAATTTAAAGCTGCCTTTAGTGACATCTGAATTAGAGGAAATGTATGCCCCGTTCGCAGACGCCTTCCTAGACAACGCACCCCTCACAGTGAGTTCGAGGTCATCGGGCAAGAAGTGATTCCACCTGGCATCCGAGAGGGAGCAAGGTGGAGTTAATAAGAAACTTTAACTGTCCACTAAGAGAACCATTTAGGATCTCAGCCAAAAGCCGTCGGCTGAGTGACGCACAGGTACGACGGCCTCAGCCTTGGTGAGTGGGTGAACATTTGTGTGCAATTAAGCACATCAACAGGGTAGCCACGAGAAGGCAGTTCAGTCCAACCTAGAGTTATCGACACTAAAGGACCAAACCAGTGGTCTGTAGCTTATACAGCGTCGTGTCCATAGGTAACTCCTACCAGTCCATGGGGCCAACCCATCTCATTCCAGCATGTCGGGTATTCACCAAAAAATGGTTTATTTCCCAACCACCCCAAATTAAAATTAAAATTTTTATATTATTTTTTTTATTAAATTAAACTTTAGACTTTTTTGTATTGTGCATATATGATAAACATTAAATTATACCTATAATTGAGCCTTAATTTCATTTGTAATTTATTTTTAAAATTGCTAGGTAATATTTCTCGGGTTGCAGTCAAGAAGGGTTGAGTGCCAACCAATGTTTGCAAAAAATATAGCTAAAGAAATTAAAGTAATATAATGTACCTATAGTATATTTTTTTAAATTAATAAAATCTCTCTTTTATAATAAATTTTTTAAAGAAACAAATAAAAGGATTAAATTAATAAATTTATTTTTCCGAGAAATTCATTGCACACTTCATAAAACAGGAATCAATATATCGAAATTTCAGCTTCAAGTTTGGTTTGACTCGTGTCAGCGACGGTTGGCTTAAAATTTTTCTGTTGAGACGTGAAGTCGTTTTCAATATATTTTTTAATAAATAAAATTATTTTATATATAAGTGACAAAATGAGTGAATATCAAAATATTCAATTTAAAGACAGCAATAACAAAATTCTCTTTGAAGCCTATGTTTCTAAAACTGATGCTAACTTGGCATCACTAGGTAAATTTATTTATATAAATACGTAATTAACATTCTTGTATTATAGAAGAAAATACTCGTTAATTATTAATAATTTTTGTCCAATTATGTACACAATATTCTACACAATATTCAATGTAAAATAAAATCTTAATATTTGCTCAGATCCAACATTCGCCAAGGCGCTTTTTGAAAAAATGAAATCGAAGAACGGAATGCCAGTTACCGATCAAATGCTTTCGCTACCGATTTTTGATGATGATAACGATTCGGTATACAACATTGATGTTTCTCCAATAGAATATTATGATTCATTTTATGGTAATTAATACTTATATATTTATTATTTTTAAATTGATCAAAGTAACATTGCATGCCTTGATTCATTAAAACAATTAAAATAACTTGATTTTCACTTTTTTTATTAATTTTCAGATCCAGTTTTACATAAGCAGTTACTGGAAATTGCAAAAAACTATTCGTCAACTTTAAATGACTCAGTGACTCCTTCATTATTCAATTCGTCTGATTCTACGTGCAATGTGCCTAATAGATCAACGCAGAAATATACTGCAAATACTTCTAATCCTGATAAATTGTTGTCTGAAATAGCATTGCCTAAGGTACCTACATCATCAGTTTTTGAAAAAATTTTAAAAACTTCTTCTTCATGTCAGGATAATCCTAGTGCACCCAAATCACCAAGGCTTACTATGAATAGTGATTTATCATTAACTAATGCACCTCGAGACAGTGCATCAGGAACTGCAAACAGTATTATCTCCAGTGCATCAGGAACTGCAAACAGTATTATCTCTTCCTCGAAACAATAATAATGTCTTATCATCAAAAAATAAAATTTCAACGCCTAAAGAAATAATTGGAGAAATTAAAGATCAATTAGGTTTAAAAAATGTAAATTATTTTTGCCAAAACCCTGATGATGTTAATTTAGGTAAAGAGTACTTCGCTAGAGGATATAATGATAATAATCCAGATGTATTATCGGAGTCAGAAGTTGATGATGATGACAGTGAGGACATCGATGATAACCAGGGGCAAGTAACTAAAAATAAAAGTATGAGACAGTTTAATTTCTTTAAAAATTATTAATTAACTAATTACTATTTGTAACTTGTTATGTATAAAAATTATTCATTTGTTTTAATTAAATTCAATTGTTTACAGAAAGATTGTACTGGAATGATAATGAATGTACGCTACTTTTAACATTGTATGAAGATTTTAGATACCTCGAGAAGACTAGTCTTACAGCCATATACAGGCATCCCTCGTTATCCGCGGGGGATACGTTCCTGAAAAGTACCGCGGATAACAAAACCGCGGATAATAAGACCTTACTCTTATGGGAAAATAGGGGTTACGTTCGTAGAAGTTCAAATGATATAAAAATTAATTTTTTTTTTTATAAAAATGATTTTAAGACTAAAAAATACAAAATTTCAATGAAATTAAGTTCAGGATTAATTTTTCTGTTAAAAAAAGTCGTTCATCCGCGACTGTTTTGCTCGTCTTAAAACATCCTTATATAACTCTTCATAAATTTCTACTGCGTTTTCACAACTATGTTTATAATTCAAACTCCTTGTCATTATCGGATCATAATTCATTGCCAAATCAATGGCAGTTAATAAGGAATTTATGATTTGTAAAATGGTTTTTCGTTGAGAGAAATATTTGGTTCGGTTACTGTCACTTTTTTCACCATTATCAATCAAATCTAAAATTTTGAGTTTATCCGCGATATTCATGACGCTCCTTGCGCGAGATAGCGTTTTCCTTGATTGAGGAGCCATTATAATTACGAAATACAATTTTATTTTATAAAATTGAAAATAAAAATGAAAAAAAAATATATGTAGGTTAGGAAAAAATGATAAATATTCTCGAAAATCTGAACATTGTCACACTGAAACAAAATACTTCTTGACGTTTTTTTTTAAATTAAAACCGCGGATAACAAGAATTTTCCCGCGGAAAACAAGGGATTGGATATTTTGGTCCTACCGCGGATACGGTAAATCGCGGATAATAAAACCGCGGATAACGAGGGATCCCTGTACTCAAAGATATCAGATGGCATGAATTTAAAAAAGCATAAGAAAAATTCCATGCAGTGCAGAAAGAAAATTGAATCGTTAATTGCAACTTACAGACACACCATTGATCACAACAGGCAATCTGGCAACGATCCAAAAACATGTGCATATTACAAAGTAAGTTATATACAGACCTAAAAATATTTAAGGGAGGTTTCGTTTTGAAATGCTTAGATTTCAAGGAAACTTTTGGGTTTTTTTTTAAAAAAATCTACTGAATGTAATGAAATAATTTTTTTTGTATTATTTTTGTACATTATTAAACATTAAATTTTTATGATTATTTTTTTTTGGCCTTGAATAAGTACTTTAAAGATGGCGCCCAAGTGACGAAGTTAAAAAAAAGTTGTCCGCACGATTACAAAAAAACTACCCGCTCGATTTGAATTTTATTTTTTTTATTTTGTTTAATATTTATCTAAGATGGCATTTACCTACGGAGAAATTGATCGGAATATTAATAAAAATTTTTTTAGGGGGGAGAATGCCAAAAAATGAGGTCTGTTTTCGACTATTTTCGTTTTTTACGTGTAACTTTTTTATTATTCAAGATTTTTCTTTCTCCGTAGGTAAATGCCATCTTAGATAAATACTAAACAAAACAAAAAAAAGAAAATTCAAATCGAGCGAGTAGTTTTTTTGTAATCGTGTGGACAACTTTTTTTTAATTTTTTGACTTCATCACTTTGGCGCCATCTTTGATGTACTTATTCAAGGCCAAAAAAAAAATAATCATAAAAATTTAATGTTTAATGATGTACAAAAATAATAAAAAAAAAATTATGTCATTACATCCAGTAGATTTTTTTTAAAAAATCACCAAAGATTCCTTGAAATTTAGGCATTTCAAAACGAAACCTCCCTTAAAAGCAAATGTGAAAAATACTTTTGTTTTTATAGAAATTGAATGAACTAGAAGTTGATAAGCCTTCTAACAATCCGTTATCGATAGCTGGACCAAGTAGACCATTTACTTTTAATCCTGAAAGTATGTCATCATCTTCGAGTAAGTTTATGCATTATGTACCTTTGTGAACTCAGATACTTACTTTTTATTATTATGCAAATTGTACAAAAAACTAAGTTGTATTGATATTAATATGAAAATAATTTATGTTTAGAACGTGGTAATCAAATGAAAGAAGTGGTGCACCTTTTAAAAACCAGCCGCGAAGAAAAGTCAAAAGCTAGAAAAGAAAATAAAGAATATCATGGAGCAAAATTAGGTCTTCTTCGAGAATTTATTTACCATCAAAAAAATCAGAAATAAAAATATATATCTTTTTTTTATGTTCTTAAAAGAGGAACTTTTTTCAATACATAATCGCATAAAACCTGTATATATTTTATTTTCTTTTTTACTTTTTTATTTTATTTTGTTTTTATTTGTATCTTAATTAACCTTAATTGTAAAACTTAATTGTAAAAGGGCGTTTTGCGTGTAAACATTTTATAAATAAAATAACCAAAGTAAGATCAGTTTTAAATTTTGAGTTACTTTAAACTACATTTGTGTATTTAGTTATTTTCTTTTAGGAATAAGGGTAATAAATAATTTATTCTTTCTTATTTATTCAATAAAACGTATTTTTATTTTCAAAACAATATTCACTTTCTATTTTTACAATATTTTTGTAAAGTAAAATAGGATATTATATACATTCTAAAACAAATGTACACAAAGTTTATTTTTTTTAACACATTTGAAAATTTGTTAATTTTAAATTAACATTTTGCGACTTGTAATATTAATAAATGATTTTATAACAGTTATGTCTTGTTATTGTTTTTCTTTGCACCATAACCAAAAAAAAAAACACTGAGTTATCTCTAGGAACAACTTTCCTTAACTCCCACTTTTTCCACTCCCCCCACTCAAGATTACACTACCAACCTTTTTAAAAAAAAAAAAACTTTTTGATAAGCATTTCAGAACGCGGCCTTGTCCTATTTAAGGCCCCCCCCTTGACAAAAGGGGGGTCGAATAAGACTTAGAATAATTAGGGAAGTATATATAAATAAATAAAATACTTTTAAATATATATTATATATAAATAAATAAAATACTTTTAAAAGACTGAAAAATCTGGGCTTAAGGACTTAGGATAATATAGGTTTATGGACTTAGAATAATATCGATTTAGGGACTTGGAATAATTCAGGTTCAGGGACATATAATAATTCAGGTTTAGGGAATCAAAATAGTTTGGGTTTAGAATCTTAACAACTAGTAAGGTGATAATTACAAATTACAACAATAGAAAATTGTATTGTAATGTTGAGTAACATTTGTATTATATCTAGTCCTCATTTGGAAGTAAACATGTTCCATGCATTTAGGTTGTGTTTACACAAACCGGTTATAAGTTTTTTTAATTGCTCCCAAAAATGCAATTTTTGATAATAAAGGCTTTTAGACCTCAACATTTTTTTATCTTTTCTTATTTGATTTTCTTGAGTTGTTTTTGAGTTATGGTTTTACAATGATAGAGATTAAAATAAACAGTTTTTGAAAAACCAAATTTGGGAGTTTATAAATTATCATATCTCGCTAATAAATAATTGAAGAGAGGTAGGAAAAAAATTTTTGTAATGGAGCTATTATATTACTAGGTACTTTTGTTTAAAGGTCTCTAGAGACTTCTGCACCAAAGGTTCCTGGGACTTCTGCACCAAAGCTCTTTAGGCACTTCTGCACCAATAGCCCCAAGGTACCTCTACACCAAAGGTCCCTAGGTACTTCTGCGCCAAAGGTCTTCAAGGACTTCTGCACCACAGGTCCCTAGGGACTTCTGCACCAAAGGTCCCTAAATCGAAAATATTCTAAGTCCATTTCACCCTCCCCCCTAAAAACGTCACTTTTTCACCCCCCCTGCTGAACCGGACTTTTTCAAATACGCCATCCAATGAACATGTTCCATGTTAATAGGCACAAACAGAATTATTTTGATTAACAAATGAGGTTGCAGCGTTTTATTAAAAATTACCAAAGAATCCTATTTAAAAATATCGAACTCTGCGTTTCTATAGTCCAAGAAGGCTCAATGGCATAAACAGAGGGTGTTTGGCATGCTTTTTCAACAAAATAAATGATCTATAACCATTTTGTATTATTTGGTGTTCCAAAATTATTAAATACCCCTCCTAAATTAAAATTTTGCTCTTAAAAGTATTTTTAAATTAATTTAATTTAAGTCCTTAATGGCCAAAATACGGTTAAGTAGTTACCAAAATTTTATTTAAAAAAGAAGCAAAAAAAAAGTAAACTTTTATCATCTAAAAGTTTTTTTCTGTTTCGTAGATAGTATAAACTTTTTAAATAAAAAAATTTATTTAAATTTTCTTGTAAAATTAATTCTTGAAAAGAAATTATTTTTAATAAGAAATTTAACGCACATAACGGAACAAACAGAATATTAATCGGTCTATTTCGGCTCTTGCAAAAATTAGTGTGAGCCATCATCAGTGTAATCTAATTTTTGCAGTTGTACTTAGCCCTCATAGTTCAATTAGGATTTTTGACATTTAAATCTTAATATTTTCTTAATTTTTCTTCAAAAAATGTAATTGCTAGATATTTTTGGCTCTTCTTCTGAAAGATTGCAAAAATAAACCCTTAAAATCGGGTAGTTTTTGTTGTTTTCAGGGTGTTGTCATAATAATAGCCTAGTTTTTTATCCTATCAAATTTTTGTTCAGTTGTAAATTTTTCATGACCAATTTAAAAAGAAATCTCTCACCGATAGAATCTAAAAAACAAGTAACTTAAGTTGCTGCGAAAATTGCAATTACATTAATTCTTTATTTTATTTATTTAATAAAACTAGCCTCTAGCACGTTTATACAAAAATTTAAGCAAATGAAAAAATTCCGTTGTCAACCAGCTATTTCAGAAGCATTAAAAACTTATAATTTATCAGTTTCTAATCAATTCTCATACATTCAACGATAATGGAATTACGCATTTTCTTTGAACTGGGTTTAGCCCAAAATAATATAATCTTAAGATTTAAAATTTTTTATTTGCATAAGATACTATCATAAGCTGCAATTATATTATGTCTTTGAATACTTAATTAATTTTAAAACCAAAATTTATGTATCTAAAATTGTATCTTTAAGTAAATATGTCTCAATTTGCGAATCTGAAGCCAAACTTACGATAAAATTAACCGGCAACTCAATATTGTGGGTTAAAGTTAGCCACTAAAAAAAATCGACACTTTACTTATCAGCATTGTAAATAGCATAAAAAAGGTGAATTTCTTGAGGTGAAAGGTGAAAACTCACAAGGATGAAATTCACAACTCACATCGCAAATTTAACATCAGAATCTGAAAGATGATACTTTTTTACATGGATATATACAATTTGAAATACATAAATTTTGGTTTTGAAATTAATTTAGTGTGCAAAAACAAAACTACACATAGGTAGATAAGCTCTTGGGCGTCAAACGTTTAATTCAATAAAATGTGGATTAATTAATATTTACCAAAACTATATCTAGTGTTCTTTTGCATTTTTATGATATTTCACTGATGCAAAGTTTATGCAAAAGCTATGAAATTTATCGCGCAGATAACATTTAGAAGATTTTTCACCTGTATGAAGCAAAAGTACAAGAATAAACATGCCTTTAGAAATACCGGATTGGGCCAAAAAACTATAGGTTACATAAACTCGATAAAAAAAAACTCAGTTTTAAAAAATGAAAGCAATCCGTTTGATCGTTTAGGCTATATCGTGCCCACAAGGTGTCGATTTTTGCATCCATTAAGGTAGAGCTTCTCTCTATAATTAAATTTAGCAAAATATCAATTTTTCTCGGATAGTAGCCTGTTTTTTAGAAAAGTTGTATTTCAATTGCATTAAAATATTAGTAATTAATTTAGCAGAAACTAAACCTCACTTTAATTTTATTTCGAAAAGTGTCCTTTTTTATAGAAAAGTTGTAATTTTAATTGTTTTTATGCAATAATAGTATTGATATATTAGTATCGAATTTAGCAAAACATACCCAACTTAAATGTTTTCGAATATTGTCCTGTTTTATAAAAATCTTGTAATTTCAAATATTTTTCTGCAATGATAGCATTGAAATATATGTATTAGGGTTGTTCACTAAAAAAAAAAGTGCGCCAAAAATGTTCTTCCTGAAGTATGTTGAAGTTTAGGTGACAAAATGATCGCGTACTAATTTTCAGCTCATTTGAGAACGATTTAGGGGTCGCACAAACCCAGGGTAGCTCTTAACTGGTTGGCTAATACCGACAATTAATGCAAACCACAAAAATTTTTTTCAAAATACGTTTTCTATGCTCTCTAATATGTTTTCGGTGTCGCTAAACTCGAAAATGAGGTCCTCAGAGTCCGAAAATACCTTAATCACCCTTAAACATCAAAAACACCCCTTTTTTTACCAAAAATTTTTGGATTTTATAGCGAAAATCGTATATATTCGAAAAATCTGGATTATAAATTACAATTGATGACTTAAAAATGTTTAAAAAATACCGAAAACTCCTTCCGTTTATTCTAACGCGCCTTATTGGCCGAGAAACGCAGAGCTCAATTCTATAACAATGTTATAAGATAGGGTTTTTAGGCGATTTTCTAAATAACGCTGTCATATTGCAATTCTACCAAAATACTACCATTTGGTCTCATTTTTTTCGTAAAAGTTCTACCTTTCAAACGCCGTAAACCGTTATTTTTTATCACCGATTCTCTTATCGCTATAGTTAGAAAATCAAATGTCCATTTTTTGCCAAAAATGACCAATTTTAAAATTGATGTTAAAATTTTAATTTTTGATGAAAATGAGTCTTAAAGGTCTCAAAAATTTTAATTAAGCTCTAAGTTTTCAAAAAATTTTTACTCCTTCCTTTTCAATTGTTTGTTTAGCAGATATGATAATTTAAAAAAAGAGTCTTAATTCAAGGTTTTTTTAAAAAAAATCATATTTTATCTTTGTCGAGTCATATCTCGAAAAGTTATAACGCAAAATGGACTAGTAAAAATTTTTCGAAACTTGAGACTAATACAAAATGTTGGAGACCTATAAGACTTATTTTCTTTAAAAATTAAAATTTTAACAGCAATTTTAAAATTAGTCATTTTTGGCAAAAAATGGACATTTGATTTTCTAACTATAGCGATAAGAGAATCGGTGATGAAAAATTGCGGTTTACGGCGTTTCAAAGGTAGAGCTCATACGAAAAAAATGAGACCAAACGGTAGTATTTTAATAGAATGGCAATATGACAGCGTTATTTCAGGGTGTCTACAGATCTTTTAAACTCCTTATATCCTTTAAATGTACTTATTTGAGAAAATCAGTCCTTATATCCTTTAAAAGTCCTTATTTTGCATGATAAAGTCCTTATTTTGTAAAATATAAATAAATCTAGCAAAAAAAATTTTTAAAGATCAAAAAAATAAAAAAAATGCATTGAAAATCCGGCGCGCAGCGCATGCTCACAATTATTGTAAACCCGTCATAAAGAACATAGAAGAAGCGAGTTATAGATTCACCACATGTATAATATCTCTTGGTTACATCTATATATGTGTATAAGTATAAAACTCGCATGGTTGAGATTACTTTCCCGCGTGCGTGCCGGCATAATATATTATTATTATAATATAACCTTCGTAGTTTTATTGTTACCAGTAATTACTTGTTAATTTCTCGATGATTAAATTGGTTTTGTGTTTTAAAATTTGTTTTTTTAAATCTTTTTTATATTCATATACAGTATATAATTAATAATATAATGGAAATGAGTTATATATATGAACAAAACTATTGGTAAATTAATGTCCCAGAAAATCGTAAGTACTTATTATTACTGTTAATTGCATTTAAAAAAATAAAAAACTATAGCTCGCCAAATTTAATTTCAGACCAATCGTTAATTGGAAATTTATCTTATGAATAAATAATATATAAAATATCAAGATTATTTTAAACTCATCTCATTTGTGTGATATTCTAAATTCGATTTATTGAGGTTATATTTGTTACAGCTTAAGGGATTTGATATTATAGGTATAAAACTTTATTAATAATGAATCTGCATGTTTAATAAAATTTGAAAAAAAATTTATGAATTAAGTATTTTATTTTAGATTATTAAAATGGGAAAAATAATGAAAAAAAAGAGAAATAAAGTAATAAATAGCGATTTAAGTCCAAATAAAAGACCCAAAAAAAAGTCAAAGGTGAATGCAAGTTCAGAGCTGAATGGTTAAATCAAACTAAGTTTCCACAATTTTATTGGGTTAGAAGAGATAAACTAAACACTAAAGCTTATTGTAGTATTTGTGAAAGTTCTTTGGATCTTAAATCTATGGGTAAATCAAGATTGACTCAACATTGTCAAGTTGCAAACCATACTAATTTACCAAAAAATAATGATGGAAAAATAAATCATTATTTTAATAACAACAGTGAATTAGTATCAGATAAAAATAAGCAAGAGCAAGCTCCTTCACTAAGTGATAATGAAGATAAGATAATTACTCAAAATGACGTAAATGTTTTTGATGAAAAACAAGCCCAGAACAATACTAATAACCTTCTTACTAGGTATATATGTTCTGAAGATGTATTAAGAGCAGAAATACTTTTTGCACTTTGTCAAGTAAAAAAACAAGCCTTATTAAGATGTTTTTCTGAATTATCTGATATTTTTCCATTAATGTTTATTGATAGTGAAATCGCAAAAAAAATGAAAATGCATAAAGATAAATTAAGTTACAGCATAACTTATGGATTAGGTCCATATTTTCAAAGTGAGCTTGAAAATGACGTACGAAAATCTGAATTTTATTCTATTTCGTTTGATGAAAGTTTGAATAAAGTAGCACAAAAAGGTCAAATGGATCAAGTTGTAAAATTTTGGAGAGGCGATGATAAAGTTGAAACTAGATACCTTAATTCAAGCTTTTTGCAAGAAGCAAGTGCATTAGATTTATTAGAATGTTTTAAAACTGGTATCTCTAGTTTAGGTATTCGACTAGATAACCTTGTACAGATTTCAATGGATGGACCTAATGTAAATCTTAAATTTCATGATGAGTTCATAAAAGATTTATCAAGAAAAGAACTAGAGCCAAAGATTTTAGAAACAGGTACTTGCTCTTTACACAAAGTTAATGGTGCTTTTAAATTTGCACACAAAAAATGTAGTTGGAATGTTGATTCTTTTTTAAAATCTTTGTACAACTTGTTTAAGAATTTCCCTTCGCGTAGAGGTGTATATTCTAGAATTACGAATTCTCAAGAATTTCCTAAGAAATTTTGCTCCATTCGTCGGACAGAAAATACAAAAGTCATGGAAAGAGCTATGGACATGATTCCACTTTTAAATATTTATGTTGCTAAAGTAGTTTCTACTAAAAAGGTACCTGATACTAAAAATTTTGGTATTGTTAAAGACTTTATAAGCGATAAATTACTAACGGCAAAATTAGGTTTCTTAATGAGTATTTCTTTAGAACTTGAAAAATTTTTAATTTTTTACCAAAGTAATAAACCATTGCTTCCATTTCTTTACTCAGATTTATATACGTTGTTTAAAAATTTGCTTGCCAAAATTGTTAAAACAGAAATAATTAAAAATGTAAAAAATGGAGCAAATTTAATGAGTATAGATTTAGAAAATAAAGATAATTTTTTTGATATTGATAAAGTAGACATAGGATTTATAGCTTAAAAATCATTGAAGGACATTAAGAAACAAAAAAATATTAGTTTTGATCAATTTAAGATAGATTGTCAAAATTTTATTATAAATTTGTGCAAAAAATTAAAGCAAAAATGCCCTTTAAATTTTGATTTTGTTAGAGGAGCTAGTTGTTTGTCTCCTCTAGTTATGAGAGTACCAGGTACTGCTAAATACCGTATTCAAGCTGCTTTAGAAATTATTTCTGATTGCAATTACATTACTCAGAGTAAATGCATCAGCATCAAATCAGAGTATCTGGAAATAATTGAAAAACCTGAGGTGGTAACAGAACTAAAAAAATTTAGTAAAATTAAAGATCGTCTTGATATTTTTTTGATGAATCTATGTAAAAAAATAAATTGCTCGTCTGACCTAAAAAGATTTATGAAAATAATATTGGTACTATTTCATGGAAATGCAGAGGTTGAAAGGAGTTTTTCAATAAATAAAAATTTTTTAGTTGATAATTTAGAAGAAAATTCCTTAATAGCACAAAGATGTGTACATGATTACATAACTTCCATAGGGAAAATTTCAGATATTACGATTACCAAAGATATGATTAGTGCTTTTAAGAAATCCTCTTCTAATAGAGTAGCAGCTTTGAATGAGAAAAAGGAATTAGAAGATGAAGATAAAAAAAAACAAAGAGAGTTATCTGAACAGATAAGATTAATTAGTAAAAAATTAGATTAAAATGTAAAAAATCTGAAGCTGAAGAAGCTCTAAACTCAAGAGCTTTTGAAGTTTCAGAATGTGATAAACAATTAGAAAAATTAGAATTACAGCTTAAAAAAAAATAAAAAAAAGTTTTATCCAATATCTACTTAATAAAAAGAAAACAGTATTTCTTATTAATGTTTAAAATTTTATTAAATGTTTAAACTTTAAATTCTGTGAACCAAAAAATCTATTAATATTAAGACTAAATCAAATATTAATTAGTATTATTAATAATAAAATTAAAAATATTAAGAAGAATATATAAAAAGATATTAATAAAATAAATATTAATAATTAAATAAGATTAATAAAACATAACTGCCTAAAAAATTTTGCAAGATGTAAAAAAAAAGTAATAAAAAGTGTTATTTATTTACTAAAAAAGCTTTTTCTTATTTAAATTTGAATATGTTTTTAATTTTATCCTCTTTTGTACCATATTACTCCTTTGTAAACTTTTAAAAATTTTGTTATATTTACTTTTTAGTTAGTACAAAGATCCATACAAATATCCTTATTTTTTACCTTTTTACTCCTTTAAAATCCTTTAAAAGTCCTTATTTCAAAAATATTTTCATCTGTAGACACCCTGTATTTGGAAAATTGTCTAAAAACCATATCTTATAACATTGTTATAGAATTGAGCTCTGCGTTTCTCGGACAATAAGGCGCGTTAGAATAAACGGAAGGAGTTTTTCAACATTTAGAATTAAATCCTATCATATCCTATCCTATCCTATATATATATAAATCTTTAATTATGTGTGTGTGTGTGTGTGTGTGTGTGTGTGTATCCGAACGCGATAAACTAGAAAACGTGAGTTTCGTGAGTTTCTCGTGAGTTTCTCGTGAGTTTTTCGTGAGTTTTTCGTGAGTTTCTCGTGAGTTTCTCGTGAGTTTTTCGTGAGTTTCTCGTGAGTTTAATACTAACAAACTAATTAATTATCAGTTATTTATAAAATAATATTTAAATTAACTTACTGTTCTTTTTTATCAGCAAGAACATGATTCCATAAAAATATCAAAACAGTAGCTAATAAAATTTTCTGAAATAATTACCAAAAAAAAAAAACACAAAATTAAATTTAAATTTCATAAACAAAATTTTATAGAGATTTTCTGTTAATTGAAAGTTCTTTATATATAAAAAAAATATTTTTCAAAAATCATTTTCTAAAAACCTTCAATCGACAAAAACTCCCCTAAAAGTTCAAATAAAAAAAAAATTACCATAATTTAAAAAAACAAACACTCATAAAAATAAAATAAATAAAAAAAAATTCAATTCACGACAGTCTAAATAACTCTAACGATAGTGAAAAGTCTTTATGTCTCTTAAGGACGCTCTGTCCACCACAGGGTGTTTTTTGCGCAGCATATTTGTAACTAAAATATTTTAACCATATATTTATTTATAATAATTTTTTAATGAAAGAATCAATGCTTTTCAGTATTTAGTACAAGAATATAAAAAAAAAAGTTAAAAATGTTAATTTGTTTAAACAAATACGACCTGTTAAATTTTTGAAATTTTTGGGTCATAAAAGCCTGAGTTCCCAGATCTGGGCTACATGGATCAAAATTCTGCTTGGCTCATATTGAAGATCATTCAATTCTAGGTGGAGGTATCGTGGGAAATTTTTCGCTAAACCTCTTCAGTAATGAGTTACAGCTAATTGTTTATACAAAAAAAGTTAAAAATGCTCTAAAATTTATAAACAAATAGCTGTAACTCATTACTGAAGAGGTTTAGCGAAAAATTTCCCAAGATACCTCCACCTAGAATTGAATGATCTTCAATATGAGCCAAGCAGAATTTTGATCCAAGTAGCCCAGATCTGGGAACTCAGGCTTTTATGACCCAAAAATTTCAAAAATTTAACAGGTCGTATTTGTTTAAACAAATTAACATTTTTAACTTTTTTTTTTATATTCTTGTACTAAATACTGAAAAGTATTGATTCTTTCATTAAAAAATTATTATAAATAAATATATGGTTAAAATATTTTAGTTACAAATATGCTGCGCAAAAAACACCCTGTGGTGGACAGAGCGTCGTTACACCATAAAGTATACCTCCGCTTTATCTTAAAAGAAATTGCAATCAAAGATACGGCTGATTAAAAAAAAATATAACAAAAAAAATTTTGAATGTATGTATGAGTAATTATGTCCGGAGAAAATTTGTTTAAAAAAAGTAAGATATTAATTAATATTAATTAAGATGTCATTAAAAATTATTTTTCTTGTCGAGCTTTTTGAAGCATCCGACCTCAATTTCTGATTTAAAAAGTAGCTATCAACGTTTTCCAAAGTATCTAAATAACGTTTTCCAAAGCATGAATTTGCTAAAAGAGCTTTATGAAGCATCCTACCTCAATTTCCGATCTAAGCAGTAGCTAAGACCGTTTTCCAAAGTATCTGATACCGTTTTCAGAAGTCTGAAGTTGCTAGAAGAGCTTTTTGAAAAATCCGACCTCAATTTCTGATTTAAAAAGTAGCTATCCACGTTTTCCAAAGTATCTAAATAACGTTTTCCAAAACATGAATTTGCTAAAAGAGCTTTATGAAGCATTCTACCTCAATTTCATATCTAAAAACTAGCTAAAACCGTTTTTTAAAGTATCTAACACCGTTTTCCGAAGTCTTTCGATCGCCACTGACGAGAAAAAAAATCCGATAGCCACAAACAAAATCTTAATAACTGGAATATTTCTACTTGCGGCAAGTGGATTTTGCTTTCAATGTAAGAAAATATAATTTCAATCAAAGCAACCTGACAGTGTAACCCACCATTCCCAATTAAAGCGTTAATACTAACAAACTAATTAATTATCAGTTATTTATAAAATAATATTTAAATTAACTTACTGTTCTTTTTATTAGCAAGAACATGATTCCATAAAAATATCAAAACAGTAGCTAATAAAATTTTCTGAAATCCTATCCTATCCTATATATATATATAAATCTTTAATTATGTGTGTGTGTGTGTGTGTGTGTGTGTTTGAACGCGATAAACTAGAAAACGATAAAAGCTACATACATAGGGTTTACGGCAAAAGACGGCAAAAATTTCGGGTCAAAACATAGGCTAGGTTTTATTTCGATTGATAACAACGAAAAATTTTTATGTTGAAAAAACTGAATTTCCTAGAAAAAAATTTTTATCAAATTTTCAAAAAAAATCAAAAAAACTGAAAACCGAGGAAAAATTTTAATATCAAAAAAAATTTTATTCGATTCAGGCATATTTTTTACGTATCCACCTAAATTTTCAAGGTAATCAGTTCGATCTTTCAAAAGTTACAATCATTTTTCAAAAATTATAAAAGTTTAGGACAAATCCTATCCTATCCTATCCTATCCTATATATATATAAATCTTTAATTATGTGTGTGTGTGTGTGTGTGTGTATGTGTGTGTGTGTGTCCGAATGCGATAAACTAGAAAACGATAAAAGCTACATACATAGGGTTTACGGCAAAAGACGGCAAAAATTACGGGTCAAAACATAGGCTAGGTTTTATTTCGATTGATAACAACGAAAAATTTTTATGTTGAAAAAAAAAATTATATATATTTATATATATTTCTAATTTTTTTAAAAAACAGAAAAGTAAGGAAAAATTTTAGTGTGGAAAAGAGTTTCATTCGATTCAGGTATATTTTTTACGAATTCACATAAATTTTCAAGTTAATCGGTTCGATCTGTCAAAAGTTACAATCATTTTTCGAAAATTATAAAAGTTTGGGACTAATATTATATATATTTGTAATTCTTACCGGTTACTAATTTAGTAGCTCAATAGAGTAACTAAAAGAAACTTGTACAGCTATTATCAGGGAGAATCCTAGAATTGGTAGTTGAGGGAAGCAACTGCCACTTGCGGGTCAAAAGGAAGGGTAATCAAGCTTTGAATCGCTGATCACTAATTATCCGCCTCCAACGTCCGTAATTTTTATGATTTAAAAAAATTCTAGATTATAATTTGGGTAAAAAAGGTTGTTATAAAAAATATTGAGTAACGTAAAACAACATATCTGGAAAAATCATGTTGCAGGGGTCCTGAGAGGCAGCTAGTATATATATATTTTGTTTCAGATATTAAAAAAATTTTTTAAATTATAAATTTTTTTATAATTTAACGTAAAGTGTTTTTTTTGAGATTTCTGTTTAATGAAAGGGTTAAATTAAAAACCAAAAAAACTTATTTTAGATAATGCTTTAAAAAATACATAAAAATACATTTAAAAACACTTTTATGGATTTTCATCCATTCAATACTTCATAATGTGATCTGTAATAAAATCAAAATTTTTCAATTTTTTAAAATCTTTCATTTTAATATATATAAGAAGATTATAAAAAAATACTTTAATTAACTATAAGTAAAAAATAGAAAAATCAAATTTTTAATTTTTTTTTTAATTTTTTGACTAAATTGCTAATAAATATTTTACTAAATTGTTAACAAATATTTTACCTTTTTATGGTAAGAAATACTCTTTTTTTTTATTCAGCAGCTAAAAAAATTTAAAAAAAAAAAATTTTTTTGATTTCGGTAACGTTTTTTTTAAAAAAATGCGATTTGGTGGGGGGGGGGGGGGGACAAAGAAGCACCCTTGGTAGCCTATCATTTAGTATACACAAAAACGGTCATTTTCCATTCAGCAGAATTTTTTTTTAATCAGAAATTGCGTTGAAGCCGATTTATGTCCACTTTTTTTTTTACTACACTGTGCGTCCCTGATCATTTCGGGGGAAATCGAGAGGGGATTTATGCAACTCTTCGTTGCTTAAAATATTTGAAAATACGTAATTAATGACCTTCAATTTTATATTTCTGTCAATTACAAGGAGTCGGAACTTTACGAGCATATATGTAATAATAAGCTAGATATATCAAAATCAAAATAAAGGAATGCAGATATGATAGCTCGAATTATGGCCTAACATACGCAACACTCGCATAATCTTCTATAACTTCCTTATTACTCAAGATGTCATTATAAAAATTGTTTTCCATATTTTTAAGATTTTTTCGAAACCAAATTAAAATTATATTTTGTTTTCTGTAAATTTTTATGTAATTTAAAAAACGGGAAATCTACTGTGTATTCTTCGAATTAAAATTAAATAATTGAAATAATATATAACAACCTTTATTATGTATAACATATAATAATATATAACAACGTAAAAGTTGTTATATATTATTTCAATCAGTTTAAATACTCTACTTATTATCGAGCGATAAAAAATTATTTTGAATTTTTATTATTCAATACTTATTATTTAAAAATAAAATAAAATAAAATAAATAAAATAATTACATTAGATTAGACACATACCCTTAGAGAAAGCATATAATTTTCAACTTGCTGATTAGTCATTTGTCCATGGATTTGAATGATTTGCTTTAACGTTTGGTAGACATCTTCAGCCATTGTACAATCTCCGCAAACATAAAAATGTCCCTTTTCGTGAACAAGCATTTGAAAAATATTTTCTGATTCTGCCAAAATCCAATCTTGCACATAAGTCTGAAATAAATTTTAACATCTATTTTATATTAAATAGACTTTACCTAAATACTTTAAAAAAATAAATTACGACAAACTTTAAAACTTTTTTAAAAAATATAATTTGTTAATTTACATATAGGTTTTTTTAATATTTTTGAAAATATTGCTTGAAATAGACTTATATATAAGTCTATTTCAGGCAATATTATAACAGAATATATATTCTGTTATGGACGCTGCATTTCATTACTGCTAATACTTCTATAAAATTGTAAATATAGCAAAATATTTTTTTTTCTTTTGTTTAAATTAAGGATAATCTTTTAGAATGCATTTTATGAATTATAATAAATATCATTTTACTCTCCTGGATGTAACACCTAGCGCAAAATTTTCGGCACTGGTTTAACGCTTGATTTCGTGATCAAATTTATGCATAAGGAATCTGAAACTATTCTATGTCAACATGACAAAGCTAACCATTTTTAGCTACCATGTTCTTACGTTGTGTCAAAATTGATAGTCCTAATATTTCACGGCTAGCTTGAAAAATCAGATTATGAAAAGGTCGGGCTTGGGATTTTATAGCAAAAAATGAATGTTCAACCTATAAGGAAATAATCCTTTTTTGGGTTTAAATGTTAAATTTACCTTACATCCGATATTCGTTTTAATGTCACAGACGACACAAGAATCCTCAGGTGCATTTTTGTTGATGCTGACCTGGCACAATAGCGTGAGACCAAAAGTCAGATATGACGTAATTTAGGAGAGAATTATGCAATGTAAATTGCATAAATCCCACCTCGCGATTCTTAGTAATAATTAAGGGCGCTTCCGCTAATTGGACGTGACGAGACTGACGCTTTTGTATTGGACGTCTCTCCCCCCAGGTTTATAAAAACCGTCTTCCGTACTACCTTCCAGTACACATCCCCGGAACATTTCCAAACACATTCCATGGTAGGTTATTATAGCTTGTTTTTATATGGAAGGTTCTATAGAAAGTTCCATGAAACGTTCTACAGAACGTGAAATGAAGCAAAAATTTTTTTTTCAAATAAATTATTTAAAATATAAAAATATGCATCTTATACCTTATATTAAAAAAAAGAAAGGTTTTTAGGTTGTATATAACTTTATTCAGAATTACTTTTTTTACAAATTCTACTAAAAATAAACTTATTACTATATTGACAGTATAAATATAATAACCTATTACTAAAGTAATAAAAAAAAAAATTAAAGATACGATAAAAATCTTTCAATTAATATAAAGCAAATAATATTTAGGTATCGATAACTATAGAATCAAGTGCCTTCGAATTCTAGTATAATCTATCAATATAATTATATCGTAATATTTACATAGGTTTTGTTTTTGCGATAATATAGGCAGATTTATTTATTTAAAGTCTACATCAAATATAAATTTTTTTTTTTATTCAGTCATGTAGTAAACAAAATTATAAAAGATACGTAAGAGCGGTGTATGGCTCTGGGGTTAGCGTTTGTGCCTGGCGTCCTAAGGGTCCCGGGTTCAAATCCCGCTGCCGCCAATAATAATTTTAAGTTTTTTTTTTCTGAAAAGATTAAACTCTTAAAATTATTTCCACCACGCTCAGGATGTGTTTTACATCATAATGCATTAAAAAAAAAAAAAAAAAAAAATGCATTATGAGGAAAAACAAAGCCGTCTTAACTATACAGAAGGTTTTCAGCAGTTTCCCTTCTGTCTCGGCGAATGCATAGTTAAGTACCCAAACACCTTGAAGTTGGCTGCTGACGCATCTAGTCCCACATCCAAACACAAACTATCCCGCCCTTATTAATCCTACAGCTCTCCTTCAATTGAAAAAAGTGCAATCACATCCCTGATTTTGAATCGATAAAAATAATAGTTTCAAGAAGGAATTCGTTGTATATCTGTATACATAGCGGTTCCTTTGAGAAATAAATTAAAACAGTGCGGTGGTGTGACTGAAGTTGTAATTGTTGGCGACCTCTATCAACAGTTCCCGTATATGGGGCTTTAGTATAGAGGATAAACAGATACAAATACAAATAAAAGATACGTAACTAAGAAAACATCTATCAAAGCAAATGGGAATAGGCATTGATAATTTGTTATGTTAAATAATTGAACATTTCCACATTTGTTTCTGCTAGAGTTAAATACGATTTGGCTTCTCTTTCGTTGGATGATAATTGCCTCATTCAAGACTGTTGCTGTTCTTGAGGAAGAGATTTAAAAGAAGTCTCATCTGACATAATTTATTGTATCTCATGTATTCTTTTTAATGACTCCGAGCTTTTATCCAAGAAAAATATTCTATTGTTTATTAACATGTTAATAAACTTGACAAACTATTTTCTATATGTGTTTTCCATAGAATTAATTTTTGCACGTATTATTGAAGCTTGATGAACTGAAATATCCGACAATGATTTTAAAATTAAAGTTATATGATAAAGAATAACAAATTTATCGTATAATTCTGAACTTGAACCAGTTGTTTCAACATTGGTATAAAATTTCATAAGATTTGAAACTAAAGTTAGATTAGAATGAAGGTGAGATAATATTTTCTTATTGCACACTGCTTCGGTTCGTCCTTAAATGTATAATAAAAGAAAATTAATTAATATTTTGATTTTAAATATTTAATAAAAATAATTTTTAAGTACCTGAAAACTTGCATTTATATCAAATATAACTTCAATCAGCTTTGCAATTAGATGCGGGTTTCTTATGCAATCTTGAATACATTATAGTTATTATATTGTAGAGCCAGTATCGTTGAGTTATTGCATGTGCTTCCGCTAAAAAATTTATCTGCTACTTTTGGTTGATATTTAGCAAAAATAGATACCGACAAAAAATGTCCTAGAAATGATGTTCTTGACAATTCTCTAACAAGCGCTGGTGTCATAATTTTCAGGAGAAACTTAAATTGAATTGTTATTAATCTAGATATTCGTAGAATATTTCCGTTTGGACCATAATGGGTACAAGCATCTCCTAATTCTTGTTTAATATAGCATTGTTACCCAAGTATCGAACAATAACTTTACAGCCAGATGGATATGTCAACATCTAAAAACAGATATTTAAAAAAATAATAAAGTTTTGCAAGTAAAATTAAGAATCATAATAAACAAGAATTATCAAAATTAATTACAATTTTAGAATGCAAACAAAATAATTTATTAAATATGCAAATGTAATATGAGTAAAAGCTTTTTGGAAAAAAAAATTATTAATTTTAGGTTATACTAACACATTTAGGTTTTTTCAAGATACAGCACTTTTATTTTATATAAGCAAATTTAAAATTCTTAATTCTTTTATTATTAAAAAGCTGAAGCAGATCATATTGTTAAAATTATTTAATAATAAATTAAATAAAAAAATTATTTATTTTTGTTAGCATATCGTATATACACGTGACAATATGAAAATTGTGTTTGTAAATGGTGAAAAAGAAGCACGATTGATATGCAAACAAAATAAATAATTTTTTTTGTTTAATTTATTATTAAATAATTTTAACAATATAATCTGCTTCAGCTTTTTAATATTAAAAGAATTAAGAATTTTAAATTTGTTTATATAAAATAAAAGTGCTGTATATTGAAAAAACCTAAAAGTGTTAGTATAACCTAAAATTAATTATTTTTTTTTCCAAAAAGCTTTTACTCATACTACATTTGCATATTTAATAAATTATTTTGTTTGCATTCTAAAATTGTAATTAATTTTGATAATTCTTGTTTATTATGATTCTTAATTTAACTTGCAAAATTTTATTATTTGTTTAAATATCTGTTTTTAGATGTTGACATATCCATCTGGCTGTAAAGTTTTTCTTCGATACTTTAGTAGCAATGATATATTAAACAAGAATTAGGAGATGCTTGTACCCATTATGGTCCAAACGGAAATATTCTACCAATATCTAGATTAATAACAAGTCAATTTAAGTTTCTCCTGAAAATTATGACACCAACGATTGTTAGAGAATTGTCAAGAACATCATTTCTAGGACCTTTTTTGTCGGTATCTATTTTCGCTAAATATCAACCAAAAGTAGTGTTATGATGAGATAAAAGTCAGCTGACACGAAATTTTTATATTAACGAAATTTTTATATTCAGGAATTTTTATAAAAAATATTAGAAAGTCAGTAACGACATAAGCAATTAGTATGTTAATCAAAGTTACTAAATTGAATATCGAGGACTTCGCAGAAGTAATTATTAGCAAAGGATGCGAAGAGAGGCTACAAGAAATTTCGACAGTTGGCTTACCCCTCTTAATTAATTTGGCAGAAATACACGTCAATAGTCAATCACTATAAATAGGAGTAGTTTTGGTCATCTCGTCCTCTCTTGTCGTTGGAACTTAGTCATAGAACATACTCTCTCGTGTCAGAAACTTAGTAGTAGAACGTACTCTCTTGTATTCAAAATTTAGTAAAAGCTAGTACTTTTGTTTAAACAAATTAGCATCAAAGTTATAAACGCTACATTTTTATATTAGCTATAAAAAGTTTAATTAATAAAATCACGGTTAGTAATATGAGCTTGCAATATACTTATATCATAGTTTTCGTAATATTTGTAATTAGTTTATTAAGTTTTTATATTTGTGTTTATCAATAAATAATATTCGTCTTTCGGGTTTATTGGTATTTAAATTAACCGTGTTCTTATTTCTACATCTGATCTATCCAAACCTATAAATCTCATTTCAACTATCCAATAACAATATATTTGCTAATTCAATAATTAAAAACACGCCTTCCCGGGTACGAGTAGCTTTATTAGCTACAAGTACAAAAGTAGGCAAATACAGTTAAAAGTTACATGTAAAATACGTGTAAAATATAAAATCATTTATTATATATATATATATATATATATATATATTAACAGTAAGCGTGAGTATTTCAAGTATACAATTAATAACGTCTATAGTCAAATCATTTATAAAATCAATTAAAATCAAAAATTACTATTATATATATATTTTAAATTAATTAAATTATTAAATAAATAAAAGTTATAACTTAAAATATCGTAACAAAATTGGGGGCTCGTTTTAGGGAGTTTTTAATTAGTGAAAAAGCAAATAATTCTACAATTTTAAAATTTTTATTTTTTCTATACTATCTTAACTAATACTATCAAAATATATACAATGAGCCTAACAAAAGCATTAAGTGAGAAAATACTAGAAGGCGATATAAACGCTATAAAAGTATACGATATATTATGCAAATATGCAAAGGATCATGTGGAAATAAATGATGACACAACAGTAGAAGCAGTCTTGGACTGGTATAGCAAACACTATAAAGAAACAAGAGACAAAGAAGCAACATCAACGAGAGGAGAAAGGGAAGAATTAACAGCACAGTTAGAAAAGCGAGTTGATAAGCAAGTATTAAATGATTTATTAAAAGACGCTACTTTGGCGGCTATGTTAAGCGAATTATTGGCAAGTAAAATACACCCAGCCGAAATAATTGACATTATTACGGGGGTAAAAGCAGACGATTCTTCTTTAGCGGTATATTTTGATAATAGAATATATAATATATTAAAACAACATTGTAAATTTCCAGAAGCAAAAGAAAAACCATCTGTAAAAGAAATTTTAAAATGTTTAGCTTACAAGTTGATGGAAACTGATGCGAACGCAGCATTAACAGAAAGCGCAGCGGAGTTACAAAATTATTTACCAAAAGAAAACAAAGATGTACTGGACAAGGCGCTAAGAAATAAAGAGACGCTAAAAATTTTAATTGACTTATATAATGCCGATTTAGGTCCTGAATTCTTCCTGGAGGAGCTGTGTGCAGAATATACGATTTGTTTGTTAGACGACAATAGTGTCATAACTCCAATAACTTCAGGGGTAAAAAGTATAAGAAAACCTATTTTTTACCCCGAAGTAACGGAAAATCCTACACATACCGTGGGCGTCACAGCTCATATACAAGAGTTAGCCCAACAAACTATTAACAATAATTTTTCAGGCTTAGCAAGCAGTACAAATTACAGACCGGTTCCACAAATGGCTAATCATTATACGCCGTACTCCACGATGTACCATACGGCAGAACAAACAAGGCAGCCAGAGGTATGCAGAAGGTGTGGGACTTACCATAATGGTAATTGTCTCAGAAGAAATACATACGACACAAATGAATATACTGGGGCAACGTATTCACAAAATTCATCGTTATCAAAAATAAGGCCATTCTCGATAAAGGATACAATCAACACCATTCCAGAATTCACCGGTTCGCAAGAAGAGGTGGAAAATTTCATAATCGGGTGTGGCAGAGCGAAAGGAATGATACACCCAGAAAACGAAAGCGAGGTAGCACCGTTAATTTTGTTAAGGCTAAAAGGAGAGGCAGCGAAGGCAGCCATTGGACACAATTTCCGCTCCATACAAGAGGTCATCGACTTTGTAGAATTCTCCTTTGGAAATCCCAAAACGTCGCACGAACTAGGAGGGTACTTAGCGAAGGTACGACAAGGAGAGAAAGAGAAAGTAGTATTATTTGCCAACAAAATAAAAGAGCTGGGAAGAAAAATAAAAAAGGCGGCGGTATTGGAGGGGAGGCCATTGGAAGACGCCATGTTAGACAGAGACATGCTTAGGTTCTTTTTGAAAGGTATGAGAACGGAGATAAGAACAAGGTTAATGCCATATGCTACATTCGCAGATACTCTCAACGAGGCTATAGTGGTAGAGAGGGAGTCTTGCTCGTATGAAGAAGCGAAAATATCGAAAACAGAAGAAATAAAAGTCGTAAGTACGCATACCACACCAAATAATAATTACTGTTTTTTATGCCTTAGACAAGACCACACGACTCTTTTATGCCCGGAATTGCCAAAATTTGTGGAAGGTAGAAAACAACAGGCTGTTGAAAAGGACAATAGAGGGCAATTAAAGTGCAGCCATTGTTCAAAGATTGGTCATGTCAAGGAGAATTGTTGGACCAATCCTGGTAATCCGAACAAACCGGAGTGGATAGTTAAGCGTCAGCAAATGGAGTGCCATAACTGTAAGAGAAAAGGTCACACAGCTCGTTTTTGCAGATCAAGGCCTGCCAATACAGGAAGGGCAGAGGAAAATAATCAGGGAAACGGCAGCAGCCAACCGATGGGCGCGAATCGGGAGGCTTCCAGTACATCGAACACACAATCTATCTAAGTCGAAATAGCAACGCGCCAACAGTCGTCTTATCTTCTGCCAGTTTAGGTAAAGAATTTGACTACCTCTTGGACTCAGGAGCCAGCGCGAATTTATTGAAGCAAAAAGCAGTGCCAGATAAGGTAAAAATTTGTAAAAATGAAATAGTTAAGTTAATTGGAATTTCAGATCCTTCAGTCAAATCATTGGGAAGTATAGAAATAAAAATTTGCGGAATTTTAACAAAATTTCATGTTGTAGAAAATAATTTTCCAATTGATGAAACAGGGCTGATAGGAAACAAGTTTTTTGATGGCAACAAGACAAGACTATATTTTGACGAACGCTGTTTAATGCTTCAAGGGCAAAAATACCCTTTCCAGTCAAAAAACGAGGTATTAAAAATTACATCGAAAGAAGTAGAGGCTGGAGAAGACAAGGATGACTGTATAATTCAGGTAGAAAAGGTGGGAGAACAGGTTAAGAAAAATTCTCCTACTCTAAAAGTAAAGGTTAATAATATAAGAAATAGTAAAAGTTATACTGGAAGCGTTTACAGAGAGGATAAACGCGTTGGCCTTTACAGGCATGGTAAACGCCTTAGCGTTTATAGGTTTAGTAAACGCTTCAAAAATGCTAAGCAAGTAATAAGTAGGGATAGCAGTTTAAAGAAAAAAATTATAGTAGCATTAAAAGGTGCATATAAATTATTAAGTAAAGCTAGCAAATTGCAAAATAATAAAACCATAAAAGAAAATTTTTCCAATAAGGCTCCTGTAGTAGAGAAAACTGCAGATGAGTTTATAAATAAAAGGCCTTTGTTGGAGGAATTTTCAAAAATTGATCCTGCAGTAGCGGAGAAAACTGCAGAAGTGGCATTAAATAGTAAAACCATGAAAAAAAATTTTTCCAATAAGGCTCCTGTAGTAGAGAAAACTGCAGATGAGTTTATAAATAAAAGGCCTTTGTTGGAGGAATTTTCAAACATGGATCCTGCAGTAGCGGAGAAAACTGCAGAAGTGGTATTGAATAGTAAAACCAGTTTAGAAAGTTTTTCCAAAAAGGCTCCTGTAGTAGAGAAAACTGCAGATGAGTTTATAAGTGAAAGGCCTTTGTTGGAAGAATTTTCATGTAGCGCTCCTGCAGTAGTAGAGAAAACTGCAGATGAGGTTATAAATAAAAGTCCTTTGATGAAAAATTTTTCAAATGGGGCTCCTGCAGTAGTAGAGAAAACTGCAGATGAAGTTAAAAATAAAAAGCCTTGGTTGAAAAATTATTCAAACAGGGATCCTGTAGTGGTCGATGAAAAAACTACAGATGTGTACAACAATACTGCAGAAATTTTAGAATGTATGAATTTTATTGTGATTAATTTTGTAATAATAGATAAATTATTAAATTTTGTAATGTGGTGGATAATTTATTATACAATGTATGAAGTAAATAATAGTAAAACTGTTGTGAATACAAGTAGTTTAAAAAATAATGTAAATAATACAGCTGAAAGTAAAAGTGTTGCAAGCAATAAGACAAAATTTCATGAAATACAGTTTGTTAATAATTGTGTTAATAATTGCCATAAAATCATTTTTATATTTTACCTTTTTAGTAAACAGTGATTCATTTACTAACCCTTCAGTAAGCTATATGAATTTATTGAGCCATTTGATAATTTAAACACTATTATTGAAATGGATAATTTATCAAATAATATGCAATTTTTAGAACAGATCAAGGTTTTAATAAATGAAGTTAGAAAAGAATTAAATAATTGTGAAAGAATCCTGTATATGGAGCTAACGCCTGAACAAAGAGTTGATAAGGTAAAGGAATTATCAAATTTAGGTCATTTAAATGATGAGGATAAGAAAATTGTGGAGAAAATTCTGGAAGAAAATGCAGACGTTTTTCATATACCAGGAGAACCTTTGTCCTTTACAAATGTTTTTCAGCATAGAATTTTTACTGTTGATGAGGTACCAATTACGTCTAGAATGTATAGAATTTCTCCTTTTCTAGCAGAAGAGTTAAAGGAACAATTAAACAAGCTTTTGGCAGAAGGTATAATTACACCATCACATTCATCTTATAGCCATCCAATAATGTTAGTACCGAAGAAACCAAACAGCCAGGGGATAGTAAAACATCGTTTAGTTTTGGATTTGAGGCGATTAAATGATAAAACTATCTCTGACCAGTATCCTTTACCAAATTTATTGGACCTTCTGGACAGCATAAATGGCTCAAAGTACTTCTGTTCACTCGATTTGAGTTCTGGTTTTCATCAAATCCTAATCCACAAAAAGGACAGGCATAAAACTGCATTTGCAACCATGTATGGACTATATGAGTACACTAGAGTACCATTTGGTGCAAAAAATAGTCCAAGTAGTTTTATGAGGCTGATCCAAATGCTATTTAGAGACCTAGAAGGAGTAATAGCATATATTGATGATTTCCTGATACATGCCAAGACATTAGAAAAGCTGTTAGAATTAATAAAAGAAGTAATGAGACGCCTAAGAGAAGCCAATCTAAAATTACAGCCAGAAAAATGTTTCTTTTTACAAACTGAAGTAACTTATTTAGGCCATGTCATTTCCAAGGACGGAGTAAAACCAAATCCAAAGAAGCTTGAAGCAGTTGAAAAGTTTCCAGTACCAGCTACCCCTAAAAATGTTAAACAATTTTTAGGAATAACATCTTACTACAGGAGACATATACCACAGTTCGCTAAAATTGCTAAACCACTTACATCATTGCTTAAAAAGGATCAAGAGTTCATTTGGAGTGATAAGGCTCAAGAAGCATTTGAAATATTGAAAAGAAAATTATGTGAAGCTCCAATTCTGCAATATCCGGATTTTAGCCGCGAATTTGTCCTTACAACGGATGCAAGCGGAGTGGCTTTAGGTGCAGTACTTTCTCAAGGTGAAATAGGTAAAGATTTGCCAGTAGCTTATGCTTCAAGAGTTTTAAATGAAGCAGAGCAAATATACTCAGTAACAGACCAAGAAGCACTCGCTGTCGTATGGGGTGTGGAATATTTTAGACCTTATTTGTATGGTAAGAAATTCTATTTAGTAAGTGATCATAGAGCTTTAAGCTTTATGCAGTCAAAGAAAGATCCTAACTCACGAGTAGCACGTTGGAGACTAAGAATAGCAGACTACGAGTACGAGTTTATTTTTAAAGACGGAGCAAGTAATGTTAACGCGGATGCACTTTCAAGGAATCCAGTGTTGTATTTCGAAGCTGTACCGGTAAGAGTATCTCGTATTTATACTTTTCAGGAAGAAGAAATACGGCAACCTAAGAAAAAGCGTTTACTAACACTTAGAACTAGAATGCAGACTAGAAGAGGGGCACAAAGTTTAAAATATCAAGAGGCAATCGAAGCATTAATGCCCAGCAGAAGAAAGAAAAGAGAAAAACAAGTAAAAGAGAGAGAGAACCAAGCTGAAAGCAAAAGTGAAAATAGAGAGGAAGGAGAAGCAGGTACCAGTGAACTTTTAAATAATACTTTCGATTTCAATTCTGAAGTAGTAGGAGAAGAATTAAATAATCCCGAAGTATTGGAAGATTTGCCATTTGCAAATGCTGACTTAAATACTACGGAATTAAATAATTTTAGGGAGTTAGTGAAAGCGGATAATTTTGTTTATAACAGGGACAAAATTTTCATGCGAAAAGACAACTGGGCCTACTTCGTAACATCTTCCGGTAAACCTGTTTGTACTGGCGCTTTAGAGCTTGATGCTTTAAATAAAATACCAATAAATTTAAGTTTAACAGTAGGTGAACCAAAAGTTATTAAAATAGGTAGTAGGCATCATATTTTACTGCCTATTAGAGAAAGTGATCCTGTTTCCATGACAGAGATAAGTGAGAATTTGACAAAATTATTTAATAATTTAAAAACTCTGTTGAAGGAATATGGAATAAAATCATTCAGCATAGCAAGGTCAAACAGGATTAATTTCATCGAGTGGTTGGAAGTACTTAGAAAACTAAAGAAAAGTCTGCAAGGTAACGAAGATACAAAAATCATAGTTTGCTTAGGAGAAGTGAAAGTACCGCATCCATCAGAAAGAGAGGCTTTGATTAAAGAAGCTCATGATACTTTAGTTTCTGGTCATCGTGCATTTTTGAAAACTTTCAAACGTCTCAGAACTAAATACAGCTGGGAAAATATGAGAGACGAAATTCAAGATTATATTAGGCAGTGTTTAACCTGTCAATTAAAAAAATTGGTAAGACGAAAAGTTAAAAATAAAATGCAGATTACGGATACGCCTACTCAAGCAGGGCAAAAACTGAGTATTGATATAGTAGGACCTTTAACTACAACTAAAAATTTAAATACTGTTATTTTTACTATGCAGGATACGTTGACCAAATACAGTGTTGCAGTGCCATTACCAGATTCGCAAGCCAGTACAGTAGCTGATGCATTTGTCAAGAGATACATAACATTATTTGGAGCTCCCCAAACCGTGGTTTCAGACAGAGGGGCAAACTTTATGTCAAAATTGTTTGCTGCAGTAGCCAAGCAGTTCAAAATCAAGCAGATAAGGACATGTGCTTATACACCAAGGTCAAATCCTGTGGAAAGAATGCATCATACCCTTGGTCAATTCTTGAAAGTCTTTGTAAATAACAACGAAGATGACTGGGATGACTATGTAGAGCTGGCAACATTTTCCTACAATTCAATGGTGCATGAATCCACTAAAGCAACTCCTTTCGAATTAATGTTTGGACGATTAGCAAGAACACCTTCAGAAATCAAGGAGCCAATGGAAAACGAAGGCACTGTAGATGCTTATTTAACTAACATAATAACAACATTATATAAGGTACAGAAAATTGCAAAAGAAAATATTATCAAAGCCAAAGAAAAATCCAAAGAACGCTATGATCAAACTGTATTAGAACACATTTTTAAAATTGGTGAAAGTGTTTTCTTATTGCAAGGTGGTAAGATAAGAAAATTAAAGGCTCAATATAAAGGGCCATATGCTGTAATAAATAATTATAAAAATGGCAATGTAAAAATAAAAACTGGTAAAAATAAATTTAGCGTAGTAAATGGAAATAGGTTACAGCACTCATATATCAAACCTAAATTTCCACTAGAACAATAATAAAAGAAAAATAATTTTAAGTATGGTAGGACATAAGTTATATATAAGATTTTTTTTTACACTGATAGGCGTTTACAGAGGAATAAAACGCGTTTGCGTTTAAAGTAGTGTAAACGCTTCTCAGATGCATAAATAATACACTAAAATGCGTTTACAAAAGAGTAAACGCCTTAGCGTTTAAGGCAGTGTAAACGCATGTTTAAAGTAAAAGTAAATTTAGATTATAGACTCCGTGCTTACATTTATTCGAATAAAAGACAAAATTTTTTTTTTAAAAGCAAGTTTTATCAAAAATTTTTTTATTAAAACATAAAGTATACAAATTGGTTACAAAACATTCAAAAAAAAAAAAAAAGAAAAGGCTTACAAATTATAAAAGCTTACAAAAATATCACTTTGTTTTGATTTTTTTTTGGTGATTTGAAGCAGGCACAGGAAGGTGGAGAACTGCAAGTCTCATCAGGAGTTGTAGAAGTTGATTGATTATCAGTAATAGACATTCATCTCTTAAGTGCTGCTAAATGTTAGGCATTTTTGGCGTCATCTTAGGGGTATAAGGCTTGCAGCAAGGTTCACAAAGAAATTTTTTTGACTTTCACATGGACGGATATCTGATGAACACGGAAATACCTAGGTGGATCTCCCTCAAAATTTTTTTTTGTTAAAATCATCAGAAGCAATTGTGCTTAAATAATTGAACATATGATTGAAATGAAAATTTGTAGTCAGAGAAGTCATCGCATCAGGAAACTGAAATGAAAAATTAGGTATAAAAGTTTAACTTTAAAGACAAAATAATTTAAATCTATTTAAGGACAAGAAAAAAGTAACTCAAAATAAAGCAAGAGTCATGTTGTAATTTCAAACTCTCACGTAAGAAAAAGGAAGGTAGATCAGCTGAAGTTACTCCAGATAGCCGACAAACATTATCGTTAGAAAGTAAGGTATCCGATCCCTAACAATGATAAGAAAATAAATTAATTAATTAAATTTTTTTTGTTAAAATAATACAGTAGTAAAAACTTATGTTAAAGGCGTTTACAGGCATAGTAAACGCATTCGCGTTTATAGGCACACTAAACGCTTCACTAAAATAGTATAAGAATGGTTAAAACAATAAATATTACGGGTAATTTCAAAAAAAAAAAAAAAAAAAAAAAAAAGATTGTTTAAACATTAAAATAATAATATTAATAATAAAAAAGATTACTTATGTGAATATTTTAAGTAAAAGGGCAAAAATAAAATCAACAAGTTCAAACGTATAAACTTTCAATGTTAAAATATAGTATATAGAGATATTCAAAAGGCGTTTAAGCGACCCTTAAACGCATAGGCGTTTACTCATGTAGTACACTTATAAAATTTTTTTTGTTAATAGAAAAATCCTTTTATTTTCAATATTCACATACAACCACCATAAAAAGACAAGTACAATTAAATTTTTTTTTGATAAAGGATTATGCTGTGAAATAGAAATTAATAATAAATGAATAATTTATTTTGAAGTAAATGAATAATTTAGTTTGTAAAAAGTAAAATGTTAAAAAATTGATTTTTGTCTATAAGTTCAAATTAATGTTTTTTCTAGGAAAATATCAATACATGTAAAGAATTACTAAAATTTAACAGAAAATTAAAATAGTTAGAAAAATTCTATGATTTGTTTTTAAAGAAAGAATCAATATATTATTATATATAATTAAACTCAAAAATAGAATATAATTGTTGTACTTACATGACGATTAACTATATCCATATTTCTATTTGCCATCTTATTCACTAAAATTCACTAATTATAATGCAATAAAGAATTTTATTTTGTTTTGTTATTAACAATAAGTTAAAAAAATCACTGAACTCAAATAATAGCAGCGGATAATAAAACCTACGAGGTGAACATAAAATGGCAAGCAATAGCCCGGTTTACGAAATATAGGTAATTTTATTACGTAAAAATATCACATAATAAATTACATAATAAAATCACGTAATTTTGTCCGAAAAAGTTACCTATTTTTTTATGTCTTAAAACACTAAACAAAATTACTTAACGAAAATACATAAAAAGTTACGTAATGTCAAGACATCAATAGGTACCAAAATTACCTAAAAAGTTACGTAATAAAAGAGATTATAATGTACTGAATTAATCCACAATAGGACAATTTAGGTTACGTTTTGCGGGTTTTTCAAGATTTTGATCCAACGCTTTTGTTTCTTGGATCTATGAACACGTGTATGGTATCCATTTTTACCTGAGATGCTCCAGTTTCTCATCAGTTAAGTGTTTTTTTTTTTGGTTTTATAGATACTTTTTTTTTTTGGGTAAATGGAACATATCAGGATAAAACAGATTTCACATAAAAAAATAATAAATTAAAAAATTTATGTTATAAGCTAAAAAAGTAACTATAAAATGGGGGTCCAGACCTACACTAAATACAAGCCAAAAATAGTATATTAAATATCAAAGGCGCAAAAATTTCGGTACTAGCGTGATCACTGGTATGTGCGTTCAGGCTAGTATCTAAAGTTTTTCGCCATGGTTATATTTTTATATTTACGGATAAATCATAAGATTACATACAGATTCGTACATTTTTTGAAATATTTTAATTACTGTATTTGACCTTGTAATAGCTAGGCAAAATATTGAGTAGCTGCTTGAAAATTTTCTTGCAAATAAAATTAATTTTAATTAAAAATATTTCTTTTCGCAGTTTATGTGCATAAAAAAAAAAGATAAAAATTAATGCAAATAAACATTTTTTGTGAATAATATTCAAATTTGAGTTTTTAAATAAATTTTAATTTTAAGAAATTTAAACATTAGGCGTGGATGTACGTATATCTTTCTTTATTATTATAATCTTAAAATTACTAACAAAATTTAAAATAAAAAAATTTACGGACATAAATTATTTTACAAATCATTTTTTATTTTGCTTTTAAAAATAAGTTTAACATATGAAAAGAACTGACAACCAAAATGCATTTTTTCACGTAATAAATATTTATTAGTTTAACTAAAATTTAATAAAGTTTTTTGGCAATATAAATTGCAATAAATTTTAACATTGAAACCCATTCTGTGTTCACAATTTTAAAAAATAACTATTATTAATGAACTAGAAGAATAGTAAATTTGGAAGTGGGTAAATATATTTTTTATTTTGTACATTGATATTGACACAAATTCTTTCTAATTTAACCGTATCGATACTAAGGAATAACTGATTCTCTCGAATGATTTCATATGATATAACCATATTATTATATTCATCAATAAGAGGCCTAACGTAAAGTTTTTTAAAAACCGTTATTTCACGTTGATTTATTTCATCATATACGAATTCGTATATATGTATGAAATCTCCTTCAGTTGTTAATGCAAAAGAATTATCAGATCTTTTCAATACGTTTTTTGAAGATTTGTATAGACATTTATTTTTTACAATACTGTTATAAGAAAATGAATTTTCAGATAGTTGAAATCTTCTAATGAATTCTTCTTTTGTTCTTACGGGATCCCCAAAATATCTAGCATCTCTGTGTTTTACAGATTTACGAACATTATTTTTTTCTAAGTACGAATAAAACGATTTTAGACAACTTTCATCTGTAAGAATAGTTTTTTCCATCAAATGTAAGCCCTTTTCCATGGTTAAATCTCTACAGATCTGCTGTATAACTCCCTTTGCTGCATGACATTTTTTTTTTATTTTTCCAATATTATTTTCAAATGGATAGCACGAATGTGCCCACAGTGGTCCCCAATTTTCAACAGATTTAGCAATGTGATCTAAGGAATGAATATTTGAAGTCATTGCGCTCTTACCGTAATGTATTTCTGTAAATTCAATAAATTCTTTCAGATAATCGTCAGCAGAATTTTTTTCATCAATTGTTATTGAATCTTTCAATAACAGATGTAGTGCTTTAACTAGCAACGACCAATGTCTTAAAAAGCACCTGAAACGATCAATGTGTTTTAGTACAGGCACGCTGTAATATAAAATCCAGTTTTCCCATTCTCGAGATTTCCAATGTTTTCGATTATCAAGAGACCTTGATAACCTTGTGACATGAGTTGGGACTTTGAGATTATCAAGTAATTGATTAATTTCATTTTGTTCTGCTTTCGTTATGGAATAATTTTCATCTGTAGTGTCAAACCAGTACTTTGCAAATTGTTTAGCAACTCCCAAGCATTTACAGTGCATGTAGTCTGGAACAAAACCCTCAATAAAATTAAAATGGTTTAGACCTAATAGTGCACTTGGGTATTTCAATCCGTATTTTGATCTATTTCTTCGACAAGCAATTTGAAGATGCTGCAATGTTTCATGCTCTGTCCTGCCACGTGGGGCAAATTCTAAATCAGCAATAGGAAATTTGACACAACCACCATTTCCTGAAGCTATATAATTGCCTTTTATCAAGCACCAAATGCATGAATAATAACCAGAATGATAAGCTAATCCTTGCATACCAGCGCATGCTGGCTTATCAGCACACCCTGTTATAGCAAATATTTTGATTCGTCTTGTTGTATCATTTATATTGCATTTTATTCCCGTTGATGACAAATAATTCATGTAAGAAACAAACGGTTCTAAGAAAAGTGACATATCTGGACTTGACTTACCAAACCACAGTCCACATGTAATAACCTTTTTTAATCTTGCTTCAGGAGGAATTTCATTTATTAATAGTTGTAGAGGCCAGATAGAAAATTTCGAACTTCTAAAAGCTGGGGTGCCATCGCCATTAAAAATTGCAGTACAATAATTTTCCCGATCTACTTCATTTAAAGATTGTATGAATTCTTTATATAATTTACCATCATAAATATCTGATAAATGTTCTGACACGCGCCTATGAGTCATAATATGCTGATAGTATTCAAGATTTTCTTCAAGTAATTTAGAAATATCGTTGTTTATGTGTAAAATGACAAAAAAATCATGTGAATTATTTTTTAAATTAATTTTGGATTTGCATATTAAATTATCACACGTAATTTCTTTTTCTCCATAATTATATTTTTTAACAGATATTTTGCAGGCAGGACAAACTGCATAAAAATCTTTTCCCGTATCAGGGTTAAAGAGAGTATTTAATATATGAATTGTTTCTGGTAATACGGGAGATTGAAAAAACCCATTTATCATTTTTAATAAACCAATTAAATTAAACTTAGGACTAAAATTTGCTAAAGAATATTTTATAATTGATGCAAGCATTTCATTTCTACTAGCTGTAAAAGGAATGGTAACGGGTACTTGATTTTCTTCATCATCAATAAATTTCTGCAATTTTACGAACTCGACACCGTTATTCTCATCTAAAAAATTTTGTGGCAATTCATCATTATTCTCGTAATCACTATCACAGCTTTCGTATACAGAATCATTATTCAATTCCTGTAAAAAATAAGATAATGATAATATAATTATTAAATAGTAGGATAATAGTAAGAATTGCTGATTTTATTATGAAGTTTTAGGGGTAGTTTAGCCTAATTTAACGATCAAACCCCAATTTCTCATAGAAAAGACCCCAAGTTTTATGATCATGAACTCAAAAAACCCTATTAGACCAAATCTTGGAGGGCTAGAGGGAATGTAGCCAAAACATCCCTTTTAGGGGTAGTTTTGGCTACTTTAAGGGTGAAGACCTAATTTTTAATAGAAAAGATCTCAATTTTCGTGATCAGCGACAAAAAAATCTTATTTCAAACCAAATTTTAGAGGGCTAGAGTGAATGTAACAAAAATACCCTTTTTAGGGGTAATTTTGGCTAACTTAAGGGTGAAGGCCTTATTTTTAATAGGAATGGCCCCAATTTTCGTAATCAGCGACCCAAAAAACTCTATTAGACCAAATCTGGTGGTAGCCACAAACTATACAACCAAAACCGTGATTTGACTGGAGTATAAACTAGTTGCTATATTGAATTTTATATATCATATCCGATAAATAAAGAAGCACCGAATAAAAATAGTGAATACAGCCATCAAGGGGCAAAATTATGAAAAACTGGTGTCAAATTTGAATTCTGCGGGAATTTTTACTATGGACCATATCCAGAAAATAATTTTTTTTAACTCCTGTAACTGGTTTTGATAATAGATTACTAAAAAATGTCATTAAGAAAAGAATAATTTCCAAAAAATGTAATTTGGGCCTAAAACGGGCAGATTTGCACCTGCAGGGCTAAAAAAGAGTTAAGAGAGTTCATATTTCATGCATACGAAAAAGTGTATCCAAAATGAGCTTGGGCACGATTGGGGGATTCAATCTGGCAACCGTATAACTTCTTATTATATGGAATGCGACTCACATATAATTAACAAAAAATGTTGCCAATTTATTTACACTAAATATTGTTAATGGTCTATTTTTACCCAATAAAGTATAATGGAATAAGAAACACTGAAAATGATCTTTTCTTGGATATTGTCATTTTAAAATTTCACGTAAAAAAATTTGGTATTACATCCAAAAAGAAAAAACAATTACTATAATTATAAATAATATGATTTTTGAACAGAAAAAATAATTAGACAAAAATTTTCACTATTTTTAACTATTTTTAACTATTTTTAAATTGATGAATAAATGATAATCAATTTCTAAAAACTAGTACTACCATGCAAAAAAATTAGGTACTATAATACGCCCAAAAATAAAAAATTAATGATGTTTCTTGTATATTTTGACGAGAAAAATATTTAGATCAATATTTTCAAAAAATTACACATCAAATTCGAGAAATCGTGTAAAAATGTTATTTCTAAAACTATTACTTTCATAAAAAAATGAAGTACTATGTCCAAAAAGAAAAAAAAAATAATGGTGTATTTTTTATTTTTTAGTGCAAAAAATTTTGAAACACAATCTTTCAAAAAATTTATTATCAGATCCGAGATTTCGAGTAAAAACGGTATTTTTAAAACTAGTACTTCCATATAAAAATTTTAGGTATTAGGTCTAAAAAGAAAAAAAAAAATTCTTTTTTTTTTATTGTTTTATGTAAAAAAAATTAAGAAAAAAATTTTTAAAAAATTAAATATCAGATCCAAGAAATCAAGTAAAAAGCATTTTTCTAAAATTAATACTTTCATAGAAAAAAATTAGCTAATACCTCCGAAAAGAAAAAAAAAACAATGGTGTTTTATTAGGTCCTAAAAGAAAAAAAATAATGTTTTTTTTTTCTATTTTTTTTAAGTAAAAATTATGAGAAAAATTTTCAAAAAGTATCAGATCCGAAAAATCGAATAAAAACGTATTTTCTAAAAATCAAGAAAAAATTAGGTACTACGTCCAAAAAGAAAAAAAATAATGGTTTTTTTTAAATTTTTTTAATTATTAGTCCTGTCGCCAGAAATGCTATTTAATGTCCTAAAATGCCATAAAAGCTCCATGGAAAAAAATGGGTGGTATTTATGTTTATTGACCCGCTAAACACGAATCTGGGGTCTATTTTGCAAAATTCGTGGTCGATTTTTCGTTATTAACAAATTATTGGCCAATTTTGCAATTATTTGTTAGTAACAAAAAAATGACCATGAATTTTGCAAAATAGACCCCGGATTCGTGTTTAACGGGTCAAAAAACATAAATACCAACCATTTTTTTCCATGGAGTTTTTATGGTATTTTAGGGTTTTAGGGCATTAAATAGCATTGCTGGCGACAGAACTATATAAAAATTTTTGGACAAAAACTTTCAAATATTAAGTATAAGATCCAACAAATTGAGTAAAAACTATGTTCCTAAAATTAATACTTTCATATAAAAAAATTAGGTGCTGCGTCCGAAAAGAAAAAAAACAATTGTGTTTTTTGTATTTTTTGGTTGCAAAAATTTTGGGAAAAAAATTAAAAAAAAATTAATTATCAGATTCGATATCTAGAGTAAAAACAATATTTCTAGAAATTAGTGCTTTCATTGAAAAAAATGAGGTACTTCTTGCAAAAAGAACATAAATAAAAGTGTTTTTATAACCTTTTTATGTATAAAATTTAGAAACTTTCAAAAAATTAATTATCAGATCCGAGGTTTCTAGTAAAAGCGGTATTTTTAAAACTAGTACTTTCATACAAAAAAATTAGGTATTAGGTCCAAAAAGAAAAAAAATAATGATTTATTTTTTTTTGTGTAAAAAACTTTGAGACAAAAATTTTCAAAAAATTAATTATCAGATTCGATATATCGAGTAAAAATAATATTTCTAGATATTAGTACTTTCATGGGAAAAATGAGGTATTAATGTCCAAATTAAAGTAGTTTGAGATTTATTTATACAAAAATTTTTGAAAAAAAAAATTAGCTTTTAATACCATAATGGTTGTGAAATATCACCGGTTACATACATACATACATACGTACACACACTCACACACACACGCACGCACACATACAGACTTTTTTTAAAAACCGGTTTTTTTGCTTTCTGTAGTCTCAAAACGTGCTCATATGCCAAAAAATCTAAAATAATTTCACCTATCACAATGGTTTCTCTGTGAGGAACCAAAAGAATCGAGTTTTTTATTTTTTAACGAAAAAATTTAATTACAAAAAGCACGAGATATTGAGAAATAATATCGGAAATAATGAATTTCTTAAAACTAGAACTCCCTTGTAAAAAAATTAGGTATTGCCTCCAAAATGAAAAAAAATAATCTTATTTTTTTTATTTTTGTCACAAAAATTTTAGGAAAAAATCAAATTAAAAAAATACATTAATAACGAATTTTCTGAAACTAGGATTCCCGCGGAAAAAAAATTAAGTTTTAGAAGAAATCGAGTAAAAACGATATTTCTAAATTAATACTTTCATAGAAAAGAATTAGGTAATACAGCAAAAAAAAAAAAAAAATTTGGTGGAAAAAATTGTTAGACAAAAATTTGCAAAAAATTAATTATCACAGATTCGAGATATCGAGTACAAACGTCAAGATATGACTTACGCCACCAAAAAACTACGTTACCGTAGATTTATGACAAAAGTTGACCACCAACAAATGTTGACGCATGAAAATTGCATACCAAATAAAATATAAACATATTTTTTTTGAATACGATTCTATTTGACCATCAGTAATTTTCAAACGCACATTTTTAATGTCAATTTTTGACACGAAAAATTTAAACACCTATAAAATTTGACAATAAAAAATTAACCACAAGAATATATTAAAAAAAAAAAAGTTTATACTATGTGTTGCATTGTTTTTCCTTTTTTAGTTTTCAAAACTCTTGAACGGTTAAATTAAATATTATAGAGATTGATTTAAAATATTGATATAAAAAAATTTTGCGTCAAATATTAAAATGTTAAATAATATTCTTGTGGCAAACTTTTTGGTGTAAAACCGAGTGTAAAACGTTAGAGGTGGTTGGATTTTGCCTATCAAAAATCAGCATTAAAAATATCCGTGTAAAAATAACTGGTGTTCAAATGAATCGTATCAAAAAATATTTTTTTATCTTACTCTGTATGCGATTTTTATGAGTCAACATTTTTTGGTGGTCAACTTTTCTGGCAAAACCTTTGTGGCAACATCTCCAGTGACGTAGTCTTTCGGTGGCGTAAGTCATATCTTCCGTAAAAACGATAATTTTAGTAATTAGTACTTTCATAGAAAAAAATTAGGTACTAAAAAAAAAAAACAATCATGTTTTATGTATTTTTTAAAGACAAAAATTTTGAGATAACAAACGAATTATTAGATTCGAGATATCAAGTAAAAACGATATTTTTTCTAGATGTTAAAACTTTGATAGAAAAAAATGAGGTATTATAATGAGGTATTATAAGCTTAGAGTTGGATAATGAATTACTCCAGTCAAGCAAGATGAGAAAAGGTCTGCTAAGGGATTTTGGATCAGTAATTCCAAAAATCAAAGTTTTGCTCGTGAGAAATTTTTCTAACACCCTTAAATTAGCAAATGTTACCCCTTCATTCACGATCTTTATGCAATATTAACAAACTATAGCGAGATTTATCAAGTTTTTGGAGCTTCTAACTACAACTTTAAAGGTCTCCTTCACGAAAAGTGAACCGAACACCCTTAAATTAAGAAAAACATCCTTTATTGTGGGAGGTTTATTTATATTCGCAAATCATATCTAAATTTAGCCTCCAGTTCGCTTTTTGAGTTACTGACATCAAATTTTAGGGTCTTGCATGAAGAGAATTCGAGATCAGCGACTAAAAAACCTAATGGTGGTAAAATTTTGCTATGATTAGCAAATATAGAAAAATCACGGGGTTTTTTCCAAACTAAAGGGTGTTTGTTTAATTTTTCATGCATAGGATCTTCAAATTTGTAATTAGCAGCTCAAAAATCTTATGTAATGGACAAAATCTCATTACAATTTCAATTTGTGAATATTGCAAAAACACCCTTAAAAAGAAGGGATTTTTGCTAACTTAAGATGGTTACGCTCTTCATTATTATATAATTAAAATATACAAGAGTAAGAGTGATAAAAATACATAAAATTAACAATTAAATTATAATTTTAAAAAGAACAAAATTTTTAATAAATAATGAAATTAAAAAATGATATCTTTTATAAAAGAGGAATACTTTTATTACATAGTTCACCGTATACGAGGTAGATGTTGAAGGGGAGGGGTATTTGGCGAAGCTTCAAACTGAGGGGAGGGAATTAGTGAAAAAAATTCGGTAAGGGCTTTCTTGGTTATAGCTGATTTTTCAGTAGTCAATAATTCTTTAATTTCCTGCTAAATCCAAATCTGCCATCAATTTTTCGGAAAAGCCGGAAAAGCCTGAAAATTGGAAAAACTAAAAGGAACTTTCAAATCTGAATTTCTCAAATAGCGGGTTTTTTTTTCTTCTAACTGGTCTTAAAAATTGTGTTCTCCCATATACTTTTTGTTGGTAAATAGTTTTTGAGGGGTATCACCCTTAAAGTACTTAAAAACTCAAAAAACGAATTTTCAAAACCTAACATTTTCCGAAATTTTCCATTTTCAGGATTTTCCTGTAATGCAATGAAAATTCTGACTCAATTTAGGGATTCCTCGGGAAATTTTAATATAGATCCTCTTTTTTGAGAAATATTTAAGTATATAATTTAAAAAAAAAGAAGAAACAGTATGTATAAAAATAATAAAAATGAAATTTTGCTCATTTTCTTAATTTTTTTTAATTTTTGTCAATTTTATCAATTTTATGAATTATTATTGTTTTTTGTTCACACAGCATTACAGAAAAATTCAAAATTTCTCAAAAATGAGGGTCTATTGTAAAATTTCCCGAGCAACCCAAAAACCGAGTCAGTATTTTCATTAGATTACAGGAAAATTCGGAAAATTGAAGGTTTTTAAAATCCATTTTTTAAATTTTTAAGTACTTTAAAGGACGATATCCCTCAAAAACTGTTTACCAACAAAAAGTATATTGGAAAACACAACTTTTAAGACCAGTTAGAACAAATAAAAATCCCGGTTTTTGAGAAATTCATATTTGGAAGTTTCTTTTAGTTTTTCCGATTTCCCGGCTTTTCTTGAGGCTTTTACGAAAAACCGATGTCAGATTTGGATTCAGCGGGAAATTTTAAATACCCTCTATTTAGGAAAATTTTTTTTTAGCATGTAAACCGGTGAAAAATTAAAATCCAATAATTTTTTCAGATTTTTGCAGAAAATTTGAAAAAAAATTAAATCGAAAAACAGCTGCCATTTCGAAACCATTGAACTTAGAACCTTAAAAATTGACATGGCATCATATTTTCATATACTAAGTCTAATCCAATTGGTTTTTTTAAGATCCCAGACTTCGAGGTACTTTTTATGTAAGATACACTAAGAATTCCCCTTATATTATTATGAATATCTGAAGTCCAAAGGCCTTATTTATGTTTTGATTTGGTAAACTGCAAATAAAAGTGTTTTATATGCGAGAAATTTAAAATAAAATAATGGTCCACTAGGTAAAAAGAGTTGTTTTTTATAAGAATTTGAAGTCAGATGTTTGATTTAGCCTTTTGGTAAGTCAGTAAACCAGGTCAAGTTGCGGCCAAAATGATAAAAAAAGCGTTTCGTGAAAACCCTGTATATTTTGTTATTGACCCTGCCGCCGCGCTGTACTGACTATCCAAAAGGTTAAATCAAAAATCTGACTTTAGATTCTTAAAAAACAACCAGGAGACTATTATTTTATTTGAAATTTCTCGCATATAAAATACTTTTTTGTTGTGGTTTACCAAATAAACCCGTAAATAAGGCCTTCGGACTTAAAGGTTTTCACCTTAAATGAACGAGTAAATGAATGATATAATTGAATTTGCATTGTTAATAGTTTAGATAGTTTAGATACAGATTAAAAGAATTAATACATAGTTTAAATAATTACATTCTCTGCGCGAAAGCTTTGTTGGGTCTAGTATAATAAAAAGTAATAATAAAAATAATATTATTTGAAATTGACGAGGTTTTGAGATTTTTTTTTCAACTTAAAGCTTAAAATTTTGGTATAAATAAATAATAATATTCAGGTTTGATATTATAAAAAATGATAACTCTTTTTGACATTTTGCATAAAAACATTTTAAAACATGTATTTTTATTAAAAATTGCTTAACTATGACTAAGGGGAATAAGTTTTTCAACGGTAATGAAAAAAACGAGTTACTTTTAAATATATTTAATAAATGCCTCGATAAATGCGTTATTTACAAATAAAATATTTGTTTGTAAAAAAAATTTTAAAACGAGAAAATTAAATAAAAGTATATTTCAATTTTAGGTATACAAAAAAATTGAAACATAAAATTTATTTTTCTAGGACAACGATCTAATAACACTTTTCAACATTTATTAATTTCTAGGGTCACGACGGGAGTTCTATAGATATCCAACATAATATTTATTTATTACAACCTGTTCACTTGTTTCAGGTACAAAAAGAAATAATGTCATAATATTTACTTTCACTTTAAAATTAAAATTTGATCCACCGGATATGCTCTTAATTACATTCTAATTATTGACATAGCTGAATTTCACTAGAAGCAACAAATAAAGCTAATAAAAAAAAATAAAAAAATAAATTCCTGCACCATGGGCAGTCCAGAAACCCAAAATAATCTCTATTTTCTTTTCTCAGAACTATATTTTAGTTTTTGAAAATATATATTTTACAACAGCTAAAGCCGTTCCTAAAAAAAAAGTCTCTTGATTCCGTTTATTTTTAAAATTTTAATTATTTCTTTTTATACAAAATATCAAACAGCGCTAGAAATTTTTTTTCAATTTTTATAATATCAAACCTGAATATTATTATTAATTTATACCAATTAACACGTATCTTCAGGGTCAATATGGTATTAGTGACACGATACAATATTAACATGAAAATTACTTTTAAGATTACTTTTAAAATAAATATTACTTAATAAATGTGAGAATGTAAATTGTAATGTCGTATGTTGCAGTTAGAGTATAATATTTATAGATAGTTTATAAATTTACAAGCTTCAGATTTAACATTTTCAGTTTTTACGCATTGAGCCCATAGTTTTTGCATTTAGTGAAATATAAATAATTATTGTAGGTGGTGGTCTTTGGCCTCTTTTGATCTACTTAACTAAGCATTAATTTAAAAATTAACTAGGCCATGTTGGTGGATGGGGGAGGGGTTTTGAAGCTCTTTACGTACAGAAAATAACGCAGTTAATTTATACATTAACTGAAAGGATACTTTCGTGGTAATACAGGTATGCTATATTTATGTAAAACAACAATCTTACGATGAACATAAAAAATTGAGATTTACAAATTAATAAACTGTTTACTTACATTGTCCCTTTCTTCGTCAGCAGACGAATCTGACAAATAACCTCCTTCACTGTCATCATTGAATTCATTTTCAGCCAGCTATAAATAAAATAATATATATCTTTAAGTAAATAATTTATAATTTAAAAAGCATACATATAATATTAATAACAATAATAATCATCATAATACCTCAGGAATTATATCTTCAGCATTTGAATCAGCTTCTGCTAAGTCTATTGAATTGCTATTTTCTTGCTATAAAAAATGAACAGTATTAAAAAATTATTATATGCTATAAGATAAAATAAAAGTATAATCAATATAAGTACCTCAAGTTGTTGGACATAGATTCCTTCCTGCGAAAAAATTATCGTATTAATATATTTAAATAATTTCATAATGATATTTTTAATAGAAGACTTTTTAATAGAAGAATTTGATTACTTAATAATTAAAATTGTACTTGACGCTTGGCAAGATAAGAAGAATTCCCGATATTGGTTTAAGTGCGATATAGATCATTCTTTACTTATCTGGCCATGGGTCGTAATATACTAAATACTAGCATATAAATGAGATGTTAATATTTTTTGCTGTTTTTTTAAGCTTACCAGTAAGCTTAATTTTGGGCATGCATACTCGTAAGCTGAATTAACTTAAAGAAGCTTAATACTTTAACCTATTTTTCGAATAATTGTTAAAATCTAGTAATTTTTATGTACTTATTTCATTTTTTTTATTTTTCCCTATATTCTGCAGAGAAAGTTAAAAAAAAAAAACAAATTCATTTAAATAGTCTTCGAAAAAGTTGTATAGATTTTTAAAGATAAGACCGTTCTGAATAAAACTAAATTAAAGGCGCAATAATTAGTGCCAAATGAAATAATACCAATTAGCATGGTAAAGTTATTCAATTAAAAATTTTATTTTTCAAAAACCTACAAAAGAATATTTCAATTATGATATCTGAGTAGAAAATTTTTAGAATATGTTATCTTCACACTCTTTTCTTTAATTTGATACCGGTTGCATGTATATATAGAGTTTAAGATGTAAATGAAAGTATATCTGTATTAAAACCTTAAAATATATATTTAAGAAAAATGCAATAAACTTACATCTTCATCCGAACTCGATGATAAAGTTGCATAGTTATCAGGATAAGTTTTGTTTCTATAGTGCAGTGTTTGACGTGGTATGCTCCTGTTTGTTTGAAAATATGTTTTATAAGACTTTCCTTTCCTTGAATTATTATGTTGATTATTATTATCATTCATGATTTCTGATATATCGCTGTCTGATAAATTTGCTTCAACGTTTTCAATATTTTCCATTTCAAAATATTAAAATCAAGATCACAATTTTAAAATATATTTTTAAAATCACTCAACTAGATATTCGAAAATGAATCACAGTATACTCTCAGTGAAATCTCAATAACAATTAACAACAAAAATGTAGAGGGGGGATTTTGTATTTTACCTGAAAAGTACTTTCACCTTTGCGCGTGTCATTTATTGTTTTAATTTTTGAACTCTTTAAGACGTTAATCAGTAACTAACAACTTTTTTCATCCCTACTTCTCCACTAATGTTAATAGAGATGATTTTGGGAAAGAAAATATAAAAAGTAGGGGTAAAACGCATCAGGAATGAATATCAGGATGAGTAAAATATTTAGTTGTGCATTGGGTACCTAAATAATAGTTAAATATTTTTATTCGTTTTTTTAATTAATTCTCATAATTCACAGACAAATAGTTACGATTACTGAAATTAATTTAGTGTTTCAAAAATTGTTCTTAATATAATTAGTGTTTTCGCGATTTACTTTGTTGTCAGCAGTTTTTTGACTACATTGACTTCTAACTCTTTATAATTGTCTTTAAAAAAATATATTTTTTTGATATTAAATATATTTAACTGAAGGTGATTTTTACTTTCTTTTGAAAATGGCTAGTGCAAATGAAAGTTTAAAAGAATCAAAAAAATTAACGCATGCTGCTGTTAAGTATGAAATACCGCGTAAGAAAGATGTACAATTCATAGAAATAGATTTAATACGAAATTTTCAACCAGAGCACGACCAGGACTTCAAAAAAGAACATCCATATCTGTGCAAATCAAAAACAACATCCAACACATTTGATATTGCAATTCAAATTCTCAAATTAGGTGGTAAGTAATATTTAAAATTATTCATGAATAAAATTTTTACAATAGCAATAATATTTATGCTATACGTATTTTACGCTGCACATTGTTGTAATGCAAGTAGGCAAAAGAAAAAAATTTTAGGAGCCGTAGTTAAGTCATAAAATATGTATTAATATAAGAGAAAGCAATACAATATTATATGTTTTTGGGAACTATATTTTTTTCATATATAATTACATGTTTACTTATCATTTACTTATCTAAATATCTTTGTTAGCAAATAACTTTTGATTATTTTAACGACAAACGCGTTTAATCAAACAGAAGACAGAAAAAAAGTTAATTTTACGATAATTCAGTGCGTAATGCTAATTTTTTACGTGATAATACCTTTTTTTTAACACTTGTGGACTAAATTTCGGGTCACTTGAAAAATCCCATGCTAGCTAAGAAAAGTATTGAAAAATAATTAACGTGTTTATGTGTCTAAAATTTAAAAGATACAATTTTAAATTTTATCTAAGACATTATCAATGTATTATACAACCTGGGAAGTTTCAGACCCAAAAATTTACAAAATCAATTTCAATGCCGAAGAAAAATCATGCAAAATTTTAATTCTTATAAATTTGTTCTTCGTAACCTAGGCACCCAAAATCTTCAGAATTTGAGAATTTTCAGAACTGAAAATTTTATGATTCTTGGTCAAAATAGGAAACAGTTATGTATAAGCAAATGAAAGTTTTGAAATCTTAAGCTCACTTAAATGGACTTTACTAATGGACAAAAGATTTTATGGTTTTATTTTTAAAATCTCGAATTTCTTAGCATTTCGGAGCTCTGTAATTACCGACATTTTCTATGGGGAATTTAGTAAATTTGGGGTAATCGGTTCCTGATTTCCTGAAGCCAGATAACAATTAAAAAAATTTTCCTCTTACAGTCTTCGATTTTTGATATTCGATAATTTTTTTTTATTAAATAATATTCATAAGTTCGAATATAAATTTATTGAAAACTAAAATTAAAAATGTTACTTAAAAATTCAATTATTTTGCTAGAACAAAAATTACCTCTCAGGAAAATTAATAGATATATCAAAGATGTTCAAAACGAGCCCTGTTGGGGCAAATATGAGTCACGGGCAGCGTCAATATTTCAAAAAAAACCAAAATTTATCGTGTTTTACATGGGGTTTTTTTGACGACTTTAGTTTTTTGCATATCAATGATCTTCAAAACGAGCCCAGTTGGAGCAAATTTGAACTTCGAGGACCCGAAAAATGTCAAAATAACCAAAATTTTTCGCTATTAAAAAATGTGGTCACCTTATTCTGCTTGTCCATTTCACTTATCTCATCTCGACATACCCTTTAATTTTTAAAAGAAATGAGTGAAATTAAAAAATTTTTTAGTAAAGCGGAAATATTTTAGGAGGCAAAAAATTGACAAAAGACTTGATGTAAAAGTTTGTTATTAAAAATATATTGTATTTTACTCGTATTTCATTCTATTTAAATATAACCTAAAATTTAAGCCATTAAATAATATAAAAACGTCAAAAAAATCCCATATAAAACTCGAAAAATTTTGGTTTTTTGGAAATATTGACGCTGCCCGCGGCTCATATTTGCCCCAACAGGGCTTGTTTTGAAGGATCTTTGATGGGCAAAAAACATATGAATTTTTCAGAGAGTTAATATTTGTTATAGCAAAATAATTGAATATTTAAGTTAAATTTTTAATTTTAGTTTTCAGTATATTTGAATTTAAGGGTGTCTTAGATGCTAAATATGAATTTTTGACTTTTGCAAATGAAAAAGGTATCAATGACGAATTTTTAGACCTATTTTTGTACTAAGATATATTCAAGATATGATAGCTATTTTATTTCTGATTACTTTAATCCTGTCTAATTATGAGATTCTGGTTATCCGCTGTAGATTCTTCATGTCAATGTTAACATTTTTTTTTATTTTTCTGAAGTAAAGTTAGTTCTGCCACGTTGTATGAGATAATGCGATAAAGGCGTTTTAGATCCCTCTCCCTTCTATCTGCCTCTATCGAACGAGATGAAAATAAAAAAATCACTTTAAGCTATATAAAAAAATAAGACCATTTTATTTCAGGCACGATCCTATATTTGAGTAACTTTTTTGGTGGTTTATGCGGTTATTAAACATCCTGCGGATTACTTTAAATTAAAAAATATGTATTTCAATTTTTAGCATTTTTAGACACGATCACCTTATGTAACCAATATTTAGATGAAATCGTTTCCAATAAGTCTGTCAGATCAAAAAATGGAATGTTCCTAAAAATTGGTGATTCGTGGAAAAATATTTTCTCAAGGTCATTTCCATTTCTATAACATACTATTATTGAATTGCTGCATGTGCAAGTATGTATTTCCGAAAAGGAGTATGCTCTATTTCTCAGAACCTACTCAATTAATTAAAAGTCTCCTCAAGCAAATTTTTTGAAATCATATCCAGTTGTGGGGTTTCCAGTATGAAGTAATTTCATCAATTTCTTGTATATAATTAAAAAAACGATTTTAGATATAACAAGTTCAAGGAAAAAAATGCTGAAAATTGAACTATTTTCTGTATTTAAAGTAATCAAAAGAGCGTATAACAACAGAAAAACCAAAATTCTTAATAGAATATGGGTATTTTCAAATGTAACGTATATGAAAGTTATGGTCGGGTCTTAAAATCGGAGTCAAAGTATTTTTTCCTGAAAGTATTATTACAAATAATCCTCCATGCAAAATTTTAGCTCCATGGGTTAAATTCTCGATATTCGGAAACGATTTTCATTTTTTTGAATTCCTTAAAAAAAAGAGCTAACTTGTCTTATTTTTGTTTTATTTTTTGTGCCCAATGTTCAAATCAACGTAAAAAATTATTTCTTCTTTCCCATAGGAAATTTCCCGTAGAATTTGAATCCGGGGTCAAAAAATTTTTTGGACTGCGCATGCTCGAGAAATCATCAAAATACGTTTATTACTTTCAAATTGAAATTTTTCAAAAACATATGGTTCAAAATTCTTCTAGAAGGGCTTAACACCTCATAACACTCGAAACACATGTGTACACACTGTTCCACACTGAAATACACTGTAACAAATAATATAACACTTGATATACACATGGATTATTTTTAGAGGGGTTTCTCTAACTTGATCAGAAAGTTGAAGAGCTAAAGTTTTTGGTATATAATTTTTGGGATAGGACTTTCTAATGTACACCCATAATCAATATTTGAATCTTCTAAAATTAGCTGAGAAAAAAGAAAACATGCTACTAGCCAATGGCACGAAGTTATCTTCTGCAGAGAAAGGGTAAATGGGTTATATAGTTATTCATTTTTTTTGCACATAAAAATCAATATTTTTCAGACAAATTTTTTTCTAAAATATACTGTAGATTCGGATATAATGCTGGTATAAAAATACTGGTTTTCTTAAAAGCATAATTACTCCTCCCCATTTTTTTAATATTTTAAAATTTAGTTTCTTTTTTTATAATTTCATTGATGCGTAACTTTGCTACAAAGTGAGGGATTGATTCACCGATACTCAGTTTTTACAAAAATATTAACAAAAAAAATTTTAACTCGTTTATTTGATTCCCGGGTTTGCACTACATTTTTCAAATTGTATTTTTTTTTGCATTTCTCTATTCTCAATATTTAAGGCTAAAGTAATAAAAAATAATCGAATAAATACAAACAAATCAAAATAAATTAAAATATGGAGGGGGAAGGGAGTTCTGCCACTTCTGTTCCCAGTTAGCTGAAAATCATGTTTTACTGCAATAAATTTATAATAACACAAACAAATTTATTTAATATAGGTAGCAGAATTTTAATTAACCGGAATTGTCGGGAAATGAAAGTTGCCGGATTAATTACGATCACTCATTAAACTGTTGATCTAGTTTTTAAAAAAATAATGATTTGCATTAATTTAAAGTTTGGAGGACTAAAAGAGGTCAATGAACAAAGGGTGATCGCAGATATATGTTGTTTTTATCGTTTTTATAAATAAATAAAAAATAAAAATTTTTTTTATATCCATAACAGGAAACACTTAAAATATCAAAAATCTTCCACGGCAGGTCTATTTTCTCAAATTCTTTTACTCATCAATTCAATAAAAAAATGTAATTACTTTAATACAAATAACTAAGTTATACCAGGTTATACAGAGACCTTGAAGGCTACCTGTTTTACGTATTTTATTTTATTTTATTTATTCTATATTAAAAAAAAAAATTTTTTTTTTAAAATATAAAAATAAAAATTAAACAAAGTAAAAAGAGTACATAACAGCCTGATTAAAAAAAGTGCTGGATTATCAAATATTCCGGTTTATTTCCGGTCAACTTTCGGGTACGTTCAATCACGGTGTGAGAGCCCGCATAAAAAATTATTAAGATCTTTTTTTGAAAAATGTAGTGCAAACCCGGGAATCAAATAAACGAGTTAAAATTTTTTTTGTTAATATATTAATGTCTTGTTAATGTTTTATTAATATCTTTTAAAAGAGAAAAATTTATATTTTTTGTTAGCGGCCAGAAAGCAGGTATTATCCGGCCATGGCGCAATTCGAAAATAAGTGTTTTTTTGGTGCAGGAAAATTTTATACAGCACTTCTCCATAAATAAATAATATCCTAAATCGCAGTTTACTAATTAAAAAAACATTATTACGTCCCATATACAAATTAATAAGATATTAACAAGACATTAATAAGATCGTCAAAAGATCGAAAGATATAATCTTTAGGCATTTATTTGTCATATTATTTAAGTTTCATTAAATATATTTATCATCGCAATCATACTTTCTATAAAGTCCAAAGATAATCTACTATAAGAGCAATATTAAGGTCTTAAGAGCACTGAAAAAAGTATAAAACCATTACGCTCACATTTTCGATGTGAGCGACAATGCTAGAAGTATTATGAGCGCAACGATGTTAAAATACAGTCGCAGGGCTTAGAAATTTTTATGCAGCTCAACGCCCATACTATGAGAGCAAAAACCTCCGAAATTTGAGGCGATGGGATCGTGCGATATTTCGTATCCCCACCACATTTGGGCATAATGCATCATAGATGCCGGTTTTAAAAAATGTTAGCTAAAGTATGATGATTTTAAAAAGAAAGTAAAAAGGGAGGGAGTAAAAATTTTTTCTGTGTCTATCGCTCAACATTTGTGGACGAAATCGCTCTAAAATTATAGGCGTTGGGATTTCATTTTTTATGTAACGTTATGGTATTAATTTTATAAGCTTTGGGCCCAGTAAAAGTTGCCTCAACGCTTGTATGTATTTATAAGCCCTGCGTTCATAATATATACGCGTTTTGTTTTTATACTTTTTTCAGTGAGCGGTAGAATTAAAATGGAAAAAAAGCTAAAACTTGGAGAAAGTAAAGTAATTATAATTTAATTTTACACGTATTTTTTTTTTTTATAATTGACCGAATAGTTTTTGAGAAAATAAATAAATAAAAAATAAATTAACACAGGCTCTTATGGGGAATTTTAAAAAATGAAAAAAAAGCATTTTAAATACAAAACTTAGATATTTTTTTTTATGAGTTGATAAATAAAGTCCTAATAAATAAAAAGAGACCTTAAAATTTACAATCGACCGTCATTTTTTTTGGTTTTACTTTAAAAAATGTATAAAAAATTAAAGTTTATTCTGCTATTGAGGTAGAGTCATTTATCTTATTTTTTTATTTATTTATTTTCTTTATAAATAATTAAATAATATTGTTTAAATGATAAATAATTTATTTAATGCCAAAATTACGTTAATAAAATTCATTTTTAAGCTTTGAATAGTAATAATTAAGTATTATTGGAAAAATTTTTTTATTTATTTAAAGTTGCAATCCGTATTTTTTTACATGAGTAAGACAAGGACGCCGATAGGCAAAATACTAACGCTCTTAAGACCTTAAGGGCATTCTATCCGCCACTGGGTGTTTTTTGCGCAGCTTATTTGTAACTGAAATATTTTAACCACATATTTATTTATAATAATTTTTTTATGAAAGAATCAATGCTTTTCAGTATTTGGTACAAGAATATAAAAAAAACAATTGAAAATGCCCTGTGAAAAATTTTGACAATAAAAATTTTGACCATAAAATATTATGGCTATAATGTTGACGTTTGACCATAATTTAAAAAAAAAAAATTTTTTTGTTTTTATTGTACAAAATCATTATTTATACCCCTCCAAGGCCCATGGTAAGTGTAAAAAGGCCACACCTTCTTCCTAAAGTCCAAAAAAAATACGAAAACGAGGTTTATAATTAAAAAAGTAAAAATTAAAAAAATTTTTAAATTAAAATTTAAAAAATAATTTTTTTATTTTATTTTTGTTTTATTTTTATATCATTATAAGTCCAGAAACAATACGAAATCGAGATTTATGAATAAAGAAGTTAAAATGGTGAATTTAAAGTAAAAATATTCATTAAAAATTTTAATTAATATATATTATTGTCAATTTTTATTTTCGGTTAAAAATTTCTATAATAAATTTTATATATAAATTTTTAAAAATAAACAATTTTCCATAAATCAACATCGCATTAGTAGCATAAAAAAGTCAAGATCTACTAAATTATTTTTTTCAAATACTGCTGTTGGGATTGAGGGTATTGGCAATGGTATATTTTAAAAATATTTAAAATTTTTGTTATTTATTAATGTATAATTTATTTACAAGGGGAGTGTCAACTTTTGGGGAAGTCAATTTGTTTCTAAATTTTAAGACAGATTGTGATTGTTCAATTAAATGGCCATATTCGGCCAAAAATGACCAATTTTTAAATTTCTGCCAAAATTCTAATTTTTAACTAAAACGAGTTTTACAAGTAGCTAGTTTTCAAAAATTCTTTACTCGTTCTTTTTACTTCAGCTATCGAGATATGACTCTGTGAAGATGGCGTTTAAAATTAGCGTTTATTATAAAATCTTATATCGGAACTCTGACTTTAAATTTTCATATCTCTTAAATAGATTATCGACATAACAATTTAAAATAATTTGGTAATAAATAAGTGAATATAACCCTTGCCCTTCATTTCCCACGTAAAAGGATTAAGCTTCATTTTGGATAAGCTTATGTTGTTTACCGAAAATAAAGGGTCAGTCCGTAAACCCAAAATTAAGCTTAATCTTTTTACGTGGGTTATTACAGCATCGCAGCACAATTTTAAGAATTTTTAGTATTCGGCGTAGTAGTATGAGCAAAATTTCGTTGTTGAAATAAATATATATTATACTAAAAACTTTTTTTAAATTTATTTAAAATTAATGTTTCATTTACTCTTAATTAAGTTTAAATATTTAGCTGTTTGAACATAAGAGTTCTTAAAACAAAAAAAGATATATCCTTATGTAAAATTTCCCGCGGAATCCAAATTTTTGATCAGATTTTTGATTGGTCACGTGACTTGGCGGGAAATTCACAATTTGTAAAAAATGAACTTTCGAAAGCTATTTTCTGATCTAGAGCTCGCAAACAGCTATGTCCCATTGAAATGATTTTTCACTGATAGGCATTTGAGAAATCGACTTTTGAAAAAAAACAGCCTTATCTTAGCGATTTCTCGCGCATGCGCTTCTAAAAAATTTTTTTGACCCCGAAATCGGATAGCCAGGGAAATTTCCTATCTGGAAAAATTTATTTCAGTTTGTAAATACTTTTTATGTTGTAATTACAGTTCTAATACCTTAAGGAATGAATTGATTATTACGCGGATGGTAATTTTTTCTTCATTTTCATTAGTAGTAACTTTTAAGACAAAAAAAAATGTCAACAAATTTACCGGTAACTTACTTTTATTTCAATTTTTTTGGTTTTTGATCGTGGACTAACGACTCTTGAGGCTTCTAATATGGGCATTTTACCTTACTTAAAATTAAAGGGTCAATTAAAAAAAAAAATTACACCTTTTTCCCCCTAATTTCAGAAAATCGATTTCCTTTTAAATTGCCTCCATTTTTGGACAGTAGGGGTCGACTGAGTGTAAACAGAATCGCCCCATTTATATATTTTTGAAAAAATTGCATATAACAGATTTCTTGCGCATAGGCAGTTCAAAAAAGTTTTTTAACCCCAGAATTGGATTCTATGGAAAAGATTGACCTAAAATTTAACCTGTACTTGAAAAAAGAACAGTGAGCTTAAAATTAATAAAAGAAAAACATACTTAAGTTCAAGTTAATCTTTGTCTAAATTTCTTTTAAGCTTAAGCAGAAGGGGACATATTATAGGTATTTTATGTATTTAAATATTACCCTAAATCAGAGATGAAAAAATAAGAGAACAATAATGTGTATTGACAATTCAAACAAAAATTTTTAGGTTTTACGTTATCACTTTATGCAAAATAGTATATCATTATTTCATTTTATCAAACAGCTTCAAAAAACTATGACAATAAAGAAAAACAACGCCTAAAATAAGAAAATAAAAAATATTCTCTTCGATTCTTAAATAATACAGCTTAAAATTTTTTTATTTTTAGGAATTTTTTTCTTTAATAAACGTTGCTTTTTATTCCTGTTTGATAAAACATAGTAACAATTTGCTAGTTGTTAACATCAAAACCAAAAAAGAAACAAAACTTTTAAACTATCAATACATTCTTTAAGGTACTCGTACCAGTACATGAACGATCACCACTATTTTTGACTTTTTTCATATTACTATTTGTTAATTATGAATTAAAAAAATGGATAAATATTGAAGCTGAAGGATCGCTGCATAATAAAAAAAAATTTGAAAGATTATCTTTAGAATCAACAGATAAATAAAGAATTAAAAATTTTAGGTCATTCAGGTACTGGAGCTGTTTCTTATAAACAGTTTTGACATTTAAAATTCGTTCGATCATGTAACGGTGCAAAAAACATTTCGTGAATATCACTTAATTTCACAAAATAAAATGCTAATTGGGACAAAATTTTAGTGTTAACCTATTGGTAAGGGTTGAAAGTAATCATTAACAATAAAACCTTACCTCTACAATTTCGTGTTTATGTATAATTTAGTTTTGGAGGTATAAACGATTGATTATAAACGTTAGTGATTTAGTATCACCCACCGGCTGCAAAGAAGGCTCGATTTGAGACTAATATCTCCCATCTCCGATATAGTTTTTGGCTACAACTTTTTTTATATATATATTTATGCATGTCCAGAAATGATGCCTACTTAGGCTCATTGCGGCACCTCTTCCCAAATTTGAGAATTTTCATGATTATTTTTGGCCACTAAATATATGCGGGCATGCATTATGACTTCAGTCTGAGGATAATATCTCCCATCTTCGACAAAATTTTTGGCTCAAAATTTTTTTACGTACTTAAAAAAATCCAACAATGATAAATTTAACCATTCCAAGCGTTTAGTACAACAAATTAGCAATACATAAGTATAGTATAGTACCCAGGTGGCACTGCCGACCATGTACTGATACAAGTACCTTAATTTTCTTAATTTTTGGGGTAGTTTTCACACTCCTGATTTAGAGTGATATTTAATTAATTAAAAAAAAATAAAATATATGCCCTCTTTGGCTTTTGATAAAGATGTTAATTTGAGTAAAAGGATATTTTTTTAACAGTTTTTTAAGCTCGCAATTCTTTGCTCGAATATAGGCTAAAAAGGATCTTTTTTTCTATTACCTTTTACTATCGAAACCCAAAAAGAAATAATTTTTTATGATAAAATACCTGTTTAAGACAAAAAATAAGAAAAATTAACTGCTTTTTTTTTAACAATTACCAATAAACAAAATTGTCTACCAAATATCGAGAATTGAATGTTAGGGGATAAAAATCGACATGGTAGCTTATTTTTAGAAGTACTTTGGTAAAAAATACCATGGAACCGATTTGAAGACACGGCAATCAGTTTGAAACTCGTTTGATTTAAATTTACGTATACATAAATACAGAAAACGTGCAGTTACTAAAGAGTTAACTTATTTAGATTTAGATTTCAAAAACTAAAAATCAAAATTGAAATTTTTGTTACAGAACTAAAGGTATTACAAAATGTAAAACGCTATTCATCAAATAGACTAAAGCCAGACCTCTTACAAGGAATATTTGATATCACTGAAGATATAATCCTTGAAAAGAAGGTAAAAGAAAATTGATAATTAACTACTTGCACTGTTTTTATGTAATTATTATATAATACTAATTTTAATTTTTAATAGAAAAAGGATGATGCATTAAAGGCTGAAAAGCTTAAAATTTACCAGAAACGAATCCAGGATAAGACCAGTACAATAAAATCTACAGCTCAGACTGCTAATATAGAAAAAAAATGTGATTGCTCAAAAAATCAAAAAGAAAATAAAATTTTACTAGAAAAAATAAATAACTTGAATGATGCAGCTGAGAAAAATGAGATACTTCTTAATAAAGCTTCTGAATTAGTACAATATTTTCCTAAAATACAGAAGAAAATGAACGACCTGGAAATAGAAAACGTTAAACTGCAAGAAGTCATTGAAGTTTCAGATAAAAAATTAGGTGCATATAAAGATGTTGAAGAAAAACTCTCATCTACAAATAAGTTATTATCAACAATGAAAGCTGCTCTAAAAATAAAAAACAACGAACTGAAAGACATGGAAGAAAAATTAAAAATTTTAAAAGCAGATAATGACAACTTGAAGGAAGAATTATTTGGACATGATAATGAATTAGATTGCAAATTAGATGAAAATAAGGAGGATGATTGTGAAGTTTTAGGAATATCAAATGACGCAGAAATTGAGCAATGTTCTGAATATGAGAAAACCGAAATATTAAATAGTGAAGACAATAACAAATATCAAGGTAAGTTATGAAAAATCTAATTAATTTTTTCAACACCATAAAATATTTATTTTTTGCTTTATAGCTAGAGGATCAAACAAATTCAAAGAGTTAGAAAATTTTGATTTTCAATCTCTAGAGCAATTATTTGAGAAGACTTCAATAGCTGATCTAAAAAGGAAAAGATCCTGGGAAAATGACGCGGATAATGTTGAAAGAACAGTTAAAAAAATAAATCTTGGTAATCAGCAAAAAAACTATGTAAATATAGATAAAAATGTTGATATGATAGATAAAGAAAACGTTAATTCTTCTGAAGCCATAAAAATAGTAAAAGAAAATATTTTCAGTGATGAAAATATATGTTATGAAGATTTAGGAGGAAAAAAAGTATGATTGTTTAGTGACTAGCTTTTCCTATTTTTTTTTAGTGTGTATGTAATTAAATAACAATTATACATTTTAATTTTTAGCTGAAAATTTTTTTCCTAAAATTCAACGAAAAAAATAAAAAAATTTTTATCACTAAAAAAAATTTTGATGATCTTCTTAAACAAGTTTCATTACTTAAATTTATAAAATCACTGGCTCGATGTATTTACGAAGATGATGAAACTATAGCAAAATTGGCTATCAAAAGAGAAAAATGTTTTGATAAAAATCGAGTGTCCATTCCTGACTCAGATTACAAAATATTTAAAGGTAAAATGTTGTTTTATTTAAATGAGCTAATTATCAGATTATATTCATTTTTAAATCATAAGCTTTTTTTATCGTGTTAAAAACGTGAAAATAGTTTTTAATTACAAACGGATCAATCTAAATTCATGTTATAAATACCATATTATAAATACCATAAACACATAATAGTTATTATATTGTTTGTAAGAAAATGTAAGAAAATAACAGTAGCCTTATCTCAACTAATAAATTATTCAAAAAACAAAGTCAAAAATAATAATAAGGAATCAATAAATTAAAAATTGAGAGTTATGGTGTATTATATGAATAAAATATTTAAGTAATAATATTTAAGTATAATTCATAATATTAATTTAAATGTTTTATAAAAATTACACTTAAATTTTATGAATTATTAAATAATTATTTTTGTGAAGAAGCTTGTTATGTGCATTTTTAATAAAAAAATAATTGAATTGTCAAAATTAATTTAAAAAGGGTACTACATTATTTATATAATAATATAATAATATTGTATATAATAAATTCCACCCCAGAACTATTCAACCTGAAAAATTTTCCCCCTTCCTAAATAAATTTTTTCCCTCATTTGATGTAAACATTGAAACTATGGATAAATAAACAAATATACTATATTCCAATAATCATCTCTTATTTTGTAATTTGCTTATTAAATTGTATTAATTTTTTTCATTTATTTAAGTTTCCATTTTGTACAAATATTTTTTTAATCAACAATATCTTAATTTTTGATTAATAAGCAATAAAAATTAAATTTATACTATTTACCCAGAAAAAGTAGTAGGGTAAGATCTTAGGGATAAATATATCTGGTCAATAAAAAATTTTTTAAAATTATTTATATTATTTGATGTATAATTTGAATAATAATATTATTTTAGTTTTTAATAATTTTTCCAAAATTAGACAATATCATTATATATATATATAATTTTAATTAAAAATTGAACAAAAAATATTATATTCATTTAAGGTAGCTCTCGCATGTGGAGTGCGGCTATAAGACTTATATATTCTTGTAGGTTAAGGTACTCAATAAACGATGGTAACAAACTTTTAGCCTCAAGAAATCCAAATTTTCGAGAAAAACGAGGTTAAAGTTTAAAAGAAATACATGTGTTCTTATGGGAAGAAATTCGAATCCGTATTTTTAAGACGAAAACCATAAGGGTGCATGAGAAAAAGTCGGTGACGTTTTGAACCAGACAATCCATATCTTCAGATTAAATTTTGCTATTCCCTTGTAGCCATACAAAATCTAAAAATTTTCGCGAACCCGGTTAAATTATTAAAGTTTTTTTTTTTAGAATCAAATTATGTAAATTAAAAACAGTTGTTTAAGTTTTAAAAAGTTTGTTATTAATATTTTAAATGTTTAACATTAAATAAAACTTGATCACTGGGCGGGATCGGGTATAATTATTAATATGACGCAAGATCTACCTTAAAAGAGAATTTCATTTTATTTGCCCTGAAATTATTTAACATTCTCATCTGTCAAATATATAACAATAATTAATAAAATTTATACGAAAATTGAACTTAAAAATATTGGTTATAAAATAACGATAGCCTTTTTTTTCTCAAACTTATAATCAAAAATTGTAATTAATTAACTTTTATAATAAGTTAAGTAAAAAAAATTAATTGAAAATAATTTTATATTCAGGAAAAAGCAAATTAAATTCTTTTCATTGTAATACGTTGTTTGTTTAAGTAGATCATCTCCAAGGGTAGATCCACAGGGGTCGGGGTGGTAGAGGCAATCGCTGCCCCCCTTGTAATCCAAAAAATTGCATGTTTTTTGTTAATTTTTTTAAAATAAAAAATTATTTAAATTTTCTTAAAACGATAATTCTTAAAAAGGAATTGCTCATAAACAAAAATATTAATTGGTCTATTTCGGCTCTGCGGAAAATAGTGTGATTATATTATATTTTACTTGAGCTCCCCCCTGAGACACTTTTCTGGATCTGTCAATAGCCATTTCAGGTAAAAATGGATACCATACACGTGTTCATAGATCCAAGAAACAAAAGCGTTGGATCAAAATCTTGAAAAACCCGCAAAACGTAACCTAAATTGTCCTATTGTGGATTAATTCAGTACATTATAATCTCTTTTATTACGTAACTTTTTAAGTAATTTTGGTACCTATTGATGTCTTGACATTACGTAACTTTTTATGTATTTTCGTTAAGTAATTTTGTTTAGTGTTTTAAGACATAAAAAAATAGGTAACTTTTTCGGACAAAATTACGTGATTTTATTATGTAATTTATTATGTGATATTTTTACGTAATAAAATTACCTATATTTCGTAAACCGGGAGGTTACTATAGTATAGTATTCAAGAGACATATATGTTACATTAGTATTAGTAAAAGTTACGCACTATAGTAAATAACCGGGAAAATTTAAAATTTAAAATTCTTTTTGTGTAATGTTTGTAAAATTTTTTTTTGGTTTGTTTAAAAGTTTGTTATTGTAAATTATATTATAAGTTAGTAATAAGAAATATAATAAGAAAAACCTTCAAAAAAAAAAAAAAAAATTTATAATAATTTTTTTTTAATTAAAAAATGCCTTCAGCATTTTTTTTTATAAGGAGAAGGGATATAGGATAAGGTAAAATTAGGAGAATTTTACTCAAAAGTAAAAGTTTTTTACGAAATATTTTGTTACAATTTAAAATTTTTGTATGATAATGTTTTGGTTATTAAGAAAGATTGTTAAATTAAAATTTAAGATTGGATTGTATAAAATCTGAGCTAACAAGTATAATGCAAGATCGAAGTTCGATAATTGTTAAAGTAATTTTTTTTTTGAATCTTTAAATTTTATTAATAGTAAATTGAGAGAAACGAGTTTTGACTTAAAAACTACAAAATGAAAATAAGCAAAGAAATTGTTTGTGTACAACAATTTTATTTTGCGGAAAAACTCTATTCGAGTTTTTTTTAGAGGAGCGAGGGTGTTATGATGAGATAAAAGTCAGCTGACACGAAATTTTTATATTAACGAAATTTTTATATTCAGGAATTTTTATAAAAAATATTAGAAAGTCAGTAACGACATAAGCAATTAGTATGCTAATCAAAGTTACTAAATTGAATATCGAGGACTTCGCAGAAGTAATTATTAGCAAAGGATGCGAAGAGACGCTACAAGAAATTTCGACAGTTGGCTTACCCCTCTTAATTAATTTGGCAGAAATACACGTCAATAGTCAATCACTATAAATAGGAGTAGTTTTGGTCATCTCGTCCTCTCTTGTCGTTGGAACTTAGTCATAGAACATACTCTCTCGTGTCAGAAACTTAGTAGTAGAACGTACTCTCTTGTATTCAAAATTTAGTAAAAGCTAGTACTTTTGTTTAAACAAATTAGCATCAAAGTTATAAACGCTACATTTTTATATTAGCTATAAAAAGTTTAATTAATAAAATCACGGTTAGTAATATGAGCTTGCAATATACTTATATCATAGTTTTCGTAATATTTGTAATTAGTTTATTAAGTTTTTATATTTGTGTTTATCAATAAATAATATTCGTCTTTCGGGTTTATTGGTATTTAAATTAACAGTGTTCTTATTTCTACATCTGATCTATCCAAACCTATAAATCTCATTTCAACTATCCAATAACAATATATTTTTTTTTTTTTTTTTTTTTTTTAAGGGAAATATGTGAATCTTACATCAGCCATGGAGTGTTTGCGGGCCTTAAAGACCCGCAAATTTCCATGACCGCCCAGTTGTACAAAGTGTACAACTGGGAGACCACCGGCGAACGCGGTCGCCAGCTACACCCCAGATTCTTACTGGATAAACACACTTTAAACCCCCCGCGCTTGTTTGTCCCAAACCGGAACTCCCTTTTCAGGTATAACTTCAGTTTGGGACGCGCAGCCTAGGCAGCTGGCCGCTGCCTTCCCCCCTGCTTAGGGGCAGGAGAGCTCTCTACGATAGAAAGCCCTCCTCCTTCTTCTGCAACAAGGTGGTCCTTACGTACTCTGCTACTTTGTTCCAATTTTCGGAACTCTGTAGCATTTCCGGGACCACCGTCTCCGGCCTCCAAATCGGGAAGGGCGGGCGCCCCTCCGCGTAGCGCACACATTCGAAGAATGTGTGCTCTACTGTATCATCTAAGCCCGGACAGTGCAAGCACTCCTTTGTTGCCACCTTATGCCAATGCTTCAACATGACACGGAAATACCCGTGCCCGGTCAGGAATTGGGTAAGGTAGAAATCCACCTCCCCATGCTGTCGTCCCATCCATGCCTGCAGGTCTGAGATCAATCTGCGCGTCCACAGGGCATTTTTCTCTTGGTTCTTTCTCCATCGTTTCCTCCATGCTTTCATAGAGTTGAAGCGGGCGCGAGTGGAAGCCACTTCGCGCTCATCTACGCTCTCGTAGATGAATTTCCGCTCCAACGCTAGCAGGTCAATGGGTATCACCGAAGCAACAACCTGGATCGCCTCTAGAGATACCGTGTGGTATCCGCAGGCGATCCTCACTGCCGCCTGCCAAACAATATATTTGCTAATTCAATAATTAAAAACACGCCTTCCCGGGTACGAGTAGCTTTATTAGCTACAAGTACAAAAGTAGGCAAATACAGTTAAAAGTTACGAACATAAAATATAAAATCTTTTATTATATATATATATATATATATATTAACAGTACGCGTGAGTATTTCAAGTATACAATTAATAACGTCTATAGTCAAATCAATTATAAAATCAATTAAAATCAAAAATTACTATTATATATATATTTTAAATTAATTAAATTATTAAATAAATAAAAGTTATAACTTAAAATATCGTAACAGTAGCAGATAAATTTTTTAGCGGAAGCACATGCAATAACTCAACGATACTGGCTCTACAATATAATAACTTGGCTAATAGTTTTGATCTGTATTCAAGATTGCATAAGAAACCCGCATCTAATTGCAAAGCTGATTGAAGTTATATTTGATATAAATGCAAGTTTTCAGGTACTTAAAAATTATTTTTATTAAATATTTAAAATCAAAATATTAATTAATTTTCTTTTATTATACATTTAAGGAAGAACCGAAGCAGTGTGCAATAAGAAAATATTATCTCACCCTCATTCTAATCTAACTTTAGTTTCAAATCTTATGAAATTTTATACCAATGTTGAAACAACTGGTTCAAGTTCAGAATTATACGAAAAATTTGTTATTCGTTACCATATAACTTTAATTTTAAAATCACTGTCGGATATTTCAGTTCATCAAGCTTCAATAATACGTGAAAAAATTAATTTTATGGAAAACACATATAGAAAATAGTTTGTCAAGTTTATTAACATGTTAATAAACAATAGAATATTTTTCTTGGATAAAAGCTCGGAGTCATTAAAAAGAATACATGAGATACAATAAATTATGTCAGATGAGACTTCTTTTAAATCTCTTACTCAAGAACACCAACAATCTTGGATGAGGCAATTATCATCCAACCAAAGACAAGCCAAATCGCATTTAACTCTAGCAGAAACAAATGTGGAAATGTTCAATTATTTAACATAACAAATTACCAATGCCTATTCCCATTTGCTTTGATAGATGTTTTCTTAGTTACTTATCTTTTATAATTTTGTTTACTAAGTGACTGAATAAAAAAAAAATTTATATTTGATGTAGACTTTAAATAAATAAATCTGCCTATATTATCGCAAAAACAAAACCTAATTGTTTACTAGAGTACCACCACTCGCTAGAGTTACTCCACTTATTACAGAACCAACTTTAGTTTTGAATAGTACTGTCTTTTATAATTCACTTCACGGTGACCTGGAAGCGTTTTATTATTCGATCAAAATGACAAAAAAAACCGTATGGTGGGGTGTTTTCTACACTAAAAAATGTCTACGAATTTCCTATCCGGACCTTCTATCCATCTACTTTAAGCGTTTGCTGTCAATATTTTCATATTTTCAATATTGTCTTGATTTTTATAATGGATTTCCTTAAAATTATGACCCTGAAAAACGACAAAATTCGATTTTTCTCATATAAGACGTGGTCGAATTTCTGGGGAAAAAATATACAAGATCCTCTTGTAAATAATATTCAGAAAAACATATTTTGAAAACTGATAACCTTTTATAATGGATTTCCTCAGAATTAGGACCCTGAAACACGACAAAATCGATTTTCTCATATAAGAGGTGATCAGAAGCGAAAATAAATGGTTTCATCGGATTCCTGGGGAAAAAATACATAAGTATTTTTAGTAAATAATATTCAGAAAAATTTATTTTGTAAATTATTATACTTTTATGATTGATTTCCTTAAAATTGGGACCCCAAAACACGACAAAAGTCGATTTTTCTCATATAAGCAGTGGTCAAAAGCTAAAATAAATGGTTTCATCGGATTCCTGGGGAAAAAGTATACAAGACCTTCTTTTAAATAATAATCAGAAAAACTTATTTTGAAAACTGCTAACTTTTTGTAATAGATTTCCTTAAAATTGGGACCCTAAAAACCAATAAAATCGATTTTTCTCCTATAAAACGTGGTCAAAAGCTAAAATAAATGGTTTCATCGAATTCTTAGGGAAAAAATAGACAAATCCCTCTTGTTAATAATATACAGAAAAATTTATTCAGAAAACTACAAAATTTTTAAAATTGGTCCCCTTGAAATTCGGACCCTAAAAGGCAACGAAAATCGATTTTTCTCCTCTAAAACGTAGTCAAAAACTAAAATAAATGGTTTCATCGGATTCCTGGGGAAAAAATACTAAAGTATATCAATTGAAACATAATTTTAAACGTAATTTTAATCCACTGGAAAAACTGAAAGTTTTAAGAAAATCCCAATTTTAAGGAGGCCAAAAAAAAAAACTTTCGAGAGCTATCGTGGGCTCAGAAATCGATGTTTTGGTCTAAATCCAACGAGAAACTTATTTTTTTTACTTATATTTTTGAGTTCTGCAGGCGCGTTAGGAATTCCGGATACTACGAAAAAAAAAAGCAAGTCTTATAAAAAAATTCAAATTATCATTATTCAACATATGAAAATATTGACAGCAAACGCTTAAAGTAGCTGGATAGAAGGTCCAGATAGAAAATTCGTAGACATTTTTTAGTGTAGAAAAGACCCTAACATACAGTTTTTTTGTCATTTTGATCGCATAATAAAACGCTTCCAGGTTACCGTGACTTGACTTAAGGACTTAGACAGTTTTTATTACAGCGCCCTCTAGGGCGCGCGACTAAGTTAAGCTACTAAACTTAGAAGCACTAATATACAGGAAATTGAGTTTTCTCTCTCTAATTTTAAGATGACCTTCAAGAGCTCCAAGTCGAATAGCTCGAAAACCTCGAATTTCGATTATTATATTTTCTTCAACACTGGTATGAATAAAAAGGAGTGAGTAAAAAAGAGTATGATTTCAGACTTCACATGCATTTCTCACTTTTGAGGTTGACAGGTCTGGCGTTTGCTCTCGCCCGGTCAAGTATTTATATTAATTAATTAAAAAAATATTAAATATTGTTAATATTATATTTTATAAAATTTTATTTTTTAAATACAAAAAAAGAGTGTATTATATTAGAATCACAAACGGAGTATGTACACGTTGTATTGCATAGCTTCTGCTGCAAGTCTGCTCTCGTCAATGCAAGATGTTTTAATACTAATAAAATAAAATGTGATATTTTATTATTTTATTATTTTAGTTTAATAAATATATATATAAAAGAAAATTGATGATTTTTATAACAGCTTACAAGTGAATAATTATTAAACCTAAAAAACTTAAATGGAAATTTAGTGTGATAATTAAACATAATACCAGTTGCTATGAAGAGGGTCTAACTTATGTAAACATAGAAGTTTATTGGGATTCATCGATATGGTTTATTACCAAGTTCTGGATGTTTATACGAGTAAGAATCATGAGCCATGAATTCATCCTGTTTGCATAATTGAAAATTATTTAATAAATAAAAGCCAAACTAGAATGTATAATCAAATTTGGACCTAAAAAAATATAAAGTCCATGTAAATAGTATTTTACAAGTATAGTTTCATTGATGCGTTCTCAAAAAGCGTTGGAAAGCAATTACTGGATTTTATATACAGTTCAGGTTCAAATTTTATAAAATTCTAATTTAAATCTACTTTTTCAAGTAGTTTTCATTTATTTAATCAGGCTTAATTTATTGCTTCAGATTCTTACCCATAAAAACATCTAGGATTTTATAAAGAGCCATTACGATGAATTCCCAATAAACCTGTTCAAGTGATTACTGTTTTTTCTACTTCTTTATGATTAATACCAAATTGCATATTAATTTAAAATCAGCTTCTAAACAGGGTCTAACTTATGTGAACATAAAAGTTTATTGGGAATTCATAGATATGGTTTATTACCAAGTTTTGGATGTTTGTACGAGTAAGAATCATGAGCCATGAATTCATCCTGTTTACATAATTGAAAATTATTAGATAAACAAAATCCAAACTAGAATGTATAATCAAATTTGGACCAAAAAAGATATAAAATCCATGTAATTAGTATTTTACAAGAACTATTGTTCGTTGAATCAAGAACTATTGATGCGTTCTCAAAAAGCATTTGAAAGCCATTACTGGATTTTATATACAGTTTAGTTCCAAATTTTATAAAATTCTAATTTAAATTTACTTTGTCAAGTAGTTTTCATTTATTTAAGCAGGTTTAATAAATTGCTTCTGGTTCTTACTCTTAAAAACATCCAGGATTTTAGAAAGAGCCATTTATTTATTTATTTATTTAATATTTTCATACATTGTGAAAATTTAACGGGTATGTACTACCCTTTACAGTTGTAAATATACATTTTGATTGGTCTAGTTGTACTTTATTTGAACTAAAACTATATTAAAATTTAAGTTTAAAAGCTATAAAATAAACATATAATAAATTAAATAAATTTTATATTATATACATTTGATTTATATTCATAAAATAAATAAACAATTAATGTACAAGTTAGTTTAATTCAATAAATATAAGAAAATCTAGATCAAAATGCATTATTCAATATTTTTTACTGTACATGGTTTGTAATCTAATCTTTAGAGCGTTTCTGTCGTTCATCAGATGCTGGTCATCTTTGGAAAGACCGTTCCAAAGACGTCTGAATCTATAGGATGGAGAGTTAAAAATATTATCATTTGTAGTGTCGATTTCTTTAAAATGTCTTTGGGATCTTAAGCTGTAATCTAATTTTCTGAGTTCAAATTTATTCTTTAAATTTTCGTCAACAGCCCTTCCCGATATTATGTCAGAAAAAATTAACAAGTCATTTATTAGATGATAGGATTTTATTGTATATAAATTAGCCAAATTAGAAACTCTAGAATAATCATGATCTGTATAGTTCATGTTTATTCCACATTTAAATGATAAATATCTTAAAAAACGTTTATTTACGTAATCAAGCTCCTTAAAGTCAACCTCAAAGTTAGGAGACCATATTACCGATCCAAACATAAAATTTGGAAGAACTAGGGTCTTGTATAAATATAGAGTGGTGTTAAATGAAAAATTTTTCGTAATACGCTTTATAAATCCCAAGGTTTGCAAGGATTTTGACTTTACAGACCTTATATGTTCACGAAAACACCAACTAGAATTCACCAAGACTCCCAGATCCCTAATAGAGGAAAATCTTTCAATAATAGAGCTTTTAATCTTGTAATTATATGCTATGATACTGCTGCACCTAGAAACAGACATCCAATTTAACAAAAGCCCCCGAATACCCCAAGCATGTAGTTTTTTTACTAACAAGCTATGGTCTACAGTATCGAAGGCTTTTGAATAATCGAAATAAATAATATCCATCTGATTATTAGCTTTTAATGATTCGTTTACATCATGCGATAAATTCAATAAGTTAGTAATTATAGACCTACCCTTTACAAAACCTTGTTGGTTATTTACAATTACTCTATTTAATTGAGTACTTATTTTATCTAAAACTATCTTTTCAAAAAGTTTGGGTATCGTGCTAAGAATGGTTACTGGTCTATAGTTACTAACAAGTTTTTTGTTGCCACTTTTGAAAATAGGGCTTATAAATCCCAATTTCCAGACATCAGGAAAAACTCCTGATTCTAACGATATTTTAAAAAGAAGTAATAAAGGATAGGCAATTGATGGGGCACATTTCTTAATTAAGATCTCAGGGAGACCATCAGGACCCGAAAGATTTGAATTTTTCAAATTCTTAAGACCATTTCTTACATCATCTAAAGTTATTCTAATATTCTCAATAATCTCAAAGAATTCAAAATTAAAATCTCTATTTAAAATTGGCGATTTTGGCTCTAGTGGCTGCTTAAAACTCAAAGAAAAGAATTCAGCAAAAAGATTTGCTGATTCTTCAAAGTTTTTGGCATCTCTATCATCAAAAGAAACTAATTTGGGAGATTCGTTAGTGCGTCTATGTGAATTTGTAAAAGACCAAAATTTTGATAAATTATATTTAGCCGAATTATCAATATATTTCCTATACGTATTCAATGAAATTTTTGATAGTCTAATGCATATTGCTCTAGATTTCTTAAAAAGAATGTAATAGTAAATTTTCTTTGTTTTTTTCCATTTGGTATTTAGTTTTTTTTTTTTATTTATTTCTCTAATTAATTCTAAACTATACCAATTTGGAAATTTTTTATATTTTATACATTTGTTAGGAACTAGTAATTCAATTAATTTAAAAATTATTAAATAAAATATATTAACACATTTATTTAAATTAACGTGGGACCCTCGTGGACTGAAACAGAGTATATTTCTTTTCGGACCTCTTTCTCGCTCTCGCGAGTTTTGTATAAGAAACTCCAAAATGTTTTTGTTTATATTTCTGTAAATAAACATCCAGGAGCTCTGAAATTTTTTCTATGATATTTTATAAATATAAATTATATTTTTACCAAATATTATTAAAATCTGTTCTGTAAATTTTTTGTTTGGAAAAAAGATATCTTTCTTTCTCACAATTTTCGGACCTCTTGCTTCCTCGCGCGTATTCGCCGTTAGAGATTTTAAAATGTTTTTGTTTATATTTCTGTAAATAAACATCTAGGAGCTTTAAAATTTTGGCTATGAGTTTTCATAATAATAAAATATATTTTTACTAAATATTATCAAAATTTGTTCTGTAAAAGTATCACGAGGGTCCTACCTTAAATAAATTTTTTTGAAAAAGTACTGACCAATCAACATCATTTATACAGTCATTAAATAAATTATAATCTACCTTATTGAACTTCAGACGAAACGGATGGTACTTTTTTTCTTGAAGTTGTTTGGTAAAGTTGATTGTGAAAGTGGCTGATTCATGGTGATTTTTATCAATATCTACTATTGCGTCGTCTTTATGAGAAAATAAAATGGAATCTTTTTCTGCAAATACTAAGTCCAATGTGTAGTCTTTTTTCGGATGCTCAGGATGATGTTAAGTATAGTTTATACTAGTAAAATAATCCTTAAGCATATTAGAGATTTCAATATCTTTGGTTTTAGCCTTATTTAATACTGTAATTGATAGATGATCTTCAATCGACCATCTAATTTTTGGAAGATTAAAATCCCCACTTAGAAATAATTTATGATCCCTATACGTTGAAATTAAATTAGATAGATAGTCAGTATAATCAATACAGTATTCTGCAGGGGAATTTGGTGGGAAATAAGATCCGCCAAATATCCATTTTATATTTTGAAATTGAATTTTTATAAATAAAGATTGAAAATTAGTTGATAAGTTGCTATTATTTAAGTCACATAAGGTTGCATGTAGATATTTTTTAGTGGCAATAATGACTCCACCACCATGACCGTTTATCGTTAGCTTGTCCGATCTAAAAATATCATAATCATTTAAGCCAAGCTCTGAACTATTTATATCTTTATTTAACCATGTTTCAGTCAATATAAATACATCTGGTTTATCAGTAAATCTATTTAGATTATTGCTTATATCAGTCATCTTTGATTTAAGACCACGGACATTTTGATAGAAGACTTTTATATTTTTGCTACTTTTCTTTTTTTTACTTCTTCTACGATTAGATCCGTATCTTGAGTTAAATTTTCTTCGAATGATTCTTCTTGAGTTACTTTTGGCTTCCTTCCACGTTTTTGTGGCAACTTTTTTTTGGTCTTGCTTAAAAAATTTGTTTCAGACTTTTTTAAATATCGTCTTGAATTTGGTGTAGGATTTGATGTGGAAGGAACCGGACTACTAACTAATGCGTTATTAATTAAATTTTCAGTTTGGGTACTTGGCAATAATTTTTTTTGTGCATTTTCATTTGATTTATTTTTTCTGTCATTATTTTTGTCATTATTTTTAACAATCTCATTTAATTGCAAATTTACTACTTTAGGGACTCCATCAGAAATTCTTAAAGTTTTTTTATTATTGGTATTATTGCTAACATTATGATTGTCGATTTCATTTTTTAAAATATTTATCTTATTTCTCTGAGCTTTAGTAAGATCAGACGTCAATATTAATCCCTTTGGTAGATTTTTTGCATTTTTGAAAGCTTCCATAACATTGAAACGGTTTGTCATTTTAATAAGAACAGGACGTTTTTTATCTTGAGATTTTTTACCTATTCTAAAAAATTTTATTAGATTTGTGTTTATATTAATATTTTTCAAAACCGATAAAATTTTTTTATTATCGACTTTTTTATTATCATGTTCTGAAAGGCCAATTAAAAGAACATTATTAATTTTATCAATCCTGCTTTTTAATTCTACTATCATACTGTTTGGTATTTCATCAAGTTGTATACTAGAGGCATTCGAATTAAAATTATTATTTTCAAGACTATTTAAAATAAAGTCAATATCAGTTTTTTGTTTGTTTACATCAGATTGAATACTATTTACATTATGTGAAATATTAGAAAAATCTCTTTTTAAAGTAGATATATCCGACGTATTTTTATTAATCCTGACGTTATGTGATTCTATTGTCGAATAAACCTGTTGCAAATTTTCGTTGTTTGTCTTTTGATTTTCATTAGTCTGAACAAACAGGTCTTTTATTGCAATAAATAAATCTTGAATATTATCTACTTGATTTGATTTAATTTTATCAAAATTCAAGTCCTTAATAGGTTTTAATTTAAGATTATAGTTACCCACATAATCAGGAAATTGAACTGTTGTATTAATATACACCTTTTCAGGATTTAAATGTGTGTTTTTATTTTGATTAGTCATTGATACATTTAAATTTTGTGTATTAGTGTTCATATGCTGCGATGCCAATTGTGAAAAACTTGTTGTCTCGTATAAATTATGATGCGCGTGACCCATAGAACTATCTTCTTTCTTTGCGACACTCGTTCTGTCTTCTGCTAATTTCATGTGTATTTGATTTATATCTATATTATATTGTTGTTGCGTTTGTGTTAGTGGTTGAAATGAAGTTTCACTGCTATCACATGTTTTATTATAATCACTGGCTTTATTTAAGCAACAAATGATAATATTGCTATCGTCAACATCAAATTCATCCACTACGCAATGATAATGAAATACATTGTTGCATTTATTACAACTTACTGGATCTGCATTAATTTGTGATTCACATACACTACACATATATACATTTACGTCAGACATTATGGCGGTTACGAGCACGCAGTATAATACAAAAATTTTTAACTTTTTATGTCTATATTTCAAAACCACTAAGAATTATACTATGATGTATCAATTATACACTATTAATGACAATATTTTTAATAATTTTTAATTTAATTTAAAATTAAAAACTGTTTTAATTAATAATAATTACGGAGCTCTGAAATGAAACTGTTAGCCAAGCGCCCTCACGCGGTTATCGTAATTATTATCGCCATTACGATAAATTCCTAATAAACCTGTTAAAGTGATTACTGTTTTTTCTACTTCTTTATTGGTGAATACCAAAATGCATTTTAATTTAAAACCAGCTTCTAAACAGAGTCTAACTTATGTAAACATAAAAGTTTATTGGGAATTCATCGATATGGTTTATTACCAAGTTCTGGATTTTTGTACAAGTAAGAATCATGAGCCATGAATTCATCCTGTTTGCATAATTGGAAATTATTTGATAAAAAAAATCCAAATTTTATAAAATTCTAATTTAAATCTAATTTATCAAGTAGTTTTTATTTATGTAAGCAGGCTTAATTCATTGCTTCTGATTCTCACCTATATCAAGGGTTTTAGAAAGAGCTATTACAAGAATTAGCTATCCAGGGGCCCATTGGGTCCGATCAGAAGAAAATGAGATCTCGCTGTACAAATCGATTCCCAGGGATAAAAATGGACTATAAGGGTAAAAAATGGGTTTAAAAAATATATGTTCATATTTAAATTAAGTCGCTGGGCCAAATTTTTTTTTTTTCAGAACTTTTTTCTTACCTTATTATTTATGTATTAAATTGACGTTTTATCGAAATTTAAAAAAAAAAATTTATTTCGGCTAAAAATTTTTGATCCCGAAAATTGGTTTTTTTTTGAGGTTTTTGATTATTAAGGCTTTAAGAATGCTTAATTATTTGAAAACCAAGTACTTTTTATACATACATACATATGATTGACAAAAATTTTTCTTTTTACCTAGACTACCTTAGCCAACATTATGGTAAAATTTGAGTAAATTTCATCATGAAAAAGTTGGTTTCCGGTCAATTTGAAAAATGCAACCACTTAAAATAAAACCGTAAGTGGCCCAAAATGAAAAATAAAATTAGCAATATTTTTAAAACTTGAATAAATTAAAGTAAAATTAAAACTAAGTTAATTCTTGCAGTTTCCTAATCACAAATTCATCTGAATTTCAACTTTGAACTTTTGGAGTTCACAAAATAATGGTTCAGAGTTAAAATTCATTTGATTTCGTTATAATATTTCTAATAGATCTAATTTTATTATATAACTAAACTTTCGGCCCATAAATGTTGTGAGATGAAATTTTATGGCCTAAGTTAAGTAATAGTATAATATATTAAGTATCAAGGGCGCAAGTTTTAGCACTAGTGTAAGCACTAGCATGAGTGCTTGGCGAAGCTGGGCACGAGTGATATGTGTTCACGCTAGTGTCTAAATTATTTTGCCCATGGTGCTTATATACAATATTTTTTGCCCACCTAGGTGTAGAACGAGTGCAGAAATTTTTTTGCAAAGTTTTACGCCCGGGAGGGCAAAAAATTAAATTTCAGCAAAAGTATAAATTCCTAATAAATATATTATATTTTTTGAGCCATAAATGTTTTTAGATGAAATTTTATGGCCTAAGCTAAGTAAAATTTAATTTCAGCAAAAGTATATTTCAAATTACTGATATTGATTAAATTAACAATATTTTTAAAACTTTAATAAATTAAAGTATAATTAAAACTAAGTTAAGTCTTCTTGTGGTTTCCTAATCTCACAAATTCATCTGAATCTGAACTTTTGGGGTACAGAAAAAAAGGGTTTTGAGATTAAAATTTATTTAATTTCGTAATGGATCTACTTTTATTATATAATTAAAGATTCGGACCATAAATGTTGTGAGATGAAATTTTATGCATGGCCTAAGCTAAGTAACATTTAATTTCAGCAAAAGTATAAATTCCTAATAAATATATTATAACTTTTGGGCCATAAACGTTGTGAGATGAAATTATATGGCCTAAGCTAAGTAAATTTTTATTTCAGCAAAAGTATTAATTCCTAATAAATATATTATAGTTTTTGTGCCATAAACGTTGTGAGATGAAATTATATGGCCTAAGCTAATTGAATTTTTATTTCAGCAAAAGTATTAATTCCTAATAAATATTACAGTTTTTGGGCCATAAATATTGTGAGATATACAGCTTTTTCACATTGAGCTCACAGGCTGTACTTTAAATATAATTATCTTATATTATAACAATTTATTATCTTCAGAAACTGCTTAACTTGCCAGGCCCCTAAATAACCATTATGTCGGTGGAAAATTAAAATAAAATTAAAGAAATCGTTTTTATAGATTTATGATTTATTTAGATGTATACAAAATAATTATTATTTGGATAAAGCTATTATGGGGGTAACTACTTTTAAGTTAATGGTCATAGTAACTACACGTTTTGGTTAATGGGTTTAATTTCTTTCTTTTACTTATTATCCTCTGCTAAAAAATAATGTCGATTTCAAAAATAGGTTTTTCCAGTAAGATCACGTTAATAAAAATTTTTACTACCCATCTATGACTGAAATTTTGTTTTTTATGCAAACCATTTATTTTTTTATAATCCTTAAGGACGCTCTGGCCAATGAATTCCCCAACTAAGACATACACAGTTTGTTAGAGAAAAGCCTCAAAAATCGAATGGTATGGGTCTTATAGTCGATAGTCGTGCAAAATTTTGAGATATCAGGGTAACAAAGATATATAAATATTACATTAGTCTTATGGGGAGAATTCAGGAAGTTGATTATTTTTACCATCAAATCACGAATTCCCGAATTCAGATAGTGATAAATTGAAAGTTCAAAGCTTAAAGAATTTATTGGTACTTTCCGAATATGAGGTATACGTGGGAAATTTCATGTAATTAAACGAAGAAAATTTTATAACGCAGTTTTAGCAGCAAAGTCGCCATATAATTTGTTTATTATACCAAGCGCGCACACTACGGTTATAGTAAATAAAAACATAAATTTAATATTATTCTTTAATTTGTAATTTCATATTTATTAATTAAGTAATAATTTATTATTTTAAAATAAATTTTTTTTCCATAAAATAATTTGTAAACTGCATTTAATAAAAAATATTAATATTTATTTGATAAATATATACACGGAAGTTTAAATTTGAGTTTTGAATTTGTTCTTTTTGCAGAAGTACTGCATGATTAAAAAGTAATAACACATTAATTGTAAATTGGTAAAATTAAGAGATATTTACCATTAAATTTGTAAATATTATTTAAAAAATTAATTTTTTGAATTTATAAAGTATTATTTGTATAAATAGTTAAATGTGTATTATTTTCTTTATCACTCAACGACTTGGGATTCAAGGCCAGAGCGCCGTTAAAGTCATATTTCAAGAACTTTGTTTTATAATGAAAAATCATTTTCATAGACAAGATTTTACTTTAGATGATATTCTTAGTATATGTTTCTAATATATTCTTACAAGAATTTGAAATAATTTCCAATTTATTTAATATTTTTATAAAATAAAATTTTAATTCTTTTTACACTAAATTAAAACTAGATTATATCGTTATAATTTTCCATTAGCTTCATTAAAGAAATATCAAAGATAGATGTTTACAATAAATATAGGCTATAACCCATGAGAACCTATAAAAAAAATAGAAAAATTTAAATTTGAAAACAAGCAATTTGATTGGCTAAGAAACTGTTGACACAAGATGGCGATCTCCATAGAGCCCATAAACTTTTTTATAATAGATAATTATTGATACAATTTTCATTCACGCCGTTTACTGGTTATTTAGGGGCCTGGAAAGTTAAGCAGTTTCTGAAGATAATAAATTGCTATAATATAAGATAATTATATTTAAAGTACAGCCTGTGAGCTCAACATGAAAAGGCTGTATATCTCACAACAGTTATGGCCCAAAAACTATAATATATTTATTAGGAATTTATACTTTTGCTTAAATTTAATTATTACTTAGCTTAGGCCATATAATTTCATCTCACAACATTTATGGCCCAAAAGTTATAATATAACTTGTGATTAGGAAACAACAATATTTAACTTAGTTTTAATTATACTTTAATTTATTAAAATCATATTAGTTATCAGTTATTGTTGTGGCAGTTCCTTCTGTAATTACGAACGCCTCAGGTTAAGTTCGTCCAGCTAAGTCGAACTCATCTACAACTATAACCAGATTAAGTACCAACTTTAACCATCAACTGAACTTAATATGTATAGAGCACTCACATATGCACGATTAAACCTAAGGATACGTAACATAAATTTTCTCTCTTGAAGGAAAGCTGATAAGAAGGAACAGTAGCGTATTTCCTATCTAAATATCATTTACAGTATACGACAAAGAAAGGACAACGTTATTATACCTGCAAATATCCAAATTGTCAAAAGTGTAAAGGAAAAATAAAAGAAAATTTTAAAATTTCTAAGCACGAAATATTATCTATAAAAAAATTTTACAACAAAGTAACAGTGACTGTAAATTATACCATCGAACTCAACGAAGAAACTATTCAAACAAACAACTCTAATCAATCAAATTAATAAGATCATTGGAAATATTTAAAACCGTTATACCACACGACATCATCTAAAGAAATTTATCTACATCTTCGCCTATCAGTTTCTGGAAATTTTTTTGCCAAGCTGTTTATTGCCAAGCTGCAGAGCTAGCGATGCATCGAAAGACTGCTTTCACCGCTTATAAATTACCCTAAAATATATATGCCTGACTGTAATGACTGCCCAACATGGTTACCATTAGCCCGTTTCGCATTTAATATTTCAAAACATGAAAGCACCGGGTACCCTCCATTTGCTTTAATTCATGGATATAAGGCTAGAGTTCCTTCAGAATTCCCACCTAGAGAACAAATACTTTTATATAATAATTAACTTGCTGATATGACCACCAAATTGTCAGAAATGCAACGCAATGCATTTCTAACAGAAAAACAAAGAAAATATAAAAGTAAAGAATACTATGACAGGAAAATTAACCCGATACACTTTAAAACCGGAGATATAATTTATTTAATAAACAACAGACCCGCAGAAAAATATAAGAAACCAAGTTACCTTGGTTCTATTCAAATTATAAGCATAGATTATCATAATCATAATACTGAAATAAACTGTGGAAAAATAAAGAAAGTTGTTCACATGAATTTATTATAACCCTCTATAGAAGCAATACATCACGATATTATTTGCGAATCACCTACTGAAGAAAATACCGACTGGTTACGTGATGGTCCTACTAGTGACAGATTTACAAATCAAAAACAAAAAAAAAATATAAAAATATAATTATAATAAACTAAAAAAAAAAAAAAATCTACATATAATCTAAGAAATAAAAATTTATGTAATTTTCTTATTAAAAGAATCACCCCGACATAAAAATATATTAATTTAAACTGAATATAAAATTATCTGACCAAATCTGATCATCCAAAACCAAATCTTAGACAAAAATCGAAAAATCTACTTATAATTTAAAAATTAAAAATTTATGTAATTTTATGACTAAAAATATCTCTCCCACATATAATTATATAAATGAAATCTAGCTGTAAACTAACAAAATAAATATTTAAATTAACTAAATAAATTAAAATTAATAAAAACAGCTATATAATAAACTTACCAGAAAATAATACAGCAACTGTATCCATTTTTTTATAAAACGAAATTTCTGGTTTATGTATACAGGCGTTTCTACCTAGCTGTTACTATTTCTGTAATGCAGCGCTTTGAATGAATAGGCTTTATGTATTTTAATTTTTTTTTTATTTGTCAAAAATTATTAAGCAAACTATATCCCAACTATATCAATTTTTTTTAGAACAAAAAATCTGCTAATAACGTAAATATAGAAAGGAACATCAGTAAAATTGTGAAAATCAGCTCTGTGGAGATTTCGATCTTACTTTTAATAGTTAATACCATTTCTATACCGTTAATACGATTTAAGCTATACACTTAGAGTATGTAATAATTAAGTAGTTTAATATTAAATTTTCACAAAGGAAAATGTTGTGCTATCAATCGTAGTAAATTTATACTTGATTAAAAAGACGTAGCTTGGAATCCAGTAATTTGAATTTTTCACCAGTTTACGTTCCTTTATGTTCTTACCGTTGAATGTAATTTAAATTAACTTTTTTTAAAATATTCCATAGGCGATAGCGAGTAAAATGAAGTAAACTTGATGATTGTGCGTTTTATTTTAAGCAATTAAATACAAGTGAAATTACTAGTGCCGCAAGCGTAATTTTTTAAAAAACTCATATTTTTTAAACAGCACGTGACATTTAATAAAATTTTTAACTTTACAAATATTGTGATCGATAATAAAAATTATTTTTTATCTTCTTGTTAAGTCGGTAACGTAAAGTTTTCACTACAAATTTTATAATTCTGATAATAAAAAAAAATTATTTTGAATTCATACGACTACTTTGTTTGTTTACATGTATATAAGTGAAATTTTAATTATTATCAGTTTAATTTTGAAATAGTAATTGGATACTGTAAACACGTTGGGTAGCTGATTGAGACGTAATTTGTATAATTTTATAGAAGAAAATTTAATTTTTTATTTTAGGTATCATGTGAATAAATTCAAATTTTCTGAATCCTTATTCTTGGATAATACTTGAGTGAACTACCCAAACCACCAAAAATTTATCAGGAATACCACAAAATGATTATTTTTTAATGCTTTTGAGGAATCTTTGGGTGAAAAAGTATTTTTTAGAAAAAATTTTCTTAAATCATAAAAAAATAAATAAAACGATAACAATTTTAGAGATAAAATAACAAGGTATTGCAACAAAAGTGAAAATTTGATTTGCTTTTTATGCCTATAAATTTTTCTAAAAACATCTAACAATTTAAATGAATTTTTTTTTTTTCAAATTGTGCTGCTCTTTTTAAAGTATGTTTCAGTTTAAATAACTATTCAAGAAACGCACGTCCCATAATATAAAAAACTCAATGGAATTCTCAGGATTTTCTTTAGTTATACTAAAGAACAATAGCTCAGACTTCCTAAAGTACCAATTGTAAGAATTAGATTCTTTTAGAAGTTCATTTTGATCTAAGGATAAAAATAAAGAAAAAAATTCCTTCGACAAAAAATGAATTAGGATTAAAATCAATATTTAGAGTCCGCTTTAACCTAAAATGCGAATACTTATATTATTGCATTTTTCTCTTATACCGTCAGGTTAATAGCAGTTACAAGATTATTTCTTACAAATATTTAGTATTATGAATAAACTGTATAAATTTTACTATTACTATTACTATATTAATATTGCTTCCATTGAGCTCCATCAGTAGTAACCCCATCAACAAAAAAATCTGCTTGCTTTAACAATTTAGTACATTCGAGTAGCAAATGATTTAAAACTTTTCCAGGCACAACTTTTGCTTAAAAAGCAAGCAACCGCTTGTACCCACATTCCACGAAAAGATTGAAACATTTTGACCAACGCGTGATCAGCTAACTGATTTTTTTGTTTATCTGGAGTATGGTCCCCAAGATTTACGTAACCTTCAAATCCTATTAAATTGTGGTTATTTTGCGTAAAAGAATCAGTCCATTTGAGGCAAACAGAAAATGATTTTAAATTAAAAATTTTTTTGTTAAAGATAATTAGATTTCCCAAAAGAAAAAATCATTTTCTTGCCATTCTGGTAACTTGATTCTTATCGTGGTATATATATTTTTGATTTAAACCCTTAAAATTACGAAAAAAATAATTGAATAAAAAAAAATTTTCTCGCAAGAGAAATGATATTTGTATATTAAATAAATAGAGTAATCAAAATAATACACTTAAATTATAAACTACTTTTCTTTTTACACTTAGAAAAAGATCTTTTTACGACAATAGGATTCTTTTTGCCTCAAAATAATTGATCTCAAAAATATTTTCTTTTAGCGACAAATGAAAGTACTCTTGGGTCCGATTTTAAGATTATTTTTCTTTTGAGGCAAAAGGATTCTTTTTGAGAAAATATTTCTGTTTATAATAAATAACAATAATAATTTAATTAATGAATCTATTTTTATTTATATTTGACAAATTCACACAGCAAATTTAAATTTTTAAAAATTAATTATTATTAATTATTAATTATTTTTTAGTCTATATTTTTTTTTACAATTTTCATTATATACATATTTTCAGGGATTTATTAAGACAAAAAAACAATATAAATACTGTTTTCGTTCCAATTATTAAAAGATATTAGTATGAGTTTATTGTATTTACATTATGATTATTTAATCATAAAATTAAAAAATTTCAAATAAAACAATTTAGGTAAAACTTTTTTTTTTGTTTTGAACAAAATGGTAATACCTAATAAAAAGATTATTATAATTATTATTATTAGATTATTAGATTATAGATTCCAACTAAAAAAGTAGTTAAAAGTTACAGCAACCAACGCCACATTTAAGGTTGCTATTAATAAATTAGAAGGTTGGGCAGTTTACCAGAGAGCTGATGCTTTAGGCCTCTCTTATAAGGGTTCATTTGACGAGGTGAAAAATAGGATAAATATCCTGTTATACTCATACCTAAATAGGTATGAGGCTTTAAAATTGGATCGCAATGCTACTCTTATATGGGATAAGTCACTAGACGAATATAATCCCGAGGACACACCTTTTACCTTACAAAGCGCGTATAATGAGGTATCGTATGATGAAATCATAAATGTTTCTACTACTATTTCGGAAAGTAGAGGCAATTTAGATTATAGTTAACATATCTCCGAAATTCGTCATGTAAGATTAAATATTCCAAGTTCTACCAATAATAATGCAGTAAATATACAAATTACGACTGCTTCCCTGCTACGAAACTCGTCAACCCCTATTAGTGTAAAAATAGCCGCAATCACGACAAAAAGTTATTGATAATAATTTTACTATACATATACTCAAGAAGGTCCTACGGTAACATCTAGAATATTAGTAGCTTCTACATTCATACAAGAAGATCCCTTAGGCTTAAGGATTAATAATAATGTTTATCACTCGTATGAGTATGTTCGATTTTTATAACCAACAATATGCTCCTTATTATATGAACTATAGACCACCAATGACAACGAGTCAAGACCGTAATACTATTGTTTTTACTGAGATTCTGAAGGCTTGCGAAGATTCGAAAATGCAACTTATAATATGAGTAGACCAAATTGCTACTTGCCCTCTAGGGAAAATAATGAAACAAAAAATGATACAAATATATTAGCTCATTCAACTCAAGAGGAAAATTTCCATTATAATATTTTAACTAATAATGATGAACCTGAAATACCTAATGCCCAATCTGAATAAGAAAGGGTACGTTTACAAATTATAGAATGGCAACTTTTGCAAAACGAAAGAGCAAAAGTTCACCTAGAAGCTTTAAAATTAAGACACGAGAGGAAGCAAATTAAATTCAAAAAAGAAAGAATTATCCAATCTAGAGTAAATGAAGAAATGAGAAGAATAAAAGAACGTTAATTTAAAAAAAATTTTTATAATCCAAAAGAAAACTTACATAAGAATAACGACGGAACTGATTAGGAATTATTAGATAGCGATAGCAGTATCGAGTCAGTGGAAGAAGAAGATCAAAGAAGGTTAAGAAAACTCCTGAATTATCAGATACTGCGAAGAAAGTTCCTACCCGGACCTTAAGGAACTGGATCTTGAAATTTGATGGGGACACAGAAAAATCATCTGATTTTCTGGACAAATTATCTGACTGTCAAAAATCTCTGGTCTTACTTTTCAACAAACCAAATATGTCTTATCGACTGTTTTAGATAAACAGGCAGGTATTTGTTATAGAACTGAGAAGAAAACTCTCAACTCCTGGAGAGAACTAGAACAAGCTTTTATTGATAGATTTATCCCACAACGTGACAATATAAGATAAATTGCATGAAAAATTATCTGAAAGGCGTTTAGTTAAAATGACGCTACGCGTTCTACACCCAAAGTATCAAAAATACATGGGTAACTACCAGCAAACAAATGAAATTACCAACTTCAAGACTTTACTAGAATTAAGAAAAAAGCATGAAAAAGCCTTGAAATATGCTCAAGATACACTGCTCTCAAGCCAAAAGAGAAAATGATCATGTCAAAAGTCGCTTATGAAAAAAAATCAACATAAACAAAAATTGCAGCAATTTAAACGAGTTTTGACCCACCAACCGCCGTCCCAAGTACAGAAACAGTTGCCAAGGATAATGGTGGAAAAAAGGGTAAGAAAATAACACAAAATAAAGAAACCGAACAAAAAGATGACGTGGTTGCTATGACTACAGCTGGAAATAATAATACACAACAGCAAAAGCCTGCCCAGCAAGAACCTGCCCTTTCGTACCGTCTTGATTGGTTTGAATCAAGAAATAAGTAAATTTCTAGTTTTTAATAAAGAAATACTCGGAGTTATAACATTTTCTTGTTTTGAATAAAGAAATAAGCTGATTACTAGTTTGGAATCTAGATATTTTGTATTTTCTAGATTAAGAGCGAAAAATTCCTAGATTGAGTTTTAGAGGGTACTAAGCCTTTCACGAAGGTACACTGGGCACCCTTTCGTACCGTCTTGATTGGTCCAATGAGACGGTATGCACCCGGGGGTGGCATACACGGGGTTCTTTACCCATTAAAATAATAAATGGATTTATTAGGTGGGGTTATTTCTTGAATAAAACGAACACAGTAAATTTAATTTGAATAAAAAATAAAATAGAGAAAAAAGATTTTTATTTTATTTAATTTTTAATTATTTACAGTAGTACGTTGTGTTACGTAGCAAAATAAAATGTTTATTTTTTATTAAATCACTAAATGCACTCGTCACTATTTTTTATTACACTTCACTTTCAACAATATAATTTCAGAAATTAGGTGACTCGATACAATAAAAAATTTATATTTCAACCGGGTTCACTTATATACAGATATTTGTATAACCGGTGACTCTATATAAATCAAAAAAATAATAATCAAAACCTAATTTTGTACATGGCGGTTTCCAGCATCAGGGTAACTTGCTATTCTATCCTAAGATGCCAGGTGTACCACAAAATTTTGATCCTTATTATGTAAATCAAAACCAATGGAAAAGTAACAACAATATAACGTCCCACGACAGGACTACGCTCAGCAGTACATTAGGACGACCTTCAGCGGTAATTGTACTTTATACACTCAGGTAGGATGCAAGGCTCGAGCCTGTCCGCAACTGGGAAATAGATTAGTTTGTTTTGGATGCAAATGGAGCAAGTAAAAATTATTTTAAAGTAAATAAAGTAAAATTCAATAATAATGAGACTAACGTTATGAAAATTAAAGATGAACTATATGACCAAGAATATTTAATAAGTTTTGACGACGAAAATGAAATTCACCCTGATTATGCCATTATAAGTATGGAAGAAAAAGATGAGTAAATAAAAGAATTTTTGAGTGATAAAAAAGAAACTAAAAATTCTGAGAAAGAAAATATTGACAAAGAAATAATTGTAAACGAAATTATTGACCCTAAGAAAAATAATGGAGTAAAAAATGGTGCTGTTCCTAAATATCTATGGCGAAGATTTGAAAATTAACCATTAACCTCTGAGATTGGAATAGAAGATTTAGTTTCTAAAATACAAGAAACTTTGCGAAAAGATATGAGACTAACAATGTTGAAAAAACAGGAAAGCAAGAAAATAATGAAACGCCATTACCAGCTGAAATCAGTGAAATTCTAGCTGATTTAAAAAGGCTAGATCTTGCTCCTATGATGACAGATAATAGGTTATTTTTCGACATTGTCATAGGAAAGGTACAAATTAAAGCATTATGTGATACAGGCTCGTATTTAGGCCCAAAATTTTATGAAAATTTTAAACATAAATTTAAGCCTTCAAATAATGCAGCTATGGCGAATGCCACAAGACGAATTTCTCTTATCACTGGAAAATGATAAGGGTAAGATAAGTAAGGTAACTAAAAAATAATATGAGTAAGTTTCCATATTGATGGGTTAGATGGTAACATTTATTTAAAAGTCGCAATAGATATTAACTATGAAATGGTCTTAGTTATGGATTTTGCAATATTATTTAAAATTGAAGCATATGCAGTAGGACACGAATGTTGTGTGAGAGATAATAGAAAAAGATGGCATTAATTCAGTAATAATGACGATAAAAATAATTTACAATTATATGGCGAATGTGCGGGTATAGAAAAGATTAATATCGATCAGAAAAGAGAAATGAATAAAGTTTTAAAAGAATGTCACCCCCAACACCATATGCCATTAGGAAGAACACACTTAATAAACTTAAAATTAGGGTAAAACCAGATATCATTCCGGTAAGACACAAAGATTAGTTAGATGTATGTCCCCAAAATAGATTTAGCAATCGAAGGAGCTAAAAAGTGGATCAAGTTAAGTGTAGTCGAATATTCTAACAGTTCTTGGTCAAGTAGGCCATTAATGATTTCTAGTAAACCAACAGGAACCTGGAAAGTGTGTGGACTATCGCGACTTGAATAAAATGATTAAAAAAGTAAGCACTCCTGTGTCAGCTAGGCTGGATTTTTTAAAAAGATTTACAGTCGAAACCGACGCCAGCGACGAATCTGTGGGTGCTTTTAACTCATCAACAAGAAAAAAATTATAGCGACACTAAACGAGAAAGTTTAGCATTAATTTGGGCCATAAAAAGGTTTAAAACTTATTTAGAAGGTTAACTTTACAGCCATTACTGACCACTCAAGTCTAAAATGGCTGAGTAAATTTAAAGAACCTACAGGACGCTTAGCACGTTTGGCCCTAGAACTACAGCAATGAGATTTCTAAAAAGTTGCTTCAATTATGTTCCCGACACCTTGTAAAGATGACGATTTAGACTTTTTAACAGTATTGGAAGAAATTAACGATAAATGGTATTTAAGAAGAATGGAAGAAATAAAAACTTGGCCCTGGGAATTCCCTGATTGGCAAATTTACAACAACAGAATTTATTTCAACTGAAAATCTCCTAGACCCAGTAAGTGGCGAAGACAATAATTGGAAGTTAGTTTTGCTTAGAGAGCTTCAAATGAAGTGCCATCACAGGAGTATCATCTGTGAGCGGAGAAATTCGAATAATTAAAATATTAAGTTAAAGGCCAGACTTAAGCTCGTGAGAACTAAAAGCGTGAGAAAGATTAGTTTTAGAAAAGACAATAAAGTGGGATTAGCCCAATGGCTCTTAATTGACAAGTACTCGTTGACCATACCTAAAAATTTGCATTTTAGCCAATTTGGCAAAAATTTGCATTTTAGCACAGACACCTCCACTCCTCATCGCGGGGGAGAAAAGCTTTAAATACAAAGATAAATCGCCCATGCACTAGAGATCTTACATTCTCGTTGTATTACACTAATGGTACAAAATAAACTACCAGTAAACGATAAATTAGTTTGTCTTTTATTATTCTCACAATGAAAAAGTTCTTAGAACAGCAGGTTCTAAGACCGGATAAGAATCCTCATATTAATAAGTTCTTGTTCAGACCACGCTGGACGGGACAAAAAGGGAGGCTTCGGGAAATTACCCGTTGGTGAAGAAATTTTTTTTTACAACTACTGTAAAAAAGGCAAATTTTTTTCGGGTCCCTCAAAAAAAAAATCAAAGGCAAAAGAATTGGATAAAAGTAATAATCAAAAACAACCTAAATAAAATTTGGACATTGAGCAGCAACAAAAAAAGAGAGGAAATTTTTTGAGGATATTTCAACCATAAACTAAGGGAATCATCATGGATACAAAGCCAAGCAGAGTTCAGGGTAGCAGGAAAATCTATCTGTCAGAGCAGAGGAGCCAACATTTTACGCCGTGACTAGAAGTTATTGGAGGATATAAGGAATCGAGATGCAGACAAAACAGTTCATTTTTGTTGCAGTGAGTAATTTAAAAAAAAAAGTTATTAATAAAAATACCATTTGAGCAAAATTTTTATTATTACGATAAAGAAATAATTAAAATATTATATAAATAAATATAATACTCTCATGTCACTTTAGAATTGCAAAAACTTACGACAGACTAGCGAGAACTGATTTTTAGCCATGAATGTACCACGATACCTTAGAATATGTTACAGGTTGTATTAAATTCCAAAGGTATAAATCCGTACAAAAAGACTCTCAAGGTGTTATGGGTAAACGTATCGAGGAAACACCCTGGAAAGTCGTGGCAGGAGACTGCATGGAATTTCCCAGCAGTAAAAGTGGATTTAAGTATTTAGTTGTTTTCCATTTTTTATTTACTAAAATGATTAAGTTAAAACCAACTAGAAAACAAGATTGTAAAAATATTAGACAAGCGTTTTAGGAGTTAATGTTATTTAGGTGGGAAACTACGGAATATTTTTTAGCAGATAATGGAAAATAATTCGATAACGACTTAGTAAAGAAGCATTTAAAGGAATATGGCATGACGTTTATAACCACGCCCCCTTATTTTCTACAAGCAAACGTTGCTGAACGCCAAAATTGTAACCTTAAAACCATGATTTGAATATTCATAGGGTCATACCATCGAAATTAGGGCCTTCTTTTACACGAATTTAGGCACGCGGTAAATACTGCTAAACAAGAATCAAACAAAGTTTCGCCAGTTTTTCTAAATTATGGTAGACAACCGAAGCCCGTTAAACTTGGTCATTTTCACCTATTATAAATATTCAACATTATCAGACGTAAAAAATTCAAAACATTTATAATAGAGGCATTGACGGCGCCTTTAATAATAATGAAATTTGAGTTTATTTATTATCATCATCAATATCTACAAGTTTCAACTTCTAACAACATCAAGATATTAAACTAAATCTTTTTTTTAAATATAGAAAAAATTCCCTGAAGAGGAACAAATATTGTTCGAAATTATAGGAAAATAAAATAACTTTAATTTAAAATTTTGTCTGAACTTGGTCATTTTCACCTAATACAAATATTCAACATTATCAGACGTAAAGAATTCAAAACATTTTTAATATTTAATATTTGCTTGTAATAGGCAAAAATGCCTGGTTACAATAGCTCTCCGCTTAGAGTGGGCTTTGCGGAGCAAAGTCCTTCTACTTCTAAGGAACTAAAGATTTAATAAGTCATTCTTGCATAAATACCGTACATTGATCCTACCCGGTCATTCCTAAGCCCTGCTCTATACATATTTACAATTTGTGTATAATTTTTAAGATGACTAGAGATTTTAAAGAAATGCAAAATAAAATCAAAATAAATTATTTTATCAAGCAAAAATCAAAAATCATACTTACTATTGGCTTAAAAAAATATATGAAAAATATCAATGATAAATAAAATTAAAATATATGAATTAATGTGTAAAAAAAATCAATATTCGCGTTTCTCAATTTCCTGTTTTTAACAATAATCATTTACTTACTGCGACTAAAACTGCTCCAATTAATTTAAAATTTTTTTTTATGAATAAGGAATTAACTTACATGCAAGTAAATAAATAAAAATAATGAATACAATTTATTGATAATAAAAGTAAGAGAATAAACTAAATATGCTTTAATAATCTTTTATCATCAAACTTTTTGGACGAGAAAACGAAAATTAGATTCATACATTCATCTAGCCTTTTGGGAAAGGAAAGAAATTTGTTAGTCAATCATCGAACCTTTTGGACGAGGAAATATATTTAATATATTTTCTGAACCTTTTGTTCTATAAAAATATAAACGATATATAACAGTTTTAACTTAAACTTAATATGAAAATGATTGCTAGAAAAGCCTTTTTGGCGATTAAATTAAATTATAGTTAAAAATTAAATTAGTTATAATTTATAGTTAATAATTAAATTAAATTATATAGAGGATAAATAAATACAATACAATATAATAAAATATTATCAAAATGTTATTAAATTACCTTTTTAACGTTATTTTCGCGAGATAAGGCTAAGAAAACTTTTGTCAAGACACCATGTTTCATCATTTCTTTTTTTTCATCTCGATATAGATCCAGGCAATTTTGTCTACAGCCAAAAAATAGGAAAATTTTTCCAAAGTTTTCTGAAAAAAAAATCTTTATAAATTTACATCCAAGCATAAAAAAACAAGAAACGTAACTGGTTAATGAAAATACAATAAAAATTCCCTAATAAGTCTATAGACTAAACTAAATGGTATTAAAATTAGTATTAATTAACCCAGCTCAAACTGGTACCATCAATAGGATTTTGTTTATGCCTATAATGAAGATATTAAAATTAGTATTAATTAACCCAGCTCAAACTGGTACCGTCAATGGGATTTTGTTTAAATCTATATAAATGAAGATGCCAATTCTTTTGGTCTCAACTCCAGAATTCATCTTTATGCTTTCAAGAGGAGGGGTATGAGGGGATAGTCCGAGACGTTATTTAGACGCTGGACTGAAATCAAGCTTATGGTATATAGCCATTTTGAGAAACATCTAATATAACTCATTAGCGCCAGCACGACCAATCCACTGATGCTCGGATTGAATTTTCTTTTAGCTTAAAGTCTTTCTTTACACTGAACGAAAAGTGAAGCGTCTGACGTATTTAAAATTTGTGTTTGATGCATATAACGTATTTGAGGATCTGAGACTTACGTATGTACTGCGCAGCTAGCAGACAACAATATATTTTCAGTTAAAAAACCAACGTGACGTGAATGAAATTTTTGTTTCTTGAATTTTTAATCGTTTTTTAATTGAAAAATTAATTTTTGACTTAAATTAACTATTTTTTGTAAGAAAGTGAATTTGATAAATTATATAGGAATATTATTTAAGTGAAATAATGGAAGATTTTTTAAAAAGTTATAAAAACTACTCATATTTAATACCGTTTTTTAAATGTAAGTATATATAAATAATAAAATATAATTATTTTTTTTTATTTAATTAAAAATATTTTACAATATTAAAATAACGTAAGATTTAAAGGTGAATTTTAACACGTTTTTCTGTGAGGTTAACGTGCTAAAATTCACCTTTAAATCTTACGTTATTTTAATATTGTAAAATATATTTAATTTTTACATATTTTTATTTAAATAAAAGAAAATAATTATATTTTATTATTTATATATACTTTCATTTAAAAAAAGGTATTAAATATGAGTAGTTATAACTTTTTAAAAAATCTTCCATTATTTCACTTAAATAATATTCCTATATAATTTATCAAATTCACTTTCTTACAAAAAATAGTTAATTTAAGTAAAAAATTAATTTTTCAATTAAAAAACGATTAAAAATTCAAGAAGCAAAAATTTCATTCACGTCACGTTGGTTTTTTAACTGAAAATATATTGTTGTCTGCTAGCTGCGCAGTACATACGTCTCAGATCCTCAAATACGTTATATGCATCAAACACAAATTTTAAATACGTCAGACGCTTCACTTTTCGTTCAGTGTATTAAAAGGGACTTACTTTGCAAGATTCTTGGGTCAGATTTTTAACTTTGTAGCAATAATCAATTTTTTCCTTTTTGAGTTGCCATATTTAGTAAAGGAAGACTGTTCGTTTAAATAAATTATCATTTTTTTACACGTTTTCTAAGCAAAAATCCGAGAATCAGTGGATTAGTCGTGCTGGCACTAATAGGTTAAGGACAAGTACAGGTCAGTTTCACAGTAAATTGAAGGTTAGGTTAGGTAAGGTTAGAATTTTTAAATTATACAAGTAAAAAAGTCGAAAAATGCAGAAAAATTTGTTAGAATCTAATCTAGATAAGTATTAGAGGCGCGTTATTCAAATTCGATTTCTGATTGCACATCATAATTTTATCCAAGAAACCTTTATAAATTTATAGTTATTTTGTATTTATCTGTTATTATAATTATTATTATTACTGTTTTATAATACTGGTTGAGGTCGCCATAAATTTTTTTACATTTTTGAAAACTTTTAAAATATTAGTTTTTTAATTTTTGACAAACCTTTAGAATTTAAACTACTACATTTACACTATATGGGCAATAATGATATATTGCTAAAAATTGTAACTATAAATTCGTTTTAGCTAAATTCTTAAAGAACTGCTAAATTATTGAAATTAAATATTTTTATTAAAAATATATATACATAATAATAATAACAAATATCTGGGCAAGGAGGAAAATTGGCTGGTAAAGGGTAAGAAGAAGAAAAAGCCCAGGGCCAAAAAGCCCCAGCCAACAAAGGAACCTGCAGAAGAAGGTAAAGTACCTTCCAAGGTGGGAAGGCGCAGGTATAGGAAAAGGAAAGAAGTCATCCAAATTACCCCAGCGGCGGGCAAATCCTACGAGGAAACGCTTCTTGATTTAAAAAGAAACGTTAACCTCGAAGAATCTGGCGCGAAGGTCCACCGCATTAGGAAAACTCAAAACGGCAGCGTCCTTATTGAGTTGGAGGCCATCGAGGACCGACAAAAACTTGAAGAAGCGGTGAAGTCGGTCACGGGCTCTGAGTCGAATGTTCGTGATTTGATCCCGACACTAAAACTCGAAATTCGAGATTTGGATGGGGTCACGAAAGAACAGGAGATTCAGGCAGCTGTTGCCAAGGCCATAGGTGTCGAAAATGAAAACCTATTCCAGGTGTCCATTTTCAAAACCAAAGGCACAACAAGCCAGATGGCCGTGGTGGACCTTCTTGAGGCCGATGCTCTACGCCTGGCCAAAAAGGGCAAAATCCAGATCGGCTGGGCATCGAGTAGAGTGCGCCTCCGAGCAGACGTGAGGCGCTGCTACAAATGTCTGGGCTATGGACATAGCCAATATGTATGCAAAGGCCCAGACAGAAGTAAGGCTTGCTTAAAGTGTGGCGAAGATGGCCATAAGAGGACAGAGTGCAGCAAGGATAAGCCTGAGTGCTTCCTCTGCAAGACCAGAAAGGATAAGTGCTCCACGGAGCACTATCCTGGAGAGGGAAACTGCCCCAGTTACAGGGAGGCTCTAGCTGTAGCAAGAAGCAGGTGTCATCGGAAATGATCAAGGTTCTCCAAGGGAGCATGCGACACGCACGGGAAGCTGGTGCATTGTTGGATCAAATTGCTCGCGAAGAGGATGCAAATATCCTCTTACTAAGCGAGCAATATTACAACATGAACCAAAAGTACTAGCTTTCCGATGACACTGGCTGCTGCGCCATATGGCTTCGAGGCAGAGCCCAAACGTCTCTTACCCAACAAGGGAAAGGGAATTGCCACGTCTGGGCCAAGTGCGGGGAGACAACTTACATAAGTTGCTATCTCTCCCCAAACGACAACTAGGCAGAGCTGGCTACAAAGCTGGCCAGCATCGAGAGCACGGTCCGGACGGCGACTGGTGGCGTCATCCTTGGTGGAGACTTCAACGCCAGGGCTCTGGAATGGGGGCTGCCAACGACCAACCCCAGGGGACGAATGGTGCTCGAAATGGCCACTAGGCGCAAACTAGTGGTCCAGAATAGAGGCAACAGGCCCACCTATGAGAGGCCGGGTTGGGGTGTCTCTATCCCGGACATAACCTTCGCTACAGAAGCTGCGTCCGGGCGAATAGGCGACTGGAGGGTGATGGATGATCGATACAATGGTAGTGATCATCATTACATCGCCTTCCGGGTATTGGAAGGAACCTCACAACGACCTCCGTACAGGAGGCGCCCCTTGGGTTGGAACGTCCCAAAAATGGACGAAGACAGATTCGAAGAGTATCTTCGAATCGAGTCAGCGTTCATCCCCGCTTGGCATGGAGGGGCCACAAGTCCCCATGAGGCTGAAATCTTAGTTAAGAAAGTAACGTCTCTATTATGCGGGGCTTGTGATGCCTCGATGCCTCGCCGCAGGCCCTGGAAAGGGAGAAAGCCAGTGTACTGGTGGACTCCCGAAATAGCTGAGCTCAGGAAGGAATGCCACAGGACACGACGAAAGGCGCAAAGAGCACGGGACAGACCTGAGGCCGCCGTTCTTTCTCAGGAACATAAGGACGCCAAACACCGACTGGCCAAGGCCATCGGTCAAAGCAAAGGCTCGATGTCTGCGTTCATTACGTGAAGATGTAAACAAGGACCCTTGGGACCTAGGTTACAAAGTCGTAATGGGCAAATTGAACCAAGGGTCCGACAACATGATGGACGCGGCGTCGACTGAACGGATCGTCGGTGCTCTCTTCCCTGAAAGGCCCATCCGGGAAAACCCGGTTGAGGTGATACCCAGGGAGGAAGTGCCGCTGTTCAGCGAAGGCGAGATGGTCAAGGCCATAAAGGCCATGAAAAATGGCAAGGCGCCGGGGCCGGACGGGATACCAGCGGAAGTGCTCAAAAGAGCGGTCAAAGTAATCCCTGGTATCCTGTTAAGCATGTTCAATGCTTGTTTGGTGGCTGGAGTATTCCCAAAGCAGTGGAAGGTGGCACGTCTCGTGCTCTTGAACAAGGGCAAGGGGGGAGAACCGGACTCTCCATCATCTTACAGACCTTTGTGTATGTTAAATACCATTGGTAAGGTGATGGAGAGCTTGCTCCGGGCAAGGCTCAGAAGGGCAATCGAGGAGGGCGGTGGTCTCTCTGAGGAGCAGCATGGTTTTCGTGAAGGGCATTCCACGATAGACGCCATTCGGCGTGTCGTGGATACCGTAGAGGCTGAGAGGGAAAAGCGGCCTGCAATTCGCAAGGACGTCCTTCTGGTAACGCTGGACGTCAAAAACGCTTTCAACTCGGCCAGGTGGGATGACATGATCCGGTCCCTCGAGTACGATTTCCGGATACCCAGGTATCTGGGTATAAACTAAAAAATACTTTAGTACTGGGTACTAAAGGATTACCTGCGGGACCGGAGACTGCTCTACGACACGCTGGATGGAAGGCGTGAAAGGGTTTTGAGTGCAGGCATCGCGAAAGGTTCGGTTCTCGGACCGGACCTGTGGAATGTCTTTTATGATGGCTTGTTGCGCGTCCACCTCCCGGAAGGGGTTTCCCTGATCGGGTACGCCGACGACGTGGCCCTGACCGTAACTGGCAGGGACATGGAAGTGACCCAGGAGAGGTTGAATCTAGTCATGAGACGGATCAACCTCTGGATGGGCGATCACGGGCTCCAGCTTGCGATCCCAAAAACGGAGATCGTACTGCTGACCCGTCGAAGGGTTCCCACCGACTTCGATGTAATTATCGACGACGGCGGAAACCCTCACACGATCCGAACCAGAACATCGGTGAAATACCTGGGAGTTCAGCTTGATAACAAGCTGACCTTCTGGGAGCAATTTCAGAGGTCGTGTGAAAAGGCAGCGTCGGCCGCATCCTCCCTGTCAAGGCTCATGGCCAACTTTGCGGGACCCAAACCAGGGAAGCGGAGGCTCCTGATATCAGTCGTCAACTCTGTCCTGCTCTACGGATCAGAAGTCTGGGCGAAAACCACAGAAACTGCCAAGTACAGACGAAAAATATCGTCGGTACAGAGGCAGGCGGCAGTGAGGATCGCCTGCGGATACCACACGGTATCTCTAGAGGCGATCCAGGTTGTTGCTTCGGTGATACCCATTGACCTGCTAGCGTTGGAGCGGAAATTCATCTACGAGAGCGTAGATGAGCGCGAAGTGGCTTCAACTCGCGCCCGCTTCAACTCTATGAAAGCATGGAAGAAACGATGGAAAAAGAACCAAGAGAAAAATGCCCTGTGGACGCGCAGACTGATCTCAGACCTGCAGGCATGGATGGGACGACAGCATGGGGAGGTGGATTTCTACCTTACCCAATTCCTGACCGGGCACGGGTATTTCCGTGTCATGTTGAAGCATTGGCATAAGGTGGCAACAAAGGAGTGCTTGCACTGTCCGGGCTTAGATGATACAGTAGAGCACACATTCTTGGAATGTGTGCGCTACGCGGAGGGGCGCCCGCCCTTCCCGATTTGGAGGCCGGAGACGGTGGTCCCGGAAATAGCTACGGAGTTCCGAAAATTGGAACAAAGTAGCAGAGTACGTAAGGACCACCTTGTTACAGAAGAAGGAGGAGGGCTTTCTATCGTAGAGAGCTCTCCTGCCCCTAGGCAGGGGGGAAGGCAGCGGCCAGCTGCCTAGGCTGCGCGTCCCAAACTGAAGTTATACCTGAAAAGGGAGTTCCGGTTTGGGACAAACAAGCGCGGGGGGTTTAAAGTGTGTTTATCCAGTAAGAATCTGGGGCGTAGCCGGCGACCGCAGTCGCCGGTGGTCTCCCAGTTGTACACTTTGTACAACTAGGCGGTCATGGAAATTTGCGGGTCTTTAAGGCCCGCAAACACTCCATGGCTGATGGATTCACATATTGGATATTCACATATTTCCCTTAAAAAAAAAAAAAAAAAAAAAATAATAATAACAAATATGGTAACAATTTATATATAAGTTTTAAAATAATGCTATAAATAATTCACACTACATCCGAGACGGACTGTTCAAAGTTCAGAGTTTCATAATTTTTTTAAGTTTTCACATTATATTTATAACTACATCCAAAAGGGACTGTTAAAATAATAATTGAAACTAAAATTTTATAATTAATTATTCATATATTATAATAATTATTTATAACTTAATTTTTATAACTGCGCCCATAAGGGCTGCTATAATATTTTTTATTTACAAAATATTCTGTATATTTATATTAAAAACTGTGCTTTGTAACAACTTTTATACTAAATATTTAATACTATATTTCTACTAATAATTACCGCATATAAAACGGACTGCTACAAAAATAACAGACACTATATAATTATTATAGCAGCAAAAAAGTATCTTCATGCCTCTTTATGTAATTCTAACAATACATATAATCCTAGCATAAATGGTCAGTCTATTTTTATAAGTCTAATTATATAAAGAGAAACTTATATTTGGTGGCTCGTATTTTCCACCTGACTCTCCTATAGAATGCTATCTAAATTACTTAGATCAACTATCTCTATTAAAGTCAACATATATTAACTGCAAATTATTCTTGGGTGGTGACTTTAATCTTCCACATATTAGTTGGTTTGCCGCCGATTATCTTTCTTTTCAAATATTAGACAAGACCAAATCAAAAGACGTTGAGATTTCTACATTATTCAAAGATTTTTTTAATGCGATAAATTATAGCCAACACCATCCAAATGACTCTAAAAAGAATTACACGCTTGATTTAATATTTGCAGAAAAAGATTCAATTGAATTTTCTCACACTGACGATGCATTAGTACATGTTGACAAAAATCATCATGAATCTGTAATTAAGATGACAGAACTAATTCAAGAAAAGATGTATCATCCATCACGATTAAATTTTAATAAAGTAGATTATAATTTATTAAACCATTGTATAAATGATATAGACTGGTCTATTCTTTTTCATAAAAATATGTATAATATAAATGTTTGTTTGAATTTATTTTATGTTATAATCCTTAATTTAATGAATTTATTAGTACCTAAAAAAATATTAAATTTAAAAAATTTACCAATGTGGGAATTAGCATTATTCAAGGCAATAGCGTTGATTTGATTCGTGAAATAAATAATAAAAAACGTTTACATAGAAAGTGGAAAAAAACAAAAAAACTCTATTTTTATATTCTTTTTAAGAGATCTAGAGCAAAATGCATAAGAGTTTCAAAAATTTCATTAGGTACTTACAGAACTTATATAGATATTTCTGCAAAATATAATCTATCAAAATTTTGGAAATACACCAACGCACTCAGCCGAACTAGAGAAACTCCTAATTTAGTTTCTTTTGAAGATAGAGAAGCAAATAATATAAAAGATTCTACATATTTATTTGCCGAATTTTTCTCTTTAAGTTTTAAATTACCAATTGAACCTAATTCCGCATTCTAATGACCCGAATTCAGGATTTTAAATTTAATTTTTCTGAGGTCATTGATAAAGTTGAAATTATTCAAAATGATGTTAGAAATGCATTAAAAAACTTAAAAAACTCTCAAAACTCCGGTCCGGATGGGATTTCTGAGATGTTTATTAAAAAATGTGCTCCTTCTATTTTCCTGATATCTGGAAAACTGGATATTTAAATCCAATATTTAAAAATGGGAATAAAAAAAACGTTAAAAATGATAGGCCTGTAACTATTTTAAGCCCCATTCCCAAACTTTTTGAAAAAATAATTCTTACTAACTTAAGTACAAAATTAAATAAATTAATAGTTAATAACCAGCATGGCTTTGTTAAAGGAAGGTCTCTAATTTGAAATTTATTGAATTTATCCAATGATGTAATGGACTCCATTAACAACAACAATCAACTGGATATTATCTATTTTGACTATTCTAAAGCATCCGATAACATGGACCATAGTTTGTTGTTAAAAAAATTGTATGCGTGGGGTATTTGTGGCTCATTTTATAATTGGATCGAATCTTATTTAAGTAATAGGCAATTGATGGTTAGACTTGGTGACGCTATTTCTGAACCTATTTGGGCCTCATCTGGAGTTTCTCAGGGAAGCCATTTGGGTCCTATATTATTTAATATTTACATAAATGACTTGCCTGACATTGTTTCGAGAGCAAGGTTGGAATTATTTGCTGATGATTCAAAACTTCGTAGGAATATAGCATCCATTCATGATTGTGAACTGTTACAGCTGGAGATCGATAAATATATTAATTGGAGTAAAGAAAATTCTTTGTCAGTGAATATTTCAAATTGATACGTATTATCGATCTCTAGAGGTAGCATTCCAATAGTGTTTAATTACAAAATCGGCAGTAATATTATTGAAAGGGTTAGCTCTATACGTGACCTGGGTGTATTGGTGAATTCGAAATGGTGTTTTCGTGATCATATCCAATCAATAAAATCAAAGACATTGTAAACATTGGGTTTTATTAAAAGAATCACTAAATATTTTTCTTTTAATACTGTTTTATACTTATATAAAACACTCGTTCTTCCTAATTTTATGTCCGTAATATGGTCATCCCACTTGGGTGATGATTTTGATGAACTAGATTTTGTAAATAAACGTTTTCTAAGGTATCTAGCATTTAAATGTGGCATAACTATGAATTACACTGATCACGATTATACTCCTATTTCAAATAAAGTGGATATCAGAACTGTTAAATCATTTCATTTGATTAATGACATTCTTATATTTTTAGATTTAATTTCAGGAAGAATAAATGATAATAACTTATTGAATAATTTTCAAGTTCGTAATCTAAACTACAGCTTGAGGTCCTATAGAAAATTTAAAGAGGAAAATGCCAATAATGATGTCATCTTCCACTCTCCTTTCTATAGGTTCAGAAGGCTTTGGAACAATCTTCCTGAAAATATACAAAGCCTCCTGAACGATAGACTGGCCTTAAAATCAAGTCTTAAAATGATATATAATTCAAATTATTAAATTGATGCATTTTGTCTGAATCTTTTATTAATTAACTTATAATTAAAAAAATTAAATCTTTTAACTAAAAATTGTATATTTTATATTGTAAAAATTTCATATATGATATTATCATTAAGTGTATTTCATGTACTAATAAATTTTAGTCTGTGATAAGAATGAATCTATTGATGACAAATAACTATTAATCATGTTATATTTTAATATTAATATACTGTGTAAAGGGCTACAAATCCGTATAATTTTAACATCATTGATGTTAAAATATTAAATAATTAAATAAATAATTTTACTCACCAAGGCTGAGGCTTGCACACGTCGTAACTGTGCGTCACTCAGCCGACGGCTCTTGGCTGAGATCCTAAGTGGTTCTTTCAGTTACTAGTTATAGTTTCTTTTTTTTACTCCACCTTACTCCTTTTTTTGGATGCCAGGTGGAATCACTTTTTGCCCGATGCCCTCGAACTCATTGTGAGGGGTGCGTTGTCTATGAGGGCGTCTGCGAGTGGGGCATACATTTCCTCTAACTCGGATGTCTCTAAAGGCAGCTTTAATATTTTAATTTCTGCTATACACTAATGCTAAAGACATTAGTATATTGGTATGAAGAATGGCACGTATGGCTGGGGCTTCTCTGGAGCAGGGCCCCACAGCAATGTCACCCTACCCTATATAGGTAGGACACCATTGCTGCTGGTTCCTTCGTGTCCGTGTCCTTCGCCTGCTGTCTGTTGGGGGGATTCAGAAAAAACCACGAAAAGAGCTGAAAAGTTCGCTGGGATTGGCTGTATGTGTTTCTATCTAAACAAAAAACTGTTTACTTTAAATGTGATACATATGTGTTGTAGCCAATAACTTTGGGACGTAAGGCTCGAAGTGGTGATTATCAGATAAACCCTGACAACTGTAGGTGCTGGGCACGGACATGACTGATCCTAGGATCCCTGTTTTGGTGAGCCCTGGGGTGCTTGCTTCATGACTAGTCAAAGATGCTTTTTTGTTCAGAGCTTCTTTGACTAGCCTAATAAAATTTAATCGAATTTTGTAGGTGTGTAGGCCTCGGGAGCAGATGTCTGGGTGGATGTCGCATTCTTTCTTGCAATGCAAATCGAATGCTGAAACGGCACGAGCTGTTTTTTACCTGGTGATCCATTGTAGAGGTAACTTATTACCTTTCTTTTATGTGCATCGCTGGGATCTTAGCCAATTGCTAGAAATGGCCTATGAGGATCCTGTTAATACGACGGGTAAAAATATCGTATTATGTCAGCAGACATCTAATTTGCAGGACTTGCAACGATCACCCCCCTGTGTCTTGTACTCAGGATGAAGATTGCTGTGGGTCTGAATTCCCGGTCCTAGAATATCACTTTTTCCCACTTTATTACAGGTACACTAATTACAATAGTTTTTTCTTCTTCTTTTTTTTTTCCAGGTTTTCACATCGCACAGAGGGTACCCTTACCCGCATTCATCCAAGGGCGCTTAGTCCAGCGACACAGGCTATTTTAACAATAAATATGCAAAATGATAAAACATGTATACCTCAGGTTGATAACTCACTTCAAGGAGTGATGAATTCAACTGTCGGTTCCGATCGGGTGAAAGCCCCGGTGGCCGGCACCGGTCCCACGGATTCTGAGGAGGGCCAAAAATTTTGCATGGAGACGGATTTAACACCATTTTCCGTCCAGGGGGGACTTCAGGGGGAAGTCCAAGACATCGTTATGCTTGAACATATTCAGCATCCACTAACTGCGCTAGGTGCAGGGAATACTGAAGAACCAAGTTATGCGGACAACCTCAAATATCTGAAGAACTTAGCATATGGCACTGGTAGTCTTGACACAGACCAGGCCTTTGATCAAGCAGTGGTCGAAAAACCCAATGCCTTCCTTCACCACATCTCTGTTTTAAAGGACGCTATACAGGCTTTGGAAAAACACCACAAAAATATGAAGGAAGCCCATGACAGCATGTCACAACACTGTACAACAAAACAGAAAAATTGCGGCATGCCAATTAAGAATGGAGTAAGCCTCTTCGGCAATGTGCTCGCCCAACTTGAGCTAATAACGAAGAGACTCAATGCAGAAACGCATGATATGGAGTCTGCTCTTAAAAAAGCAGCACATAAGCAGCAGGCAAAGAGGGTCCGATCGCCTTCCTCTGGAGATAATTCCCCAGAGTCAAACCAAGCGAGGAAAAGAATTCCTTTAAACCTTAGCAACTCTAGCAATACAGCTAAATCTAAGGAGGAGCAGCAGAACAGCGCTCAGCTCCAGGAAGAGGAAAGAAGGAAAATGCTGCTTCAAGAAAACCAAAAGAAGGAGCAAGAGCAGAGGAAGAAGGAGAAAGCGCGCCTGGAACAGTAGGAAAAAGAGCGGCGACAAAAAGAGAAACTGTTTCAGAAACAAAAGAAGAAAGAAAGTCTGCTACAACTACTTCAAAAGCAGAAGCCGAAGCAGAATAAAGTGAAGCAGCCACCAAAAGAGAATCAACCTGCGGGGGGAGAACCTCCCAATAAGGAAGATGACTCAAAGGTGGTACCTAGCAACAGCAAGGTGGACGGCCCACAGGATAGCTCCGGGATCTCCTCCAACAGCAATGGAGATAGGGGCGCCCCTAGGCATAGATCCACAAAGGAAAAGAAGCAGCAGAAGAAACTTAAAAGGCTGCAGCTTAAGCAGGGAAATAACCCTCCCGAAAAGACGGATCAGCCAACTAAGCTAACGCAAGTGGCTGACGGAAAAGAGCAACAAAGGCAGTCGCAACCCCCGAAGCTACCAGAAAACTGGCAGACTATGGGGAAAGGGAAGAATAAACCCAGAGCCAAGAAGACCCAACAGGCAAAGGAACCTGCCGATAAGGATAAAGTTCTTTCCAAGATGGGAAGGCGCAGGTTTAGAAAAAGGAAGGAAGCCTTCCAGATTACCCCAGCTGCGGGTAAAACTTACGAGGAAACGCTTCTCGATTTAAAGAGAAACGTTAACCTCAAAGAATCTGGCACGAAGGTCCACCGCATCAGAAAAACTCAAAATGGCAGTGTCCTCATTGAGTTACAGGCCATTGAGGAACGCCAAAAGCTGAGAGATGCAGTGGAGTCGGTAACGGGCCCTGAATCGAATTTTCGTGATCTGATTCCAATGCTCAAGCTTGAAGTTCGAGACTTCATGGAGTCACGAAGGAGCAGGAGATACAGGAGGCCGTTGCCAAGGCTATTGGCATGGAAAATGGTGACCTACTTGAAGTCATCATTTTCAAAACGAAAGGGACAACCAGCCATATGGCCGTTGTTGACCTTCTGGAAGCAGACGCTCTACGCCTGGCTAAAAAGGGCAAAATCCAGATTGGCTGGGCGTCGAGTAGAGTGCGCCTTCGTGCAGACGTAAGGCGTTGCTGCAAATGTCTGGGCTATGGCCATAGCCAGTATGTCTGCAAAGGCCTAGACAGAAGTAAGGCGTTTCTCAAGTGTGGCGAAGATGGCCATAAGAGAACAGAGTGCAGCAAGGAAAAGCCCGAGTGCTTCCTCTGCAAGACCAGAAAGGATAAGTGCTCCACGGAGCACTATCCTGGACAGGGAAACTGCCCCAGTTACCGGGAGGCTCTGGCTGTGGCGAGAAACAGGTGTCATCGGAAATGATTCAGGTTCTCCAAGGAAACATGAGACACGCTCGGGAAGCTGGTGCATTGTTGGATCAGATTGCTCGCGAAGAGGATTCAAACATCCTCTTACTAAGCGAGCAATCTTACAACATGAACCACAAGTACTGGCTTTCCGATGACACCGGCTGCTGCGCCATATGGCTTCGAGGTAGAGCCCAAACGTCCCTTATTCAAAAAGGGAAAGGGAATTGCCACGTTTGGGCCAAGTGTGGGGAGATAACTTATATAAGTTGTTATCTGTCCCCAAACGACAGCTCGCAAGAGCTGGCTACAAAGTTGGCCAGCATCGAGAGCACGGTCCGAATGGAGACTGGTGGCGTCATCCTTGGTGGAGACTTCAACGCCAGGGCCTTGGAATGGGGCATGCCAACGACCAACCCCAGGGGACGAATGGTGCTCAAAATGGCCACTAGATGCAAACTAGTGGTCCAGAATAGAGGCAACAAGCCCACCTACGAGAGGGCAGGGTGGGGTGCCTCTATCCCGGACATAACCTTCTCTACAGAAGCTGCGTCTGGGAAAATAGGCGACTGGAGGGTGATGGATGATCAATACAATGGTAGTGATCACCATTACATCGCCTTCCGGGTATTGGAAGGAACCTCACAACGTCCTCCGTACAGGAGGCGTCCTCTAGGCTGGAACGTCTCAAAGATGGACGAAGACAGATTCGAGGAGTATCTTCGAATTGAGTCAGCGTCCGTCCCCGCTTGGCATGGAGGGGCTACAAGTCCCCACGAGGCTGAAATCTTAGTTAAGAAAGTAATGTCTCTATTACGTGGGGCTTGTGATGCCTCGATGCCTCGCCGCAGGCCCTGGAAAGGGAGAAAGCCAGTGTACTGGTGGAATCCCGAAATAGCTGAGCTCCGAAAGGAATGCCATAGGACGCGACGAAGGGCGCAAAGAGCACGGGACAGACCTGAGGCTGCTTTGCTTTCGCAGGAACACAAGGACGCCAAACACCGGCTGGCCAAGGCCATCCGCCAAAGCAAGGCTCGATGTCTGCGTGCATTACGGGAAGATGTAAATAAGGATCCCTGGGGCCTAGGCTACAAAGTCGTAATGGGCAAGTTGAACCGGGGGTCTGACAACATGACGGACGCGGTGTCGACCGAACGGATCGTCAATGCTCTCTTCCCTGAAAGGCCCATCCGGGAAAACCCGGTTGAGGTTATACCCAGGAAGGAAGTGCCGCTGTTCAGCAAAGGCGGGATGATCAAGGCCATAAAGGCCATGAAAAATGGCAAGGCGCCGGGGCCGGATGGGATACCAGGGGAAGTGCTCAAAAGAGCAGTCAAAGTGGTCCCTGGTATCCTGTTAAGCATGTTCAATGCGTGTTTGCTGGCGGGAGTGTTTCCAAAGCAGTGGAAGGTGGCACGTCTCGTGCTCTAGAACAAGGGCAAGGGGGGAGCCCCGGACTCTCCATCGTCTTACAGACCTTTGTGTATGTTAAATACTATTGGTAAGGTGATGGAGAGCATGCTCCGGGCAAGGCTCACAAAGGCAATCGAGGAGGGCGGTCGTCTCTCCGAGGAGCAGCATGGTTTTCGTGCAGGGCGTTCCACGATAGACGCCATCCGGCGCGTCGTGGATACCGTAGAGGCTGAGAGAAAAAGGGTGCCTGCAAACTGCAGGGACGTCCTGCTGGTAACGCTGGACGTCAAAAACGCTTTTAACTTGGCCAGGTGGGATGACATGATCCGGTCTCTAGATACCTAGGCATCTGGGTAACGTACTAAAGGATTACCTGCGGGACCGGAGACTGCTCTACGACACGCTCGATGGCAGGCGTGAAAGGGTGTTAAGTGCAGGCATCGCGCAAGGTTCGGTTCTCGGACCGGACCTGTGGAATGCCTTTTACGATGGCTTGTTGCGCGTCCACCTCCCGGAAGGAGTTTCCCTGATCGGGTACGCCGACGATGTGGCCCTGACCATAACGGGCAGGGACATTGAAGTGACCCAGGAGAGGTTGAATCTAGTCATGAGACGGATCAACCTCTGGATGGGCGAGCACGGGCTCCAGCTTGCGATCCCAAAAACGGAGATCGTATTGCTGACCCGTCGAAGGGTTTCCACCGATTTCGATGTAATTATCGACGACGGCGGAAACCCTCATACGATCCGAACCAGAACATCGGTGAAATATCTGGGAGTTCAGCTTGATAACAAGCTGACCTTCTGGGAGCAATTTCAGAGGTCGTGTGAAAAGGCAGCGTCGGCCGCATCCTCCCTGTCAAGGCTCATGGCCAACATTGGGGGACCCAAACCAGGGAAGCGGAGGCTCCTGATGTCAATCGTCAACTCTGTCCTGCTCTACGGATCAGAAGTCTGGGCGAAGACCACAGAAACTGCCAAGTACAGACGAAAAATATCGTCGGTACAGAGGCAGGCGGCAGTGAGGATCGCCTGCGGATACGACACGGTATCTCTAGAGGCGATCCAGTTTGTTGCTTCGGTGATACCCATTGACCTGCTAGCGTTGGAGCGGAAATTCTTCTACGAGAGCGTAGATGAGCGCGAAGTGGCTTCCACTCGCGCCCGCTTCAACTCTATGAAAGCATGGAGGAAACGATGGAGAAAGAACCAAGAGAAAAATGCCCTGTGGACGCGCAGATTGATCTCAGACCTGCAGGCATGGATGGGACGACAGCATGGGGAGGTGGATTTCTACATTACCCAATTCCTGACCGGGCACGGGTATTTCCGTGTCATGTTGAAGCATTGGCATAAGGTTGCAAAAAAAGGAGTGCTTGCACTGTCCGGGCTTAGATGATACAGTAGAGCACACATTCTTCGAATGTGTGCGCTACGCGGAGGGGCGCCCGCCCTTCCCGATTTGGAGGCCGGAGACGGTGGTCCCGGAAATGCTACGGAGTTCCGAAAATTGGAACAAAGTAGCAGAGTACGTAAGGACCACCTTGTTGCAGAAGAAGTAGGAGGGCTTTCTATCGTAGAGAGCTCTCCTGCCCCTAGGCAGGGGGGAAGGCAGCGGCCAGCTGCCTAGGCTGCGCGTCCCAAACTGAAGTTATACCTGAAAAGAGAGTTCCGGTTTGGGACAAACAAGCGCGGGGGGTTTAAAGTGTGTTTATCCAGTAAGAATCTGGGGCGTAGCTGGCGAATGCGTTCGCCGGTGGTCTCCCAGTTGTACACTTTGTACAACTGGGCGGTCATGGAAATTTGCGGGTCTTTAAGGCCCGCAAACACTCCATGGCTGATGTAAGATTCACATATTTTCCTTAAAAAAAAAAAAAAAAAAAAAAAAAAAATACATAATATTATTATTAAGCTTTAGAATATATTTTGCATATCTACGGCCAAAAAAGATGTGAAGCTTTTTCACCGTTTATATTTAAACTATGTTTATATTACAGGGTAAAATATAAGGTTTGATTTTTGTATGCTGTCTGCACTTGCTCGTGCGTACAACTGCAAGTAAAGTCAAAACCAATATTTTCTCTCTTGCTTAAAAAAAGCTATATATAATAATTATAATAACTATAATGATTTTTAACTACATCCATAAGGGCTGTTATGTTTATTTGTACAAAATATTATTCAGTTTTAGATTTACCAACTCTAAAATATTTACATCTTATTTTATTCAATTTATTTACTAATTATAATTTACTTTAATAATTTAAAGATTAATTTCGTATAGCTACATCTAAAATATAGACTAATCTAACTTTATAAATCTTCAAATTTTGAAATTATTTAATTAATTAAATGAACTTTTGTATGAGCTTCTATGAGTTTGCAAATATTACATTCGTGCGTTACATAAATTTTCATATAAATATATATAATAATAACACCCTATGTATAATAAACAAATGAGTGAATAAAATTTTTTCTTAATTATTTTTTTTTTTGGCCTCATTGGAGGAAACGATAAGGGAAGTCTCTGGCTATCATATTTGCTGGGAACTTAATTGCCAGGACCGTGGAATGGAGAATGCCAACAACGAACCGTAGGGGAACGTTGCTCCTAGAGTTCATCCACAGACTATTATCATAGAAAAAGTATTACTGCGTATAGAAAAACAGTTGTTATATATTTTTTACCGCTTAAATTTTAATTAAAAATGAGATGTTAGATGGAGTTAATCTCAGCATCTATTTGCCCTTCTTTACTAATCTTTCTTTTGTTTTTAGGCAGCTGCTATATAATAAATGTAAATAAACTAGCACTTGACTTGAGAAAAAATTGGTGTTGGCGCCGCAGAAATAATTATGTGTTGCGGCAACTAGGTGGAAAAAAATACATAAGAACTTTTTTTTTTGTATACGCAGTAATATTATTCCATGCTATTATTGTTATGTACCGGAAATTCGCTATTTATTAGTAGGTTTCACACAAGAGCGCGAGATTCAATTCGCGATTAGTTGTTAAACGACGATCGAATTCAAGCGTTTTTCAGTTAAAGTTCTTTTTGAAATTAAGTATTTTTAAAGCGATTATTTATGCTGAGATGTACTTGCGCTTTATTATAATTTTTATCAAATTATTTTTATAAGTATTTTACAATATCGGTTTACAATATTTTTTATGTTAGTGATAGAGCAAAAGCCCGGAAAGATCTGCTTCATCGTTGCGTTTTTATCGCTCAGTTCTGTTCTTGCTCCTCCCTATTTTGTGATCATTCTTCCTTTCTCTTTAGATCCATTTTTGGATGGTTCCTCCAAATTTCGAAAGTGCAAAGAGAAATGTCTTTAGATGACCTGGTAGTGGTACAAGGCGCACGATAACGTGCGAACGACCAACGTCATCGAGTGCCCCGTTCCCATTACAAATAAATTATTTCCATAAAATTAATTTGTTTACTTAGGATTATTCTTTTCTAGCACGTTTTTATAATTAAAATTTTATATAAAAATGTGCTGGCCGTTTACTGTAAATGTGTTTTTGTATTTTTTCATTTCCTTTTTGTCAAGATATATCTTAATTGTTTTTTTGAACATATTTATTTAAGATTTGGCTTACACATTTTATAATTTCTAGTTTTTTATAATTGTATAATATTACGCATTTATTATTATAACGGGATTTCTAATACATTAATATTGTGTTAGTCATATGTTAGTTTAAAATTACCGCGCATTCTTAAGGAATTCAATTTTATCCATGCACATACATGAAATCTAACATACGGCCAAAATACGGTATATTTTCAGTCTGCTTAAATACATACACACATATGCACATATATGTCAATACAATACTTCTCCCTCCCAATACTAAAAAAAAAATAATGCGTGTATAAAAAAAAAATTTAACAGAATTTATTATTTTAAATGCAAATATAATTTAAGTGTAAATATTTTAATTTGTTGGTAACAGTTATTCTAGTGTGATAAAGTGTCATCGGTAATGTTTGGAGTCCTGCAAGGGAATATGAACAAAACCATTCTTGCTGACCTTTTGCTCGATCAGCTCGCGGGCGAGACAGATTCTAGCGTCGTCTTGCTATCCAAGCCGCTTCGCAATAGGAACCAGCAATTCTGGTTAACCGATGACACAGGCCGATGCGCTATATGGCTACGAGGTCGTGCTCAGACGTCTATGTCCCGACATGGAAAAGGAAACTGCCACGTCAGGGCAAAATGCGGTGATACAACTTTCATTAGTTGTTATTTGTCACCGAATGACACTATTGGGGTGTTCACCGCAAAGCTGGCCTCATTGGAGGAAACGATAAGGGAAGTCTCTGTCAATATCATATTTGCTGGGGACTCAAATGCCAGGGCCGTGGAATGGGGAATGCCAACCACGAACCGTAGGGGAACGTTGATCCTAGAGATGGCCGCTAGAACTGATCTGGTGGTCATGAACTCTGGGAACAATCCAATCTACGTAAGGCCAGGCTTTGGCGAATCGATCCCTGATGTCACTTTTGCCTCGGCCGGGTTGGCAGGAAGAGTGGGCGGTTAGAGTGTGATGGATGGAGCCAATGGCAGTGACCATGATTACATCACCTTCAAAGTGCGTGATAGGGTCGTTAATCGGCCCCCGTACAAAAAGCGCCCACTAGGCTGGAATGTGTCAAAGATGGACGAGGACAGATTTGTGGATTATCTTCGCGAAGAGTTCTCGTCTATCCCAGCCTGTCATGGAGGACCGACCACCCCGCGAGAGGCAGAGACTCTTGTCAAGAGGGTAACTGCTCTTCTGAGAGGAGCTTGCGATGCCTCTATGCCGCGTAATCGGCCCTGGAAGGGTAAAAGAAGCGCGTACTGGTGGAATGAAGAAATTGCGGAGCTTAGACGGGTACGTCACGGTGCACGCAGAAGACTGCAAAGAGCGCATGGCCGCCCAGAGCTGGCTACGTGCTCTGAAGAGTACAAGGAAGCCCAGCATAGGCTGGCGAAAGCTATCCGCCTCAGCAAGGCGCGCTGTCTCCGGTCCCTAAGAGATGATGTCAACAGCGACCCGTGGGGCCTGGGATATAAGGAGCAAGTTCCGCTAAGCCCTTAAGGCGGCTGCAAAGGTAATCCCTGGTCTCCTGCTTGGCATGTTTAACGCGAGTCTCGTGGCAGGCGCCTTTCCAAGTGTTTGTGCGAAAACATGGTTTTTTGACATTTTTAAACATACTCTCTTATTACAGTATTCATACTCAAACTTTTATGAATTGCTGTACTGTAAAGAGAGAGAAAGATGTCTTTTCATTAGTGTGTGTGTATAATACATGCGTTAAAGGACCACGTTTTATGTACTTACCGAACTCTCGAACGGCAAACATCGTGCGTGACATAACCACATCATTTTTTTTATACAAAACGTGCTCCTTTATTGCATTATTCATTTCGATTCTTTGAAATTAAATAAATATCATTTTCAAGTAAAATTGACAAAATATCTTCTTATTTCTTAATTCAGTCTAATACTCTCCTTTAAAAAAACCTATTAAAATTTATTAACACCAAGGGACAGGAAAGTGGCCCGTCTGGCTCTGATAAGCAAGGGAAAGGGTGAACCAGGATCCTCATTATCTTACAGACCATTGTGTATGTTAAATACCATTGGCAAGGTGATGGAGAGCATGGTCAGAGGAAGATTGCGGCAGTTAATTAGGGAAGCAGGTGACCTTAGCGACGACCAACACGGCTTTCGTGAGGGGCGTTCCACGATCGGTGCCATTGAGCAGGTCGTGAAGGTGGTTATGAGGGCCAGACAAGTGCGGCCGGATATTAAACCGGACGTCCTGCTTGTAACGTTGGATGTGAAAAACGCATTCAACTCGGCTAAGTGGGACGATATGATGATTTTCCTCGAGCAGGTATTCAGAGTTCCGGATTATCTGAGAAATATACTCAGAAATTACCTCCAGGACCGATTCCTGCACTGGGACACGCTCGATGGCACAAGAGGTAAAGTATTAAGCGCAGGCATAGCGCAGGGTTTAGTTCTGGGCCCTGATCTGTGGAATGCCTTTTACGATGGCTTGCTAAAGATTGAGCTTCTGTTTGGATGCTCCATGATCGGATACGCGGATGATGTTGCTCTAACCATAACAGCTCGAGAGACAGAAGACCAGAAGAATACCTTGGATGAGGCCACGTGCCTTATCAATTGCTGAATGTCGGATCACGGACTAAGACTGGCAGTTTCGAAAACGGAGATTTTCCTTCTGACCCGGAGAAGTGTTGATACTATATTTGGCGTCAGCTTTGATGACGGGGGTAATCCCCTTATGATCCAGACCAAACCATCGGTCAAATATTTGGGGGTCTTCTTGGATAACAAGTTGACCTACAGTAGACAATTTCAGCAGGCCTGTGAAAAGGCTAGCCGGGTGACAAAGTCCCTCTCGTGGCTGATGACGAACATCGGCGGTCCCAGATCAAGGAAGAGGAGGCTGTTGATGACGACTGTCAGGATACATAAAAATATCCTCATGTTTTTCGTTCTGCCATATTGGAAAATCGGAAAATATTCTGGGTCAAATAATAACAAATTTCATTAATAAAAATGTTTTAACGACCTCGAAAACTTCCAGGCAATGTAAAAAGCTTATTATGTTTTTTAATCTGCCATCTTAGAAAATTGAAAAAACTACTAGGGCGAAAAAATTAAAATTTTCATTCATAAAAATTATTTCCTGAAACTCGAAAACCCCTAGGTAATTTAGAAATTTCCTTTTACATTAAAGCCTAAAAAATATTTAAATAAAGGAAGTATTTAAAATTTCCCTGGGAATCCAAATTTTTTCTTATTTAAATCATTCGGGGGCATTTAGAGTGGGAAAATTCAAAAAACAGAAAAAAAAATGAGAAAAATTGAGGAAAAATTACGATTTTTCGATTATTTTAGGGTCTAAGAAATTCGATGGCATCTAGGTTGATATGGCAATCGAAAATATATATAAAAACACCTTTTTTTTGAGAAGCTTAATAAGGATATAAAATTTTTCAGCAGCTTCCGTAAAATACCCTGTGAATTTATCAATTTTTCGTCTCCCCGTGTAGGATTTTTCCAAAACTAAAAGCAGGACTGGATTCCTGAGGAAATTTTACTATAGTACCTCTTTTTTCATAATTTTTAATCGTTTCCAGAAGGAATGGCATATAAAAGAAGAATGAGCGGCTCAGGATAGATAAAAACGCATTTTTTTTCGAAAATTCGTCCTGGGCTTAGTTTTCAATATTAAGGGCTAAAATTTAGGGACATTTTGGATGGGTCATTGGCAAAAAAAACTTTTTAGCCGGTTTCAGCGACCCGACCTGGAAACTTTTGCTGAATTCACTAAGAAACACTCAACTACATTTACAATATTTTTTAATTAACATTCGTATTTTCTATAAAAGTCCAGTAATCGATGCAGAGCCTTTACAAGCCAATACTGAAGAAAGTAATTTGACGCAAGAGACAGATGAATCACTGTTATTAACTGAGGTAACTCATTTTATAATACTTGAATTTTCTTGTTAAATTTATTTTGGTGGTTGATTTTGAGATTGATTAAAGAATATCAAATAATGATCGAAAAATAAACGGTTCTTTTTAATTACTTTCTTTTTAAAAAACATCTTTATCATATGAATTTAAAATTTTAATTATTTTAGCAATCCAGAGAAGATAGTTTATTGGTGGAAATAGTTGACAAAAAACAATTTAAAAGTGCATTGTTTAAAGTGTTGGTTGCTTACGATTTGAATTTCAACGAAGTTGTTTGTGGAGTTTGGACCGAACTGTTCACTTCATTAAATAAGAATATTGACATTCCGAAACCTGAGGACTTAAAAAATAGTTTTTCCCAGGTGTATCAAAATATAATAATTGAGACCTTAACTGCAGGAGTCCTGCTTATTTTGATAGTCATTTTAAATGGAAACAGCAATTTAAATTTATTTAGTTTCCTTATGACAAGAAACAATAGTTTGACATTAATTGATGTTGGTAAAGATCATATGATAAGTTTTTTAGATGACTTTTATACGTTTTGCGATGCAAGTGTTGAGAAACGTTTAAATTTATTTGATGTTAAAATAAATTTTATTAAGCATAATATTGAATTCGCAATAATTGGTGAAGGAAAAAGTTAAAGTGTTATGCAGTATTTTTCTTTTTTATTAAAAAGATTAGAATCTAATAATTTTTCTTACTTAAATTTACCACTTGAAGATCACAAAAAAATTTATAAATATCAAGACGCTTTTAATGATACCGAAGAAAATTTAAGTGATAAAAATTATACTTTATCGGATGCAGAACAGGCTTTATTAGTTCGTATGAACTATTTTAATGGCCGAATCCCACTAAACTTTAAAAACGATATACTGGATCAAATTTTTGATTACCTTGAGCCAATACATGTTGCATGTAATTACTACAATTGTAATTTTAGAGCCAAAAAAGCTCGAAAATTTCATAATTTATGCAAAAAAATTACTATATTTTTTTTGCGACAAATTCTCAAAGAAGCAGAAAAATTAAACACAAATTATATAAACAAAACCGGCCCTTTTTTAGAATTTTACATAAATGATAATGAAACTATGTATGCAAAACATTTTTGGATAATTCATAAAGAGACTTGCAAAAGAACTAGCTCTTATTGTTGAACTACTGGTATATTTAGCAGGGACGGTACCCAAAATTAATTTAGATAAATTTTATAACATGTTATGATGATATAAATATAATCATATTTCTTTTTTTGTAAAAAATAATTTAACTTCAAAGTATAGTTATTAAGAATGATTTCAAAAAATTAAATATTTTTAAGATTTACAGTCATTTCAATCTTAACTGTCACAATTTAAGTAAAAAGTATTTAAATATTATATAATATCTGAAGTAATTTATATAGCAAAAAAGAAAGTAGATTAATATAAAGCAAAAAAGAAAGTAGATTAATATAAAGCAAAAAAGAAAGTAGATTAAAATTATTAGCAAAGAAAATCAACTACATTTAGAACACTTAATTACTTGCTACATTTATGGGTTAATTTGTTAAACAGACCAAAATATTTTTTTAAAATGCGCTATAAACTCCATTGGCTTTTGGATCCCTAGTATTAGAACCCGCTAATTTTCGTTCACGGTTCTAAAAATATTTTTTGTCTACTAAGGCGTAGTTTGTAAAAAATGATGCGCTAAATTTTACGTACGAGAGGCTACAAAAATTATAGGCACCATAGGCGAAAAACTTTAGGTAGTACTAGCGTGATTATTTATCACTAATTTTTGGTCATATCAGACAGTTGTACTTTTGAATGCTCTTTGTTTCAAAGTTTTTAATGATCTAAGATTAAATTCTAAGGTATCAACGTTATTAGGAACAATTTGGTGTTCCTGATTTAGTGAACTTTCCTTATAAATTGGTTTATTATCCAGAATAAAAAAGCTTATTCAATAGTTTACAAAATTTACGTTTTGAGGAACAAATTGTGGATATAGGATATAATAAATATATTAAAAAATAGTAGTAATATTATCTGTGATGATAATGGAATTCGTACCTGAATATTTATATGATTCGGTCCACAAAAAAAAACCAAAAGCTTTTTTGTTACAAAGCTAAATTGCTTGTGTTGAAAGTATTTAATATTATTTTTGTTAAATAACTAATTTTGCTAACATATCCAATGCAGGGTAAAAATTTTCTTAGAAAACCCTACTTTCAACCACAATAATGCTTACAAATGTTGCCAAAGTATGAAAATTAATATAATTTGTTAATTAAAAAACAAAAAATAAGCAAGTTACAAATGTGATGATGGTTAAATAAATAAGAAAAATTTAAGTACAATGTGAATTTTTTTAATAAATTACTTTTAATAGCATATGCATAGTTTAGATATTAAAATAATGCATTATTTTAATATTTAAAAGAAGATGTTCTTATCTAACCTGTTTTTAGTAGATGTTTCTTTGCAAAAAGCTTAATTAGAAAAATTTTACATTTTAAATTTTATAATGTTTCAAGTAACATAGTAGTCAAACAATTCATCAAACCAAAGGCTTTTAAAAAAAGATAACCTACAGTATTTAATTAGATATTTCTAACAAATTAAAAATGAAAATTTTGTTTAAGGGCCAAAAGTCACGTATTGAATATAGAGAGTAATAGAAAGTTTTTAGTGCCATTAATTCTATAAAACCAAGTATCTAAAATTTTTGTGCATGGGCTTATTCAAAAGTTAAGAATCAGAAAGAATGCATGATTATAAATATTGCGTAAATTATTAACTCGAAATACTTATTTTTACAGATTATTTTAAGTCTTTATATTATTTTATTGGTAAACAATTGTTTTAGTTTTGTATGATGCTAAAAAATTTCTATGATGACCTATATTAACACAATACCTTTGGCCCCGTATGTTTTTATGAATAATAAAACGAAAACGTTCTGAACATAGTTAATATGTTGAATTTTTCATTATTTATTTTTTCAATATTATTAAATACATATAATAAAAATTTTTTATAATTAGAAATAACTTACAATTTTTTGTTTCTTTTAAAAATTTGTTTTTTGTCATATTCATGTAAAACTTCAAGCTATTGTATCACAAGAAATAAAAACTACTTTTTGTCAACTACTGTGTATATTTTTTTTGAGAAACCCTCTAATTATAGGTAATTTTTTTTTTGTGTATTCATAAATACTCTGGTCTTCATTTAATCCAAAATAAAACGAGTGTAAATATTTAGTGTAGATTATTTTTACAATTGTTATAGAACTTAAAAAGGCTGGATGTCTGCCATTTTTTTTGTTATCTACCAATAGGAGGCAAGGTAAAGTATTATTTACCCCCAAAAATACGGCTTTATTTTTCAATTAAATTAAAAAAAAAAATTACCAAATAATGTTTAGTAAGATAATTTTTTCGTTTTTTATTAAACTTTAGACTTTTACGGAGTGCGTGCAAACTACAATTAATTTCTAATTTACTTTTTAAATTTAGAATTTTAACATGGAACATTTTTATAAGCAGACGGTACCTCAAGAACTTGAAAATTGAGGGGGGGTCGAATTTGTCCGGTTTAAAGGGATTTTTTTTTTGCGTAGGAAGTTGGAGAAATGCATTACGCATACTGTTCAACATCCGGACTGACCCATTAAAACTCCACTCCCTTCCTACCTTATGCGAGCCTATCCCGGGACCGTTTTCACATTACTTCAGGACAGGTTTAAGGCCATTTAGTACAATTTGTGAACTCCATATTTTGACTTGGGTCCAATGAATCGCCAGTCTGGTTAAAGACTCCGTCGTCCCATCTGATTAAAATTCCGTTTTTTGTGCTGTCATCTTCAATAAAATATATGTTAGTTGAAATATAAATCAGCCTGCTTAGCTCAGCAGTGAGCCTGGCAGCCTTTTCCGTACTTCTCAGAATCTGTGCCTTAAACGTCAGCTTCGTGTCCAGCATCACTCCCAAGTACTTTAAGTAATACTTGGTTTCTATCCTATCCTCCCCAATACATATTGGGATGATGGTCTCAATATGTTTACGGGTGAATAGGACAATCCAACTAGTAGTTGACTCCGTGCATTGCCTGGTTCAGTTTCTCCTTGGCAGTTTGTACATATTTGCTTGGATAACTAGAACCAGATCATCAGCATACCCGACGGTAAAAGTATCCACCGGCATTGGGAACCTAAGTACCTGATCGTACATGATGTTCCATAAATCCGGCCCGAGAACCGATCCTTGGACTGCTCCAGCAGTTTTACCCCTCAATCTTGTTCCTTGCGCAGTTTCAAATATTATTTCTCGATCGCTCAGGCAACTGCTGATGATTCTTCGCATATATTTTGGTACCTGCAAGTTCCTTAGCCCCTCTATAAAATCACTCCACCTTGCTGAATTAAAGGCATTCTTAACATCTAAGGTCACGAGTAGCGTGATTTTTCTAGAGTAGCGTTTGCCTGTATGTTCATTCATAATGACACGGGTGATGCTGCTTATGGCATCGATAGTTGACTTTTCTCGGCGGAATCCGTATTGTCAGGGAGAAAGGTCTCCTGCAGTTTCTACAGCCCTCAGTATCCGTGGTTGCAGCATCTTTTCGTAATTTTTCCCGACTGTGTCCTATAATCCTAGAGCACGCCAATAGTTTGGAAGCCTAGGATCCCCTTTTCCCTTGCTGATTAGGACTAGTCTGGCTCTTTTTCATAGTTTGCTGAAGACGTCTGCTCGTGCAGAGGTATTGTGCATGCATAGTTATTCTATGGAGACTCGTGTATGGTCTATCTTCAGAATCTCAGTGGTTATTCCATCAGGCCCAGGTGCGGTTCCATTTTTGAGCGAGTCTACTGCTGTTACAAGCTCCTCCACGGTGAATTCGGGGATATCCTCCTCGTCATCCTCCTCTAAGTCATCCTCTTTCTCCCTTTCAGGGTGGGTAGGAAAAAGTCCGTCAGCTATATGGCCAACTTCCTTTTCGTTCATAATGCCACTTGCGGAAAGAGCCCTATTTCTCTCGGTGAATATTTTGTAACCAAGACCCCATGGGTCATTGTACACCTCATTACACAAAGCTATCTCGCATGCTCTCTTGCTTCTCCTAACAATCTCAGGCTTTCCTAACCTGCTTCTGCTCTGCCATAAGCTCAGCAGCGTTCGTTCTGGCCCTAGCACATGTAGCTCTCCTACTTGTCGTTAAGCTCGAACGTCTTAGACGGGCTATTTCAGCGTTCCACCAGTAGACTGGTGGTCTATCTTCGCAGGTTTTTTTTTGGCATGGCTTTGTTACATGCCTTTTCTAACAAAGTCAATTTTATTTTTTCTAACAAACTCTCTTAAGCATGTTGACAAATATTTTGCGGTTTACCCGCTTGATGTTCCATCCACAGCATTTCCGTGCTTCGTCTCTTCGTATCTGTTGACGTTCGTAATGCACCTCAAAATAAATATATTGGTGATCACTCGCTGAGAAGTGCTCCAGAACTTGCCAATCTATAATTCTAGCAGCTTAATCTTCTGATGCTAGGGATATATCCAGGGTGGTCTGTCTGTAGCCAGATCTTCTGAAAGTAATAGTGTTACCTACATTTAGCACCGTTAAGTTGAGTCTAGCACACAGGTCAAGTATATCTTCTTCTCTGTCATCCGTTTCGGGCATACCCCACTCGGGAGCCCTTGCGTTGAAATCGCAATTTTATCTGTCATATACCTTACTGCATCTTTATGACTGTGAAGTTTGGTCAGAGTGTCCTCTCTGGACTCATTTGATGTTAAGTACACAATTATGTAACACTTTGCGTCTTAATATAGACAAAACCTCTGCCGGAGCCATTCTCTTGTACAAGCACCTTCCTTGGATTTACTATCCAAATAGCTGCTTTCCCTAGCTCATACGAAAACCAGTTCTGAGAGCGTGATCCAGCCCACTGTCCACTTATAAGGAGAAGGTCCGCAGACTTTTCTCTAGCAAGTTGAAACATCATGTTTCTTGCTAAGGGGCTTGTGTGCACATCACCTTGTAATACCTTTATCATTATTTGGTTTGCTAGAGTCTGTGCCGCTCCTTAATTTTACAAGAGCCCTCCGTAGCGCTCCGCACTTTCCTTTTCCAAAGTCGTGCTTCAACAGCTTCCCTTTTAGACCGAGGTCCAAACATAGCATGCACCTTGCATTTGCTGCGCAGTCAGTTGCTTTGTGACCTTCTCCTCCGCATTTATAGAATTTTTCTCTCCGTTACATTTTGTGGCTATATGACCGAAACGCAGGCATTTAAAACAGTGGGTTAATGGGGTTCTTAACCTTACCCTGCAGTTCATCTACCCAATTTTAAAACGCTTCAAGTTGACAAGTTTAAAGGCGGAACTTTCATCAATGTCAACGTAAGCAGCTCTCTGCTCTCTTGCGTTGCTCTTAGAGATAGTCACCTAAGCTATCTTCGCGTCTTCTTCTTTGCCTTTGATGGCATTTAGAATGTCAATCAGCTGGGTGAGGCAATCCAAGTCGAGTATTTGAATGACTCTTTTAGGTCATCCTCAAAGCTCCTAAGCAAGGTCTCTAACTTCGACCTGAGCACCCAGTACTTTTCTGGTAGGTTTTCAGCGTATATTCTACCCGTAGGCAGTTGAATAGCTACAGCTCGGTCCTGTTTTTTAGGGATTGACTTTTTTCTCGTTGCTGCAGAAAGCTTATTGTTTTCACCTTACCCTCGCTTAGCTTCTTTTTTCTTCTTTTTTCTTTTCTTCTTTTTGTTTAGAACCATTTGAAAGGGTTCGTTATTACGGTCCGTATCATGGGTTGTATTATTTTCACCTGAGTTACTCTTGTTGTGTTTCAGGCAGTGTCTGAGACTGACTACGGATATAAGTCATATGAGTCGCTAGATCTACCATTATTACTGAGCAGCTACGAGTCTTTTGGGGAGACTTTCCTACAGCAGTTATCTTAGCATCCTCCTTTTCTGATCCTGTAGATTCAACGTTTTTGCTTCGTGTTTTTTTTTAAGCACCGAGTCTGTTGTATGTTTTTTAAATAGGTACTCAATTCCATTTTTTTCATTAGATAACTGATCTCTTATGGCCTTGAGAACAGTAACTTTGTCCTTTATATCACTAATACCTTTCTTAATAACAGCGACTGTTTATCTGCTTGTAGGTCATATGGAGTATCATCTCGCATATCTTGTCTTCCGTTGAGTTGGGGATGCTTTGACTACATCATGGTTTTAATCCATGAGTTGTAGACATCTAGCCAGTTCGGTGTTCTCGTAGAGCACTTGAAATGCCTCAGCATTGTTATCTTTTCCTCCTAAATTCACTTCATTGCTTTTATATACATTTAAGTTAGACATTTTAGAATGTATTAAACTTCGTTACTCCGTGTGCAAAGGCCTCCTTCGACCCCTTACATTCTGGGCAGCTGGCATGCAGACTGGTTGCACTACAGAGGATATAGCTGACGGCATGCACTTGCACCACCTTGCTCCTCTTATTCTTCCGCGAAAAAAGCATAATTCGCTTCGGAAATTTAGCATCCTCCAGCTAAGTGTCTAAGGTCTAAGGCGGCCCCGTATGTGGCTTAATTCTGACTTAACTTTGGAGAAAACCTTAGAGCCCCTTTTGGTGTGCCGTTTCCTCAGAGATACTAGTAGATAACAATCTGCAGCACACTCAATGACAGTGTATTGTGCAAAATAAATTTCATTTTTCTTTTAAAATTTTATTCACAAATTCATTTAATGTCTCTATTCGGTGAATCCGGTGAAAAAACTGGTGAATAACAAAATGGCGAAACCCCGGGATCTTCAGAAGCTTCGCCTTGCCCTTCCTCATTTTATTTATCTCTTTTTAACATATATATATTAAAATCATTTACCAAGCAAATCTTATCAAAATTCCACGTAATACAATTCTAAAAACCCTTATGCAAATAAATGATTTCAATCTAAATTATAAAAGTACACTATTCCATACACTATTCCATACACATATACACTTTTATACATAGTCTTTTTTATCATACTTGCCTTTTTCTTAATAGGTGAAAAAAGTGAACTTCAGAACTATAAGATTTAAAGAAGGATAAGATTAAAACTTTTCCAAACGACAAGGAAATCAAAAGAAAAACTAGACAATTTATAAAATTTTAATCAAGAAATAAAACAATATGGAAAAACTCCCTATTGTATATTTAGTTATTGAAACAACTGGATTCAATCAAAAACGAAACGACATTATCCAAATTGCCGCAAAATACTATGATCAGAAATTTAACGTATACATACTACCAAACAATAAACATATGCACCCAAAATCTATACAAATCACAGGAATAACTATTCACAATAACAGAATGTTTTTACGTAATGAAAAGTTTTTACTATTTCAATTCATGAAACTATCAACCAATTTATACATTTTCTTAATAATTTAAGTAATTTAAAAATTATACTAGTAGCTCATAACGGTTTTACTTTTGATTTTAAATTTATTATTAGAGATGCATATAGATATAATTTTGATATTGCCTTAAAAACTAACATTTTCGGTTTCATAGACTCATTAAATTTAATTAGAGTTAAAATAAAAAAACCTTCATACAGTCTAGAAAATTTCTCAAAAGAACTTATTCCAAATTATAATTTAAACACTGCTCATGATGCAATTCATGATGTTAAATGTTTAAGAAAAGTACTTCAGAATTTAGGATTCAATTAAACTGATTTAATCAAAAATACCATAGAATTTTCTGCGTACGTAATAAAAGCAAACATTTTAAACTACAAGTAACATCAATAATAATAATAATAATAAATAAATAAATAAATTATTAATAAAAGTAATAATAATAATAATGTATAATAATACCATATAAAATAAATTTCTAGGACCGGTATAAATACCAAAATTTATAAAAAATAAAATAATATACTCACACAAGTTTAAAAATTTCATTTCACAAAATTTTATTTCTTTCATATAAAAACATTTACAACACTTAAACTCATTTATATGACTAAGTATATAATTTCAATAATTACATTTTTCTTTTTCAAAAATAAATCTTATAACAAAATATTAAAATAAATACTCTATTCATCGTCATCGTGATGAGTTCGAAAATCCCTATTTACCAATATATTAACCCCTGAAAGGACAAACAATCCATATGATCAGTTGTTTTAGATAACCAACTAGGAACACCATATGTTACATTTATACCCTATAACTCGCGTAATTGCCCCATATATTCCGAAACAAACCCTTCTAAATAAAAATTAATTACACGATTTTGATTAACCCAAAGCCTTAAGAAATGAGAAAATTCATTCCTAAAATAATCATATAAAAAAATTCAAATTGATAAACTGTATTATAAATAACTATACTTTCCAAGTTATGCAATTCATACACAAATTGCAGCATCCTTAAAAACGAAATAGAAGATTCAGTTATTAGCAAAACTTTTAAGTTACTCAATGCCCGTAACCAACGCCCTGAAACATGAATAAAACCTATAGATAGCTGTTCTAAATTAACAAACAAATTGAAATTTCTCATCCCTTCAACACTTAAATTAAAACATGCACTTATATCTAACCGTTTTAAATTTCTTAAATTATTCCCAATATTTATAAAATCAATGTCGGTAATATTAGTATAGGGTATAGTGTTATGTATTTAACCCACTAGGTTAAATACTGTATATTGATGTTGTTTGCTTTCACCCGTGATTTTGATGTAAACGGCGATTCAGGATACTCCTGGATCCCGTGGGATGTTTTGCGGAAAGATTTTTAAGGAAATAGTTCAATTGAATAGCCACTGATTTTAATTATATACTTTTATTTAATCAAAGTTCAAGATTTGACTTTTCTACACACTAACTCGATGGATTTTATGATTGACCAGAATGAACAGACTTGCCCGCACGCCCGTGTGTCTGTCGGTATGATACCCCGATCTCTACTGACTCTTACTCCAACTCTAACTAGCTGACTAACTCCCTAACTGACTAACTGACTAACTGACTCATCTGCCCTCAGGCAGCGATTTATATAGTCTTTCTCGGGGGAGGGTTCATACTAGGATAGTTCAATGCATCGGTTTTGATTGGTGTTGTTAGGGATGTTATGGCGCGTTGCTAAGGGTGTTTCCATTATGGCGGAGAAAATGAGAAAATCTTATTGGTGTTGCTAAGGGGCGTATGATTCTAGTGAGGAGTTGACTGTGGGAATTTATGTTATGGAAATCTGATTATTATGCGTAGGGTGTGTAATAGGGAAAACGTGATAATGTCATTGTTTATGTGTCTAGACCTTTTAATAAGAAACGCGTGTTATTGCTATGTAATGCTTTATTTATGTGTCTAGACTTTCTATGTATTACGTGACAATGTCTTTCATACTAAGGTTGAGGTAAAATCATTGTTTATGTCTCTAGACTTTTTAATAAGAAACGCGTGTTATTGCTATGTAATGCTTTATTTATGCATCTAGACTTTCTATGTATTACGTGACAATGTCTTTCATACTAAGGTTAAGGTAAAATCATTGTTTATGTGTCTAGACTTTTTATGTATTACGTGATAATGTGTTTTATAATAAGGTTGGGGAAAATCATTATTTATGTGTCTAGACTTTTTATGTCTTACGTGATAATATCTTTTACTATAAGGTTGAGGAAAAATCATTATTTATGTGTCTAGACATTGTAATAGCAATAAACGAGTGGGTTAATAAAAATATGAGTCTAGACATAGTTATCATAAAAGGTAAAGTTTGTGAAGATATAGTAGTATATATTTGGCAAAAAATAATGGGTATATTAGGTCCTTAATTAATAATAGCAAGCTCTACTAAATCTTGACATGTTATAAATTTCCTAACTCGTAATGGAGATAAAAGTAACATTTCATGATTTTTTGATCGGCTAATACATGTAATTAAATTTTTAAACGAAGGAATACTCTTCGAAAAATCAATTGAAACATTCCCCCTATACTTAATTTTCTTAATGTACCAGACAAAATTGGCATCTCCCATTCCCTATACATATCTATAATAGGAAGTATAAGCTTGAGATATGGCATATTTAAATCTTCTAAAGCCCTACATCCACTTAAAAATGAATTTAATCTCTGAAACGCTGAATCCATCACACTATCAAAATGTAATGTCTGTAAATTTAAAATTATGGAATTTTTATACATCTCTCCGAAAATTTCTCCAGTGAATGGAAACCTAAACCCCTAAACAAATTAAATGCTTTAAATTTAAACAGCTTTTCAATGCGCAATAGGCAATTTTATGCTAAATTCTCGCTCGGAACGCGTACTCATTATTTTATGCAATATAGTCAATTTATTTAAAATAATTAGCAAAGGAAATATATTCAGCATAAAATCGCCAGATCGAAAATGCAAATCAATTACACTTGTTTCAAATTGATCACCTTCATTAATATTTCCTACATAACTTAAAACTAAAGATTTTTCCCTTTTCCACTCAAACACACTACGAGCTTCTAGAGTAACATCCACTTGCATTAAATTATTACGATCCTCAAAATCCATAATCCCATATAAGTCTGAAACAGTCATCATCAATATTATGGAATCCCACCTATAAATACATCCAATATTTAAAAAAACAAATATACACACAAACAAAATAAACATATAATCTCAAAACCCCTACTCACCATTGTCTTGTATTTAATTAAACTTTAAATAAATTCAAATAAAAATAATAAATATTTTATTTTTTCTCAAAAGCAAATAAGTTCTTATTGAAATTGAACTTTATGTATAACAAAATATAATTAAATATAATTAAAATATAATTAGATTTTGTCACTAAAAATTTAAAAAGGTTTTTTACTAAAAATCTCAGACTTTATATTAATTGCGAAACAAAACAAGAACCAAAGTATAACTAAACGTAATAGCATAAAATTTAAAAAAAAAATAATAATTTTTCATAAAAAGTGCAAACAAAGCAGACTCATAATTTCTTATAGCATAAGTAAATCCATTAAGATTTGATAATCGAAAATTTATAAGTATCCTATAATATAATTATCTCAAAATTCGACACCAATATTTTTTATATAAGCAAAATAAGAATTATAGCATTATATATATTTCAAATGAATTGTGTTTTTTTTTAGAAATTAAAATGAAAAAGCAAAGACTCAGAAATATTTTTTTAATTGCTCAATTTCAGGATCTTGAAAATATTTAAATTTTAGTCAAATAAACTAACATTAAGGAAATTAAATAAACAAATCAATAAATAAATTACCAATAAACAACAGCCCTTATCGGTTGGCTGGAAAAGTTACATATGTAAATTATTATCAAAAACTGCATATAAAGGGACACAACTGATTGAGAATCTTACAAAAAGAAAAGAGAACGGGAGAACTATAGTATGCTCGTCGATAAAACACATACTTACTATGGGAAATCGATCTACTGATGACACAATCACCTGCTTGCATTGTGCTGGGAAACTGGCGTATCATCCTTGTATGAATGATAATAAAATTTTCCGAGAGCCTATAAATCGGACGGGGAAATATGTAAATGTTTTACCTCTAAAAGGAAATTTCTTTTGACATTTTATGCCAAAAAAATCAAATACCTCAGAATTTTGGTACAGGTATAGCGGTTTTTGAACTTTCATGGATCCTTGATGTCCCAAAATATCAAGTATGTAGGCGTAATAACATACTTTACCTTTTTTTCCCTACTCTCAAACTATAATGAGATTTTCTCCATAGTACCGTGCTTCTACTACTTTTCTGGTCACCGCTTTGGGAATGTTTTATAACGTGCTTTAAGAAAAGAAAAAAATTTTTTATCTTCAAAATCCTTTTTCCCATTATTTTTCTTTACACATAAGATGTTGAAATTGACAATTAGTAGTAAAAGCTTTATAAAAGGGATTTTTTTCTCTCACTTATTCATATATGAACAAAAATAAAAATTTTTTCTTTTTAAAAACACAATTTATATTTTTTTAAATTCAAGCAATGTCCTATTTTTAAATAAAAGCACAAGAACAAAAAATCATTTTTTTGCCCTCCCGGGCGTAAAACTCGTGTGTAAAGAATTTTCTGAACTCGTTCTACGCCTAGGGGGGCAAAAAATAGTGTAAGTGCCATGGGCGAAATACTTTAGACACGAGCGTGAACACCAATCACTCGTGCCCAGCTTCGCCGAGCACTCGTGCTAGTGCTCACGCTAGTGCCGAAACTTTTACGCCCTTGATACTTAATATACTATTTTTTAATTATTTATTTCGTATAATCGGCACCACTGTAAATTGCACCTTATACTCGATCCAGAATACTTAGAACACACATATATTATAAGTATGTTTAATAGAAACACATGTTTGCGTATAAGTGCATTAAATCGTTTTAAAAATCTCTTTTTCTTTCTCCCTTTCATTCATAAACAATTATTATCGCTACCATAAAATTTAAAACTAATAATTATAATGATAACACATTTAGTCTGGCTATTTTATTTAATTTGAGAGGGAGTTTTTTTTATATACATAAAATTTTTCATCCGCTTACAACAAAATATAGTCATCTGTAAAAGTTAAAATAATAGCCAAATTTCCAAACTTTCAAAACATATTTTTTTATTATTTAAAACGTGCTTCGTAAATAAATATAGACACATTTTCATAGTTAAACACAAACAAAATTTTATTAAACACATGACTTTTACAATTCAAAAAAAAAAAAATATATATAAAATACAAACTTTAATAAAATAATGTTTGATTAAAATAAAATAATGTTTGTTTTCTATGCATTTTTCCTTTTTAATTTTTTTTCATTTCTTCAATCCTCTGCTCCAAGGTCACCTTAATATTGTCTAAGTCCTCCGCGTGTTTTTTCTTCACAACATCCTGTAACTCATTTTCTTTCTGCTTTAGTGTTTCTTCAAATCTTAAACATTTCTCCTTCTCTGCTTTATACAAAAACTCCAAATTCTTTAATCTTTCCTGTAGTATAGTCCGCCATTTTTTCTCTGTTTCATAACAACCCTCCCATTGTCTGGTATCTTTCTCTAACTCAGAGACTTTATTTTCTGCCAAAAATTTTTTGTAATAAATATAGGTATAAGAAAAGTTAGAATTTCCTCCATAATTTTTATTATTTATTGATGAAATAAAACGAAACTTTTTAGAATACACTTAAGTGTGCAAGCAAAACTAGATTAAAAACTTTTTTTTATTAAATTGACCACCCAAGTGTGCAAGCAAAACTAGATTAAAAACTTTTTTTATTAAATTGACCACCCAATGCAAAAACTTATCTTATAAAAAGAAATATGAACTTAAGGATAAAAGCAATTAAATACTATTTACAAAAAAAAAAAAAGAGAGAGCTACCTTTTAATTCTTATAACCCAAACAAAGGATCAAATTTTTCTCGCTACTGTATTTTAATACTTCATATATGTACTGTATATTTATAATATAATATCATATACCTATTATCAAATACACATATTTATCGTTTGAATAAAAATTTTTTTGAAATAAATAATGATTATGAGAATAATGATAATAATAGTAATATTAATAATAATAACAGTACTCTATAATAATAATATAGGGATTAAAGAAAATAAAAACAAATCACAAACATATTTAAATTAATAATTATCAAGTAAAAATTTATTATTACAAGTACAAATTTAAGTCAATGGCTAATTATATAAACATTTAATTTTTTATGCTTCATTTATCCACATTTCTTTATATGCCGCTGCAAACTATTTTTACAGAAGTTTAATAATAATAAATTACATTCCATATAGTAAAACATAATATCTTTATTATTTTTTTTTTCTAAACACTAGAAAAACTAAATGGCAAAATATAATATCAAAACATGTTTTAAATTTAAACATATATAAATATATATACAATAGTTATTTCAGCAAATAGTTTTTTTTCTCTTTTCACAAACACTCATACATGTTTTCTCATGTCTTAACAAACTGTCTTTCCGTCCGAAATCCTTCCCACACGAGTCACAACTAAATTTTTTCGCGGTATGCAACAATTTATGAGCCAGTAAATTACGTAAATGTTTAAATTCCTATCACAAGTACCACATATAAATTGTCGATCCCCATGAGTTAACTCATGCTGTTTTAAAGCTTGCCCTGTTTTGAATAACTTAGTACCATAATCACACTGAAAATTTTTGAATGCACCGCTTGACAATGCCTATGAAAATTAAATTTTTTCAAAAAAATCTTCCCACAATCATCACATCTAAATTCTTTATTAGCATTGGTAACTATAGACTCCCCAACAACAACTGTTCCCACCTCAGCTGGACCATCATTCTCCCGACCTGAACCAACATCAGAAGAAGAACTTGGAATATCGGGTATTTCTTCAAGGAACTCCGGACCAGGCGAAAACTCACGATAAGAACCATTATCACTCATAATATCCGGTATAACCTCAATATCCTCAACAACATTACAAGTATTATTATACAAGCCATCTTCTTGCACCACTCCGGAAATAACAGCTGGACGCGGAATGCATTTTACTCTATGTTGATCCATGGTTTCACCGAGAAGGAGCGTTTCACAGATCTCACAAAACGCATTCCCTGGTATATTCTGTAATTTAGGGAGATTCAATGGGTAAAGAACCCGCCCACCTACTTTGGCCGGATGATCACAAATAAGGTCAGTCACCCGATTATACGAAAAAGTGAAAGGCATAATATTTCTCGCCTCACACACCGTCGGTTTGGTGTTAACAACCTGGTAGGCTACGCCAGGGAAAGTAAACACAAGATCCTTAGGACCCTGGACCAGGGTAAAATAAGGAATCCCATGTTCGCGTAGAAACTCCGGTGTCACAAAAAAACCCGGAACGTGAAAAGCCGATTTTTTACAAGCACAAACTTTACAAGGACGTCCTTTACGACATAATTTACCGTTCTTAGCGTGCGGACATTTATTTGTCTGAAGCTTCAATGTACTCTCTTTCTCTTGTAACAATTTTGACGATGGCTCATCTAAACATAACCAATGTTTCTGTCCGTTTTTATTAATTATAACATTCAAGGAACAAAAACCATCTCCTTCAATATGTGCAGAAGTAAACGTCCCTGCTGTCCCAAACATAAAATATGAACTAGTAAGACCTATAAATAATAAAAATATATTAGATACACTCAAAAAAAAAAAAAAACTCTAAAAGAAAGAAAAATATTATAAATTTCTCACCTGGATTTTTCTCTCCAGACATAGCCTTCGGGAGGACATCTGAAAATCGCAAACCAGTAGCATTTCCTAGAATATCTAACTGTACCCTGCCATATACTTCCTCTTGATCTCTAAAATATACCCTTGGGTTATGCTCAATGGCCCGTTTTGTCATTACCTTCTCGACAAGGTCTTTATCATCAGACGAAACCAAAGATTCATAATAATTTTCGTGAGTTAACATATCCTTTGTAAAAGTATCCACTGCATCCAGTGGCATACATTTTTGAACCTCCATTAACCCGAGCCCAGGATGATAATTAGAGACGATTCCTTCATAATGCCAATTCTCAGTGGACTGCGTTCTTTTAGCTGCATGGGGCGCTTCCTTCAATGACTCTAATGCAGTATTAAAAAAAAACTGCAAATCAGTTTCAGATATTTCTCCAAAATTACGAAACTATAACCAAAGTCAATATATGAAAGATCAAAATCATAAATAAAACATATACGGAAAAACTTACCACCACTACAGAATATTGATCCTGGTAACGATGTAGATACTCCTTGATCCACGCATCTAATTTTCCAGCAACATCCGTTGCTTCAAATCCGTCAAAAAAAGGATCGTCGCCATTAACTTCAAGCACTCCTCGAACTACACGATTGTCGTTTACCTAAATCAAGAAAATTCAAAAGTCAAAAATTTAATTTAAAATTGTGAACAAAATTTTTGTTTACACATTAAACCCACTACCTGAAAATCAAAATACGAATAAAATCATTAACATAAAACCCCAAAATGCTCATTCCCCACAATGCTCATTCCCCACAAATTGCTCACTCTTCACAATATTTTACCATAACATAAAAAAAAAAGGCTCATTCCCCACAATGCTCATTCCCCACAAATTGCTCACTCTTCACAATATTTTACCATAACATATAAAAAAAAAGTGATTATTCCCCACAATGCTCATTCCCCACAAATTGCTCACTCTTCACAATATTAACATGGAACATGTTTATAGGGAGGGGGTACTTCAGAACTTGAAAATTAAGGGGGGGGGGGGTTCAAATTTGTCCTATTTAAGGGGGGTGGTCAAATATGTCCTATTTAAGGGGGGTGGTCAAATTTGTCCTATTTAAGGGGGGTGGTCAAATATGTCCTATTTAAGGGGGGTGGTCAAATTTGTCCTATTTAAGGGGGGTGTTCAAATCTGTCCTATTTAAGGGGGGTGGTCAAATATGTCCTATTTAAGGGAGGTGGTCAAATATGTCCTACTTAAGGGGGGTGGTCAAATTTGTCCTATTTAAGGGGGGTGGTCAAATTTGTCCTATTTAAGGGGGGTGTTCAAATCTGTCCTATTTAAGGGGGGTGTTCAAATATGTCCTATTTAAGGGGGGTGGTCAAATTTGTCCTATTTAAGGGGGGTGTTCAAATCTGTCCTATTTAAGGGGGGTGGTCAAATATGTCCTATTTAAGGGGGGGTGGTCAAATATATCCTATTTAAGGGGGGTGGTCAAATTTGTCCTATTTAAGGGGGTTGGTCAAATTTGTCCTATTTAAGGGGGGTGGTCAAATATGTCCTACTTAAGGGGGGTGGTCAAATTTGTCCTATTTAAGGGGGGTGGTCAAATTTGTCCTATTTAAGGGGGGTGTTCAAATCTGTCCTATTTAAGGGGGGTGGTCAAATATGTCCTATTTAAGGGGGGTGGTCAAATTTGTCCTATTTAAGGGGGGTGTTCAAATCTGTCCTATTTAAGGGGGGTGGTCAAATATATCCTATTTAAGGGGGGTGGTCAAATATATCCTATTTAAGGGGGGTGGTCAAATTTGTCCTATTTAAGGGGGTTGGTCAAATTTGTCCTATTTAAGGGGGGTGGTCAAATATGTCCTATTTAAGGGGGGTGGTCAAATTTGTCCTATTTAAGGGGGGTGTTCAAATCTGTCCTATTTAAGGGGGGTGGTCAAATTTGTCTTATTTAAGGGTGGGGGGTCAAATGAAACTTAGAATAATTAGGAGACTTTGAAAAATCTGAGCTTAAGGACTTAAGATAATACAGGTTTATAGACTTAAAATAATATCGATTAAGGGACTTGGAATAATATTGATTAAGGGACTTAGAATAATTCAGGTTTAGGGAATCAAAATAGTTTGGGTTTAGAATCTTAACAGCTAGTAAGGTGATAATTACAAATTATAAAATTAGAAAATTGTATTGTAATGTTTAGTAACATTTGTATTATACCTAGTCCTCAGCTGGAAGTAAACATGTTCCATGCATTTAGGTTGTGTTTACACAAACCGGTTATAAGTTTTTTACCATAACATACAAAAAATACCCTGCCAACTAGCTGGCACTGAGGTTCCTCAAACAATGGGCTGTAATCTTAATTTACAACAAATATTATTGATTACAACCATGCAATTATACATACATTTTTCGTTTTAGTAGCTGGTAAAGTAGATTTTTAAGATCATTTAGTTATTAAAGTGAAAATTCTAGCGTCCATGGATTGTTCGCGCCGGCGTTAATGGATTTTAAATCATTTTTGCATAATTAAAAAGAGACAAATATAAAAAAAGCTAATTTTATTTTTTTTTATAAAATTTTATTTTATTAGAATATATAATTATCCCTTAATAATTAAAAGGCTGCGTCTATTTACCCAGAAATTCTAGATAGATAACCTTGAAATTTCAGAAACATTTTTTCAAAGATTTCACTCATAATAATTAAATTTTTTTAAAAATTACATTTAAATCTTATAAAGTACTAAAAAAATAGTTAATTTTTCAAAAAAAAATTTTAATATTCAGTGCAGAGTGCAGAAAAGCAAACAAAACAAACCTCAAGTTAAGGTTCAAAATATTTTTTTTTTGTAAATGCGTGAGTGCATTTTACGTAAAAAATTTCTGGGTAAATAGACTTTGCGTAATTAAAATATTGGGTAACATGATTTTTTTTTTTTGTCAAAGAAATGGTTGGTAACGATGCGAAAATTACAAATATTCGCTCAATTATTATAAAAAGATAGGATTTTTTACCAGAATTTATAATAATTTCTTATAATTTATTTTCTCAGTGTACTTCTTGCATTTTAAGATTTTAACATTATTTATATTATTTCTATAATAAATTATTTAATTCTATAAATTGTTTGATTCTTTAAAAAATGCCAATATAACTTTTAAATCTTAATTTTAAAATGCAAACATAACCATTTAATATTTTTAGGCTGTTTATTATTGTTTATAATTTCATTAAGCTGCATACGTAAATAAACATAGCAACGAGCAAAATAATCCAAGGAAGTAAAAAAGAGGCAAGATTTCCATCACTCTTTCTTGTGTGTTATAATTTATATCAAAATAAAAAAAAAATTATGATCGGATACAAAAAATTACTATAAACTAAATTTCTAAAACTTGTACTCTCATTAAAATAAATTAGATATGTCCAAAACGAAAAATAAATTTGGTGTTTTATGTATTTTTTTGTGACGAAGATTTTGGAAAAAAATTTTCAAAAAATTAATTATCAGATTCAAGATATCGAGTAAAAATCATGACATCATAATTTAAAAAATAAGTAATTTCATGGAAATGAATGAGGTATTAAATATAAATTAAAAAAAAAAAAGTATTTTGAGATTTTTTTATGAAAATTGCCCTAAAAATGCCAAAAACCTGGACAGAAATCGAAAAATTTACGTAAAAATGAAAAACCAAAAACTAACGGAATTTTCAGTAAAAAAATAGTTTCCCGACAAAGAAATACACTAAATAAAATCAAATCTAAGATAATTAATCCAAATTTGACCGCATAAGACAGAAAACCTGGACAAAAATCGAAAAATCTATGTAAAAATTAAAATCCAAAAACTAACGCAATTTGCAGTATAAAAATAATTTCCCGACAAAGAAATACACTAAATAAAATCAAATCTAAGATAATAAATCCAAATTTGACCGCATAAGACAGAAAACCTGGACAAAAATCGAAAAATTTACGTAAAAATTAAAAACCAAAAACTAACGCAATTTTCGGAATAAAAATAGCTTTACAACATTAAATACCACAAAATCAAGTTAACCCAATAATTATTTTTAAGAAATTATAATTAGTAGACCAAATTTCTGGATCAAAAATTTAACTGTTAAACAAAAAGCAAAATACAAATTTCTAACCAAAAATTAGGGTTTTATGAATCCGCTAACAGTGAATATCATATAATTAATTTACTCCAATAATTATTTTCAATAAACTATAACTAGTAGAATGTTTGAACAAATAAATAAATAAATAAATAAAATTTAAATAAATAAATTTAAACTATAATTTTAGTAAACTTCTTAAAATAAATATCAGTATTAGCCAAAAATAAAGTATAAAATCATGGAAATAAATAAATTTATAAACAATACATTATGGTAAAGGAAAAACAAGATTTAATTTCACATATCATTTACATTATTTCCTGAAAATAATGGCAAAGAGATCTGGATAACGTAGAGATACACGATCCTCAACTGGATGAGAAAAAAATCTCCTCCAAACAAACCATTCTAGAATAAATAACAACAACACCAGGATGAAAATGAAAAGTAGAGTCATCCAAAGAAATCTATAACCCGAATTTCTCCTCATTTTCAGCTAAAAACAAATAAAGTATCAATACCCCTTCTATTTAATTATTAAAAAGTATTTAATTATTACCTGGCATAAAAGAGCGACATTCGCCAGAAATATATTCTAAACCATGAGGACACAAAGCCTCGACAATCCCAACTACTTCTGTGACAAAATAAGTATAAATAAGTTAAATAAATAAATTAAAAGTAATAAATAATTCACACAATATACTCACCAGAAAAAATTATTGCAAAATTATTCATTTTTTATATAATAAAACTTTAATCTATCTATGCAAAAGCTAAACAAAACCTCGTGCAATAACGAGAATAACAGCTGATAAAAATTATATGTATGTATAAATAAGTAGGATTATCGAATGTGAAAAATATTGATTGACACTGCTGCCACAAACGACATAAAGCATCATTTATTAGACTGTGCGAAGCACAGTCTATACCCGCGACAAAATGTCGCTTTTGTGCGCACTCGTTAAGGTCACAGTGATCTCCGATTGGGTTCAAAATTTATATATAAGTTTAGATATAAGACCAACAAGAACTGTATTAATTTTGAGCCAAATCGAAAATATGGTACCGAAATTATTATCAATTTACGGGAATAACAGCGTTAAAAATACAAAATATCGATTATAAGACATAAAACATGATATAATAAGCACTTTCTGGATGAAAATAATCATTCCAGGTTGTAACGGATACCCTGGAAGTATAATTTTTCATTTTCCGCACAAATATATTTTCCGATTTTCCAAGATGGCGGCCCGATAAATTTGAAAAAATGAACTTTTAATTTTACAAGGGGGTTTTTTAGAGCAAGAAGAACAAATATTCGCTGGAAAATATCTAATTTTTCAACCCTAAATATTTCCCGATTTTCCAAGATGGCGACCCGATAAATTTGAAAAAATGAACTTTTAATTTTACAAGAGGGTTTTTAGGGCAAAAAAACGAATATTCGCTGGAAAATATTCAATTTTTCAACCTAAAAAATTTTCCGATTTTCTAAGACGTTTTTTAACCTAAAAAATTTGTCGATTTTCCAAGATAGCGGACCAAAAAAGTTGAATAAATGAACTTTTAACTTTACAAGGGGGTTTTTTAGGGGGAAAAAACGAATATTCGGTGGAAAATATTCAATTTTTTAACCTAAAAAATTTTCCGATTTTCCAAGATGGCGGACCAAAAAACTAATATGTATAAATGTATTTTTGACATAAAACATGATAAAATAAGGACTTTTAAGATGAAAATAATCATTTTAAATAGAAGAGGATACCCTGGAGATATAATTTTTCATTTTCCACACAAATAAATTTTTCGATTTTCCAAAATAGCGACCCGATAAATTTGAAAAACGAACTTTTAATTTTACAAGAGGGTTTTTTAGGGCAAAAAAAAGGAAAATTCGGTAGAAAATATTTAGTTTTTTAACCTACATAATTTTTTTAACGTTTTTAATGTTTTTTAACCTAAAAAATTTTCCGATTTTCCAAGATGGCGGACCAAAAAACTTGAAAAAATGTATTTTTGTCATAAAACATGATAAAATAAGGACTTTTAAGATGAAAATAATCATTTTAGGTAGAAGATAATACCCTGGAACTATAATTTTTCATTTTCCACACAAATATATTTTTCGATTTTCCAAGATGGCGACCCGATAAATTTGAAAAAATGAACTTTTAACTTTACAAGAGGGTTTTTTAGGGCAAAAAAACGAATAATCAGTAGAAAATATTTAGTTTTTTAACCTCAAAAATTTTTTTAACGTTTTTAATGTTTTTTAACCTAAAAAATTTGCTGATTTTCCAAGATGACTAACCAAAAAACATAAAAAAATGAATTTTTAACACAAAACATAATAAAATAAGGACTTTTAAGATAAAAATAATCATTTTAGGTAAAAGAGGATACCCTGAAAGTATAATTTTTCATTTTCCACACAAATATATTTTTCGATTTTCCAAAATAGCGACCCGATAAATTTGAAAAACGAACTTTTAATTTTACAAGAGGGTTTTTTAGGGCAAAAAAAAGGAAAATTCGGTAGAAAATATTTAGTTTTTTAACCTACATAATTTTTTTAACGTTTTTAATGTTTTTTAACCTAAAAAATTTTCCGAGTTTCCAAGATGGCGGACCAAAAAACTTGAAAAAATGTATTTTTGTCATAAAACATGATAAAATAAGGACTTTTAAGATGAAAATAATCATTTTAGGTAGAAGATAATACCCTGGAACTATAATTTTTCATTTTCCACACAAATATATTTTTCGATTTTCCAAGATGGCGACCCGATAAATTTGAAAAAATAAACTTTTAACTTTACAAGAGGGTTTTTTAGGGCAAAAAAACGAATAATCAGTAGAAAATATTTAGTTTTTTAACCTCAAAAATTTTTTTAACGTTTTTAATGTTTTTTAACGTAAAAAATTTTCCGATTTTCCAAGATGGCGGACCAAAAAACTTGAAAAAATGTATTTTTGTCATAAAACATGATAAAATAAGGACTTTTAAGATGAAAATAATCATTTTAGGTAGAAGATAATACCCTGGAACTATAATTTTTCATTTTCCACACAAATATATTTTTCGATTTTCCAAGATGGCGACCCGATAAATTTGAAAAAATGAACTTTTAACTTTACAAGAGGGTTTTTTAGGGCAAAAAAACGAATAATCAGTAGAAAATATTTAGTTTTTTAACCTCAAAAATTTTTTTAACGTTTTTAATGTTTTTTAACGTAAAAAATTTGCTGATTTTCCAAGATGACTAACCAAAAAACATAAAAAAATGAATTTTTAACACAAAACATAATAAAATAAGGACTTTTAAGATAAAAATAATCGTTTTAGGTAAAAGAGGATACCCTGAAAGTATAATTTTTCATTTTCCACACAAATATATTTTTCGATTTTCCAAAATAGCGACCCGATAAATTTGAAAAACGAACTTTTAATTTTACAAGAGGGTTTTTTAGGGCAAAAAAACGAATATTCGGTAGAAAATATTCAGTTTTTTAACCTAAAAAATTTTTTTTACGTTTTAAATGTTTTTTAACCTAAAAAATTTGCCGATTTTCCAAGATGGCGGACCAAAAAACTTAAAAAAATGAATTTTTAACACAAAAAATAATAAAATAAGGACTTTCAAGATGAAAATAATCATTTTAGGTAGAAGTTAATACCCTGGAACTATAATTTTTCATTTCCCACACAAATATATTTTCCAATTTTCCAAGATGACGACCCGATAAATTTGAAAAAATGAACTTTTAACTTTACAAGAGGGTTTTTAGGGCAAAAAAACGAATATTTCAGTAGAAAATATTCAGTTTTTTAACCTCAAAAATTTTTTTAACGTTTTTAATGTTTTTTAACCTAAAAAATTTTCTATTTTCTGTACCCGCGACAAAATGTCTCTCTTGTACGCACTCGTTAAGGTCACAGTGATCTCCGATTAGGTTCAAAATTTATATATAAGTTAGATATAAGACCAGCATGAACTGTATTGATTTTGAGCCAAATCGAAAATATGGTACCGAAATTATTATCAATTTACGGGAATAACAGCGTTAAAAATACAAAATATCGATTATAAGACATAAAACATGATATAATAAGCACTTTCTGGATGAAAATAATCATTCCAGGTTGTAGCGGGTACCCTGGAGGTATAATTTTTTATTTTCCGCACAAATATATTTTCCGATTTTCCAAGATGGCGGCCCGATAAATTTGAAAAAATGAACTTTTAATTTTACAAGGGGGTTTTTTAGGGCAAAAAGAACAAATATTCGCTGGAAAATATCCAATTTTTCAACCCTAAATATTTCCCGATTTTCCAAGATGGCGGACCAAGAAACTTGAAAAAATGAACTTTTAATTTTACAAGGGGGTTTTTTAGGGCAAAAAGAACAAATATTCGCTGGAAAATATCCAATTTTTCAACCCTAAATAGTTCCCGATTTTCCAAGATGGCGGACCAAGAAACTTGAAAAAATGAATATTTGACATAAAACATGATAAAATAAGGACTTTTAAGATGAAATAATCATTCTAGGTAGAAGAGGATACCCTGGAGGTATAATTTTGCATTTTCCACACAAATATATTTTCCGATTTTCCAAATGGCGACCCGATAAATTTGAAAAAATGAACTTTTAACTTTACAAGAGGGTTATTTAGGGCAAAAAAAACGAATATTTGGTGGAAAATATGAAGTTTTTTAACCTAAAAAATTTTTCGATTTCCCAATATAGCGGACCAAAAAACTTGAAAAAATGAACTTTTAACTTTACAAGGAGGTTTTTTAGGGCAAAAAACGAATATTCGGTGGAAAACATTCAGTTTTTTAACCTAAAAATTTTTCCGATTTTCCAAGATGGTGGACCAAAAAACTTGAAAAAATGAATTTTTTACATAAAACATGATAAAATAAGGACTTTTCAGATGAAAATGATCATTCCAGGTAGAAGAGGATACCCTGGAGGTATAATTTTTCATTTTCCACACAAATATATGGTGGATTAACAAATGGAAGCTTAGGATACATACGGGAAATAATATATGCTGAAAATGAATCACCACCACAATTACCTCAAGTATTAATGGTTGAATTTGACAATTACAAAGGACCATTTTTGTATAAAAATTATTTCCCAATTATTCCCGTGGAAAGAACTTGGAAACATATTAATATTTTATGCAGTCGCACACAATTTCCAGTAATGTTGTCATATGCTCTAACCATTCACAAGTCTCAAGGGCAGACGTTAGATAAAATTTTTTTACACATAGGAGACACGGAAAGACAATTGGGAATTACATACGTGGGTTTGAGTCGAGTTAAATCAACTAATGATATAATATTAGTAGAAGGTCACAACAAATATCGTTTTAACTCAATACGACTTTATAATAATAATAATAATAATTTATTTCCAATTCAAATAATATATACAATAATGTTACATATTATAGGCCTACAGTAGGTAATAACCTGTACATAGGAGGAATCAGTATATAATAATAAAAAATAATACTTAAAATTAATTATAATAATAAAACTAAAATTAGAAAAGGGTTAGAGCAACACATCTATAAATTAGTTAACAATATGATAAAATAGACTAGATTTTAGAATTGATTATCCAATTTTTGATATTATATTTAGAGCTTTTTTTGTTTATATCAAGCATTTTTAGATTACTTGGTAATTGATTATATAGTTTTATTGCTTGATAGCTGTATACTTTCTTACCAACCTCCAGCGTACACCTTGGTACTTCAATTGATTTGCTTCTTGTTTTACTGTTACTTTTAATAAATTTATCTTTTAAAATTTGATAATCCTGTATTAGTGATTTTAGTAAGTAAGTTTGTTGGATATTAATAGGAATCTTTAAAGTTTTATTACTTTTATATTCTTTATTATTAATAATTATGTTTAAAATTTTACTTTGTAATTTATGTAGTAAATCAATTGAGTTACCATAGGCGCTTCCCCTGTTTTCCCCTTTCAACATCTTTTAAAGTGAAACAAGGTTTCATACAATCATTAAACAAAATTAATGAAGCAATTAAAGAATAAAATATTAATTAAAATATTTTTAAAAAACAAATCATATATAATCAAAAATTAATTAATTAAAGTTATTATTTTGAATATAAATTTAATTAATTACTATTATGTAAATAAACACGCTAATACTGTAAATGTACACATACAATATTTTATACATTAAATATTTATTGTTTATAACAAAATGAGTTTGATTATTTACTTCACCTAATATACCCAATTAATAATAATATTTCAAATAATAAAAATCGTCTGTATTTAGGAATAAATTTAGTGGGTTGTTATGCTTCGCACAGTCTATAATTGTTAGCAATTATCTAGTGTAAATACCCATCAGAAAATACTCACAAAATTTCAATAGATGGTGTAACTATCAGATTTTTAAGCTGATTTGCACAAATTTAATCTAGTTTTAGGAAGAGAGTCCAGTTCTTCCAGGGCTGTTAATTAGCTTGGTTTCAGAAAAAGGTACTCAAAATAGTGTATTGAATTACCTTTAAAGAAGAAATAATTAATTTACTTACTTTTATTTTCTTGTCAAGTAAGAGTCCAAAAACTTAAAAATTTGTTGGTTTTGAAAAATAAAAATTCGAAGTCGATTAAAATTTATTTTTGAATTTAGATTTATTTGAATCTTTAACACTTTACAATTTTTAAAGTTAAGTGAGACAAAGCTAAATTTCTAACACTTTAATTTTAAAATTTAAAAATAATTTCAAAAATTAAGAAAAATTAAAAAATTCAAAAGTTATGTTAACGCGTAAACCGGTGCTTGATGGTACTTCCAGAAGTGCCGCTCTAGTCAAAAACTCCAGTATTTATACACCCAAAATCTCCGATAAGACCATCTTCCCCTCCTGATAAAATCAAGAGTGGGTGAGGGCCTTATCAAAAATAATAGATTTAGAGCTTGTCTATGGGGGGAAGCACGCATAGATCGGATGATGTTTTCTTATCACCGGGCGACAAAAACGTGATATTTCAAAATAAGGAGTGTTTCACTCGATTATGCAAATTAATTGTTTAATTTAATTTTTGAACTTAATTTTCCAGAAATAAATTACTTTAAAGCCCTTTTTCTTTTGACTAAGCTAATTATGAGCTTTTTATGTGATTTATTTATGAAAATAAAACTTAAAAATTTAAGATGCTAAAATTAGGGTTTTTCATACATGTAGCTTTAACTATGCTTAATTTAGTGCTAATATTTCCATCTCTCAAGCTTTCCTGTTATCTAAATTTATTTTCCAAAATGGAATCAAAAATAAAAAGAAAACTCGCAAGTGAAATTAGCTTTCAAACTAAGGTTTTTCCAGTTATCCGGTGAAACTAACATTGCGGCCACACTTGAGAGCGAAAACGAAAACCAAAAACCGAAAAGCGAAAAATCAAGCGGGAAATTCAAACTTTTTATTTTATTTTATAAAAATTATTAAAATTTTTGAATCACATTATCACAAGTTAGTATTTGTGTAATATTAGATGAATAAAATAAATAAATATTTTCATATTAATTATTAGAACACATTTGTTGTATGAAAATAACCTAAAAAATAAAAATAAGCTTTTTGCTTTATAAAAAAGTATGTTTACTATGTATAAATATGTTTAAAATGTTTATTAAATTTATGATAAAAAATTTATTGAAGAATGACAAATTTAGTTAATAAAGATAAAGAATAAGTTTTAAAGTCTTTTTCTCTAAAATAATTGGGTTAAATTTTAATTATTTAGGTTTTTTTTATTTTTGGAGCTGAAGGAATTGGGAAAAGTAAATAATTTTCATATGAAATAGCTTTAAAAATATGATTTTAGCTTTCTGTTTATCAAAATTGTTGCATGAATCTGGATCTAAATAGGTTACAGCTTAGGCTGTACTGAAAAATTGATGCTCTGAAATTGTATAGCAATGTTACCATTCAGCTCAACATTTAAAAAATATATTAAATAATAAATCTTTGCATACATTAATTTTTAAAAATGAAAAATTTTTACTCTCCAATTCTTTCAGCTTCAGAAATAAAAAATCCTAAATAATCAAAATTTAAGCCAGTTATTTTAGAGAAGAAGGCTTTAATTTATTCTTCTTTTGTAACTAAATTTGTCATTCTTCAAAAAAATTTTTATCAATTAATGAACATTAAAAAAAACATTTTAAACATATATTTATATACTTTTTTTATAAAACAAAAAGCTTATTTTTATTTTTTAGGTTATTTTCATACAACAATAATTAATATGAAAATATTTATTTATTTTATTATTATTATTCATCTAATATTACACAAATATTAACTTGTGATAATGTGATTCAAAAATTTTAATAATTTTTATAAAATATAAAAAAAAGTTTGAATTTCCCGCTTGATTTTTCGCTTTTCGGTTTTTGGTTTTCGTTTTCGCTCTCAAGTGTGGCCGCACTGTAAACAGAATCGTTTTTCTCGCAAGTGAAATTAGTTTTCGCCTTGAATAACTGAAAAAGATTTTTCGTGTCGCCTTAAGATTTTCATAAAGAAAATCTATAACCAAAATAAATTTGAATATAAATTTGCCTACACGGGAAGACTTACTTAATTTTGACATACACGGAAAAAGAACCTCGAGAAAAAAAAAATTTTTTTTTTGAAAGGGTTGAGGACGTTACAATGGCGACATAATGTAGTTTTTTTTTAATTTCTGTACTCTCAAACAAATTCAAAATTTCTCTTATCAATTGATTAAATCTTATTTTTTATACTAGATTTTATAAAAATCTGCGAAAGTATAAGTTTAAAACCCTTTAAATTATAATATTTTCATATAAAAATCATAAAATTTTACCGAAATTGTATGATTTTCAAAATTAACTATAAATTCTCTTATCAATTGATAAAATATTATTTTTTATACTAGATTTTATAAAAGTCTGCAAAAATAGTATATTTACGGCTCGAGTCCAGAAAAGTAAAGAATGGCCCAAATCGCACGTAAATTACCTTCCGAGGCGAACCCGAGGATGGTAAACTGCGATTTGGGTCATTCTTTATTTATGGACAAGGCTCGTATAATATTTTTCTGTGTCTGTGGCGAGAAAATACGTCTTTTTTGGACGCGTAACGTCCGAGAAATACGTGCTTTATCGACGCAGACCAGAAATATAAGTTTTTAACCCTTTAAATTATAATATTTTCATATAAAAATCATAAAATTTACGGAAATTGTATGATTTTCAAAATTAACTATAAATTCTTTTATCAATTGATGAAATCTTATTTTTTATACTAGATTTTATAAAAATCTGCAAAAATATAAGTTTTTTAACCCATTAAATTATAATATTTTCATATAAAAATCATAAAATTTTACCAAAATTGTATTATTTTCAAAATTAACTATAAATTCTCTTATCAAATGATAAAATCTTATTTTTTATACTAGATTTTATAAAAATCTGCAAAAATATAAGTTTTTAACCCTTTAAATTATAATATTTTCATATAAAAATCATAAAATTTACCGAAATTGTATGATTTTCAAAATTAACTATAAATTCTCTTATCAATTGATAAAATCTTATTTTTTATACTAGATTTTATAAAAATCTGCAAAAATATAAGTTTTTAACCCTTTAAATTATAATATTTTCATATAAAAATCATAAAATTTTACCGAAATCGTATGATTTTCAAAATTAACTATAAATTCTCTTATCAATTGATAAAATATTATTTTTTATACTAGATTTTATAAAAATCTGCAAAAATATAAGTTTTTTAACCGTTTAAATTACAATATTTTCATATAAAAATCATAAAATTTTACCGAAATCGTATGATTTTCAAAATTAACTATAAATTCTCTTATCTATATAAGTTTTCTCTTATCTTATATAAGTTTTTTAACCCATTAAATTATAATATTTTCATATAAAAATCATAAAATTTTACCAAAATTGTATGATTTTCAAAATTAACTATAAATTCTCTTATCAATTGATAAAATCTTATTTTTTATACTAGATTTTATAAAAATCTGCAAAAATATAAGTTTTTAACCCTTTAAATTATAATATTTTCATATAAAAATCATAAAATTTACCGAAATTGTATGATTTTCAAAATTAACTATAAATTCTCTTATCAATTGATAAAATCTTATTTTTTATACTAGATTTTATAAAAATCTCCAAAAATATAAGTTTTAAACTCTTTAAATTATAATATTTTCATATAAAAATCATAAAATTTGCCGAAATTGTATGATTTTGGTTTTTTTTCTAACACTATTCAATAATTTTCTGGTTAATTGATAAAAATTATTAATTTCAAACATTTTATTCAGTTAATAAAATTTTTTATTATAATACCATTTTAAAAGATTACAAAATTTTTTGTTGAGTTATACATTTTTATCTTTTCTTATGAAACTCTAAACTTCTCCTCCTAGAACCAACAATAAAATCCTTTAGAGATAAAAAAAAGTAGCTTCCTTTTAATTAAACGTGACTCCCTTACCGTTATAAAATAATCAGATTATAATTTTTCCCACTGATCATACATCAGTACAATTTAAAACTTATAATGAGCAACATCTCTAAAAGCCCAATTAAAATGAAACTAAAATATGCACTCAAAAAGAAAGTGAAGTGTAGTGAATCGATCATTCGAGAATCCAATCGCATCAAGACGTCCAGGTAGACCGAGAACCTATTCAAACCCAAATAAAATTAAGAAAATGTCACTTGAAATAAAAACAAATGAATCTTCAAACCAGACAACTTCTCAAGAAATAATTGCTATAAATGAAGAGCAACAGTGGAATAATTCAGAAAATAACATTTGCAAGAAAATTGAATTAATCGATTTCGGACAAGAAAACAGTACAAGCAATGAATCTCTAAATGCTATTATCGATGAAGGACGAAATTTAATACCCGAGCAAAAATTTCCAAACTCCTCTCAAAACTTGATTGAAGTTGATATGGAAACATTATTGAGAAATAATCAACCTACCATAATACACGATTCAATTACTGGGAATGTATTTAATACTATCCAACCAACAAATCCCACCAATATGTACCAAAATTATTCATAAAGAGAAGTAATTTCTCCAGAAATCGAGCGAAATTTTCATCAACCTACCATCGAGCAGCAATTACAAGAAAAGAATGATTATATAAATAACCTAAAATTATTAATTAATTATGATAAAAATGAAATAAACCACTATAAAATACAATGTAAAAAGATCGACGAAATCAATGAGTGCCATCGCAGAAACCCGTATGGAAAAACTTTCTGGAAATGGTGTAACCTGGAGACAAAGGAACACCCGATTTTAAACATTAGAACCATTGCACATGTACATGGTTTCAACAGGAATTTCAAAAATTAAATAAGGATTAAAATCAACAACAAAAATGGTCAGCCACTTTAATCTAAAATTTTTTTATTATTCTTCTCTTTTTTTCTCTTTCTATAATATAATATAAAAAAATTTCTATAGAAATTATCACAAACTCTATAAAATAAATTAGTTACACATACTTACGTATACACTCATATATACACAAACCAACTCGCGCAACTTATTATTATCATTTCAAACGTAAAGAAATTTCTTTTTTGCTTAAAACATCAACTTATATAAATGCACAAGCGTAGAATATATGTTTTCTTACCATATAAGCGATCCCCTTAAGATTATAAAATTTTCCTATCGAAGAGCAAGTTTTTAACAAAGAATTTACCCATATTTTCCAAATCAATAAGAATATTTTCTAAACACTAAAATATTTAGGAAATTCCCAATATTTTTGGACCTTTTCAAATTACACAAATAGTATAATTACTTTCACATTAATATAAAAAAATATTGGAACAAAGCAATCTTTGAGTAGAAAAATCATGACAAAACACACTTTTAATAAGATTTAATTTTAAAACAAACATCCTATAAAACAAAATATTATTCGTAGGATAATCAAGACCTCAGAATCTTTTAAAGGCGCCTCAATTGAATCTAATCAACAAAATGTTGGACTACTGTTGGAAAGAACTAATGGACTCAGAATTTTAGACATCTCATGGAAGCTTCTTAATAAAATCGACCTTTCTCCTTTATTGACAGCAAACACGATGTTAAACCTTTGGATAAATCAAACCATTCCATACTGTTTTTCACCTTGTTTTGCAAATAAAGATATCACAGGAATGAATAACAAAAGAATTTTAAAAGAATTACAGCTAAAGAAAACGAAATTCAAAACATTTTAAAAACAGTATATCAAAAACCCTCACCTAGAACTAAAAGAGATGCCCCCTTACAATTCATTGGCCAGATTTCAAGAATACTATTTGGAACTGTTGATCAAGAACAAGGCAAACAATTATTGGACATAGCAACCAGGGCTTATAACAAATCAATAGATATAGCAAAATTACTTTTAGATCAAACGCAGGTCATATCTTCGAAACTATTAGAATTTGAAAATCATTTCAATGAATTCAGTAAACAATTAGACTCCATTAAACACGAGACTTTGAGAGTAAAAAATGATTTGTTGGTAATGAACACATTAAATGTTATTAGAGACGCGATTATAGATTATGAACTTCAGGCCCAAACCTTGACTGAAGCAGTAATAAGCGCACAATCAGGGTCTATACACCCACAATTCTTGAACCCAGAGCAATTAGATCACACCATGCTATTAGTAAAAGAATCAGCACTAAATGCTGAATTTCCATTGGAAAATAATATTTATTCAGTAAATGACATAGTTCACATGTTCAAATTAACTGTTATTTATACTCACGGTCTGCTTATTTATTCTTTACAAATACCCTTATTAAATTATGTTAGATTCGATCTCTATAGATTAAATTCCTTCCCCATTAGACAAAATTTTATGTAAGACCAAAGATTATTACAAAGACCAAACTTTATGTACTTACATTTTACCTAGTTTCGAATATGTAGCTCTAGAATCAAATAAGTTAACTTACATAACTATTACATATGAAAATCTACAACACTGTAAAAAAATAAGAAACAATTATATTTGCAAAAACTTCGCTCCCACCCAAACAATTGACCATAATAGTGAACGTGAAATTAAAATTTTAACAGGTCAAAAATTTGATTTAAATAAATGTAACATAAAGATAAAAAAACTGGCTAAAAGTCATTAAATCCGTCTATCTTTGGAAAATGCATGGGCATTTTCTGCCACTGAAAACGACAATATTTTTATAACTTGTGACTGATTAGCTCCTGTTACAATACCCTTACCAAAACTTGGCATAATGAAACTTAACAGTGGTTGTTTAGGCAAATCTATGTACGCTACATTAAGAACATCGCAAGAGTTTGTTGAACAAACTAATACAACTCTATTCAATACCCTTGATTTAAATTTAGCTTCAATCCTAAATAAAACTGATGAAAAATATTTACCAAATGTTTAAAAAACTATAAATGAATCTATTAATTTTTCAAACGTTAAAAGTACCTCCTTACAGTCAGGATTTGACCTAAGGGATATTATTGAAAAGGCAAAAAAGTTGACTGCGTATAAAGAACTTGAAATGAAATTTGATTCAAACTCATCAAATATTTTTTTAATTTTAATAATAATCATCGTAACCATAGTTCTACTTAGCGTCTGTAAATTGGGAATATATTGTCTCGGGGGTTTAAAAACTAATCTTTCTAGACTAATTCCAGGTACAAGAAATCAACAATACAACATAAGCCAAAGTCCAATGATCACCGAAATCAGTCCACAGACACCAATTAGCCAACAAATCCAAGTGCCAAGAAACCTAATTATTATTATGCCTGCTGAACAATTAGTACAGTACAGTAGAGGTCAAAGAGCAATTAATGAACTAAGTTGGCACCTTCCATAAGATTCTGCGTCGATGAATTAAAAAATTACTTATTTTTTATAAATTTCTTTTCATATCTTATAAAATAGGTTTTTTTTTAATACTTAAGTTTTTTTCAATATTTTTCTATTTATATAAAAATCTAGTTTTAATACTTTATAATTTTTTATAATATTTAAGTTTTTTTACTATTTTACTATTTTTATATTTTCATATAAAAATCTTGTATTTTTTTATAAAACTTAAGTTTTTTAAACATTTTAATACTTTTACACAAGAATCAAGTTTTACTACTTTAATTTTTTTTAATTAAACAAACTTTAGTATTCGCATTATATGTATAATCATAAAACATATATCTTAAAATTATATAGAATCACTATTGTAATCAAAAAATTTATTTTACGTACTTATATTAAATAATTATGAATTGACATTGACAATAGACAGAAAATTCTAATATTTACCACCCCCTTTGCAACCCTGCCGTTAACCCCATCTCCCCGACCTAAACCAATCGGGACGATTGGAATGGGGGAGGGAGATGTTACGTATAGTAGGTCAAAAATGATACCCCTAGTATCCGATATATATATAAATATTAAACCTACATCCGATATTCACATTAACGTTCCCAGACGATATAGGAACCCGCAGGTGCATTTCCGCTAATTCTGACCTAGCACTATAACGTGGGACCAAAAGTAGCTATGAAAAGTAGCTACCAAAAGTAGGAGTGATTTATGCAACGTAAATTGCATAGATCCCACCTGGTGATTTTTAGAAGCAGGCAAAGACGCCTCCGCTAATTGGACGTAACAAGACCGACGCTTTTTTGTATTGGACGTTTCCCCCAAAATCTCGCAATATGGCCAAATTCATTTTAGATTATATATTGCCCTTCAGACGCCCAAATTGCATTCTTTAGAATCATAACCATCATTAATTAGAGTACCAACTCCCGTTATTAAGTATCTTTTATAATTCGTTTGATTTAAGGACTTAGACAGTTTTATTACCTATACTTATAATCTAAAGTGAAAGTTATATATCAAATCAGTTATAATTTATTATTGTGATAATTCCTTCCGTAATTAAGAACTTAACCTCAGGTTAGGTTCATCTAGCTTAGATCGAACTCGAACTCATCTACAAATACATCAACTATAAACCAACCTTAATAACCATCCAACTTATAAAATACCTGGGGCAGTCAATATCCCCAGGATAAACTTATATTTCATATATTCATAATTATTTATATTTACGTATCCCTTGGATAAAAGCCCAGGATACGTAACACTATGTATCTAAAAATATACTATTTGTATCAATGAATATCCAAAAAATTAAAAATTAAGCTTACGTCTTTCAGAAACCTAGCACCAATCACCAATAAATTCCTGATTCATTGTCACAATTAAACTTCTATTATTAGTTTTTTTGTAAAACAGTTTATAAACATTAAGATCACAAATTCTTTTTAATTAAAAAATGTAAATAAAAAATAGAAATCAAAAAATCAAAACAATTGTTAGCAAAAAAAGCAATGCAGAAACTATGAACCAAATTTCTCACCTCGAGCAATGAGTCATATACACATACATTAAATCGCATCAAAGTACTATATTACAAAAAAAAAAAAAAAAAAAAAAAAGTTTATGGAAAAATAAAATTTTTTTGGGCATTAGAGAAGAAAAAAAAACGCTGCCAAGTGATTGGCACTATGGTTCCTCATCAGCAATAGCAAAATATTTATAATGGTCTATTTTATCTAATAAAAATGATAATTTGAGATATCAGTATCTCATAAAAAAAACTTAAGTACGTATTCCAAAAGAAAAAAAATGTTGCTGTGATTTAATGTCTTTTGATTAACAAATTTTTAGAAAAAAATTTTTAATAAACTAAGTATCAGTTATAAAAAATATATTGCCAATATAAAAATTATACATAAGTATCTTAATAATTAATTATATTTTAATAAGTCATTTTATAAAGTGAATTAATTTTATTATAATAAATAATTATTTTAATTAGGTAAATAAAAAATTTATCTTATTAAAAAAAATATAGTAATGAAAAAAATAATCAAACATATATTTATTTAAAGTATTGTTGTAAAAGTTATTATTCAATTATTTTAATATTAGCACAACTTATTTTTTTTTAATCTAAACTTGAAATGTTATTGTTTTGTATTTGTGCATATAAAATATTTTTTTTACCCCGATTCAAAATTGTCTCTGTTAAAATATTAAATATTTTTTTTGTAATTTTATTACAATCTATAATTTTTATATATTTTAGTAAACAACATTTTTTTAATAATTTTTTAATGCCTTCATCAGTTATTTGAATGCAATTTATGCATTTTTAAAATTATGATAGATAGATAGATAGATAGATAGATATTCTTTATTTGCAAATAAATACAAAAAGTGTACATTTGATAAAAAGTATATAAAATAAAAAAAATACAATGTATATTAATCAATTATAAATATTATATATATAGTTAAGTACAAAATTTGGTATAATATTTTTGTTTCTAATAACAATAATAATACTGAAAAAATAAAAGAAATTTACATATAATCCAGATAGTATATATAGTTACTTTGTAGAATTTTTATAATAGGGTAATAAATTAGTAAATTGTTAAAATAATATAGATAATAAAATAAAAATAAGTATAATGTGTACATCTGGTGGTCCATATTAGACCAGTGTATAAACACGTATTGCACGTTCAGTCAATATTATATAAACATCAATGTATAAGACGAGTATAAATAGTATAATATATATATATATATATATAAGCAGTATAAACATAAAAGTATAAAAGTATAATAAACTATGAATCTACCGCAGTTTTTGCGTCACCAATAAGAAGATGTTTGAATAGTGCTTTTTTGAAGCGACTCAGAGATGGAAAATTGCGGATTGTGATGGGTAGCGAGTTCCAGTATTTTACTCCCAAAACCTGAAAGGAATTGGCTCCTCTACCTCTTACAATAGTGGGTGGGGACAGTTCTTTGTTTTTAGATGCCCCTCTTGCTGTCTCTTTTGGGCAATGTCTAATGAATAAGTGCGAAAAGTAGTTTGGTTGATGTAAATGTAGTATTTTGTAAATGATTATGTTAATAAAGTATATTCTACGTGTGTCTGTCATGAGCCAGTCCATTTTGCACCTAAAAGGTGAGATATGGTCAAGCTTTCGTATACCAAAAATATATTTAATGCCCTTGTTGCACAATCTCTGAATTCTATCTTTTAAGGATGATTTAGCATCTAGTAGAACAGTGCTACAATAATCTCAATGAGGAGTAATCAATGTCTGGACAAGCCTTTTTCTTAATGTTTTTCTTCTTGATGTCTTTTTATGATGTTTTTTTTAATTTCTTTATATGAAAAATATTCAAAAAAAAATTTGAAAAATTACGTATCAGATGGAAAAAATCCTTTAAAAACAATAATTCTAGATATTAGTACTTTCATAGAAATAAATTGAGTACTACATCCAAAAAGAAAAAAAATTATTGTGTTTTTTTCATTTCTTTATACAAAAAATTTACAAAAATTACGTATAAGATGGAAAATTCCTTTAAAAACGATAATTCTAGAAATTAGTACTTTTATAGGAATAAATTAAGTAGTAAGTCCAAAAAGAAAAAAAATTATTATGTTTTTTTAATTTTTTTATAGAAAAAATTTTATAAAAAAAATTTTTTTTTTAAATTATATCAGATAGAGAAATCCTTTAAAACCATAATTCTGTATATTAGTACTTTTATAGAAATAAATTAAGTACTACGTCCAAAAAGAAAAAAATTATTGTGTTTTTTTAATCTTTTTATACAAAAAATTTTGAAAAGAAAAAACTTCGAAAAATTACGTATCACATGAAATAATCATTTAAAAACGATAATTCTAAATATTCGTACTTTCGTAGAAAAACATTAAGTACTACATCCTAAAAAAAAAAAAAAAAAAATTGGCATTTTTTATATTTTTTGGCGGCAAAAATTTTGAGAAAAAAATTTTCAAAAAATTAAGTATCAGGTCCAGAAAATTACTTTTATAGAGGTTCTTAAAACTAGTACTTCCATGGAAGCAAATTATGTACTACGTTCAAAGAAAAAAAAAATTGGTGTTTTTTGTATTTTTTTATGAAAAAAATTTTGGAAAAAATTTTAAAAAAATTAAGTATCAGATTCGAGATATCGAGTAAAAACCATGCTTTCAAATATAAGTGCTTTCGTGGAAATAAATGATGTATTACATTCAAATTAAAAAAAAAAAAAGTACCTCGAGCTTTTTTGGTGAAAAAAATTTTGAAAAAAAAATTTGGTCTTAATGTCGTGTTGGCTGTGAAATATCACCGTTACAGTGCGACATACATACATACATACATACACACACACACACAGACTTTTTTTAAAAACCGGTTTTTTAGCTTCCTGAGATCTCAAAACGTGCTTATATGCCAAAATATCGAAAATCAAAATTTCACATAGGTGATAGCACAAAGGTTCCTCTGTGAGGAACCAATAACTCTTTTTGAGAAATTCGCATTTGAAAATTCTCTTTAGCTTTCCCGATTTTCCGGGTTTCCTCGTGGGCTTTCCAAAAAACTGATGTTAGAATTGTCTTCAATGGAAAATTTTAAATACTCATTTATTTAGAGCGTAGAAATTGAAATCGCAAAATTAGCTCAAAATTTACTAGCAAATTTGAAAAAATTTTTAAATTCAAAAACAGCTGCCAGTTTGAAAGCTTTCAATGTAGAAGCTTAAAAATTTGCATGGAATCATATTTTTACGTACTAAACCATAAAAAAAATTATTTTTTTTGCTATTGAAACCTTAATATTTTATTACTTAATTTTTTTCTTTTGGAATTTTATTCATTATTTATCAATTACTCGTTTTTTTGTATGAATTTTTCTCATTGAAAAATAAAAAAATTTTCTCTTTTGGTTGACGCAATGCCTAATATTGGGCATTGTTCCATTTTTAAAACATTTGGTTTCAATTTATTTTCTCAGGTATGATATATAAAATGGTAAAAATATTTAACTTATTTAAATATTTGTCACTGCTTGAGGATTATTAGTGCTTATAATTTGGCAGCATTTTTTTTGTTTGTTTTAAATAATTTTTTTTTTCAATATTTATTCCTTATCTTAATCAAGGAACGAGATATAATAAGTTAATCATTTTAAGTAATTTGAATAAAATTATAAGACTTACGGTTTTTATGTCTATTACTGATTTGGCCTTGCCGATGATGCCAGAATGCTCTAAAAGGAGCAATACCAGTTCCAGGTCCTACTAGTATTATTGGTGCATAAGTATCTTTAGGCATATGAAAATTTGGAGCACTAAAAATAAAATATTTAATTTATTTGTAAATATTAACTCCCATATGTCTCCTGGTTCTCCTATATACTCTCAGTTTTTTATGACAATTATTGATAATTTTTTATTTTTTTTTAAAGTTTATACATTGCACACGGTACTAATTTGAAGGACATACGCAGCCTACTTTATACACAAAAACTGAATATAAAATTGCCACTTAAAACGTATTGTTTTGATGAAATTTTTCACCTTATAAACAGTTAAACATTTTTCTCATTATATATGTAAAAGATAACTTATAGAAAATTATTAGTAAAAACAAGGACATAATACATATTATAGTGGCCAAATTGTATATACTTACTAAATTGTACTCAAGTTGTCATGCAAGATGTCAAGCAAGTGTCAAGCCTCATATGTTGGGAAAAAAAGCTTTAAGGTTTCGGGTAAATAAAAATAGGCGTGATGTTAAAAACGAAGTTAATGAGGTGATACCTAAATACTGTAAAATTATTATGGATTGGAGATCGACGCGAATTCTTGATATCAAGTTGGTTTACAGAAAGCGGGCGATTTCCAAATTGGCTCATAATTCGGCGCTACTAGAAAAAAGTGGGACGGCTCAATTTATTGTGAAAAATCGCGCCAAATCAATTATAAATGGAAGCCTGTGGCAACTAAATGTTAAACCAAATACTATGCCTACTCAAATTCGGAGACGAAGATTAGGACAACTTGAATTATAAATGGAAGGCTGAGACAACTTGATTTCGGCAACGAAGACTGTGCCTATTTTAAATTCAATAAATAAATTCAATAAATTTTGACTAGCGTCGTACTTTTGTAATTCTGAGAGTTTTCATTTATTAACACGGAAATCACTTATTAATCACTTAGTTATTTTTGAAAGCAATATGAGCATAAGATAGAATATTGTTTCTTTTTAAAAAATAAAATTATGAAAAATATTTTTTATAAACTTTTTCATTTATTAACACGGAAATCACTTATTAATCACTTAGTTATTTTTGAAAGCAATAGGAGCATAAGATAGAATATTGTTTCTTTTTAAAAAATAAAATTATGAAAAATATTTTTTATAAACTAAAATGTAATAGAAATTGCTTTTGATTCAAAATTTATAGTATTAATATTTCCAATTATTCAAAAAACATAATAAAACATATGAATTTTTTTTTCTTCTCATTATAAAAATCATAGAAATAAGAGATGGGTAATTTTACTAATAAAAAATAGAATAAGATGGCTTATTGTTAATTTTAATCATTAATTCACTGTTGTTTAACTTCAATTTATACCTTTTTTTAATTTTTTCTCATTTTCTTCATCCAAAAAAAATAATTTTTTTTTATTACTGATTTACTCATAAAAAACAATTTTTAAATATATTGGTAGCACTGATTGCACTATTCTCATTTTGTATAGCTAGTTAAAAATATGCTTTATTTCGCAGTTTTCACAGATATAACTATATATATATATATATAATTATATATATATATATATGCCAAATTTTTTTTTTAAATCAGATTAATTATTTCTTTAGTAAAATTTTTACAGAAAACGAATATTACAATAAAATAATTAAATGAAATAGTTTCTATCAAGATATTATATTTTTTTTTTCTTATAATCAAAGTTTGAATAAAAATGAACTTACATAACATATATTCTTATATTCTTTACATCAGCATAAAATAAGTAATGAAATATGTCTTAAAAGTTTTTGTGTTAAAAGTCAAATTAAAAAAATATAAACATTGAATAATTGAAGTATATATGGTTGGTAAGTCAAACATTTTGAATGAATGAATATAATGAATTATGAAAATATATATGAAATGAATGATAATTGAAACAAAACTATAAATACAATCTATGAAACTTGTGAATAACGAAAAAATAAATATTATCGAGTAGCTAGACGGAGAAACCAAATAGTTTCATAATTCCTGCCTTTTAAAATGGATGCAAATTTTTTTTCTTCATAAAAAAAAAACACCCTGTGATAGTGTTTCAAGTTTGGATATAGCTACAGATTTCTTAGGACGGCCACCCAAGGGAAAAGTAGAGTGGACCAGCTTGATATCACTAGACGCACCAAAACTTGAAAAATAAAAATATTTATACAAGCTACTAAAGTTTTCAGGTTGCTAATAAAATACCAAAAACGCATACACGCGTACAATATATTTACAATGATAATATAATTAATGATATATTTAAAGCCGCAAATAAAAATAAAAAGTTACAAAATAATAAATATATTTCAGAAGAAAAAGAAGAATTAATAAATATTAAAAATAAATCAAAAAAAAATTAACACTAGTATACATAATACACAAAATGTAATAAAAATTGAAAAAACGAGAAGTTGCAGTATAGAGAATGAAGTTAAAATAAATAATATTAATGATAGAAAAATATACGAAATATAAACGCATACAATAAAACTTAATGAAGTTAGTTTAGCTAAATCAAGCACTATGAAATGAATTATTATGAAATTAATTACTATGAATGAATATTAGTTATAAAGTAAGAGAAATTTTGTTTAACAGTTAGTGAAAGTAACTGATACATAATTTGTAATTGATGAATTTTTTGTAATTGATGAAAATCTAATAATGATTGTACTTGAATTATAAATTTATATATAAATTTTCTCCAAACAGTTCAATTTTCTTCAATAAAATAATACAATACGTGGGTCTTATCAAAATTTTAATAAAAGTAAATATGGCATACAATATTTAATGCAATTGTTTGCTAAGAATTATTTCGTAAACTTGATTCCTGAATTTTCATCTGTGAAACAAAGCATATACAGCAAAAATTTTATGAATCATAAAATATTAATAACAATTTCTTATGTTTAAGGTGATAGAAATTACAAAAAAAAGAAACATTGACTACGTAATAATCATTTAAACTTTTTTTTTAATTTAGAACTATTATTAACCCATTAACGCCTGAAATCGACTTTTGCCGTATAATATAACCGTACCTGTACTTTGGCTACGCGTATCTCGGCGAATTTTTTTCTAACTAACATAAAAATTGGTGTACCACTATTTTTGAGTATGCTTTTTCAGAATCTGCCAAAAAATTTCAAAAAATTATGTTTTTCATGCAGATTTCCAAGAAATAAAAAAAAAATGACGTTTTTTTTAGAAGAGTGCAGTTTTTTTAAAAAACATGTTTTCGACCTGAAAAAATTTTCGTAGATTATTGCGATAGTAAAAAAGAGTGCAATTTTTCATTAATCTTTCCGTCTAGAACCTGCAGAAAAAAAAATTTTACCGTTTTCGGGCAAAAATTTGGTCTCAAAAAAGTTCATTTTTCCAAAAAATGAAAGTTACTCTAGTCAATATACGGGATTAGTTTTATTGTCACTAGGCCTCTTAAGATTCGGTTTAGTAGGGTTTTTTGGGTCGCTGATCACGAATATTGAGGTATTTTTATAAAAAATCGGGGTTTCACCCTTAAATAAGACAAAACTACCCCCAAAAGGGGGTATTTTTGCTACTTTTGCTCTGGCTTTTATCAGATTTGTTCTAGAGGGGTTTTTTGGCTCGCTGATAACGAATATTGAGATAATTTTTATAAAAAATCGGTCCTTACCCTTCAATAAGCAAAAACTACCCCTACAAAGGGGTAGTTTTTATACTTTTGCTCTGGCTCTTATCAGATTTGGTCTAGAGGGGTTTTTTGGGTCCCTGATCACGAATATTGAGATAATGTTCATAAAAACTTGTAGCGTCACCCTTAAATCAGCAAAAACTATCCCTGAAAGGGTATTACCCTTCTAGACCAAATCTGATAAGAGCCAGAGAAAAAGTATAAAAACTACCCCTTTTTAGGGGTAGACTTTGCATATTGAAGGGTAAGGACCGATTTTTTATAAAAATTATCTCAATATTCGTGATCAGCAATCCAAAAAACCCCTCTAGAACAAATCTGATAAGAGCCAGAGCAAAAGTATAAATACTACCCCTTTGTAGGGGTAGTTTTTGCTTATTGAAGGGTAAGGACCGATTTTTTATAAAAATTATCTCAATTTTCGTGATCAGCGACCCAAAAAACCCCTATAGAGCAAAACTGAAGAGCAATCTATTTACACAAAAAATTATTATTTCAAACAATAAATTTAATATACATTAATTTTAAATATTGTTTAAGCATATATATGGGATTTTTATTTTTATTTTATTACTTAATTCAATGAATAATTCACAGCCAAAAGAAACAAATGCAATTAAAATGAAATTAAACATTTAACAAAAGAAGATTCAAAGAATACCTCAAAAGTTTAATTTCAGTCAAAACTGATCAGAGTGCACCTGAAAGTTACTAGTCAAAGAAGTTACCATTTGGGATTCATTCAAATACCTTGATTTATTAAGCACACTCTGCCAAGGCATACGCACTCTTAGTTCGTAGAAAAATGTAAATAAATTTATAAATACGTAAATAGGTATGTAAAACTTAATTTAATATATGTAATCAAGTGTATTTATATTAAGAAAGAGAACAAAAACTCAAAGAAACAAAAGACTTAAAACTCAGTTACATATTCTGTGATATAAATAGTTACTGTGATAAATAGATATATATTCTGTGAAAAAAAACAGTTAGATAAAAAGCGATAAAAAGTTAACAGATAGATATATTTAAGATATTATATTATAGATATATTATATTATATTATATTATATTATATTATATTATATTATAGATATATTTAACTAGATAAAAACTTTGCTTATCTTCTATCAACACTATATATAATTAACACTAACAATTAATCAAGAATTAAAAAAAAAAAACAATTAAAAACCAAAAACTATTTTTTTCTTCATCATTTGTTTTAATCATACAATTAAACTTCAAATAGTTTGAATTCTAAAATTCAACATATTCTTTTCACAATCAATAATTTATGTGAAAATTTCTTTTAAAAAAAATCCTAAGAACAAAACAATAAATATCCTTAAAGTTAAACACTCAAAAAAAACCTCAACCTATAATCATTCAAAATCATATTACAAAAATTAAATATACATAAATTTTATTAATCTATAATAAAATATTATAATTTAAAATACCATTTCACTAAGTTATTATTAATTCTAAATTCAAAAGTCATAAAATAATATTTGAATCTTAAATTTTTTTTTAAATAATACACAATTTTGCATACTTTAAAAGAAACCAAAACTGATGAATCACTCATTGTTATTAATAATACTTTATATTCTTATATTAACTAACAATAAAAAAGTAACTTTTTCTTTGTTATATAAATAATTATGTACAATAAATATTATTTGTATTTTAAGAATCCAAGAATATTAACTGAATACTCTTTTACTGATTTTGAGCAAGTATCGCAACTTTTTCTCGTTTTTCTTTTTAACCTAATTTCTTATTCATTACATATGTAACCGAACCTGCATGAAATTAGTTGCCAGTTTTCATTCATATTAATGACTATAGCTTGATTTTCTATGATTGACTTAGCCAAGTTCTCATTCAATGTCTGTTAAGTAAGCTCCTCTCATAACCATATCAGTTGATATATATGGCTTATTTTTCCTTAGAATGCTAAATAATGTTAATTTCCTAAACTAAATTTTTCATAATTTTGAAATTTTTTAATTTCGCTTTTGTTATTAATATTTTCCTCAGTTTTTGAACCAACTTATTTAGCTTCTGGATTTCCCGGAAGGCAATCTTCAGCATCACTATCAGAAGCCAAACTGCATTCATCCATATCTTCTTCGCATATACTGTTTATGTAACTTCGTTTTTCTACGTCACTGAGCCTACAAGAGAGAGAGAGAGCGAGAAAGAGCGAAAGAGAGAAAGAGAGAGAGAGAGAGAGCAAGAGACAGATAGAGAGATAGAGATAGATAATAAAGTTGTATTAATTGGCTTAAATTTTAGTGATTGAGCTCTAATTGATTATTATGATATAAATTTCTGTTAAAATTTAATTAAAGACAAAAAAAGTTAATAATAAACAAATAATTCTATATTACCTGGAAAATCCAGCCTTTTTCAGTAATGAGTCTATTTTTGAGTGAACGCTTTAGGCGCCAAAGCTTAGTAATATATCTTTACGAATATACAACTTACAGATTTGAAAGGAGACTAAATACAAACTTGCTTTACATTTTGGAATCCCCCAATTATTAATTTAAGCAGGTGTAAGAAAAAAAAAAATAATGTCCGCACGCAAATATATTTTGACCTTTTTCAAACACCTAATGCTCTTCAAGGCTAAATATTTATTCTAAACACTCAATAGAAAAATAATTATATAAAATAATACCTACAAATTATAAAAAAATGGTTTTATAGGGTAAATGAACCAGTGAATGACCGGCCTCCAGTGAATGACCGGATTGTAAATTATTGATCATAATTTTCTATTATTTTATAAAAAATTTAAAGTATCACCACGATTTGATAGATTCACCTATGACTTTCCATTAAAGTAATCTATTTTAGACAAATTCTCTACCAAAAACGAAATAAAATTAATAAGTTCACGGCTCATTCGAGTTTATGGAAAAGACGCCATCTTTTTAGTAAAACTGAGTAAAATCCTTATAACTGGGAAATTCCATAAAAAAAAATTTAGCGCTTAAGAGATTCTTATTTTCGTTTCATATTATTTAAAAGTGTTAAAACTACAAATTCTCAAAGGATTTTTGATTATAAAAGTCCGCAAATTAAAAATATTTTTAAAAAACCAATGGTCATTTACTGGGAGTCAATATTATATACATTTCTAGTAAATGACCGGTGGTCAAATTATTGGAATCATTATTAATTAATAACTCCAGTGAATATGACCGACAAAAAAAGATTTACATTTGAGAAATTTAATTTATTAATTATTAATAATATGTAAAATATTAATTAAAAAAATTTATATGATAATAGAAAAGATCATTATATGAAAAATTTTAAAATTTAAAATATTATAAGCTTTAAAAATTCCAAAAATTTGTAATTAATTAAAGTTTTATTATATTTAAAATAATTAAAAAAAATAATGGTAGCTTCCTCTTTTTTAAACCCATGAATATAATTTTTTCTGAAAGGAAAAAAAATATTTATAGTTATGCATAACTTTATGATGTCTGTAGAATTAACTTACCGGCACAAAATTTTTTTTATTTATGTTAAGTACTGAAATCGAAAAGTAAAATAGCTAACAATATTATGGTTATTTGCTATTCTTATACCCAATGATTAAAATTATTCCTGAAAATCTCAGGCTTTTCTCTTTTAGAAAAAAAAATATTTACAATTGAAATTAATATAATCACATCTGATTGGAAGAGCTATTTTTAACAACCTAAGTTGAACAATGAAATTGAAAAGTAAGAAAGCTAAAAAAATTATGACTATTGGCTCTTCTTCTATCCAATTATTAGAACTATTCCTGAATATCTCAGGCTTTTATCTCTTTTAGAAAAAAAATTATTCATAATTTAATATTTTAGAAATCAAAAATTTCTCAGCGTTACAAAATAATTTAACAATCAAAGATGAATAATTTTATTTCTAAAAGAGATAAAAGCCTGAGCTTTTCAGGAATGATTCTAATCATTGGCTAGAAGAAGAGCCAATAATCAAAATTTTTTTAGCTATTTTACTTTTCAATTTCACTGTCTAACTTAGCTTCTTAAAAATAGCTCTAACGATCAGATGTGATTATATTTAAATTGTAAATATTTTTTTTCTAAAATAGATAAAAGCCTGAGATTTTCAGGAATAAATTTAATCATTGGCTAGGAGAAGAACCAATAATCATTACTTTCTTAGCTATTTGACTTTTCAATTTCAATAGTTAACTTAGTTTTTTATAAATAGTAAGCACAAGTTTGTACCAAGGAAGTTTTTTTTACTTATGTTAGGTACTGAAATTTATATATTATATGTCAATAGTTTTTTTAAAGAATATCAGAAATTTTTTTTTAAATAATAAATTCTCTTAGTTTAAAAGTGGTCATTAACTGGTTACTCGCCGGTCATTAGCAGGGTTCAGCTAGTCATTCACTGGCGTTATTCATGGTTTTGGACAAAAATATTAATAATTAAAAAAATATTCAAATATTTAACAAAAAATCCATTTGAGTGTATTTTTTAGACCTTAAATAAAAGCATTATCAATAATTTTTTTTTTTAAACTAAGTTTTTATAAAAATTAATCCACCGAAAGTTGGAAAAATATGAAACTGGTCATTCACTGGTTCATCTACTTTATACTATTGATGCACACATGGATTGTAATTTATAAAAAAACTGCTGCGTGGCACACGTTAACTCGGGTGTCTACTTATGTATATAAACTTGGGTGTTCGCCTAAGGATTAAGGAAAAAGTAGAGATGTTTAGATTTTCTATTACTTATTTATTACATAGTAAAATAAAATACTTACCCATTGCAAAATTTAGTAATTTTACTAAATAAATTACAAGAAAATTTATACATTGTATAACCTCTGCAATATTTCCACCAGTTACCACAGGATTTTCATTGCCTTCCATGTTGGAAAAATTTGTCTTAATGAGAATTCTACTTAAAGCCACTACTTTAGTATTTCCGTCAACTACTGTTTGAAATTCAGCACAAGCGACAGCCCCCTAGAGAGGCATATATGCCAAAACCAAGAGGTTGGAACCTTAACAACTTGAACCAATAACAGTTTGTACAAGTTTTAATGATGGGAAAAGGGGAAGATCTATCGAAACCATGCATAGTAGGAAGTAAGAAAGACGCAGAAAAACTAGTCTCCAAAGTAATGACACTGCTTGAAAATGCTTATGACGATTCCATGTCTCGAAAAAGGTTGATTGGATGGAACTTACCTGTGTACTGGTGGAATACAGAAATCGCAGAGCTATGCAGTCAAAGCCTCATGGCGCAAAGAATGGCATCTAGGGCCAAGTCCCGCGAAGAGACAAGAAAATTTATAAAAGTTCATAAAGAAGTTAAGCGATCCTTAAGGCGGGCGATCAATGTTAGCAAGATCCGCTTCGAAAGGAAGCTATGCCTTGAAGTGGACAACAGGCTCTGGGGACTGGGCTTGAAGATAGTTTTTGAATGAGCAAAGATTGATTTTGGAAAATCAAAGATTCGTTAGTAATATTTTGCTCTAGAATAATTTTTCAAAAGTTAAAATTACATAAAATTCAAACAATTTAAAAATTAAACTATAATTAAAGTGTGTTTATCCAGTAAGAATCTGGGGCGTAGCCGGCGACCGCGTTCGCCGGTAGTCTCCCAGTCGTACACTTTGTACAACTGGGCGGTCATGGAAATTTGCGGGTCTTTAAGGCCCGATAACACTCCATGGCTGATGCAAGATTCACATATTTCCCTTAAGAAAAAAAAAATATATATTGTACGCGTGTATGCGTTTTCGGTATTTTATGAGCAACCTGAAAACTTTAGTAGCTTGTATTAATATTTGTTTTTCAAGTTTTGGTGCGTCTAGTGATATCAAGCTGGTCCACTCTACTTTTTCCTTGGGTTGCCGTCCTAAGAAATCTGTAGCTATAGCCGAACTTGAAACACTATCACACGATGTTTTTTTTTATGAAGAAAAAAAATTGCATCCATTTTAAAAGGCAGGAAATATGAAACTATTTGGTTTCTCCGTCTAGCTACTGCTATTTTTGTTTATAATGACAAAGTTAATTTCTAGGTGGGTCATAAAATGAATTTTAATTAGATATACTTATGAGGTACTTCATTTGATATGATAAAAAATAATAGATAGAATTTAATAGAAAAAATAGAATTTAAATAAATAACAATTTAAATTAATAACAATTTTTCCTCCTTGTTAAATATTACACTGTATCATAATACAAATATTAATATAAGTTTATAAGTATGCGTGCGTATGTGCACAGAGAGAGCACAGAGTGTAAGCGCGTGCCTTTAGAAACGGCGCACAGTGCCGATAGTCTTAGGACAATAGTCCAAGTAGCAACACACATTTTTATACAATAAAGTTTCATAATTATTTTGCTACTTAATTAATATATTTTTTGTGAGTTATTTTAATTTTATCATCACCAAAATCCTAGTTTATCACAGAATATACAGTCCACTACTCAGCTATTGAAAATTATGGTCCATCATCGCCGTTTTAATTAAAAAAAAGGACAAGATTGACCAAATTTTCAAGAACCGCATGGCCGCAAAGTTATTTATTTTGGATTTTTACCTTTTTTCTTTTGGTAATCTGAAGTTACAAAAATGTTTAAAAGTTAAAAGAAATATAATCAAGATAAATCTTTAAAAAAAAAAAAAATCACAAAATTTACAGGCATCGTGTTTTACGGCCGCCATTGCAAGTTTTTCAGTGAAAGTTTTAATAAATAAATTTCAGTAAAAATTTTAATTAATTTTTATTAATTATCAGTTTGTCATTAATTTTTGGTGATGTGCAGTTTTAAAGTTGTCCAAGACACAAAAGTTAATAAATATTTTTATTTTCATAAACAATTAAAGTTATAAAAAAAAAAGTTAGTTAAAAAATAGAGTTAATTAAAAAATCAGTTAAACGTAGAAATTGAAAAATTTTTTAATAAATAATCAAAAAAAAAGTTAAAAAAAAATCATAAAAGAAAAGAGGGACTCCATTATTCAGTTAGATTGTGACGTTATCAAGAAGAAGAAATCCAAGAAAAAACCGGAAGGGCCTGCGCAGTCAAAAAATCATATGTTTAAATGTGTTTAAAAAAATTTTCAAGTTCAAGAGGTACTGCGCGCGTAACATTCCAGTTCCCTCTTCTGCCTCTTCTAATTTTTTGGAGTTTTCTGCTATATGGGGGAGTCCATAAGATTTCATCTCAAGGTTTCTCTTATAATATTTATATTTTCTCTTATAATATTTATTTTTTTCTCTTTTATAGTAATTACATTTGTTTAAACTTATTTTTTTCTAAATAAATATAATTTTTTTCATTATCCTTTTAAATTTAAAATTAAAATTCTTTTATTCAATAACAATTGTTAAAAAAAAAGTTATATTGTGTATTAAAAAAAAAAAAAAAATTTTCTATTAAGTATTATAAAAATTTTTTGTGTATCACAAGAAAAGAAAGTTATTTTTTATGTAATATATTTTATTTATTTATGTATTATCAAAAAAAAAGAAATATTTTTCAAATGAAAAAATTTATTTTTTTTTTGTATAGTTCAAGGCACCGCGGTATGAGTGACACGATTATTTTATGTAATTTATTTTTATTAATAATGATTTATTATGTGTATAAAAAAGTTAGTGATTAGTTTATTTATGCGTTTATTATATTTATATATAATTAGATGCAAGTTTTTATTATCCTTTGTGATGATCAGTTTAGTTGTAAAAATTTAGTTTTTTCAGTTTTTACAGAATTCTTTCAACAAAAAAGAAGAGAAATATTTTAGTTTCAGTTATTATACAGTTATCTAAAGTTTTTTCAGTTATTTTTTATTTTTCTCTTTTTTGTGTGAGATAACCTGTGTCAGTTATTCAGTTTTAGGAATTATTGATGATTTATTTAAAACAAGTTTTCATTTATGCAATTTAAATTTTACCTTTATAAGAAATTAATAATTGGTGAGATTTGTTGCATAAATTTGAAGGTCCCATTGAGTTTTTCCTTTCTGAAGAAAAAGTTATTTACTAGTTTTTTCCTTTTTTTTAGTTAATTATAGTTAATTTACTCTTTTCAGAAGGGACTCAATGAGAAAATCTTTTTTAGGGATTGTTCTCATGGGAACTTTTGCACATTGATATGTAGCACAGTTTTTTAATAATTCCGGGAAAAGATGACTAGTTTAGTTTGTGCAACATTTTCTTCATTGATTTTTTTTCTTTGAAATATTGCATAGTTACTTATTATAAAGTTTTTTCTTATCTTTCCCTCAGTTATTTGTGCATATTAATATACCTCAGTTAAAATGGCAAAAAGTTTAATTTTAGAGCAAAATTCTATTTCGCAACGTATTATAAATTTGTATACCAATTTTATTCAGGATGGGAATGAAAGCATATACAATGCTTCTACCCGTTTGGAAAATTTGAATGACATGTGGTTTCATTTTGAGGAAAATCATTATAAAATTTTAAATATAGCTAATTCTGATAAAACAAATTATATAAAACATAATACTTTTGGTTCTGTTGAACAAAGTTATTTAAAAAATAAATGTCAGTTTAATGAATTTATTGCAACACATAACCCTCAAAATGATAACTCACATAGATCTTCACGCTTTTCCACTGAAAATAATTTGGAAAAATTGGAAAGAATCCCTATCCCAAAATTTAACGGTTGTTTTACGGAATGGGAAAATTTCCGAGATATGTTTAAATCTTTAGTTATTGATAAAAGTTATTCTGATGTTTTTAAGTTATATTATTTGAAATCCAGTTTACAGGGTGAAGCCCTTCAGTTAGTTAATTCATATAGCATTACGAATAATAATTTTCCATTCGTTTGGGAAAAATTAGTTGATAAATTTGAAAATAAGAGGAGATTAATTAATTTATATTTAGCTTCTTTTTTCAATTTAAAAGCTATGAAAAAAGAATCCTCGTGAGAATTAAAGCGAACTTTGGATGGTATTACAGACTTTAGAAGCTTTAAAAAGAAATACTAAATATTGGGATGATATGTTAGCTTTTCATTCTATTTCTCTTTTTGATTTGGATACGCGAAAACAGTGGGAAAAATTTGTTGGAAGTTTAAAAAATTCAAAAGAACCTCCTTTATTTTCAGATTTACTTAGATTTATGGAAAATCATGTTATCGTCTTAGAATCGATCGAGGACAATACTAAGAATATTTTTGATAAGTCATCAATAAGTCCTACAAGTAATGATTCGAAACATAACAAAGATAATCAAATCAATCGTATTATTTGTAATAAAAATCATTTCTTTTCCTTTTGTGAAATTTTTTTGAAAAAAACTATACTTGAAAAAAAAGAATTTGTGGCTAGTAAACATAGATGTTTTAATTGTTTAGGCTTACATATGTTGCCAAAAAAATCATCATTTTACTTTGCATTTTTCTAATCAGTCAGATGATTATAACATCAGTCAAAATTTTGACTCTAATTTAATTAAAAATATACATACATCTACTGAGAATAGGAATGCAGAGGGAAATTTACAATTTTCTAATAGTGACATAGGAAATCGTCCTTTTTCTAATTCCTGACAATAGCTTACCTCTGGGTAAATGGTTTTATGCCTAGATTCTGAAAATTTGCCCAGGGATTAACAGTTTATTTTGGGCCATCAATAAAAAAAACTACTACTTAACTGGACCCATAAATAAGCTAATTACTTACTAAAAATATAAAATATTTTGTCAATATATACACGGATAAAAATTCAGTTGACTACCGCGCCAAAAGGATAGCATGCGGTGCGACCAGTAAAATATGGAGTACACATAAAACAAAATTAGGCGAGAATCTAACCCAAATCGAGTATTTCCATGCATAGACCACATAATATAGGTTGCGCGCGAATCACTTTTGTCAAGTGCACATACTAATTTGGGTGAGAATGTCGCTCAAAATACTGGTTGTGATTCAAGACAAAATATTGGGCGCGCTAGTCAACTGAATTTTTATCCGTGTAAAAAATATTTTTATGTAAGTTCAATGTAAAAATGTTAATAATCTATTTTCTTTGAACGAATGAATGTATGTGTGAAATTTAAAATATATTTTACGTAAAGAAACGACGCACAGTGCCGGCAGTCTTAGGACAATAGTCCAAGTAGCAACACACATTTTTATACAATAAAGTTTCATAATTATTTTGCTACTTAATTAATATATTTTTTGTGAGTTATTTTAATTTTATCATCACCAAAATCCTAGTTTATCACAGAATATACAGTCCACTACTCAGCTATTGAACACTCCTAAAAGTTCATCGCTTTTACATATCTCCTGGAATAAATTATTTACAGTTTCGAAAGCTAATTTTGATGTCATGGAAATTTCATCCCATATAATGACATTAATATTTTCAAAAATTCTGCATAAGTTGAATTAGGATTTATTTACAAACTCTATATTCATTAAGTTTTAAGGTTAATTTGAAAGCTGAACTAGCAGTCCTGTTATTTTCTAACAAATTTGCCGCAATTCCAGACCATGCAACTGGAAGAACATTTAGTTGAAAGTGAGAAAATATTTTAATCATGGAATTTAACAGATAACTTTTACCGCAACCTCCTGGACTGTGAGGATTATGATTTATAGAAAATAATTTAGAAAAATCAAAATTTAATTTTAAAATAATCTCTTGTATAATATTTAATAAGTTTATATAATTTTCACTTGATAATCTAGCAAATATTATAGTTTAATTTTTGACTTATAATTCTTAAATAACATGGATGATAAAAACTTTAATCACTTAAATTCATAATTTTATAATACACAATTTCTATATATATATTTACACTTCATAACTTCATAACGACATTTAATTTAAACTAAAAGAGCACATTTTATTTACAATTTTTATAATTTAAGATTTTACTCTGTGGACTGTATAGTTAATGATTATTATACACAACATTATCCTTTGTAAATAAATCATTTATTCACGATAAATTATCGAAATTATAATAGTTTATTGATTTTAAATAGCGATTTTCACTGTCAAAATACATAATAATATTCGATGACGATGCCAAAGAGTCGGCGTACGAGACGACAATGGCGACGAAAGAGAAGTAGGCGGTGGAGCACGCGTGCAGAAACGATTAAACGATTGAACGATTCAATTCGTCGTTTCTATAATTATATTAAAATCATGAAATTTAAATTTAATTAATTATTTATTAACATGGACCATCTATATAAATTTATTTATTTGATTTACTTTTTTCATTTATTGTTTTAAAAATTATAAATTTTTTTTTTGGTCATCATTAAATGTATTAACTATCATTTTTAAACAAAAATTTTCTTGATTATTATTATATTGATTTTTAGTTTCTTCACTTTCTGAAAAATTGATTGAAAATTTACCTTTTAATTGAGGCAATTCATAATCTTGCAATGAAAGTCCATGTAACAATAAAACATTATTTATAGTTTTAAGAACTTTTATTTCAGCTGATTCAGAATCCAATTTGGGATGAAAAAAATGTTCTTTATATTTATCATGCAATGAACGTGAATTTATAGGATCACGAAAAATAAGAACATATGCAAAAATTTCGCACATAGCAAAAGGAAATGCCAATTCTGATGCCTCTTTTAAACAGAAATCACATTCATTATCAGATTTTATAAGATTTCGAGCATTGAGAGCTTCATAAAAACTTGAAGAAATATCACCATTATAAGTGCGAACATTTATCACCTTTTATATGTAGTAAAAGCATTCTTAAATAAAAACGTTCTTTATCTTTTGGGTTAACAAAATACATTTGATTTCAAACAGGCTTTGTAAATTTTTTTCTTTCAGTCCAAGTTTTATTTATTTTGTTAAATACATAAAAGTTAGAAACTTCACTATATAAATAATTACAAGCATTTTTATCAATTTAATTTTAAATCAAACCAAGAACCTAATGTTGTTTTTATATTTTTATCAATCACTTTTTCTTCTGAACCTTCTTGAAAATAAACATATTCTTCTCCTGTAAGAGGTACAGCTAATCTGGTTTGGTTTATTAACTATTACGATGAGAGAATCGGTGAAGAAAAATTGTCGATTACGGAAATTGAAATGTGTATTTTATACAAAAGAAATGAGACCAACTGGAAATATTTTGGTTGAATTGCAAGATGACAGCATTATTTGGAAAATTGCCTGAAAACTATATTTTATGACATTTTGATAAAACTGAACTAAACTAGCACTTAAAAAAAAAATCAAAAAAATTACTTCTGCGCTAGTTAGAAAAATACAAAAATATGATAAATTTCCTTTCTAGAGGTTCAGAAAAGTTCTCTGCACGTTTGACAGTCATTTAACTCAAAAAAATGCTAAATTTGGAAAAACAAGCTACAATATTTGGCCCATAACTCTGAATCCGTCAAGAATAAATAAAAATAACCAATTTCATCGTTTTTAGTGACCCCAAAAACATGCGGAATGCCCTTTTAAAATAATTTCTAAACATTTGTTAGTCCGCGGCAAGTTTTTGACGTCAAAAACTGTCCAATTTTTGATATTTTTATCACTGAAATTAGCTCATAACTTTTTGTCGTAATTTATCGTTTTTAGTGACCCAAAAAACATGTGGAATGCCCTTTTAAAATAATTTCTAAACATTTTTTAGTCCGCGGCAAGTTTTTGACGTCAAAAACTGTCCAATTTTTGATATTTTTATCACTGAAATTAGCTCATAACTTTTTGTCGTAAAAAAATAATTCAAAATAAATGATTCCATCGTTTTTAGCGACCAAAAAAACTATGAAATACGCCCAAAATTTTATTTTTATGTTGCCTTTTAAATTTAGTAGCTTAAGTCCTGCCCGACTTTCCTGAGTCCATTTTCAAAAATCGAAAATGCTTTGGCGCTGTCCAACGACTAAATATTTTTAGATATGGTTTACGTAGAACTTATTTTTTCATTAAATGACATCCAAAAACACTTGAGCACCTTAAAAAATCGAAAAGTCAATTTTTTGTTTTGGCAGTCTAATAGACACGGTATCTTGTTGAGGTCATTTTAATATGATACATGTGTACGATCGACTTCTGGAGGGAATCTTCACTGTGTTCGTGATTTTTAACTTCAGAAGGGCACATATATTATTATTGGCATGATCAATACATGATACTGATTTTTCAAATAAATTTGAAAATCGAGGTTCCTTTTTCAAAGTTTTTTAATTAACTAGAGGGTAATTCCATGGATAAATAGCACAAAATGGAACGCGAGGTCTCAGAATTAAAAAATATTATTTTTATTCGAAAAAATCTACTTAAAATTAGATGATTCACCAAATCTGAAGGTTTTTTATAGATTTTTAAGAGAGTTATGCTGTTCTAAAGTTTTTTGATAAAATTGCTCTCCTCAGCCACCATTTTTGAAAGTTCCGTAAAAAAGCTCCGGAAAACGTTAAAAAATAAAAAAAAGAAAGGTTTTCGATGTAAAATTTGATGAGGAATTCGAATTTTCAGTCAGATTTTCCCCATTCTGTGCCCATTCGCAGAAAAATTCAAATTTCTGCCCTAAATTTGACAACTTTAAATGAAAATAGCCGAAAGGCTTCCCACTGAAAAAAAAATTTTTTCTTCTGAAATTTTTCGAAAAATTCATATATATCATAGAAAAAATTTTCCTGAGGGTAATTTTTGATATAAGAGAGTAGTGCTGATTTTAGTGAATTTTTCAATTTTCTTATTTTCGACTTGTTAGTTATTTTGCTAATTTCCCACTTAGTCACGTGACCAAATGAAAATCTGACAAAAAAATTGACTTCTGCAGGAAATTTTACAAGGGTATAGTAATTTTGGTAGCTTTAGAATGATACATCTCAATTTGACAAAATAATTAAAATTAATTATAAAAATTTAATAAAAATGAATATTTTTAAAATGGGATTTTCTTGATTTTTTTACATTTTTAGTCTAAACATCATGAAAAATCTAAAAATAAAAGTACGTCTATAAATGATTAAAAAAGTACATAAAAATCAATAAAATCACATTTTTCGATTTTCATTTTTTCCATAGGGCATTTTTCTCTTGGTTCTTTTTCCATCGTTTCTTCCATGCTTTCATAGAGTTGAAGCGGGCACGAGTGAAAGCCACTTCGCGCTCATCTACGCTCTCGTAGATGAATTTCCGCTCCAACGCTAGCAGGACAATGGATATCACCGAAGCAACAACCTGGATCGCCTCTAGAGATACCGTGTGGTATCCACAGGCGATCCTCACTGCCGCTTGCCTCTGTACCGACGATATATTATGTCTGTACTTGGCAGTTTCTGTGGTCTTCGCCCAGACTTCTGATCCATAGAGCAGGACAGAGTTGACGACTGACATCAGGAGCCTTCGCTTCCCTGGTTTGGGTCCCCCAATGTTGGCCATGAGCCTTGACAGGGAGGATGCGGCCGACGCTGCCTTTTCACACAACCTCTGAAATTGCTCCCAGAAGGTCAGCTTCTTATCAAGCTGAACTCCCAGGTATATCACCGATGTTCTGGTTCGGATCGTGTGTGGGTTTCCGCTGTCATCGATAATTACATCTAAGTCGGTGGGAACCCTTCGACGAGTCAGCAGTACGATCTACGTTTTTGGGATCGCAAGCTGGAGCCCGTGATCGCCCATCCAGAGGTTGATCCGTCTCAATACTAGATTCAACTTCTCCTGGCTCACTTCCATGTCCCTGCCAGTTATGGTCATGGCCACGTCGTCTGTGTACCCGATCAGGGAAACTCCTTCCGGGAGGTGGACGCGCAACAAGCCATCGTAGAAGGCATTCCACAGATCAGGTCCGAGAACCGATCCTTGCGCGATGCCTGCACTCAAAACCCTTTCACGCCTTCCGTCGAGCGTGTCGTAGAGCAGTCTCCGGTCCCGCAGGTAATCCTTTAGTACGTTACCCAGATACCTGGGTATGCGGAAATCGTACTCTAGGGACCGGATCATGTCATCCCACCTGGCTGAGTTGAAAGCGTTTTTGACGTCCAGCATTACCAGAAGGACGTCCTTGCGAATTTCAGGCCGCTTTTCCCTCTTAGCCTCTACGGTATCCACGACACGCCGAATGGCGTCTATCGTGGAATGCCCTTCACGAAAATCATGCTGCTCCTCAGAGAGACCACCGCCCTCCTCGATTGCCCTTCTGAGCCTTGCCCGGAGCAAGCTTTCCTTCAATTTTCCAATGGTATTTAACATACACAAAGGTCTCTAAGATGATGGAGAGTCCGGGGCTCCCCCCTTGCCTTTGTTCAAGAGCACGAGACGTGCCACCTTTCACTGCTTTGGGAATACTACAGCCACCAAACAAGCATTGAACATGCTTAACAGGATACCAGGGATTACTTTGACCGTTCTTTTGAGCACTTCCGCCGGTATCCCGTGCGGCCCCGGCGGCCATCATGTTGTCAGACCCCCGGTTCAACTTACCCATTACGACTTTGTAACCTAGGCCCCAGGGGTCCTTGTTTACATCTTCGCGTAATGAACGCAGACATCGAGCCTTGCTTTGACGGATGGCCTTGGCCATTCGGTGTTTGGCGTCCTTATGTTCCTGAGAAAGAACGGCGGCCTCAGGTCTGTCCCGTGCAAAGTTTTATTAGAACTATTTTGAGAAATTGCGTTATATGTGCGAGATATCATGCGAGACCAGCTCATCAATTAATGGGACGAATCCCAAAAATTACCTTTAACTCCTGCACATTTTCTAATAGGAGAACCACTTAATGCTTATCCAGAAGCTCCAAATCCAAATTCTAAATTAAATTTTTGAAATAAATATAAATTAATTACAAATATACGTGATCATTTTTGGAATAGGTGGTCCAAAGAATACATTAATCATTACTTAAACAGTTCCATCGCTGGCAAAATCCGTAAGAAAATATAAAAATAGGTGCTTTGGTTTTGCTCAAGGACAACCAATTACCAGCCACCAAATGGCCACTAGCAAGAGTGATCGATGTGGTCTCAGGTTCTGATAATCTCATAAGGGTTGCCACCATCAAAACAGCAACTGGAACTTATTAACGTTCGATAGTCAATTAGCTTCCACTACCAGTCCACTCAATTCAACAATCAACTTAAAAAAAAAGTATAAGACAAATTTTATTATTAAGACAAAAATATAAATTCAAAGTTGTAAATAATACTTGTAAAAAAATATTAATCTTTAATTTATTTATTTATGTTTGATAATTGTAAATTTTAAACTGAATGATAATTCTTGTTAATCTTTAATCTAACTTAGCATGAATTTTTAAAACTTGAATCATTTATAATTTTAGCTTTGAAATTAGCAAAATAATGTTAGTTTGCACTTAATTTATTTTAAAAAAATTTGTTAAATTATCATTCTAAAGATTCCACTTAAATGATTAGAATTAAGAAAAAAATTGTAAAATATGTTAAGAATGCATGAATGCATGATCGATAACTAAGTTTATTAAAATTGATTTTTGTTATCATAAACCACGCATTACTTTAAAATTCAAAATCTAGATGTCATCTTATTTATTTTTATTCTCGTTAATATTTTTAATATTGTGAATAATCATTTTTTTAAAATAATTTTGAACTTTGTTAAATTCTTTTTATAGTCACATTTGCTACGGGCGCGGGTATATTTGTAGAAAAACAGGAATATTTTTTTTTATATCTTGATTTCTCTTTGCAGTATTTTTATATCAATAATTGTATTTAAATAATTACCGTACTGAAAAGAGAGATAAAAATACGTTTACGTTGGTATGCGTGTATCACATTTGCGTTAAAGACCACGTTTTCTGTACGCGCAACGCCAACAGCAGCGAAATTGCCGATCTCTTCTTTTACATAACGTGCGCTCTTTCTTCTTACTCTTTAACTCTCGTACTATAAAGACGTGTTCTTTGTTAAGAGTTTATCATTTTTAGAAAAACGTGCCCCTTTTGCATTGTAATTATGTAAGCTTTTTTATTAGTTTAAATCAAATAAATATTAAACTTTCAAATGGAATTCACATAAATCATCTTTTTATTTCTTAATTTAGTCTAATATAATATAGGTTATAAACAAATCTTTATTTTTGGTAATAATTTAAAATCAGTAGTTTAATTACAAATTTTATGTATTTTTTTTTCATCCAAAACCCTTTAATATCATAGAAAATGAATAGGGTAAATGGTCAATTTTTAATATTATTTAATTACTGTAAAGGGTTTAGTAAAAAAAAAACTTTGCTGCAGCGAATCTAAAAATTCATTTTAGCGACGGATAATTTTGTAAATACTGCAGTAACAAAACCGAGAGAGCTGCTGTCAAAAACAAGGATGAGTGCTGCCGCGGACGGCCGTTCACCGCAGCGAGTATTTGGGTTTCTCTCTGTACCCTCATATGTTTAAATTTAGCAATAGATTGAAAAATTTATCTATTAATATTTAATATCTTTATATTAAATTAAAAAAAAATGTACTGTAAATATCAATATGCAAATTGACACATGCACGCAAACATACAAAAATATCCACAAATGTAAGGGAAGAACATAAGTTATACAAAAAACCTTTATATACTTTATCTATGTACTTTTAAAAAGTAACAAGCATATAAATTTGTTTAATTATCTTTTTTTGTATTTTTAATTGTTTTACAAAATTCTTTTAACACACCTACAATAGTACACACATACCCCTAAAATTAAATTTTGATGTTAATTATGAGTTTTTCAGCATGTATTAATGTATATAGATCATCCAAAAACATTTTTTTAGAAAATTTTTATGAAATTGTCCCATTCAAAAGCAAAATTTATAAAAAAAATGAATTTTTTTTTTTTGGATAATCTCATATAAAAAAATTTTTCTAAAACTTCTTTTAAAAAAAAACCGGTATCTTATTGTATAATATAAACGAAAACCTACAAATTCCATGTTTTAAATTTTATTTTACGTTTGAATTACTCGAATTTTATTAAGCCGAATTTTGTTCATTTTCGAGTCTTTATAGCCCACTGTGAACCGTTTCCATTTTCTGTTGAGGTGTCTCAGGTTTGATGACATCCGGCACCGGAATACAAGGAAAGAAATCGATCGTCCAGCTCCTGTAAGAGAATTTTTTGAATGGTCATTTCCAAAGGTATTTTGTGCCAAGTGAATATTGCACTGTCGATGAACAATTAGTCAAATATCGTGGCAGATGCCTTTTTATGTATATACCTTGCAAGCCTGGGAAGTACCGCATAAAAATATTTTCATTAGCCTGTTCAAAAACGAAATTGAAGCTGGAAAAAAACCTGAAAGCCCCTATCGAGTTCTGCTAAGTACAATGCATTCTGATCAGGCAATAAATGATGACGATAAGCCAGAAATTGTTTCTGTATATAATAAAACAAAAGTTGGTGTTAATTCAGTTGATCAGATATGCAATAAATATGAACCTTCTGGAATGTTCTATGGTATTATATACATTTATATAGAATATTCCATTACAATATTTTTTTATATATTACATGAAAGTTTGACTTTCTTTAATTATCTTACTTACTATATTTAAATTTAATTATTTATCACAATTTTTTATAATTATTATTAATAAAAGAGTCGTTTTTAATTAATTAAATATTTGAAAAGACCGTTACGAGATATTGTTTAATATCTCGTTTTATACATAATGATTTGATATAAAACTATTTTGATTAATTAATTTATAAATTATTAAATTATTGTTAAAAGAATTATTATTAATTAATTATTAATTAATTATGAAAACGACTATTTTATTTATATTTTTATTTTTTAAATACTTAAAAGCTAATTATTTTATTATTTACAACTATTTACATTTTTTTGGTATATATTATTTTGATTGAATATAATCAGCTGATAATTAATTAATTAATTAATTTATTATTTAAAATTTTTATGGTATTTTTAATCATCTATTTGTGAATCTGTGTGTGTATGTGTTTCATCATCAGGGTCTAATTAATAAAAAGTCCAAATGAAGTGTCAAAATATAGAAAAAAAGTCTGCGTATGACATAGGCCATAGTTTTGCAACTCAGCTACCGTACTTTTGGAGATATTCAATTTTTACTATTTTTGGGAAAAATAAAATTTTTTGAAATTTTGATTAAAAAGTGAAATTTATTGATCTTCTGAATATGACAAAATTTTACTTATTTTTTTATTATTTTTATAATGATATTACTTGATTTGACACTAATATATACGTACTCAGATAAATTTAAATAAAAGAACATTTCTTTAAAAATTTGTAAATAATTTTCAGTGATTTTCTGTAAAAATAAAAAAAATAGAGAAGCATTCAAGTTATTTTATAGATTCTGTGCTACTCAGAAAGCAAAAATATGATTCTTGTATCATAAATTAATTTTTTTACAAATTAGTTATATCATTAACGAAAAAATAGGGCCCTCTGAAAAACTAGATTTTGCATATCCAGGAGTCAAACGCACGATTGTTGATTTACAAATTACTGTATTATTTGCAAATTATATTGTTTACGCTATAAACTATTAGGACTATAAAGCGGCCCCTCTGAAAATTATTAGAATGCCTTAAATTCTCTATATTAAAAAATACAAAAAATTGGATATCCAGCTAATATCAAAAAGTTTAAATTTTGAAATTACTAGCCGATTATCATGATTCATAATAGGTCTTGAAGTCTCTAAGTCTATAGTTAATACACAATAAAAATAGCACACGAGATACTAATACTAAAATGCTAGATTCTGTTCATGCGGGAGAAACGCGTCGATTCCATAAGAAATAAATTATCTTTGTGATTGGACATAACCTCTCCAATACCTTTTTAAATGTTTCTGTAATTAATAATTATAAATTTACTGGGGACAGAACTAGGCTTCTCTGAAAACTCTGAATGTGTTTGCATAATTATAAATTTTTAATGAAACATGGTTTTCTTAAGCAAAAGAAACAGAAGTAAATGCAATACAGGGGGGCAGAGCCCCCCCTCCAACTTTTGATAGTACTATATATATTTGAAAATTTATTTGTTTGTTTGTTTGTACTTTAAAGACGCAAGAACCGCCCAACCGATTGGCATCAAACCGGTGTCAAAATAAAGAAAAAAAGTTTGTGGGTGACATAGATTTTTTGCTCATCTATCGTAGTTTTTGAGATATTTAATTTTTAGTATTTTTTGCATATTCTCTGAAATTTTCATTAAAAACGGAGGTATATTTAAAATTTTATAAAATATTTTTGAAGCTGGTAAAAAAATTTTTTTTATTTTTTTTTTATAGTATTTTTAATCATTTATTTGTAGGTCTGTGTGTATATTATAATATAATTTATATTCTATATTTAAAATGTAATTTATGCGTACTAAGTTAAATTTTTATTAAAAATTATTATTATTATTATTTGATTTATTTGTTAATATACAAAATAGTGCACTCTTGTTTTACAAAGTCAATTAATTAATTAAATGTAAATAATATAAATAAAATAAAATATTTTAATAAATTAAAACTAGTCAACATCAGTAAATATATTTCAGTATATACAATAATTAAAAAAAAAAAATAATAAATTTTTAGTAAATATAATACAGTAAAAATAGTAAATATAGTTCATTTATTTATAGTAAATATATGTATGTACAAGATTAGATAGTATATATATATATATAAGTTTAGCGATAATAATACTGTTGCAGAAATTAAAATAGTATAATGAAATAAGCAATAAATACAGCTTCACCTTAAAGTACTTATTGTCAATCTAAGTTTGAAAAATATGATTTAATACTTTTTTTAAATTGGGAAAATGATGGAAGGTAACGTATACAGGGCGGGATGGAATTCCAAAGATTAGCATACTTAACTTGGTAAGATAAAAGTCCAGAATCAGAGGATACTATGGGGATCGCTAGGTCTTTACGAGGTCCTTAAAAACGTACGTGTTTGCGTATGTGTTTATTAGATTTATGTATTAATAAAAAATTGGTATTTTGAGTTGTATGTTTTTATAGAGATACAATAAACTTCTATTTCAACTGAATACTATAACTTAAAGTTTGTTTTTCTCAGTTTCCAAAAAAAAAGTATAGTAGAAGAAGGTATGTGGAACAGTAAATTTGGTTTTTGTGGCTTAAGATTTAACTCTTGGTGAGTTTTAGTAGATATTAGTTAAGTTTCGATTAAATTAGTTGTGATTGTTATAAAATATTAATTGGGATGTATATTTTACATTTTCCATAATATTTTCATTTTTGGTTCTACGAGGTTTACTGTTAACTTTTTGCTGTTACGAGGTCAATTTTATTGTAATAAATTTTAAATTTGGTTTAAAATCGTTAAAAATGTATAATTTTTTATACAGGGTGATTGTAATTGTTTGTTTATAAATACTTAATGTTTTAATCATTTTAAATTTGTTTTAAAATTCGCGGTTAGATTTTTTAGTTGGTTTTAGCGACAAGGCTACCAACCTGAATTTTTGTTGTAATTTTCTTTCTGCTTTAACGGTGAAAACGTGACTTTGGTTGTTTGTGTTATTACAGGGAGTTTTATTTTAAGAAAAAAAAAGGAAAATGGAAAATCCGGTAAATTTTACTTATTATTATTTCTTTATAAATTACATTTATTAATGGGTTTTAATTTATATTGATGGTTAAATATAAGGTTTCGTAACATTTAGTTTCATCAGGTTATGTTTTTGTTGTGCATTTGAGTTGGTGTTAGTGTGTACATGATGAATGTCGGAGGGAGTCTTTTGGAAGATTTTGTGAGAGGGTGTCTAAAATATTTGTATATAATAAAATCATGTGGGAGGGTGTCTAAAATATTTTTATATAGTAAAATTATGTGAAAGGATGTCTAAAATATTTTTATATAGTAAGATCATGTGGGAGGGAGATAAAAAATTTTTTGTATAGTAAAATTATGTGAGAGGGTGTCCAAAATATTTTTTTATATAATAAGATCATGTGGGAGGGAAATAAAATATTTTTATAGTAAAATTATGTGAGAGGATGTCTAAAATATTTTTATATAGTAAGATCATGTGGGAGGGAGATAAAATATTTTATAAAGTAAAATTATGTGAGAGGGAGTCTAAAATATTTTATATAGTAAAATTATGTGAGAGGGTGTCTAAAATATTTTTATATAATAAGATTATGTTAGTTTTTTAATTTTATATAGACTTCTATTTAAAACCTTTATCGTCAAATTGAAACCAAGTTTCCTAAGTATTCTTTTAAAAATTATTTTTCAAAAAAAGTAAAGATTCGATTCGTTTAGATGTTATGTTTAATTCGTAAAAAGTAAGTCTTTGTCTTTATAAATTTTCTGCAATTATAATCATTTTACTCAAAATTCATATTTTGTTATCATAACTAAAATTATTTAAAATTCTTCGGATCTATTTTAGACAATCTTTTGTTCTAAAATTAAAAAAATCTTTTATAAAAAAAATCAAAAAATTAAACTTGGAAATAAAAAATTCTTTAAAATATTTGTTTGCTCTTTCATAACAATTCAAGTTCTAAATGTTTGAATTGAAAAAACTTTGAAAGGCATCTAAATCTGAATTTATGCTTATAAATTCAATTAGCAATTATCTACTTCACAAATTCTTTAAAATAATTTTTTTCTCTTTCATAACAATTCGAGTCCTAAATGTTTGAATTGAAAAAACTTTGAAAGACATCTAAATTTGAATTTATGCTTATAAATTCAATTGGCAATTATCTACTTCTTTAAAATTATCAAAAAAACTCGAAGATTTTTCATTTTTTTTCTTTCTTTTTTTGTCGTCTTTGGAGGAACCATGGCGATAAATAGAGTAAAAATAGTAAAAATAAAGAGTAAAAATACTTTCTTTAAAATTTCTTATTAAAAATTATTAACTATCTTGAAAATCTATAAAATCTTGAATTAAATTGCAGAAAAAATTCATTTTTTGTCAAAATCTATTTTGTCAAATTCTTTGTGTAACTTTTCTTAAATCATACTCAAAATATAAGTACAAATATAATAAACTTGAATTCATTTATGCTTAGCTGAAAGTAATGGATTGACTCATTTTCAAACCAGATTAAAATCAACATCAAAAAGTATCCTGATGAAACAATGTTTATTCTTCAAATTCAAAGGTACAAGCTCAATGAAATATTGGTTCAACTGGTTCAATACAAAAGTCAATTCATTTTGATTCACCGTGCACATCAAGTCACAAGAAAGAAGTTAAACATCATATGAATATTCATAACAAAAATAAATCTTGTATAATTTTCTAGTTATTCAACTAAGTATTTTATATATGTAATCATTATTTATGTAACTAAATTTATTTGTATTGCGTAATCTTAAATATCTGACAAAAAAATTATTTAATGCATTAAAAATTGTACTTTAATAATTGTAAATTTTAAGCGGAATGATAATTCTTTAATGTAACTTAGCATGAATTGTAAAACTTGAATCATTTATAATTTTTAATTTAAAATTAGCAACAAAAAAAAATGTTAATTTTCACTTAATTTAATTTAAAAAAAAAAAAAATTGTTAAATTATCATTCTAAAGATTCCACTTATGTGATTATAAAAAAATTGTAAAACATATTCAGAATGAATGAATGAATGATCGTTAACCAAATTTATTAAATTTAATTTCTTTTATCATAAATCACGCGTTATATTAAAGTTCAAAATCTAGATGTCATGTTACTTAATTATTTTCTCGTTAATATTTTTAATATTTTAAATAATCATTTTTTTAAATAATTTTGAACTTTGTTAAATTCTTTTATAGTCGCATTTGCGACGGGCGCGGGTATGTTTGTGCGAAAACAGGAATATTTCTAATATATCTTGATTTCTCTTTGCAGTATTTTAATATCAATAATTGTATTTAAATAATTACCCTTATACTGCAAAGAGAGATAAAGATACGTTCATGTTAGTATGCGTGTATCACATATGCGCTAAAGGACCAGGTTTTCTGCACGCGCGACGCCGACAGCAGCGAAGTTGCCGGTCTCTTCTATCTACACGACGCGCGCTCGTTCTTCTTGCTCTCTAACTCTCGTACAAAAGAGATCGTGTTCTTTGTGAAGACTTTTTATTTTAGAAAACGTGCTCCTTTTGCAGTTCAATCATGTAAACCGTTTTTATTAATATAATTCAAATAAATCTTAAACTTTTAAGTGGAATTCACTCAAATCATCGCTTTTTTTATTTCATATTTCAGTCTAATACTTTTCCTTTAAAAATCTACTAAAATCCATTAACACCCTTCGCGTTATCCTCCTTCACTTTTCTCTTACTTTTTTTTCTTTTACTTCCGCATGTTTCTCCTATGTTTGTATGTATTATATATATATATAATATTTGCAGATGTTTTGATTTTTGTTATCTTTTTTTGCTTCGGTATACTTAAAAGTGTTTTAACGAAATTTTAACTAATAATTTAAACGAAAATTTTAACGAAAAAAATGTTAAGTTAACTACTTTTCGTGACACATAGATGAGTAATAATTTCGTGTTGATTAATCCAAAAAATCTTTTAGATTTTTATTTTAAATATTTTTTTTGTTAAAATTTACATTTTTTGCAGTTTGTAAACTTCGAAGTATTTTGTTATCTTAGAAAGTTTTTCATCTCTTATGCTGTTTATTGATCCCTTAATGATGTTTCGTAGTCCTTTACAAAACTTAAGAGGGAAAAAGATTTGCTTATAGACAGATTTAGTATGTATTAAATTTTTGTTGTCATGATTTTCTTTTCCTAATTACATCCTTTTTTATTGCGTTATTTGATCTTTTTGTTGTTCTGCATATGATTTTTGAATGTCTGTTTGTACATATAAGTATACTAGCTGCCTCCGGCTCGCTTCGCTCGCCCCGGCAGCCACCATGGGGGCTGCGCCCCCCTGGACCCCTGCGGCTTTATTTTTAAAAAAATATGTTGTTTTAGGTTACTCTATATTTTGTAAAATAATCTTTTTTTACCCAAAGTATTATCTAAAATTTACTAAATCATAAAAATTACGGGCATATGAACCCAGACAGATAATTAGTAATCAGCAATACAAAGCTTAGCTACCCGGAAGGGTAGGTTCCATAGGATCCACAAGTGTATATATAATAACTTATAAATATATATAAATATAAATATATGAATTTGAAATCCAAATTTTATGCTAAAAAATATATGTAACTCTGGAAATATCAAACCGATTTGCTTGAAAATTTAGGTGGACACATAAATAACAATTCTAAATCATATAAAAACTTTTCTGATTACAAAAAAATTTCAATTTTTTAAGTTAATTACGATTTTTTGAAAATTTACGAAAACATCAAAAATGATCATTGAAAAAACGTTTTTTTGGCGACAAAAATTTTCTTTCGCATCAATCTAAATCCTATAAAACCTATGACACTCCTGAAATATTTTCTCGTTTTTTGCTGCAAACCGCGTTTTTCTAGCTAACTTCGTCTAGGCGTGATCATCAAACTTAAAAAATTCTCTAACGCTATTAGTAGGATTAGTCCAAAACTTTTTAAATTTTTGAAAAATTATTGTAAATTTTTACAGATCCAACCGATTCACTCCAAAATTTAGGTGCAATCGTAAAAAATATTCCCAAATGGAATGAAAGACTTTTCCACAGTAAAATTTTTCCTTAGTTCTCAGATTTTTAGGTTTTTTTTTTTAAATTGCATAAAAATTTTTTTCTTGGAAATTCAGTTTTTTCAACATACAAAATTTTTGTTCCAATTAATTGAAATGAAACCAAGCCTATGTTTTGACCGGTAATTTTTGCCGTCTTTTGCCGTAAACCCGATATTTCTAGCTTTTATTGTGGTCTAGTTTATCGCGTTCGGGCATACATACATAATGGTGATTTGGCCCAGAAAACATAAAAAATGATCATTTTTTTGAACAATCGTTTTTTTGGCGACAAAAATTTTCTTTCGCATCAATCGAAATCCTGTATAGCCTATGTCACTTCTGCAATTTTTCCGCGTTTTTTGCCGCAAACCGCGTCTCTCTAGCTATTATCGTCTAGTCAATCCTATCAAACTAAAAAAATTCTCTATCGGCATATATATATATATAGATATAGATAGATATAGATATAGATAGATATAGATATATATTAGACTGCCAAAAAAAAAATCGACTTTTCGATTTTTTAAGGTGCTCAAGCGTTTTTGGATGTCATTTAATGAAAAAATAAGTTCTACGTAAACCGCATCTAAAAATATTTAGTCGTTGGACAGCGCCAAAGCATTTTCGATTTTTGAAAATGGGCTCAGGAACGTCGGGAGGGACTAAAGCTACTAAACTTAAAAGGCAACGTAAAAACAAAATTTCGGGAGGTATTTCATAGTTTTTTTGGTTGCTAAAAACGATGGAAACATTTATTTTGAATTATCTTTTTAAGGCAAAAAGTTATGAGCTAATTTCAGTGGTAAAAATATCAAAAATTGGACATTTTTTGACGTCAAAAGCTTGCTGCGGACTAAAAAATGTTTAGAAATTATTTAAAAAGAGCATTCCGCATATTTTTTGGGTCACTAAAAACGATAAAATTGGTTATTTTTATTTATTCTTGACGGATTCAGAGTTATGGGCCAAATATTGTAGCTTTTTTTTCCAAATTCAGCATTTTTTTGAGTTAAATGACTGTCAAACGTGCAGAGAACTTTTCTGAACCTCTAGAAAAGTAAATTATCATATTTTTGTGTTTGTCTAACTAGCGCAGAATTAATTTCTTAGATTTTTTTTAAGGGTTCTAGTTTAGTTCAGTGTTACCACAATGTCATAAAATATGGTTTTCAGGCAATTTTCCAAATAATGCTGTCATTTTGCAATTCAACCAAAATATTTCCAGTTGGTCTCATTATTTTTGTATAAAATACACCTTTCAATCCCCGTAATCGGCAATTTTTCATCACCGATTCTATCATCGTAATAGTCAATGAACCAAATGCCCATTTTCGGCCCTAAATGACCAATTTTTAAATTGGTGCTAAAATTTTAATTTTTGATAAAATTGAATTTTATTTTTTACAACTTTTTGTAAGTTCCAAATTTCCAAAAATTTCTTACTCGTCCTTTTAGCTTTAGATAATTATGAGATATGGTTCTACAAATTTAATGATGAAGTATGATTTTTTTTTAAAAACCTCAAATTGAGACTCTGTCTTTAAATTATCATATCTGCTAAAGGAAAAATTAAAAACAAAGAAGTAAACAAATTTTGGAAACTTAAAGTTTTTACAAAATTTTTATGACGTATAAGACCTATTTATAATGAAAATTTCAATTTTTGTAGCAACTTAAAAATTGGTCATTTAGGGCCGAAAATGGCCATTTGGTTTATTAACTATTACGATGAGAGAATTAGCGATGAAAAATTACCGATTACGGGGATTGAAAGGTGTATTTTATGCACAAAAAAATGAGACCAACTGGAAGTGTTTTGGTTGAATTGCAAGATAACAGCATTATTTGGAAAATTGCCCGAAAACCTTATTTTATGACATTGTGGTAACACTGAACTAAACTAGCACCCTTTAAAAAATCTAAGAAATTAATTCTGCGCTAGTTAGAAAAACACAAAAATATGATAATTTACCTTTCTAGAGGTTCAGAAAAGTTTTCTGCACGTTTGACAGTCATTTAACGCAAAAAAATGCTGAATTTGGAAATTCAAAATACAATATTTGGCTTATATCTCGGAATCCGTCAAGAATAAATAAAAATAACCAATTTTATCATTTTTAGTGACCCAAAAAATATGCGAAATGCTCTTTTTAAATAATTTCTAAACATTTTTTAGTCCGCAGCAAGCTTTTGACGTCAAAAAATGTCCAATTTTTGATATTTTTACCACTGAAATTAGCTCATAACTTTTTGTCTTAAAAAAGTAATTCAAAATAAATGTTTTCATCGTTTTTAGCGACCAAAAAAACTATGAAATACCCCCCGAAATTTTGTTTTTACGTTGCATTTTAAGTTTAGTAGCTTCAGTCCCTCCCGACGTTCCTGAGCCCATTTTCAAAAATTGAAAATGCTTTGGCGCTGTCCAACGACTAAATATTTTTAGATGCGGCTTACGTAGAACTTATTTTTTCATTAAATGGCAACCAAAAACGCTTGAGCACCTTAAAAAATCGAAAAGTCGATTTTTTTTTTGTCAGTCTAATATATATCCTCTAACTAAACTAAGGTAACTCGGAAATTTTCAGAAAGAAATTAAATAAGGGAAGTGAGAAAAAATTAGAAAACCCAAATGGTCTTAATAGGCTCTTTATTTTTTATTTGTAAGTTATATATTTTTTTGTTTAACTGCATAAGAAAAAAAATTTACATTATTTATTGCACAGAAAAGGCATTGCTTTGAGAGGGCATAAGGGTGGGGGGCAACACATGTACTCATTTTTATTCTCTCTTGTATTTTTTATTTTTATCAATTGATCGATTCTATTACCGTAAAAAAAATATTATCACCCCATCATATTGTAACACGTAGAGAAGGAAAAAAAATCCTTGCGCGAAAAGATTTTAACTAAACTAGTTTCGTCCATTTTACCTATCATTAATATATTTAGATAAATTTTATTATTTTTATATAAATAGGGGGGGTAAATAACTCCCCATCTGGGATAATAGTTATAAGCTAGTCGTTTTCATTTTCAAAATCATTCTTGTTATTATTCTTAGTAAATAGGTAAAATTAAGATTTGAATGTAATTCTTCTGCCCCGTATCCTTGGCTTAACTATTGATGGCCAAAAAAAATTATATTTGTTATATATATTTCTTACATAATATTTTACCTTTTGAGAACAAAAGAAAAATATAATAAAAAAAAAAATTTTCTTAAAATTTTAATTCTATTTCTCTTTATATAAAAAAAACTCATCGTATAATTGTTTTATACACAAGATTTTATAAATCTATTGTAATTTTATCTCTTTTTAATATACAGAAAGAAAAGAAAGTAGAAAAGAAAAAAAAATTACTGCTTACTCAAAGGGAATATTTAATTACATATTAAAAAAATTATACGGGAATCAAAGATATACATGTTAATTTGGCGATTCTATATCAGCAGTATTTATTCCTTTTAATTATTCATATTTCGTATTTCATATATTCCTTTTTATCTCCTATAAGATAAAAGTCTAGACAATACGAAAATTTTTTATGGAATTTGATATTTGATTTTTGATATTATATTTTATTATATTTATGCATATAATTATTTGATCCTTGGTAGATTAATATATATTGTTTTTTTTTTGCGTAGGAAGTGGAGAAATGCATTACGCATACTGATCAGCATCCGAACTGACAGTTATGTGGGACTCGACCTACCTTGCCTATACCCACTAAAACTCCACTCCCTTCCTACCTTATGCGAGCCTATCCCGGGACCGTTTACACATTACTTCAGGACAAGTTCAAGGCCGTTTAGTTCTATTCATGAACTCCATCGCCAGTAAGGACTCCGTCATTCCATCTGGTTGAAATTTCGTCTTTATATACTGTCATCTTTAATAAAATATATGTTATTTCTCATTATCATCAAATAAATAAATACATAAATAAATAAATATTATCCTACCATCTACTATTGCTTGCGGTATCAAGAGTGACTGCAGGGATGATAGTATGTTAGTACAACAGCTGCAGTCATCCGGATAGCCGCAATACGTCTTAATATTAGCCTATACCTTGGACTTCAGGTTTTTTGGTGCGGAGTATGTACTCCACATTTCTTGGATTCACTACCCAGATTGCCGCAGTACCCAACTCATCCGTAAACCAGTTCAGAGAGTTTGGTCGGACCCCCTGCTCACTTATGATGAGGAGGTCTGCCGACTTTTCTCTAGCAAGTTGGTATATAATGTCTCTGGCTAGAGGGCTTCACCGCACATTACCTTGAAGCACCTTTAACATTATTCGATTTGCTAGCGTCTGCGCCGCTTCTTAATTTCAACAGAGCCCTCCGTAGCGCTTCACACTTTGCTTTTCCAAGGTTGTGCTACAACTCCTTGCCTTTTAGCCCAAGGTCCAAGCATAGCATGCACCTTGCCTTTCCTGTGCAATCAGTTGCTTTATGTCCTTCTTCTCCGCAATTGTAGCATTTCGCTCTCATGTCTGGTCCATTGCATTTTGTAGCAAAATGGCCATAACGTAGGCATTTAAAACAAACTCGTTTAAGAGCAAGATCCCTAACCCAGGCCTCCTCACCCAATACTCTTCTTACTTCTTGTGAGAAGGAACCTATTTTATCACTAAGTTCCTTCAGCTCAACCAGGACATCGCCCGTCTTCGTCTTTCGAACCGATCTTATTTTTACGCCAAGTTCTTCAGGTTGCACCTGAGACCTTAAAGTTCCCAAGACGTCAGCATATGTTCTACCCGTAGGCAGTTTGATAGCTACAGCTCGCTCCCGTTTTTTTGGGATTGCCTTCTTTTGCGTAGCTACTGGCCACTTTTTGTTTCCGTCCTGACCTCTCTTACCTTTTTTTTTCCCCTTTTTCCTCTTCTTCCTTTTGTTTATAGCCGTTCGAAAGGGTTCGTTATTACGGTCCGTATCATGCGTTGTATTATTTTCATCCGAGATGCTCTGCTGTGTTTCAGGCTGTGTCTGCGACTGAGTATAGGTATTGTTCTCGTGGGTCGCTATATCCACCATCATTACTGAACAGCTACGAATCTTTTAAGGTGATTTTCCCGCAGCAGTTCTCTTAGCATGTTCCCTTCCTAGCCCTGCAGTATCAGCACTTTCGCTTCGCTTTCTTTTCTTTAGCACTGAGCCTGTTATATGTTTTTTAAATAACTGCTCAATTCCATTTTTCTCCTGAACTTGCTGATCTCTTATTGCTTTAAGAGCAGTGACTCTGTCCTTCATATCATATACACCATTCTATATATACAACAGCGGCTATGTTTTGCTGCTTGAAAGTCATGCGGTGTGTCATCTCGTCTATCTTTTCTTCCATTAGATCAAGGATACTCTTGACGGCATTATGGTTTTCATCCATGCGTTGTAGACGTCTAGCAAGTTCAGTGTTCTCATAGAGCACTTGGACTACCTCAGCATCGCCATCCTTACCTTCTAGGTTCACTTCATTGCTTTTATATACATTTATGTTAGACATTTTGAATGTAATAAAATTCTTCACTCCATGTGCAACGGCCTCCTTCGACCCCTCACATTCTGGGCAGCTGATATGCAGACTGGTTGCATCACAGAGGATATAGCTGACGGCACGAACTTGCTTTACCTTGCTCCTCTCATTCCGCTACGAATAAAAGCATAATTCGCTTTGGAAATTTAGAGTCCTCCAGTAGCTTGGGTACATACCGGCAACATCGCCAAGCCGTTAATGATGGGCTCCGGCTGCAGAGAACCCCACCTCCCGTCTTGCGTCAGCAAAGGCCAAAGATGGTTCAGGTTGCTCGGCACGCGACCAGACAGCTCGCTTCCCCATCCAGGATCCTCTTTTGGCACTTACGGGTCACGCCACACGGCATACTGTCCATACTGTACATGTGTGTAGACACACACATAAAACATGCGTATGTAAACACACATGTCCATCACGTGCAGACACACGGCGGAGGATTTTAGAGTTTCCTCAAACACAGCTAGGGTTCCTTGGGTTTGCCACAACCATCCAGGAAGGCCGAAGTCTTCCTGGCCCCGAGGCTTACCTTAACACATTACTAAACCAGAAAATATTAATCTCCAGTCATAGTTTAGCGGTACCCGCAACTAACCATTAATCAGCTGCGTCGCTGTGCTCAAGGTGGAGATCTCTCATGCTAAGAGCCACATACATAAGGCCTAAGGTGACCCCGCATATGGCTTAAATCGTACTTAAATTTGGAGAAGACCTTGGGGCCCCTTTTGGTGTGCCGATTCCTCAAAGATACTAATGGATAGCAAGCTGCAGTACATTCATTAAGGATGCACAGGGGAAAAGAAAGGCATAGACCTGATTTATAGGGCAGCCTCGGTTACTCCAGAGAGCTATAAGCTATCTGCGGCATACTCAATGAAGTGCATTAGGTTAGCAATGTGCATATCCCACAGAGAAAAGCAAGGCATAGGACCCGTTTATAGGGCAGCCTCAGTTATTCCAGGAAGCTATGTCCAGTATCTCTGATTCTAGTTCAACTTGAATAAGGCGGCCTGAACTACCTTCCTCCTTCCTCAACCTTATGAGGCTCCGGGCTTAGGACCGGTATATCGGAGTTAATATATATTGTTTAAATTCCCATAATTGTAATTAATATGCTTATTTAGCATTTAGTTTTTTTTATTCTTATTATTGTGTTGGAGAGTATTCGACAATATATTGATTCATGCTGCCATCTGATCATATACATTTTTCGGAACGATACGTCGTCCCGCCTTTTTTATGTTATATCAGTTAGTATATTTTGGGAATTATAGAGACGCGTATATGCATATGAATATACAATAAAACTCAGATTATATATTATAAATAAAACTCAGATTTACTCAGATTATTAATAAACAAATATTTAGAAAGTTAAATAAAAAGTTGTTATTTTGTGTTATTTATTGTAATATAATCTAAGGATTATATTAATCTATCAGGTTAGGGCCACCAGCAACGCGTTTTATTTACATGTTCAATCTAAACAAATAAACAAAAATAGAAGCATTTCTTTGTTATTTAGTTTGAATAGATTAGATCTTTTTTTTATAAATGTGACACAACAAAAATTATTATAAAATATTTAACATTTATATATGTTTAGAAGTTATTTAGAACCCATAATGTACTGATAAAAATCAGACCATTGATTGTAATTATAGAAATTAAACTGTAGTACAGTTTATATTTTTGAAATTACTAGTCCAACAAACATTAAATATGCATGGACACGGTATCTTGTTGAGGTCATTTTAATATGATACATGTCTACCATTGATGAAAACAGAAACATAGTCAGAAAAAAACCTAACAGAAAAGCAAAACAAGGCAGAGACTTTACAATATATGAAAGAGAAACTGTTTCGGGAAATTAAGTTCAAGATACAAGTTTTGCCTATTTCACGACAAGCTGTATAGATAAAAATAAAGTTATTTTTGATGACGATAATCCAGATAATATCAGTAATAACCTTGAACAAGATGAAATTAGATATTCGCTATTAGCAACAATTAACAAATAGAGATCATAGGAAAAACATTTTACCCAATTACAATCTGGTGCAATAATACTTCAGCAAATATAAACACTCAAATGGAAGGAAGTCATAAATTAAAAGATTTTGATTATCCAGTTGAAATAATTCAAGAAAATCTTAGATTTAGAGAAGAAACAGGAAAGAAAAAGTAAATTGCAGAAAGTCATGGAGACTATGTTAAATCCTTAGCTATAGAAGGAAAATTTATTTGCAAATGAGTTCAATCAAAAGATAATATTGCAGATATTATGACAAAACCAGTAGACTGGGGAAGCTTTCATAAACTGTCTAAAAGAATTTTAAGCGTAGAAAAAATAAAATTAGATTGAAACTTAATGAAACTAAAACCTATGGAATTAAAATTATTTGTTAAGATAACCTTTAATTTTATTTTGTTTTTATGTTCACAGATGACAACGAATAGCAGAAATGCTGAAAAGTCAATCTATAATCTTTAACAAAATTAAAATTAAAATAATAATAAATTTTCTTTTTTATGATTACAATAAAATGTAAATATAGGTTATTTCAGTAAATAAGGACAATTTCCCTCTGCATACCTTAATACTTTCATTTATAATTAAATAATTAAATACTTCTGTTTGTTAAATTAATTTTGAAATCAACCATGTCGAATGGAGGGAATGTTGGAGAGTATTTGACAATATATTGATTGCTGCTGCCATCTGATCATATACATACATTGATCGGAACGATACGTCGTCCCGCCTTTTTTATGTCATATCAGTTAGTATATTTTGGGACTTATAGAGACGCGTGTATGCATATGAATGTACAATAAAACTCAGATTCACTCAGATTATTAATAAACAAATATTTAGAAAGTTAAATAAAGTGTTGTTATTTTGTGTTATTTATTGTAATATAATCTAAGGATTATATTAATCCATCATATTATATTTTTCTTTTTCTCATAATTATGATGTTTTGAAATTCTTATTTTTAGTTGTTACTTTTGCATCGCTATTAATAGTTTCATATTTATCCCTTAACATTATAAATGATATATGTACTAGTTTTTATTTATGTGAAAGAGAAAAAATTTGATATCTGTTATCTTAATTCGTAGTATTGATAATTTCATATTTATTCCTAATGTTATAAACGTTAATTTTATTGTTTTATTACATGTGAAAAGGTTTGATCTTTTTTATCTTAATTTATAATAATACTATATTTTTCTTTTAATTCTTCTTTAGTCTACATGATTTTGTAACTCAAGAAAAAATTATTTTAAAAAATGCATTCAGTATTATATTTTTATTATTTATAGCGCGCTTTATTTATTTTGTATTTTTTTTTTTTTTTTAAGGAAATATGTGAATCTTGCATCAGCCATGGGTCTTTAAGGCCCGCAAATTTCCATGACCGCCCAGTTGTACAAAGTGTATAACTGGGAGACTACCGGCGAATGCGGTCGCCGGCTACGCCCCAGATTCTTACTGGATAAACACACTTTAAACCCCCTGCGCTTGTTTGTCCCAAACCGGAACTCCCTTTTCAGGTATAACTTCAGTTTGGGACGCACAGCCTAGGCAGCTGGCCACTGTCTTCCCCCCTGCCTAGGGGCAGGAGACCTCTCTACGATAGAAAACCCTCCTCCTTCTTCTCCAACAAGGTGGTCCTTAAGTACTCTGCTACTTTGTTCCAGTTTTTGGAACTCCGTAGCATTTCCGGGACCACCGTCTCCGGCCTCCAAATCGGGAAGGGCGGGCGCCTCTCCGAGTAGCGAACACATTCAAAAAATGTGTGCTCTAATGTATCAACCACGCCCGGACAGTGCAAGCACTCCTTTGTTGCAACCTTATGCCAATGCTTGAACATGACACGAAAGTACCCGTGTCCAGTTAAGAACTGCGTAAGGTAGAAATCCACCTCCCCATGCTGTCGTCCCATCCATGCCTGCAGGTCTGAGATCAGTCTGCGCGTCCACAGGGCATTTTTCTCTTGGTTGTTTTTCCATCGTTTCGTCCATGCTTTCATAGAGTTGAAGCGGCCGCGAGTGGAAGCCACTTCGCGCTCATCTACGCTCTCGTAGATGAATTTCCGCTCCAACGCTAGCAGGTCAATGGGTATCACCGAAGCAACAACCTGGATCGCCTCTAGAGATACCGTGTGGTATCCGCAGGCGATCCTCACTGCCGCCTGCCTCTGTACCGACGATATTTTTCGTCTGTACTTGGCAGTTTCTGTGGTCTTCGCCCAGACTTCTGATCCGTAGAGCAGGACAGAGTTGACGACTGACATCAGGGGCCTCCGCTTCCCTGGTTTGGGTCCCGCAATGTTGGCCATGAGCCTTGACAGGGAGGATGCGGCCGACGCTGCCTTTTCACACGACCTCTGAAATTGCTCCCAGAAGGTCAGTTTGTTATCAAGCTGACCTCCCAGGTATTTCACCGATGTTCTGGTTCGGATCCTGTGAGGGTTTCCGCCGTCGTCGATAATTACATCGAAGTCGGTGGGAACCCTTCGACGTGTCAGCAGTACGATCTCCGTTTTTGGGATCGCAAGCTGGAGCCCGTGATCGCCCATCCAGAGGTTGATCCGTCTCATGACTAGATTCAACCTCTCCTGGGTCACTTCCATGTCCCTGCCAGTTATGGTCAGGGCCACGTCGTCGGCGTACCCGATCAGGGAAACTCCTTCCGGGAGGTGGACGCGCAACAAGCCATCGTAAAAGGCATTCCACAGATCAGGTCCAAGAACCGAACCTTGCGCGATGCCTGCACTCAAAACCCTTTCACGCCTACCGTCGAGCGTGTCGTAGAGCAGTCTCCGGTCCCGCAGGTAATCCTTTAGTACGCTACCCGGATACCTGGGTATCCAGAAATCGTACTCGAGGGACCGGATCATGTCATCCGACCTGGCCGAGTTGAAAGCGTTTTTGACGTACAGCGTTACCAGAAGGACGTCCTTGCGAATTGCAGGCCGCTCTTCCCTCTCAGCCTCTACGGTATCCACGACACGCCGAATGGCGTCTATCGTGGAATGCCCTTCACAAAAACCATGCTGCTCCTCAGAGAGAACACCGCCCTCCTCGATTGCCCTTCTGAGCCTTGCCCGGAGCAAGCTCTCCATTACCTTACCAATGATATTTAACATACACAAAGGTCTGTAAGATGATGGAGAGTCCGGGGCTCCACCCTTGCCCTTGTTCAAGAGCACGAGACGTGCCACCTTCCACTGCTTTGGGAATACTCCATCCACCAAACAAGCATTGAACATGCTTAACAGGATACCAGGGATTACTTTGACCGCTCTTTTGAGCACTTCCGCCGGTATCCCGTCCGGCCCCGGCGCCTTGCCATTTTTCATGGCCTTTATGGCCTTGACCATCTCGCCTTCGCTGAACAGCGGCACTTCCTCCCTGGGTATCACCTCAACCGGGTTTTCCCGGATGGGCCTTTCAGGGAAGAGAGCACCGACGATCCGTTCAGTCGACGCCGCGTCCATCATGTTGTCGGACCCCCGGTTCAATTTGCCCATTACGACTTTATAACCTAGGCCCCAGGGGTCCTTGTTTACGTCTTCGCGTAATGAACGCAGACATTGAGCCTTGCTTTGATGGATGGCCTTGGCCAGTCGGTGTTTGGCGTCCTTATGTTCCTGAGAAAGAACGGCGGCCTCAGGTCTGTCCCGTGCACTTTGCGCCTTTCGTCGTGTCCTGTGGCTTTCCTTCCGGAGCTCAGCTATTTCGGGAGTCCACCAGTACACTGGCTTTCTCCCTTTCCAGGGCCTTCGGCGAGGCATCGAGGCATCACAAGCCCCGCATAATTGAGACGTTACTTTCTTAACTAAGATTTGAGCCTCATGGGGACTCCATGCCCCTCCATGCCAAGCGGGGATGGACGCTGACTCGTTTCGAAGATACTCCTCGAATCTGTCTTCGTCCATTTTTGGGACGTTCCAACCCAAGGGGCGCCTCCTGTACGGAGGTCGTTGTGAGGTTCCTTCCAATACTCGGAAGGCGATGTAATGATGATCACTACCATTGTATTGATCATCCATCACCCTCCAGTCGCCTATTCGCCCGGACGCAGCTTCTGTAGCGAAGGTTATGTCCGGGATAGAGACACCCCAACCCGGCCTCTCGTAGGTAGGCCTGTTGCCTCTATTCTGGACCACTAGTTTGCACCTAGTGGCCATTTCGAGCACCATTCGTCCCCTGGGGTTAGTCGTTGGCATCCCCCATTCCAGAGCCCTGGCGTTGAAATCTCCACCAAGGATGACGCCACCAGTCGCCGTCCGGACCGTGCTCTCGATGCTGGCCAGCTTTGTAGCCAGCTCTGCCGAGTTGTCGTTTGGGGAGAGATAGCAACTTATGTAAGTTGTCTGCACGGAGGCGCACTCTACTCGATGCCCAGCCGATCTTGATTTTGCCCTTTTTGGCCAGGCGTAGAGCGTCAGCCTTAAGAAGGTCCACCACGGCCATCTGGCTTGTTGTGCCTTTGGTTTTGAAAATGGACACCTGGAATAGGTCTCCATTTTTGACACCTATGGCCTTGGAAACAGCTGCTTGAATCTCCTGTTCTTTCGTGACACCATCCAAATCTCGAATTTCGAGTTTTAGTGTCGGGATCAAGTCACGAACATTCGACTCAGGGCCCGTGACCGACTTCACCGCTTCTTCAAGTTTTTGTCGGTCCTCGATGGCCTCCAACTCAATAAGGACGCTGCCTGCCGTTTTGAGTTTTCCTGATGCGGTGGACCTTCACGCCAGATTCTTCGAGGTTAACGTTTTTTTTAAATCAAGAAGCGTTTCCTCGTAGGATTTGCCCGCCGCTGGGGTAATTTGGAAGGCTTCTTTACTTTTCCTATACCTGCGCCTTTCCACCTTGGAAGGTACTGTACCTTTTTCTGCAGGTTCCTTTGTTGGCTGGGGCTTTTTGGCCCTGGGCTTTTTCTTCTTCTTACCCTTTACCAGCCAATTTTCCTCCTTGCGCAGTTGCTTCTTAGGTACCTGATTTTGCTGCTCTTGTCCGTCAGCTACTTCGCATATCTCCATATGCTGATCAGTACCCTTTCTTGGTTGAAGCTGCAGCTGTTTTTGTTTCTTCAGCAGCTTTCTTTCTTTTTTGGACTTATGCCTAGGGGCGTCCTTATCTCCATCCTTATTGGGGGAGGTCCCAGGGTTATCCTGTGGGCCGTTCTCCTTGGTGTTGTTAGGAGTAACCTTTGAGTCATCTCCCTTATTGTGGCGATCTCCCCCCGCAAGTTCATTCTCTTTTGGTGGCCGCTTCCCTTTTTTCTGTTCCAGCTTCTGCTTTTGGTATAACTCTAGCAGACTTGCCTTCTTCTTTTGCTCCTGGATCGGTTTATCTTTTTTACGCCGCTCTTTTTCCTCCTGTTCCAGTCGCATTTTCTCCTTATTCCTCTGCTTTTGCTCCTTCCTCTGGTTTTCTTGAAGCAATATTTTCCTTCTTTCCTCTTCTTCCTGGAGCTCCGCGTTGTTCTGCTGCTCCGCTCCAGAGTTGCTAAGGTTCTTCTTATGGATCCTTTTCCTATCTGGTCTTGACTCTGGGGAGTTCTCCTCAGAGGAAGACGATCGGATTCTCTTTGCCTGCTGTTTATGTTCTGCTTTTTTAAGAGCAGACTCTATGTTTTGCGTTTCTGCATGCAGTCTCTTCGTTATTAGTTCAAGTTGAATGAGCACATTGCCGAAGAGATTTACTCCATTTTTAATCGGCATGCCGCAATTTTTCTGTACTGATGTACAGTGATGTGACATGCTGCGATGAGCTTCCATCATTTCCTTATGGTGTTTTTCCAAAGCCTGTGCAACGTCCTTCAGAACAGAAATGTGATGAAGGAAGGCATTGGGCTTTTCGACCACTGCTTGATCAAAGGCCTGCTATGTGTTAAGACTACCAGTGCCATATGCTAAGTTCTGCAGATATTTTAGGCTGTCCGCATAGCTTGGTTTTTCAGTATTCCCTGCACCTGATGCAGGTAGTGGATGCTGAATATGTTCAAGCAAAACTATGGCTGGAAGTTCGTTTCGTGATCCCCCCTGGGCGGAAGATGTTGTTAAATCCGCCTCCATGCAAAATTGTTGGCCCCCCTCAGAGTCCATGGGGCTGGTGCCAGCCACCGGGGCTTTCACCCGATCGGAACTGACAGCTGAATTCGACACTTCTTGAACAAGTGACTTATCAGCATGAGGTATATCATTTTTATCATTTTGCATATTTGTTATTTAGATAGCCTGTGTCACTGGACTAAGCGCCCTTAAGTGAATGCGGGTAAAGGTACCCTCTGTGCGATGTGATAACCTGGAAAAAAGAAAAAACCTGTAAAGAACAAGGGTTTATCTGATAATTACCGCTTCAAGCCTTACGTCCCGAAGTTATTGACTGCAACACATATATCACATTTAAATTAAACAGTTTCTTGTTTAGACAGAAACACATGCAGCCAATCCCAGCGAACTTTTCAGCTCTTTTCGTGGCTTTTTCTGAATCCCCCCAACAGACAGCAGGTGAAGGGCACAAACATGAATGAACCAGCAGCAACGATTACCTTGCTCTATAGGGCAAGGCCACAATGCTGTGGAGCCCTACTCCAGAGAAGCCCCAGCCATACGTGCCATTCATCATATTAATATACTAATGTCAATAGCATTAGTGTATAGTATAATTAAAAAATTAAAGCTGCCTTTAGTGACATCTGAATTAGAGGAAATGTATGCCCCGTTCGCAGACGCCTTCCTAGACAACGCACCCCTCACAGTGAGTTCAAGGTCATCGAGCAAGAAGTGATTCCACCTGGCATCCGAGAGGGAGCAAGGTGGAATTAATAAGAAACTGTCCACTAAGAGAACCATTTAGGGTCTTAGCCAAAAGCCGTCGGCTGAGTGTCGCACAGGTACGACGTGTGCAGGCCTCAGCCTTGGTGAGTGGGTGAACATTTGTGTGCAATTAAGCACATCAACAGGGTGGCCATGAGAAGTCAGTTCAATCCCACCTAGAGTCATCGACGCTAAAGGACCAAACCAGTGGTCTGTAGCTTATACAGCGTCGTGTCCATAGGTAACTCCTACCAGTCCATGGAGCCAACCCATCTCATTCCAGCATGTCGGGTATTCACCAAAAAAAATGGTTTATTTCCCAACCACCCTAAAATTATAACTCAAGAAAAAATTATTTTAAAAAATGCATTCAGTCTTATATTTTTATTATTTATAGCGCGCTTTATTTATTTTGTATTAATATTATATTTATTACTTATATCTGTACTTTTGTTAGAGAAAACAAAAAAATGATATATTTAATTTAAAAAAAAATCTTTTGGGGGAAAAAACCTGCTCTGTTATTAAAGTTTATAAAATATATTATGTTCTTACGCGAAACATTGTATACGATTATTATAATTATAATCGACTATTACTTTCAAGGGTATTTTTCTGAACTTTAAGTTTGGTTTAGTTTTGAGGATGAGAATGATGAAATTTAAAGTATTTCCCTATAGTGTAAAATCTATCGCATTCTGTTCTTGTACGTCAGTTATTGAAATCCAAAGAAAAAATTTTTAAAGGCTGTTGTGCCTATCTGGGAATGTACAATGTTTTTTGGGTTAATTATGTAATGAATTTATTCTATACCATTTCGCAGTTCTAAAAATGTGCATTAGGGATTTTCCATTTGTCTTAGTTTTTCGGACAATGTGTTTTAAAGTTAACGTAATATTGAAAATTTCTTTATAGACCTACTTATGGAATAAGGTGTTATACTGTATTTTCAGAAATCATAAAGTATTTAATATGTTCTTTACTATTTCGCAGTTATAAAAATATCATTTTGAACCTGAATTTTCCGTTTGGTTCCCTAAAAAATTGATTGTAAGTTTATAAAAAATTCGTTGTAGTACAACTCTGTTGTTGAACGTATGTTAACTTTCTGTATTAAAGGCTTCTGTTATAATTGGTAAAAAGGCGATATTTTTTATTTTATTTTTGTCTTAAATATATTCAGTACATTTTCGCAGTTTTAAATAAGTATACCTGGAAATTTGAAATCCTTTAGAATCCTTGATATTTTTGTTTTTAGATTCCGACTAATAATATATTTTTTTAAAACCCTGCTCTAGATTTGAGTGTACCACATATTAAAAACGTATCAATTTGTCATAGAGTTTTCCTGATATTTTCATTATTATAAGCTATTTATAAAAATCAACATGCTGTGGGGGGTAAGCAATATTTCGTGTTAATACCGAAGTTGGGTTGGGGTCGTTAAAAGGTTGTATTTATTTATCGGGAAGTTAATGCTACTATTTTGTAATTTAAATAAAGTCTTTAATTATTTATTTGTTTATTTACTTATTTTAATTAGTTTTAAAAAAATTATTCTGATTAAATAGTCATTTTTGCTTCTTTTTTTTTCAACAATACATTGTTTATTACAGTTTATTGGATATTTTAAATAACACCTACTTTATTAGAGGTATTGTTCTTTTTATTCATATAGTGCCTTGTCGATAGGGTAAAAGTTTAGTCGCGTGTGCGTCTGTTTTTTGCTTTTTAGCTTTTGACTTTCTTCTTCTTTTTCTCCGCATGGACAGTATACTATATAATATTATTCATCTTTTGCTAGATATTGTTTAAGTCTTTTACATAGAAAAGATTTTCAATCTCGTTAAATAAATTTTGATCTCTCACTATCAAGAAATTTTTTCTTATATTAATCTATCCAACAATTTCGCAAACATTTTTTGTTTTATCGAATTTTGTTCATAGTACTTTTGTCTATAAAATGTATTAAATTTAAAGAACAGTAGACTCTTTGAAGTTTTCATGCATTTTATAGGTTCCGAAATTCGGAGATTTCGTCTTTAGGTCCCCATGGAGGCTTACGCTCCGGTCGTAGATGATTTTCTTCATCTACAGGTTTTTCTTTTTCTGCATCTTGAGATTTCCGGTAATTATCAATTTCTTTTCGGTCTAATTTTATTAAAATATCTTTATTTTGTACAGCTTTATGTTGGTTTTGATATTTTTCGACCCCACTTTTAACTAATTTAATTATTAGCTCTTTATCAGTTTTTTGTTTCAATTTGCCCTTTATAGTTATTTTTAATAGAGGAGTATAATGGTTTTCGCTTAAATGTAAATGTATAAAATCTGAATTACTATTATTGCCCGTATGATGTACATAGGTAATTCTTTTAATTTTATTTTTATTATTATTTGAATCGTATATTTGTACGCATACGTTAATTTTATATTCATTTAAAAAAACAAATCGCACATCTGCGTACCCCCAAGTATTTAAGTATTTTCGTGTTTAATATATTATTGGCTTCTTTGGGTTCCTCGCCTACTTGTATATGTTTATTTTAAATAATTTTTTAATTTATAAAAGTTTAAATCACTTTCCATTAATATGAGTAATATGTGGAATAAATACTCCTTATCATACTTAATTTTTAAATTTGTTATAAAAATATCCTCAGGTTCAGTACATGCGTAGGTATGAAAATACCTCACGTAATCACTGTAATAGTCCTGCACGCGACTATTCCTCTCTTTTTTCTTATTTTCTCTCTCTTCGAGAGCTATTTCTACTATACTTTTTAATTTATCTGAGCCGTTGCTTGGGCATATATTTTTGTATGTCGTCAAGTCGGCTTTTTTATATTTTTTAAATTTATTATTTTCATAATTATTATATTTATTATTTTTAGATTTACTTATTTTATTTATTTCGAAATCTTTATTCATTATTTTATCTTCAAATTTAAGATTAAATTCTCCTTTAAAATTTTCTTTATTATTATTTTTTCGATAACTGTTATAAAATATTTTCTTTATTATACCTTGTGGGCTTATATTTTTACTTTTGTTATTTAAACTTACATCCTCTATAATATTAATTTTGGGCTTTTCTGCAGTTTCTGTTGAAAAAACATTACAGGAGGTGTTTTGTTTTCTTTATTAATGGAATTTATGCTCTCTGAAATTTCCATTTTTGAGTTTTCTTGATTTTGCATTTTTAATTCTAGTAATTGTCTAGGTGGTCGGTATGGAATTTCGGGTCGGATTTTTTCTGGTCTACCCACAGGTCTTTTTAATGGTAGGGCTTCGTTTAATACATTTTCAACAAGCTTGCGTTTCGCTATTGTTCTTGGTTGTATTAATCTTTTGCTTCTCGTAACAATTGTTTTCTTTTTCTTCATAATTCTGGCTTTTTTTTTGGAATTACGTAATCTGAGTGAGAACCGGAATCTTGCGTAAATTTAACTTTTTTCTTATTAGTTAGCTTTCTTTCTACCTTTGTTATTTTAAACAAATGTGTATAATTTTTTGAATCGGACTCTAAAATATTATTGAATACACCTTTATTTGACATTTCAAAGGGTTAAACTTTTAGTTGGCCAAAAGTGGATATGCTTCACTTTTCCCTGTTAGAGAATTTTTTGAGAGTTAGTTGCTAAATTATCTTTTCCTGGTCTATGTAAAATTTCGAATTCCATTTCCGAGTCCCAATACTCTTCTTCCTGCTCTTGTCTGATTTCTTAGTTTAAGAGATTGACAATCGGAGCTTCTAACTCGATAACTACGTTTGAAATATTTATACATCTCACATATGCTTGTCCGTTTATATTTGTCGCGAGTGCATTAAACTTCCGATAATTAAATTTTGATCTAAATCTAAATGGGTTATATGTTCCTCTCTTATATCTAAATTTTTTACGCATAAGTATATGTTCTCGCAAGAGTTGGGTTGAATTAAAAATTTCTCTCTTTGTAAAAATGATAAAATAAATTTACTAAATGTAGTCGCATTCTACCTAGATCGATTTTCCCTTCATATCTCTGTAAGTTATCTAGACCTAATATTGCATCTGCTCCGAATTAAAAATTATCGTCAATAATGTGAAATAGGCAGGGTAAATTATTTATCTGTAACATAACAGATCCCTTTGTAAGGACTTCTTTTTATGTCTAAGATTTTTACTTGAACTCGTGTATTAACATATTCTGAATATCGCAGAGCAGATTCTTTTACTAAACTAATATCAGCTCCACTATCAATAAAAAAGGTCCCTTTTCCCCCGATAAGATTTTCACTATTAATCCAACTACAGGTGGAATTTTCTTTGCGCTTGCGAACATAACTTTTGCGGTTGTAGGGATATTTTGAAAAAAATTTAACTCGACACCACTTGGCGTCGAGCGGCTTTCGAGTTTAAATTCTGTTGACCATTAGAATTTTCGTTTCTCACGTTGGTATTACTATTCCGATTACCATTGTTTATGTTTCTTTCTTGATTAGTATTGTTATATCTTGGCTGATTTTCTCTTGGAAAATTATTTGCATTCGTCAAGTTACCATTATTGTTTTTACGTGACATGCTAATTCTGTTACAATTATCGTTGTTATTATAATTTGGTCTATTTTCATTGCTTGGGAAATTATTATTGTTGTTTCGATTAAAATTGTTTGTGTTTGTTTCACGGAAACCGTATTGATTTAGCGCTAAATTTTGATTTTAATTATTATTAAAATGATTAAAATTTTGTCTGTTGAAATCGGGGTTTCGAATATTTACAAAATTATTACCTTGAAAATTATTATTTCTTTGACCGCTAAAATTTCCGAATCTACTGTTAAAAATTGCTTAGTTGTTGAAATTTCTTTTATAATTAAAACCTGAAAAACGATTTTGCGGATTTTAATTATTTCGCGGCCCCATATATCCTTGGTTCGTATTGTTTTGATAATTTGACCAAAACGGATACGGATAAGGTCGATAATTTTGACTTGCTTGTCCTTGTTTTTGATTTTTGTTTCTTGCATTTTTTCTTCCGTTGGAGTATCTCCTGATTCGATTGTTTTAAATTGTTTTTGACAATTTTGAGCTTGATGACTACCTTTGCAGAAAACGCATTCTATTTTTGCTGCCGTTGCGATCTTGACGTTTAACGTCGCTGAGGCTAAAAGAGCCCAAATATTTCCTAAATCGGTGTTTTGAAAGTTATTTAGATCTAAATCGAAATTATTAAAACTCTTGTTTCTAGTTTGTGGGTCCACAGTGTGTAACGTCGCAATATTTTTATCAGGTTTCGCAGCACAATTTTCGTGTCTTTGGAGTACCTTACTCCTGCCTTCCTAATTTACTGCTATATTCGCAGCTTCTTGTAACGTAGTCGGTTTTTTGGCTGATACTCTATATTCCGGCGGATCCGTATAGAAAACACTCTAACGATTTTTGTTTTTTTCTTGTTTTCTGGTACTCTTTTTCTCCTTGTATCATACTAACCGAAGAGTCGTACAAGGACAAAAGTCTTTGTTCTAATGTTTGAACTCGTAGAGCATAGTCAGCTACGGGTTCATCTTCTTCTTGTTCAACCATTCTAAGTTCTAACCTAATAGTATCCGCATCGTATATCTCCGAACGTTAACTTAAGATCCTGCAATAATGGAGGATAAATCTATTAGTAGAATAATTCAATGGAGTCATATGCTGGTGCCGTACCACCATAAGCTAGTTGGGCTCGCCCCTTTAGTTTTGTGGAAATCGTGTTCAATATCCATTTTTCGCTGTTTGGTCCGTAAGTAGTTAAGATATCCATTATAACTGTCGCAAAGCTTAAGGTTTCTGGGCGACCATCATAATTTGGGATCGATGTTAGGGCTGCATTTAGCGGTATATTTCCATATGGAATTCCTGATCTCTGGGTATACATAACCCTTCGTTCGCGTGGTTCTCTGTGGTTATTCATTTGTATGTTTTCGGGGGGTAACCGTCTTATTTCAAACAGAGGTTCGTTATTGATAAAAAATTATAGTTCGTCTTATTCCTCTATTTCGGCTAATACCGGTTCTCTTAGTAGTCTTCTTCTTACGGATGGTCTTATAAACGGAACGCGATATCTGACGTTATTTTGTATATCCGCTTCCTCAGATGCTTCCGCCTGGTATTCGGGGTTTTCTGTATTGTTTGAATCGTCAGGTATAACTGGACGAGCTGGCAAAACGTTATTCTGACCAAGTTGTGCACTATATCTTTCTAACTCGTTAAGCAGAATATTGTTTTGTTCCTGCATTCTATGTACCTCATTAAGGCTTATTGTCCTGTTAGGATTTTGTATACTATCTTCCCCAGCAGACATTCTCCTAAATTGTTCTGTTATTTGATCTATATTTTTGTTATTTGTGCCGCTTATATTAGTAATATTTCTTTGTTTAACTTGTTCGTTTTTGTCTCCCATATCACCTAAATCCGAGACATTATTTCTTCCGATTCTTAAATTTTTTGCGATACTTTTAAATTTTCTAAATTTTTCTTTAATTTTTATGTTATGTTTGGGTGGAATTTTGTAATATTTATATTTAAGATATTGGATTTAGAACAAAAAATTAAGGCAAGTCGAAAATAAAAAAAAATGATTTTAAATTAATGTTTTTTTTTTGAATGTTTTTCAATAGTTTATTCAATAAAATAATAAAAAAATTATCAGTTATTCATCCAACTATATAAAAAAAATTCCGAAATTATTTTAATATTATGTATATTATTATTTTTTTTTATTTAATTAAAATTAAACATTTATGGTTGATAATTAATATTCATTTTTTTTACTTCTGAAAAGATAAATGCCATAAAATTTAATAAAACACGAAAGTCAGATTTTATAGAATGTCCTATGTATATTTGCTAAATGTGAAATTCATTTAATGCTAAACGCTTTTTGCGCGTGCGTAATTGGTTTGGAAAAGATTATACAAAATTCAAGCTCTCGTTGCACAAAATCTACGCTGCTTGCATGCTGTCTACATCCAAGGGGTTATGGTATATATGAATGCTAGCCTAGTTTTAAGGCGCCTATATGTTAATATTTTTAATTATTACAAAAAAAAAAAATTTAATTGAAATAAAATTATCATGAATTATCAAAAAAAAAAATTGCTGCCCGGAGGTCACGTAATGCTAGGTTTAATAAATCCCGAGAAGGTATTATTAAAAAACAAATATTTTGCGTAGTTTCAGGGCAAATGTATTATGTGTAAATTAAAAGTTTTTTGTAGATGTATATATTAGAAGTATTTTTCGTAATTAAGTATAAAAGTGTATTGATAGTAAAATATTCTGGTTTGTAAAGTTACGTCGAATTGTTTATTGTCTCGAATGTTTATTTAAAAAAAAAAATTTTTAACTAAAATTTACTCACAGTACTGCAACGATGAAAATCCAGTTTCCTGACATTTTCTGACGTTTGGATGACCTTGGTACTGCTTGGCTCTCTCGATCTCTGGATACCGCTTGTCCTATTGACTGAACTCCAATGATATTGATTCTGTGTCTTGATCCTCTTTTGTCCTTGAAGAATAATTTCCCGTAGAGTGGTGAAATCCCTGGGCGCCTAAATGTATGCGATGTTATTTCCTTCTATGTAAATTTTTGGTATTTATCTGGATGTTCTTTTTTTGAAAAATTATTGATTTTTCTCAAAATCTCTTTGCAGCTTGCGAAAAAAAAAATTCCAATTTTTTTGTTGATTCTCTATTCCTGACACCTCCGAATATCTTTCCGGATGCCTCCAATTTTGTTGTGTTTGGTGGTGAATAAACACTGATAAATGAGGATATTCTTATTCGGGTTTAGCCTGCTGACTAAACTCATTTACTAGTGACAGGATTTTAAATAACTAAGTCTTTTTTTTTATTAAAATGCTGGTTTATTGACTTATATAAAATGGCTGGCCGTGCTTAGATCTCTAATTAGCGGTAGAGAGAAACCCTGAGTACAAGTTAGTTAGTTTAGTCAGTTCTATATTTCAGTTCGTTATGTCTAAGGGACTACATGGTCCCAAAGTTCTCTGCCGGTCAGGAGCTTCTGCAAGAGCTTTTAAAGGCTTACGCTTGAGGGAAAAGAGGAGAGGACAATTGCGCGTAATTGGCTTAATGCGAAAAATTTAGTGTCCTTAGTAACAGTGTCTCCAATCATTGGTAATTAGTCTGTCAAGGCATATGATGGGGGTGGCTCTATTCCCACCTTGCGTACTTCGTGTGAGGTCTTATTATGAAATTTCTTGCACGTGCGGTTTCTCGGAATGATGGTGCTGATGAAGCATTTTTAATTGTAATATCATTTCATAAACAGAAGTAAATACGACACAGGGGGGTAAAAAAGTTTTGAGTATGCGAATATCAAAAGATATATATGATAACTTAAATTTAGTTTACAAGTACAAAGTAAGAAAGTTAATTTAATCCCGAAAGTTGGAAAAAAATAAGACCCAAATCCATATGTTAAGTTGTTTTTAGCAACTCAATTAGGTGTTTACGTAAGTTTGCGTTACGTTAGTTAGATAAGGTTAGGTTACCAGTAGTTGACTCCATCCATTCCCTGGTTCAGTTTCTCCTCAGCAATTTGTACATCGTTTGCCTGGATGAGTAGAAAGATCGTCAGCACATCCGACGATAAAAGTATCCTCCGGCGTTGGGAGCCTAAGTACCTGATCGTTAAAACGCTAGACAGTAATTGTCCAGAATTCCATTTTGCGTTTCCTACAGTTACGTCATGCCAAGATGTAAACTTTCCTGCAAATTTAAAATTTAACCAAGGCGCCAGTCACGTCCCGATTCGTGACAAGGTTTTTAGAAACCCCTTTTGGGCATAACGCAACCCTAATACTTACGCGGCCAAAATCCGACTAGCACAGCTCGTAAATACGACAGGAGAGGGGGGGGGGGAACTCATAAGTTTAACGTCGGAGTTCCTAAAATTCACAAAAAAACTTACTTAACTTAAAAATCCTTATAAACTACTAAAATTTACTAGTGTTCATGTTTAAAATAACGATAAATCCAAAATTTCCTACATTTTATGATCCTAAATTTTAATAGAAAATGTCTTATTTTATTTAATTAACGATAAGCCAAAATTAATATTTTGTGACTATAATTTTTAATTAACAAGAATATAAAATGTTTTCTTTTGTTTAATTATCGATAAACCAAAATTTATATTTTGTAACAATAAATTTTAATTAAAGAGAATATAAAATGTTTTATTTTATTTATTTGTCGATAAACCATGATTTCTACCATTTGTTTAAATAATTAATTGAAATTTTATTATTTTATTCGATAATCCTTAATAAACTAAATTCGTATTCAATTTAATCTAATTTAAGGTTATTTAAACGGCAGGGAGTGCAATTATAGAAAATTAAAAAACTAATAATAAAAATTTCAAAAAAAAAGCATATTTATATAATATTATATTAATTTAACGATATTCCATAACTTTATTCTCATTTTATTCTAAAGTTTACATTTTTACTAATTTTAAGTCACGGCGCACTATTTTAGGTAAAATAGCAACAAATTTTACTTATATTTTATTTTAAGCCGCTGGGGTTAATTTTGAGGCTAATTTAACGATAAACCAAGTTTTAAGCCACTAGGGGTCGCCTAAAGCTGATCTTGACCAAATTAATTATGAATTGTAATTTTAATTTCGTTTTGTGACAATAATCGCCACTGCCTAACTTAACTTAACGGTATTCCATCTGAGGATCTAAACAATAATGGTTAAACCAAAATCCCGCAGACATCCTCTGGTCTGTGCGGCAAGCCAAAATCAGGACTCATTAATTAACTTATACTTAACAGAAATTTTAATTTTGAGTCCTATTTCTAACTTAAATTTTAAGACCTGACCGGAATGGACATATACGGTACACGCTGTGTTGACTGGGTTTATGCTTAATTTTTAAAACCTGCATTGTGACTCGCAATCACAATTTCATTATGGGGACTATAGTCCCGGGATTGTTATTGCTGTAATAACAGCTTTATACAATGAATGTATATATTTAATTATTTAATTAATTTATTTAAATAATTAAATATAAATCCCTTTTAATCAATGTTAGTTAATAAATTATGAAATTTCCTGTTTAGTGTAGTGTAAATTTTGTATTATAGTGTTTTGTGTTAAATTCTATATGTCAAAGTGCTAGTGCTCATGTCAAGTTTTTTTTTGTGAGAAAGAAAATTGTAAAATTTCTGGTTAATAATTAATAAAGTTGCAAATTCTTTCCCTTGTATGTTTTATGTTTATGTAGTGTCCATAAATTTTGTGTTCCTAACTTGAATTTCCCCAGAAATCCTAAGAACATGATCCGCTGTTTTACCTTTTACAGAGCTGGAGCTAGTAAACTAATGTCCAGGGTTCGCTGACTAATTGTTCCAGTATATTCAGCAAGTCCTGGAGAATTTTTATGTATTTCAGGTAGTAGCGGGGCTCCAGACGAAGCTGAAATCCCTTAATTTACTAAACTTTTGTTCCTACGCTTTAAGTTAAAATTGGTTATCTCGCATGTTTAAGTTTAATTTTACAACTTTAGATACTTTTAACTATTTATTTAAGTTCAAAACCCTAAAACAAAGAAGCTTTTGGTGTAACTTAGTTATAAAAGTCTGTATTTCAAAATTTGACTAAAATTTTATTAAACTTAGAAATTGTACTATTTATATTTTGCTGTAAATTTCCTAACTAAGGGTATAATTTATGTTTCAATTAGCTAATTAAGATTAAAATAATTTAAATTAGAGAATTTAAACGTTATAGTGGACTTTAGTGGAATTTGGAACCTTTTATACGAACAAAAGGTACCATGTAGCTTTGCACGTTTGTTCAATTTTTGACCTTTTAAAGTCATTTTGACTTGGCACAGCTAATTTATTTTAATTAAAACTTTAAATTAAAGAAAGTTTTAGTCCTAAACATTTGAAATTTCATCAATTTCAAAATTTTGTAAAAATTTGGAGAACGAGTAAAGGTTCCAAATTTTCATATTTAATTTTTTTGAGTACAAATCCGGGTTAAGTTTAATAAAATTAGCTAAATTGGGATAAGTTTATCCTAATTTAGCCTAATTTGGACTCTATGAGTTCTAAAATTTGCTAGTAGCAAAGTCAAAATTTCTCACGAATTTTCTATATTTATAGGAGATATTTATATTTTTTTAAAAATTTCTTACGACTTTACAGACAATGCAGTTGAATAGTTAAATTAATGTATTTTAAAAAATAAATCAATTTAAATATGTTGTTGCTCAACGTTTCGGTAATCTAAACGATTACCCTTATCAAGAGCTGAAATTTATTAAATATAAATTTATATACATATTTACAATGTTTTACAATTATTATAGAATTATGGTTTTTACTTGTAATTAACATTTAAATTAAAATATAATTAATAATTTATAACATATTTAAAGAATATTGCACATTTATTTTGCATATTTATTTTAATTTAAAATAAATATTAAATAAAGTTTGTCATTATTTTATAACTACATGATCTTTTGTTTACATAAATCAGCTGACTATTGTAGAAAAGAGTTGCGTGTATAAAGGCTGGTTTCTATTGTTTTTGTATGTAAAGGTGTATTTTTATTGTATAAATTGAAAGTTTATTTTAAAATATAGAAGTTGTTTACTTATTCAATAATTTCTTGTATCACTGGATCATAACATGGTGGTAGATTTTTTATATCTTGCATTTTATTAAGTGCTTTATGTCCTTCTTTTTTAATAAATGCCATTTCAGCTACATTTCTTTTTTTCCAATTATGTTCTTTATGTAGTATTTGTATATTATCCCAATCCATATCATGTTGTTCTGCGACCACTGGATTTTTTAAGATGTGTTTTGTAATCACATTGTGATATTTTTCTTTATAATTTTTGTTTTTTCGATGTTCTTCACGCCTTGTTTTTACTAATCTTTGAGTCTGGCCTACATAACTTTTATCACAATCTTTACAATTAATTTTATAAACTGCATCTGTGTTATTTTCTATTTTTAAAGGATCTTTCTGTAATTTAATTATCCTGTTCAATTTAAATGGGTAATTATATATTGGTTTTAATTGATATTTTTTATATACTATACTAGATAATTGATCTGAAAAATGTTTTATATGTGGTAAAGTAAAAACTGTGTTAAAATCAAAAGTATTATTGTTATTAGAATTTATTGTTTCTGTATTGAGTTTCCTTTTCTGATTATTTATATGTTTTTCAATAAATTGACTAGGATAATTGTTCAATATTAATTCATTGTGAATTGATTGTAGGTTCTTACTATGAAATTCTTTATCAGTTAAGGTGAGAACTTTATTAGCTAAACTTTTTACTATACCTATTTTAATTTGTATTGCATGTGATGAGAGAAAATTTACATATCTACCTGAGGCTATATTTTTCTTATAAAGATCTAAAGATATTGATGTATTTTCATTTCTGATTACCATTATATCCAAAAAATTCAATCTATTATTTTCTTCTATTTCATATGTAAATTTTAGTCTCTTATGCATATTGTTAACCAAATTCAGTAGCATGTTTAGTTTGTTTTTTGCTATAATTAAGAAGGAGTCATCTACATAGCGGCCATAGAACTTTATTGATTTTGTATATCTAGCTAAATAAACTTCTTCCAAATCTTGAATGACTAAATCTGCAAGTATTGGTGATACAGAAAGACCTATAGGCGTTCCATTAATCTGTTGATAGAATTTTCCATCAAATTGGAAATATAAAGAATTCATTAGAATTTCTAATCCTTTTAAAAATTCTTCTTGTGGTAAATTAGTATGTTTTTTAATTTGAGGCCATCTTTTTTCAATGCTTTTTTTAACTAACTCATATGGAATGCTTGGATACATTGATACTACATCTAATGATGCCATAATTTGATTATTATTAATTTTTATGTCCTTTATTTTTTCTTTAAAATCATAGCTATTTTTAATTACATGTGTTGGTCTAGGACATGCTGCTGTTATTATGTCTTTAAAAATGTCTGATAATTGTGATAATGGTGAATTAATACAAGAGATAATTATTCTTATTGGGTAATTTTCTTTATGTGTTTTTATTAACCCATAAGCCCTTGATAAATTTGTATCTTTGGTTTCTATTGTAATTTTAATATATCCTGCTTTTACCCATTTTTGTAGTAAATTAAAAATTCTATTTTTCACCATTTCAGATGGATCTTCATATATTATTTGATAAGTTGAAGTGTCACTAAAACTATTGAACATTTTGCTTCTATATTGGTCTTTTGTTAATATTACTGTTGAATTAATTTTATCTGCTTTTGTTACTATTAAATCTGGGTTTTGTTTTAAAAAAGATTTTGTTTCTGTTAATAATTTTAATATAAATGTATCTATATCTGTAAGTTTGTGTTGTTTTGATAGAAATGATTTACTTAGATTAACAAACTTAAGTCGAAGTTCTTCTTTATTTTCTCGCTGGTATTTTGTCAATGTTTTTTTCAATTTCTTTCAAGACTTCAAAGGTTTGTTCTTTTTTATTAGCAAAAACAGGATTGCAAAATAAGATATTTATATCTTTTTAATTATTTCGACAGACCAAAGTTCTCAATTTTAACAATAAGTTAATTTTTATGACTTATTAAGCGGTATTCCATGTTTTACTAAAAATTTTGCCTTAATTTAGGAAATTGTAAGCCATAAACGTTAGTTTTACTATGAAACGGTAAGCCTAAATTATAGCTTTATAAGAATTTTAATTATAAAACGGTAAGCCTGGTTAATTTTTGAAGACTTTTAATTAAACGGTAGACCTGGTTAATTCTTAATCTGGAAACCTGGTTAAATTTTGAACGATAACATTTTTAATTAAACGGTAAACCTGGTTAATTTTTAAACGGTAAACCTGGTTAGTTTTTTTGAACGATAAGACTTTAATTAAACGGTAAACCTTTATTAATTTTATTCGAGAAATCATTTTTTTAATACGAAAAACCTTTGTCGATAAGCCTTTTAATTTTTTTCATAAAATAAATCTATAAAGGGGCCTATTGTATTATTATAAACTTCCAAGGAATTTTCCTCAAATTCCTCGGAGTTAACTAATAGATTTTCTCGATATTTTTCAATAGAGTAACGAAATTCCGTCCTTAATCTCCTGAGGCAGATGTCTTTATTGGCCCCAGAAGTCTTAAGGTTAAAAAAATACTTAGTTACTGCAATTTTTGAAGCATTAACCAATTCCTGGTGGGCTTTAGCGTCTTCACGCACGCGTTTAGCCATATATTTTTTTAATTTAGTATTCATATTTTTAATTTATTATTTAGGACTTACCACGCTGCAAACACAAAATTTTAACTATTTTCACAACCTTAGAATCCTATTTGCCACCGATTAATTTCACTGAATTATTAATTAAACTGACTCTATAACCAGTGATGCGCTATGCCGTGAAATATATCGAGGGTTGGCAACGAAAATGCTATTAGATAAAACAAGACAGAACGAGTTTTCCTTTTCTATCTTATGGTAATTTTGTAGCCAACCCACGTTAAAAATTCACGGCATAGCACACTACTGTCTATAACTAATTTAATTTAAACAAAAAAAAAGAAATTAATTTAAATAATTTAAGTTAAACGAATTTACAAAATTTTGAACTAATTAAATCTGAAATAATGATGAATTTTGAATTTAAAATTGTTGAAATAATTGAGTTTACTAAAAGTTGACCGGCAACTATAACTTACAAAATGGAACTGCACGAGGAGACCCGCCGTGTCTCTCGAGCTCACCTCCGTTTTACCCCACTATTTTATAAAACCCCCCCAACATGTCCCCGCTTAAAGGTAACTATACCCCCCCGTGAAATGCTCCGTGAAAGTGAAAACGAATATTATTACGCTTGCGCCGTTTCATACTAGGGGCGCTAGTGCATGGTAGTAACTTAATACTAATGAGTCAAATTGTAGCACGGGGAATTTTCACCGTGTGACAACGTACACGATGTTCCATAATTCTTGCAGTTACTCTCCTCAATCTTGTTCTTTGCGCAGTTTCAAATATTATTTCTCGATCGCTCAGGTAACTGCTGATGATTCTTCGCAGATATTTTGGCACCTGGAAGTTCCTTAGCCCCTCCATAAAATCACTCCCTCTTGCTGAGTTAAAGGCATTCTTCACATCTAGGGTCACTAGTAGCGTAATTTTTCTAGAGTAATTCAACGCAAGGGCTCCCGAGTAAGGTATGCTCTAAACGGATAACACAGGAGAGGATATACTCGACCTGTGTGCCAGGCTCAACTTAGCGGTGCTAAATGTAGGTAACACTACAACTTTTAGAAGACCTGGCTACAGACAGACCATCCCGGATAGACTCACTAAAAATGGAAAGGCACCTGAGCCTGATGAAATACCCACTGAGATTCTGAACATAGCCGTACAAGAGTGTCCACAGCTTATTCTGTGTATGTACATTACTTGTGCACGAGCGGACGTCTTCAGCAAACTCTAGAAAAAAGCCAGACTAGTTCTTATCAGTAAAGGTAAAGGGGACCCTAGGCTGCCAAACTATTGGCGTCCCCTAGGATTACTGGACACAGCTGGAAAAAATTATGAAAAGATGTTGCAATCACGGATACTGAGGGCTGTAGAAACTGCAGGAGACCTTTCTCCCCGACAATACAAGTTCCGCCGAAGGAAGTCAACTGTCGATGCCATAAGCAGTATTAGCCGTACATTAACAATCAACATACAGGCAATCACTACTCTAGAAAAATCACGCTACTAGTGACCCTAGATGTGAAGAATGCCTTTAATTCATCAAGATGGAGTGATTTTATGGAGGGGCTAAGGAACTTACAGGTGCCAAAATATCTGCAAAGAATCATCAGCAGTTACCTGAGCGATCGAGGAATAATATTTGAAACTGCGCAAGGAACAAGATTGAGGAGAGTAACTGCAGGAGCAGTCCAAGTATCTATCTGGACAATGGGAGGGAAGGCATTGATCGCGCAAAGGCCACTTCGCACCAGAGCAGCCTAAGTGATTGGCAGAAACGTTGAACCGACTATTCAGAGAGCAAATGGACCAAGAAGTTAATAGGATAGATATCACCTTGGATAAATAGAAGGCATGGGGACATTAATTTTTTGTCCCTATTCTTAAGCGGACATGGACTTCTTTGTTCCTACCTCTTTCGAATCCCTAAGATGAATAGCGCTGAATGTGTATACTGTCCTGGCAAAGAAGACACGCCGAAACACACATTCTTCAAATGCGACAGATGGGCTGTTAAAAAGTTTTAGAAACTAACATCGGTCAAATCACACCTGAGAACGTGGTTGGCCTGATGCTTCAAAATGAAGAAGTATGGTCCGAAATTAGCCAGTATGTGGAGTACATACTCTGCACCAATAAGCTCAAGTCCAAGGTATAAGCTAATATTGAGACGTACACCGGTTATTTATCCAGTTGACTGCAGGTATTGCACTAACATACCATCATACCATCATTACTCTTAACACCGCAATCATTCGAAGATGGTAGAATAATAATTATTTATTTATTTATCTATTTATATATTTATTTATTACTTTATCTTTTGACGATAATAGGAAATGAGTTATATTTCAGTTAACATATATTTTATTGAAGATGACAGCACAAAAAATGGAATTTTAATCAGATGGAACGACGGAGTCCTTAACCAGACTGGCGAGTCAGTGGATGCAAGTCAAAAGATAGAGTTTACGACTAGAACTAAATTCCCTTGAACCTGGGTCACGCAAGATTCAAAAACAGATGCTTAAAATTCATTAAGTAATGAGCATTGTTCTGCGTATATATTCTTGATCTTATCTTGAATATTGCATGCTTCTTTTCTGATTCTGAAGATTCAGCGTTTTTGCTTCGTGTTCTTTTCTTTAGCACCAAGCCTGTTATATGTTTTTTAAATAGGTGTTTAATTGCACTCTTTTCATTAGATAACTGATCTCTTATGACTTTGAGAGCAGTAACTTTGTCCTTCATATCTCTTATACGATTTTAATCTATACCATTTTAAATTTGGGTAAGATTTATATATTTTTGTGTTGTGATTTAGTTGATATTCGAATATATTGTTTGTGATACATATTTTAAATTTTGGGCATTATATTGATTTTTGACCTTGGAATTGTTGATTTTAACATCGGGGTACAGTTTAAAGTATGAAATTTTGGTTGGGAAGTATATTTCAAACTTTACGCAATATTTTCATTTTTGGTCCAGGATTTGGCAATTATGAGGTCAATTTTTGTGGAATGATTTTAAATTTGGTTTAAAATCGTTAAGCTTAATATTGGAATGCAGTTTAAAGTATATAATGTTTATTGGTTTGAGTATTTTAGATTTTGTACAATATTTTCATTTTTGGTCGTGGATTTGGTTATTACGGGGTCAATTTTAGTGGAATAATTTTAAATTTGACAAGAAAATTGTCAGATAATATATAATTTATTATATAGATGATAATTGTTGTTAATTTATAAATTTTAATATTTAAGATTATTTAAATTTATTTTTTAATTCGCGGTTAGTTTTTAAGTTGGTTGCAATGTTACAAGGTTACCAACTTTGAATTTCTTCTTTGGTGTTTCTGCTTTAACAGTGAAAAAAACGTGATTTTGGTTGTTCGAGTGTTTTTGCTTTAATATTAAAAGAAGTTTACTTAAAATAAAAAATGAAAAATCAGGTAAGAAATAATAAATTTAATGAAGTTTTAAGTTATTCTATAAGTTTCGTTTATTTTGTTAGTTGAATATATTTAAAAAATGTAATATTTTGTTTGGTATAATAATTAGGTTATGTATTTTTTATGTAGCTTATACAGTAAAACCCCGATATTCGCGGTTAATGCGTTTCACAAAAGTGCCGTGAATACCGAATACGTGAATACCGAAGTATTGTATCTTATGTAAAATAGAGGGTTAGGTTCTGAAATTTGAAAAAAATTGAATTTTTTTTTGAAAATATTAAGATTTTTATTAATTTTTATTAAATTAAGTGATGTAAATTAAGTTTTAGAAAAATAATCCATAATATTTTTTTGCTTTTTACTTGCAATTTATCTTGCCATATCTTGATAGAGATTTTCATATGATTGCATATCCTTATCGCAATCGTATTTAAATCGCGAACTTCTTGTCATGACTGGATCAGAATTTACTACTTCCTCAACTGCATCTCTTAAATGACCTAGAATAATAGAAATTTTTGTCATTTTTAAAACTGGTTCTTCACTTTTTTCATTTTTGGTCAAGAGAGTACGTGAAGGCTTTTTTTCTAATTTAAACCAGTTTCATCACAGTTAGATATTTGATCTGTTACATAGCATTTGTCTTGGATTAAACTTTTTAACTGTGATGGAAATATTGCAGCTGCTTCTTGATCAGCACAAGCTTTTTCACCACTGAATGAGACTTTATGTAGAGAAAATTCAAATCTGTCAAACCAACCCCTACTAGCAAAAAAAGTTTCATTTGAAGAACCAATAGATTGTTTTTTTAGAAATTTGTAAAATTCTAAAGCTTGTTGTCTTATGGCCAAATCACTCAGTAGAATTTTTTTATGAATGATATTTTGCATCCAAATAATTAGCATGTCTTCCATTTTTCTATATTCATATCTTCCTTATTTCTAAGTTTTCTAAAGTAAAAATATTTTACTTAAAATCATTTAAATATACGACCGAGGGAATGAATAATTTACTAACTCTACTAATTTTACAAAATTTAGCATTTGGTCCCAACTTTGATGCACTTAGCTTAATTTTTTATTTATTTTTGCGAATTGAATGGATAGTAGACTCGTTAACTAAGAATTTTCTAGCTATTGATGTAATTTTTTCATTACTTTCCAAAAGCTGAATCACTTTGTGATTTATTTTTTGCAGCCATGATTTAATAAATTTAATAAATTAATTACATACAACAAAAAATTTTTATAATTTCAAAAAGGTTATAAAATGTAAATAATATAGCCAAAAAAATTGAAAATTTAAATCAATATTCAAAAATTAAAAAAAAATTTTTACTGAAAAACCGCGAATTCGCGAAGCATATACCGCGAATCCGCAAATACAAAAGCCCGCAAATACCGGGGTATTACTGTATTTGGGATAGTGAGTCTATGAAATGCTTGGTTACATGGTTTATAAGTATTAGATGTCGGTAAAAAGGATTTCATTTAAAAATATTTTTATATAAAAATAAGTAAAATTTAATACTTTTATAATAAGTCAAATTAAATAATTAAGTTTAATATTTTTATAAAATAACATTTAAGTAGCAATAACCACAGATTTGATAAAAAACATTTATGCACGTTCTAAAATAAAAACAAAAAAAGGAAGAAAAAATTAAAATACTAATTGATTATGTTATAAAAAAATTATTAAATTAGTAAAAATTGGTGCCGAATCGAATACTACAAACTTGTGGCAGGAAAATTCGTCAATAGTCTCGAGATATTTTAATTTTTTTCAAAATTTTTATATATTTTATCAATTCAAAAACACTAAATATTTAATATCTCCAAAAGTACGATAGCTAAGTCGCAAAACTATGGCCTATATAACCCATAGGCTTTTTTTCTTTATTTTGACACCAGTTTCATGCTAATTGTTTCGGCGGTACTTGAGTCATAAGAGTACAGACAAACAGATAGACAAATAAATTTTTAAATATATATAGTAATTATAGTATATTAAGATATAGTATTAAGATATAATACATAGAGATGTTTCTAGAATTGACTGAATCAAGTAATACCAATTGCGTAAAATAATATAATATATTATATTAATATATTATATTATTTGTTTTTATGTGTACTAAAATGTCTTGAATTTTTCTCCAGGATTCTTATTTTTATCGCAAGTCATCTAATAAATTATTTTTAAAAATCAAACATTCTTTCAACTGCATTAAATAAATTTTTTTTTTATTTTTCATAAACGTCGTAGCAAGTTAGCTAGACAACTCCGGGCCTCTGTACTATCCGGCGGCCTGGAGGTGCAGTTTCCAGTTTTTGACCTGTACCCTCTACGGAGGTTGCCATGCCAATCCGGAGGGCCGACCACCGCAAGCCACGATGATCGGCAGCATCACGCCGCTTGGTTTTTTAACCTGTAAAAAGAACTATTGTTGGTGTATCTGTAAGTAGAATTTAAAAGAAAAAAGTTGTAATTAATTTAGGACTGAGCCTCATCTGAAAAATCTGAACGTGTTTGCATAATTATAAATTTGCAGTGAAAAATGATTTTTTGAAGCAACACAAATAGAAGTAAATGCGATACAGGGGGGGCGGAGCCCTTCAACTGTTGCTAGTATCTCTATATATTATAAAGTTATAACCGCTGTCCAAAGACACCTTTGGGCCATTCTGACACTTTTGGGTCAATCTAAGACTTTTGGTCCACACAATATGGTACTTTTGGGCCAGTCTGACACTCTTAGGCCACGCAATATGGTACTTTTGGGCCAAGATGACACTTTTAGGGTACACAATATGGTATTTTTGGGCCTGTCTGACACTTTTGGGCCACTCTGTAACATTTCGGGCATTTTGTCATTTTTGGGCCAAATTGACTCTTTTGGGGCACGCAATATGGTACTTTTGGACTAGACTGACACTTTTAGGCCACTCTGATAATTTGGGCCATTCTGTAATATTTGGGGCATTTTGTCATTTTTGGGCCAAATTGACACTTTTGGGCCACGTAATATGGTACTATTGGGCCACGCAATATGGTACTTATGAGCCATTCTGACAATTTTGGGCCATAATGATACTTTTAGACCATTCTGACACTATTGGACGACGCAATATGGTATTTTTGGGTCAGTTTGACACTTTTGGGCTATCCTACCACTTTTGGATCATTCTGACACAATTGGGTTACTGTGATAACTTTGTTGGATTAATTTGATACTTATGGAGCAATCTGAAATTTTTTTAAATAAATTAATTAATTATAAGCCTATTCACGAATTTTAAAATAAAAGAAAACAATAAAATAAGTATATCCATATATATTTACTTTTCTGTGACAAAATAATTAAATAAATTACATTTTTTTTGTTTTCTATTATTATACATATACACCGTTATTCAGAGCGGGACGTTAATTTGTATCATTGGAGTATATATAGCAGGCGTATATTTTTAAGTCCAAATTTACGTCTCGCTCTGAATGACGGTGTATAATTACTAGCAAAAATTGGAGGGGGTAATCCGCCCCCCCTGTTTCGCATTTCCTTCTGTTTCTGGTACTTGAAAAAATCATTTTTCACTGCAAATTTACCTATAATTATGCAAACACATTCAGAGTTTTCAGAGAAGCCTAGTTCTGTCTCCAGCGAAGTCTCCAGTAAATTTATAATTATAGATTATAGAACCATATTTAAAAATATATTGGAGAGGTTATGCCCAATCCAAACAGACAAATTTTTACATTCATTTTTTAGCTTCAGGTGTCATCGGTTTTCTTTCAATATTTTTTGCATTGAAATCAATAACCGGGGCAAACCTGAATTTTTTCCAACTAAAGAGAATTGACGGATTCTCTTTCTACCTGTTAGCAGCTGTTTTTACCTCATTAACAAATTTTTGGGTCCAATACAACTCTCAAAAAATAAATCAACACGAAAATACACAAGTAACATACAATAACTCAGCAGAAGAAGTAAAAATAAACATGCCACAACCAGAGCAAGATGTCCCATCAACAATCCCTACCTCTCCAACAATCCCTTACCTTCCAGTAATTGCACTTCCAAAGAAAAATAAACTTGAATATCCATATCACTCCTTTGACCAAAACTTCAAATTCTATAAAAAATATTAAACAAACAAGTTTTGGTATAATTGTTTAGGCTTGATTTTTCCAAAAATCACTATTTGCTCGTTCAAACTTACCTCCTTTTACCTCACAAACTTGGCATATCAAAATTTTTATAGAAAATCATTGAAAAATTTTAAATCAAAATTTTATAAAAAATCATATAATTTTACTATCACTAACAATAGACGTTAAGTAAATAAAAAAATATATTCAAAAAACAAAAAAATAAATAAAAATAATAAAATATTTAACATAAATTTATTTCAGTTTACTTTAAAGAAAAAATATTTCAAAAAAATATATTAAAAAAAAATATAAAAAAATATTTACAATAAAATACACAGAATAAGCAAAAAATATAAGTCATTAAACTATCAAAAACATAATACAATGTAATCTTACTAACACTAGCCTTAAGAAAAATTTGATCTGATTTCCTAATCAGACTCAAAAATTATGCCAATAATTTTTAGAATCTTGTGCTGGAGATGTTATAACATATTGTTAATTAAATAAATAAAATCGAATTATTTAGATTTATTATAATGTGTCACAATTATAATTAATATTTTAAAATAATTAGGAATGTGCAAATTAAGAATTTTTACAATTACATTATTTTGGCATTTAAGAAAGCTTATTATAGCGAAACATAAATAAAATTATATAAAATCAGCACTAAAATTAAGAAATAATAAATAAGATTTATTAAAATGTTATACATAAGAAATTAAAAATTATACTTTAGTCAGTTTTGAGTGCTAAGTTTTAATAAAGTAAAAGTGTTCACTAAATTCAGTTCGTGTCGCTATTTATTTGTATCAGCCCGAATCATCCATATAAAAGGTAAGCTATTATGCCTAACATATATATATATACATATAAATATGAATATATTAACTATCATTCCCTGCCGGGGCCGGACGAGATACCGGCGGAAGTGCTCAAAAGAGCGGTCAAAGTAATCCCTGGTATCCTGTTAAGCATGTTCAATGCTTGTTTGGTGGCTGGAGTATTCCCAAAGCAGTGGAAGGTGGCACGTCTCGTGCTCTTGAACAAGGGCAAGGGGGGAGCCCCGGACTCTCCATCATCTTACAGACCTTTGTGTATGTTAAATACCATTGGTAAGGTGATGGAGAGCTTGCTCCGGGCAAGGCTCAGAAGGGCAATCGAGGAGGGCGGTGGTCTCTCTGAGGAGCAGCATGGTTTTCGTGAAGGGCATTCCACGATAGACGCCATTCGGCGTGTCGTGGATACCGTAGAGGCTGAGAGGGAAAAGCGGCCTGCAATTCGCAAGGACAACCTTCTGGTAACGCTGGACGTCACAAACGCTTTCAACTCGGCCAGGTGGGATGACATGATCCGGTCCGTCGAGTACGATTTCCGGATACCCAGGTATCTGGGTAACGTACTAAAGGATTACCTGCGGGACCGGAGACTGCTCTACGACACGCTCGACGGAAGGCGTGAAAGGGTTTTGAGTGCAGGTATCGCGCAAGGTTCGGTTCTCGGACCTGATCTGTGGAATGCCTTTTACGATGGCTTGTTGCGCGTCCACCTCCCGGAAGGAGTTTCCCTGATCGGGTACGCTGACGACGTGGCCCTGACCATAACTGGCAGGGACATGGAAGTGATCTAGGAGAGGTTGAATCTAGTCATGAGACGGATCAACCTCTGGATGCGCGATCACGGGCTCCAGCTTGCGATTCCAAAAACGGAGATCGTACTGCTGACTCGTCGAAGGGTTCCCACCGACTTCGATGTAATTATCGACGACGGCGGAAACCCACACACGATCCGAACCAGAACATCGGTGAAATACCTGGGAGTTCAGCTTGGTAACAAGCTGACCTACTGGGAGCAATTTCAGAGGTTGTGTAAAAAGGCAGCGTCGGCCGCATCCTCCCTGTCAAGGCTCATGGCCAACATTGGGGGACCCAAACCAGGGAAGCGAAGGCTCCTGATGTCAGTCGTCAACTCTGTCCTGCTCTACGGATCAGAAGTCTGGGCGAAGAACACAGAAACTGCCAAGTACAGACGAAAAATATCGTCGGTACAGAGGCAAGCGGCAGTGAGGATCGCCTGTGGATACCACACGGTATCTCTAGAGGCGATCCAGGTTGTTGCTTCGGTGATACCCATTGACCTGCTAGCGTTGGAGCGGAAATTCATCTACGAGAGCGTAGATGAGCGCGAAGTGGCTTCCAATCGCGCCCGCTTCAACTCTATGAAAGCATGGAAGAAACGATGGAAAAAGAACCAAGAGAAAAATGCCCTATGGACGCGCAGACTGATCTCAGACCTGCAGGCATGGGTATTTCCGTGTCATGTTGAAGCATTGGCATAAGGTGGCAACAAAGGAGTGCTTGCACTGTCCGGGCGTGGATGATACAGTAGAGCACACATTCTTCGAATGTGTGCGCTATGCGGAGGGGCGCCCGCCCTTCCCGATTTGGAGGCCGGAGACGGTGGTCCCGGAAATGCTACGGAGTTCCGAAAACTGGAACAAAGTTGCAGAGTACGTAAGGACCACCTTGCTGGAGAAGAAGGAGGAGGGCTTTCTACCGTAGAGAGCTCTCCTGCCCCTAGGCAGGGGAGAAGGCAGCGGCCAGCTGCCTAGGCTGCGCGTCCCAAACTGAAGTTCTACCTGAAAAGGGAGTTCCGGTTTGGGACAAACAAGCGCGGGGGGTTTAAAGTGTGTTTATCCAGTTCGCAGGTAGTCTCCCAGTTGTACACTTTGCACAACTGGGCGGTCATGGAAATTTGCGGGTCTTTAAGGCCCGCAAACACTCCATGGCTGATGCAAGATTCACATATTTCCCTTAAAAAAAAAAAATAAAAAAAAAAAAAAAAAACTTAAAAAAATAATATAAACAAAATTTAAAAAAAGGAATCAACTTATTTTAACGTACAATTTTTTCGATAGAAACATTATTAGTCATGAAGACCTTTTTTAAAAAAAAAATTTTCAACTATAGATTTTTTTTTTTTTTTTATTTCTATTATACTTATCGGTATAAATAAAAAAATTTTTTTTAAATTACAAATATATTATACCCTACTTAAAAAAGTTGTATTATTATTACATAACATGATATGCATATTTTTTTTTAATTTTTCAAGTATAGACCGGGTGGAACACAATTATATTTAAATTGCTAGTATTTGTCAAAGTAATATAAATAACCGTGACTATTGTGTTTGACCCCGAATATATTAATTATTAAATTTGATATCCTATATTATATATTAAAATGAAATAATTGAAAAAATTAACTATTTTTTATTTTATTGGACATGCATTTATGAAGAATTGTACGGACGAAAATACATGAAAGTAGTTGTAAAGTAATCTTTAAAGAAATATCTCCAGAGTTTTTTTAATTTTTAAAAAATATTTAAATGATTTCGAGAAATCAATACCAGAAGTTAGTGGTCGAAAACGCAAAATAATTTCATTTTTTTTCACTAAAACTGATTTTTCTCAGGATCTAAGAGGTTTTTTGAGACGAGTGCAAATTATTTCTTGGAAAAAATGCCATCGATTTGACGTTTTTTTTTTTTAAATTTGAGCTTACGGTTCAGAGTTACAACTGTTTGCAAATAAGAACTTCAAAATTTTAAAAATCAAAAAGTGGTCATTTTCGTCACTTCATATCTTGTAATGGATTGTATCAAAATGTAAAAACCAAGTGGTTTTGTATTTATTAAACGCTTTTCTAATGCCATTTTTATTTTTTTTGATTTATTCATTAAAAGAAATATCAAAAAAAACGACTTAGAGTCTAATTTTTTGAATTTTTTATTTTTTTATGTTTAGGACAGCCGATATCCATTTTTTTATATAATGAAATTTTTTGATATTTTTATATAAAAAACAAAATAAAATATATAGACTATTAGAAAAAATTTTAGAATAGCGTATAGTTTCTGCTAAAGTCAATAACAATATTTCAATGCAATCATTACATAAAAATATTTCAAAATACAATTTTCATATAAAACAGGAATCTATTAGAATAAAATTTCGAATTGCGTATAGTTTCTGCTAAAGTCAATAAAAACATTTAAATGCTATCATTGCATAAAAATATTTGAAATTCCAACTTTTCTATAAAACAGGAGACTATTAAAAAAAATTTAGAATGGCTTATAGATTCTATAGTTAATACTGTCCTGTTTTACGGATCGGAGGTTTGAGTGAATGCCACCCAAATCAAAAATTTCAGATTGGTGATAACGTTAAGCACAATCGTTACTTTACAAAGTATGTACATAAAGTATGTACATTGTAAAGTAAAATTAATCCTTAAGCTTGGATTATGTTGCTAAGCCCAGTGTTGTGTAATCGAAATATCATATTTGAACCCCCTTGATCATATTTATTTGACTCCCCCCCCCCCCCTTGGTTTTCTATGGCATCCTACTCTATAAATATGTAGAATTTTAAACTAATTGTTAAATTACATAATTAAAATAAATAAGTATTGTAAGTTACCTCCTCATAAAAACATAAATTTCTTCATTATGAGACAAATTTTTTAAATAATTCGAACATACTCCGTAGTGTATGACTCCTTCACTTCCTAAAATAGTAAAATCTATTAAATAAAAATAAATATAAATTAAATTGATAAATATATTAAAATATTGATAAATATATTAAATTATATTAATAAATATATTATTATTATTATTTTTTTTTTTGTTTTTTTTTTGCTCTACGAGCAGGGTCGACACATGTAATTTTTAACATGCGTCTAGATGAGCATATCTAGGGCCGGGCCCTAGATTATGTCGGACTCCATGCTTAGCATGTTTACCAACTAAACTCACCCCTCTTAATGCCTTATGCAAGTCAACCCGGAACCGTTTAACACATTACATCAGGTTGACTTAAGGCCATGTATCCTCTCTATCAGAAGATCCTTTCGTATCAGTTTCTTGTTTTCTTCATAATATTCTATTTTTTTTTTAAATATTATGATGAAAACAGAATCCTAGCCTCAACGTGGCGAAGAGTTTTAAATCTGTATATATTTACGAAAGTATTTTCATACTACGAATAGCGTCTGTATACAGTTATGAAACTTTTACTCAAGCGGCGAACCCGCTTCTATAGGAAAGTATCTCTATACTTACATATAGTCGCGAGATTTAAATATTATTATATTATTGATAAATATTTCAGAATTATTTTTTAAAATTTATATACATTGATTTTCTAAAAGTTGCCTTCTCAGACCATCCATCATTCGAATTACTTCGTGATCGGTTTTTATTTAACAATTCAGATCCATTGGCCGACCACGTTGCACCAAGGAATCATTAATTAAGTATATTTTAAGAAGCTCTTTGTATTTTAATATTTAAAACTATAAAATTCAACAAGAAATTTTAGTAATAAATTATATTAATATATTAATATTATTATTTTAGTAATAATTTTAGTAATAAATTAAATAAATTACTATAATTAATTATCTTTTAAGTTTAAAACTTTCATTTAATTTCAAAAAAGTTTCAGCAAGAATTTGAGATTTTGCCCACAATTAAAAGGTTCAATTAAAAAAATTTAGAAAAATTAAAATTAGCAAAATTTTTTTTCTTCAGAATATGGAATTAAAAATTTCACTGAATGTTATTTTATCTATCCAATAATTTTCTCTAATATAGTTACTAGTTAGTTTTTTCATCTTTCATTTAAAAAATATAAATAAATTTAAAAAAAAATTTTTTTTATTGTTAGATAAAATACAAGTAAAGGATCGCGCTACTCATTTTAATATAATTTACTCAATAAGCTTAAAAAAAATTATTTTATTCGTGGATATTTGTTACAGAGCCCTCTAGGACGGGCGACTAAGTTAAGCACTAATATACACCGTCATTCAGAGCGGAACGTAAATTTGTATCATTGAACTATACATATCATAAGTATTTTTTAAGTGCAAATTTACGTCCCACTTTGAAAAAAGGTGTAAACGGTATGCAGCTTTCTCTCTCTATTTTTTGACAATATTATTATTTATATATTTTTTTTAATTATTATTCTTTATATATGTTTATATATATATTTTCGTAAATATTAGAAGTTTATTCTCTTATTTATGCAGAAAAGTTTAAATACATGTAGACAATCGTATTGTAACGATTAAGGCTTTTGCTACCGATTACAAACTGTATTAAAGGACTAAAGTTTAGGAATGGGTATATTTAATAAAAATTATACCTTTTAATTGAAATCGAGAGTTTATTATAGAATAATTAATAAGATGTATTTTATAAGTCAAAGTATAATAATAAATACAAGTCAAGCCGTTAGATTGTGTATAGTTTTAAGGTTGGTTAATTTGCGACTGATCTAGAGCTCAAACCGTAATCGAATGGTCAGTACGAGTAAACGGATAGACGAGTGTTGATGGTCTGACCCAGGTTCTGATTTTTCGGCTATATTTATATGATTCCTGATGTGCTGGTTAGCAGTGGGGTGACAAGGATCTCCAAACAGCATCTGTGTTATTCTTTCTTTTAGTTGGCCTCGAGTTTTGGTGGTTTGATGCCTTCACTTGTATAAACCAGTCATGTTTGAATAAACTATTTATAAATTGACTTATGGTATATAGTTTATATGCGATTTCTTATTTTATCGACGCAAGGTATCCCTTGGTCAAAGACTTATGGGTAATTCCATGGATAAAACGCCCAAAATGATATGCCAGGTCTCAAAAATAGGAAATTTGTTTTTTTTTCGATAAAACATTTTAAAAATAGATGATTCCCCGAATTTGAAGGTTTTCTATAAATTTTGAAGGGTGCTATGCTGATTTAAAGTTTTTTGGTCAAATTTCTCTCCTCAGCCACCATTTTTGAAAATCCCGTAAAAAAGCTCCGGAAAACGTTAAAAAAAGAAAAAAAGTAGGTTTTCGATGTAAAATTTGATGAAAAATTCGAATTTTCAGTCAGATTTTTCCTACTCTATGTCAATTCGCGGGAAAATTCAAATTTGTTTTAAACTTTAAGTGAAAATAACTCAAAAGTTTCCCGCTAAAAAAAAAATTTTTTTTCTCAAAATCTTCAAATATTGCATATATTTTCCTGAAAAAAATTTCCCGAGAGTAATTTTTGTTTTAAGCGAGTAATACTGATTTTCGTTTTTTTCAATTTTGACTTGTTACTTATTTTGCTGATTTCCCGCTAAGTCACGCGACTAAATGAAAATCTGACAAAAAATTTGAATTCTGCGGGAAATTTTACAAAGGTATAGTAATTTTGATATCCTTTGAATGATACATCTCAATTTGACAATTTAATTAAAATGGTTTATTAAAATATAGAAAAAATGAAAATTTATAAAATGGGATTTTATTGATTTTTGGGTACATTTCTAACTATTTATAGACATTTTGATAGAAAATAAAATCTAAACTTAAAAAAAATTTATTTTTTATTAAAAATAGACATAACTTTTGTTTTTTCCAAAAGAAGTATTTTTTTTTTTAGATTTTACATGATTTTTAGGCTAAAAATGTAAAAAAATCAAGAAAATCCCATTTTATAAATTTTCATTTTTTCTATATTTTAATAAACCATTTTAATTGTCAAATTGAGATGTATTATTCAAAGGATACCAAAATTACTATACCTTTGTAAAATTTCCCGCAGAATTCAAATTTTTTGTCAGATTTTCATTTGGTCACGTGACTTAGCGGGAAATCAGCAAAATAAGTAACAAGTCAAAATTGAAAAAAACGAAAATCGGTATTACTCGCTTAAAACAAAAATTACTCTCGGGAAATTTTTTTCAGGAAAATATATGCAATTTTTGAAGATTTTGAGAAAAAAAAATTTTTTTTTAGCGGGAAACTTTTGAGTTATTTTTACTTAAAGTTTAAAACAAATTTAAATTTTCCCGCGAATTGACATAGAGTAGGAAAAATCTGACTGAAAATTCGAATTTTTCATCAAATTTTACATTGAAAACCTACTTTTTTTTCTTTTTTTAACGTTTTCCGGAGCTTTTTTACGGGATTTTCAAAAATGGTGGCTGAGGAGAGAAATTTGACCAAAAAACTTTAAATCAGCATAGCACCCTTCAAAATTTATAGAAAACCTTACTATTACTCAACACTATCTACTAATACATATATAAATTCTAGATATTAATAATTGAAAGTCTATTAAAACTGGTTTTTATTGTATTCAAAGCAGATCTGGGAAATAGGAACATGCTAAAATCCTTACATACGTTAAACGGCATCCGGTTTAATGATATTTTATATATATGTCACACTACAATAGATATTTTAACATAATAGTCTATTATCCGTATTTTAGAAAAATAAAGCCTTTAAATCACATCTTGCCTATGAGTCATTCTGGATACCGTGTCATGCCCTTGCCAGGTCAGGTATCCCGATCGGGCTGATTTTTTCACCACTTTTTTATATATACAGAACTAGCAAAAGTTGGAGGGGGGGCTCCGCCCCCCCTGTGTCGCATTTACTTCTGTTTCTGTTACTTGAAAAAATCATTTTTCACTGAAAATTTACCTATAATTATGCAAACACATTCAGAGTTTTCAGAGAAGCCTAGTTCTGTCTCCAGCAAAGTCTCTAATAAATTTATAATGATGGATTACAGAACCATATTTAAAAATATATAGGAGAGGCTATGCCCAATCCCGACAGACAAATTTTCAAATATATATAGTAGTAAGATATAGTATTAAGATATATAAAAAATGTTGCTAATTTTTAAAGATACCTCCGTTTTGAACAAAAATATAACTGAGTACGTATAAATTAGTGCCGAATCAAGTAATACCAATTGTGACAGTAAAATTTTATCATATTTAGACGATATTTCACTTTTTAATCAAAATTTCAAAAAATTTTATTTTATCCAAATTTTATTATCTCCAAAAGTACGGTAGCTGAGTTGCAAAACTTTGTCTTATGTCATTCGTAGACTTTTCTCTATATTTTGACACTTCATTTTGAATTTTCATTGATTATACACTGATGATGAAACACATACACACACAGACCCACAAATAGATGATTAAAAATACTATAAAAAATTAAAAAATTAAAAAAATTTTTCAACTAGCTACAAAAATATTTTATAAAATTTTAAAGATACCTCTGATTTGAATAAAAATTTAGGAGAATGCGTAAGAATTAGTGCTGAATCGGATACTTTAAAGTGTGACAGTAAAATTTTTCGATAGTCTCAAGATGTTTCAATTTTTGTTAAAAATTTTCAAAAATAATATTAAGTTCAAAAACACTAAAAATTGAATATCTCCAAAAGTACGATAGCTGAGTCGCAAAACTATGGCATATGTCACCCGCGGACTTTTTTTCTTTAATTTGACACCGGTTTTATTAAATTTCGTTCACTGGTTTGACCCTGATGATAATACACACACACACACACACACACAGACACACAAATAAATTTTCAAATATATATAGTAGTAAGATAAGACTAGTAAGATAAGATAAGATATATTTCCTGTGAAATTTTCAGCCCTCTAGGCGCTCAGGAACCCGAGTTATACCCAAAAGAAGCTTTTTAGATTTCTTCGGTTTTTTCAAAAAAAAAATTTTTTTTTTTACTCTGTAAAATTGACTAGATGATTAAAAAAAACAATACCTAGACATAAAAAGTTGTAAAATTTCCCGCTGAATCCGAATTTGAGGTCAGTTTTTTGAAATTTTGCTCCTGGGCGGCTCAAACTGCTTTTTTCGGCTTATAGCGGGAGATTTTGAACTGCCCAAATTCAACAACTTTTATGAAGCTCAAATCTGGATAAAATTGGTCTAAATACTATATACTTTGATGTGGTAAATTTCGCTGGGTGGTTATATGCCCTTTAAAAAGCGTCAGAAGCATAATATTGCTTTTTTTAATCAAATTTTAACGTTAGAATCACATTTTTTAAGAGCCCAATAGTATTCTTTAATTATATTTGTACTCAAATGACTTTTTTTATGCTTTTTTCAAATATATTTTTCAAAGATTTTCAGTCCATGACACGGTATCCATAATGACTCCTATGACACTAAATATTCAGTATTATAGCCTATTATACGTATTTTAACCTATAATTCTCACAGAGCGCCGTATTATAGAAATTAAATTTTTTTTTAGTTAAATTTTTTTTCTAGTTATAGTAAAGTTTTACTATAGTAAAAATTCACAAGCGCGTTAAATATATGTTTATAGAATATAACGATAATACCATGAATAGAATAGAAGACACCTGTTTTTTAAAAGGTCACTTTAAAAACACGATACGTTTGATTAAAAAGAGCAAAAAGATTAAAAAACGAATTTTTTGTTATAAAAATAGACTGGGGTTAAATAGAAGGAGTAGAATAATAAGAAAACGGAAATAATAAAAATTAAATAAAACATTTTTTAAACCTAAAGCACTTGAACATTTAGATATATGTTAAAAATCATATAGAAGAGTTTAGGGACCGACAAATAAATTATTTTGAAAATTTATAGATTCAGAGTATTTAATAATGAGTAATAAGTTTCATATTAAAAAATAGTCATTAAAAATGTATGTTAGAGTTACAAACTTTATATTTTGTTTATATAATGTTCCTTCGTGTAAAAAAATCTAGCACTTGTAAAATTTTTTAAAAGCTCAAAGATTAGTATAAGATCGTTACTCAGTGAAGAATATTGTATATTCTTTACTTTAAAATATTTAATAAGGTAATGTTCAATTTTTAAATTTGGAATCATGTAAAAAAAGTTTTTATAAAATTGTAAAATATTGTAAATTTTTAGCCTTGATAATGAAGACTGAAGGTCTTCGAAACGTGGGCAATTTATTGAAAAAATAAAGCAAATTGTTAGCTCAGAAATCAAATATTTTTATTTAATAATAAAATAAATATGTTATTTATTCATTTCATGTACATTTATATTAACTTTTTTTATTACATCTTAAACTTTTGAAGCAGTATAATGTAATAATGATTAGAACTTTTTATTTATTTGTACAAGGAAATGATACCTAGAACTACATGAAACCCCAGATTTATAGCAATTACACTACTTGTTGAACATTGTTTTGCAGAAGCTCTACAATTGCATTTTTTATAACCTTGACCACTCGTAACCGACTGCTTGGCTGCAACTTCTCTCAAGGATACTTCTTCTAGGTACATAAACAATGTAAATAAATTTTGAAATTCTGTTCGTGGGAACTAGCCTATTATTATCCCATCTTTTGAATCAATATGATAAATGTTATATCAATTTTAAATATTATACCGCAAATATTCGGTAGGTCCAAGGGTGAGGATCGAGGGATCTACAGGTGGTACATGGACTGTAACATTAACGCCGACTTCTAGTGATCGAAATTCGTTTTCTGTCGTATTTATCATTTTATCAGCTGCTATTTTTTGGTACTTTGGCGCTCGTGAAAATTTTTACTATAGTAGAAAAAAAATTCAATTTCTATGATACGGCACTACGTCAGTATTATAGGTTAAAACACGTATAATAGACTATAATACTAAAAATTTTAGTATCATAGGCTAGATGTGAATTAAGGTAATCTATGTAATTAATTAATGTATTTTCAATTAAAAGCTTTATTTTTCTAAAATACGGATAATAGCATATTATACTTAAATGTCTATTGTACTACGACATATATATTCCAGTCAAATCAAGGGGGGGGGGTATATTGTTTGTGGCCACCACCAGATTTAGTCTACTATAGGTTTTCTGGGTCGCTAAACACAAAAATTTGGGTATTTTCTATGAGAAATTGGGGCTTGATCCTTAAATGGGCCAAAACTACCCCTGAAAGGGTGTTTTCGCTACTTTCGCTCTAGCCCTCCAAGATTCGATCTATTAGGGTTTTTTGGGGTTGCTAATCACAAAAATTGATGTCTTTTCAATTAAAACTTAACTCTTCACCCTTTAATTAGCCAAAACTACCCCTAAAGGGGGTGCTTTTGCAACGTTCACTCTGGCCCTCAAATATTCGGTCTAATAGGGTTTTTCGGGTTGCTAATTACAAAAATCGATGTATTTTCAATTTAAACGTAACTCTTCACACTTAAATTAGTCAAAAATACCTCTACCTGGTGTTGTTGCTATTTTTGCTCTAGCCCTCCAAGATTTGGTATAAAAGGGTTTTTCAGGTTACTGATCACGAAAATCACGGTTTTTTCAATTAAAAATTAGGTCTTTATCCTTAAATTTGCTAAAACTACTCCTAAAAGGGTTGAAAAGTATAAATAAATGAATCATAAATTTTTTAATAATAAGATTTTTTATTCTTAATTAAATATTACATATTATTCCAAAATAGTACAAAATAATTTTTGAGACATTTTTCAAAAATTATAAAATACCTACGATCAATCATGCTCCATACCTTGGACCGAGTGTACTTCAGTTGCATCGTCCATGTTATAATAGTTATCGTCATAAATACAGTCAACACTAACATTTGGCTCGAAAATTGAAGAATCTAAATTTTTATACGTTCTCTCCATAGGATTATCTTCGTTTTCATCGATAGTGACATTTGGCTCTAAAATGGAAGTATCATATTCCTCACATGTGTTTTCTGAATCTTCATTTATGTCAGAGTTATGTTCACAATTTTGGCTGCTCTGGCCTTTGCACGATTCAGTAGCATTTTACTCCTAATTTGCCACACCCACATTTTTTCAGACAACCTTTTTTACAACCACAACTAAATTTCTTTAAAAATTTGTCTGGTATAAGTCGACTTAAAGTTAAAACAGGCTCTAAAATACCATCTTTTCCGTTTCTCCAGCCCCAATCTAAAGGGCTAAAACGAATAAAGTAAAAGTGCCCCTTTTACGAGTAGTTTTAGCTAATTTAAGGTTGAAGAGTTACGTTTTAATTAAAAAGACATCGATTTCTGTGATCAGCGACCCAAAAAACTTTATTAGATTAAATCTTGGAGGGCTAGAACGAAAGTAGTGAAAACACTCCTTTTAAGGGTAGTTATGGCTACTTTAAGGGTGAAAAGTTAAGTTTTAATTGAAAATACATCGATTTTTGTGATCAGTGAGGCAAAAAATCAAAAAAAAAATTATAATCTTTAATTTCAATAATCAATAATTAATAATGCATCTTAATAAAAAAAATATTAAAAGTGTAAACTAAAAATTATTTATTACATAATAATACTTTAATGTGTATTATATTTTATTTTTAATAGTGTTGTGTAAATGTATGTATTATAATGTATTATATGGTATGTGTGTGTAGGAGATCTCCCCTCCCCTTTTTGTATATATTCTCCCTTTTATTCTTTAGTGTTCGTTGAGACGCCAAGCAACGAGCGTCGTCTGAATAAATAGTATTACATAATATATACTATGTGTTTTTAATAAATCAACCATTTCCATCACCAAATCCATCAATTATCCATCATTTTTGTCATCTCTGAAATGAACCAACGCATCAAGATAAGTTAAATTTTTTAAGAAGAAAAAGTTAAATTTATCATCAAGAGCACGTGCAAAATTTCTATTTAAAAAAAAAATCTAGTTTATTTTTTCAACGTTAAATCAGTCACAGTTTGATCATCATTTTTTTCTTATGGATACAGTTTCATATCAAGTTTATCAGTTACATATATGGATTTCAGTGCTATATTTTTCAAATTTGTGCTAAATTTTTGTGCAAAAAATTTTTTTAAGAAGTTTTATTGGTGATAAAGGTGAACAAAGTAAATTTGCGTAATTTTTAAAATTACACGACGAACACGCATCATTTTCTCAAAAAATTATCATCGTCTTAGTTTTTTCTGCCAGTGAAAAGTCTGAATATTTGATTCATAAAATTTACAAAAAAGAAAAATCATCGTCGTCATCGCAGAATTGGCGCGTAAATTCTACCGCCCCTTCAATTTAATCAAAAAGAAGACGCCATTGCGCGCGCAGCAAATCAACATAAATTATCCAGTAATGATGGCGGCATCTCTACTTTAGCAAAAAGGAGAACAACGAAGGGCCCTACCACCGCGCATCGAAAACCGGCGCAGAAATCAAATTCAGTGATGGCGGCCTCTCATCATTTATGAAAGCAGACGATACTTAAAATACATGGGAATCAAGAGGTTTTACTGCAACGCATCAAATTCAGGCGCGGGTCAGCTCAATAGTAAAACCACTCAGCGATCAACTTTTTTTACATAAAAGATAAGTTGATATTTTTGTATCTAAAAAAACATTAAAATTTCATATTCTTATCAAGTAGAAATTATATTATTCAGGTGTAATAATTTGCATATTATACTTGATTGTATAACTCTTAAATATTTAAATTAAAATATAAATTAATAGAGAATATTTTTAAAATCAAAATATTATATAAGGGAGTGTGTTCTAAGTGTACGTTTTGTTTTTTTTCAAAATTGTATTTTCAATTTCATTTTGAATTTCATTGTTTATTATTTATTGAACATTGACATGTTAGGTAAGTTCTATAATTCTTTTTCTCTTAAATTAACATTTTTAAAATTAAATGGATTAAAGTTTTATCTTATAAATTTTGTAAAATATGAATTGATCTTACTAACTAAAATTACTAAATTATAAATTTTTTGCTAATAATATTGGATGTTACATAGGTTCAAACTTGCTGAAATTAAGTGGAACTACTTTGCTAGACTAGTTGGTGTCATGGGATTCACACTTGGATGTCTTTTCATTTATCCTGCTTGCTGTTTAACTCACAAATTCAAGATCATCCTGGGATCCTACTGCACTTCAATATTGTTATTCATTACAAAATGCTATTTTCTCTTATTAACTATCAGCATATTATTTAATTTAGTAAGAATTCAATCAATTTTAGCATATTGATATATAATTGGCTCTAATTGTTTAACTCAAACTAAATTAACATGATACATTAAATTACATTTTTTTGTATTGTTAAGTACTGTATTTTTCTCTTACGATCCATAATGAAATTCTTATGAATCGCTTACAAATTTTCATAAACTAAATTCACCTTGCTACTATTTAAAATCAATATTAATATCATTATTATATGAAATATTGTAAATTTTTCAAATGTTTAAATTGTTAGTTGAATTTAATAAAATGCTAAGATACACCTCTTCTCTACAATCTGCAAATGTAGAAATTTTGCAGATTACAGTTTTTTAAATTAAATTTTGTATGTTAACTTGCTTATATTTTTTGCAGGCGCAGAGGGTGTATATTTGTATTTTGAAAATTAATTGAAGTTTGTATTATTTTCAACTAATATATTTGAATTAGATTATTATCACTTTTATTAATTCATTAGAGTGGATTTAGCAAGGTGGGTGGCAATTGTGATTATTACTAATTAATTATTCTATTAATATAGTACCTGCTTTGTTAATCTACTTCATTTGTAAAATTTGTGCAAAATCCTTGCTGATTTAAGATATAAACTCACTTTCAATATATTTTCTGTGTATGAAAAATTGTATATTATCTCTACTTGCAGAAATGATATAAAGTTGTTAAGTTATTATACTCTCTTATTATTACTTGTTTGAAAAATCGCATAAAACAATATGATGATCTTATTGTAGACATAATAAAGGAAGAATTAAATCAGCAGGATTCTCAATAAGTTATTATTTAACTACTTTAGACTCAAAACAAAAACTACATTTATTTAATTTTATTTTTCAATTATTCATGATGTGAATTCATTATTCCTAGCGCAGTAGTGATATCAGTGATAGAATTATTTCTATTAGAATAATTATTTAATCTTGAATCTACAGATATCCTGCTGGTCTAGTCAGGATAGTAAAACTTGAAATTAGGCAATCAGTCTATGTTAAACTCGCATCAATTCATTATTTACTGTATTTGTACGCGTTTTGTCAAATGTTGTACTGTAGAATATGATATAATCTTATGATTAAGGGTCGTTTTACCTAAATATTTTTTTGATAATCAATTTTTTTTTTCTGTTAATTACTTTATATATGCCTCAAGAGTATGTAAAAAAAATTTATTTTTAAATCCTCCCCCCTAAGTATATTTTTTGTCCTGTTTTGCGCGCACCGTCAAACGTGCTTTTGATAAAACTTAACGGTATGGCTCTATTATTATATTACGTATCTTCTAACGACTGTTAAATAGTTAAAAATTGTGTCGGAACTGGTCACTGATAGAAATTATGAGCAAATTTTGCCAATAGTCGCGATTGTTTATGACGCCAAATTTAGCCGTGCCAAAATGGTAAAAAATAGCAAATTGGCCCAGCAGTAGGGTTTAAATCAGCTACAGGTTCAATATGAAAACCAGAAAGATAAATTTATGGCTCTAAAATCACTGATAACTTATAAGTATACTTAAATATACAAAAAAAAAATGCTTTGTTAAATTTCTACGAAAAAAAATTTTTTATTCTTATTTAGAAACTAGGTTTTTACACCTTCTAATTAAGATTTCTCTAAAACTACTCGACTGATTTTAATTTTTTTGGTCTAATTTTTTTTATTGTAAGTTCCTTTACGCAAAAAAAAAATTAATAATTTAATAACTTTTTTTATTTCATCGTTTTTAGTGACCCAATGATCATTCGAAATACCCCTTTAAAATAATTTCTAAACATTTTTTAGTCCGCAGCATGTTTTTGACGCCAAAAACTGTCCAATTTTTGATATTTTTAAGACCAAAATTAGATCATAACTTTTTGCCTTAAAGAAATAATTCAAAATAAATGATTCCATCGTTTTTAGTGACCAAAAAAACTATGAAATACCCCCCGAAGTTTTATTTTTTTGTTGCCTTTTAAATTTAGTAGCTGTAATCCCCCCCGGCGCTCCTGGACCAATTTCAAAAAATCGAAAACGCTTTGGCGCTGTCCAACGACTAAATTTTTTTAGATGCGCTTTACCTAGAGCTTTTTTTTCATAAAGTGGTACCCAAAAACGCTTGAGCACCTTAAAAAATCGAAAAGTCGATTTATATTTACATTTTTTATTTATTAAAAAATCGAAAAGTCGATTTTTTTTTGTCAGTCTAACACACACACACACACACACGCACACACATACTTTTTTTAAAAACCGGTTTTTTAGCTTCCTGAGATCTCAAATCGTGGTTATAGGCCAAAATATCGAAAATTAAAATTTCACCTATCACAAAGGTTCCTCTTTGAGGAACCAATATTGTTTGAGTCACGTAAAAAATTTTAGAAAAAATAAATTGCAATAATTTTAATTTCAGATACCCTTTTTAAAGGTATTTTGACCAATTTAAGGGTGAAGGTCTAATATTTCATAAAAATACCTCGAGGTCTTAATTTTCATAAAAAATTATTTCAATATTCGTGATCACTGAACCAAAAACCCCCTTGTACCAATGTCCTTTTTAGGGTTAGTTTTTGTCAAATAAACGGCGAAATTCTAAATTTTCATAAAAAAATATTTCAACATTAGTGATCATTGACCCAAAAAACCCCTTTCTACCAAATTTTAAAGGGCTATAGCGAATATAGCGAATATGCCAATTTTAGAGGTAGTTTTGGCCAATTTAAGGGTGAAGGTAAAGCCCCAATTTCTCATAGAAAAATTTCCGATTTTCTACATCAGTGACCCAAAAAACCTATAGTTAACAAAATCATTGCTTGAGGAAAATACGGTAGAGATACATTGTGAAATATCAACTTAAAAAAAAATTATCTTGGAAAATAAATATTTCAACAAGAAGATAAAGTACAAAATAAAAAGATGTATTTATAATGCAAGATGAAAAAAGGATCTGTTCATCCATTAAAAGTGAAATAATTTTATAACATATCCTAACTAGTAATTTTTTATACATTATTTTGCTTGGTTTTGAAGCTGAGCAAGTACTGATTGAATTCAAATCAATAATTTAATTTAAAGATTAATCATTTTTTCGTAAATTTTAATATTATTTTTTAAAGCATTTGATTTTTATAAACTAAAAACTACTAATTTTATGTAATTATTATTTAAAAATAAAAAAAAAAATTATTACCTTTTGTTATTTAAAATCCATTGGTTATAAAAATGAATTCGATTTTCTTGGTAGCTAATTACGTGAAATTTGAGACATTTTTTATTTATCTGGTCAAGGTTCGTATTATACTTAAGAGTTTTATTGCATTGTTAGCCCATTTTTCATAGTAAAATTATGGAAAGAAAAATATATCCATATATCAACCATTACTGGGCATTAAATTTTAAAACAACTATGATTCCTCATCTCTTTTTTAATTTGAGTATAAGGCTTGTAAGTTAAAAAAATTTTTAGGAAAAACGTTACTTTTTCACCCCCCCCCCCCGGCCTAGTCAAACTTTTTCAAATACCCTATCTAACGAACATGTTCCATGTTAAAATTGGCAAGGGATCTGATCAACACAAAATTATTCGACACATCAATTATTCTACACAAGGAAGTTTCGCGGAATCAAAAAATCGAATTCTACACCGAAAATCCTTGTGCCGAAAATATTAACACAAATTTTTTCTAATCGAAATATTGAATACGCTGTTTTAAGTGATTTATGCTAGCATACGAAAGAAATAAGTATTGAATACTTTGACTAAAAAAAATTTGTGTTGATCTTTTTAGCACAACGATTTTTGGTGTAGAACGATTCCGAAAAACTTTTTTGTGTTGAACCATTGATGTGTCGAATAATTTTGTGTTGATCAGATCTCTTAAATAAATAATTTAATAACTAAAATTACCGAAAAAATTCATCTAAAACTTTAAAGCCAATTCCATTGGGAAGTTGTGCCGCAATGAGCCTAATTAGGCATCATTGTTAGACATTTATAAGCCTGTGAAAAAATTTTTTTTTATGTCAGGGATTTCCCTAAAGTATTTTTGGCCACTAAGCACACTCGAGCTGTAGAGAAAGCTCGGTCTAAGGCTAAAATCTCTCAAACCTGACATAGTTTTTGGCTGAAAATTTTTTTACAAGCTTATAAAGATTCAGCAACGATGCCTACTTAGGCTCCATTAAAATTAAAATTATACCTAAAATTCGAATTCTTCGGAAAGTTTTTGTTTAATAAAGTTTTAATGTTTTAATTTGTTTTAAATTCAGCTAGTGTGAAAATAACAAAATTTCAAAGTTAAAGTTATTCTTGTCGAACATTAATTATTTAACGGCAGTTAAAATTTTGTATATGATGAAAAAAAAATACCAATTAATGTCTTACCAACAAGTTTAATTCATATTTCTTGCCTTTCTTGATTTTTCGGAAAATGGAAAAGTTGGACTTTATCTTCAAAACTATTTTTACATCCTTGATACTGGCCAATTCTGTAAACTTGACTCTTTTTTTTTTACATTATTATTAGACATAATTACACAAATTAAATTCAATAAAAAGCGGCTAAAATATTTGATTCTTCGAATATTCTCACTAAGCTGCAGAAGCCTAAAACGTACTTGTTTGAACACATAAATCAAACTAACAATATTTTTATTAATAAATTGAATATTATAAAATGAAAAAAAAAAAAATGTAAATACAAGCTGAGATTTGGAAAAATTCTGTACATCTTACCTGCATCTTTTTGAGGGATGAGCTCTTTTCGGTTTATTTAGATAACAAAATAAGATTCGATTTTAACTGATTTTAAAGAAATTTAAAAGAATAATTTTATTTCGGTATAAAAAATACTTATATTTATATTATATAATTTTTAAAGTATTAGTATACCTACCTTTTTTTATTTAAAATCTGTAAAAACTTGTTCGAAAAGCATTGGAAATTTTTTTCATTTAATTGTATATTAACAGGTATTAAGGTCCCGATTTGGTATCATTTTAAGGAGATTTTGATTTTGTTAAATTAAATTTTTAGTTTATTAAATGATTTTAAAAATTTTAATTTATTAAACTAAATTATATATTAACAAATTATTTTTTTTTTAAGTAACAAATAAATAGAAATTAAAAAAAGTAAATACAAAAAAAATATTTTAATAAAAAACAAGTATTATGTAAAAAATAAAAATAAATTTTATAATTTAAAAAATTTATTTTTATTTTTTACATAATACTTGTTTTTTTTAAATATATATTTTTTAATTGTTAATTTTAATATTTTTATTAAAATATATATATAAGCTTTATTGAACCTTAAGTTATACATTTGTGCTATTAGCACGTAATTTACATAGACAAATTTTAACATTATTTTTATGATATAGTTTACATTTTAACTTTATAATTTTTCAACTTTAACCATTCATAAAATTTATCATATTTATTTATCATATTTAGTTCATAATCACATATTAATCTTCATTACACATTATTTTTCTCATTTTCAGTTCTTTTCAATTTCCATTCTATTCCTAAAATAAACGCAATTCCACTACCTTCTTTACTTAACACTTTTTTAATGTCAATTTTAACACTGTTAGCTTCACATTCTTCAAATAAATGCTTAGGAGTTTCTTCATCTTTTTTACATAATCTGCATTTCCTATAACTTTCATCTCTCCAGTATTTACTAGCTCTAAATTTACCTCCTGTTCTATATTTTGCTATTTTTTGTATGTTCAGTCCTTTTTCTAGATATTCAGGTATTATGTCACTACTCCATTCTTCAGCTAGTATTTCTTTTATTTCTTTTACATATCTTGATTCTTCTATCATCAATAAATCTTCATTTTTTGTATTAATTTTTCCTACATCTCTGATTTTTTCACTTACTACTTCTCCCATCCTTAGCCAATCATCTATTTTTTCATATGTTATATTCATATCTTTTAATGCTTTATCCTTTTCTTCTTGATATTTATTAAATTCCTCATATAGATATTTTCTCTTATAGGTCTCCAAACTTACATCATTTAAACTCAACGTTGTCAGATTTTCTTCATACCTTGCTGCTCTTCTCCTTGCTTCATAACACATTTTTGTAATTTTTGTCTTCCTTCTTATTATATAATCAGGAGTTGTTCTCTCTACCTTACGGACCCATTTTATATATTTCTTTTGCAGTGCCTCTATGCATTCATACTGCTTCCATCCAAAAATTTCAACTCTATAGAACGCTATACTTTTTATCAAATTATTAAATAATTCCATTCTTTGTTTCCAGTCATTCTTGCACAATCTTTGTCCTTTTCCCCATACTTTTCCAAGTATTTCATTTTTGACATGCTCATTGTCGTTATTATTACTCCTCAGTAGATATCCCAGGTAGTTAAATTTTTCTACTTCTTCAATTACTTTATCATCCCAACGTATACTTTTCTTGAATTTACTATTCTTACTTTTCCTATTTTTCATTACCATTACTTTAGTCTTCTCTGTATTTAAAGATAGTTTCTTCTCAGTTAAATATTTTTAAAGACTTTACTTATATCTCTTAACCCTTCCTCACTTGTAGACATTAAAACTATATCATCTGCATAGCTAATTGACCATAATTTATTTTTTCCGATTACTATACCTTCACTAACTTTTTTCAGTTCTTGCTCTAAATCACAAAGGTAAATGTTGAACATATCTGCACTTAATTTACATCCTTGCCTTACCCCTCTTTTTGTCCAAAACTTTCCTATTTCTTCATCATTCACTTTAACAATGTTTTTAGTTTCAATATATATATACTTATTAATCTGGTAACTAGATCTTCTTCTATTTCTCTCTCTATTAGCATTTCATATAAATGCTTTCTGTCTACATTATCGAATGCTGCTTTTAAATCAACATACATTAAATATATCATACCTTTTTTTTGTATCCATCTTTGAACTGCATTTTTGAGTACATATATAGCGTCTATCGTACTTCTACCTTCTCTAAATCCAAACTGTGACTCATTATATATATTTTTTTCTTTTATTCTTTTGAACATTTTCTCTCTTAATATATCAGTATAAATTTTGTAACCTGAGTCCATTAAAGAAACTCCTCTAAAATTTCTCACCTCGTTAATTTTTCCTTTTTTGAAAATTGGTACAATTATTCCATTTATCCATTCCTCTGGGATCCAAATTTCATTCCAAATATTATTTAAGACTTTACACAGCCTCTTCAGTATTATATCTTTTGCCTCTAACCACATTTCATTTTTTATTTTATCTCTACCTGTAGCTTTATTTTTTTAAGACTTTTTATTGCTGCTACCACATCTACCTCTTCAATTCCTTTGTTAATTATGTTAGTATTTCTCCTTTTGTAATCTTCAACAATTTCTTTTAATTCATTTATTATTATGTTATTTTTTTCACCCCCTAACAGCTGCATAAAGTGCTCAATCCATTCTTTATTTTTTATCTTCACATATTTTACTATATTTTCTTTACTTTTATTACCTCCTATTATTCTCCAAAATTTTCTTGCATTTTTGGTTCTTTTGCATTCTACAATTAATTCTTGATTATAATTTTTCTTTTCTTTTCTGATCGTCTCTCTATAGTTCCAAATCAAATCTCTAAATTTCAAATCTGACAGCTACTACTTGTCACATTAATATTTTCAAGATTATTGATAAATTTTTGCATACCTTCTTCTCACATATCCTGTATTTCCTTAAATTTAATATTATTAGTTACTTCTAAAGTTTTTCTGATAGTAAGTGTTAGAGCCATATGATCAGAGAATCTTTCTTTTAGAATCTTAAACTCATCAATTTCATTTAATCCTTCCATGTTACAGATTCCATAATCTATTACTGTATTACCTTTTCCATAGAACGTATATTCTCCTTTCTCATCTCCTTCCATCTCTCCGTTTAATATGCACAGACCATTTTTCTTACACCATTCAATTAGCGATTTACCATCAGTGTTTAACTTTTTATCTTGCGATATAAAGCTATATATGTTTTTAATTTTTATTATTATTTCTACTAACCATTTACCTATTACATATATTTTATTTTCCAAATTTCTTTTGGCTCCTATAATAAGCCCACCTTTAGCTCTACCTCTACTTCCACCTTATTCCTTCTTTTCATTAATTAAATTAGCATCTTTTTCATTGCATTAAAATCACCTATTATAAGAATTCTTTCATTATATTTTTCATCAATTTTCTTACTTAGTATATCTAAAGCAATCTGCTTATTTTCTTCCACATAGCAAAACAAAATTTCAAATTCGATGTTTTTAATTTTTATTATTAATTCTACTACCCATTTACCTATTACATATATTTTATTTTCCAAATTTCTTTTGGCTCCTATAATAAGCCCACCTTTAGCTCTACCTCTACTTCCACCTTTTTCTGCAAATTCGAACCACCAATCATGATTATTATCTAATTTTTTTACTGCATAATTATGGTCTTTTTGTTCTACCCAAGTTTCACTTAGGCATACTAAATCATATTTTTCTATTAACTTATAAAAATCATTTTCTTTGTTTAATAGTCTGGCTATATTCCAGTGCAAAATTGTAATTTTCTTCTCTTTTTTATTTATTTTTCTATTTTTACTATTTTTAAATCTCTTATTATTACATATAAATACATTTTCAACTTCTTTTTTATATTCATTTGTACTATTTACCGCCTCTTCATTAGCGATATTATCTGGGATGCTCACATTTAGTTAGCATTTTTTTAGTTTTTTGAACTACTATTATCACCTTTATCCCCTTCATGATCATTAGTGATTTGTTTTATTAATTTATCTTTTGTTTCATCATAAACATATATCTCATCATTTAAAAAAAGCTTTTTATACCTAATTTTTATTTTAACATCCTTATGCTTCTCTTTATACTCATCAGCGCATTTTTTAATGAGTCTTTGTATTTCTCTTTCTTTATATATTAAAAATCATCATTTATATATATATTTGATCCTTTAAGCGTAAATGTATTTCTCATTAATCTAACTTTATCTTCCCAACTCTTCAATTTAATACAATACATTGCATCTCTCCCATTCCATCCTTTTTCAATATCTACTTGAATTTTCATTGTATTGTAAATCCATTCATTCACTCCCTCTTTCACTGCATCTCCTTCTATTTCCAGTCCGGTTGTTATAACATTATCTCTCCTCCCTTCTCTTATTTTTTTTTTAATATATGCTTCGTTGCTCTCTATTTTTTTCACCATTTCTGTTGGTACCTGTACTTTTTCATTTCTCACCTTTTTCATTTGTTCAGCCACTTCTTTCCTAATCTCACCTTTCACAAAATTTTTAATTCTATCTTCTGCTTTTTTAACCTCAACTGATACTATTTCTGATACTTTTGCATCAATATTTGTTAAAGAAGCTTTTATTTCTTTCAATTCTTCTGCTTGTTCGCTAAATTTATCGCTCAAACCATTAAATTTTCTTCTCAAATAATCTGATAATGACTCGTTGCCTACCATAATCTCTTTATATTTGCCTTTTACGACTTTCGCCATGCTTTTTCTCACTGCTTCCTGTGAAGTCTTATCACTATTTTTGCTTAAAAATTTACTTAACTTTTTAACTTCTTCACCCGATTTTGCAATATTATCTAAATTACCTAGTGATTCAGCTTTAGTTTTTCTGCCTCTTCTTTTTTTAATTTAAAAATCACTTTCCGAGGCTGAACTAGCCTCGCTCATAACCTCACTTAACTTTATTCTCAAATTATTCACTCTTCGTCTATTTTTTATTAGAAATAAAAACAATTTTTCGAAAACAATCACCTTAACTTTTATACCAATATATTTATAATTAAATTATAGTTATTTTCTTCAATTGGGTTTTTTGATTCCACAGCCATCATATGTTGAAGTACCTCTTCCAAGTTCATCGACGATTACTAAAGTATTACTGTCTAAAAATTTTAAAAAGATTCAATAAAATTATTTCATATATATAAATTAAATTATAAGAACAACCATTTTACCTTAATTATTTGAGGTGTTCCAACCATTTCTGCCATAAAAATTAATAACCTTTTTATTTGGGAATCACCAGCCCTAATTCTGGCAAAATGGAAGCTAGTAATGATATATGTTGCTTTATCGCAAAGAGCAAAGCTTCCAATATGTGCTACCAATGCTACGACTCCTATAAATCTTATGTATGTACTATTAAGTGCACCAGTTGATGACATTGCTAATGATAAATTTGTTTCTGGTAATGCTTGTACATTACGTTGTTGACCTTTCTTAAATTTTATTAAGAAATTTAAATCTTGAATTAACGAATGAATATTTAGTTCAGTCTTTTTCTTGCTGTCAAAAGTACATTATTTCATTATTTTATTCAGTATTACTATTGTTATCACTAACACAATGGCAATTCACTATTTTGACTAAAGTTATAATATACATGATGTTGACTCTTTTATTTTATTTTTATTTATAATTTCATATTTGCTACTTTACCAAATTCTATTTTATAAAGAATATTTACTATTTATACCAAATAATATTTACTTTACCAAATTATATATAAAATCATATTTACTATTATCAAACTATATTTACGAATTATATTTACTATTGTTGACTAATTTTTAATAAAATTTATTATATATACATATATACTTTTATATTATACTATTTTAAGTTGACTTATATGTAAGAACAAGAGTGTACTATATTTTTCATAGAAAATAAATCCAATAATAATAATTATTTCTCTCCAACAACTGAAAAAAATTAACAACACAATTAAATTAAAATTCAAGAATAAAATATTGTATATATTAACTTGTTTAAGATTTTAGAAATTTGGATTATCACCAGATACTTGAATCACAAGTTCAAGTTCAGCTAAAGTGTCCTCATCCTTAAATTGGCTTATTAAAATTGAGAATGCTAATACATTAACTACGCTTACACCAAAAATCTGGAATAACACAATTTATTTTTAAAAAAGTAAAAATGTATTCTAGTACAATTATGACATACTTTAGACGAACCTTTAGTAAAAATTTTAACAGCCATAACAGCAGATGTAAACGCAACCCTATAATCATGAAAAATAAGATCTTTAAATTGAGCCAAATTAGTTGGTGAACCTCTATATTCAACGATCCAATCATGCTGCTCTTTTATGATCTTATAAAATTCATAACATCCAGAAATTGAAGTATTTACCCTTCCAAGTTGCAGCCCATTCTAATTGTTCTTTGGCATTTTTTTATATCATGTGCTTCTAAAAATAATTACCAAGATAATTCTCCTAATGTAGTAACTTCTTGTTGTAGTTGTTATAAATTACGGCAAAAAATAATAAATAGTGTTTATACTTTCTCGGGTTCCATTATTGCCAGTTAAAGGTCCAAACATTCCCCACAGTCTAGACTTAGAGTCAGTTTGAGAATTATGTATGCTCTTTTATTAACCATAGGTTATATTTGTTGACCTCTTAGAACTTTTCGTTATACGGAGGTCACCAAACAATTTGCACAAGCGGTCCAAACCGCATTTTTTGCTTTTATTCCCTCGGAAGTCGATATATATATTGAGATATATACCGCTTTTTCCTTTAATGGAAATAATTAGATAGGTTTGGAGACGTATGTGGACAAATTGTGTGGGAAGTGTAGCAACGACTATACTTTTCAATATTTAAACTTTGCACTCAATGAACATTACTCAGTGTAGTCGCTGCCATCTGTAGGAGAAGAAGGGAATTAAGGATGGAATATATGTAGAAAGGTCTGCCTTGCCGACAACCAGTGAGTGTTGTACACACTCCCTGATTTGCCCCATTCTTTAAGGGTATGGGTTGTCCCTTGGTTAAGGACCGGTATTTTTTGAGGAATCATGCAACCAATTCCGGTTGACGATGGCGCGAAAAACCATATAGGAGAAAAAACGCCCATCTGCATGATATACGGTAACGCCATGTAGAACCCTCTACATCAACACGCCACCTTTTTGCGGTAGAAACAGCAAACACCGTTGGCAAACTTGTAAAATATAAATTACTGAAATTTATCATAACTAATGGCTCCAAAAAAATAACGTGCTTGTTATGGGGGGAAGATTTAATTGAGAAATGCCAAAAGGAGTTAACTATTGACAGAGTAAGTAAAATTAAATCAGTTGGTAATTTATATCATATTATTTCTATAAAACAAATTTGTATTTTTTCAGAAAATATTTATAGAAGGTGCCTCTTTGAAAGAGACTAAAACTTATGTCAGGGACGACTCTTTCACAGACTTGGAATTAAATATCCAAAGACACAGTGAACTCTCTTTGGTATTGTAGACGCCAGTCCAGTGGATGATGTAGATGTAGATTTCACAACCATAAGCACCACTACTGGAATCATTCGTTATTTTTGTTTTTTTATAAGTTAAAAAATAATCTTAATTAAAAGTAACTATATACATAAAAATTTTTTTTATGCATCAATGGTTATGTAAAAACCAAATTTGTACAGGCGTTTCTACGAAACATCGACTTTTGGAACAGGATGCATCACTGATGGTACATATAAGCTTACTGTAAATATCACAATGTTCGAAGAAAATGCAATTGACAAAGGAACAAAAGTCTCAATCGTTGGAAAAATCAATTATTCTCCAACTGCTAATTTTCAACAAAATATAATTGTAATATTAATAAAACATTCATTATGTATATCTGAATTTCTTGAATGGCTTTTTTTTAGGTGCTATTGTTATGCAAGTGGATAGCTTCAAGGATATCGAAGTTTTCGAGGAAGAACCAAAGATGCCATTACTCCAATTGTGCAGAGGAGTCAAGACTCCAAAAAGGAAATTGGCCAAAGAGCAAGAAGACTGAAAAGGATTACTATATATGTTGGTAAATTCAGGTTTATGAATTTTTTTTAATAACTATTATTGTTAGTTGTTAAAGTAACTTTATTTTTCTAAAAATGATAATAATTGTACTTTAATTTATTACATTATTAATTTTACTTAAATTTAGTTTGGTTAATTTTTTTTCATAGTTTTGATTTGTTTTTTTTTTTTTTAAAGCACCATAGAGAATGTTACTAATTTACCGGTTAATGGTAACCATCTGTTTTGTACCATTTTTTAAAACAACAAACGATTTTTTTTTAACATATTGATGAAAGTATTAAAATTTTTTATGTACCTTATTTTAAAGAAAAAGTGAAAAAAATTACAACTAAAAATAAACGGTTTTTGGTTGCAACTTTTTTTTAACCTTTTCTTTATGTTTGGTATACATATGTAAAATAGATGAGGAAATGTAGCACATTACTCAATACCGGTGAGATTAATGTCTTCGATTCTTCTTTAATACTTAGTTCAATTAGTTTTCAGTTTTAATGTGTTCGATTCACTAATTTACCAATTATCAGTGCTTATATTTTAAATTAAAATCTATCTCTGTATTTAAGTTTTTTGTATTTTGACTTACTAGCAGATTTTAGTTACAGCTAATCATTTCAAACATATAGCCAATAATTTATTTTTAAATGTTACATCAAATAAATTTAGTAATAATTATTTAACTTTCTGGCACGCCTCTTTGCTTATATCCGTATAATTTATTGGTCATGTTCTAAGATGAGAAGCTTCGCTTTGTACTGAAATTTGTAAAATAAGTCAAAAATTTATCTTTAAGAAGTATGTTGTTATCATTTTTAAAAAATTTAAAAATATTGTAATGTATTTAACGTAAATTGTCAAGTTTTTATCTAATTTTTATGAAAAATTTTTATGTTTAATCTATAATGTTCAAATTATAGTATCACGCATAAAATGTTTTTTAATATTTACAAAAAAAACTTGACTGCATTTTAGCAGTTTATGTCTAACTGATAAATGAATATCATTTTGCATTTCGATGTTATAATTATAATTTTATTTTTTAATATTTAAAAAATTGTATTTTAGTATATATCGATGCTATATAATAATAAATAAAAAATTTTCTGCGTTATAGCAGTTTAATGTAACTTTTATATGTAATGTATAAAAGGGCTTAAGCCTGCATTTACATTAAAATTTAAGTTAAAAAAAAAGTAGCTAATTTAATTAAAATATGTATGTATGAATTTATTTAATTCCAATAAAAAATATTCCTTGCTATCCTTTCAAATTTTTCATTTTGCTAATGATAACAAAATTTAAAGTATAATGCCAAAAATGATGTTAAGAAATCGTTGTTGAAAATTAATTTTCAATAATACTTTAAAGAATATCATCGGGCACAATTTAAATATTTATTAGCAATATATTTTTCTGAAATCTCCATTGTAATTAAAGAAAAGAAATATATTTCAATTCTGGAGAATAATGAAATGAGTGTAAGGTAATGCAAACATTTCAACCGTACTCTAAACTTCGAGTTTAGAAGGAACATTTATTTTTAGTGAAAGAAATACTAAGACTCGAAGCCCAGAGTACGATTGGAATGCCTGCATTGCCTTTCACTCATCTCTTTATGCTCCAGATTTGAAATATATTTTTTCTTTAAAATAACAATGGAGATTAAGATAAAGAATATTGTACTTAATCTGTATCAATTAAATAAATACTTGAATGTAATTCATTTACTTATTATATTGCAGGGATCAATAAGTATTTCTTTAATTGGTACAGAGTGTGTACAATATCCAATTTTAACAATTTAAATATTTTTTAGCAATATATTTTTCTGAAATCACCATTGTTATTAGAGAAAAGAAATATATTTCAATTCTGGAGAATAATGAAATGATTATAAGGTAATGCAAGCATTTCAACCATTTTTTCAAGCATTTTTATTCTGAGCTTCGAGTTTAGAAGAAACATTTATTTTTACTGAAATAAACACTAAGACTCGAAGCCCTGAGTATGGTTGGAATTCCTGCATTGCCTTTCACTCATCTGTTTATGCTCCAGATTTGAAATATATTTTTTCTTTAAAATAACAATGGAGATTTAGATAAAGAATATTGTACTTAATCTGTACCAATACATTTCCTTATTATATTGCAAAAGTAAATAGTATAAAAATAAATATAAAAATAAAAATAAACAGTACAAAAGTAAATATTCCGTCCACCTGCATTTTTTTTTTTCCATAAACTTGTGTATGTATTAAAAATCTGAAAAAAAGCATTAAATTTATATCTTATAATATGTAATATATATTATAATTAAAATTAATATAATTAATATATTAATTAATTAATTTAACGTTTGTCATATTTTTCAATATAAGTATCAGTATTAACGATCTCTACGAACAAATGTAATAATCTTGTATTTCAAAGATATATAAGGCATTTTCATGCCATTAATTTTATTTAAAATTTTTTACAATTTTAAATAAACTAGCTGATTGGCCTCGCGATGCTCGGCTTAACCAAATAAAAACTCTTGTGCATTAATTTTTTTATATTTTAATCATATTTAGTTAATTATAATAAATTTAATCATACGTGATTTAAATGCAATTTAATTTTATTTAAAAATGATTGAGAACAGAATTAATTTTATACTTCTAAAATTAACAAAAAAATTTTATAATTCATATCAAGAAAAAGTTACATGATTATTTATAAATATTTATAACTAATGTTGTATATTTTATAACATAAATTATTATTGATAATAAATAATAATTGAAAATAAAATATAGTGATATGCAGTTTTTTTAACAAAATTTGCAGATTTTTTCATATTGTAGATAATTAATATTTAAATATTTTCAATTTTCATATACATCACAACTGATATTGTAGACAATCAATATGAATATGACTATAGAATGAAATTTTCATAATTTTTTATTGTTCATAAATAGGACAGGCGATATCCATTTCACTCTATGGTAAAATTTTTTTAGCTTTTTCATAAATAAAACAGCCAGCAATATAGATTGGAAATTTTGAATTTTTTTCATTATGTAGACAGCCAATATAAATTTTACTATAGAGTGAAATTTTTCTAATTTTTTATTTTTCAATTAATAGTACAGCCGATATCCATTTTACTCTATGGTGACATTTTTGGGATTTTCCATATATAAAACAACTAACAATATAGATTGAAATTTTTGCTGTTTTTTTATATTTTAGACAATCAATATGAATTTTACTCTGGAGTGAAATATTTATTTTTTTTTTTTTTCATAAATAGGACAGAAGATGTCCATTTTATTCTATAGTGAAATTTTTTGGGTTTTTTCATATATAAAACAGTCAACAATATAGATTGAAATTTTTTCAGTTTTTTCATATTGTAGACAATCAATATGAATTTTACTATCTAGTGAAATTTTTATAATTTTTATAATGTTTTCATAAATAGGACAGCCGATATCCATTATACTCTATATATTGTTAAATTTTTGAGTTTTTTCATATATAAAACAACTAACATTACAGATTGAAATTTTTGCTGTTTTTTTATATTGCAAAGAATCAATATTAATTTTACTCTAGAGTGAAATATTTATGATTTTGGTTCCTCATAGAGGACCCATTGTTTTAGGTGAAATTTTAATTTCTGACTTTTTGACATATACGCACGTTTTGAGACCTCAGGATTCTAAAAAACCAGTTTTTAAAAAAATTATGTATGTGTGTGTGTGAGTGTATGTATGTATGTATGTATGTAGCACTGTCACCGGTGATATTTCACAACCAGTATGACATTAAGACCTATTTTTTTTATAAAATTTTTTTCACCAAAAAATCTCCACGTATTTTTTTTTTTTAAATTTGGATGTAATACCTCATTTTTATCCATGCAAGTAAATTTGTGTAGTATTTTCATATTGTAAACAGCTAATATGAACTTTACTATATAATTAAATTTTTAAAATTTTTGTTTTTTTTATTCTTAGGACTGCCGATACCTATCTTATTTCATAATTTAATTTTTTGAGTTTTTTCATATGGGTCAATATTTGTGAACTGTATATGACTTTGCATGGGTGGGTCTCGAAATGTACTCCAAAGTATGTTTGGTCGAAAGTATTTATAAAAAAAATAATTTTCCCCAATTCTTAGCTTTTTAGATCCAATCCTCTATTTATTACAGCTATTTTTGTTTTTTTCAATTTTTTGAAATTTTTAATTTTTGAGAAATTTATGTTCATTAATTTTTCTCGCAAACGCGCACTTTACAATAAAATTTTTTTTCCTTATAGTACCCCATAGGAAATTTCTCGTAGTCCAAATTTTTTTTTGAACTGCGCAACCGCGACAAAATCAACTTTCTTGCTTTGCCTTTTCTAGCTTATATGCCTCAGCTGCAGACAGCTCAATTTTCATCCTATTGGTCTCAAATTGTAGGTTTTTTCATATTCTTTCAGCATATGAAATCATTTTTTTTGGGTTAATTTATTTTAAAAGCACTAAAATTGAAAAATAGCAATTTTAAAAAAATCATTTTTCACAAATTTTGAATTTCCCGCCAAATTACGTGACCAAATGAAAATCTGACTGAAAATTCGACTTCAACGAAAAATTTTACTTAAGGGTACCAATTTTCGTCTTATTTCATTAAATAGTTTCTAAGATATCCCATTTTAAAGATAAAGATTAAAATTGACTTTTTTTAAAAAACCCTAAAAATGGGACTCTGACTTTAATTATCATATCTGTTAAACAAATAATTATAAAAAGACGAGTAAAATTTTTTTGGAAACTAAGGGCTTTTAAAGAATTTTTTAGGCCTATAGAACTCGTTTCTTTTAAAAATTAGAATTTTGGCAGCAATTTCAAAATTGGTCATTTTGGGGTAAGAATAGGCATTTGGTTTATTGGCTATCGGCATGAGAGATTTAGCGACAAATAATTGCAGTGTACGGTAACTGAATGGTGACACATATACCAAAAAAATGAGACCAATTGGAAGTATTTTGGTTAGCTGGCGAGGTTGCAGCTTTGTATTAAAGATTATGAAAAAAATCCTATTTTATAACATTGTTGTATTTTGTAGCTATTATATCTTATTTTCAATTTTCCGAATTTTCTAGTTTTAAAATAAAATTAAATTTTCGGATTCCTCGAGAACTTTTACAAAAGACCCCCTTTTTGGAAAAGTTTTGGATGTTTTCGTAACGCTATAGAAATAAAAGAAATAGCAAAATACTAAATAACTACAAAATACCACAATGTTATCAAATAGGATTTTTTCGTAATCTTTAATACAAAGCTGCAAACTTGCCAGTTAACCAAAATACTTCCAATTGGTCTCATTTTTTTGGTATAAGTGTCACCATTCAGCTACCGTAATAGACGTATGACTCTGTACCAACGCATATTGCCAATAATCTAAAGAAAATTATGAGCGTTCAATTCCACAGCAACTCGTGTAAGTCGTTATGCGAATATTTAGTAGGAAAAACCGGGTTTAGGTTACTCAATATTGAAATAAAAGATATAAATATGCATATTAGTTTTTTGGAAAAACGCATAACAAAGATAGTTAATAAAATAAGCAAGCTAGGGTTACCTAGTGAATTAATAAAAAATTTTTTTGAAACACAAAATAAAAAATCTGAAAATTTATCATCAAAAGTCAATTTTAAATTAAATAATAAATTTAACAATGTAGTTGAAAAAAGTAACGTTTTAAATTCAAATTTAATTATGAATAATGATGTACCCACGCAAACAACAAATAGTAATTTAGATATTAGTACAAATAATCGTAATAATATACAGTATAGTAATTGGTTTAATAACATTTCAAGTATAGAAATTTCGAATGAAATAATTGACATAGTAGCTTTAGGTCCAAAATTTAATTTGAAGGTTGTGCCTTCTGAAAAAGATATAATTGATATAATAAAAAACTTAGAAAGGTCTTTACAATACATTGAATATAATAATAAAGTGTCAAATGATAAGTCGGTAAATAATAATAGTAATAATAAGGATATAAAAAAATTCACTGATTCTATTCGAAGGGATGTAGTACATTGCTTAAAAAATGCCACAAAAAAAAGCATATTTCATTACAAGAAAAATGCCTAGTAGATAGGGTAAAATCGGTAAAAAAATTTCTGAAAAATAATAAAAACATATTTTTCACGTATGCGGATAAAGGTAATTTCACAATTTGCATAGATTTAATCTCGTATATAGAAAAATGTATTCGTTTATTATCGGATAGGAAAACTTATGAAGTAATAAATTGTGATAAAACTTTATTGGATAACTTGCAAACTCTTGCGAAAGAAATTTTAGAATTCTGAAATGAAAAAAATTATTTGCCAAGAACATTTAATAAATTTGAATTAACACAATCGGATACAATATTAGCGCTTTTTATGGATTAATAAAAATACACAAGGAAGGTTATCCGGTACGGCCGGTAGTAGCATGTATAAACACACCCTTTTATTCCATATCGAAGTTTATACTTGATATATTAAGCAGCTATTGCAATAAACCAAAATCACACATAAAGAATAGTACGGACTTAATTGAAAAAATAAAAAGTATAAATATCCCTGATAACTACAAAATAATATCCTTAGATGTAGTTTCTATGTTTACAAACATTCCTAAAGATGATGTCTTAGAAAGCCTATATAAAAGATTCGAAATCTTATCAAAAAGATCACATTTGCCATTTGTAGAAATAATCAAAGCAACGGAATTGCTTTTTGATAATATTTATTTTACATTTCAAAACGTAACGTACAGACAAATTTCGGGTACACCTATGGGGAGTCCGTGCTCAACAATTTTTTCGGACATTGTCATGGATGACTTGGAAACTACAGCTTTAAATAAATTAGATTTTAAACCGTTATTTCATTACAGATATGTTGATGACATTATAATGTGTGTACCGGATGAGAAAATTAATGACACGTTAGATATTTTTAATAGTATAAATCCCAATTTGCGATTCACTAAAGAAATGGAAAATCCTCAAAATGGTATTAATTATCTTGACATCACCATTCTTAGAAACAATAATGGAATAATAAGTGATTGGTATCACAAAAGTACGTATTCGGGCCGTATTTTACACTACCAGAGTAACCATCCGTTCAAACAAAAAATTGCGATGGTATATAATTTGGTTGATAATGCAACATTATTAGCGGATAAAAAATTTCATGAAAAAAATCTAAGAATTACTAAAGAAATATTACAGGCTAATAGGTATCCTGAAAATTTTATAAAAAAATACACACAAAAACGGATAAATTTTAATAAATTAAGGAATAGAGGAAAAATTTTAAAACAAAATGCGGCAATATATAAACAAAAAAACATTATAAAATTAGCTTACATACCCAACATATTTAACAGCGTGAGCCGAACATTACGAAAATACAATTTTCTAATAGTTCCTTACATTAATAATAATCTTTCGTGTATAATTAAAAAGGGAAAGGACGATATAAAAAATTCTAATCGCACCAACGTAGTCTATAAAATAGACTGTGCGGATTGTGATGTGTCATATATTGGTGAAACTAAACGTAGAATTTTTAAACGGATGGAGGGCCATTTGAAAGACATCAAGAAAAAGTTAGATAAACCAATACCTAATCATTGCAAACTGTTGCATAATATGGATTTTAACAATATCGTGATATTAGACACGGAACCAGATTTTAGAACAAGAAAATTTTCGGAAGCGGTGTATATCAATAAATTTAATAATACGATAAATGAAAATGAGAATGCCGGGTCGTTTAATTTTATATACAAAAATATCATAGTCCCGCGTTAATAAATATTCAAATACATTTGATACGTATATTAAAGAAATATGATGAAAAACATATGGCTATTTAATGTATTTATAAAGATTTTTTCAAAGATTTTTTTAAAAAATAAAAAATAATTAGTCTCATGTCGGCAGCACCCAGTGTCGCATAGCTCAAAAAAACAAGTATTTTTATGTAAGTTTAACACATTGTTAATATAAAAATGTTTTTAAATTCTCATATTGTTCATTAGTAATTAAGAAAAAATTATATAATTTTTGTATTCAGATCACCTGAAGAGGCCAACGGATTTGTTGGTGAAATATTGTGAAATAAAAAAATTGTTACACATCAAATTAATTTGTATTGTTTTATTTATTTTAAATAATTTGAAACAATAAAAAATTAAGTTCAGCTCCAATTCTGGTCAATAAAATATTATTTTTACTTTTATTATGACATTAAGACCTATTTTTTACAAAAAAAATATGCATTTTCGTTCAAATTTCGATTACACGAAAACTTGGATAAGCTAAGTGCTCTAACCAAGTTGTACACCTTCCTTAAATATTGAGCTATATTTTATCAAAAGGCAGGGTATCATAGCTTCCTTAGTTTGCTAGCAATTGGCCAAAAACCAAGCGGACATTTGAAACGTTTTAGAAACGTTTTGAAAAGGTTTTGTGCTGTGTGGGTGGTCATTTTCATCACTTCATATCTTAAAATGGTTTGTATTAAAATATAAAAACCAAAATGCTTTGTTTTTATTAAACGCATTTCTAAAGCCGCTTTTTTTTTTTTTTTTTTTTATTTAATGTATTTATTAAAAAGAAATATCAAAAAAAAGACTTAGAGTCCGATTTATTGAGTTATTGGGTTTATTCATTGAAATAATAGTATTGAATTTAGCAGAAACTATACTTAACTTTAATTTTTTTTTCTAAAACAATCCTGTTTTATAGAAATGTTGTAATTCCAATTGTTTTTATGCAATATTAGCATTAAATTATTAGTATTGAATTTAGAAAAATATACTCAACTTAAATGTTTTCGAATATTGTCCGGTTTTATAGAAATCTTGTAATCTCAAATATTTTTATGCAATGATAGCATTGAAATATATGTCTTAAATTTAGCAAAATGTACCCCACTTTCAATTTTTTCAAATAATAGCCTGTTTTTTAGAACAGTTGTAATTTCAATTGTATTGAAATATTAGTAACTAATTTAGCAGAAACTATACCTCGCTTTAGTTTTATTTCGAAAAGTTTCCTTTTTTATAGAAAAGTTGTAATTTCAATCGTTTTTATGCAATAATATTGATATATTATAGTATTGAATTTATCAAAATATACCCAACTTAAATGTTTTTGAATTCAGTCGTGTTTTATAGAAATCTTGTAATTTCAAATGATTTTATGCAATGATAGCATTGAAATATCAGTATTGAATTTAGCTAAATATACCCAACTTAAATGTTTTCAAATATTGTCCTGTTTTATAGAAATCTTGTAATTTCAAATATTTTTCTGCAATAATAGCATTGAAATATTAGTATTGAATTTAACAGAAAACAGAAATTGTACCCCTCTGTAATATTTTTTTCTTTAACAACTTAAGAAGATAAACTCATATTGATTGTCCACAATTTGAAAAACATCTAAAAATTTTAATATATATTGTCAGGTGTATTATAGCAGAGACTATACGCCATTCTAAATTTTTTTCGATTAGTCGTCCTGTTTTATATAAAAATTGCAACTTAAAATATTTTTGTGTAATGATTGCATTGAAATATTTTTATTGACTATAGCAGAGAATATATGCCATTCTAAATTTTTTTCGATTAGTGTCCTGTTTTATATAAAAGTTGGAATTTCAAATATTTTTATGCAATGACAGCATTTGAATTTTTTTTTTTGATTTAAGCTGAAACTGTACAACATTTTAAATTTTTTTCTAATAGTCTCCTGTTGTATATAAAAGTTGTAATTTCAAATATTTTTATGCAATGATTTCATTGAAATATTTTTATTGACTTTAGCAGAAACTATACGCCATTATAAATTTTTTCTAATAGTCTCCTGTTTTATATAAAAGTTGCAACTTAAAATATTTTTGTGCAATGATTGCATTGAAATATTTTTATTGACTTTAGCAGAAACTATACGCCATTTTAAATTTTTTTCGATTAGTTTCCTGTTTTATATAAAAATTGGAATTTCAAATATTTTTATGCAATGATAGCATTTAAATTTTATTTTTGATTTTAGCTGAAACTGTACATCATTTAAAATTTTTTTCTAATAGTATCATGTTTTATTTAAAAGTTGGAATTTTAAATATTTTTATGCAATGAATGCATTGCAATATTTTTATAGTTTTAAAAATTTTTATGCAATGATAGCATTGAAATTTTTTTATTGACTTTAGCAGAAATTACACGCAATTCTAAATTTTTTTCTAATAGTCTCCTGTTTTATACAAAAGTTATAATTTTAAATATTTTTATGCAATGATAGCATTTAAATTTTATTTTTGATTTTAGCTGAAACTGTACATCATTTAAAATTTTTTTCTAATAGTATCCTGTTTTATTTAAAAGTTGGAATTTTAAATATTTTTATGCAATGATTGCATTGAAATATTTTTGTAGTTTCAAAAATTTTTATGCAATGATAGCATTGAAATTTTTTTATTGACTTTAGCAGAAATTACACGCAATTCTAAATTTTATTCTAATAGTCTCCTGTTTTATACAAAAGTTATAATTTTAAATATTTTTATGCAATGAGAGCATTTAAATTTTTTTATTGACTTTAGCCAAAACTATACGCCATTTAAAATTTTTTTTGATTAGTTTCCTCTTGTATATAAAATTTGTAATTGCAAATATTTTTATGCAATGATAGCATTTAAATTTTTTTTTTGGACTTTAGGAGAAATTATACGCCATTCTAAATTTTTTTTTAATAGTCTACTGTTTTATACAAAATATGTAATTATAAATATTTTTATGCAATGATAGCATGGAAATTTTTTTATTGATTTTAGCAGAAACTATACGCCATTATAAATTTTTTTCTAATAGTCTCCTGTTTTATTTAAAAGTTTGAATTTCAAATATTTTTATGCAATGATTGCATTGAAATATTTTTGTAATTTCCAATATTTTTATGCAATGATAGGATTGAAATTTTTTTATGTACTTTAGCAGAAATTATACACCATTCTAAATTTTTTTTAATATTCTTCTGTTTCATGAAAAAAATTTTAAAATTTAAAAAAATTTACTTTTTAGATATATTTTTAAAAATAATTAATTATTTTTACATACTGAAATTCATATTGGTTGTCTAGAATCTGATAAAATTATTAAAATTTCAATTTATACTATTTTACGTATCAAAGAAAGAAAATAATAAAATATAGATATCGGCTGTTCCAAGTATAAAGAAAAAATTAGAAAAATTTCATTCCGTTGTTACATATGTATTTGTCGTTTATAATATGAAAAATTCAGAAATATTTATCTTATAATTTCGGTGCTTCTATATTGTTAGGTAATTCTTATTGAAAAAAAAATAATAATAATTTAGATGTCGACAGTCTTAGTTATGAAAAAATAAAAAAAAAATATTTAAGATGTCGGCTGTTCTATGTATGAAAATATAAAAAAAAATAATAATTTAGATGTCGGCAGTCCCAGTTATGAAAATTCGAAAAAAAATTATAATAATTTAGATGTTGGCAGTCTTAGTTATGAAAATTCGAAAAAAATTAATAATTTAGATGTCGGCTGTCCTAGTTATGAAAAAAAAATTTTAGATGTCGGCTGTCCTAAGTATGAAAAAATAAAATAAATAATAATTTAGATGTCGGCTGTCCTATGTATGAGAATATAAAAAAAAAATAATAGTTTAGATGTCGGCATTTTTAATTATGAAAAAATAAAAAAAAAATAATAATTTAGACGTCGGCATTTTTAGTTATGAGAAAATAAAAAAAAAATAATAATTTAGATGTCGGCATTTTTAGTTACGAAAAAATAAAAAAGGAATAGTTTGGATGTCGGCAGTCTTATTTATGAAAAAATCGAAAAAAAAAAAATTAATAAATTAGATGTCGGCAGTCTTAGTTATGAAAAAATCGAAAAAAAAATAATTATTTAGATGTCGGCTGTCCTAATTATGAGAAAATAAAAAAAAATATTTTAGATGTCGGCTGTCCTATGCATGAAAAAATTAAAAAAAGAAATTGGTTCTAAATAGTTTTTTTGCTATTTCTCTTCAATGAATGCATTAAATAAAAAACCAAACAAAGTTCCTTTAGAAAATTGTTTAGTAAATAGAATGCAATTGGTTTTTTACATTTTGATACAATCCATTTTAAAATATGAAGTGATGAAAATTACCACTTTTTACGTTTCTAAATTTTCAACTTCTTAGCTTTAAACAGTTGTAACTCGAAACGGTGAGCTCTAATTAAAAAAAATGAAAACGTCAAATCGGTAGCATTTTTTCAAAGGAATAATTTGCACTAGAGTTTTTCTCAAAAGATCTCTTAGATCCTGATAAAAAACAGTTTTAGTGAAAAAAAAATATAATTTTTTACCTTTTCACTAACTTCTCGAAATCATTTAATTATTTTTTAAAAATAAAAAAATCGGTTGGGGGTATTTCTTCAAGGATTAATTTAAAACCAATTTCATGTATTTTCGTCCATACAATTCTTCATAAATGGATATTGAGTAAAATCGAAAATAATAAAATTTTTCAATTATTTTATTTTAATATATATAGGATTAGAAAAATTTTTTAATTGATGTTAAATAATTTTTTAAGATAAATTAATAAATAATTTAACTTAAAAAAGTGGTTTTGAATGAAAAAAATTGTCCATCAATTTGTCTCGAGCGGGATTCAACCCCACGACCTTTGGTTTGCCAGACCAACGCTCTACCAACTGAGTTATCGAGAGCGGACATCCCAAGAGACAATCAGGATCAATTTCTATTATTCAAAAGGCAGCTTTGTAGATCTAGTGCCAAATTTATATTAATTAATTAATTTAACGTTCGTCATATTTTTCAATCTAAGTATTAGTATTAACTCGAGACAAATTGATGGACAATTTTTTTCATTCAAAACCACTTTTTTAAGTTAAATTATTTATTAATTTATCTTAAAAAATTATTTAACATCAACTAAAAAATTTTTCTAATTTATTTAAAATTGTAAAAAATTTTAAATAAAATTAATGTCATGAAAATGCCTTATATATCTTTGAAATACAAGATTATTACATTTGTTCGTAGAGATCATTAATACTGATACTTTTATATTGAAATAATTAATATTTCAATTCGATTTTAAAACAAAAATAAAGCCGACTTCATTGCGCATATACAGAGACGCAGTGACGTCTAATCACAAAACAAATAATTCGATGAGAAAGAGTCTTATGAGTCTTAGGTAATAAGATAGGTTACACGTTTACGTACCAAATACATTTACGTAACAAAGGTACGATTTTACATAAACTTTTAATAGAAACTTAACATAGAAAACATAGATAAATGCATTATAAAAATAATTATTTAAATTTTTTATTTTTTTTATTTTATTTTATTTTTATTTCTTCTGTCTTTCACCATTTCTTCTTTTTATTTCTTGATTTATTATTTATCCACGTTGCTTTATGTAGTTGTATTTCCTTGCACTTGATTTTGCATGCTTAATATTCTTTTTCTCTTCCATATTATATTGGTTCCTCATAGAGGAACCTTTGTGATAGGTGAAATTTTGATTTTTGATTTTTTGGCATATAAGCACGTTTTGGGACCTCAGGAAGCTAAAAAACCGGTTTTTAAAAAAAGTCTGTATGTGTGTGCGTGTGTGTGTGTGTGTGTGTTTGTGTGTGTGTGTGTGTATGTATGTAACCGGTGAAATTTCACAACCATTATGGAATTAAGACCTAATTTTTTTTTCAAAAATTTTTTTATCAAAAAATCTCAAACTACTTTTTTTTTTTTAATTTGGATGTAATACCTCATTTATTTCCATGAAAGTACTTATATTTGAAAGTACGATTTTTACTCGATATCTCGAATCGGATACTTAATTTTCTGAAAATTTTTTTTCTAAAATTTTTTTCACAAAAAAATACAAAAAATACTAATTTTTTTTTTCTTTTTGGGCGTAGTACGTAATTTATTTCCATGGAAGTACTAGTTTTAAGAACCTTGTTTATTGTTATTTTTTGGATCTGATACTTAATTTTTTCAAAATTTTTTTGTCAAAGTTAAAAAAATAGAAAAATAAAAAAAAATGCAATATTTTTTTTTTTTTTGGTGTAATACCTCATTTAATTCTATGAAAGTACTAATATCTGAAAATATTGTAACTAGTGATATTTCAAAACCATTATCGAATTAAGACCTAATTTTTTTTTCAAACATTTTTTTATCAAAAAATCTCAAACTACTTTTTTTTTTTTTTAATTCGGATGTAATACCTCATTTATTTCCATGAAAGTACTTATATTTGAAAGTATAGTTTTCAAATGATATCTCGAATCGGATACTTAATTTTTTAAAAATTTTTTTCCTAAAATTTTTTTCACAAAAAAATACAAAAAATACGAAACTTTTTTTTTTTTTGGACGTAGTACCTAATTTATTTCCATGGAAGTACTAGTTTTAAAAACCTCGTTTACAGTAATTTTTTGGACCTGAAACTTAATTTTTTGAAAATTTTTTTCTCAAAATTTTTTTCACCAAAAAATACAAAAAAAACTTTATTTTTTTTTATTTTTGGATCTAGTACCTAATTGATTTCTATGAGAGTACTAGTTTTAGAAATATCGTTTATAGTAATTTTTTGGACCTGAAACTTAATTATTTCAAAATTTTTTTCTCAAAATTAAAAAAACAAAAAAATTAAAAAATCTGTAATATTTTTTTTTTTTTTTTTAGTGTAATACTTCCTTTAATTCCATGAAAGTACTAATATTTGAAAATTTTGCAATCGGTGGTATTTAACAACCATTATGGAATTAAGATCTAATTTTTTTTTTCAAAAATTTTTTCATCAAGAGATTTCAAAATACTTTTTTTTTTTTTAATTTGGATGTAATACCTCATTTATTTCCATAAAAGTACTTATATTTGAAAGTATGGTTTTTACTCGATATCTCAAATCTGATAATTAATTTTTTGAAAATTTTTTTCCCAAAATTTTTTTCACAAAAAAACACAAAGAATACCAAATTTTTTTTTTGTTCGGACGTAGTACCTAATTAATAGTACTAGTTTTAGAAAGCTTATTCATAGTAATTTTTTGGATCTGATACCGAATTTTTTCAAAATTTTTTTCTCAAAATTAAAAAAATTAAAAAATCTGTAATATTGTTTTTTTTTTAAGTGTAATACCTAGTTTATTGAAAATTTTTTTCTAAAAATTTGTTAAATACAAAACATTAAATCACAGCAACATTTTTTTTCTTTTAAAATACGGTATTTAACTTTTTTTTTATGAAATACTGATATTTCAAATTATAATTTTTATTAGATAAAATAGACCATTATAAATATTTTGCTATTGTTAATGAGGAACCACAGTGCCAATCACTTGGCAGCGTTTTTTTTATAACGGCTATTCCTAAATTATTTTCATTCAATATAAATTCTATATCTTTCTGTGCTTAATTTCATTGCATTCCTCATACATGTTTTAAAGTCTCTTCTTTTTTTTAATGTAATCTACATATTTTTTCTGTATCTGGTATTTGCTTGAATTAGCTGCATTTTCACATCTGATTTTTGCTATGATTTCGTATTTCATACCTTTTTACTAAATAATCCGGTATTGTTTCCTTTTCCCAATTCTTCATACAATATTCTGCTTAATTCTTTTACATAATTTGAGTTTTTTATATCTTTCATGCCTTCTTTTATTTTTATTGTAACTTATTTCTTTTATTTTTTCACTTACTACACTTCCTCTTTTTTCCAGTTGTCTATTATTTCTTCATTTATTTCTAAGTTTTCAAATGTTTCCATTCTTATTTCTCTGTATCTATTACATTCTCTAAATAAATATTTTCTTTCCCATACATCTTTTCTTATGTCATTATAGTTTAGTAATTGTATGTTTTCTTCATATTTTTCTACTCCTCTTCTGGATTCATGCACTAGTCTGCTTTTTTTGGTGTCTCTCCTGATTACATATTCAGGGGTATTTTTGTCTAATTCAAGTATCCATTTTATGTAATTCTTTTGTAAAGTTTCCAAACACTCATCCATTTTCCATCCCCATATTTCCATACCGTAGAATGACATACTTCTTACTAGTATGTTGAATATATTCATTCTCTCTTTTCAATCAGTGTTAAAAAATTTTTTTCTTTTGTTGCGTCATATGCTATTACAAAATATACATTCCATTCTTCTGAAGTTTATATTTGTACTCAAATGACTTTTTTATGCTTTTTATACATAAAATTGATATTTTTCAAAAATTTTCAGTCCATTAATTCACGCGTCTACAATAAAATGCGTATCTATAGAAAAATATATATAGTATTTCATTGAAAATTAAAATTTGAAAAATTGACATTTAAACACTTAAACCTCACAAAATAAAACCCTTTTTTGTCAAAATTTACGAATTTTGCATCAATTTAAAAATTGGTCATTTTTAATTTGGATTTATGAGAAAATTAGTGATAAAAAATTTCGATATAAGGCGTTTGAAAGTTGACACTTACATAAAAAAAATAAGACCAACGAAAAGTTTTTTGGTTACTTTCTGAGGTATAAGTGTTTAAAGGTCAATTTTTTCAAATTTTAATTTTCAATGAAAGACGCATAGATACGCATTTTATTGGAGACACTAGAATTAATGGACTGAAAATCTTTGAAAAATATAATTTTATGTATAAAAAGCATAAAAAAGTCATTTGAGTACAAATATAAATACAAAAGACTACAAAGCGCATAAAAACTATGATTACATACATGACATATAAAATTTGATTAAAAAAAGTCATTATTATGCTTCTGGCGCTTTTTAAATGGCATATAACCACCCAGCGACATTTTCCACATCCAAGTACATAGTATTTAGACCAATTTTATCCAGATTTGAGCTTCATAAAAGTTGTTGAATTTGGGCAGTTCAAAATCTCCCGCTATAAGCCGAAAAAAAGCAGTTTGAGCCGCCCAGGAGCAAAATTTCAAAAAACTGACCTCAAATTCGTATTCAGCGTGAAATTTTACAACCTTTTATGACTGGGTACTGTTTTTTTTAATCATCTAGTCAATTTTAAAAATTAAAAAAAAAAATTTTTATTTGAAAAAACCGAAGAAATCTAAAAAGCTTCTTTTGGGTATAACTCGGGTTCCTGAGCGCCTAGAGAGCTGAAAATTTCACAGGAAATATATTTTGTATACATAAAAAAGTGGTGAAAAAATCAACCCGATCGGGATACCTGACCTGGCAAGGCCATGACACGGTATCCAGAATGACTCATAGGCAAGATGTGATTTAAAGGCTTTATTTTTCTAAAATACGGATAATAGACTATTATATTAAAATATCTATTGTAGTGTGACATATATATAAAATATCATTAAACCGGATGCCGTTTAACGTATGTAAGGATTTTAGCATGTTCCTATTGCCCAGATCTGCTTTGAATACAATAAAAAACAGTTTTAATAGATTTGAAGATACTCCAAAAACAGATTTATTAGACTTTCAATTATTAATATCTAAAATTTATATATGTATAAGTAGATAGTTATGAGTAATACTTTTTTAATGCCTTTTCTATCAAATGACAGTATTATTTCAGCATTTTTAAAACGCCTTTCTTTTATATTTTCCATTCTGAATTCTGAGTAAATATAATAATCAATTAATCTATATTAATTTTTAAATAATATACGATTGTCTACATGTATTTAAACTTTTCTGCATAAATAAGGGAATAAACTTCTAATATTCACGAAAATAAATATATAAACATATATAAAGAATAATAATTAAAAAAATATATAAATAATAATATTGTCAAAAAATAGAGAGTCAAACCTGCATACCGTTTACACCTTTTTTCAGAGTGGGACGTAAATTTGCACTTAAAAAATACTTCTGATATGTATAGTTCAATGATACGTCCCGCTCTGAATGACGGAATTAGTGCTTCTAAAATTGGGGCTTAACTTAGTCTCCCGTCCTAGAGAGCTCTGTAACAAATATCCAGGAATAAAATAATTTTTTTTAAGGTTTTTGAGTAAATTATATTAAAATGAGTAGCGATCCTTTACTTGTATTTTATCTAACAATGTAAAAATTTTTTTTTTAAATTTATTTATATTTTTTATTGAAAGATGAAAAAACTAACTATATTAGAGGAAATTATTGGATAGATAAAATAACATTCAGTGCAATTTTTAATTCCACATTCTGAAGAAAAAAAATTTTACCATTTTTAATTTTTCTAAATTTTTTTAATTGAACCTTTTAATTGTGGGCGAAATCTCAAATTCTTGCTGAATCTTTTTTGAAATTAAATGAAAGTTTTAAACTTAAAAGATAATTAATTATAGTAATTTATTTAATTTATTACTAAAATTATTACTAAATTAATAATATTAATTTATTAATATATAATTTATTACTAAAATTTCTTGTTGAATTTTATAGTTTTAAATATTAAAATACAAAGAGCTTCTTAAAATATACTTAATTAATGATTCCTTGGTGCAACGTGGTCAATGGATCTGAATTGTTAAAAAAAAACCGATCACGAAGTAATTCGAATGATGGATGGTCTAAGAAGGCAACTTTTAGAAAATCAATCTATGAATACTAATTCTCCCAGATTTGGCCTGTATATTATAGTAATAAGAGATTAGAGCCTAATTGAATTTGGGAGTTTAAAATCTCCCGCTCTAAGCCGAAAAAAGCAGTTTGAGCCGCCCAGGGGCAAAATTTAAAAAAACTGACCTCAAATTAGGATTTAGCTGAAAATTTTACAGCTTCTCATGTCTGGGTACTATTTTGTTTAATTATCTAGTCGATTTTAAAAATTTAAAAAAAAAAAAATTTTTTTTTTGAAAAAACCGAAGAAATCTAAAAAGCTTCTTTTCGGTTGAACTCGGGTTCCTGAGCGCCTAGAGAGCTGAAAATTTCACAGGAAACATATTTTGTATACATAAAAAGTGAAAAAATCAGCCCGATTGGGAGACGTGACCTGGCAAGGCCAATCCAGATTGACTCTTATGCCAATTTTTTTTTTTTTTTTTTTTTTTTTTTTTCTTTGATTAGTCATTCTCTATGTTCTGTTCTTTTTTATAAAATCCTTTTTTTTGGCATTTGTCATTTTTTCACTTGTCTGAAATTTCAAAATTTTCAAAAAAAGTTCAAAAATTCACATTTTTTCATATAGCAAATCTCATTCCACCATGGTTCCAATTTTCTTGTATTATTGAATTTTATTTCTTTCCAACTTAAATTATTTTGAATGTCGATTTTTAACTTTGTCCAGCTATTTTTTTCTTCTTCTGTTTTTGCTATATTTTCTTTAAAATTATTTTTCTTTTGCTCATCCCACACTATTATTGTACTTGTTTCAATGTTGTATTCTGTGCTGTGTTCTAATTTTATTGTTGTACTTAATGGCATATGGTCCGATGCTATTGAACATTTTATTTCGAATTTTAGTATCTTGTTCCACGCTTCTGCATTGCATAATCCATAGTCAATGACTGTTTTACCTTTATCAGTAAATGTGTACTTTTCTTTTTCATCTCCATTACCATCTCCATTTAATAAAGTTATTCCAAATTTTTTGCACCAATCGATCACTCTTCTGCCAATTGTGTTTATGATGGCATCCATTATAATTCTTTCACAATCTTCTATTTCTACAAAACAGCTTCTCTTTCTCTTTTAGTTCTAGTATTCATATCTGCCAGTATTAGTATGTCTTTGCCTATATTCTTTTCTATTTTCTGATTTCCCTGTTTTCTATAGCGCTTTTTTCATATTCTGCATATCCAAAAATTATTATAAATTTAATTTTCATTTTTTTATTAAAGATTTTTATTGCTGTGAACCATTAGACGATATCTATTTTTTCTTCTTTATACTTTATTTTTTTATTAATCCCTATTGACATACCTCTACTAGCTCTTACTGTTCCTGTGATTTTTGCGAAATTGTGCATCCATATGCAGTACTTGTTTAGTTTTTTTTCAATATTTACTATTTCTTTTTCTGTGCACCAGGTTTCACATAGTCATATATAGTCCTTACTATTTATTAATTTCCAAAAGTCTTCATGGGTTTTGTTTAACCCTGCTACATTCCAGTATACAAGTTTTGATTATATTTTTTTTTATTCTGTTATTATAACTGTGCTGCTTTTTCTTTTCTAATGTACTTTTGCTGCAATTTATTTTCTCTACTGCATTTACTCCATTCAAAGCTTCTTCTTTGCTATTTATTTTTTCTATGTTTTCTACATTTGTTTTGCTATTTAGTTTTTTGTATGCTGATTTTTTCTTCTCTTCTACTCTTTTCTCCCTTTTCTCTCTCTTGATTTTCTAGCTCTTCTGCTTCGATTAGCTTATCCTTATTTTCATCCCATATGTAAAGTGTATCATTTAGCCAAACTTTTCTATAAAAAATCCTTACTTTCGCATCTTCATTTTTTGACTTGAATTCTTCAACTATTTTTCTTATTTTTCTTTGAAACTCTCTTTCTTTGCATGTATAATCTTCATTAACGTATATCTTTGTGCCTTTTAAATTTTTAAGTATTTTAAAATTTTTTTAAGTATTTTTCATTACTCTAATTTTATCTTCATATGTTTTAAGTTTAAATGTTACCATCCTATTTTATCTTTCTTGCATCTTCTATTTCAACATTAATTTTTAAATTTTCTTCTTACCATTCTTTTATTTCTTCTTTATCTTTATTTAACTTTGCTCCAGATATAATTATGTTATTTCCTTAGTAATCTTTTTTTTTTCTTTCTATATAAGCCTCACTATCTTCTAGCCTTTTTACTTCTTCATAATTGATATTGCTTTTGCTTGTATTTTTTTTCATTTGTTCTTTAATCTCTTTCCTTATTTCATTAATTACTGTTAACTATTCTTGCTTCTGCTTTTTTTATTTCACTTGTTACTCTTGTATCTATAAATTTTTGAATATCATCAATTTTATTATCCTGAGCATCAAATCTTTCCTCTAGTTCATCAAATCTCTTATTCATGACTTGCATAAATTGCTTGAGATCTGCATCAGTTTTTGCCATTTTTTCAGCCTTTTTCCTGTCTATAAATTTCTGTAATTTATTTGAGCTTTCAGCTAGCTCAGCTAATGTTTCTGCCTTTGATTTTTTCCCTCTTCTTTTTTTTGTGGAGTTCAAGGACGTTTCTTCAGTGCCGGAGTTATTATCTGATACAACCTCACTTATTTTAATATAACTTTACATCCTTCTGACAAGCCTCATTTAGCCAAACAACTATTTATTTTACTTCTATATTTTTTTGCTTTCAATATCTAGTATTTACTTTTTGCTTTTTTCTTTCTATTTAAAATTATCAATAATTAGTTTCTTAATGATAATAAAAATGCGATGTTTTTCTTTCGCGATCGACGCGACCAGAACCAGAATAGTATTATTCTAATATTATTTATTATTAATGCGCTCGCTAAGTTAAGTCTCTAAAGTTAAAAGCACTAATATACACGAAATTGAGGTTTCTCTCTCTAATTTTAACATGACCTTCAAGAGCTCCAAATCAATCGAGTTCAATTATTGAACTTCGATTTTTAAATATATTTTAATAACATATTCTATAATATGTAAAAAATATTTAAAAAATAGTGTTAATTAAATATTATTAATAAAAATATTTGTTTATTATTATTTTTATTAAAAATTTGTACAAAAAATAAAAAATTAAAATAAATTTAAAATCAAGTTCGATTATCGAACTTCCATTTATAAATTATATATTACACGTACACAGTATATACACGTATATACATAAACAGAGTATGGCATGCTGGCTGCTTTAGAACTTAGAAATTTTCAAAATATGCTTTAGGGTTGATGTAGTATAAAAAGGGTCGATATGTTCGAAGTAATAAATTAATTATAAATTTTCACGGTAAATTTTCAATTATATAATATGAGTCTTCGAAAATAAATCGTTTATTTTTAGAATTTTTAAATCTTATATTAATTTTAAGTGTTGAGAAGGGTTGTTTTAACCTACAAAAAGGCCAATCAAGTACTGAAAACTAAAAAAAAAATATTTTAACAATTTCCTAAAGTTCTACAATATAAATTTTATGTAATATTAAAAAAAAAAACAAATTTTATAAGCCTTTTAACTTTTAGGGTAGTTTTTGAATTAGGGGTAGAAAAGAGGTATTTTTTTTTTAAACATAATTTCTTTGTTTTCCAATCAAATTTAAGCATACAGTGGAGTCGCTATTATCCGACACCTAAGAATCTGGGTACCTGTCGAATAATCGATTTGACGAATAACGGAAAAAGGGTGGGGAGGCTGAAAAAAGTTAGTTTATGCACGATAATTTTTTAAATACGCAGGAATAATGTATTACTAGATCACCTCGAATATGTATGAGACTGAGCGAAGCCACCAAAAATCTCTAAACTTATCTAATTATTTCTTATAAATCATAAAATTATGATTTCTTATGAAAAAATTATTTAAAAAATAAGTAATACTTTTATTATTAATCATAATTTATTTTTATTTATTTATTATTTATTATTTTTTATTATTTCACCTCGTATTTATAAGATTTAGTGTAGAAATAATTATAATTTTTTTTGTAATAACTAATGATATAAATAAATAAATGCGTATAAATTTAATAAAAAAAAACATTTTATTGAATTATTTCATGTATGAAATATATTTTTTTTTATACATTGTGTGTTGATATTTTAATGAATATCGTTTTTTTACTTGTGTAAAAACTTTTGTTTATCCTTAAAAGAAGCGCATAGTCGAATAGAGTCGTATCTATATTTATTATAATCTTTTATTAAAATTAAATCGTTAATTGATTTAACTCTACTTAATCCTACGTAAGTTATGCCTAATTGTTTTTCGCTATCTCCTATATGAAGAAACATTTTATCAATAGTTTGTCCCTGGGACTTATGTATTGTTATCGAATAAGATAACATTAGTGGAATTTGTGTTCTGCTGCATTGTATTTTGTTATGCGTCCATATACGTGTTAGTAGAATTATTCGGAAACAAATTTTTATATAAATATGGTCCTCGGTAATTTTCAAATTCTACCATAATTGCTTCTGGTAATTGCGGCGGTGAATCATTGTCAGAATAAATTATTTCTCTGACATAACCTAAAGTACCATTGATTAAACCTCCAGCAGTCCATAAGTTTGCCCTTAACATAACACGACAATTTTTAGATAAATATAGGATATTTTGTAATCCTGAAGCTTTTTAGATTTTTGTCAATTTTTGTCAATTTTTGTCAATTTTTTTAGATTTTTAAAGCATCTTAATTTTTCTTGTAAAAAGGTAAATAAAATACAAGACTACGTAGTAAATGTACATTAAAAAAAAGTCTTTTTGAATATCAAACTTCAATTTTCATTAGAAAATTTTCTATTAAGAAATGAGGTCCATTAATTTTTTAATGTACATAAATCGTAGTTCTATTTATGAATTAAAAGAAAAAAATAAAACTTTTATTGATAATTATAAATTTAACGTGTACAATGCATTTATACATCAGGAAAATTATTTTAATAACTATATTAATAAATACCATAATTAAAATTTTTATTCAGTTTTTTTTGCATTGCGTAAAGAAGCCTGTTACTTTAGACTGTTTTAAATTGTTCACCATTTTTTTCGTTGTATAATTATGAAGCCTATGTAACAACAAACGCGTCGTAGCTTCGTTATCAGGCTGAACTTCATACCACTTTATAAATTTGGAAAGCATATTTTCTGCTTCAGCACTAGTAACAGAAATGGTTTCTGGCTCAGAATCCTCTTCATCACTACTATCCTCATCACAATCAGGTGTTTGATTTTTAACGCTCATGGCGATTTCCTCATCAGTCATATGTTGAAACCCGTATTCTTCTTTGTCAATATCCATCCAGGAAATAACTTCTGCTTCACTTATTTCCCTTGTTTCAGGAATATTAGTAATTAAATTTCTTATTTCAGATACGGTTACATCATTAGTTGCATCGTTATTAATAGTAGTTGATTCATTGTCTACTGCAGGTTGAGATTGCGGCTTAGGCCATAATTTTTTCCAGCAGTTTTCTAAGCTCTTATTTTTAACGGTTTCCCAAGCATCAGATATGATTAAAATTGCATGTAGAATATTAAAATCTTTCCAAAATTCTTTTAATGATTTTCCCCGATCTAAGAAATTTAAAAGCCTTTCAATAAATAGCTTACGATAATATCGTTTTAAAGATTCTATCACTCCTTGATCCATAGGTTGAATAAGAGGAGTAGTATTGGCTGGCAAAAACTGAAGTACTATTTCACCATCATCACTTTCTATATTAAATGTAGGGTGGCTTGGCGCATTATCAACCAAAAGAATTGCCTTTTTCGGTAATCCTTTAGTTTCAAGAAAATCCCTTACTTTTGGCACAAATTGATTATTAAACCAATTTAATGTAATTATTTGATTCGTCCATGCTTTTGGTTGTGAACAGTAATATACGGGCAAGGTACTCATATTCGTTGTATTTAATGCACGCGGTCTATTCGATTTGCCAATTACCATTAATGGTAATTTAAAAGTTCCACTAGCATTTGCACACACCATTACTGTTAAACGATCTTTGCGCATTTTGAAACCATGGACATTAGATTCATTGCCAGAAGCCAACGTTTTTTCTGGTAAAGCTTTCCAAAAAAGACCAGTTTCATCGGCATTAAATACTTGGTCACGACTTAAACCACGTTCCTCAATTTCTTTCAAAAGTTTTTCACGATATTCTGTTATGCATGAGCTATCAGCACTTAGCTGTTCACCCACTATATCAAGTTGTCGAATACCGTGGCGAAATTTAAATTTTTGTAGCCAGCCAATGCTTGCACTAAATTTAGGATCTCCTTCCATAAGGCGATTTAATTTAATTGGAGTAGGACCAGAAATAGGAACCCCTATACTACGCTGTTGAACCACCTGTATAATGCAGTATCTAGTTCGTCATTTTCCGCTTTTTTCATAGTTTTGCGCTTTTTGATATTTCCATCAAGTGATTCCATTTTGGATACATGGGTTTCAATTTTATCAGAATTCTTACAAATACCAATAACGGTAGTTCGGGCGATTCCATAATGCACTGCAATATTAGATGGTAATTCGCCCCTTTTCTTTCTTTTTATAATTTCTAACTTGGCATCAAGTCCTAAAACTACACGTTTTCTTTTATCACCTTTTTTTTCTGACATAGTTTTTTCCTAAATTTATTTTTGTTAATTTTTTAACTAAAAAGTCTTTTTAATGTAAAAACTAACTGCTTTAATAAATAAAAAATTTCAATACAGAATTGTATTTTATGTCTTTACTTATGCCGAGTTAAAAGACTTCTGGATAAAATTTATTTAAAACATTGCTGGCCTCCCTATGTTCATTACTTAAAATGTAAAATATTTTATTATAAAAAAAGCAATTAAAAAATAATATTTTTTCTGTGAAACACTCGAGTAATATAAAAGAAGTGGTATTTATTATGTCTACTATTAGTATAGATGTTATTTTTATTCTAAATAATACTAATAAAAGGTCAAGGTTTACTGAAAAAAAAATGTGACACTATAAAAATAATTTAAAGAAATTTTTTTTTTTTTTACTAGGAATTTTTTTTATTACATATACTACTTTCTTTAAATATTTTTGTAAATATTTTTTTTTTATAGAATAACATCATAAAGTTATAGAATGTATCACTTTTATGATTTCCGGTATAAAATTTAAATGAAATTACTTTCCCAAGTATCTGATTATAAAAAAATGTATAAAAAAATAAAATTAAATCTCGTTTTAAAAATTTCAAATCGAAAAAAATAAATTATGGTAGGGGAAACACAGGGCTGTTGGATAATTGGATTGTCTGATAAAAGAGTGTCGGATAATCGCGACTCCACTGTATAAATAATTTTTCAAGGCCTAGAAAATTTTTTTCGATAAATTATAGTTTTGATACGAATTTTTTTTTTAGGGGTTGGTTTTTCTAAAAAAGGGGTGAAAATCATTCATAAAAAAATTTTCTTGTCGTTATTTTCGTAAAATTATTATTATTATTATTATTAATCTTTATTTACCAACTACAAAATATAAATCATTTAACACACTCAATTGTCAATTAAATACATAATAATATAATACATAAATCAATAGATATTAATACAATTTACAATATATAAGAATAAAATTTTTATGTATACTTAAATTAAAATTAAATAAAAGAAAATTTACAATAAAATGACTATTCAAAAGTTAACTGTTAATAGTAAATAAGTAAATAGTTAAATAGTAAACATCAATAATACATAGTCAATTACAAGATGATTGTTGCAAATGGCATCAACGCTATTGTTCATTCTCTAGTTTATGAAAGTAAAGTCTGATACTCTTTTTAAAACGAGAATAAGATATAGGTCTTCAGGAGTAAAACAAGCCAACCCGCATTAAAATTGGATGGAAACTCAATCAAAGCAAAAGTTATTTCCGCTTTTTAGGCACGATCACCCTATGTATGCAATACATAGATGAAAATCGTGCCTTATAATTTTGTCAGGTCAAAAAACGAAAAGTTCCTAAAATTGTCTAATTTGTGGAGAAATTTTGTCCCCAAGTCATTCCGATGCCTCTAACATGCTTATACTGAAGGTATGTGTGTCTGTATGTATGTTCGAGAAACTGTACAGAGCAAATTTTAAACACAACTCGATGAAAAAAAAAAAATTGGTACATAATTTTTTGTACAGTATCTAGTTGTGCCTCCTCCAGTATGACTAAATTTCACCCATTTGTTGTCGAGCAATCACAAAAATACTGATTTTCGTTAACAAAAAAATTGACTAATAATAGTAAATATCTGGAATATTTGTACAAAATTTGTTATTTGATGTCTAGATTTGCCTCCTCCAGTTTGGCTTAATTTCAATAAGTTGTTGTTGAGTTATCACAAAAAAACTGATTTCAAATACCAAAAAAATTAACTAAAATAGTAATATAATAGGAAATATTTGGAACAACTCAGTCAAACAAATTAAAATTAATTTATATAATAAAAAAATGTTTCTTACATTCATGAAAGTGTCATATGCCATGGTGTCAGTTTCAGCATCCCACACGCACCTATTCCGCATCCAGAATTTCCCATTAATACAACATTTATAGCAAGCTTATAATTTTTATGTTTGTTCACTTCACCTGAATATAGTTATAAAATGAATTTGATTGTTATAAAAATGATAACTAATTATATTTTTAATTTACTTCCTATTCGTATCCTAACTAAGTCAGTTATTTATTTCATCCATTTTTCAGCTTCTTCTGCAGAATAAACTTTTGTCGATAATGTATCAAACATAACATTATGGATTATATTCTTTGCTTCTTTTAGCTGGAATCTAGACATTTTTAAGCATATTAAATTACTTTAAGATTAAGAAAAACCATAAATAAACCTCACCTTTCACTCAGTTTTGCCATAAACATAATTCTAATGCTGAAAAATAAAAAACAAAGAAATTACGTTCTTTATATTACTTTAAAAAAAATATTAAAAATTTTTATACTTATCTGAATAAAACTTTTGTTTATTTAACTATATCCACCAAAGAATTTAAAATAAACCCGAAAAAAATAATAACAAATTTATAAACACAGCCATTAACCTATCAGTCGACTAAGCGGACTAACCTAACTACTACAGTGAAAGTCTTCTAGTTTTAAAGCCCGTAATTTAAAAAAACCTTTTAAACTTCTTCTACTATTTTTTGAAAAAAGTGGATAAAAATAATAAATAATATATAAATTTGTAAATTTATATTTTTTTTAATTAATATTTTTATGCAAAATTTTTAAAAAGATGATATAGTAAGTTCTATTAAATGAAGTACTCTAATTTAAACTAATACTTGTTTTTCAGCAGTATCGGCTTTTAATTACTTTACAATAAGCATACATTGCTGTTAACAAATTTGTTATTATCTTTTCTCATATAAAAACGAATATCTTAAGGCACACAGGTAGAATTTGATTTAGCTAATTAAAAAATGTTAATATAATCTGTTTAAAGAATATGGGAAATTTTTCTTTGATTTTTTTCAGGATTAAGAAAGATTAATATATACTGAAAGATTTAGATATTTTAATCAAATTTAGAAATTCAAAGTATATTTTATATTTTCACAGTACATTTTAGTAAATTATTATAAAGGAAAGTTGGTGCCAGTTTTATTGATCAGTAATATTCGGCAAACGATCTTGTTAGGTGAAAAATTTAATACGAATAATCTAAACTCTAGTATTTATATTAATTAATGCAGATAAAAAAATTTTCTTTATAAATTTCAAATATTTTTATGCAAATTCGGGTTAAAGAAAAATTTTCGAATAAATAATTATTTATGAATATACTTTGAATAAAATATAATAATAAATAATAGTTTACCATTAATGAAGGTGTGGATCCCATCAAGATTATTAAAGAAAAAATACTCAATAAATATGTGATCGTGCCTGAAATAAAAAAGCCTTAGCTTTTTTATAATTCTTGGCGATTTTTTTTTCTATATCACTGTGGGGCGCCTTGTACGGGGGTTATTGTGAGGTTCCCTTTCATACCCGGAAGACGATGTAATTTTGATCACTACTATTGTTGTATACTACTGTTGTAGCCATCCATCACTCTCCAGTCGCCTATTCTACCATACGCACCTTCTGTTGCGAAGGTTATGTCCGGGATAGAGGCACCCCCCCCCCGTCCTCTCGTAGGTGGGCCTGTTGCTTCTATTCTGGATTACTAGTTTGCATCTAGAACCGGCTATTTCGAGGACCAAGGGTTGGTAGTTGGCATGACCCATTCCAGGGTCCTGGCGTTGAAATCTCCAGCAAGGATGACGCCACCAGTCGCCGTTCGAAGCGTGCTCTCGATGCTGGTCAACTTTGTAGCCAGCTCCTCTGAGCTGTCGTTTGCGGAGAGATAGCAACATATATAAGTTGTTTCCCCGCACTTGGCCCAAACGTGTTAATTCCCTTTCCCTTTTTGAGTCAGGGACGCTTGGGCTCTGCCTCGGAGCCATATGGCGCAGTAGCCAGTGTCATCGTAAAGCCAGTACTTGTGGTTTATGTTGAAGGAATGCTCGCTTAATAAGAGGATGTCTGAATCCTCTTCGCGGGCGATTTGTTCCAACAACACACTAGCTCCCCTGGCTCAATTCCCTTGTAGAACCTGAATCATTTCCGATGACACCTGTTTCTCGCCACCGCCGGAGGCTCCCGATAACTCGGCCAGTTTCCCTCTCCGGTATAGTGCTCCGTGGAGCACTTATCCTTTCTGGTCTTGTAGAGGAAGCACTTATGCTTTTTCTTGATGCAGTCTGCCTTTTTATAGCCATCTTCGCCACATTTGAGGCACGCCTTACCTCTGTCTGGGCCTTTACAGACATACTGGCTATGCCTGTAGCACAGACATTCGAAACTGTGTCTCGCGTCCGCGTGAAGGCGCACCCTACTCAATGCCCAGCCAATCTGAATTTTACCCTTTTTGGCCAGGCATAAAGCGTCCGCTTCCAGGAGGTCAACAACGGCCATCTGGCTGGTTGTCCCTTTCGTTTTGAAAATGGTGATAGTAAGTAGGTCACCATTATCAATGCCAATAGCCTTGGCAAAGGTCTCCTGCTCCTTCGTGGCCCCATCTAAGTCTCAAATTTCAAGCTCGAGCAATGGGATCAGATCACAAACATTCGATTCAGGGCCCGTTACCGTCTTCACTGCATCTTTAAGCTTTTGACGGTCCTGGATTGCCTCCAGTTTGATCAGGACACTACCGTTTTGAGCTTTCTTGATGCGATGGACTTTGGTGCCAGTTTCCTCGAGTTTAACGCTCCTCTTCAGTTTGAAAAGCGTTTCCTCGTAGCTTTTCCCCGATGCCGGAGTAATCTGGAAGGCTTCCTTCCTTTTTCTATACCTGCGCTTTCCCTTCTTGGAAGGAACATTATTCTTGACAGCAGGTTCCTATTGGGCCTTCTTAGCTCTGGGTTTATTCTTTCTTTTTTCTTTGACCTGCCAATTTTCCTTGCCCAGTAGCTTCGGGGGTTGCGCCTCCTTTTCTTGCTCCTTTTCATCAGCCACTTGCGTTATCTTAGTTGGCTGGTCCGTCTTTTCGGGATTTCCCTGCTTAAGCTGCAGCTTTTTTAGATTCTTCTGCTGTCTTTTTTTCCTTTTTGGACTTGTGCCTTGGGGCGTCCCTATATCTATCCTTTTTGGGGGAGGTCTAAAAGTTAAACTGTGGGCCGTCCACCTTGGTGTTTTTAGGTGCCACCTTTAAATCAACTTCCTTATTGGGATGATCTCCCCATGCAAGTTGATTGTTGATTCTTTTTTGGCGGCTTTCGTATTTCAACTAATTTCACATCATTCTACTCCAACTTCTACTTCTTACGTAGTTATAGCAGATTTATTTTCTTCTTTTGTTTCTGCAGCAGTTTTTCTTTTTGCCACCGCTCTTTTCCTGCCTGTTCCTATCGCGCATTTTCCTTCTTCCTCTGCTCTTGCCTCTTTCTGGAGCTTCGCGCTGTTCTGCTGCTCATCCTCGGATTTAGCTATTTTGCTAGGATTCTGAGGTTCTTCATAGAAAACTTTTTTCTCACTAGACTTAACTCTGGAGAATTGTCCCCAAAGGAAGGCGATTGGACCCTCTTTGCCTGCTATTTATGTCCTGCTTTTTTGAGATCAGACTCCAAATCTTGCGTTTCTATGACGCCATTTTTTTTTACCAGAAAAAAAAGTGAACAAAGATGAGTTGAACAGAAAAAAATGAACAAAAAAAGTTGAACATAGAAATTTTTGAACAAAAAAAATTGAACATAAAAATTTTTGAACAAAAAAAGTTGACCAAAATTTTTTGACAAAAAAAAAAAATAAAAAATTAATGAAAAAATGAAGTTGAACATAGAAATTTTCAACTTTTTTCATTTTTTTAAGTTTGTTCAACTTGAAAATTTCTATGTTCAACTTCTTATGTTCATTTTTTCATTAATTTTTTATTTTTTTTTTGTCAAAAAATGTTGGTCACCTTTTTCTGTTCAAAAATTTTTATGTTCAATTTTTTTTGTTCAAAAATTTCTATGTTCAACTTTTTTTGTTCATTTTTTTCTGTTCAACTCATCTTTGTTCACTTTTTTTTCTGGTAAAAAAAAATGGCGTCGTTTCTATATGCAGCCTCTTCGTTATCAGCTCTAATTGTATGAGGACATTCCCGAAGAGGCTTACTCCGTTTTTAATTGGCATGCCACAATTTTTTTCACTGATGTGCAATGACATGCTGCCATGAGCTTCCAGCATTTCCTTATGGCGTTTTTCCAAAGCCTGCATAGCGTCCTTCATAAAAGAAATGTGGTAAAGGAAGGCATTAGGCTTTTCGACCACTGCTTCATCTAAGGCCTCGTCTGTGTCAAGACTGCCAGTGCCGTATGTTATACTCTTCAGATATTTCATGTGGTTAGCTTGGTTTTTCGCTATTCTCTGCACCGTTATCTGGTGCAGTTAGCGGATGGTTAATATGATCAAGCATAAAAATGTCTTGAAATTCAATATCTGCTCCCCCTGGGCGGAAGATTTAAAGCCCAACTCCATGCAAAATTTTTTTTTGGCCCCCCTCAGAATCAATGGGGCCGGTGCCAGTTGACGGGGCTCTCACCCGATTGGAACCGATAGCTGAATTCATCACTTGTTGATCAAGAGCCTTATCAGCCTGAGGTATACATGTTTTATTATTCTGTATATTTGTTGTTAAGATAGCCTGCACCACTGGAGTAAGCGCCCTTAGATGAATGCGGGCAAGGGTATCCTCTGTGCGATGTGATAACCTAAGATAAAACCTGTAAGAAACTATTTTCGTCAGTGTACCTGTAATAGAATGAGGAAAAATGGTGAGATTATATGACTGGAGGTTCACACCCGCAGCAGTCCTCACCCTGGGTGCAAGACACAGTTGAGACCGTTGCGAGTCCTACAGATTAAATGTCTGCTGACATAATACGATATATTACCCGTCGTATTAACAGGATCCTCATAGGCCATTTCAAGAAATTGGCAAAAATCCCAGTGATGCACGTAAAATAAGATTAAGAGTTACTTCTATAGTGGATCACCAGGTGAAAACAGCTCGTGCCGTTTCAGCATTTAATTTGCATTGCGAGAAAGAATGCGATATCCACCCGGACATCCGCTCCCAAGACTTACACTCCTGTGCAATTCAATTAAGCTTTGTTAGTGTTAGTCAGGGCAGGTCAGATTTTTTTTTTTTTGGGCCCCTTCAAGAAGGGGCCTTTTTCGTAGGACGAGGAGAATGCATTTACGCATACCATACACGCGTACTGTATGGTTATGAGCGGACTCGACCTCAAATTTGTATCTGGGGTTGGCCAGATATACACAATTGAGGAATTACAATACCCACTAAACTCCCCACCCTCCTGCATTTATGACAATATCATAGAATCCGGACCGGGACTCCCTGTTTAGGTATTACTTCGGTCCGGAAACAATGCAGCCAAGGCATTTCTTCACCATACCCTGTCAATAAAGGAGGAGATTTTCCTACGAGAGGAAACCTTCCTCCTTTTTTCCAATCAGTGTCGCCCGTACGTACTCTGCCACACTGTACCAGTTAGCGGCACTGCGCAGCATTTCCGGGACGACTACTTCCGGCCTCCATTCATCGAAGGGCGGTCGCCCTTCAGCGAAGCGAGGACACCCAAAAAAGGTGTGCTCAGCGGTATCCAGCTCGCCCGGGCAAATCAGGGCAGCTCAGATTATTAATGTAATAATATGTAATATTTATCATATTGTTTAAAATTTTAAATAAAAATTGTCATATTTCGAGATTATCAAAAATTCTACTGTAACAATATGTAGTAATCAATTCGACACCAACTATTGCATAATCTCTTAAATTTTTATTCAAAACTTAGATATCTTTAAAATTTTATAAAATATTTTTGATAAACAAAAAGTTATGTTTTCTTCTTTTCTTGTGTAGTTTTTTGTCTCTGTTTTCTGCATTGTATATTATTTTACTTCATGTTTGGACTTTTTTAAAATTATTTATTATTTAAAATTATTATTTTTTTTATTTAATTATTTATACATTACAAAAATTTTTTGTATTGTATAATGTGCTTATTTCTCCCTTACGGAAATAGGAATATTATACGAAATATTAATTTTACAAAAGTAACAATTCACGTGGTCAATAGAGTGGATATATTAATATAAAAGATATATTAATAATAGATATATTAATATACATATGCTTAAAAGAGAATAAAACGTTAGGATCAGGGAAGCTTTCTAAGAAAAAAAAGGAAGAGATGCGACTTTAGTAAATTAAATAAATTAATTAGTTGTGTTTCTTTAATAACCCTAATTACTAAATTTTATTAACCTAAATTACAATTATTTAACTAAAATTTAATAATGTATATTTTATGCAAAATAAATAAAATAACTAAAATATCTCTTTCTTCACTTTCATTAGTAAAACTTAAGTTTTACGTCGGGACAAACACACTTGAATTCACTTTGCAATTATCTTAAGATAATTTTCATCAGCCATTTTATATTTTGATATTTTTTCAATAAATTTCTAGTCAGAAAAACTTTTATAATTATTTTGCTTTCAACATAATTTAATTATTTATTTAAATTAATTATTATTCCAGAAAATAATCAATTGGACCCCTCGTGGTTTGTATGTGAATTTCACTCGCGAGGTTAGCTGGTCACTTTTTTTTTATAATTATTTAATAACTGAAACTCTTTAAAATCATTATCTTTTCATCGATAAATAATATGATAAGAATAATATGATAAGATAAACTTTTATTCAAATTTTAGTAAAAATAAACACATTTCTTTTGCAATTCAATTAAATAATTAATTAAAATTGTATGGCGACGGTAATAATTAATGAATATTATTAACGCATGATCTGTAATCTGCCAAATTCGTCGCCAAGTAAAAATTAGCACACCGTAGTCTGTCAATCTTTTTGGATTCTTGTCTCACCCCTCTCTATTTCTCAACGCGACTTAGAATTTGTTTTGAGTGTGTATTCGTACGTCGTACTATTAGAATGCCAATATTATTACATAATATTTAAATAAGGAAAATGTATTTTATAATTTTTGGAGCTCAGTAGATTTATTAAAATTTCGTTCTTAACATTTGTAACCACGTTACAATAACCTTCCCACAAATGGAGCTTTAGGTAGCCAAGCCTCAACTCCTTTTTTAAAAATTTTAACTATCATACTTTCGAGTAACAATGTTTTTCCTACCTGAATAATTCCTGTCCTAATCTAACTTATTTAAATTTCTTAGCTATTTTTTTTTTTTTTTTTTTTTTGTCAAGGGAATCTTGTGAATCTTGCATCAGCCATGGAGTGTTTGCGAGCCTTAACCCGCAAATTTCAATGAACGTCCAGTTGTACAAAGGTACAATCGGAAGACTGATAACGATAGCTGTCGCCGGTCTTGCCCTAGATTCTTACTAGATAAACACTCTATAAACCCCCCTGCCCTTAATTGCCCCAAACCGGAACTCCATTTTCAGGAATAACTTCGGTTTGGGGCGTGCAGCCTAGGCAACTGGCCGCTGCCTTCCCCCAGCCTAGTGACAGGAGATTATTTTTAAAATTTATCTCAAGAAAAAAATATTGCATTATTTTCCTTTGGTGCTACGCACCTCAGGCTAGAACCCTTTTCATTACATTACAGTTATCCTGAAAAAATATCAATGAACTTGTTATTCACTCGATTTTTCTTCTTCTTTCTTTTCTGTGCTTTCTTTTTTTTTGGATTCTTTTTCGAAACTTTAGACTTGAGCTTTGAATTTTTTTTGTTCTTTTTTTTACTTTTTGCGATATTTTTTTTCTTCTGTTTTTTACGATGTTTTGTGCTCAAGATGCCGAGCGTATTCAGTAAATGACTGCTGAGAGCAGGATGCTTGTACTTATAACCCGAACCTTCCATTAAATACTTATCCTCTGGTGCCTTATTTATAAATTTTGATCGAATGGTAGATCGTTAAGCTGGTCGACAAAGTCGAGGTAATTTTTTACGAAAATTGTTTTCCCGGCACCTTTTTCGTTTTCGCATAAACGTAGTTTAATGGAAGACGTGACGTAAACGTGCGTAAATAAAAAGAAAAAAAGAAACTAAAGTCCACGGATGTTTCCAAGCGCGATAAAATTGATCCATTTTCTTAGTCGGAAGCGTGCAAAATCTTCGGTGTTAAGCACCGAAAATCTTATCGTAAACGCGCTTGCAATCAAAACGGCTGTAGTTGCTGCTGCTGCTGCTGCTACAAGCTCAATTTGGCTGTCGCAGCGTCCAAAACTGCTAGCGCAGCCGCGGAGGGGTGGGGGGCCCCCGCGCCGCCGCCTGCTCGCTTAGCGAGCCTCGTTGTACGCCGAAGCGAGCTGAATCATTAATAAGTGCTGAAAATTATGCAAGCGGTTTGAATGCGCTACGAGAAAACTGCTGCTGCTGCTGCTGTTGCTACTTCTGCAAATACTGTAAGGTAATGAAAAAAAAGGCTAGGTATATTTTAAAAGAGAAAGAAAAAGAAAAAGAAAAACAATTGTTTTAGTTTAACAAAAATTTTTTTGTATTTATTTTATTTTTAAACATGGCCAAATGGCAAACTAAAACTATCATTTACATATCTGCGTTTCGTGTACACTGTTTTACAAACTTTGCTTTCTTTTTTGCTAACGACGTCGTGAAATTTTGTACGTCTAATTGCATGGTTGTCGTTCACTGTCAAAGCATCGATTTCCTCGCACACGAGTGATTTTACGCTATCAAAATTTATTTTATTACTGTTTTGATAATTTAGCCTAATACCCGTGATTTTGCAATCCTTTTCAAAGGTACCGTCGTCTTTCCTGATCGTCAGAGCGTAAAATTTCGGTCCGCCAGAGACAAAATACGTTATGTACGCGTTTTGACCGTACGCCTCGAGTTCGTCTGTGAGATCTCCAAGAAGCGGTCCCATCTGTAAATCAGGAGAACCCTCCTGTTCGTTAGTAACGTATAATACCGAATCTGTGTCACAATACGAGCTGGATGGGCCAAGGTATTCGAGATAACTGTAAAGTTTCAGTCTCGCTTGAGCAGTTACGTAAGCAGCCAAAACTACGTTTGCTGTATTTAACGGTTCGAAACATCCTTCTTTGATCCTCATGCTCAAATACAGTACGTCGTCGTTAACAGGTAAAACGCCAGCCACTTCGGTCATTGGACAAGCCAAAAGAGCTTGCAACTCTGCAGGATCCCGAATTATCTTTGTCTGCAATTTGTTTTCCTGCTGACCAAAAAATCCCCAAAGCGAGTTTAAGCAAAGCTTCGCTACACCCCTGAGAGCCATGTTCTTTTGAATTTTCTCTCTCTCTAGCTCAATGCCCTCGCTCACCTTGACATTTTCAATGTACGCGTCGATCGCTGCCTCGTCGATGCACTCGGACGGAAAGCCGCTGGCCTCGGTTTTAAGCTTGTAAAAAGTGTCGATATACTCGGCAAAGAGACCACCAGTCTTTGTGGCTTGATTATACTTTGTCATTTTTCTGTAATGCCAAATTTCGTAAATTTCACGGATAACATAACCCTTTTCAATCGCTTTCTTAATTTCCAGAGAAACCCAGGTCCAATCATGGTAAAACATCGCAAATTTTCATCCTCATAAGTACAAGCCTGTTGGCTCATCTCCTCGCAACAGGTTCTGCACAAAGCAAACAAAAGCTTATTGCGCATTTTCACGGGCAAAACAGGGTGCAACAAGTTTCTAGGTGGTAGAACTTTGCAATAAACTACACAATTGACTTTTACCGAAAAATTTTCATAATTCTCACCAGCGAAATCCCTGCACTCTGCCAAGCCCACGTACAGTTTTGGATGCCCAACCGGAAATTCACCTCTTTTACATATAAACGGGTAGAGCGAGGTCACGTCTACGTATTTAATTTTTTCACCCTCTCTCGTCTCGTACAGTTTAACGAAATTTTCGGTCCTACCCCCGTAAAATGCATCTCTCACGTTCAGAGGTTCGTATTTCGTCAAACTATGTTGCGAAACGTACTCTCTCATCTCTTCTCTCTCTTTGTATTCTCGATTGAAATCACACTCCCATATTTCGTATAGATTGTAATTATTGACACGTATACGATTGGCGATCGCTAACGTACGAGTATATATCTTCCAATGTTTCTGTGCAATTTTCGCTAACGGCTACGTCTCGGTTAATTCTGTAACATTTATAACAACCGTGCCAGTAGCATCCGTAAAATTGCAAACAGACGCCTCTGTGTGCTTCACCTGGTCTAGGATCTGAAAAACCATCAACTTTCAAATTAATTTCTCTACATCTACCTGCATGGTAAATGTAACGATTTAGGTCGTGCTCCATCCACACAAGCCATTTCAGTACTACTGCTGACTGATTATCGTTAAACCGGTAACCGCGATTCGGTAAAATTCCCACTGTATTTGGCTTCAAAAAATTCTTTCTGTACACCCGCATACAGGTACTCGCGATCGTCGTTGCCTCTGTGAATGGACAAACTTTGCCGTTTTCCAAAAATGATTTTCTAAAAGCTATACATGCCAATTTTAAAATTTTAACATCTTCTCTGCAGTACCGCACAATCTCTTCTGCAAAATCAAAAACATACCGCAAAGCCGTCATTTCGTCGTGCCAACTTAAAAATTTTTCTCTTGCATTGCAAGACATGCTATCCGGAGAATAATATTTCTTATCTGGTAAGGGCCCTCTGTAATTTATATTCTCCGGTCTATTAAACAAGTAAGGAAAAGTACCCTTGGATGCGTCAGGAAAACCAAAGGCTTTTGGCAATGCGCTCAGTGGAATGTGGAAATAGTTTAAGCTGTCTATAAATTTTACATTGTCCAACGTCATGAGCACAATTTTTGTACCGTTTAAAATTTTGATTCACGACCTTCAACCTCGACAATGTGCTTCAATATAAATTGTGCATCGAATTCTTGGCTATTGTGAGCCAGACAAATTACCTTGGAAAACAGCGTTCGACGATCAAGAGCTAAATCGACAAACTGCTTTACGGGTTCCCTGTCAAATTTGTACTCATGAACACCGCATTGATGACACAATAATTTACCTTCATAATCATCAATATGAAAATATTAGCATCATACTTTATGCACCATGCACAAATTCGGCCTATGTATTTTAACACTGCGATCACCCTCAATTGTCTCAGATTGCTGCATTTCAAAGTCATAAAACAAAAATATAACATTCGGTCTCTTTGCCTCTGGTCTCTTAACGATCGGTTGCATGAAACAGTAATGATTGATGCTTACCCACTTTAGACAAATTTTACAAAAAATTTCGTAGCATTTATGCTGACTTTCGTCGTCTGTAGACTTGATGGTTCTAAGACAATCGCGGCATTTATCAAAACAAATTTGACCAAAAAATTGCCTATTGCAATCGGGACAATCGACAAGGAGTGCCTGTTGGACCGGTTCACATGGTGGCATCTGCTTACACCTATAACACCGATTGGAACAACGATGATAAAATTCATATTTTTTGTTGCACGGTATACAGTAATTTCGCGATCCCGATACAGCTTTCAAATTCAAAATTGGTCTGAAATGATTTAGCCTCGGAAAATACATTACTTTTAAAGAGTAAAGTATATCAATGTCGCTGGCGATCAAGAACTCGGTCCCATCATACATTGAATTTTCACCAGTACCAAACGTTTGACTGTCGTAAACTATAACGCATACACCCAGATTCGCGAAATATATCTGAAACTGATGTATCTCTTGAGGACCACAACCAATTTCAGGGACATTTACACCTGCATCGCGTACGAGCTTCAGTGCCATTGATTTCTGCTTGAGACCTGACACCCGTCTAATTTCGTTTCACTTTTCATGCAATTTTTCGCTTCTCACCTGACCTCGTCGTTCATAAACGTAACTTACGCATAATAGATCTCGCTAAACACAATTTATCTCTTTTTATTTTCAAAAGAGAATCTTTGTTAACACCGTGTCGAGTAACGTGTGATAAGGGGACTCGACCCCTACCTGCAGGAACAGTGACTACGGATGCAGTTACATTCAAATTTTCCGAGGCTACGTCGAAACTGCTCGAACTCTGAGAGGCGCTTTCGATTAATGTCAAAATTTCGCGATAATTAAATTTACCTACATGTCGAAATGACATCCATAAAGGTTTCGAAAGTCCGTTGGCTTGAATCTCTATGCCTATAAAATCGTTAGGCAATGTCGGTGCAAGCAACAAGTCTTGCAATTCTTTCATGCATTCATCCAATCATGCAATTAAATCAATATTTAAATTCGGAGGTTTTCGCTGAATTTTTACAGAAATTTCACGTCCCGTTAAATTAAAGCGTTTATACCTACGAGATTTTTCGTCCAATACAATTAAATGGTTTACATTTTCGTTGTTATTTCTGCCTGGTTCCCCCACCTTCTCCTCGTCCCCGTTGTCAATTTCCATATCTTCGTAACCACTACCACCACCACCACCACAACCAATCTGCAATTGGTTACCTGAAAAAAATGTAATAAATTTTAAAATAAAGAAAATAAATTTTTTTTTTTTTTTTTTTTTTTGTACCTTGTACATTGATATTTCCGACACGAGGTCCACTCACAACCTCCTCCTCCTCCTCCTCCTCCTTCTCCTGTTCAACCATCAGATCAAGCAAAAAAGGATGTTCTTCAAAAAGATTCACATTCACATTCTGTTCACTATTTTCACATGCTAAAACGAAAAAAAAAAAAATTTAATTTGTAAATATATAATCAATAAAAAGAAAAATACCTTTACTCGTTAAGGCAACGTTATCCATATTCAAAAGTCTCTGATCAACCCGGCAAGCACTCGATGTTTTTCCATCTGTTAAACAACAAAAATTTAATTTTAGGATTTCTAAATAATCTAGCTTTTATTTACATAGCAAAAAGTTACAAATTTTTAATTTTAAATTTAAAAAAAAAAACAACTTTAATTTCTAGACATACATTTATTATTAAAAAAAAAAAATACCTTTACTCGTTGATGCAGCATTATCTGTATTCAAAATTTGTTGATGAACATCGTCAGTAGACAATGAATCACCAGCTATCAAATAAAAAAATTCAATTTCAAGATTTTTAAAAATCAAGTTTTAATTAATAGAGCAAGAGCATACTAAAAAAATAAATTACCTGTATCATGTACATCAACACGCCTCACGATACTTTGTAAATTATCTAAATCAATTTCACAAAATAATTCATCAAATTCATCGCCCTCAAAATTAATTAGCGAACACATTTATTTTAAATAACTTAGGACTTAACTTGATCAGAAAGCTGCAATAACTGGATAAAAATGTAAAAATTTAATGTCATAGGATAAAAAAAAAGTCAGCTCATTTATGTATATTATCCCAGAAGTTTCATAAAAAATCGTACTAAATAAAAACTACATCAAACGTGAATCCAAAAAAATTATTTCGATTTATACCATAAAACAACAATATTTTACCATAAAAAAAAATAAACAAATATAACGCTCAAAATAAGTAACTAAAAAAAATAAAAAATTAAAAAAATTAATTTTTTTTGCACCGAGCTAATATACATTTCTTTTTCCATTAAACTATAAACAATAATTGCATAAAAACATAAAAAGAATTCATTACATAGTTTGACACATAATATAAATAACAAGGAAAAAATTTTTTTTTCATTTTTGCTGATAAAGCAAAGAACGTTTCATTTTTGATAAGATGATCATTATAATCAACAGTATATTTATTTTTAAAAAAAAAAAGAGGATTTAAATAACAAAACAGTAAATAATAAATATAAAATGTTTATTGAAATGGTGAAATCAAAAAAAAGCATTTCCAATTTATTTATTTATTTCTTTTTCGTTTTCCCCAATAATGGCTTCTTTTCATCTTTGGAATCAGATTTTTCACAAAAATTAGTGGTCCATTTATTTTTGCTACTACCATTAGTGGTCCATTTATTGCAGTTTACTTGTTTCCAATAAGAACCGTAAGTATTTTCGTCATTTTTCACGTCGTTTTCAAGTCGACTGTATTTGGAACGGTTCTTCGAATGTCTATTACCCATTTTACTTCCAAAAAATAACCAAGACGTTAATAACTCGCTGGTTTACAGAATACTAAACATAATTTAAAATATTTCCCAGAATTCATAAAAAAAACAACCGAATATTAAAGGGAAACGACCTCTATCGTCAAAAAAGCACCAAATTTTCAACAACAAAATTTTTTAATTTCAAAAAATTTTTAAACCCCCAAAAATTTTACCTGTCTATTTTTCTCTAAATTTTGGTTCAATTAAAATAATTTGATCACCCAACTACCTAAAACGACGACAATTTCCATCAGATAAAAAAGATTCAACTCATATATATTTTCAACAATTCCCGATCGATCCGTGAAAGTTTAATCTCTTCGGAAGGTTATAGCATAACCCAAAAAATTCACCTGTTGACTTTTCACCAAATTTTGGATAGGTAAAAATAATTTCATCATTTAGCTACCTAAAATTACAAAAATTTCCAAAAGGTTTAAAGAATTTATGTCACATAAATTCCAGCAATTTACGATTGATCAATTGAAACCGAAAATCATCAGTAAAAAAAAAAAAATTTAAACTTGGAAAAAGTAATAAAAATATTCAAAAATAAATAATCATTTCAAATTCAAACCTAGTAAGCAGAAATTATATGCATCAAAAAGCCATGACAATGCAATTTATAAAAAAAGAGACTATAATTATCATTATTATTATTAAATAGAAAAGGAGAGACATCATCTTTCTCACTTACATCAAGGTCAGAGTACATATGTGTCTATTTTGCATTTTGCTGACGTCTGTGGTCTGGCCACAGTGGTACTATTACTACTGGCTGAAGCACTTACCCCTGGGGTGTATTAACCCATGCAGTTTTTTAATAAAATCTGAAAATTAAATTAAGTAAGGATATGGCTTGTTGTGGGAGGTTAATATGAAATAAATGATAACACAGAATTTTATGCTTTAAAATTGATAAAGAAATATTTTATGTTATTTATTGAATAGCAGAAATGTTTATATTTAAATTTATAAAGTAATTGATATTTTTTTTTTTTTATATTGATTATAATAATTAAAGTATAATAAACATATATGATTTTAATTAAGAAAAGAAAACGTATTTACAAATTTATACAATTTATTAAAGATTTAATGCTCCATTTTATAAAAACATTTATTAGAAATAACTTCACGATGGAAAACATAACCTATAAACAGACACTAATTTTATATCACCGACCTGTGGATATCCTACAGGTTCCGCGTCCTCGGAGGATAACCTCCGAGGATGTTTTACCTGAGGGTAACCAGCAGGCCAGCGACACTAAAGTTCACGACCGGGGAAGACCACCGGAGAGAGATGTTTACTCTGGGGATTACCGCCAGATAATGACGAAATTATTTGCGAGCATTTAGGTAATAAGCAGAGCGCGGACCTTGCGAGAGACCCAGCGCGCGCATCGTAACAGATATTATACAGAGCACTCTAGTAGAGCGCGCGATAGATAAAATATTTAAATAATTATTGATAAATATTATACCCGAGGTATAATGCTTCATTACCCCTCCTATTTTTTATTATAAAATGAAACATTTTTTACATAAAAAATAACAGAAAATAAAAGAATAATAAGAATTTATCTATTTCACTCATTGATTAAATTTCATAGAAATCAATAATTTATACAGTCTTTAATTTCTATTTACACTAAAAAAGATACACTTTTAATTGTCACTTAAAGTCTTTAATTTTGATTGCACTAAGAGTCTTTAATTTTGATTACACTTACAGTCTTTAATGTTAATTACACTTCACAAAAAAAACTGGCTAAATTTATTTTACATGTTTGCAGCATATCGAACTTCTAGATGAATAACTCCATTATTTTTAGAAAAATATAATTTTTAGTATGGAATCCACTTTCCAAGTAACCAGAGAATTTTTTCAATATTTTATTTCAATTTTAAATTTTAAAAATTTTAATATTTTTTATTTTTAAATTAATATATTTTACACTTCAATTTTCTTAACTTCTTTTGTTTGAAATAATTCAGGATTTCAGCTAATTGATTTGCTTTAGAATTTCAACTTTCTTCCAGGATTCTTCGAGCTATTCACATGATATCTACCCATCAGCGCCATTCATTTTCTTGGTCGCTCTGGGGGATTTTAGTATTATAATAAGATTTTAGCAATTTAAGTATTATTCATATTTTATTATTATTCATTTTTTAAAAACGCGTTTTTCAATCTTTTGAATGAGATAACTCCACAACTACTGAACTGATTTTCAATTTTCTTATTTTATTCTCTTCCTAATAACTTATACCAACAGAAAAAAAATAAAAATAAAAAAAAATTTAATTTTATATATGGAAAAACTTGTTTTGAAACTTTGAACGCGTTTTTCTCGAAACGTGTTTTTTCAAAGCGCCGTGCACGATAACGGAAAAACTACTTAACCGATTAATTTACCCTTTTCACAGTTGCTTAAAGAACATATTTACCAGGGATTGACGTATCGTTTTTTTTTATAACTGCCCCAAAAAATTTTTAGAACCGATTACAAAAAAAAAAACAGGGCACTTTTTTGACTTTTTTTTTTATTTTTTCCGCCACAGCGTGAAAAATGAAAATTTTTGAAAAAACTTTACGTTGATCCCTGGATTTAAGCCTTAAGAAAAATAATATATATATTTTTTTTTTTTTTCAGATGATCCTAAGTTGGGTTATGCTGCACGGCGCAACTCACCTTTTTTTTTAGTGCCTCTCAATAATCTCTCATACACCGGCATGACGTAATAGAAACAAAAAAAAAAAATTATTTTTGTATTCTTAAATACATTATTAATAAATAAAAAAAATTTCATTAAATTACCTCTAACCGTTCTTTTTTTATATCCACTTAAAAATCAGTCGAAATTCGAGCGCCGTACCCAATGATCCCCCTTAAAGATAAGTAAAATAATGATTAATGAAACTTATACGAAACAGCACAGGCTAAAATTTTTACCTGTGAGTCTAACTCTAGAAAAGCTAACTCAAGAAAAAACAATTGATAAAAAAACAACAACATTTAGGATAAATGAAAAGAAAAGCTAATAAGAAAAGAAAATTTGATTAATTACATAAGAATTGAATGGAAATTGAACAAAAAAATAAATAAAAATTCCCTTATTATTAAAAAAATTCCCATAAATAAGAATGCCCTTTTTTGAATTCAATTATTCAATATTAATTCAATTATTAAATACCCCTTTGTTATCTATAAAATGCATAATTATTATTAAATATAAATTAAATGTATTCAATAAAATATGAGAGATAATTAAAAGTAGACGTAACGGTCAAATTGCATTTTATTGATAAAAAATGGATATTTATCCATTTTAACTGTAAATAGGAATTAATTATAAATAATAAATGATTAATGTATAAAATACAACATATAAAAATAATTAAAAATAATTAAAAATAATTAAAACATAAAAAAAGCTAAAATGACGGATTTTGCGCCAAATTCAAAAATCCATCCAGAAATACATGTGTGCATGAGTTGCGAAAAGTATATAAGAAAGGGCATTTGCACATCACGTAACACTTGCTTGGGATTTCTCGAAGAGCAAACTCGTGAGAGTGAACCTCTCTGTATATATAAGCACTCTCAATAAATATTTTCATTTATGCTAAGAAATCGCAGACATTCATCAGCATCGAGACACAGATGTGTGTCAACCAATATTAGAGGTGCAACCTCGCAATCTTTGTAACACTCTTCCGTTCAAAGACTAAATACCTTTGTTCCAGAGAGCTATTAGGCGGGTATGAAAAAATATAATAATTGTCACCCCTCCCTCTGAGGGGTTACAGAATTTTTTTAGGATTTTATTCTAATATTTTTTCTGCTATTTTTTTTCTTCTTTGTTTAATATTCTAGATATGAAAGTTCTTTTATTTTTTTTATCAATTCACTTTCTGATATATCAATGGAAAGAGTTTTGATCGGCTTTTTTTCTCAGATTTCTGATTGTTTGTACGGTAATACCGCTACTATTCTATCCAAGGGTTCGACGAATTCTTTTAGACCTTGGCTAAAATGATAAATAAACAACGTTTTTTTTTCTTTATTGATCAAAAATTTTTTTCGTTATAAATTTCAGTTGCAACTAAATTCCAGGCGATTTTTTTTTTGTTTGCGAAGCAAGATTGGGGTTACTGTATACTGAGGCAAGATCACCCTATGTATGCAATAAATAGATGAAATCGTGCTTTATAAGTTTCTCAGGTCAAAAAATAAAAAAGTTTCTAAATTGTCCAATTCGTGAAGAAATTTGGTTTCCAGGTCATTCCGATGCCTGCACATAATTTTACTGACTTGGTATGTGTAGAGATGTATGTTCGAGTCTAGAACGTTTTTCGATACGATATCGATATGATATCGATAAAATATCGAAATATCGTGGAACTCTAGTTCGAGAATGTGTATCCCCAAAATCTTAGAACCTACTCGATGAATCAAAAAATCCCTTAGACCAAATTTTTTGAAACCTGATCTAGTTCCAGGGTTTTCAATTTCAAGTGATTTCATTAAGTCCTTGCAGAGAAATGTCCAAAAAACTGATTGCAGATATCAAAAAAAATTATGAAAAAAATAATAAGGATGGTGAAAAATGGTTTTGAATTTGATACTTCCAAAATATGGTTTTATAATAAATATATTCTCTATATATTTTGTATAAATATAATAAATATATTTATTTATAATAAAATTTGTGGCTCCATATTGATTCATTCCCTTGGAAAAATCATTCTTTACAGCCTAAAATATTTTCTTTATTTTTTCTACAGCTTAAAAAAGAAAGCCGGCATTTCAGAAATTTTTACCGACACATTTGAGTTTAGGATAGCCTTAATGACCTGCAATAACTAAATTAATTAAAATTTATTTTTTAGGCACGATCATCCTATGTATGCAATAGATAAATAAAATCGTGCCTCAAAATATCATTAGGTTCGAAGATAAAAAGTAAGTAGATATAAAGTCTTTAAATTTTCCAATTTATGGAGGAATTTGGTCCCCAGGTCATTCAGTTGCTCGACATGCTTATATTGCTTTGATTTGTGATAATAAATAATAGTTTTCAATTTATGAGAGTGTGGATCCCATCAACGTTATTAAAGAGAAAATACTCAATAAATATGTGATCGTGCCTGAAATAAACAAACCTTAGGTTTTTTATAATTCTTTGCGATTTTCATTATTTATTAATTAATCCGAATTTATTGAATTAAACATTTAACACACAAAAGCCTATCAAAGAGTTCTAAATTAATTTTAAAACCAAAATTTATTATTCTTACAATGTGCCCCTATGTGCAAAAGTCTCAATTATTAGAATTTGATGTCAAACTTACTATAAAATTAACCAGAAACTAATTATTTAGTGTAAAAGTTGGAAACTAAAAAAAATCAATACGTTACTTATCAGTATTGTAAATAACATAAGATAAAGGTATATTTAATGAAGAATAATAAAATTTTCATTTTTTCTGTGTTTTAGGACATATTTTTTTGCATGATTTTTTTTAATGTCAAAATGGTGGATGGAGAATTGCAAAAAAATTACTAAAAATAAGTTGCATTAGATTATTTGTTTTTAGGCATATTTTTTTGAATTTAACATAAATATTGGTTTTAAAATTTATTTAGTATTCAAAAAGATATCGACACCTAAAATATTAAATATTAATATTTGATATATTTTTTTGAACTAAACCTATAGGTTTAACTATACAGTTCAAAGAATTTGTTGACTCCATCCATATGAATTCGATGTATAATTCCATTATCGTTGAATTTTTTTATTTATATGCATTGATCAGTTTGCAAATTGATTAGAAACTAATAACTAATAAGTTTTTAATTCTTCTAAATGTTAATTCATTGAAAAAAACCGGTTGTTTAAAAACCGATTTTTTTAAATAGTTTAAGCTATTTTATACAAGTATATTAAAGTGTAATTTTATTAAATCAAAAAGAGTTTAGGAACCTGGTAATGATAATGGTATGGTAATAAGTACGTGTGAGTATGCCAACTGAATTTTGGCACAGAGATATTCAAGACCTAAATACGTATACTATCGTATCCTAATTTTTTCGGCCACGTATTCTGGAAAAAGTTATGGATCTACAAAAATAGCCAATTTTTGAAAAAAAACTAAAAGTATGAAACCCCGGGATAGCCTAGGTTTTTAACTAAGACCAAAACATAATAAGTTTAAATTTAATATTTTTCGGTATTTTTATTCTGGAAAGGCATGTCGGGCCATTGAAGACTTTTATCCGAGCTCAAAATCATGTATACTATAAACTAAGAGTGCGAGTAAACGGCGAGTTCAATAGCCCGACATGCCCTTTCAGAGCCAAAATACCAAAAAATTAAAATATAAATTTATATAAATGTTTTGGGCTAATGTAAAAATCTAATCTATTCCGGGGTGTCATAGTTTCAGTTTTTTTTTTTTTTTTTGAAAATTGGTTAACTTCTAGAGAGCACGCGACCAAAAAAATTAGAATACAAAAGTAGGTATGCTTTCATTTTGAAATATGCAATCTGGGATACAAAGTGACTGAGAAGTAGAGGACATGAAATCAGCAAGAACTACCCCATTTTAAAGTTTTTTTGAAATATTTTGGAAAGAGCTAAAATTATCTAATTAACTGCCTTTTTTTAAGAAAGGGTCAGAAAATTGGAATTGAAATTCAATAAAGCTGTAATTGGGCTATAAGACTAATTATAGGATATGATAACTAAACCTCTAAAAAGGACCAGTTATATTACATAAATGCTAAGCAACATTTAATCGCTATTTTTATAATTTGTAATTATCACCTCTACTAGATGTTAAGATTCTAAACCCAAATTATTCTGATTCTGCAAACCTGTATTCTTCTAAGTCCTTAAATCGAAATTATTCTAAGTCCTTCAACTCGAATTATTACAAGTCCCTAACCCCGGATTATTCAAAATCCCTAAATCGATATTTGTTCAAGTACCATTGGACCTCCCCCTCTTAAATCAGAAACATTTGACTCCCTTTTGGATTTTCAGATTCACGGGTTACCCCTCCTTATAAACATGTTCAATGTTAAAACTACGATTTTTGCCGCAAATTGAAAATTGATTATTTTGGGCGAAAAATGGGCATTCGTTTTACTGACTGGAAGGAAGAGAATTTAAACTAAAAAATTAAAAAGGTTAAATATTTTACAAACAAATAATTCTGAAGGACAAATAAAAAATTTTATAAAAAAGCTTTTAAAAATTTTTTAGGCCTATAAAACCCATTTGCGTCTAAATTTTGAGCTAATTTAATTTAAAAATTAATCATTTTTCGCCAAAAATAGCCATTTGATTAATTGGCATTACATTGAAAGGTGATAAAAAATAAGCAATAAAAAATTGCGTAATCTTAGGCTTGACAAATGACTTTAAAACCAGAAAATTGTGAACAACAAGAAGTGTTTTTGTTCACTAACTGAATAAACGGAGGTTATCGGGTTTTTTTTTCAATATATCAATGAAATTAATTTGTAATTTGGTTTCCTAAATGTAGCGGTCTCTTGTTAGCGAAAGCAAAGTAAAGACACCAAAAAATCTGCCCTCTGTTTTCTTGCAAAATCTTTCATATTACATGGTATTCCGGTGCTGGACATGGTATTTTTAAAGTCATATGACAAAATTAAATTTATAAGTTGGTATCAATAGGACATCTCCGTATGTTGCTTTCTTTTCAACGAGTTGTAGATATACATGTTTTTTTTTTCATTGATATATAGACATATGTCTATAACTCGTTGGTTCTTTTATACTACTATATAATAGTATTAGTGTGTGATAATGCCAACCGTTTGATATGCTTTTGTCATTTGACTTTAAAAATAACACCCAAAGACCGTGCATATGTGTTTTTCAGGATTTAACCAAAAAATTGTCCCCACAACTATATTAATTCTTCGTTTTTTATTTACTAAATAAATATGTTAAAAAAAGCCATTTTTCATACCGCAGAAGTCATGAAAATTCTAAAAAATTAAATGTAGTACATTTTTAACATGAATCATGTTCATTGGATGGGTTATTGAGAAAGTCCAGCTGGGCAGGGGGTGGGTAAGAAAGTGACGTTTTTAGGGGCGGGGGTTGATTATAGGGCGATCCAGAGTGGATGAATTGTTTGTTTATTAGTTAACCAATCGCATAAAAGATTACAAGTATCAACAAATAGCGATGCACCTAATGGAATAAAATTCACGCCCCGCTCGGGATCACCGTGTGTTGACGTTTTAAGGGCGTAGGCTGAAATATTGACGACGTTTTTAGGGGCGGGGAGTGAAATTGCTTTAGAATATTTCCGATTTAGGGACAATATGAAGTCGGAGTCAGGGCCTGATCAGGCCTGATAAGAACAAGAACTTAGAATACTTTAGGTTTATGGACTTAGGATAATTTATACTTCGGGATTTATTTTAATTTCGATCTTAGGACTTATAATAATTAGGGAATATAAGTTAAAACTGTTATAAGTGAACATATTCCATGATCGTTGGTTTTGTGAAAACACAAACCAGTTATAAGTTTTTTTATTTTCTGTTAAATACAGGGGTAGTTTTATCCATTTTCGCCCCCGTACAGGAGTCAGTAAATTAAATAAAAGTTAAAATTAGATAAAACTTTTTCATATGCAAGATTAAAAGAAAAATAAAGCAAAAAACTCATATTGTATTAAAACTCTTAAAACGTGGCACTTATTAATTTGATCATTAATTCCTAAATATTGTAAAAAACCCATATACAAAACCTACAGAAGAGTTTTTCTAATTCTGGTTGTCGAATTCTTAAACCTTTACACCACATTCTGACTTGAGTTTAATATTAATTTGGTAGTGAATTCAGGGGTATTAGAGTTCAAAGAAATTTTTTTTAAAATTCTTTTCAGCGAACAAATAACAAGGTTAAACATTATTATTGAATTCAATCAAATCAAAACTTTTAAAACCCCAAAATTAAAAAATTACTGAAACTCTTTTCTTGTTTTGTTTTTAACATGATCAGCTTCGCTCTACCCGTCTTTGACGGTATCTAGTAATTAGTTATTTTGCTTTGTGTGCCGTTTGTGTGCGTTCACTAACAATGCCTCATTCTATGTTATTGTATCGAATCATGTAAATAAAAATATAATTATAAAGCCCCTAAGGCTATTTTTATTAATAATTAATAAATCAAATTAATAAATAAAGTTACACAATTAGTGCTAAATTTACAGTGATTTTATTATATAAAATAATAGTTATTGCCTGTTCATCTCCCTCAATTCTTTATATTAATATACATATGCGTATCCTAGTGAACCCCCTCTACAAGGTAAGGAGATTAGCCTCATGCCAGCTAGCTGAAATATGTATATAACAGGTAATTTCCTCCTTTTTATATTACAATTATTATTACAAAATTATTATTGTTCAAAGTGTGCAGGAATGTTAGAAGAACAATAATAAGAACAATAATGAACAAGGCCCCTGAACGAAAATGCCATAAATTAGAGGTTAATTAGTGGAATATTGGAGTGGATGCGAGTGGATGTAATAATAATAATTGAGACTGTGATTGATAAGATGATAATGTGATTTATTAATACATGTGTACTGATATACGGCTGAGTGCGTACTGTCGACTGACAGGTAGCGCTTGATATTACCTATCTCTTTCTAACATATACATTAAGGCGTGTATACATTATTATATTATAATAAAGACATATTTACAATAGTTACAATCCGCAACATTCTCCCGGCTTAATTTTTGATCAAGGTAAAAAATTGAAAAAGAATTTACGAATTGAAATATTATTTACAAACAATTTTTTTTAAATAACATTATTATGTGTTTTTTTAAAAAAAAAGTCTAATACCTGATTTAAATACATAATTATAGATTTGTATCTTCACAATTTCAAGCAAAAGAGTATAATATTAATTTGAAAATATTTAAGTATTTTGTTTAAAAAATGAGTTTATATATATACAATGAGAATGAATACAATAATATTAAAGAACATATAATATTGATTGATTTACATTAAGATTTACATTATTGATTTACATCAAGATAATTATCAATAACTATCGCCAACCAAAATGATCCTAGCAATCAATAAGAGTACTTAGGATTATCATTTGTGATTAACAATACAAGTATAAATTTAAGAAATCATTTGAGGACTGAGTTTAAGAATTATAATTTACAACTGGTCCGCTAACATAAATTTAATTGTTTTTGGGAAACTCAGTCTAACCTTCTTAAACCAGAAATTAAAAGTAATTTACCTCATTAACATGATTTGATTTAATTTTGAAATTAATTTTACAATTTTATCTCATCTTAGTGATTATAAAATGTGGTTCAGTACTCCTCCCCACTTAATTTTACAACGCAGATGAAATAGTATCGCATAGAATTCATTTTTATGCTTGACATCCACCACTCTCCTATGTTTTCATAAGAATACGGATTAATGAGTTTTTGGTCGAGAAATGTCGGTGATTTTTTAAGAATTTACGTTAAACATTTGCTACTCTCCTATCATTGATTAGAATACGGATTATTGAGTTTTATCGCAAAATGTTGAGAGAAAATATATAAATTTACAAATTTTGACATCTACCACTCTCCTATCTTGAACAGAATACGGATTATTAAGATTTGTAAGAAATGTCATTATAAGTAAATGGAATTATAAGACAAGAAATTATCGTAATGAATCATCATTATAATTAATGAATTTAGATAATTTATGACAAAATTTACTAAGTTTTTAAAATTTTTATAGAAAATTTAAGAATATTTAATTATATTATAAATATCAAAATTTGAATAAGAAAGTTAAACCTTGCCTCCCGAGAACAATATATACGTTATAGATTTTATAATCGAGCATTACGACTTATATTTGAATAAATGATTAAAAAGTAAATAATAAAAATCTAACATATTTTAAACATAGTCCTCATGACAAAGAAAATTATATCTTGATTGATGAGATCTGCAAATGATGTCCAGGTACTCCCACTGATTGACAAGACAGCCCGAACAGCTACAGTTTATGATAGACCTCTTGATGTCGACCATTTAATGTAGAGACCTAGGTAACATTAAGTTAATTAGAAATATGATCAAGATATAAATAACATATAATTAAAATTTTAAGAATATTGTAAAGACAAATGTAAGAGATAGAGTTTCTTTTTTTTTATAATACAACTTTAAATTTTTATTTTAATTTGTTAGAACTTAAAATAGTATTTTAAATAATAAAATTAAAATTGTAACTTTAAAATATTAATTTAGAACAAAATAAATATTATGTTTTAATCACCGAAAGAAATCAAGAGTAGAAGTGTATTGATTGCTGTATAGAAATAAGGTACTAGTAAGAGTACGATCTGATTTCTTTGAATGATTTTTAGCGTAGAATAGAAATTTGAACATCTCTATCTTTTTCTACATAGAATTTCGAACATCTCTATCTCTTTTTAACATATAGTATATATTAGTATTGTACGATACAGAAGTTTGAATTTCTTAATTTTATCATACGTGAAGTTGAATTTTAATTATTGGTTTAACTTTATATTAATTATTATTATAAAATAAATTTTGAATTTATTTATTATAAAAAATTTAAGAAATTAAAAGAATAAAATATTACAAAAAGTGTACTGAAAAAAGAGCTTAATTATTTTTGTATTATTATTATTATAAAATAATAATTAAAAATAAATAAATAAAAAGAAAACGTAACTTAATCTTAAACGAGACACCAGCAGTAGACAAATATTTAGCCACGTTGCAGAACAAGAATATGATTGGAGCAGACGCTTCGTGCCCAGTGCGCCGGCGCGTATGTAATTGTAGTCGTGATGCCCCAACGAAGAGATATGATGACGTGATGACGGTTACTGGTAGATGTCGTCGTTAATATGAGTAAGTGAGAGCGAAGAGAGAGAGAAAAAACTTCGATGTGTGCTTCTTCTTCCCCAATAAAAAAGAATATGGCGGCAATTGAAGTTTGCTGTCGTCTTCTTGAGAAAATGCGTGCGCATGACGCTTATATAGCTGAGGATGTGTGTGAGAGAAAGACACGCTTATATGAATATATTATATCCCCTCTTCTATTATGACGATTTTCTTTTTTTTGTAACACACTTTTTGTTTTTTAATTTTTATAAATTTTTAAATAATTTATTCTTTAAAATATTATTTCCGCACTCATTAATTTTTTATTTGCTTTCAAATAATTAGCTTTATATTTGCAAATATAATTGTATTTTATTTAGAACAGCACGTGTAAATCACTTTTTACAAATTTTGAAAAAACTGTTAATTGATATTTAACCAGAGCACAATAATATCGATGAGCGTCAGTAAATTTTATTATTATCCACTTTAAATACACCTTAAATATCCAATATCCTTTTTCACTTGAAGAAAAAATTATAAAACCTCGTGGTGCTGATTTCTGAGTTTTTTAATTAATTTAATGATTAAATTAAAAAACTATTAGCCAAAAAAGGATCGAAGGACCAAATGAACGAAAATGCCATAAATTAGAGGTTAATTAGTGGAATATTGGAGTGGATGCGAGTGGATGTAATAATAATAATTGAGACTGTGATTGATAAGATGATAATGTGATTTATTAATACATGTGTACTGATATACGGCTGAGTGCGTACTGTCGACTGACAGGTAGCGCTTGATATTACCTATCTCTTTCTAACATATACATTAAGGCGTGTATACATTTTTTTTTTTTTTTTTTTTTTTTTTTTTTATGGGAAATATGTGAATCTTACATCAGCCATGGAGTGTTTGCGGGCCTTAAAGACCCGCAAATTTCCATGACCGCCCAGTTGCACAAAGTGCACAACTGGGAGACCACCGACGAACGCGGTCGCCGGCTACGCCCCAGATTCTTACTGGATAAACACACTTTAAACCCCCTGCGCTTGTTTGTCCCAAACCGGAACTCCCTTTTCAGGTATAACTTCAGTTTGGGACGCGCAGCCTAGGCAGCTGGCCGCTGCCTTCCCCCTGCCTAGGGACAGGAGAGCTCTCTACGATAGAAAGCCCTCTTCCTTCTTCTCCAACAAGGTGGTCCTTACGTACTCTGCCACTTTGTTCCAGTTTTCGGAACTCCGTAGCATTTCCGGGACCACCGTCTCCGGCCTCCAAATCGGGAAGGGCGGGCGCCCCTCCGAGTAGCGAACACATTCGAAGAATGTGTGCTCTACTGTATCATCCACGCCCGGACAGTGCAAGCACTCCTTTGTTGCCACCTTATGCCAATGCTTCAACATGACACGGAAATACCCGTGTCCGGTTAAGAACTGGGTAAGGTAGAAATCCACCTCCCCATGCTGTCGTCCCATCCATGCCTGCAGGTCTGAGATCAGTCTGCGCGTCCATAGGGCATTTTTCTCTTGGTTCTTTTTCCATCGTTTATTCCATGCTTTCATAGAGTTGAAGCGGGCGCGAGTGGAAGCCACTTCGCGCTCATCTACGCTCTCGTAGATGAATTTCCGCTCCAACGCTAGCAGGTCGATGGGTATCACCGAAGCAACAACCTGGATCGCCTCTAGAGATACCGTGTGGTATCCGCAGGCGATCCTCACTGCCGCTTGCCTCTGTACAGACGATATTTTTCGCCTGTACTTGGCAGTTTCTGTGGTCTTCGCCCAGACTTCTGATCCGTAGAGCAGGACAGAGTTGACGACTGACATCAGGAGCCTTCGTTTCCCTGGTTTGGGTCCCCCAATGTTGGCCATGAGCCTTGACAGGGAGGATGCGGCCGACGCTGCCTTTTCACACGACCTCTGAAATTGCTCCCAGAAGGTCAGCTTGTTATCAAGCTGAACTCCCAGGTATTTCACCGATGTTCTGGTTCGGATCGTGTGAGGGTTTCCGCCGTCGTCGATAATTACATCGAAGTCGGTGGGAACCCTTCGACGAGTCAGCAGTACGATCTCCGTTTTTGGGATCGCAAGCTGGAGCCCGTGATCGCCCATCCAGAGGTTGATCCGTCTCATGACTAGATTTAACCTCTCCTGGGTCTCTTCCATGTCCCTGCCAGTTATGGTTAGGGCCACGTCGTCGGCGTACCCGATCAGGGAAACTCCTTCCGGGAGGTGGACGCGCAACAAGCCATCGTAAAAGGCATTCCACAGATCAGGTCCGAGAACCGAACCTTGCGCGATGCCTGCACTCAGAACCCTTTCACGCCTTCCGTCGAGCGTGTCGTAGAGCAGTCTCCGGTCCCGCAGGTAATCCTTTAGTACGTTACCCAGATACCTGGGTATCCGGAAATCGTACTCGAGGGACCGGATCATGTCATCCCACCTGGCCGAGTTGAAAGCGTTTTTGACGTCCAGCGTTACCAGAAGGACGTCCCTGCGAATTGCAGGCCGCTTTTCCCTCTCAGCCTCTACGGTATCCACGACACGCCGAATGGCGTCTATCGTGGAATGCCCTTCACGAAAACCATGCTGCTCCTCAGAGAGACCACCGCCCTCCTCGATTGCCCTTCTGAGCCTTGCCCGGAGCAAGCTCTCCATCACCTTACCAATGGTATTTAACATACACAAAGGTCTGTAAGATGATGGAGAGTCCGGGGCTCCCCCCTTGCCCTTGTTCAAGAGCACGAGACGTGCCACCTTCCACTGCTTTGGAAACACTCCAGCCACCAAACAAGCATTGAACATGCTTAGCAGGATACCAGGGATTACTTTGACCGCTCTTTTGAGCACTTCCGCCGGTATCCCGTCCGGCCCTGGCGCCTTGCCATTTTTCATGGCCTTTATGGCCTTGACCATCTCGCCTTCGCTGAACAGCGGCACTTCCTCCCTGGGTATCACCTCAACCGGGTTTTCCCGGATGGGCCTTTCAGGGAAGAGAGCACCGACGATCCGTTCAGTCGACGCCGCGTCCATCATGTTGTCGGACCCCCGGTTCAATTTGCCCATTACGACTTTGTAACCTAGGCCCCAGGGGTCCTTGTTTACTTCTTCGCGTAATGAGCGCAGACATCCTGCCTTGCTTTGGCGGATGGCCTTGGCCAGCCTGTGTTTGGCGTCCTTGTGTTCCTGCGAAAGCAAAGCAGCCTCAGGTCTGTCCCGTGCTCTTTGCGCCCTTCGTCGCGTCCTATGGCATTCCTTTCGGAGCTCAGCTATTTCGGGATTCCACCAGTACACTGGCTTTCTCCCTTTCCAGGGCCTACGGCGAGGCATCGAGGCATCACAAGCCCCACGTAATAGAGACGTTACTTTCTTAACTAAGATTTCAGCCTCGTGGGGACTTGTAGCCCCTCCATGCCAAGCGGGGATGGACGCTGACTCGATTCGAAGATACTCCTCGAATCTGTCTTCGTCCATCTTTGAGACGTTCCAGCCCAGAGGACGCCTCCTGTACGGAGGACGTTGTGAGGCCCCTTCCAATACCCGGAAGGCGATGTAATGGTGATCACTACCATTGTATTGATCATCCATCACCCTCCAGTCGCCTATTTTCCCAGACGCAGCTTCTGTAGAGAAGGTTATGTCCGGTATAGAGGCACCCCACCCTGCCCTCTCGTAGGTGGGCTTGTTGCCTCTATTCTGGACCACTAGTTTGCATCTAGTGGCCATTTCGAGCACCATTCGTCCCCTGGGGTTGGTCGTTGGCATGCCCCATTCCAAGGCCCTGGCGTTGAAGTCTCCACCAAGGATGACGCCACCAGTCGCCGTTCGGATCGTGCTCTCGATGCTGGCCAACTTTGTAGCCAGCTCTTGCGAGCTGTCGTTTGGCGACAGATAACAACTTATATAAGTTATCTCCCCACACTTGGCCCAAACGTGGCAATTTCCTTTCCCTTTTTGGGTAAGGGACGTTTGGGCTCTACCTCGAAGCCATATGGCGCAGCAGTCGGTGTCATCGGAAAGCCAGTACTTGTGGTTCATGTTGTAAGATTGCTCGCTTAGTAAGAGGATGTTTGAATCCTCTTCGCGAGCAATCTGATCCAACAATGCACCAGCTTCCCGAGCGTGTCTCATGTTTCCTTGGAGAACCTGAATCATTTCCGATGACACCTGTTTCTCGCCACAGTCAGAGCCTCCCGGTAACTGGGGCAGTTTCCCTGTCCAGGATAGTGCTCCGTGGAGCACTTATCCTTTCTGGTCTTGCAGAGGAAGCACTCGGGCTTTTCCTTGCTGCACTCTGTTCTCTTATGGCCATCTTCGCCACACTTGAGACACGCCTTACTTCTGTCTAGGCCTTTGCAGACATACTGGCTATGGCCATAGCCCAGACATTTGTAGCAACGCCTTACGTCTGCACGAAGGCGCACTCTACTCGACACCCAGCCAATCTGGATTTTGCCCTTTTTAGCCAGGCGTAGAGCGTCTGCTTCCAGGAGGTCAACAACGGCCATATGGCTGGTTGTCCCTTTCGTTTTGAAAATGATGACTTCAAGTAGGTCACCATTTTCCATGCCAATAGCCTTGGCAACGGCCTCCTGTATCTCCTGCTCCTTCGTGACTCCATCCAAGTCTCGAACTTCAAGCTTGAGCATTGGAATCAGATCACGAACATTCGATTCAGGGCCCGTTACCGACTCCACTGCATCTCTCAGCTTTTGGCGGTCCTCAATGGCCTCCAACTCAATGAGGACACTGCCATTTTGAGTTTTTCTGATGCGGTGGACCTTCGTGCCAGATAAGGCGTGTATACATTATTATATTATAATAAAGACATATTTACAATAGTTAAAATCCGCAACAGCCCCAAAGCCCTAACTATCTCAAATACAGTTCGTCAAGCATAGATTAAAGGTGGATCACTCAATTATCTAGGCTAATGAAAAACGACGACATGCAGGATATTCTTGCTAGTTATGGTGATATCCAACAGACAATTAAAAAAACCCAGGCTGATAAAGGCCTGTAGACTGTAAAAGAAGGCTTTATTGCTATAAGTATTACGGCAACCTTTTGTGGACCATAATTGAATAGAAAATCGACACACTGCGAAGAATACGAATGACTCTCGTTTACTCAAAAATCAATCCAACTGCGGTCAAGAAAAGCATGGCGAAGGGCTTTCAATAACGCAGAAAAATAGGAATGAATTAAAAGAGGAAAGAAAAAAGTAAAAAGTTCTCCAGAAAAAGAAAATAAATAGAGGCTGTTAGAGCAGCGTAAGAAGCAAATTCAGCAGCAGAAAAGAAGCAAAGACCTGCGTCAAAAACATCAGCTACTAGAAGCAGGCGAAGACCAGAAAGAGTCGATAAAAATCAAAGTCTAGAGGGAGGAGCAGAAAACACTTTGGTAGACAAGTCATGGATGGAAACCAAAAATATCTTAATAATGAAAAAAGGTCCAAACGGGTGAGCAAGAATTAGACAAAGAAGCTCAGGAAATAGAAAAGGCAGCAGCTCCAATAGGAAAACCAGGTACCTAAAATTTAAGGCCAGTTGCACAAATAGGCCTAGGTACAAAGAAAACCCAGTAAAGAGCAAAAGGAGATAAAAGCTAAGACAAAAAAATCTTACTAGACAAAAAAGCCTGCTGAAACGGGCAGTTACTAAGTCAGTAACACGTAGGTACAAAAAAAAAATGGATATGGTGATACATATAAAGAGACTTCTAAATTAATATTGGAGAATATTCGACAACATTGACTGATGCTGCCATCTGACCATTTCCATACATTGATGCGTCGATACACATTGATACACACGTCGATACATTCATCCACATCATTGATACATAGAACGATACGTCGCCCCGCTGTTATTATGTAATATGGGTCAGTATGTCTTTGGGACTTATAGAAATACGTATATGCATATTACTGTACAATAAGCTGATCATGTTAAAAAAAAAACCAAGAAAAGAGTTTCAGTAATTTTTTAATTTTGGGATGTTAAAAGTTTTGATTTGATTGAGTTCAATAATAATGTTTAAATTAAAAAGTTAAGCATAGTTAGAATTTTTAAGTATTGGCCAAAAAGGACACCAAAAATACGCCCCTTATTTTTTAACCTTGTTATTTGTTCGCTGAAAAGAAATTAAAAAAAATAGAAATAAAAGACAACCAGAATTAGAAAAATTCTTCTGTTGGTTTTGTATATCGCTTTTTTGTATATTTGAAAAAGTTTTATCTTATTTTAACTTTTATTTAATTTACTGACTCCTCCCTAACAAAAATAACCGGCCGGTTTTGACTGGTTTTGGCCAGTTTCGGCTGGTTTCACCTGATTTCATCTGGTATCAATGAGTTTTAACCAGAAAAATAATTTTAGGTGTTAAAAAAAGAAAATTTCCGGGAAAATAAAGAAAATTCAATCCTGATAAACTTTATAACATTCTTTTAACCTTATAGGTTACGTCTAAAATGAAAATTTATTCATCACCAGAGGGTTTTTGAGGTCGAGAAAAACGTTTTTATGATCGAAAATTTTCAAATTTTCACCCCCAGCATATTTTCCGATTTTCCAAGATGGCGGAACAATAAACATCCAAAAATAAACTTGATACTTTACCAGAGGTTTTCGAGGTCGAGAAAAACGTTTTTATGATTGAAAATTTTCAAATTTTCACCACCAGCATATTTTCCGATTTTCCAAGATGGCGGAACAATGAACATTCAAAAAATAAACTTTATACATTACCAGGGGGTTTTCGAGGTCGAGGAAAACGTTTTTATGAGTGAAAATTTTCAAATTTTCACTCCCAACATATTTTCCGATTTTCCAAGATGGCGGAACAATAAACATCCAAAAATAAACTTGATACTTTACCAGGGGGTTTTCGAGGTCGAGAAAAACGTTTTTATGATTAAAATTTTCAAATTTTTACCCCCAGCATATTTTCCGATTTTCCATGATGGCGGAACAATAAACATCCAAATTAACCCCCAGGTAAAGTTTAAAGTTTTTTTTTAGACATTTAACGGTCCGCCATCTTGGAAAATCGGAAAATATGCTGGGGGTGAAAATTTGAAAATTATCACTTATAAAAACGTTTTTCTCGAACTCTAACACCCCCTGGTAATGTATAAAGTTTTTTTTAGACGTTTAATGGTCCGCCATCTTGGAAAATCCAAAAATATGCTGGGGGTGAAAATTTGAAAATTTTCAATCATAAAAACGTTTTTCTCGACCTCGAAAACACCCTGGTGATGAATAAATTTTCATTTTAGACGTTTATTGGTTAAAAGAATGTTATAAAGTTTATCAGGATTAAATTTTCTTTATTTTCCCGGAAATTTTCTTTTTTTAACACCTAAAATTATTTTTTTGGTTATAACTCATTGATACCAGATGAAATCAGGTGAAACCAGCCGAAACTGGCAAAAACCAGCTAAAACCAACCGGTTATTTTTGTTAGGGCTGTACGGGGGCGAAAATGGATAAAACTACCCCTGCATTTAACAGAAAATGAAAAAAAACTTATAACTGGTTTGTGTTTTTACACAACCAACGATCATGGAATATGTTCACTTATAACAGTCTTAACGTATATTCCCTAATTATTATCAGTCCTAAGATCGAAATTAAAATAAATCCCGAAACATAAATTATCCTAAGTCCATAAACCTAAAGTATTTTAAGTTCTTGTTCTTATCAGGGCCTGATCAGGGCCCACTTCAAATTGTTCTTAGTCCCTAAACCAGAAATATTCTGTCCATTTCACCCCACGCCCCTAAAAACGTCGTCATTATTTCAGCCCCCGCCCTTAAAACGTCAAAACACGGTGATCTCGAGCGGGACGTGAATTTTAATTTATTAGGTGCATCGCTATTTATTGATACTTGTAATCTCAGATGCGATTGTTTAACTAATAAACAATGCATCCACTCTAAATCACTCAAAAAAAAATAATTTTTTTAAACATATTTATTTATTAAACAAAAAAACGGAGGATTAATATAGTAGTGGGTCCATTTTTTTTTTTAAATCCTGAAAAAAATATATGCACGGTCTTTGGGTGTTATTTTTAAAGTCAAATGATAAAAAAAAATCAAACGTTTGGAATTATAACACACTAACACTATTATATAAAAGATAAAAGAACGCAACATACGGAAATGTCCCATTGATACCAACTTATGAATTTAATTTTGTCATGTGACTTTAAAAATGCCATGTCCAGCACCGGAAGACCATGTAATAAGAAAGATTTTGCAAAAAAAAGTGGGCAGATTTTTTGGTGTCTTTACTTTGCTTTCGCTAACAAGAGACCGCTAACTTTAGGAAACCAAATTACAAATTAATTTCATTAATATATTGAAAAAAACTCTGATAACCTCCGTTTATTCCAACGAGCCTTCTAGGCATAATAATACTGTGCACAAGGCTTTTAAATAGTGTTTTTTGGTAATATTGATTTTTAGTTAGTTAGTTGACAAACACTTCTTGTTGTTCACAATTTTTTGGTATTAATGTCATTTGTCAAGCCTCGGATACCGCAATTTTTTATCGCTGACCTTTCAATGTTATAGCCAAGTAACCAAATGGCCATTTTTGACCAAAAATGATTAATTTTATATTAAAATTACCTCATTTAGACGAACATGGGTTTTATAGGCCTAAAAAAATTTTTAAAAGCTTTTTTATAAAATTCATTATTTTTCCTTCCGAATTATTTGCTTGCAAAATATTTTACCTTTTTAGATTTTTAGTTTAAATTCTCTTTGTTCTAGTTAGTAAAACGAATACCCATTTTCAAACCAAAATGATCAATTTTCAATTTGCTGCAAAAATTGTAGTTTTAACATTGAACATGCTTATAAGGAGGGGTAACCTGTGAATCTAAAAATCCAAACGTGGGTCAAATGTGTCTGATTTAAGGGGGGGAGGTCCAATGGTACTTGGACAAATTTTGATTTAGGCTTTTAGAATAATCCGGGGTTAAAGACTTGAAATAATTTCTATTTAGGGACTTTGAATAATTTACTTTTGGAGGCTTAGAAAAATTCAAGTTTAGGGACTTAAAATAACCCGGATTTAGTGACTTGTAATAATTCCAGTAGAAGGACTTAGAATATTTTCGATTTAAGGACTTAATAATACAGGTTTGCAGAACAAGAATAATTTGGGTTTAGAATCTTAAAATTCTCTCCGGCGTGTCGTGGATACCGTAGAGGCTGAGAGGGAAAAGCGGCCTGCAATTCGAAAGGACGTCCTTCTGGTAACGCTGGACCTCAAAAACGCTTTCAACTCGGCCAGGTGGGATGTCATGATCCGGTCTCTCGAACGCGATTTTCGGATACCCAGGTATCTGGGTAACGTAATTAAGGGACTACGGGACCGGAGACTGCTCTACGACAGGCTTGATGGCAGGCGCGAACGGATTTTAAGTGCAGTCATCGCGCAAGGTTTGGTTCTCGGACCGGACCTGTGGAATGCCTTTTTACGATGGTTTGTTGAGCGTACACCTCCCGGAAGGAGTTTCCCTGATAGGGTACGCTGACGATGTGGCCCTGACCATAACTGGCAGGGACTTGGAAGTGGCCCGACCTCTGAATGGGCAAGTACGGGCTCCAGCTTGCGATCCCAAAAACGGAGATCGTACTGGTGATCCGTCGAAGGGTTCCCACTGACTTCGATGTAGTTATCGACAACAGTGGAAACCCTCATACGATCCGAACCAGAACATCGGTGAAATACCTGGGAGTTCAGCTTGATAACAAGCTGACCTTCTGCGAACAATTTCAGAGATCGTGTGAAAAGGCAGCGTCGGTCGCTTCCTCCCTGTCAAGGCTCATGGCCAACATAGGGGGGCCCAAGCCAAGAATGGAAAGGCTCCTGATGTCAGTCGTCAACTCTGTCCTGCTCTACGGATCAGCAATTTAGGCGAAGACTACGAAATTTGCCAAATACAGGCACAAAATATCGTCTGTACAGAGGTAAGTGGCACTGAGGATCGCCTGCGCGCATACCACACGGTATACCTAGAGGCAATCCAGGTTGTTGCTTCGTCGATACCCATCGACCTGCTAGCATTGGAGCAGAAATATATCTACGAAAGCGTAGATGACCGTGAAGTGGCATCCACTCGCGCCCGCTCAAACTCTATGGAAGAATGGCAGAAACGATGGAAAAAAGACGAAGAGGAAAATGACCAATGGACGAGCACATTGATTTCATATCTGCAGGCATGGATAGGACGACAGCATGGGGAGGTGGATTTCTTCCTTACCCAATTTTTAACTGGCCACGGGTATTTCCGTGTCATGTTGAAACAATGGCATAAAGTGGCAACAGAGGAGTGCTTGCACTGCCCAGGTGTGAAGGATACAGTAGAGCACACATTCTTCGAATATGTGGGCTACGTGGAGGGTCGCCCGCCCTTCCCGATTTGGAGGCCAGAGACGGTGGTCCCGGAAATGCTAGGGAGTCCCGAAAACTGGAACAAAGTAGCAGAGTACGTGAGGGCCACCTTGTTAAAGAAGAAAGAGGAGGGTTTTCTATCGTAGTGAGCTCTCCTGTCCCTAGGCAGGGGGCAGCGACCAGCTGCCTAGGCTGCGCGTCCTAAACTGAAATTATACCTGAAAAGGGGGTCCCGATTTGGGACAAACAAGCGCGGGGGGTTTAAAGTGTGTTTACCCAGTAAGAATCTGGGGCATAGCCGATGACCGCGTTCGCTAGTGGTCAGTCATGGAAATTTGCGGGTCTTTAAGGATGCAAAATTCACATATATCCCTTAAAAAAAAAAAATCAATTTTTCAAACTGATCAATGCATAAAAATAAAAAAATTTAACAATAATAGAATTATACATCGAATGCATAATATGGATAGAGTTAAAGTTTTCTTTGAACTGTATAGTTAAACCTATAGGCTAAGTTCAAAAAAATATATCGAATATTAATATTTAAAATTTTACGTGTCGATATCTTTTTGAATACTAAATTAATTTAAAACCAATATTTATGTTAAATTCCAAAAAAGATGCCTAAAAACAAATAATCTAATGCAACTTGTTTTTAGTAATTTTTTTTGCAGTTCTCCATTTGTCATTTTGACATTAAAAAAAAATCATCCAAAAAAATATGTCTTAAAACACACAAAAAATGAAAATTTTATTATTCTTCATTAAATATACCTTTTTCTTATGCTGTTTACAATACTGATAAACAAGGTATCGTTTTTTTTTAGTTTCCAACTTTTACAATAAATAAATAGTTTCCGGTTGATTTTATAGTAAGTTTGACATCAAATTCTGATAATTGAGACTTTTTCAGATAGGGGCACATTTTTAGAAAAATAAATTTTGGTTTTAAAATTAATTTAGAACTCGTAGATAGGCTCTTGAGCATTAAATGTTTAACTCAATAAATTCGGATTAATAAATAAATAATAAAAATCGCAAAGAATTATAAAAAAGCTAAGGTTTTTTTATTTCAGTCACGATCACATATTTATTGATTATTTTCTCTTTAATAACGTTGATGGGATCCACACTCCCATAAATTGAAAACTATTATTTATTATCACACACCAAGGCAATGTAAGAATCGACATTCTTAGGAATTGGATTTCGAGGCGTTAGAATGACCTGGGGACCAAATTCCTCCATAAATTGGAAAATTTAAAGACTTTTTTGTCTTCTAACCTAATGATGATCTTTTAAGGCACGATTTAATTTATGTATTGCATACGGTGATCGTGCCTAAAAAATAAATTTTAATTAATTTAGTTAAGTTATTGTAGGTCATTAACCATATTTTGGATGTATTAAATTCAAAAACAATTCATTTTTCACCATCTTTATCATTTTTTTCATAATTTTTTTTGTTATTTGCAATCAGTTCTTTGCAAGGACTTAATGAAATCACTTGAAATTGAAAACCCTGGAAATAGATCTGATTTCAAAAAATTTGTTCTAAGGTATTCTTGATTCATCGAGTAGGTTCTAAGATTCTGAGGATACACTTTCTCGAACATACATCCCTACACACACCAAGTCAATAAAAGCATGTGCAGTGTTATGAAATAACTAACAAAATAAATAATTAATAATTAAATAATAGTTACGTAAGATAATAATTATAAATATTTTAAATTAAACTTATAAATAATATTTAAGCTAATTAATCAAACAATAGATATTTTAAATTAAGAAATCATAACATAGAATTATGAAACTTAACATAAAATTATGAAATTATAACAGAAAATTATGTAATAAAACAAATAGTTTAAGGAATAATAATATTTATATTTTGGATATTTTAAATATTTGTAAAAGATGATTTAGTATATAAGATCAATAAAATTGTAATAAGCAGGAGTCAAATATCAGAAGTTGTCATCGACGTGTACTTATATCCGTCTTTAATAAAGTTTAGTTTTTAAATAATAATTTATTGTGCTTATTTGGATAACCTATCCTGGACAACATTTGTAAGTATTTATTTATATTTATCTATTTAATTACAAATAATCATAGCCATTAGACACTTAACATTGGTTCCGATACCGGTTTTCTTTTGTTTAATCTTAGAAAATTAAAATCGAACTTGTAATTTTTTTTTAAAGCCAGAAATTTAAAATACAATTTTTTTTTTTCTCTTTCATTAAACCCAATTTGATTTTTAATTTTTGCAAATTAAAATTTTATTAAAATGGAAAAAAATAAGAATGTAAGAAGTAAATCAAATACAATTAATCATAAAGATTTTAATTTTTGTTTATACTGTGACAAAATTGGTCATGATATAGAAAATTGTAGAAATTTTCATGCCTATAAGCTTAAGTCAGCAAAAGATAAAATTGTTCATAATATTTTGTTTAATAGGGAAAACTTATTTCAAAATCATAAAAATTATACTACTAAATGTTAGTTTTGTAAAATATTAGGGCATAAAACCGAATTCTGTAAATTTTTAATTTACAAAATAACAGAAAACTTTAAAAAGAATGGCACTTTTGAAATATAATTTTTAAATGATACATAGATTTTAATTTTATTTACAACTAAGGGAATTTAATTTCAATTTTTTATTCTTAATTCTGTTCCACACAAGATTAACATGGGTGATTTTACTAATCATTAAATAAATAATAAGCTAATATAAATTTAAATATCAAGTCAATGCGTATAATTCATTACTTTTATTCATTTTGCATTTCTGTTATCTTATTTCTTATAACATAATTTTAAATAATATTAATTTTTATACGTCTTTAATAACATGCTTTATTTTGCAGTATTACAAAATCAATATTATATAATTCAAATTTTGATTTAAAAGCATTTTTAATTTTTTTTACTTTTACAAGACTTTCATTTTATATGAAAATCACTAAGGAAACAATCAAACGAAATAATTTCCAATTATAATTTGTCTCTATCTTCAAATTTAAAATAAAAATAATTTCTTTATTTACCTGTTAATTGTATTAATATTAGCTTATAAAATAAAATTTCAAATGAACTTAATTTTTTTATGTATTACTAAAGCACATACTTTTACTATCGTAAGCAAAAAAAAAATCATGAAATATACGTTAATGTTTATATGCAATTAAAGTGTTATATTATAGCAAAATCCATAAGTTGATTACAGTACTAAATAAATTTTTTTTAAATGTTCTAAATAATATCGTGAATTGTAGAGTAATTATAGCATTTACTACAGGCCTTAGAGTGATCACATAAGAATATCTACAAGATATTTTTTTTTTTTTGGCTAATACGCCTATATAGACGTCTGAATACAGATATTCTTAATACATCGTACGATATAAATACATTTTGTAATACATATACATTACAAAATAATACAGATATTCTTAATACATCGTACGATATAAATACATTTTGTAATACATATACATTACAAAATAATACAGATATTCTTAATACATCGTACGATATAAATACATTTTGTAATACATATACATTACAAAATAATTCAGATATTCTTAATACATCGTACGATATAAATACATTTTGTAATACATACACATTACAAAATAATATAGAATTATTAAATAATAATGATACAATGAAATAAAATATATTATGAAATTAATTAGAAATGAATTACTATGAAATAAGAAGCCAAAAAAATAGCTTTTCTCCCAATCCCAAATATACAGAGAAATGTGCACGTAAAAAATGCCAGTATTGAAATTTCAATATCAGCTAAGACAATTGAATTTGCAGTTTGGCCAATTGCAGAAGAAATAGTTGAAACTAATTAAGAAAAAGTAGATGCAAACATTTCTCTACCCCGAAAAATTATTTATAAGTAAGAGAAATTTTGTTTGATTGTTAGTGAAAGTAACTGATAACATAATTTGCGATTATAGAATTTTTTTTGTTATGGTTAGTGACAATGACCAGAAAATTTTCTGTCAATCATAATATTAGATTTAATAAAGCTAAACTCTTCACGATATAATTTTTGTATAAAATATATAAATATATAAAATAATTTTTTTTTTTGTTACAAAAATGCATATAAATTATTTCTTTTACATAAAATTTTATTAATAAAAAAAATAAACAACAAGTATTATTCAAATCAAAACATTCAAAATATTATTTAATTTTTTTTTTCAATAATAATAATCTCCTAATTTATATTTTTACATAGTCAGGAAATTATTTCGTTAATTCCATCAATAAATTTTTATTCGTAAAATAAAGCATATTCAGCAAAAATTTTATGAATTATAAAATATCAACAAACATTTCTTATGTTTCAGGTGATAATAATTACAAAACAAAAAAAAACTCAAAAATTACATAATAATCATTTAACTCTTATTTTCTTTTTAAGTAGAACCATTATCAATTCAATTCAAAGGTAATCGATATTCAGGTCTCAAGCAACTGTACTCAAAACATATATACTAAATATTGATTAAAATACTAAATTTTTTTTTACTATAAATAAATATTACTTAAGAAATTATCAAAGATATAAATATTAAAGAAATTAAAACTAAAAAAAAAAAGGTAAAAGTTGAAAACACTCTTTATTTACACAAAACAATTATTATTTCAATCAATAAAATTTTAGTTTACATTTTTTTTTTTAATATTGTTTAAACATTTAATTAAGTGGGTTTATTATTTTATAAGTATTTTATATAACATTATTTTATTGATGCAATGAATGATTCACATTAAAATAAAGAAACAAATACAAATAATATGAAATTAAATATTTAACTCTTTAGTAGTAAAAATTTTGACAATTAAATTTACAAAATTAGAAACATAAAAATTAAATTATAAATTAAAAACATAAACAAAAATATATCGATAATAATAAATTGCTAAATTAGTAATAAGTTAGTGAAATTGTTACAAAAATAACAACAATTTATTTAATAACACGGATTTTAAACTTAAAATTTACACTTGAAAGATTAATGATAATAAGTATATAATTTTTTTTTCTCTCTCCATATTTTCCATTCTCATTTACCAAACTTATATAATTTTCCATCGTATAATTTTTTTTTTCTCTCTAAATCCATATTTTCCATTTTCCTTCATAAAAGTTAGAAATTTTGCAAAAAAACAACACAAAAGCATATTTCCAGACATAAATACAAAAAATCTACAAAATTGAAAACCAAGATAAGTCAATTGGGAAAGAATAGCTCAAAAGTTTAATTTTAGTCAAAACTGATCAGAGTGCACCTGAAAGTTACTAGTCAAAGAAGTTAACATTTGGGATTCATTCAAATACCTTGATTTATTGTATACACTCTGCCAAGGCATACACCCTAAGAAGATTCGTAGAAAAATGTAGATAGATCTATAAATACGTAAATAGGTATGTAAAACATAAGTAAATATGTAAACAAGTGCATTTATACTTATATAAATAAAAAAAAAAGAACCAAAAAAAAACAAGACTTAAAACCCAGTTAGATATTCTGTGATAAAAATAGTTACTGTGATAAATAATTATATATTCTGCGATAAAAACAATTAGATATTCTATGAAAAACTTCACGTTTCTTCTATCAACACTATATAATTCACAATTACAATTTCTCAAGAATTTCAAAAAAACAATCAAAAACCAAAAACTAATTTTCTCTTCATCATTTGTTTTAATCATATAATTAAAACTCAAATAGTTTGAATCCTAAAATTCAAATATTCAAAACTCAATCTATAATTTATGCGAAAATTTATATAAAATTATCCTTAAAACAATACAATAAATATCCATAAAGTTAAAACTCCAAAAACCTCAACCTATAATCCTTTAAAATCATATTACAAAAATTAAATATACAGAAATTTCATTAATATATAATATTATAATTTCAAATACCATTTCACTAAGTTATTATTAATTCTAAATTCAGAAGTCATGAAATAAAATTTTACATATATTTCAAAAATATAGGAAGAATCTTGACACTTTTTAAACAATAAATAATTTTGCATACTTTAAAAGAAACTAAAACTGCTGAATCATTCATTGTTATTAATAATATTTTATATTTTTATATTAACTAACAATAAAACAGTAAAATTTTCTTTGTAGAATAAAGAATAATGTAAAATTAAACATAACAAAATCTTTAAAGATAAATTTTTATTTTGATTTTTCGAAATCAAATATTTGTTCATTACGTTATCACAAAAAAAACTCCACTCACAAAATTGTTGAGGAGGAAGTAAAATGGGTAATTTTACTGAATCTTAGTATCAAAATTTTAAAAAATTTTCTTATGTTTAATTATAGTTTGATCTTTAAAATAATTAAAATTTAAGTAATTTTAATTTTAAAAATTTTAAAACAAAACATAACGCCTCCAAAGAAAAATTTTTATTTTACAAAAAATATAACTAAAGAACATAAGTTTTTCCAATGTATCCAAATTTTTTTTTCTTCATTTTTTGATTTTCCGAAATCAAATTTTTGACAGTTTAAAATTAAAATTTAAAACTCCCAAAAGCTTAGCGGGGAGGAATACCTGAAGTAAGGGAACCTTACAAAGTTTCAAAAAAAAATTTTGTTTTTAACGCTTTTAAATTTGTCAGTCACTAAAAATCATATTTATATAAAGCTTATACATTAGAGAATAACAATATAATAAAAAAAAATAAAAATAATTTGTTTTAATTTTTGCAATGTAAGATAAACTGTTTAAAGTCAATGTACTTTTATAAAAATATTTAAATACCATATGTATTCATTATTTGTAAATTGCTGAACAAGCAATATTTAACATACTTTATCTGGTTTCCGAACCAGATCGAAATAAAACTAACGTTTTATCTCGAAACTTAGAGGGGAGGTGTTATGAAATAACTAACAAAATAAATAATTAATAATTAAATAATAGTTACGTAAGATAATAATTATAAATATTTTAAATTAAACTTATAAATAATATTTAAGCTAATTAATCAAACAATAGATATTTTAAATTAAGAAATCATAACATAGAATTATGAAACTTAACATAAAATTATGAAATTATAACAGAAAATTATGTAATAAAACAAATAGTTTAAGGAATAATAATATTTATATTTTGGATATTTTAAATATTTGTAAAAGATGATTTAGTATATAAGATCAATAAAATTGTAATAAGCAGGAGTCAAATATCAGAAGTTGTCATCGACGTGTACTTATATCCGTCTTTAATAAAGTTTAGTTTTTAAATAATAATTTATTGTGCTTATTTGGATAACCTATCCTGGACAACATTTGTAAGTATTTATTTATATTTATCTATTTAATTACAAATAATCCTAGCCATTTGACCCTTAACAGCAGGCATCGGAATGACCTGGAGCCCAAATTTCTCCATGAATTGGACACTTTAGAAACTTTTTTGTTTTTTGACCTGACAAACTTATAAATCTCTTTATTGCATACTTAGGGTGATCGTGCCTAAAAGTAAAGTATCTTGTGTATTTTGCATTTCTATGATATTTTATTGATGCAAATTTAATAAAAAACCTATGAAATTTATTGCGCAGTTGACATTTATAAGGTTTTTCACCTCTGTGAAGTAAAAATACAAGAATAAACATGCTTTTAAAAATAGTGTTTTGGGGCCAAAAACTATAGGTTCCATCAACTGGATAAAAGAAACACAGTTTTAAAAAGTCAAAGTTATCCTATGGATCGTTGTTGAGATATCGTGCCCACAAGGTGTTGGTTTTTGCATATATTAAGGTAGAGCTTCACTCTATAATTATGAATTAAACTCAGATTAACTGAGATTATAAATAAAAAAATAATTAGAAAGTTAAATAAAGTGTTGTAATTTTGTATTTTTAATTCTAATATAGTCTAAGGATTATTGTTATGGCTAATTTGGCCTAATTAAATATTAATTATTAGTCATTATAACGAATTTCTCACGAGTCATTATTTACAGTCGTAAATAGATTACGAATTTTATTTTCTATTTTCTTTTTTTTTTGATAACAATTATTTTTTATATTTTTTTTATGTATTAATATCTGTCGAGTCATTCTCTTTCTGGTAATTACTAGTTTTTTATTACCTTATTTTTTTTCTATTTTTTAGAAATTCCAAAAATAAAATGCCTACGTGAGAAATGACTTGTAATAACTTATTATTGTTAATCTAATCTAGTTTCTTAAGATAAAAATTGAGTTCAGTTACCGAAAGTTCCAAAAATACACCTACTTTTTAATACAGTCCACTCCTTTTCTTAATCACTGTTAAATTATAGTTAAATTGTTAAATAAAATAAAGTTATTCATATTTTCAAATACAATTAGACATTTTTTATTTCGTTCAACATCCGCCAATACATTTTGATCCGTGTCGAACTCAGATGATTTAATCAGAGAATTTTTATTAATTAACAAGTGATAATCAAGAAATCTGGTTTTTTATGATTTTGAGAAAATATAATAACTTTTTAAAATCAGTGAAAGAAAAAAAAATAATTGCAAACTTATTCGCAATCTCAAGTGCATTATAGGATTTAGTGCACTGCAAAAACTCTATTTCCAAGAGAACGCTTGATCAGGAGAACATATCACCAAAAAGGTATTTCTAATGCCAGCTGCTGTCGGGTTGCGATCCATCAGGAGCCTTCAAGAGTTTTTATTCCAAGTAACACTTTTACACTAGCATATCAAGTTGCCTTCTTTTCAAAAGGTAAATCAATATGTCAACCTTTGACGACCTAGTGAAAAATCAAATCAGTTTATATAAAAAATTAACAGACTATTTTACCAACATCAAAAATAATTATAAGCACGCTATGACTGCTGGTATGGTAGAAGCCAGAATTCGCAATGTAGAAAGTTTCTGAACTAAATATCAAAGTCAAGATAAAGAATTATGTAATCTCAAAAACACAACATCATCATCTCATCCTTATTTTACTCAAGAAGCATACTCCCTCGACTCGGTTGAGGAATTATTTACCGAATCTCTAGGAGATTTTTTAAGTTTGAAGGACACTCTCTCCCATGCAGAGAACCCTTCCCATTTCTACCATTTCCTTATAAAAAAATTCAGTTCAGTTACCGAAAGTTCCAAATATGCATCTACTTTTTAATACAGTCCACTCTTTTTCTTAATCACTGTTAAATTATAGTTAAATTGTTAAATAAAATAAAGTTATTCATATTTTCAAATACAATTAGACATTTTTTATTTCGTTCATCATCCGCTAATACAATTATATTTATCCATCAATTCAGAAAAACGTCCAGCTCAAGGATTCATGGGCTAACGTGCACCAAATCCGTAAAACGCAATGACCCTGATTTGAATACTTAGGACATGATTTCCATGCTGAAATTAAAATTGCGTGTTACTGAGCAAATATGAAATAAATCTGAGGGATACTTATCGTGCAATCTTGCCCGCCATTTGTAAAAAAACCGCTTCGAGTAAAACGAATTTAAATTTTCAAAACCAGTTTTATGATACTTTTAATAAAATTTTTTTTGTGTTTTGTTTTTTTCGTTTAAAGCAACTTTCGTTTAAAGCACAGCAAAAAAATCTATATCATAAACATTAAAATCGTTCATGTATTTTTGCATGAACGTTAATTAAAAGGTGTAAAAACGTGGTTTTTTTTAGAAATAAATTTTTTTAGAAAGATAATTTCTTTTTTTAATTAATTTTTTTTCAGTCATTAGTGATTCCAGGCTAATAAAATAACCCTTCTGCTTCCTTATTTGACTTCAAAGTCATTATTTTCCTGTTTCTGGGCCCTTTCCCCATTTTTGTCCATTTTGGTACTGCGAAGTTTGGTTTTGTAACCAGCCACGAAAATTCACAAAATTTGTTATATTTTACATCCAAAAGTAGCTCTAACACAATTTCTAACTTTTCAAGAATAGATAGAAGTATAATGACAAAAAAATGAATCTATTTTCTTAGAATGATAAAGCTTAGAATAACAAATTGGTTATATTAATTAATAGTTAGATTAATCTATTAAATTATTGTTATTACTCTTAAAGTAACTCATATATTTTCGAATTCCTCAGAATAAGCAACAAAAATCCAAGGTAATAAATATATAAAAATGACTATATTATCTTAGTAGACTACTCTAACCTCGATTTTTAATAGAGTGTGATGGCTCATAAAAATTAGAAAATAATTAATTATATTCCATACCTGCAGGCTTATATTCTACAACTGCCACAGTCAAATGAATATCTGAATCATGAACTAATGGAGAAGATGATATGCTATAAAATCTAGGTTGTAAATTGCTCAAATATTGAAGAAGTACTGGAGCGTATGGGCGAACTGATGAAAATTCCTCTAATACTTCTAAGAGGTTAGGAAATTTCCAATGTCTCCAATCTTCATAACTTTCTGAATCCTTTAAATAAAGCATAACTTTTAAGGTTTTTAATATTTATCATTATAATATTATTTGTTGTAAGATCTTTTAATTAAGATAATTTCGTTTTTTTACTTTTATTTTTTGAAATTAATTAAGACTTTTTTTACAGGAATAAATTTATAGTTTATATTCGAGTTACCCTTACATCAAGTATTTCACTTATTCATTGACATAATCTTTTTAATGTAGTATCCTGTCTAACAAACGATATAAACAAATAAATTAATTTTTCTTAGGAGAAAACCCAAAAGTGTTTGCCTGGGTTCGATATTAGCTTAACCCATTTACGCTTAAGCGGACGTAAACGGAAAGTCAAAAAAAAAATAGGTTCCCGTATAGATAGAGGCTTTTAAATTGAATGTCTATATTAAAATTTCATTCTCTTACCGAATTTGAAGTTAGATTTTACTTACGACCCTTTCAAATGCCCCAAAAATAGGGGTAATCAGGGCTAAATGGAACCTATAGAATTTATTATTTTTATATAAGAAACTAAATTTTAGAATTTTAAGCTTACAGAAGCGTTTTAGCTCGAAACAATTTCATAAAATGGAATTAGGAGTAAAATTTACCTATTAGAACCGATTCGGAACTAAAAAAACAATATTTGAAGTTTTTGGGATAACTACCCCAGTTGCAATGTAAGGGTTGAAATCCAAATAAATATCCCATAAACCTAAAAAATGTAAATTTTCTGCACAAATAAGTAATTTTAAATGTTTTTTGGTATCATTTTTTTATGTTTATATTGATTTTTACGTCATTTTTATTTTAGCCCCTTTTTCACCTCAATTACCCCTCTTTTTGTCTGACTTCAGATTCGGTAAAAGCATGAAATTTTACTATAAACATGTAATTTGAAAGTCTCCGCTTGGGCGTAAATGGGTTAACATTAAATATAGATAATTGAATTATTTTAATATAATTAAAATTAATGGAAAACGATTAAGACAAGTTCCATAATAACAACGAAAGTAAAATTTCTCTATTTTATGACAATTTGGGAAACAAATCAGTTTTTGGTTGAATAAAATAAGATTTAATTTATGTACCATATATTTAAGCAATTTATATTTTGTATATGATAATTTCACGTAGTTCATAATTGCTTTTTAATATTTCATTACAAGCATTTCTAATTATTAAATTCAATAAATAGAATTTAGACTAATACAATAAATAGAATTTTGGTAAAATAATTAAGTATATATAATAAAATAGACAGCAAATAAAATTTATACAGAAAATTCATCAATTTTTTATGGAAAAATAATTTTTGTTTTTCAAGATGGTCAATAAAGGATTTTTGACCGGAAAGCGCAGGCTTCTTATGTCGGTAACCCACTCCATACTACTGTATGGTGCAGAAGTATGGGCCGACTGCATAAAGAAGGTCACTTATGCGTCTAAGCTTACAAGCGTGCAGAGGCAAGGAGCCCTGCGAATCTCCTGTGCCTATCGAACAGTGTCGTTGGAGACAGCTCTAGTCATTGCTGGGGTAATCCCGATAGATCTGCTGGCTCTTGAGAGACAGTATATCTATCTGAACAAAGAGAGGGAAGGTATTGACCGCGCGAAGGCTACTTCGCGCCAGATCAGCCTAAGCGATTGGCAGGAACGTTGGACCGACTACGCGAAGAGCAAATGGACCAAGAGGTTGATAGGAGGATATCACCTTGGATAAATAGAGGGCATGGGGACATTAATTATTTTTTGACCCAATTCCTAAGCGGACATGGACTTTTTTGCTCCTACCTCTTTCGGATCCAGAAGATGAATAGTGCTGAATGTATATACTGTCCTGGCAAAGACGAGACGCCGGAACACACATTCTTCAAATGCGATAGGTGGGCTGCTAAAAAGTTTCAATTAGAAGCTAACATCGGTCAAATCACACCTGAAAATGTGGTTGGCCTGATGCTTCGAAATGAAGAAGTATGGTCCGAAATTGGCCAGTATGTGGAGTACATACTCCGTACCAAAAAACCTAAAGTCCAAGGTATAGGCTAATATTAAGACGTATTGCGGTTAACCTGATGACTGCAGCTGTTGTACTAACATACTATCATCCCTGCAGTTACTCTTGATACCGCAAGCAATAGTAAATGGTAGGATAATTTTTATTTATTTATTTATATATATTTATTTATTTATTTATTTATTAACCTTCTTTTTGATGATAATGAGAATTAACGTATATTTTTAGCTAACATATATTTTATTAAAGATGACAGTACATAAAGACGAAATTTCAACCAGATGGAATGACGGAGTCCATAACCAGACTGGCGAGTCAGTGGATGCAAGTCAAAAGATGGAGTTCATGAATAGAACTAAATGGCCTTGAACCTGTCCTGAAGTAATGTGAAAACGGTCCCGGGATAGGCTCGCATAAGGTAGGAAGGGAGTGGAGTTTTAGTGGGTATAGGCAAAGTAGGTCGAGTCCCACATAACTGTCAGTTCGGATGCTGATCATTATGCGTAAAGCATTTCTCCACTTCCTACGCAAAAAAAAAAAAAAAAAAAAAAAAAAAAATAAAGGATTTTTAAAAAATTGCCTATAAAATTAGACATTTTTTTTACTACGTTTTAATGGTCAATTAAAATAAATTTCTGAATTATATACATTTAAAAAATTTTTATTACCTTAACCTTTTGAGGGTCTATACAAATTTTTCATTACCAATACTTAAAACTTTTTAAGGTTCAATAAAAATGTTCTTTTCATCAAAAATTTAAAATTTTTATCACCGGAGAAATTCTCTATTTTTCCAATTTGTCGGAAAAAAAATTTAAGAAAAAGCGTTTAAAATTTTAAATTTTTATTACCTTTACATTTTAAGGGTAAGCAAAAAAGTTTTTTTTTTGAAAAATTAAAAATGTTCATCATCAGGAAATTCTTTATTTTCCTAAATTTTTCCTCACAAAATTCTACAATAGTGTCTAAAATTAAAAAAGTTTTATTCCCTTACAATTTGAGGCATAAAAAAAAGATCAGATATTTTACTTTTTCATACCCGTAAAAATGTTCTATTTTCATAAATTTCCCGTCAAAAAATTCAGACAAAAAAGAAAATACCCTGCCAACTAGCTGGCACTAAGGTTCCTCAAACAATGAGATTAATACTTCAATATGCCACAGATATCACCGATTACAAGCATGCGATCATGCATTTCTATTTACTTTTAAAAGTTTTTTTTTATTGATCAAAAATTTTGGAAGAAATTTTCAAAAAATTAATTACCAGATTCGAGATATCGAGTAAAAATCATATTTTCCAATATAAGTACTTACACAAAAAAAAAAAAAAAAATTGCAGTTTTTTTAATTTTTTTGTTTTTTTAATTTTCGGTATCAGTTTCAGAAAATTGCTATAAACAAACTTTATAAAACTAGTACTTTCATAGAAATAAATTAGAAATTACGCACAAAAAGAAAAAAAATTTTATGTTTTATGTATTTTTTTGGAAGGAAAATTTTAGGAAAAAAATTTTCGAAAAATTAATTATCAGATTCGATATATCGAGTAAAAATCATACTTTCAAATATAGTACTTTCATGAAAATAAATGAGGTCCAAATTAAAAAAAAAAAAGATTTTTTGATAAAAAAATTTTTTAAAAAAACAGGTCTTAATTCCATAATGGTTTTAAATATTACTGGTTACAATATTTCCAGGTATTAGTACTTTAATGGAATTAAATGAGGTATTACATCCAAATTAAAAAAAAAAGTAACTCGAGATTTTTTAGAGAAAAAAATTTTGAAAAAAAAATTAGGTCTTAATTCCATAATGTTTATCAAATATCACCGATTACATACATACAAAACCGGTTTTTTAGCTTCCTTAGGTCTCAAAATGTGCTTATATGCCAAAAACCAAAAACCAAAATTTGACTCATCACAATGGTTCATCATTGAGGAACCAAAATTTAAAATCTAAACTACCCTTATGTTTGTAGGGTCAATAATATGCTTTTTAGACAAAAATAAAAATTTTTTATATTCGGAAAATTTATTTATTCTCAGAAGTTTTCCGGCAAAAAAATGAGAAAAAACGCGAAAAATTAAAATTAATTAATTGGTAAGAATTTTTTTATCCTTTACTATTCGACGCCCGGCATAAATGTCAAATATTTTACTTTTTCATAGCCAGAAAAATTTTCTCTTTTCATTAATTTTCCGGAAAAAAATTGAGAAAAAAACATTAAAATTTAGAGATATCCTTATGTTTTGAGAGTTAATAAAAATGTTCTTTTGATCAATAGTTTTAATTAGTATTGTAACGGTTAAGACTTTTACTACCTGTTACAAACTGATTTATATGTATTTTAATGCGGATTCTACTAATTGCAACTATTCCCTTCGGAATAAGGCAAACTGTGTTTAAGAGGACAATGCTTAAGGATGGGTTTGTATAAAATAAGACTAATAATTGCGTCCTGTTTTTGGGAAATTTTTCGTAATATATATTCTCATATATTTGTCCTAAGTTGTCAATCATAAAATGATAAGAGCATTTTTTAGTTTAAAAAAAAAATTTTGAATGAATATTTCACAGAAATTGTAAGTATTTTTAAATATTTTGCAATCTGTTGAATAAGTATTTTTTTTTTTCAAGAACAAATAAGTATGTTATTTCATATGATTCATAAAAAAAATAAAGAACTTTATTTTTATGTTTATTATTAAATAAATTTATCTCTTTTTCAACAAATGTATTGTATTGTATTTTATTGTTCTTTATTTGCTTTTTTACAAACTATGATACACATATAACATGATAGCATAATATAACATATATGACTATAATAAATTCTATTAAATTTTTACAAATAAATAATTAAAAATAAAAAAAAAGAATAACATGATAGCAATGAGTTTTAGTAGACACAGCATTAATTATCTATTTAATTTCTGACAATTGATTTGGGTACGATAATTTTTATCACAGTCAATAGATAATAAATAAATAAATAATATAGCTATAAGTAACAATTCGTAACATGAATACATCTTGGTAAAACAGCTCAATATTATCACGACTAATTTAAAAGACTGAGTCATTAAATAAACCTGCTTGGAATGAGTCAATTGAATTTTAAGAATCTTATTGCAGAGGGTAGGCAGTTGTAATAAACTTAATACATTAAATCTTGAATATTGAACCAAGTACTGGGCAAAAATGAAAAAAACTTTTCTTAGTTTTTATCACATGAACTGTATTTAAATTTAGATGTTTCTCTCATTTATATGAGCCTCTTCAGTAACTAAAAATACATATAAAATATATGAAAAAAAGAAAAATATTACAATACTTGTAAATATAGGTTTTTTATATAACCTGTATACCTTGAATTTATATTATACATAAAATGAACTTAACTTTTTAGTTAACTCTATTGTTTTCATATTCTATTACGTTTATAGTGTATTATCATATTTCTTGGTTAAATATTATTAACAATGGTTACAAAAACTTTAAATCAAATTATTTTTAAAAACTTTATAATTTATATCTGTGAGTGATTGATTTAAAGTTTTTGTTACCATCGATAATAATATTTAAGCAAGAAATGTGATAATTGACTATAAACGCAATAGAATATAAAAACAATAGAGTTTTAGTTAAGTTCATTTTATGTATAATACAAATTCAGAGCCTCGGTAGCTCTGTGGTTGGTTAGGGCGTTGGACTTCGGACCTGAAGGTTCGCGGTTCGATTCCCGGCTATATCAACAACAAGGTTTTTTCTTTGCGAAAAATTCTTGATATTCTTCTACCGTGGGTTCTAGAATTGAGGCATCCACCTTATGTTAAAAAAAAAAAAAAAATTAACATTATGTGGATAACGTGGTCGATAACGTAACGTAAATAAACGTAGATAAATAGAAAAATTAAAATAGTGCAGGGTGTGATAGCATGGGCAGTTGTTGGTGAACTCTGTCACAATACATCTGTTACATCCGTATGGAAGTTTAAGATGGAGGTTAAATAAATACAAATACCAATATAATACAAATTCAAGGTATACAGGTTATATAAAAAACTTATATTTACAAGCATTGTAATTTTTTTCTATTTTTCATATATTATATATGAATTTTTAGTTACTGAAGGGCTCATGTGAATGAGAGAAACGTCAAAATTTAAACACAGTTCATGTAATTTTGTTTCTCTTGTTGTCGATGGAATTTGATATTTTCAGTGTAATGGGAGAGGGGTCTGATAGAGCCCTTGAAGGACTTTGAGAAAACAGATTTTTAATTCAATTTAAACTATTAGTTAAATCTTAAGGTGTTCATCGCGATACGAGATGACTTTTAAAATTTTTTTACAGCCCTCGGGATTTTATATTTTTTTACAAAAACCCTTAGGGTGTAGATTTAAAACTTTGAAAAAACCATCATAAAAATTATTGTTAAAATGTTTTTTTACAAGCGACACTCGTACTTTTCTTTGTAATAGAGTATGAAAAATATTTTTAAAATGTACTACGAAATTCGAAAAAATATTTATTAAATATTAAAAGCTAGAAATTTAATTTTTGACACGCATTATTACCCACGTTTTTTATGTTTTCAATGCTCAAAAAAACTATAGTCTTCTATTACGGAGATCGTAAAAATGCTCATAAATAATTTTTTCACCCAAATGGTTTATGAAAAAAAATCACCGCTGTAGTAAAAATATCTAAAATAAACATTTTTAAATTCTTGTAACAAATTAAAGAAATTATTTTTATTTCCGAAATTAACGAAAGTTCGAAAAAATCATTGTAAAAATATTGTTAAAATGTTTTATTTTACGAGCGATGCTCGTACTTTTCTTCGAAATAGAGTAATAAAAATATTTAAAAAAATATATGTACTACGAAGTTCGAAAAAATATTTATTAGATGTTAAAAGCTAGAAATTTAATTTTTGACACGCTTTATTAGCCATGTTTTTTTTTTTTTTTTGGTTTTCAATGCTTAATAAACTATAATTCTCTAATACGAAATTCGTAAAAATGTTCATAATTCATATACTCAACTTTAATAAATATCTTTATTCAAAAACAAATGTCAGTTTATCAAAATTCTTTTTTCATACACTGTTGTGTATAATGAATCCATGCACCAATATTTAATACTTTGCACTTTTCCTATCATCAAAATATTTCATAAAAAATTATATTTTATTTATTATTGCTTATTCCTTGGAATACACAAATTTAATAAATATTTTTTTTATTATTAAATAAATATCCACTAATATTTCTTACATATTAATTTTAATGAAAGTATATATATAACAGATACTTAAACATATGTACACTCTAGTAAAACTCTTTTCCTATAGATTACTTTTATACACATAACAATCATTTTGTTACAAACCCCTTTTTAATATATATACATATGTATATACTTAAGAACACAACATAATAATAATGATATAAAACTAAAGTCACCATGACTTCACTTTTATGAATAAGAATTTTAAACACCCATACTTCACTCATGAATGATTTAAATGAAATAATTTTAAAAAGAATTTTACAAATACTAAACAAAAAATATAATTTTATTCATTTATATAATGAAATCTTATAATAGATTCTTTACTTATTTTTATTAAATAAATATGCATTTCAATAAAAAATATTATTTAGTTTAATAAGTTGCACAACAGTAATATATATACTACTAAGATCTAGGTAGTAACATAGATCTTAAGCAAGAGGTATCTAAAATTTGTAGATAGATGCATTTTGGATAATGAAAAACAACGAAAAAAAAGCCCTATAAATGTCAAATGACAACATTTTGGACGTGAATAGCAGTATACACCAGCAGAATACAATGATAAATAATTACTAAATTTTTATTTTTATTTTTATTTTTTACAAAGCAATATTGTTTTAAATTCATTGTAACAAACCTATAGCACCTACACAATTATGTTATTTATAAAACACCTTATCAAAAACCTTTTTCTTAATTTAAATTTACATATAAATTCTCAAACGTTTTATCAACTCTTCTTGATATTACACCTTAAAATATTAAGGTGTAAAGTTAATAAAGCTTAACTAATAGTTTTATATTTTAATAATATTTAAAAAAAGATAAAACGTTTACATATTTTTATTTTTAAAATTATTTCAAAACAAGGAATTATTTAAATTACTTATTAGTACTTACTTTAAAAAATAAAATATTAAAAAATATGAAATTAATATTAAAACATCCACAGTTTCATATTGTAAATATATAAATATCAAAAAATATGGTAATTACGTTTAAATACTTTCTATCAATCTTAGAAAAAATTTAATTAGGAAAATATATATTGTGTATTTTCTTACGGCCCCCTGGGAATTTACATTTTTTTTTTCACAAAATCTATTAGTTAAACCTTAGGGTGTTCACCGCGATACGAGTTGACTTTTAAAATTTTTTTACAGCCCTCGGGATTTTACATTTTTTCATAAAAACCCTTAGAGTGTAGATTTAAAACTTTGAAAAAACCATCGTAAAAATATTGTTAAAATGTTTCTTTGCGAGCGACACTCGTACTTTTCTTCGAGATCGAGTATGAAAAATATTTAAAAAATATATGTACTACGAAGTTCGAAAAAATATTTATTAAATGTTAAAAGCTAGAAATTTAATTTTTGACACGCTTTACTAGACACGTTTTTTTGTGTTTTCAATGCTCATAAAAAAAACTATAATATTCTATTATGGAGATCGTAAAAAAACTAACATGATTGAAGTATTTATTAGGTAAGAAAAATTATTTATTTTTCAGTAACGAATACCTAACTTAAGACACACTTAAGTAAAACTTTACATACACTTTTTATCTATAAAAAAACGATTGAATTTTCATTCAGATTAAATTTTGTAAAACTATACCTTAGACATCATTATTATTAAAAGATATTTTTAATGTTTGAGACATAATGTTATGTTTATATTAACATATACTCTGATTACAAAAGTTCCTATTCAACAAGTAGCACGTTTAATCTCGGGATTGGTGTTTTTAATTTTCGATTAATGGTAATGATGATTTTTGTTTATTTAATAACAAAGAATATGTGTTAATCTTTTTCTTTTAGTGCTTACTTATAGCATTTTAAGACATTAAAATTCAAAGAAAAAATTTTACACTAGAACACAAAAGTATTATTTTCTAACTCGGTTCGGACACATTTTTGCAAATTTAAATCATAGAGAAAAATGCAGGGATCAAACTTTTCATGTCGTCTACATTTGCTTATGCAAACAAGGCATGCAAAGTAAAAAGTAATATTTTCCCCATTGTTTTAAAAACTTTAAAGAAATTTATTTCAAGCTTTAAAATACATAGATGATAAATTTAATGATAAATTTAATTCAATCATTGATTAAAATTACTTTATAAAAAGAAGGGTTTGTCATAATTTTAAGATAATAGGTACCATATTAACATCAAAAAATAAAAAAATTTAATTTAAATGAATGATAAAAAATTTTGCAATATGAGTAAAAATTGTTTATTCAAATATTTTTTACCATAAGATGTTCTTTTGAATTTTAGTTTAAAATTGTTTTAATATTTAATAATTTGTTTACTTTTTAAGTTCATTATTAACTTTTCATTTTATTTGCATTTTTTTTTAATAAATTATTTTAAAAATATTTTTTAGATTTCTATCTAAAAAAGAAGTGTAAATTACGTTAACTTTATTTAGTTAGAAATATATGTAATTAATGATATTTTTATCATTATTTATTTTTTAAATAATGTAAATAATATCTAACAGAATATTCAAGTATTTTCAGATGGTCTATAAGAAATGATCAAAAATGCAATTTAAAAAGGATTATATTATTGAGGATATCGATATATTATGTGTAGAAAATTATACAAAACTTGTTATGTCGTTACAGGAATTTGGAAAAACATGTTTACCTTTACGAATACTAAATGTTGTTGTTAATTGATGGAACCATATATTTAAGCTATGGTATGTAAAATTCAAGAAAAAAGTCTTGATTTAAAATATTAATGTAAAAAAATTAACTCCAAGGAATTCATAAACGTTATTAATGTAGAAAATAAATTTTTTTTTGCAAAAGCAATCATTTAAAATTAATCAGATTTCAAAAAGAAAATCAAATAAAATTCTTAACCAATAAATTTTGCATGATAAATAATTATAAATCATTTTATTTTTTGACGATATTTTTCTTTATTAAGGAATAATTTTTACACATTTTGAAAACATATTATTTAATATATAATCTCAGATTTTCTCAATTCTTCGAAAATTAACTGAATTTCATTATTATGTCCAATAAATCCAGCATTTTTCTCAGCCACTAATACTCTCAATCGATCAACAAGTTCATTAGGATCATCCCAGTTGTCGTAATCGAATGATGAGTCGATGTTATCATTGCATGCTGAATCTCGAGTGGAAGGGTATACAGTATTTTGATCTGTAGAACTTTTAAAGCTCCCACTTTTATTGGATGATTCATCAGGTTCGTCCATATTAAAATTTTTTTGAGGTGAATAATTTTGACTATTGTTTAGGTAACTTGTTTTTTTAAATTTATTTCTCCTAGGTTTTTTGCTGTTAAATAATAACTTGATCGTGTTTACTCCTATGCTTCGAAAAGATTTTTCTGTATTCGTTGACTTATCACAAAAAGTTTTTTTAATATCAAGTTCTTCAAAATGAAATAATTTTTTCGTAGAATCATTTTCTTTTTGTAAACCGTTTAATTCAACATCATCATCATCATCATCATCACTTTTTTCCGTATGATAAGATTTTGATGAATTCTCATATTTTTTCTTATCAAAATTTTCAACATTCAATGATTTATAATATTTTGAATGATTGTGTACAATGTTCTTAGGTGTTATAGAATTTCCAATGATTAAAATTTTTGCTTTACACATTTTGTTTACACATCTCCAAACATCACCTAAACGGATTTTCCGACCAAAGCGATACGCTTGGTTATCTATCTTTTTAAGCTGCTTACCCTTCCGACTAAAGAAATCTTCCGAAGTTATCATTTTGAGATTATGTTTCATATTGACTAAATAATAGGAGTGAATGTAAGTATATAATAAAACAAATTATTTTCAATTAATTAATATTTTTTACGTCCAATTTTAAATAATATTAAATTTTGTTTTTTACGACCTTGTTGGACAATAATAAATCTTTTCGATTTATAATCATTATTTTATATTATCATTATTTTTTATAATCATTATTACGTATCACAACAGTGAGTTAATGATTATAAATCGAAAAGATTTATTATTGTCCAACAAGGTCGTAAAAAACAAAATTTAAAATTATTTTCATAATTCGATCATCTTCGATGATACTTTTATATTTACTAAGTTTACATACTTTCAATAATCATCTGCAAACTTTATAAAAGTTTATTCAAGTTAAGTGATAACTACATAAAATTCGATGCTAACTCTATAAATTCGATGTTAACTATGTAAAATCGGTTCTAACTATACAAAAAGTGGCGCTAAGTACATAAAAATCGGCGCTAACTATATACAAATCGACACAAACTATGTAGAATCAGCGCTATTTATACTAAAAGTGGCGCTAACTATATAAAAAATGGCACTAAGTACATAAAATCGGTGCTAAGTATACTTAAAGTGGCGCTTAGTACATAAAATCGGGGCTAAATATATAAAAATCGGAGGCAAACTAGAGAAGAGGAGGAGACGTAGACCAAAGTATCAAACAGCCGGGGAACTGATTGAGTTGGCAATCGTGATGGGCGCAACGTATTGAAAAAATCCACCCTGATGGTTCGCGATTGCCAACTTTCGTATAAATCTGATTGCAGAAAATGTTGGTGCTGCATGAAATAAAACGCCCGAAAATTATAAAATTGATTGTGATATTTATGTGTGTTAGATGTATATACAAAATATAATCTATATCTTTTCTATTTATTTTTTTGGAGGAGATAAAAAAGTGGTGGTAAAAAGTGGGGGTAACATTATAATTTAAAATTTTTTAAAATAAATTCTTATTCCTGCTTTGACCAGGGTTCCTATAAACAGCTCTCTTTCTCTGGAAATTCACCAGGTTGTGTATACGACTTGATTTCTTCTTGTGCAACTGCAGAATCACCAAGTTGACTTCTTCTAGAGCAATTTCATTAATTAAACATAATATTTCAAAATTATTTTTAAATTTTATATTTATAAACTTTTATTTTTACAGAATGATTAATAAGATTTCGATTTCATTGGGGTCTGGTGTAGATCTTTGCCTTGGTATACATATTATTCCAGATGTGCATTTTTTAATAGTAGCATACAATTTAAAGGATAATGAGATTATATTTTCATTGAAAGCTTTACAGCAATTTTGCTTAATAAATATAAATGATTAAGTTCCCCGGCTGTTGACTACTTTGGTCTAGGCCTCCTCCTCTTCTTTTTACGAACTTTGACTCGCTTGTACGGTTTCAAACGAAGTCCCGAAAAATCCACCCTGATGGTTTGCGATTGCAAACCTTTGATTGCATGCCTAACTACTTAGATCATGTTAGTGATTTTTTATTTGTGAAGGGTGGGGGTAAAAATAAAAAGAATCAAATAGAATTAAAACATTTATTTATATAAATTACATTATTTTTTTACTTTTTTAATACTTTTAGATTTATTTTGTACTTTCTTAAGTTTTGGTTTGACTTTAGTTTCTGATTTGACTTTATTTTTTTCTTGAATTATTCTGTAGAAACCGTATGAGATGAATATCATTTCTTTTTCAATAGGTGTTCGAGAATTTTCTGTAATTTTTTTCTCTACATCAGCAGGCGAATCATCTAAATTCAATAAAGAAAGAAATTTTTCATAAGCTTCTTTGGCATATGGAATTCTACTGCTTATTTGATCTCGATAGTATTCTATAGTTGAATATGCTTTTTGTAGAAGCTTAGCTGACGCAGGTGACAGAGTTATTTTGCAACTTCCTTGAGTGAATCTAACTCCATCATAAAAACCAACCAGAGTTTTTGTAATTTTTATTCCTCCATCTAATGGCCAGATTTTGTTTGGACCTAAACCCATAGTTACTCCTTTATGAACATAATCATTTATATTTATTAAGCAAAATTGCTGTAAAGCTTTCAATGAAAATATAATCTCATTATCCTTTAAATTGTATGCTACTATTAAAAAATGCACATCTGGAATAATATGTATACCAAGGCAAAGATCTACACCAGACCCCAATGAAATCGAAATCTTATTAATCATTCTGTAAAAATAAAAGTTTATAAATATAAAATTTAAAAATAATTTTGAAATATTATGTTTACTTAATGAAATTGCTCTAGAAGAAGTCAACTTGGTGATTCTGCAGTTGCACAAGAAGAAATCAAGTCGTATACACAACCTGGTGAATTTCCAGAGAAAGAGAGCTGTTTATAGGAACCCTGGTCAAAGCAGGAATAAGAATTTATTTTAAAAAATTTTAAATTATAATGTTACCCCCACTTTTTACCACCACTTTTTTATCTCCTCCAAAAAAATAAATAGAAAAGATATAGATTATATTTTGTATATACATCTAACACACATAAATATCACAATCAATTTTATAATTTTCGGGCGTTTTATTTCATGCAGCACCAACATTTTCTGCAATCAGATTTATACGAAAGTTGGCAATCGCGAACCATCAGGGTGGATTTTTTCAATACGTTGCGCCCATCACGATTGCCAACTCAATCAGTTCCCCGCTGTTTGATACTTTGGTCTACGTCTCCTCCTCTTCTCTAGTTTGCCTCCGATTTTTATATATTTAGCCCCGATTTTATGTACTAAGCGCCACTTTAAGTATACTTAGCACCGATTTTATGTACTTAGTGCCATTTTTTATATAGTTAGCGCCACTTTTAGTATAAATAGCGCTGATTCTACATAGTTTGTGTCGATTTGTATATAGTTAGCGCCGATTTTTATGTACTTAGCGCCACTTTTTGTATAGTTAGAACCGATTTTACATAGTTAACATCGAATTTATAGAGTTAGCATCGAATTTTATGTAGTTATCACTTAACTTGAATAAACTTTTATAAAGTTTGCAGATGATTATTGAAAGTATGTAAACTTAGTAAATATAAAAGTATCATCGAAGATGATCGAATTATGAAAATAATTTGTTTTATTATATACTTACATTCACTCCTATTATTTAGTCAATATGAAACATAATCTCAAAATGATAACTTCGGAAGATTTCTTTAGTCGGAAGGGTAAGCAGCTTAAAAAGATAGATAACCAAGCGTATCGCTTTGGTCGGAAAATCCGTTTAGGTGATGTTTGGAGATGTGTAAACAAAATGTGTAAAGCAAAAATTTTAATCATTGGAAATTCTATAACACCTAAGAACATTGTACACAATCATTCAAAATATTATAAATCATTGAATGTTGAAAATTTTGATAAGAAAAAATATGAGAATTCATCAAAATCTTATCATACGGAAAAAAGTGATGATGATGATGATGATGATGTTGAATTAAACGGTTTACAAAAAGAAAATGATTCTACGAAAAAATTATTTCATTTTGAAGAACTTGATATTAAAAAAACTTTTTGTGATAAGTCAACGAATACAGAAAAATCTTTTCGAAGCATAGGAGTAAACACGATCAAGTTATTATTTAACAGCAAAAAACCTAGGAGAAATAAATTTAAAAAAACAAGTTACCTAAACAATAGTCAAAATTATTCACCTCAAAAAAATTTTTATATGGACGAACCTGATGAATCATCCAATAAAAGTGGGAGCTTTAAAAGTTCTACAGATCAAAATACTGTATACCCTTCCACTCGAGATTCAGCATGCAATGATAACATGGACTCATCATTCGATTACGACAACTGGGATGATCCTAATGAACTTGTTGATCGATTGAGAGTATTAGTGGCTGAGAAAAATGCTGGATTTATTGGACATAATAATGAAATTCAGTTAATTTTCGAAGAATTGAGAAAATCTGAGATTATATATTAAATAATATGTTTTCAAAATGTGTAAAAATTATTCCTTAATAAAGAAAAATATCGTCAAAAAATAAAATGATTTATAATTATTTATCATGCAAAATTTATTGGTTAAGAATTTTATTTGATTTTCTTTTTGAAATCTGATTAATTTTAAATGATTGCTTTTGCAAAAAAAAATTTATTTTCTACATTAATAACGTTTATGAATTCCTTGGAGTTAATTTTTTTACATTAATATTTTAAATCAAGACTTTTTTCTTGAATTTTACATACCATAGCTTAAATATATGGTTCCATCAATTAACAACAACATTTAGTATTCGTAAAGGTAAACATGTTTTTCCAAATTCCTGTAACGACATAACAAGTTTTGTATAATTTTCTACACATAATATATCGATATCCTCAATAATATAATCCTTTTTAAATTGCATTTTTGATCATTTCTTATAGACCATCTGAAAATACTTGAATATTCTGTTAGATATTATTTACATTATTTAAAAAATAAATAATGATAAAAATATCATTAATTACATATATTTCTAACTAAATAAAGTTAACGTAATTTACACTTCTTTTTTAGATAGAAATCTAAAAAATATTTTTAAAATAATTTATTAAAAAAAAATGCAAATAAAATGAAAAGTTAATAATGAACTTAAAAAGTAAACAAATTATTAAATATTAAAACAATTTTAAACTAAAATTCAAAAGAACATCTTATGGTAAAAAATATTTGAATAAACAATTTTTACTCATATTGCAAAATTTTTTATCATTCATTTAAATTAAATTTTTTTATTTTTTGATGTTAATATGGTACCTATTATCTTAAAATTATGACAAACCCTTCTTTTTATAAAGTAATTTTAATCAATGATTGAATTAAATTTATCATTAAATTTATCATCTATGTATTTTAAAGCTTGAAATAAATTTCTTTAAAGTTTTTAAAACAATGGGGAAAATATTACTTTTTACTTTGCATGCCTTGTTTGCATAAGCAAATGTAGACGACATGAAAAGTTTGATCCCTGCATTTTTCTCTATGATTTAAATTTGCAAAAATGTGTCCGAACCGAGTTAGAAAATAATACTTTTGTGTTCTAGTGTAAAATTTTTTCTTTGAATTTTAATGTCTTAAAATGCTATAAGTAAGCACTAAAAGAAAAAGATTAACACATATTCTTTGTTATTAAATAAACAAAAATCATCATTACCATTAATCGAAAATTAAAAACACCAATCCCGAGATTAAACGTGCTACTTGTTGAATAGGAACTTTTGTAATCAGAGTATATGTTAATATAAACATAACATTATGTCTCAAACATTAAAAATATCTTTTAATAATAATGATGTCTAAGGTATAGTTTTACAAAATTTAATCTGAATGAAAATTCAATCGTTTTTTTATAGATAAAAAGTGTATGTAAAGTTTTACTTAAGTGTGTCTTAAGTTAGGTATTCGTTACTGAAAAATAAATAATTTTTCTTACCTAATAAATACTTCAATCATGTTAGTTTTTTTACGATCTCCATAATAGAATATTATAGTTTTTTTTATGAGCATTGAAAACACAAAAAAACGTGTCTAGTAAAGCGTGTCAAAAATTAAATTTCTAGCTTTTAACATTTAATAAATATTTTTTCGAACTTCGTAGTACATATATTTTTTAAATATTTTTCATACTCGATCTCGAAGAAAAGTACGAGTGTCGCTCGCAAAGAAACATTTTAACAATATTTTTACGATGGTTTTTTCAAAGTTTTAAATCTACACTCTAAGGGTTTTTGTGAAAAAATGTAAAATCCCGAGGGCTGTAAAAAAATTTTAAAAGTCAACTCGTATTGCGGTGAACACCCTAAGGTTTAACTAATAGATTTTGTGAAAAAAAAAATGTAAATTCCCAGGGGGCCGTAAGAAAATACACAATATATATTTTCCTAATTAAATTTTTTCTAAGATTGATAGAAATTATTTAAACGTAATTACCATATTTTTTGATATTTATATATTTACAATATGAAACTGTGGATGTTTTAATATTAATTTCATATTTTTTAATATTTTATTTTTTAAAGTAAGTACTAATAAGTAATTTAAATAATTCCTTGTTTTGAAATAATTTTAAAAATAAAAATATGTAAACGTTTTATCTTTTTTTAAATATTATTAAAATATAAAACTATTAGTTAAGCTTTTTTAACTTTACACCTTAATATTTTAAGGTGTAATATCAAGAAGAGTTGATAAAACGTTTGAGAATTTATATGTAAATTTAAATTAAGAAAAAGGTTTTTGATAAGGTGTTTTATAAATAACATAATTGTGTAGGTGTTATAGGTTTGTTACAATGAATTTAAAACAATATTGCTTTGTAAAAAATAAAAATAAAAATAAAAATTTACTAATTATTTATCATTGTATTCTGCTGGTGTATACTGCTATTCACGTCCAAAATGGTGTCATTTGACATTTGTAGGGCTTTTTTTTTCGTTGTTTTTCATTATCCGAAATGCATCTATCTACAAATTTTAGATACCTCATGCTTAAGATCTATGTTACTACCTAGATCTTAGTAGTATATTACTGTTGTGCAACTCATTAAACTAAATAATATTTTTTATTGAAATGCATATTTATTTAATAAAAATAAGTAAAGAATCTATTATAAGATTTCATTATATAAATGAATAAAATTATATTTTTTGTTTAGTATTTGTAAAATTTTTTTTTAAATTATTTCATTTAAATCATTCATGAGTGAAGTATGGGTGTTTAAAATTCTTATTCATAAAACTGAAGTCATGGTGACTTTAGTTTTATATCATTATTATTATGTTGTGTTCTTAAGTATATACATATGTATATATATTAAAAAGGAGTTTGTAACAAAATGATTGTTATGTGTATAAAAGTAATCTATAGGAAAAGAGTTTTACTAGAGTGTACATATGTTTAAGTATCTGTTATTTATATACTTTCATTAAAATTAATATGTAAGAAATATTAGTGGATATTTATTTAATAATAAAAAAAAAATTTTTATTAAATTTGTGTATTCCAAGGAATAAGCAATAATAAATAAAATATAATTTTTTATGAAATATTTTGATGATAGGAAAAGTGCAAAGTATTAAATATTGGTGCATGGATTCATTATACACAACAGTGTATGAAAAAAGAATTTTGATAAACTGACATTTGTTTTTGAATAAAGATATTTATTAAAGTTGAGTATATGAATTATGAACATTTTTACGAATTTCGTATTAGAGAATTATAGTTTATTAAGCATTGAAAACCAAAAAAAAAAAAAAACATGGCTAATAAAGCGTGTCAAAAATTAAATTTCTAGCTTTTAACATTTAATAAATATTTTTTCGAACTTCGTAGTACATATATTTTTTTAAATATTTTTATTACTCTATTTCGAAGAAAAGTACGAGCATCGCTCGTAAAATAAAACATTTTAACAATATTTTTACAATGATTTTTTCGAACTTTCGTTAATTTCGGAAATAAAAATAATTTCTTTAATTTGTTACAAGAATTTAAAAATGTTTATTTTAGATATTTTTACTACAGCGGTGATTTTTTTTCATAAACCATTTGGGTGAAAAAATTATTTATGAGCATTTTTACGATCTCCGTAATAGAAGACTATAGTTTTTTTGAGCATTGAAAACATAAAAAACGTGGGTAATAATTTGTGTCAAAAATTAAATTTCTAGCTTTTAATATTTAATAAATATTTTTTCGAATTTCGTAGTACATTTTAAAAATATTTTTCATACTCTATTACAAAGAAAAGTACGAGTGTCGCTTGTAAAAAAACATTTTAACAATATTTTTTATGATGGTTTTTTCAAAGTTTTAAATCTACACCCTAAGGGTTTTTGTAAAAAAATATAAAATCCCGAGGGCTGTAAAAAAATTTTAAAAGTCATCTCGTATCGCGTTGAACACCTTAAGATTTAACTAATAAAATCTCTCATTACACTGAAAATATCAAATTCCATCGACAACAAGAGAAACAAAATTACGCTCACATATAAAAATTTAAAAAAAATATAATCAATCAAGACCCCCCTTCAGTCAACAACACAATATGGGACCAACCTTAGAAAATTAATTACGCATCAGGGACCAGACTGTCTCAAGGACCTGTCTTAATCACGATTCAATAAACATCTCCCTTCATGAAAATGCACATGCGCACTTCAACACTGTCTTATCTTATCTTATTAGCACAACTATACATGCAGTTTCAAAACACCTTACACGTCAATGATTTGATAAAAAAGTACTTCACCTATATGGGCCTTGTCATTAGTCGCGCATCAGTTTAATTACCTCACACCCTATATTGGCCATGTCTTATCTCATTAGTCACTTTTCACAAACACCCCCCTCATACAACTACACGTGCAATTTCAAAGGTCCTTAATTGTTGTTGTAACTTCATATTTTTTAACATTAATTGTAGTTTATGTTTTTTATATTTTTATACAAAATTATTAAAAAAAATCTATCAGTTCCAATCGAAATCATATTGTTCGTTTAGTTGAAAATTTATTTTTTAATAGAGTAATAATAATAATAACAATAGTAATAATTTTATATTTTTATATAATTATATTAAAGAGTAACATCAGTGAATCCACCTTTTTTTTGTAATTTTTAAGATTTCTATACTACCAACGCTACATATAGTTTACATGTATACGCAAAATCATGTATACATTGTGTATGTATTAGTAAAAAACACATTTTTTTTTTAATTATTTAATAATTATGTAGTGATACAAGTAAAAAAAATTGAAAATATAATTTTTGAGCTTTTATTTACCATATTACTAAGGTTTTATTAATCTATGTAATTGCAATCATACTTTTCACAAGCTCCAAAGATGATTTTCCATAAGAGCAATGTTAAACTTCCTAAATTTTTTTCTTGATTACATAAAAATTATGTAGTGAAAGTTGTAAAAGAAAGTTATTTTATTTTTATACAAAATTCTAAAAAAATCAATGAGTGCTAATCGAAATGATGTAGTACGATTAATTTTTAAATAAAAATTGTGTTTTACAGTGTATATGTAGCGTCGGTAGTATAGAAATCTTAATTAAATAAAATAATGATTTTTAAACAAACATTTATTTATTTATTTACTTGTCAAAATCTTTTTCCCCTTCCAAAAAAAGAAAATAAGCTACAGTGCACAACACCGCCCTTCCTACAACTGCACGTGACACCCTCTATACTAAAAATCATAAATCTAAGCTTGAAAAAAAATTCTGAAAGAGTATATATGTTGTGAAACCTTCAGTAAATTCATTTCTGCCATTAGTTTTTCGGAAAAACCCCGGGAAATTCCGGAAAATGGGAAAATGCGTTTTAAGAAAAATCGCAATATCTCATTTGCCGCCATTTTTTTTTTAAATTTTTTTTTCAAAATTTTTTTCAACCGAAATCCCATTGATCTGTATGAAAAAAAATTTTGATTTCGGCCATTAAGGTCAATTATAGCCTGTTTTAGAATAATTTCACATTTTCAATACTTCTTTATTTAATTTTCCGTAAGGGGTTAAAATAATTGACTTTTTTGCATTCAGAATCGAATAGCCAGGGAAAAAGTAGTCCTAAATAAAAAAAAAAATTACTATTTTCGATGAAAATTAACCAAGTTATGGACAAATAAAGATACTGTCAAAAACTACCAATTTTATACTAATTCCAATTTTAGGCTCTAAAACGACATTATAACTTGAAAAATGCATAACTCGCTTAAATTTTATCGTAAAAAGAAAAGTTTTGGATTATTATCGAGTGTTTTTTCCTTGGCTATTCTTTTATGCGAGAAAAAAATTAGTTTAGTCGTTAAAAAGTTTTTTTTTTTTGTAAATAACTAATGTTAAAAACTGTAACATGTTAAAAACTGTTTTTGATTATTATCATTTTTTAACAAAAAAAATAAATTTCTGTCAATAAAATTAATTTTTTTCTCGCATAAAAGAATAGCCAAGGAAAAAACACTCGATAATAATCCAAAACTTTTCTTTTTACGATAAAATTTAAGCGAGTTATGCATTTTTCAAGTTATAATGTCGTTTTAGAGCCTAAAATTGGAATTAGTATAAAATTGGTAGTTTTTGACAGTATCTTTATTTGTCCATAACTTTTATAAGTTACTGTTAATTTTCATCGAAAATAGTAATTTTTTTTTTTATTTAGGACTATTTTTTCCCTGGCTATTCGATTCTGAAAGCAAAAAAGTCAATTATTTTAACCCCTTACGGAAAATTAAATAAAGAAGTATTGAAAATGTGAAATTATTCTAAAACAGGCTATAATCGACCTTAATGGCCGAAATCAAAATTTTTTTTCATACAGATCAATGGGAGTTCGGTTGAAAAAAATTTTGAAAAAAAAATTTTCAAAAAAAAAATGGCGGCAAATGAAATATTGCGATTTTTCTTAAAACGCATTTTCCCATTTTCCGGAATTTCCCAGGGTTTTTCCGAAAAACTAATGGCAGAAATGAATTTACTGAAGGTTTCCCAACATATATACTCTTTCAGAATTTTTTTTCAAGCTTAGATTTATAATTTTTAACCATTTTCCCGAAAAGCACTAACGCTGGTCGAGAGCCACCTAATGAGTTTGATTGGCCATAACTCGGGCTGTTTAAGACCTAGAAGGCTAAAAATTTCAGGATTTTCCTATCTTTTTGTTATAAAAACATGGGAAAAATTTGAGGCCGATCCGATGACCCGACCTGCCCACCATTGCTGTTTTGGCAAAGAAAGACTCTTAAATAAAATAATGATTTTTAAACAAACATTTATTTATTTATTTATTTATCAAAATCTTTTTCCCCTTCCCAAAAAAGAAAATAAGCTACACTGCACAACACCGCCCTTCCTACAACTGCACGTGACACCCTCTATATGGGCCGTATTACATTAATTATAATTCAATACACAAACAGCCCCTCCCCTTCATACAACTACACGTAACACCCCTATATGGATTGTATCTTATCTTATATAAAATTTTTTAAGATTTCTATATTACCGACGCTACATATACACTACATGTATACGAAAAATCATCTAGGTATTGTGTATGTATTGTGTATGTATTAGTTAATTATTTGGGCCATGTCTTATCTCATTAATCAAGCATCAACACCCTCGTACCCCTAATTACTTCCACTTCAACGCGCACCCTAAAGGTATTTAGCAAGGGAGGCCACCCCCCTATTTTCGCGCATGCGCACAAATTGACAAAAAAGTTGGACTTATCTAGAGGTCTACACTACTTCCTTGGTCATTAAAAAATAAAATATTCAAGATTTATATTATAAAGTAATGGGCGATATAAATAAAAATAACAATAATTACACAGCTGCACAAAAAAAAGTTCTAATCCTGTAACTAGACCTACCTACAGGTAAGTTTTTCGATGTCCTAAAATCGAATCTGAAGTCAGAATTTAGCCTACACCCTCATATTTTGCCCCAGCTACCCCCAGCCACCCTTTAAACCGCCCCAAAAATCCAATATTTTACTATGTCCAAATGTTAAAAATAAAAGAACTTTAGTTACATATTTTGATGTCCTAAAACCGAATCTGAAGTCAGAATTCCGCCTACACCATCAGATTTTGCCCCAGATAGCCCCAGTCACCCTCTAAACCGCCCCAGAGGGTGAATATTTTACTTTGTGCAAAAGTTATAAATTAAAGTATCTTAGTTCCGTTTTTTGATGTTCTAAAAACGAATTTGAAGTCAGAATTTATCCGTCATCCATAGTTTGTCCCAGCTAGTTACCCTCTAAAGTCCACCAGAGGAAGGTTAATTAATTGCTTTAGAATATTACGTATGTTTCGTTACTTAACCTTTCTCTGGTGGATTTTACAGGGTAACTAGCGTAGCTGGGACAAAAACTAAAGGTTATAGGTAAATTCTAACTTGAAATTCGTTTTTAGAACATCAAAATACGTAACCAAGGTACTTTAATTTATAATATATATGATATTTTAAATTAAATACACAAAAATTGTGAAAAATTTTAATTTATTTTCCATCTATTTTACAATTTAGTAAATCATCTACAAAAATTATCAAATATTTTTCATTTTCTTTCTTAATACTATATAAGCAATTGTCATATTTACTTCGAATAAAACCCAAACCTTTTAGGTAAGTATCTAAACATTCGTACCATGCCCTAGGGCTTTCTCTTAAACCGTATAACGCTTTATTTAATTTACAAACCTTATCTGTACCATCGCTGTAACCTTGGGGTTGTTTAACATATACTTCTGAGATTATTTTCCCATTTAAAAAAGCTGACTCGACATCCATTTGATCAATTTTAAACCCGTTTTGAACACAATAGGCTAGCAAAAGTTTTAAAGTTTTTCATCCTTGCTACAGGTGCATATGTATTAAGTAATGTTTTATTCTGTTGAAAACCTTTTGCTACAATTCTAGCCTTATACATATTTCCTGCCTTATTTTGTAAAAACCCATTTTAAATCTACTACCTTTTTATTTCTTGATTTACTAACTAACTCCCATGTATTATTTTTATTTAAACAATCTATTTCTTTATTCATTGCTTCATTCCAATATTCATTTTCATCACTTTCTATTGCATCATAATAAGTTTCAGGGGTATCTGCGCTTACAAAATTTACATAAATACAATGAGCCTGTTTACTCGGACTATAAAAATCAGGTTTTCTTGTTTGTCTTTGTGACCTTCTAAGTGTATTTCCTGAATTGTTTTCATTATCTACTTTATCAATATTCAAAATGTCATCTAAATCACGCGTATCTTTTTCATTATTTTCTACAGGATTTTCTACAGGTTTATTTTCGTTTTCATTTTCACTTTCATTTTCACCTGGGAAACCTACTAGTTTTACGTCATTTTCTACTACGTCTACATGTCTAGCAATAATTACTTTGTTGTTTAATAAAACTCTATAACCAACGTTTTCGTATCCAACTAAAACGCCCAAATCTGCTTTTCTATCCCATTTACCTTGTCTTTTAACTTACTCTACGTACTCTAACAAAAACCTTACTACCATATATTCTTAAATTACTAATATCAGGTCTCTTTCCCATGAAAATTTCATAAGGAGACTTTATTTCTAATGTATTAGCTAAGATTCGGTTTTTCAAATAAACTGCCGTTTTAACAATTTCAGGCCAATATTTAATATTTATTTTTGCATCTTCTAACATACATTTTGCATTATTCATTACGGATCTATTATATCTTTCTGCGGTGCCGTTCAATTCATGGACATAGGGTGGACAAGGATCAATACATATAACCTTTTCTCTAATTAGGTCATAAGTTTGTCTATTTAAATATTCTGTCCCGTTATCGCATCGTAACTTTTTAATTTTCTTTCCCGTTAAATTTTTGGCTTGATTTATATATTCTACAAAGCAACCGTAGGTTTCACTTTTAGATTTAATAGTAAAGACTTTTCAAATCTTGCTGTAATCGTCGACAAAAGTTAAAAAATATTTTTCGCCATTAAAGCCTGTATGCCTTTGGGGACCATTTAAATCTGTATGAACAATTTCTAAAATATCATTTGCTCTTTGACGATTATTTTTAAAGCTTAAATTTGGCATTTTATTTCTTATACATGTGCCACATTTTAAATATTCATTTTCTATGTTTTTAGGTAAACCATCAACTAAATTATTCTGACATATGGTATTTAAATAATTAAAATTTACATGCCCTAATTTTCTATGTAATTTTTCTTTTACCGTCATATTATTATTGAATTCTGTGAGATACGTTTGTTTATCTATAACATATTCATTTCTTTCATTAAATACGTTTTTATTTTTGTCAATACTAACTCAATACGTTTTTATCTTTAGTATTGACAAAACTACTCATTTTATACAAATTATTTACTTTATATGATATCGCTATCAAATCATTATTCTTTTTGTTATAAATTTTTGACGTATTATCAATTGATATAATTTTATTATTTTCTGTGACTCTACCATAACTAATTAAATTTCTATCCATATCTTTAACAAAGTAAACATTTTTCAAATTTATTTCAACTTCACGATTATTTATCATAAATGTGCTCAAGATATTTCCCACCTTAGTAGCTTTTATGATTTGCCCATTTCCTACTTTTACATTACTTGGCACTTTTAAATTTACACATTCAGTAAAATAATTATCATTATTTATTATATGATCGGTATAACCGCTATCTAAAATCCAATCAATTTTCTCGCTATTATTTACTTCTATAATATTATTACCTGTACTGAAGTTAACCTCTGTACAAAAAGTGTTGCCCATATAATTATCCTCATTACTTCCATTTTCTTGCCTTTCATGCTGCTGTTGCCAGTTGCCTCCACGACCACGTTGATAAGAGTTATATCGCCCTCTATATCCATTGTTAAAGTTGCCAGGGTGAGTGAATGACCGCCCACGTGCACCTCCTTGCCTTGGCTGTCCTCTGCTTCCCCTTGGATTCCTATTTTGGCCTCTAAAATTTCCTCTCCATGAATTACTTGAACTTTGATTTTGGGGACAATCATATTGAAAATGTCCAATTCCATTACATTTATAGCAAGTTTTCTCTTTTTTCTTTCAGCTTTAAAAGCACTTGCATTTCCGTAGCGACCTTTAGTTTTTGTATCTTCTTCATTTTCTTTTTCTTCAAACATCTTAATTTTATTTTTGACAAAATCTACTGTCTGATCCTCTTCTTTTAAAACATCAATCAGATCTCCAAAGTAGCTAAAGGAGCTTGGTAAAGTTCTCAATAAGTAATTTAATTTTTCTTTTTCATTTACTTGTGCACTAGCATTTCTTAATTCAATAATTAATTTTTCAAACATACTGAAAAATTCTTCAGATTCTTCAAAATCTTTTAACTTCAATTTTTCTATTTTATTTCTTACACATATTTGTAACGCTGTTGACTCACGTAAATTCATGCTATCTAATTTTTTTATAATATCAAAAGCCGTTTCCTCCTCACTTATAAATTCCATTTGGCGGTTTGCCAATGCGCTATATAAATAGTTGATTGCTTTCAAATCATTTCCGAGTAAACAGGCGTCCCATGTATCTTTATTTTCTGTAGCATTCATTTTCCTTGTTGCTACGTGATCACATTTTTTTAATTTTAAATATGTCAAAATTCTTTTCTTCCATGTGCTATAATCCTTGCCATCAAATATTGGCAGCACTATTTTTACTTCGTCGGCCATTTCGTTTTCTTCACTTTTTTCTTTAAATTTTTCAAATTCTTTAGCTTTTATTTCTTGTTGTTCTATTTTTTTTTTTTTTTTGCCAATTTATATAATTCAAAAAAACTTAATTTTTCACTTTCGTCATCACTATTTTTATCTTGTGCATTTTCACCTTTTTTATTATTTTCATCATCACTCATTACTCAGTTTAAGAAATATTCATTAACCACCGAAATGCTACCATGTTAAAATAATTGAATAACATTATAATTATAACATTATTATCTTTATTAACAAAATATAATACTGTAGTAAACTATCCATTAAATACATTCTTTTTATACATATATTTCTTATCAAACTATAAGTACTTTACTATCTTATTATCTACCACGCACCTTACATTTACCTTACACGCATCTATCACGTTTTAATCAAATGATATTCTTATTGAAATTTACTTATATTTCAACAATATAAGAAAATGAATATCGTCTGCCTTAAACATGAGAAAATAAAAATTTCAAAAAATTATAATTTACTAGCGGTATCCTCGCGCGCGAGGAATGTTCTCTGAATGATCATCCTCAAAAATTAAGTTACTTCATCAAATTTTAAATGTTATATATTAATGAAAATTAATGAGAACTAAAATATTATTTATCAATATATAGTAAATAATATAGTAATCCAAATCTAAAATTGAAGACTCAAATATTCTAATTCAAAAATTAAAAAAAAAATATTCTATACTTTAGTAATAACATAAAATAATAATATTTTAGTGAAATTATATTAAAATGTGTATTTATTAAGTACTCCTAACACACATAAAAAATTAAAATTTTAAGTTATAGCGCACTTAGAGGGGCAGATTATATTGACACTAATACCAAAAATTCAGTTTATTTATGTATCAGTTAGGACTTATCTAATGGCACGCAAAACATCAACAGATATATAGGTAGATAGATAAAGTTAATTTGATTCTCCACAATTTGAAAAACTTCTAAAAGTTTTTAGCAGAAACTATACGTCATTCTAAATTTTTTTGTAATAATGTCCTATAAATTTTGTAATAGTGTTTTATATAAAAGTTGGAATTTCAAATATTTTTATGCAATGATAGCATTGAAATATTTTTATTGACTTTAGCAGAAACTAAACGCTATTCTAAATTTTTTCGATTAGTGTACTTTTTTATAGAAATAATGTAATTTCAAATATTTTTAAGCAATGATAGCATAGAAATATTTTTATTAACTTTAGCAGAAACTATACGTCAATCTTAATTTTTTTTCGAATAGTGTCCTGTTTTATACAAAAGTTGGGATTTCAAATATTTTTATGCAATGATAGCATTGAAATATTTTTCTTGACTTTAGCAGAAACTATCCGCCATTCTAAATTTTTTTGAATATTGTTGTGTATTATACAAAAGTTAAGATTTCAAATATTTTTATGCAATGATTGCATTGAAATATTTTTATTGACTTTAGCAGAAACTGTACGCTATTCTAAATTTTTTGATAGGTCATAATTCGAGCTATCGCATCCGCATTCTTTAATATTTATATATTTAATTATATTAATATTTATATATTTATTTATATATTTATATATAATTATTCCTGCTTATGTTAGCTCGTAAATCGAGCTAACATACCTGCATTTCCTCTTTTATACATTCTTTAATATCCTATTTCACCAATTCAGATCCGGTTCCTTATAAATTGACAGAAATACAAAATCAGAGGTCAATAATGACGCACTTTAGGCAACAAAGAGTTGCATAAATCCCCTCACGATTTCCCCCAAAATAACCACCGACGCTTTCGTTAATTGGACGTGACGAGACCCACGCTTCCGCGTATTGGACAATCCCACCAAAATCAATTAATATGGGCAGGACGTAATTAGGCTATATATTACCCTACAAACGCCCAAAAGTCATTAATCAGAACAGTTACACTCAGTTACTCTTACATCCTCCCATGATAACTGGCCTACTAACATCAGGTCTAGTTTAGGAGACTTATATTCGATTAGAACAGACTTCTTAGTATAACTATCTTACAGTTTAATTAACCACTCAGACTTATTGACTTAGACAGTTTTTTATATTAACTTATAATAAATTCAGTGTTCTATATCAAAGTACTAAGTTCATTCATTTAAAGTGACTAATCCTTCATAAATCCTGAACTTAAACTATTTAAGTTCTACCAGCTTCAGAACTCGAGGTCAACATCAACTTGAATTCAACTCTACATCAACAACTATAACCTATATAACTAGAATAAAATACCTGGGGCACTAAATATCCCCAGGATAAACTTATTTATATTTATTTATTATATTACGTATCCCGATTAAACCTCAAGATACGTAACAGAAATTGGCTCCCCGAAGTGGAAAGCTGGTTTGAAGGAATAGTAAGATCAAATATCAAATATAAAATTATAGAAGAAACAAAAGTACAAAAAAAAAAAATAATAATAATAATAAAATACAACATCGAGCTCATAGAAGAAATCATCCAGTTCTAATCAATCAAATACCGAAGACAATCAATGACAATTTAAGCCGTTATACCACAACATTAACATCAGAAGAAACCAATAAGCCAAGCTGATAAGCCAACCCGTAAGCCAAGCCGATAAGCCAAGCTGATAAGCCAAGCCGTAAGCTAAGCTGATAAGCCAAGCTGATAAGCCAAGCTGTAAGCCAAGCTGTAAGCCAAGCTGTAACCCAAGCTATTTATTACCAAGCAGTGCTAAGCTATGTCAAGCAGCAAGCCAAGCAGTACGAAGCCGTGTAGCAGCAAGCCAAGCAGTGTCCAGCAGCTTTATCCAACAGATAAGTGCCCTTTAATATAACTTTCTTTTTTCTTTCTTTCGTAAAACTCCGAGACATATTAGATAATTTTTTTTATAAACGAAAATCTGTAAAGCTGCAAGATTACGTATCAAAATCCTTTTTCACCCAAATTACGGTAAAACAATTTAAAAAAAAAAAAAATTATATCATTAAAAAAAAAAAAATAAACAAAATTTATATTCTCAATTTATATTTTCAAACTTTATTATTTCATACATTGGCTTTACGTATCCAAATTCTAAAATATTTTTCTTATAGATTCCTAGTATAAATAAATATACTTAACTATACTTCAGCCATCCGACTTTTTTTTTCATAAAATTAATAAAATTTTTTCTATTTAATATAAAATACTGACCTTTTTACTCATGCATACTATAAATTTAATAAAACTGCTTTGCTTAAAATTTAAATCTTAATTGATTTTTTTATAATAAACAGCAAACCAATATAAATTTCAACGCTTTTAAACCAAAATTTATTTAATTTCGCTAAAATTAACCTTAAAATGGCAAAATTATAGACTAAAAATCTAAAAAAATACACAATTTTAAAATTTTGAAATCAAATCGATTTTTTATATAATGAACAGGTTACCGATATTAATTTCAACGCTTTTAAACCAAAATTTATTTAATTTTGCTAAAATTGACCTTATAAACGCAAAATTCTAGGCCAAAAATCTAAAAATTTCACAATTCTTAAAATTTAAATCCTAATTTATTTTTTTTTATATTATTAACAACTAACCGATATTAATTTTAATGCTTTTAAACCAAAATTTATTTAAATTTGCTAAAATTGACCTTATAAACGCAAAATTTTAGTCCAAAAATCTAAAAATTTCACAATTCTTAAAATTTAAATCCTAATCGAATTTTTATATAATGAACAACTAACCGATATTAATTTTAATGCTTTTAATCAAAAATTAATCTAATTTCGCTAGAATTGAGCTTATAAAGGCAAAGTTCTAGGCCAAAAATATAAAATTTTCATAATTCTTAAAATTAAAATTAAAATTTATTTTTTACATAATGAACAACAAACCGATATTAATTTCAACGCTTTTAAGCCAAAATTAATTTAATTTCCTCATAAAAAAACGCAATGTTATAAGTAAAAATAAAATAACAAATATAATCATTAAATTATTAAATTATACACACTTAAAATACATCTATACACAATTTACGCACATAAAATGCTTTTTTAATTTTATTTGAGTACATTCTTGGTTATCATTCGCTTTTGTTTCTTGTCTTAAAATTGATAAATGAATATAAATTTTTGAAAAATATTATATAAAAACCAAAATTTTTATTAAACCAAAAAATTAATGCTCAAAAGTTATTGTTTTTTTTATTTATTTATTTTTTTTTATTTTTCAAGGAAAGAGCGGTAAATAATACTTTTTTATAATAATTTTATAATTAACGTTCCTAAAGCAATTTTTTGGAGCAAAAATATAAAAATAATAAATATTTAAAAATTTTAAAATTAACTTCAAATTTATATCTATCGGTAATTCTTTAATTAATTAACTCATAATAAACTAAAATTTCTAAAATATTACCAAAATCAACCTTGCAAAAACAATTTTTTAGGGCAAAAATCATAAAATACTGGAATTTTCCAAAACCAATATTTAACTGCATTTTTTATATCTATCGGTAAATATTTGATTAATTAACTCATAATAAACTAAAATTTCTAAAATATTGCCAAAATAAACTTTGCAAAAACCATTTTTTAGGGCAAAAATCATAAAATACTAAAAGTTTGTGAATTTAAAAATTAACTTCATTTTTATACCTATCGGTAAATTTATGACTAATTAACTTAAATAATTAATTTATATTAAACGAAAATTTTTTTTATATCAAGTAAAAATATGGCTAAAATATATTGGCTTGAAATTATATATAGTTTGCAGTTTGCAGCCATTGAACCTAGCTAATGAAAATTTTCATCCATAAAAATTAAGAAAATAGCAACATTTATCAAATTTAAAAACTATTTGCATTTTTTTATGATCATCAGAAAATACATAATTAATTATCTTGTACTAAACTAAATTTATAAAAATATTGCCAAAATTAATCCTGCAAAGGAAATATTTTAATTGCAAAAATTCAAAATAACGAAATTCTCGAAATTCAAAATTTAACTGCATTTGTACCTATCGGTAAGATTACGATTACTAAAATAAATAAATCAAAACATTACCAAAATTAATGTTATGTCCCACATAACATATAATTTTTAAATTTAATTAAAATAATGAATGAATGTTTTATTAACGTAGTAATGACGTAATCTTATAGTATTGCAGTGTAAACATATTGTATTACTTGATTATAAAGGTACATGAACTCCATAAGAATACTGACTGTAGTTTATTTAAAAAATACAATCCTTGCTAATTTTTTTCTTCCTCATGCCTATTTACTTCCGTAATATTCTACCACATGATTCGAAACACGACCCAAACACTCTAAATACATATATTTCCAAAACAAACAAAACAAATTTTTTGCTAAGTTCCCTCTGACAAGAAATGATTCTAGAATCCTCATTTGTACGTAAGCTTGATAAATTATAAAAAAATTACAAATTACAAATTAAAACTAATTACAAATAACTAATATTATTTACCATTCTTTATAATAATAATATGCTAAAAACAAATAAATTATCGCAAAAACCAAAAAATTATTATAAATATTTAATAATAATTTACTAACATCATTACAGATATAAAATGTCTTTATGATATTAATCCATTTATTTTTCCAAGCTAAAATTTAACAAACAAAAAAAGTTCGTTTTGAAACAATTAGCATATTGAAAATTTTATTTTTGATATTACTTTGTTAACGTATAACTGATAAAATTACTAAAATAATACAAAATGACTCAGAGATTGCGGAAGCAAAAGAAAAAAGAAATTTTTTCCAGGGTACAAAAATTAGTCTTAAGTTTTTATAAATTTCTTACATAGTTTTAAATTCGATAGTTAAATAAAATCAATTTTTATAAAATAAACGCAATTTTATACTTATAAAACTACTAAATAAATTTTTCTTAAAATTCAAAAAAAATTTATCTACACAATAAGAAAAATTAGAATTGTTTAATTTAATTTTGTCATAGAATTTTGTAATTAATTTATCTGTACTATCAAATCTACTAATATCAATATTTTTTATTTATGTAACTTTATTATACAAATTTTTTTTCATAAAGAAAAGTGTCAAAATTTTTCTTATAAATTTTTTTTATTTTTCAATTATTCTTATATATGGTTTGTCTTATATATTTACCGTATTTATAAATTTTTAAAATTGCAAATAATTATGTAATCATTATCAAAAATCCATTGTACGATTAATAAATTAAATTTCAAGAATATTATTTTATGATGCCACAAACCATATTTAGGTTTAAAAAAAAAAAAAAAAAAAATAAATGAATGAATATTTTTTCTTTTCCAGCATTTCAAATATTTAATCTAATTTGGTCACTATAATTATCTTTAAGTATGGTTACAAACATTCTATATCTATTTTAAAATCTTTTTATTATTATTGTATCAATTTTTTTCTTAGTTTAAGAATTTTAAGAATCTATTATAATATCTTATTCTTTTGTATTTCAATTATTGTAAGTTTTATTGTATTGACACAGACAGCAGACGTCACAAAATACCAGAAGAAACCCTATGCCCTTTGCTGCCCCTTATCAACCCCATCTCCCCCACCCACTCCAATCGGGACGATTGGATTCCCGGGAGGGAGATGTTACGTATGATAGGTCATAATTCGAGCTATCGCATCCGCATTCTTTAATATTTATATATTTAATTATATTAATATTTATATATTTATTTATATATTTATATATAATTATTCCTGCTTATGTTAGCTCGTAAATCGAGCTAACATACCTGCATTTCCTCTTTTATACATTCTTTAATATCCTATTTCACCAATTCAGATCCGGTTCCTTATAAATTGACAGAAATACAAAATCAGAGGTCAATAATGACGCACTTTAGGCAACAAAGAGTTGCATAAATCCCCTCACGATTTCCCCCAAAATAACCACCGACGCTTTCGTTAATTGGACGTGACGAGACCGACGCTTCCGCGTATTGGACAATCCCACCAAAATCAATTAATATGGGCAGGACGTAATTAGGCTATATATTACCCTACAAACGCCCAAAAGTCATTAATCAGAACAGTTACACTCAGTTACTCTTACATCCTCCCATGATAACTGGCCTACTAACATCAGGTCTAGTTTAGGAGACTTATATTCGATTAGAACAGACTTCTTAGTATAACTATCTTACAGTTTAATTAACCACTCAGACTTATTGACTTAGACAGTTTTTTATATTAACTTATAATAAATTCAGTGTTCTATATCAAAGTACTAAGTTCATTCATTTAAAGTGACTAATCCTTCATAAATCCTGAACTTAAACTATTTAAGTTCTACCAGCTTCAGAACTCGAGGTCAACATCAACTTGAATTCAACTCTACATCAACAACTATAACCTATATAACTAGAATAAAATACCTGGGGCACTAAATATCCCCAGGATAAACTTATTTATATTTATTTATTATATTACGTATCCCGATTAAACCTCAAGATACGTAACAGAAATTGGCTCCCCGAAGTGGAAAGCTGGTTTGAAGGAATAGTAAGATCAAATATCAAATATAAAATTATAGAAGAAACAAAAGTACAAAAAAAAAAAATAATAATAATAATAAAATACAACATCGAGCTCATAGAAGAAATCATCCAGTTCTAATCAATCAAAGAGAAATATAGAATATTAGAATATTATATTTTTAACTTACATTAGCCAAGCTTGTCAATCTTTCCTTCTCTACTGGCGATTTAGCGATAGATGCAAAGTAAGTAAGTAAGTTCGGAGTCGGTGGCGTTGTTATGTCACAAAATCTTGTTAAAAGAATCCTCAATGATAAACTAGGAAACTTGTCATGAGGTACCCATGATTTAACAGTGCCTAGGAATTCAATTTATTATAAAATAATTTTTACAAGAAAAAATTAAAAATAAATTATAAACTATTAAGTAACCTTCAATAAACACTTAAACAGTTAAACTAAAATTAATTGATTTTTTTGCAAAGCTCATAAATATTTTCAATGTATAACTTGGGCTTTATTATGTTTGGATGTAGGTGGTAATATAAAGTTTTTGCTATTAATGATGTGTGGCTATTTAAATGGTACAACAGGTCTAACTGGTAAGATAGAGTTTGTATCAATATCCTTAATGGATATTATTTTATGATGTTTAGGTGGGAAGTATATGCTGGAATTGATGTACGTGTTTGTGTAAGATCATATAGATTTTGGTTTGGTTTAAAAAAACCATTATCTTTCCAAGAAAGTAGCTTAACACTGGCATTTTCTTGCAAACTTTTTAAAAGAGTTTTAGTACAAATAACGTACTAAAACTCTTCGATTCTCGTCTGATGAACTTACTTTGCAAACATCTCGATCTCCTCTACAGAAGATTTATCAGAATCGCTCAAAATTCTGAAAAACAGTTCTCTAGAAGGGTTTGCCTTCAGAAAAGTCGAATAATGACGTCATCTTGACTGTGCCTCATTTTAGTTCATAAGCAAAAGGAGATGATGGCATCCCCTAAAGCATTATTGCTAAGGGATTACCAACTATTGTCAATCATTTAACTAAACTTTCAATGCCTCACTAGTAAAAGGTATACTTCCAACTGAATGAAAAAACTCGCGTATATTAGCCTTTAAAAAAGTCTCCATACCATCCTCTCCTTCTGACTTTCGCCCTATAGCTCTGCTCTGCTTCTTGTTAAAGATACTCAAAAAGCTTCAACATGATCAGGTGGTTTGCTTCTTGACTAAATCAAAATTCTTAGATATATATCAAGCTGGCTTCCGCAAACATCATAATACCCAATCAGCTTTGATAAAGTTAACCGATGATATACGGATGGGTAAAAAAAGAAACTAGGCACCCTGCTACTGCAATTTGATTTTTCAAAGGCTTTCGACAACGTTTCTCCATCTAAACTACTCAGAAAACTACAGAATGCAGGTTTCTCTAAGTCATCGCTTAACTGGTTCAGGACATATCTCTTTGGTCACTCGGTTTGTGTACATCCAAAACCTCAACTTCAGATTATCGTGACACAAATATTGAGGTGCCCCAAGGTTCTGTTCTGGGCCCCCTCTTGTTCTGAAAAATGAACGACATAAAAGATTGTTTGGATGCAAATACGTACAGGTTATATGCCGATGTCCTGCAGATATATGTCCAGGTACCAGCCCACCAAATCCAGCAAGGAATAACTGAGCTTTCTGAATCAGCTAAAGTGGGCAGAACTAAACTGTTTGTCTCTGAACTTTAAAAATAAACAGGCAATTATTATCTTTGGCTCTCCTAACACCATAAAGCACTTTAAGGATATCCAAGTGCCAATGATTACAGTCAACACAAACGGTGACAATGTTTCATTTGTTGATAAAGTAGTAAGTCTTGGCGTCATCCTTGAAAATACACTCAGCTGGCAGCCCAACAAATTACTAAAAAAGTTAATAGGTTTCTATATGACCTGCGGATAATAAAATCCTGCACAACACAAGCTCTTCGTAAACGCCTGGTTGAATCACTTGTAGCTCTGCATTTAGATTATTGCAATATTATATATTCAGATTTATCTAGTTAACTAAAAGCACAGCTGCAGAGGCTTTCTCAGGCATACGTTATATATTTGGCTAGAGAAGGCAAGAGCACATAACACCATTCAGGAGAAAGTTAAATTCGATGCGTAGTATAACTCGCACTAACTATTTCGCAGCCCTGACGATTTAAAGATTAATTTGTATGAAGGAGCCACCACTCCTCCGATCTCTCTTTCAACCCTATACATCGGATAAATCGTGGCCTTCGTAAGGATATAAAGATACCTTCGTCTATAAGGACTGACTGAGGTCTTAAGAGTCAAATACGCACATTTTCGGACGTATGTCCATGTATTTGTGACATCTATTCATATTCATTATTCAAAAAACGAATAGTATTTATATGGGACAGATAACTTATAAGTGTTTTAATTTACTCTTTTGAGTAATTGAATTACAGCAAGATTGCTGTTGTGTTGCATTTTATTTCCTTTATTTTAGAGTTTATTTTATTCTATGTGTTTTAGAGTTTACTTTTATCATACAACATTTGTTTACTTTTTTAACAAAGTTTTTTATCATAGGTAGTTTGTGTACGTTGTTATTTTTTATCATGTTCATGCAGTTAATGGTTTTGTGCCGTTGTTTACAAATTTCCGGGTCTGTATTCAAGATGTATGGATGTGTTTGTGTTATTTATATTATTAAATTTTTTGAATAATAGATTATTCTAGATAATAATACTAGAGTATTATTCTTAAAGTATATAATATTTTTGTTTTTGACATTGTTTATTGAAAAAATGTTTAATTTAACACTATTAATGTAGAAGTTAATTTAAAAATTTTTTGATTGAAATAGTTGTTTATCTAAAAGTTTTATGTAAAGATTGATCCTGGATTAGTAAGTTCAAGACTTTACATCTTATTTTCTGAAAATTTTTTTAAAAGACACTCTTGAGGAATTTTAGTAAAAAGTGAAATGATCAAACCTTTTGTTGATGTCGGATACATATGTTGGAAGACAATCATGATATCGACATTTTAATAAAAATTTTCTTTTAAAAGCGATGTAGCCAGTTTTTGTATTAACCCATTAGTTCCCAAGCGGAGCTGAGATGTCGTTTGAAATTACGTCTATAAAGCTTATTTAAAATCAAAATTCTCCAAAAATGTTCCCTTATGCAAAAAGAGTTTCTCTTTCATATTTTTGGGCCAGATTATAAAATCTTGGACTGGAAGTGAAATATAACCACTCAAAGTTCGCTAATTTTAAATTATGTTAGATGACTTTTTCAGCCGTTTTTATGAAAAACCGTACTATATTTATGGATCTAGCCAATTAAAAGTTAGCCACAATTATTTCTTAGCAACTTTGAAAGATTTTTGTGATTTTCCAAGATGGCGGACATCAAAATGGCGATCAATATGATTGAAAAAACCAGGAAAAAACTAAAAGTAAAAAAAAACATCAGATTTTGATTTTTCCAATATTTTTTCAAACAAGCGAGGTTTTTTAGTGAAAATTTATACATGAATGAAATATTTATAAAAAATTGAATTCGAAATGGCGTCCGAAATGGCGGAAAATTATCAAATCTTAGAATTATGGGTTGTGGGTACTTATTATATATGTTTTTGAGGTGTGTTAGTTCAAATTTGATATCATTTTTCATTTTGAAAAATCGGTTAATCAAATATGGCCTACAAAATGGCGGAAAATTATGAAATTTTTAAAATTATGGTTTGCGGATAAAAAATAAATATTATACAAAAACATTAATTTTTTTTAAAGTCTTCTTTACTATATATTTTTTTCTAAATTTTGACGAAATTCTAAGTAACAATTAAGGCAAATGTTCTTATCACATTCTGAAAAGAAATAAATAGTTCTTTTTATACAATTTGTACTTGCTTTACATACTTTTGGTTTTTCTTGGCTCAAAATCTTGTGACTTATGTGATACTTGATAAAGCATACTTGACAAAAATGTTCTTTATACTCATAACAATAACCTTCGGTCTTAGCAGGACACAGCAAACGTTTAGATTTTTCTCCTTTGACGAATTTGAATTTGTAAATGATTGATTAATCCTTTTAAATTTTTATTTAAAAACGAGCAACACTTATTGCAAAGTCTATAGCTGACATTTTTTTATCGTGTACCATATAATATATCACTAGACCTTTGGTCAAAGATGATTGTATCAATCTGCGTAATATAGAGTCCAAGTCCATTTCTTTCCACCAATATGAATTTCTAAATCACTGCAGTGCTGATCATGAAGATCAACACAACCCATGAATTTATTATATACTTCATAAGTTTTCGGAAAATTAATCGGAATTTTTTTTTTTTAATTTTATCATATCGCTCTAATGTTTTAAATGGCTCTAACCCAGAATCTGTTGATAGAATTGAAACTTGTTTTTAATCTAAGACAAAAACATAATTCATTCCACTAGATTCTTCATGGCTAACAACATATGAAGCACCGGATGCAAGAACAGCACATAATTTTTTTATTGAGTTAAAATCAATTAAAATTAAAAAAATAAAAATACTCGAATTTTAATTTTTTTTTTTTTGGATATCAATACAAAAATATATTCTGGTCATGATAGTGAAATCAAAAATTAAAAAAAAAATTTTCCCTGATTGTTATCAACAAATTACTATTTAGTTTTCCGATTTTGAAAATTGACGAATTAAAAAAAATTTTTCGCTCTATTTCGACTAATCTCAAACAGTTTTTAACTTATTTAAAAAATTTTATTGCTATAATTTTTTCAAACATTACTTTAAAACATAGGCGTAAAGAAAATTAATTTAAAAAAGTTTTGGGGCTGAAATATTAATTAGGCAAATTTTTTTCACGACGATTTTCACTATAACCAAAACTTTAAGTTCAAACCAAAAAAGTATCGAAGGAATTTTGAGTAGGAAAAAACTTGAAGCGATGGAAAAATCGAAAAAGTCTTCAAGATTATTTGTAAACAAAAATTTTTTTAATTTGAACAATATCAATCAATCGGTTTTTACCGAATATGGTTCAGTTGCCCGCAATAGGCAACATTAGATTAATTTTTGAAGTTTTTTCTATATTCGCTAGTGAAACTTATGTTTTTGGGCAGCTGAACACGAATATGAAAGCTGTTGTTACTAAAAATGATTCAGGTACCCACAATAGGCAATTTCAGGCTATTTAAACATTTTTTACTGCAATTATTGCAATTTAAGGCATCTACAAGGGGTGAATATGCTCTTTTTTCATCCCTTTTATTCCCAAAATATGTAATTCTTTAAAAGCACTTTTTTTCCAAATCTAAAATGCGTATATGGCTTTTTTGGGTCACAGATTAGGAATTTGGTGGATTTTTTAATGAAATATTAATAGTTCACCCTTAATTTAACAAAAACGACCCCTGAAATGGGCGTATTTGCTTCTTTTGCATTATGAGTGTCTAATTTTGATCCATATGGGGTTTTTGGGTCGCTAATCAAGAATTTGGAGGACTTTTTTATGAAAAAGTAATATTTCACCCTTAAGTGAGCAGAAAATACTCGTCTAAGGAGTGTCTTTGCTACTTTCGTACTTCGAGGGCCCAGATTTGGTACATATGGGTTTTTTGTGTCGCTGATTAAGAATCTCAGGTTTTTTTATTATAAAAATTAGTACGACAATATTTAATTAAGAAAATAGACCCAAACAAAGGGAGTTTTTGCTATATTCATGCATTTTTTACTTTTTAAAAACTTATTTTTAATATATCATAAATTTTTTGATAATTAAATATTCTCTTTATCTTTAATTTAATTGACAAACCTTACAATATAACATAACCTAAGGAAGTGGTCTATTAAACTTAACTTAACAATACAATAAATTCAATGATTATAAACAAAGAAAACTTGAAAAAACCAGTATCTTTTACCAGTGTAATTGATGAAACTTTACTTTTATAAGGTTTTTCTCCTTTGTGACTATTGCATTTAAAGACTCGACTTCATCGTATTTATATATGTATACATCTATTGTTTAAAAAAATAGAACAACTTTTGATAATTAAACTAACTAGGTATGATTAGAAATTTATATCTCAAATAAATATATTTAATAGCATGAAATTTATTTCATATTGATGCACATCAAAAACGAAGAAAACGCGTGCCTGTAACTATATTGGACGGATACTCAGCTGTTTTTCTTCAAGAATATATGACGCTGATAATTATTGCTCTCTTGATATTATATTAATTTTACTATAATATATTATTATTAATAATTTAAGAAAATTCTTTGTGCACGTGGCTTATTTAATTTTGTTTAAGTGTATTCAATAAGTTACTTTTTATTATATAATCAGGTATTTGCGATTAAATATAAAAGCTCTCTGACATTAAACAACAATGTATCCCAATTCTGGGCGTAAGCGGACTATATGTCCTGAAAATTGGGAACAAAATAACATTAAAAAAGAAAAAAAGGTAAGTAATGATCACTGAAACTTTATTCAAGGATAAAAATTTGATATTTATAAATTAGAATCGAATGTGTATTGTGTAGATATGTGCAAAAGATATTAAAAATTATAGGTTAAGTTAAGGGCCACGCCAGCAATGTTAAATGCATCCAAAAATTTTATCCACACGTAATTGATGGTCACTAAAAAATAGATTTATTACCTATCTTGAAAATTTTTGTCAATTTTTTATTACGTAGCGTTCATTATTCAAATATGGCCATCGAAAAATTGATGAAACTTTCAAAATTGGTTTTAGTTATCAAAAATATTTATGTTTTACCTGTTTTACTTAGGTGGATCCATTAACGTGCAGATCAAATTTTTGGGTACATTTAACATTGCTGGTGCTTTAAGTAGTTATAATTTAAATAATCATGTTTCAAAAATGTTTATACATTTTTTATATAATAACTAGTGACTTGGCTCGACTTTGCCCGGGTAATACTCTGAAATAGTTTTAACATGGAACATGTTCATTAGATGGGGTATTTGAAAAAGTTTGGCTCGGCAGGGGGGGTCAAAAATTGACGTTTTCAGGGGGGGATAAAAATTGGTGTTTTAGGTGGGGGGTCAAAAATTGACGCTTTTAGGGGGGGGGTAAAAATTGACGCTTTTAGGGGGGGTCAAAAATTGACGTTTTCAGGGGGGGGATAAAAATTGGTGTTTTAGGTGGGGGGTCAAAAATGACGCTTTTAGGGGGGGGGGGGTGAAAATTGACGCATTCAGGGGGGGGGTGAAATGGACTTAGAATATTTTCGATTTAGAAACTTAGAATAATTTGAAGTGGGAGTCAGGCCTTGATAACAACAAAAACTTAGAATACTTTAAGTTTATGGACTTAGCATAATTTATATTTCAGGATTTGTTGTAATTTCGGTTTTTGGATTTATTACTGTTATGTTATGAGTGAACATGTTCCATGCTCGTTGGTTGTGTAGTTACACAAACCGGTTATAAATTTTTTAGAAAATTCTTTTAAAATATTCCAGTGAATTAGCTCATGGTAATATCAAAGAAATTAAAAATAGGGAAATAGAAATTCTTTAACAGAAATCATAACGATTTTAAATTTTATTTCTAAAAAATAACTTTTTAATAATTATTTTTTTGCACATCAAAGGTAATTTATCAAACTCTCCCGATGATAAGTGATTTTTTACTGACTATTTTCCGATAAATTGAAATTCTTCCATATTTTTAAAAAACTAAAATATTATTTGGAAAATATAATATTTGATTATTAGCTAGCTGTCTTCGGCACCCGCTTAGGGGGCTGCGCCAACCCTGGGCCCCTACAACTTGATTTTTCTAAAGAAATATTGTTTTAGGTTACTTAATATTTTATATAATAAACTTTTTTTAACCAAAGTATTATTTAAAATTTGATGAATCATAAAAATTACGGGATCAGTAACCCAGGAGGATAATTATTATCCCTAGAATCCACAAGTAGCCGTTGCTTCCCTTGACTGTCCATTTTAGGATTCTCCCTGATTATTAGCAATAGTTGCTCAATTAATAGCTGTTCCTGCTTCTTTTAGTTACTATATTGAGTTACTAAATTAATGACCGGGAAAAATAAGAAATACATATAACATTAGTCCTGAACTTTTTTAATTTTTGAAAATTGATTTTATCTATTGACAGATCGAACTGATTAACTAGAAAATTTTAGTAGATTAGTAAAAAATATTCCCTAATTGAATTAAATCCTTTTCTACAGTAAAATTTTTCTTTACCTATAAATTTTTTAGATTTTTTCTGAAAATTGGATTAAAATTATTTTCTTGGAAATTCAGTTTATTCCAAGGTTTATTCAATATAAAAACTTTTTGTCCTTATCAATCGCAATGAAACCTAGCCTATGTATTTTCCGGTAAATTTTGCGGTATTTTCTGTGAGCCAGATGTTTCTACCTATTATCGTTTTCCCGTGATACGAGTTGGGACATTCATACATTTTTATAATATTAGTCATAAACTTTTATAAATTTTGAAAAATGATTGAAACTTTTGACAGATCGAAGTGATTTGCTTGAAAATTTAGGTATTGTAAAAAATATTCCCGAATCGAATGAGCCTATTCTGCAGTAAAATTTTTCCATACTTTTTAGTTTTTTTAATTAATAATTTATTATAAACAGTTCTGTTGTTTTGAAGTAATTTTAAATAATGTCAAATGGATTTTTTTTCATATTTAAATTTTCATTACGATATTGAATACTTAAGAAATCAAGTAAATAATTTTTAGTATTAAATAAAATGTTTAATCAAATGTTAAATGTTTAATCAAATTATTTTTCAGATAAAGGACAATTTCAGTGAATTAAGCATTTGCTGCGATAAAAAATGTTATTTAAGAATTGATGTTGGGTGCCAACAAAATCTTTACCACCAATTTCAAAAATTCATGAATTATCACAAACAAAATAATATGATAGCTCAAGTGATAAAATATTCCGAGCCCAAATCTTTTAATGCTCTAAACACTACAAAGAATAAGTTAGTTACATGGAAGTATCTTTTTGCATATGAAGATCAAATTATGCCTTATATCATTTGTAAAAAGCTTTTCTGCAATACGTTTGGCATAACTTACTCTAGACTTAGAACTCTTCAAGAAAAGATCCTTAATAAGGAAGGTTTAGTAGATAAAAGAGGCAAGCATAAAAATCAACCACTAAAACTAACAGATGACGTAAAAGAGTTGATTCTAATTCATTGTAAATCTATACCATATAGTCAGTCACACTATGGCATTGAAAAGACAGGACTGAATTTTTTTGAAAATTCATCTTTAACTTTGCAGATATTATATGAATTATTTTTGGAATATTTTTTATCAGTTACGCTTAAAACTGTAACTCTAAGTTTCTCTACCTACTGTAATTATTTCAATCATCACATTAACTTTACTTTCAAAATACCAAGAACTGATGTATGTAATTTTTGATATGAAAATAATTATTATGTGATAACAAGAGAAGTAAGGAATAAAAATTATAAAAAAATAATTCTTTTATCTGATGTTACCAGTGGTCAAAGTAGGAACTATACAGTTTTAAATTTTCTTCGTTCAGTTTCTGAAGAACTGAATATTGAAATACAACATTTCTTTCCTGTATGTGTGCTCAGTTACAGTCAATGTGACCGAAACTTTGGTAATTATACAAAGACGAACAAAAGATAAGAACACATAGAAATAGTTGAGGAATATGTGAAAATAATTGAAGCTTGTCATAGCCTAGCATTTGAAATTTTAAGAGACGTTGATTATCATTTGAAGGATTGTGAAAACTATTTTTTAGACAAATTCAAAAAATCTGATTCTTTACTAATAAGTAAAGCGTGTATTGTTAAATATTGGCCTGATGGAAAACTTGAAACATTTGCAAATTATGATGGCAAAGCCATCGAACATCTTTTGCAACCAATTACATCTTTTCAATCTATTGATATCAAAAATCCTCCAATTTTAGGAGTTTCTGCTGCTAAAATTAAAGATATGACTGACTTGTTTAAATATTTTAGTCCAACTGGAAAAAATATCTTTCTACAGCATTTTGAGAAGGTTGGACAATCTTTAACGAAAGCTGCTAAAAAAGCAGTAAATAAAAAACCCAAAAAGAAGATATAAGCAAAGGGAAAAAAATCCATCTCAAAAGATTAGAAATAACCAAATTTAATAATTTTGATAAGAATAAATTAGACAAAGCTAAAGTAAAAAAGGAAAATATAGCAGATACTAAAAAGATCAAGTCAATGAAAGCAACAGTCAAAAAACTCACGCAAAAAAAACCGAAAACTGCAATCAAAAAATCTGTAAAAAAACAGATAAGCAAAAAAAGAAAAGAGCAATGCTAATTTTAATATTATATTTTAATATTATACTAATTTTATTTTATTTTAAAATTTTACTAAATAATAATGTAATAATTTTACTAAATTACAATTTTAAAATTTTACTAAATAACTAAATTTACAACTTTTTTAAATTAAAATTTTGTAGAATACGTTATATGTTAATTAAATTTCTATGTATGTATATCAAGTAGTGTAAGTACATTTCTGAATGTAAATATAAATATATAATTATTATATATTATTTTAGTGAATTTACTGTATGATATTTCGTTCGAACTGATATCACGTTCCTGTTCAGTGACCCAAAAAACATAAATACCCGTTGCGAAAATTCCATTTAAAGGATAATTTATTTATGAATTTTTATAAAAGTTCTCGTACCAGTCCTTCTACTTTACCCTACTTCTTTGGCGTGCGCGGTTAATAATACGCATTGTTTATTTTAATTGCGTATTGATTGATATTGTTCAAATTAAAAAAATTTTTGTTTACAAAGAATCTTGAAGACTTTCTCGATTTTTTCCTCGCTTCAAGTTTTTTCCAACTCAAAATTCCTTCGATACTTTTTTGGTTTGAATTTAAAGTTTTGGTTATAGTGAAAATCGTCGTGAAAAAAATATGCCTAATTAATATTTCAGCCCCAAAATTTTTTTAATTAATTTTTTTTACGTCTATGTTTTAAAGTATGTTTGAAAAAAATTATAGCAATAAAATTTTTTAAATAAGTTAAAAACTGTTTGAGATTAGTCAAAATAGAGCGAGGAATTTTTTTTAATTCGTCGGTTTTAAAAATCGGAAAACTAAATAGTAATTTGTTGATAACAATCATTCACTATCATGACCAGAATATATATTTGTATCGATATCCAAAAAAAAATAATAAAAATTCGAGTATTTTATTTTTTTAATTTTAATTGATTTTAACTCAATAAAAAAATTAAATGCTGTTCTTGCATCCGGTGCTTCATATGTACCTCGATGACACTTTTTTGAAATTTTATGTTTTTTAATCAATCGTTCTTGTTCAGGATTAGTTATTTTTTTACTGTTTTGTAAAGATCTTTTTACTATTTTGATTATTTGAATTTGCACAAATGGTATTTGCAAACATGTCTTTGGTGAAGACCCGATTGTCTCTTACTGTCCCAGTTAGTTACTCGCAAATTTTGTTTTATTAGGTGAACCTAATAAAATATACCTAACCCAATACCTAATAAATCTGGGGATGTAAAAAAATTGTCGAAGTAAACATGATACTTTGGCATTTCTTCTTCGTTTACTACCATCAAAAAATGCTGAAGTATTTTTACAACTACTCTTGATCCTAATGCACACAGAGATAACTTCTGATCACTAGGGTCACCATTTTTACCACAATATACATCAAGATTCAGTAAGAAGCCATTACTTGTACACAGAGCTCATAGCTTTATTCAAAAACGGCTTATTACGCATAAATTGTTTCAACACAGAACGTCCATGAAATTTAACCATCATTTCATCAACAGACATAGCTGAAGAAAAAAAACTACAAAGTTGTATATTACGACAAAACATATCTAAAATCTTTCTAATTTTCCAAACCCTATCATTATCATTCTTATCAGAATTTTTTGAAGTTTTGATTTTAGATTTTATTTCTTCAAACTCGTTTCTTGGCATAACATTGGAGACTATTTCCGGATGTAACAATTTATCCTCTGACCAATAATCACGATAACATTTTCCTGTATTTATAATTGAAAATATGGAAATTCCCAAAAATCCATCAAATTTATCTATATCTATTTCTAAGTTATTTTCTTTCGTAGCATCTATAATTTCTTTAGAAAAAAACGCTGCCAAGTAATTGGCACTATGGTTCCTCATTAGCAATAACAAAATGTTGTCAATGTTCTATTTTACCTAATAAAAAATTAAAATATTAGAATAATTGTGCCAAATATTCTAAATTTAATAAAGAAAGTGGATAAACTTTCTCCTGATACCCAAAAAATTTTCAAAACTCATAAATCGAGGTATTAATACTTTCAGAGAAATAAAATAGGCACTAACACTAGATCAATAAAAAGATATTTTTTTAAAACAATTATATAGTTTGACCTTTTTTCGAGAAAATATCAAATAAATTTATAAACTTATAACTCAGAGCGTTATTAGGTCCAAGCTCAATATGAAAGTTAATATTATTTTTAATACTCGACAGTAATTTTTAAAACAATTATATAGTTTGACCTTTTTTCGAGTAAATATCAAATAAATTTATAAATTTTATCACCCCCTACTTTTATATGCGAATGCTAATTGTCATCTCTTTTTTTATTAAAGCATACAAAGTGGTGATTTTGGAAAAATTTTTAAACTTATTTAAAAATTTTAAATTTACGCGGTTTTTAATGTCGGTACAGAAGGTACCTAGCGTTTTGATCAACACTAACACATAGATCTCATCAGTATGGCTGTGTGTGTTAGTGCATGTGCCATAGACGCTGATGTAAACACGTCCTTATTTTTCTTATATACATTCCAAATGGCGTTTTTAGCACTTGTGAGGACAACTCACAATGCTTCAGCCATCTGTTCTGTATATCCCTTAGGTGGCCGGCAGGACACCCGTGTACCTTTTCGGTCTAAAATTGAAAAATTTTTATACTTAGACTCAAAATTTTTTTTCTAGCTTCTAGGCTAGCTTCAAGCAACTAATATTTTAGTGATTTCAATGGTCAGAAGTTAAAAAAAATTATTTTATGTAAGCAAAAAATGTAATTTTTAAAGGGACCTTCCCAGGGCCGGCAGGGGTACCCGTGTACCCAGATAAAAAAATATGTCTTTTATTAAATATTTGTATAAGAAAAAGGTAATAATTCATAGAATAAAGCAATATTATTATTATTTAATAATTTTAATACTTTTTTGATTCCATATTTTCCAGGTTTACTAGGCATATAATGGGTAAAACTGGTACGCCCGGGCGCGCCCCCGATATGAAAAAAGCTGCTTGTCAATAGTTAAATTGTTACTTATTGGGGCAATTTTATCACAAAAAATACCGATTGCACTGTGTTTGGTATGTAAAAATATGGTTACTGGCTAATTTTTAAGGCTCTAAGTGGCTTGGTTGTGATTTGGCAGCTGTTTTTACAATTTTGATTCTTTTTGAATTCTCAGCCAGCCGTATGCTTTTTATTTTCTGGACGCCCTAAATAAGCCTAAAAAATATTTTCTATATAAAGCTAGGTAGTAAAAATCCCCGTCCAATCCGAATCTGACCATATTTTTTCGGTAAACTTCAGGAAAACCCGAAAAATTGGAAAAACTAAAGGAAACTTTCAAATACAAAGTTCTCAATAAGCGTAACTTTTTTTTATTTTTATTTTTTTGGTTACTTTGTTTTTGTTTCTTTTGCAGCGTCAATGAGGCCTATAAAATTTTACACAGGAGATTTTCAACGTAAAATTTCCCGAGGAATGCGAAAATAAAGTCAGATTTTGGATTTTCTATCAGGAAATGCGAGAAAATCGGAAAATTCAGAAAATGAAAAAATTTCAAAATCATTTTTTTGAGCCTAAAATTGATTTTTAAGCACTTAAAAGGCAATTGCGACAAAAAAGGATTTTACCACCATAAAAAGTATGGGAAAACACATTTAAAAAAAATAAAAAAAATTTTTAAAAAATGACGCTTTTTGAGAAATTTGTATTTGAAAGTTTCCTTTAGTTTTTCTGATTTTCCGGCTTTTCCTGAAGTTTTTCCGAAAAAATATGGTCAGATTCGGATTGGACGGGGATTTTTACTACCGAGCTTTATATAGAAAATATTTTTTAGGCTTACTTAGGGCGTCCAGAAAATAAAAAGCATACGGCTAGCTGAGAATTCAAAAAGAATCAAAATTGTAAAAACAGCTGCCAAATCACAACCAAGCCACTTAGAGCCTTAAAAATTAGCCAGTAACCATATTTTTACATACCAAACACAATGCAATCAGTATTTTTTAAATTCAAGACATTGACCTCAGACTTGGGTAAAAATTGCTAAGAACTACCGAATTATATTTTATCGGTTTTATCGTTTTTAATAATCAAATATTGAGTTTCTGGTTTTGCAATAATATATATATTTTTTTAAATATTATAGTTTATGAAAACAAAAGAGTGTAAAATAAAATTTGCAACCTAATTAATTTTATTAACAAATATAAAGATGTGGGTACACGGCTACCTCTGCCAGCCCGCAGCGTAAGTAAATCCTGCCGGCCACGCAAGGGATATAGGAAATGAAGCTATATATATTTTTATTATAAGAGTTGAATGTTATAACTCAGAGCGTTATTAGGTCCAAGCTCAATATGAAAGTTAATATTATTTTTAATACTCGACAGTAATTTTTAAAACAATTATATAGTTTGACCTTTTTTCGAGTAAATATCAAATAAATTTATAAATTTTATCACCCCCTACTTTTATATGCGAATGCTAATTGTCATCTCTTTTTTTATTAAAGCATACAAAGTGGTGATTTTAGAAAAATTTTTAAACTTATTTAAAAATTTTAAATTTACGCGGTTTTTAATGTCGGTACAGAAGGTACCTAGCGTTTTGATCAACACTAACACATAGATCTCATCAGTATGGCTGTGTGTGTTAGTGCATGTGCCATAGACGCTGATGTAAACACGTCCTTATTTTTCATATATACATTACAAATGGCGTTTTTAGCACTTGTGAGGACATCTCACAATGCTTCAGCCATCTGTTCTGTATATAGGAAATGAAGCTATATATATTTTTATTATAAGAGTTGAATATTATAACTCAGAGTGTTATTAGGTCCAAGCTCAATATGAAAGTTAATAATATTTTTAATACTCGACAGTAATTTTTAAAACAATTATATAGTTTGACCTTTTTTCGAGTAAATACCAAATAAATTTATAAATTTTATCACCCCCTACTTTTATATGCGGATGCTAATTGTCATCTCTTTTTTTATTAAAGCATACAAAGGGGTGATTTTAGAAAAATTTTTAAACTTATTTAAAGATTTTAAATTTACGCGGTTTTTAATGTCGGTACAGAAGGTACCTAGCGTTTCGATCAACACTAACACATAGATCTCATCAGTATGGCTCTGTGTGTTAGTGCATGTGCCATAGACGCTGATGTAAACACGTCCTTATTTTTCTTATATACATTCCAAATGGCGTTTTTAGCACTTGTGAGGACAACTCACAATGCATCAGCCATCTGTTCTTTATATAGGAAATGAAGCTATATATATTTTTATTATAAAAGTTGAATGTTATAACTCAGAGCGTTATTAGGTCCAAGCTCAATATGAAAGTTAATAATATTTTTAATACTCGACAGTAATTTTTAAAACAATTATATAGTTTGACCTTTTTTCGAGTAATCATCAAATAAATTTTATCACCCCCTACTTTTATATGCGGATGCTAATTGCCATCTCTTTTTTTATTAAAGCATACAACAAAGTGGTGATTTTAGTAAAATTTTTAAACTTATTTAAAAATTTTAAATTTACGCGGTTTTTAATGTCGGTACAGAAGGTACCTAGCGTTTCGACCAACACTAACACATAGATCTCATCAGTATGGCTGTGTGTGTTAGTGCATGTGCCATAGACGCTGATGTAAACACGTCCTTATTTTTCTTATATACATTACAAATGGCGTTTTTAGCACTTGTGAGGACAACTCACAATGCTTCAGCCATCTGTTCTGTATATAGGAAATGAAGCTATATATATTTTTATTATAAGAGTTGAATGTTATAACTCAGAGCGTTATTAGGTCCAAGCTCAATATGAAAGTTAATAATGTGAGCAATGTGAGTCATCCTCACAAGTGCTAAAATTGCCATTCGTTAACTATATAAGAAAAATAAGGACGTGTTTACATCAGCGTCTGTGGCACATGCACTAACACACACAGCCATACTGATGAGATCTATGTGTTAGTGTTGATCGAAACGCTAGGTACCTTCTGTACCGACATTAAAATCCGCGAAAATTTAAATTTTTAAATAAGTTTAAAAATTTATCAAATATCACCGCTTTGTATGCTTTAATAAAAAAAGAGATGACAATTAGCATCCGCATATGAAAAGTGGGGGTGATGAATTTGTAAATTTATTTGATATCATTATTTACTCGAAAAAAGGTCATTAAAAATTCAATTGTTTAAAAAATACTGTCGAGTATCAAAAATTATTAACTTTCATATGGAGCTTGGACCTAATAACGCTCTGAGTTATAACATCAACTCATTTAATAAAATATATATATAAAAATCTCATTTCCTATATACGAAACAGATGGCTGAAGCAATGTGAGTCATCCTCACAAGTGCTAAAATTGCCATTCGTTAACTATATAAGAAAAATAAGGACGTGTTTACATCAGCGTCTGTGGCACATGCACTAACACACACAGCCATACTGATGAGATCTATGTGTTAGTGTTGATCGAAACGCTAGGTACCTTCTGTACCGACATTAAAATCCGCGAAAATTTAAATTTTTAAATAAGTTTAAAAATTTATCAAATATCACCGCTTTGTATGCTTTAATAAAAAAAGAGATGACAATTAGCATCCGCATATGAAAAGTGGGGGTGATGAATTTGTAAATTTATTTGATATCATTATTTACTCGAAAAAAGGTCATTAAAAATTCAATTGTTTAAAAAATACTGTCGAGTATCAAAAATTATTAACTTCCATATGGAGCTTGGACCTAATAACGCTCTGAGTTATAACATCAACTCATTTAATAAAATATATATATAAAAATATCATTTCCTATATACGAAACAGATGGCTGAAGCAATGTGAGTCATCCTCACAAGTGCTAAAATTGCCATTCGTTAACTATATAAGAAAAATAAGGACGTGTTTACATCAGCGTCTGTGGCACATGCACTAACACACACAGCCATACTGATGAGATCTATGTGTTAGTGTTGATCGAAACGCTAGGTACCTTCTGTACCGACATTAAAATCCGCGAAAATTTAAATTTTTAAATAAGTTTAAAAATTTATCAAATATCACCGCTTTGTATGCTTTAATAAAAAAAGAGATGACAATTAGCATCCGCATATGAAAAGTGGGGGTGATGAATTTGTAAATTTATTTGATATCATTATTTACTCGAAAAAACGTCATTAAAAATTCAATTGTTTAAAAAATACTGTCGAGTATCAAAAATTATTAACTTTCATATGGAGCTTGGACCTAATAACGCTCTGAGTTATAACATCAACTCATTTAATAAAATATATATATAAAAATATCATTTCCTATATACGAAACAGATGGCTGAAGCAATGTGAGTCATCCTCACAAGTGCTAAAATTGCCATTCGTTAACTATATAAGAAAAATAAGGACGTGTTTACATCAGCGTCTGTGGCACATGCACTAACACACACAGCCATACTGATGAGATCTATGTGTTAGTGTTGATCGAAACGCTAGGTACCTTCTGTACCGACATTAAAATCCGCGAAAATTTAAATTTTTAAATAAGTTTAAAAATTTATCAAATATCACCGCTTTGTATGCTTTAATAAAAAAAGAGATGACAATTAGCATCCGCATATGAAAAGTGGGGGTGATGAATTTGTAAATTTATTTGATATCATTATTTACTCGAAAAAAGGTCATTAAAAATTCAATTGTTTAAAAAATACTGTCGAGTATCAAAAATTATTAACTTTCATATGGAGCTTGGACCTAATAACGCTCTGAGTTATAACATCAACTCATTTAATAAAATATATATATAAAAATATCATTTCCTATATACGAAACAGATGGCTGAAGCAATGTGAGTCATCCTCACAAGTGCTAAAATTGCCATTCGTTAACTATATAAGAAAAATAAGGACGTGTTTACATCAGCGTCTGTGGCACATGCACTAACACACACAGCCATACTGATGAGATCTATGTGTTAGTGTTGATCGAAACGCTAGGTACCTTCTGTACCGACATTAAAATCCGCGAAAATTTAAATTTTTAAATAAGTTTAAAAATTTATCAAATATCACCGCTTTGTATGCTTTAATAAAAAAAGAGATGACAATTAGCATCCGCATATGAAAAGTGGGGGTGATGAATTTGTAAATTTATTTGATATCATTATTTACTCGAAAAAACGTCATTAAAAATTCAATTGTTTAAAAAATACTGTCGAGTATCAAAAATTATTAACTTTCATATGGAGCTTGGACCTAATAACGCTCTGAGTTATAACATCAACTCATTTAATAAAATATATATATAAAAATATCATTTCCTATATACGAAACAGATGGCTGAAGCAATGTGAGTCATCCTCACAAGTGCTAAAATTGCCATTCGTTAACTATATAAGAAAAATAAGGACGTGTTTACATCAGCGTCTGTGGCACATGCACTAACACACACAGCCATACTGATGAGATCTATGTGTTAGTGTTGATCGAAACGCTAGGTACCTTCTGTACCGACATTAAAATCCGCGAAAATTTAAATTTTTAAATAAGTTTAAAAATTTATCAAATATCACCGCTTTGTATGCTTTAATAAAAAAAGAGATGACAATTAGCATCCGCATATGAAAAGTGGGGGTGATGAATTTGTAAATTTATTTGATATCATTATTTACTCGAAAAAACGTCATTAAAAATTCAATTGTTTAAAAAATACTGTCGAGTATCAAAAATTATTAACTTTCATATGGAGCTTGGACCTAATAACGCTCTGAGTTATAACATCAACTCATTTAATAAAATATATATATAAAAATATCATTTCCTATATACGAAACAGATGGCTGAAGCAATGTGAGTCATCCTCACAAGTGCTAAAATTGCCATTCGTTAACTATATAAGAAAAATAAGGACGTGTTTACATCAGCGTCTGTGGCACATGCACTAACACACACAGCCATACTGATGAGATCTATGTGTTAGTGTTGATCGAAACGCTAGGTACCTTCTGTACCGACATTAAAATCCGCGAAAATTTAAATTTTTAAATAAGTTTAAAAATTTATCAAATATCACCGCTTTGTATGCTTTAATAAAAAAAGAGATGACAATTAGCATCCGCATATGAAAAGTGGGGGTGATGAATTTGTAAATTTATTTGATATCATTATTTACTCGAAAAAAGGTCATTAAAAATTCAATTGTTTAAAAAATACTGTCGAGTATCAAAAATTATTAACTTTCATATGGAGCTTGGACCTAATAACGCTCTGAGTTATAACATCAACTCATTTAATAAAATATATATATAAAAATATCATTTCCTATATACGAAACAGATGGCTGAAGCAATGTGAGTCATCCTCACAAGTGCTAAAATTGCCATTCGTTAACTATATAAGAAAAATAAGGACGTGTTTACATCAGCGTCTGTGGCACATGCACTAACACACACAGCCATACTGATGAGATCTATGTGTTAGTGTTGATCGAAACGCTAGGTACCTTCTGTACCGACATTAAAATCCGCGAAAATTTAAATTTTTAAATAAGTTTAAAAATTTATCAAATATCACCGCTTTGTATGCTTTAATAAAAAAAGAGATGACAATTAGCATCCGCATATGAAAAGTGGGGGTGATGAATTTGTAAATTTATTTGATATCATTATTTACTCGAAAAAACGTCATTAAAAATTCAATTGTTTAAAAAATACTGTCGAGTATCAAAAATTATTAACTTTCATATGGAGCTTGGACCTAATAACGCTCTGAGTTATAACATCAACTCATTTAATAAAATATATATATAAAAATATCATTTCCTATATACGAAACAGATGGCTGAAGCAATGTGAGTCATCCTCACAAGTGCTAAAATTGCCATTCGTTAACTATATAAGAAAAATAAGGACGTGTTTACATCAGCGTCTGTGGCACATGCACTAACACACACAGCCATACTGATGATATCTATGTGTTAGTGTTGATCGAAACGCTAGGTACCTTCTGTACCGACATTAAAATCCGCGAAAATTTAAATTTTTAAATAAGTTTAAAAATTTATCAAATATCACCGCTTTGTATGCTTTAATAAAAAAAGAGATGACAATTAGCATCCGCATATGAAAAGTGGGGGTGATGAATTTGTAAATTTATTTGATATCATTATTTACTCGAAAAAACGTCATTAAAAATTCAATTGTTTAAAAAATACTGTCGAGTATCAAAAATTATTAACTTTCATATGGAGCTTGGACCTAATAACGCTCTGAGTTATAACATCAACTCATTTAATAAAATATATATATAAAAATATCATTTCCTATATACGAAACAGATGGCTGAAGCAATGTGAGTCATCCTCACAAGTGCTAAAATTGCCATTCGTTAACTATATAAGAAAAATAAGGACGTGTTTACATCAGCGTCTGTGGCACATGCACTAACACACACAGCCATACTGATGAGATCTATGTGTTAGTGTTGATCGAAACGCTAGGTACCTTCTGTACCGACATTAAAATCCGCGAAAATTTAAATTTTTAAATAAGTTTAAAAATTTATCAAATATCACCGCTTTGTATGCTTTAATAAAAAAAGAGATGACAATTAGCATCCGCATATGAAAAGTGGGGGTGATGAATTTGTAAATTTATTTGATATCATTATTTACTCGAAAAAAGGTCATTAAAAATTCAATTGTTTAAAAAATACTGTCGAGTATCAAAAATTATTAACTTTCATATGGAGCTTGGACCTAATAACGCTCTGAGTTATAACATCAACTCATTTAATAAAATATATATATAAAAATATCATTTCCTATATACGAAACAGATGGCTGAAGCAATGTGAGTCATCCTCACAAGTGCTAAAATTGCCATTCGTTAACTATATAAGAAAAATAAGGACGTGTTTACATCAGCGTCTGTGGCACATGCACTAACACACACAGCCATACTGATGAGATCTATGTGTTAGTGTTGATCGAAACGCTAGGTACCTTCTGTACCGACATTAAAATCCGCGAAAATTTAAATTTTTAAATAAGTTTAAAAATTTATCAAATATCACCGCTTTGTATGCTTTAATAAAAAAAGAGATGACAATTAGCATCCGCATATGAAAAGTGGGGGTGATGAATTTGTAAATTTATTTGATATCATTATTTACTCGAAAAAACGTCATTAAAAATTCAATTGTTTAAAAAATACTGTCGAGTATCAAAAATTATTAACTTTCATATGGAGCTTGGACCTAATAACGCTCTGAGTTATAACATCAACTCATTTAATAAAATATATATATAAAAATATCATTTCCTATATACGAAACAGATGGCTGAAGCAATGTGAGTCATCCTCACAAGTGCTAAAATTGCCATTCGTTAACTATATAAGAAAAATAAGGACGTGTTTACATCAGCGTCTGTGGCACATGCACTAACACACACAGCCATACTGATGAGATCTATGTGTTAGTGTTGATCGAAACGCTAGGTACCTTCTGTACCGACATTAAAATCCGCGAAAATTTAAATTTTTAAATAAGTTTAAAAATTTATCAAATATCACCGCTTTGTATGCTTTAATAAAAAAAGAGATGACAATTAGCATCCGCATATGAAAAGTGGGGGTGATGAATTTGTAAATTTATTTGATATCATTATTTACTCGAAAAAAGGTCATTAAAAATTCAATTGTTTAAAAAATACTGTCGAGTATCAAAAATTATTAACTTTCATATGGAGCTTGGACCTAATAACGCTCTGAGTTATAACATCAACTCATTTAATAAAATATATATATAAAAATATCATTTCCTATATACGAAACAGATGGCTGAAGCAATGTGAGTCATCCTCACAAGTGCTAAAATTGCCATTCGTTAACTATATAAGAAAAATAAGGACGTGTTTACATCAGCGTCTGTGGCACATGCACTAACACACACAGCCATACTGATGAGATCTATGTGTTAGTGTTGATCGAAACGCTAGGTACCTTCTGTACCGACATTAAAATCCGCGAAAATTTAAATTTTTAAATAAGTTTAAAAATTTATCAAATATCACCGCTTTGTATGCTTTAATAAAAAAAGAGATGACAATTAGCATCCGCATATGAAAAGTGGGGGTGATGAATTTGTAAATTTATTTGATATCATTATTTACTCGAAAAAAGGTCATTAAAAATTCAATTGAAAGTTAATAATATTTTTAATACTCGACAGTAATTTTAAAAACAATTATATAGTTTGACCTTTTTTCGAGTAAATATCAAATAAATTTATAAATTTTATCACCCCCTAATTTTATATCCAGATGCTAATTGTCATCTCTTTTTTTATGAAAGCATACAAAGTGGTGATTTTAGTAAAATTTTTAAACTTATTTAAAAATTTTAAATTTAAGCGGTTTTTAATGTCGGTAAAGAAGGTACCTAGCGTTTCGATCAACACTAACACATATATCTCATCAGTATGGCTGTGTGTGTTAGTGCATGTACCATAGACGCTGATGTAAACACGTCCTTATTTTTCTTATATACATTCCAAATGGCGTTTTTAGCACTTGTGAGGACAACTCACAATGCTTCAGCCATCTGTTCTGTATATAGGAAATGAGGCTATATATATTTTTATTATAAGAGTTGAATGTTATAACTCAGAGCGTTATTAGGTCCAAGCTCAATATGAAAGTTAATAATATTTTTAATACTCGACAGTAATTTTTAAAACAATTATATAGTTTGAACTTTTTTCGAGTAATCATCAAATAAATTTTATCACCCCCTACTTTTATATGCGGATGCTAATTGCCATCTCTTTTTTTATTAAAGCATACAAAGTGGTGATTTTAGAAAAATTTTTAAACTTATTTAAAAACTTTAAATTTACGCGGTTTTTAATGTCGGTACAGAAGGTACCTAGCGTTTCGATCAACACTAACACATAGATCTCATCAGTATGGCTGTGTGTGTTAGTGCATGTGCCATAGCTGCTGATGTAAACACGTCCTTATTTTTCTTATATACATTCCAAATGGCGTTTTTAGCACTTGTGAGGACAACTCACAATGCTTCAGCCATCTGTTCTGTATATAGGAAATGAAGCTATATATATTTTATTATAAGAGTTGAATGTTATAACTCAGAGCGTTATTAGGTCCAAGCTCAATTTGAAAGTTAATAATATTTTTAATACTCGACAGTAATTTTAAAAACAATTATATAGTTTGACCTTTTTTCGAGTAAATATCAAATAAATTTATAAATTTTATCACCCCCTACTTTTATATCCGGATGCTAATTGTCATCTCTTTTTTTATGAAAGCATACAAAGTGGTGACTTTAGTAAATTTTTTAAACTTATTTAAAAATTTTAAATTTACGCGGTTTTTAATGTCGGTACAGAAGGTACCTAGCGTTTCGATCAACACTAACACATAGATCTCATCAGTATGGCTGTGTGTGTTAGTGCATGTGCCATAGACGCTGATGTAAACACGTCCTTATTTTTCTTATATACATTCCAAATGGCGTTTTTAGCACTTGTGAGGACAACTCACAATGCTTCAGCCATCTGTTCTGTATATAGGAAATGAAGCTATATATATTTTATTATAAGAGTTGAATGTTATAACTCAGAGCGTTATTAGGTCCAAGCTCAATATGAAAGTTAATAATATTTTTAATACTCGACAGTAATTTTTAAAACAATTATATAGTTTGACTTTTTTTCGAGTAAATATCAAATAAATTTATAAATTTTATCACCCCCTACTTTTATATGCGGATGCTAATTGTCATCTCTTTTTTTATGAAAGCATACAAAGTGGTGACTTTAGTAAAATTTTTAAACTTATTTAAAAATTTTAAATTTACGCGGTTTTTAATGTCGGTACAGAAGGTACCTAGCGTTTCGATCAACACTAACACATAGATCTCATCAGTATGGCTCTGTGTGTTAGTGCATGTGCCATAGACGCTGATGTAGACACGTCCTTATTTTTCTTATATACATTCCAAATGGCGTTTTTAGCACTTGTGAGGATAACTCACAATGCTTCAGCCATCTGTTCTGTATATAGGAAATGAAGCTATATATATTTTTATTATAAGAGTTGAATGTTATAACTCAGAGCGTTATTATATGTTTCTAATTGTCATCTCTTTTTTTATGAAAGCATACAAAGTGGTGATTTTAGTAAAATTTTTAAACTTATTTAAAAATTTTAAATTTTCGCGGTTTTTAATGTCGGTAAAGAAGGTACCTAGCGTTTCGATCAACACTAACACATAGATCTCATCAGTATGGCTGTGTGTGTTAGTGCATGTGCCATAGACGCTGATGTAAACACGTCCTTATTTTTCTTATATACATTCCAAATGGCGTTTTTAGCACTTGTGAGGACAACTCACAATGCTTCAGCCATCTGTTCTGTATATAGGAAATGAAGCTATATATATTTTATTATAAGAGTTGAATGTTATAACTCAGAGCGTTATTAGGTCCAAGCTCAATATGAAAGTTAATAATATTTTTAATACTCGACAGTAATTTTTAAAACAATTATATAGTTTGACTTTTTTTCGAGTAAATATCAAATAAATTTATAAATTTTATCACCCCCTACTTTTATATGCGGATGCTAATTGTCATCTCTTTTTTTATGAAAGCATACAAAGTGGTGACTTTAGTAAAATTTTTAAACTTATTTAAAAATTTTAAATTTACGCGGTTTTTAATGTCGGTACAGAAGGTACCTAGCGTTTCGATCAACACTAACACATAGATCTCATCAGTATGGCTCTGTGTGTTAGTGCATGTGCCATAGACGCTGATGTAGACACGTCCTTATTTTTCTTATATACATTCCAAATGGCGTTTTTAGCACTTGTGAGGATAACTCACAATGCTTCAGCCATCTGTTCTGTATATAGGAAATGAAGCTATATATATTTTTATTATAAGAGTTGAATGTTATAACTCAGAGCGTTATTAGGTCCAAGCTCAATATGAAAGTTAATAATATTTTTAATACTCGACAGTAATTTTTAAAACAATTATATAGTTTGACCTTTTTTCGAGTAATCATCAAATAAATTTTATCACCCCCTACTTTTTTTTTATATGCGGATGCTAATTGCCATCTCTTTTTTTATTAAAGCATACAAAGTGGTGATTTTAGAAAAATTTTTAAACTTATTTAAAAATTTTAAATTTACGCGGTTTTTAATGTCGGTACAGAAGGTACCTAGCGTTTCGATCAACACTAACACATAGATCTCATCAGTATGGCTGTGTGTGTTAGTGCATGTGCCATAGCTGCTGATGTAAACACGTCCTTATTTTTCTTATATACATTCCAAATGGCGTTTTTAGCACTTGTGAGGACAACTCACAATGCTTCAGCCATCTGTTCTGTATATAGGAAATGAAGCTATATATATTTTATTATAAGAGTTGAATGTTATAACTCAGAGCGTTATTAGGTCCAAGCTAAATATGAAAGTTAATAATATTTTTAATACTCGACAGTAATTTTTAAAACAATTATATAGTTTGACTTTTTTTCGAGTAAATATCAAATAAATTTATAAATTTTATCACCCCCTACTTTTATATGCGGATGCTAATTGTCATCTCTTTTTTTATGAAAGCATACAAAGTGGTGACTTTAGTAAAATTTTTAAACTTATTTAAAAATTTTAAATTTACGCGGTTTTTAATGTCGGTACAGAAGATACCTAGCGTTTCGATCAACACTAACACATAGATCTCATCAGTATGGCTGTGTGTGTTAGTGCATGTGCCATAGACGCTGATGTAAACACGTCCTTTTTTTTCTTATATACATTACAAATGGCGTTTTTAGCACTTGTGAGGACAACTCACAATGCTTCAGCCATCTGTTCTGTATATAGGAAATGAAGCTATATATATTTTTATTATAAGAGTTGAATGTTATAACTCAGAGCGTTATTAGGTCCAAGCTCAATATGAAAGTTAATAATATTTTTAATACTCGACAGTAATTTTAAAAACAATTATATAGTTTGACCTTTTTTCGAGTAAATATCAAATAAATTTATAAATTTTATCACCCCCTACTTTTAAATCCGGATGCTAATTGTCATCTCTTTTTTTATGAAAGCATACAAAGTGGTGATTTTAGTAAAATTTTTAAACTTATTTAAAAATCTTAAATTTACGCGGTTTTTAATGTCGGTAAAGAAGGTACCTAGCGTTTCGATCAACACTAACACATAGATCTCATCAGTATGGCTGTGTGTGTTAGTGCATGTGCCATAGACGCTGATGTAAACACGTCCTTATTTTTCTTATATACATTCCAAATGGCGTTTTTAGCACTTGTGAGGACAACTCACAATGCTTCAGCCATCTGTTCTGTATATAGGAAACGAAGCTATATATATTTTATTATAAGAGTTGAATGTTATAACTCAGAGCGTTATTAGGTCCAAGCTCAATATAAAAGTTAATAATATTTTTAATACTCGACAGTAATTTTTAAAACAATTATATAGTTTGACTTTTTTTCGAGTAAATATCAAATAAATTTATAAATTTTATCACCCCCTACTTTTATATGCGGATGCTAATTGTCATCTCTTTTTTTATGAAAGCATACAAAGTGGTGACTTTAGTAAAATTTTTAAACTTATTTAAAAATTTTAAATTTACGCGGTTTTTAATGTCGGTACAGAAGGTACCTAGCGTTTCGATCAACACTAACACATAGATCTCATCAGTATGGCTCTGTGTGTTAGTGCATGTGCCATAGACGCTGATGTAGACACGTCCTTATTTTACTTATATACATTCCAAATGGCGTTTTTAGCACTTGTGAGGATAACTCACAATGCTTCAGCCATCTGTTCTGTATATAGGAAATGAAGCTATATATATTTTTATTATAAGAGTTGAATGTTATAACTCAGAGCGTTATTATATGTTTCTAATTGTCATCTCTTTTTTTATGAAAGCATACAAAGTGGTGATTTTAGTAAAATTTTTAAACTTATTTAAAAATTTTAAATTTACGCGGTTTTTAATGTCGGTAAAGAAGGTACCTAGCGTTTCGATCAACACTAACACATAGATCTCATCAGTATGGCTGTGTGTGTTAGTGCATGTGCCATAGACGCTGATGTAAACACGTCCTTATTTTTCTTATATACATTCCAAATGGCGTTTTTAGCACTTGTGAGGACAACTCACAATGCTTCAGCCATCTGTTCTGTATATAGGAAATGAAGCTATATAAATTTTATTATAAGAGTTGAATGTTATAACTCAGAGCGTTATTAGGTCCAAGCTCAATATGAAAGTTAATAATATTTTTAATACTCGACAGTAATTTTTAAAACAATTATATAGTTTGACTTTTTTTCGAGTAAATATCAAATAAATTTATAAATTTTATCACCCCCTACTTTTATATGCGGATGCTAATTGTCATCTCTTTTTTTATGAAAGCATACAAAGTGGTGACTTTAGTAAAATTTTTAAACTTATTTAAAAATTTTAAATTTACGCGGTTTTTAATGTCGGTACAGAAGGTACCTAGCGTTTCGATCAACACTAACACATAGATCTCATCAGTATGGCTCTGTGTGTTAGTGCATGTGCCATAGACGCTGATGTAGACACGTCCTTATTTTTCTTATATACATTCCAAATGGCGTTTTTAGCACTTGTGAGGATAACTCACAATGCTTCAGCCATCTGTTCTGTATATAGGAAATGAAGCTATATATATTTTTATTATAAGAGTTGAATGTTATAACTCAGAGCGTTATTATATGTTTCTAATTGTCATCTCTTTTTTTATGAAAGCATACAAAGTGGTGATTTTAGTAAAATTTTTAAACTTATTTAAAAATTTTAAATTTACGCGGTTTTTAATGTCGGTAAAGAAGGTACCTAGCGTTTCGATCAACACTAACACATAGATCTCATCAGTATGGCTGTGTGTGTTAGTGCATGTGCCATAGACGCTGATGTAAACACGTCCTTATTTTTCTTATATACATTCCAAATGGCGTTTTTAGCACTTGTGAGGACAACTCACAATGCTTCAGCCATCTGTTCTGTATATAGGAAATGAAGCTATATATATTTTATTATAAGAGTTGAATGTTATAACTCAGAGCGTTATTAGGTCCAAGCTCAATATGAAAGTTAATAATATTTTTAATACTCGACAGTAATTTTTAAAACAATTATATAGTTTGACTTTTTTTCGAGTAAATATCAAATAAATTTATAAATTTTATCGCCCCCTACTTTTATATGCGGATGCTAATTGTCATCTCTTTTTTTATGAAAGCATACAAAGTGGTGACTTTAGTAAAATTTTTAAACTTATTTAAAAATTTTAAATTTACGCGGTTTTTAATGTCGGTACAGAAGGTACCTAGCGTTTCGATCAACACTAACACATAGATCTCATCAGTATGGCTCTGTGTGTTAGTGCATGTGCCATAGACGCTGATGTAGACACGTCCTTATTTTTCTTATATACATTCCAAATGGCGTTTTTAGCACTTGTGAGGATAACTCACAATGCTTCAGCCATCTGTTCTGTATATAGGAAATGAAGCTATATATATTTTTATTATAAGAGTTGAATGTTATAACTCAGAGCGTTATTAGGTCCAAGCTCAATATGAAAGTTAATAATATTTTTAATACTCGACAGTAATTTTTAAAACAATTATATAGTTTGACTTTTTTTCGAGTAAATATCAAATAAATTTATAAATTTTATCACCCCCTACTTTTATATGCGGATGCTAATTGTCATCTCTTTTTTTATTAAAGCATACAAAGTGGTGATTTTAGAAAAATTTTTAAACTTATTTAAAAATTTTAAATTTACGCGGTTTTTAATGTCGGTACAGAAGGTACCTAGCGTTTCGATCAACACTAACACATAGATCTCATCAGTATGGCTGTGTGTGTTAGTGCATGTGCCATAGCTGCTGATGTAAACACGTCCTTATATTTCTTATATACATTCCAAATGGCGTTTTTAGCACTTGTGAGGACAACTCACAATGCTTCAGCCATCTGTTCTGTATATAGGAAATGAAGCTATATATATTTTATTATAAGAGTTGAATGTTATAACTCAGAGCGTTATTAGGTCCAAGCTAAATATGAAAGTTAATAATATTTTTAATACTCGACAGTAATTTTTAAAACAATTATATAGTTTGACTTTTTTTCGAGTAAATATCAAATAAATTTATAAATTTTATCACCCCCTACTTTTATATGCGGATGCTAATTGTCATCTCTTTTTTTATGAAAGCATACAAAGTGGTGACTTTAGTAAAATTTTTAAACTTATTTAAAAATTTTAAATTTACGCGGTTTTTAATGTCGGTACAGAAGATACCTAGCGTTTCGATCAACACTAACACATAGATCTCATCAGTATGGCTGTGTGTGTTAGTGCATGTGCCATAGACGCTGATGTAAACACGTCCTTTTTTTTCTTATATACATTACAAATGGCGTTTTTAGCACTTGTGAGGACAACTCACAATGCTTCAGCCATCTGTTCTGTATATAGGAAATGAAGCTATATATATTTTTATTATAAGAGTTGAATGTTATAACTCAGAGCGTTATTAGGTCCAAGCTCAATATGAAAGTTAATAATATTTTTAATACTCGACAGTAATTTTAAAAACAATTATATAGTTTGACCTTTTTTCGAGTAAATATCAAATAAATTTATAAATTTTATCACCCCCTACTTTTAAATCCGGATGCTAATTGTCATCTCTTTTTTTATGAAAGCATACAAAGTGGTGATTTTAGTAAAATTTTTAAACTTATTTAAAAATTTTAAATTTACGCGGTTTTTAATGTCGGTAAAGAAGGTACCTAGCGTTTCGATCAACACTAACACATAGATCTCATCAGTATGGCTGTGTGTGTTAGTGCATGTGCCATAGACGCTGATGTAAACACGTCCTTATTTTTCTTATATACATTCCAAATGGCGTTTTTAGCACTTGTGAGGACAACTCACAATGCTTCAGCCATCTGTTCTGTATATAGGAAACGAAGCTATATATATTTTATTATAAGAGTTGAATGTTATAACTCAGAGCGTTATTAGGTCCAAGCTCAATATAAAAGTTAATAATATTTTTAATACTCGACAGTAATTTTTAAAACAATTATATAGTTTGACTTTTTTTCGAGTAAATATCAAATAAATTTATAAATTTTATCACCCCCTACTTTTATATGCGGATGCTAATTGTCATCTCTTTTTTTATGAAAGCATACAAAGTGGTGACTTTAGTAAAATTTTTAAACTTATTTAAAAATTTTAAATTTACGCGGTTTTTAATGTCGGTACAGAAGGTACCTAGCGTTTCGATCAACACTAACACATAGATCTCATCAGTATGGCTCTGTGTGTTAGTGCATGTGCCATAGACGCTGATGTAGACACGTCCTTATTTTTCTTATATACATTCCAAATGGCGTTTTTAGCACTTGTGAGGACAACTCACAATGCTTCAGCCATCTGTTCTGTATATAGGAAATGAAGCTATATATATTTTTATTATAAGAGTTGAATGTTATAACTCAGAGCGTTATTAGGTCCAAGCTCAATATGAAAGTTAATAATATTTTTAATACTCGACAGTAATTTTTAAAACAATTATATAGTTTGACTTTTTTTCGAGTAAATATCAAATAAATTTATAAATTTTATCACCCCCTACTTTTATATCCGGATGCTAATTGTCATCTCTTTTTTTATGAAAGCATACAAAGTGGTGATTTTAGTAAAATTTTTAAACTTATTTAAAAATTTTAAATTTACGCGGTTTTTAATGTCGGTAAAGAAGGTACCTAGCGTTTCGATCAACACTAACACATAGATCTCATCAGTATGGCTGTGTGTGTTAGTGCATGTGCCATAGACGCTGATGTAAACACGTCCTTATTTTTCTTATATACATTCCAAATGGCGTTTTTAGCACTTGTGAGGACAACTCACAATGCTTCAGCCATCTGTTCTGTATATAGGAAATGAAGCTATATATATTTTATTATAAGAGTTGAATGTTATAACTCAGAGCGTTATTAGGTCCAAGCTCAATATGAAAGTTAATAATATTTTTAATACTCGACAGTAATTTTAAAAACAATTATATAGTTTGACCTTTTTTCGAGTAAATATCAAATAAATTTATAAATTTTATCACCCCCTACTTTTATATCCGGATGCTAATTGTCATCTCTTTTTTTATTAAAGCATACAAAGTGGTGATTTTAGTAAAATTTTTAAACTTATTTAAAAATTTTAAATTTACGCGGTTTTTAATGTCGGTAAAGAAGGTACCTAGCGTTTCGATCAACACTAACACATAGATCTCATCAGTATGGCTGTGTGTGTTAGTGCATGTGCCATAGACGCTGATGTAAACACGTCCTTATTTTTCTTATATACATTACAAATGGCGTTTTTAGCACTTGTGAGGACAACTCACAATGCTTCAGCCATCTGTTCTGTATATAGGAAATGAAGCTATATATATTTTTATTATAAGAGTTGAATGTTATAACTCAGAGCGTTATTAGGTCCAAGCTCAATATGAAAGTTAATAATATTTTTAATACTCGACAGTAATTTTTAAAACAATTATATAGTTTGAACTTTTTTCGAGTAATCATCAAATAAATTTTATCACCCCCTACTTTTATATGCGGATGCTAATTGCCATCTCTTTTTTTATTAAAGCATACAAAGTGGTGATTTTAGAAAAATTTTTAAACTTATTTAAAAATTTTAAATTTAAGCGGTTTTTAATGTCGGTACAGAAGGTACCTATCGTTTCGATCAACACTAACACTTAGATCTCATCAGTATGGCTGTGTGTGTTAGTGCATGTGCCATAGCTGCTGATGTAAACACGTCCTTATTTTTCTTATATACATTCCAAATGGCGTTTTTAGCACTTGTGAGGACAACTCACAATGCTTCAGCCATCTGTTCTGTATATAGGAAATGAAGCTATATATATTTTATTATAAGAGTTGAATGTTATAACTCAGAGCGTTATTAGGTCCAAGCTCAATATGAAAGTTAATAATATTTTTAATACTCGACAGTAATTTTTAAAACAATTATATAGTTTGACTTTTTTTCGAGTAAATATCAAATAAATTTATAAATTTTATCACCCCCTACTTTTATATCCGGATGCTAATTGTCATCTCTTTTTTTATGAAAGCATACAAAGTGGTGATTTTAGTAAAATTTTTAAACTTATTTAAAAATTTTAAATTTACGCGGTTTTTAATGTCGGTAAAGAAGGTACCTAGCGTTTCGATCAACACTAACACATAGATCTCATCAGTATGGCTGTGTGTGTTAGTGCATGTGCCATAGACGCTGATGTAAACACGTCCTTATTTTTCTTATATACATTCCAAATGGCGTTTTTAGCACTTGTGAGGACAACTCACAATGCTTCAGCCATCTGTTCTGTATATAGGAAATGAAGCTATATATATTTTATTATAAGAGTTGAATGTTATAACTCAGAGCGTTATTAGGTCCAAGCTCAATATGAAAGTTAATAATATTTTTAATACTCGACAGTAATTTTTAAAACAATTATATAGTTTGACTTTTTTTCGAGTAAATATCAAATAAATTTATAAATTTTATCACCCCCTACTTTTATATGCGGATGCTAATTGTCATCTCTTTTTTTATGAAAGCATACAAAGTGGTGACTTTAGTAAAATTTTTAAACTTATTTAAAAATTTTAAATTTACGCGGTTTTTAATGTCGGTACAGAAGGTACCTAGCGTTTCGATCAACACTAACACATAGATCTCATCAGTATGGCTCTGTGTGTTAGTGCATGTGCCATAGACGCTGATGTAGACACGTCCTTATTTTTCTTATATACATTCCAAATGGCGTTTTTAGCACTTGTGAGGATAACTCACAATGCTTCAGCCATCTGTTCTGTATATAGGAAATGAAGCTATATATATTTTTATTATAAGAGTTGAATGTTATAACTCAGAGCGTTATTATATGTTTCTAATTGTCATCTCTTTTTTTATGAAAGCATACAAAGTGGTGATTTTAGTAAAATTTTTAAACTTATTTAAAAATTTTAAATTTACGCGGTTTTTAATGTCGGTACATAAGGTACCTAGCGTTTCGATCAACACTAACAAATAGATCTCATCAGTATGGCTGTGTGTGTTAGTGCATGTGCCATAGACGCTGATGTAAACACGTCCTTATTTTTCTTATATACATTCCAAATGGCGTTTTTAGCACTTGTGAGGACAAGTCACAATGCTTCAGCCATCTGTTCTGTATATAGGAAATGAAGCTATATATATTTTTATTATAAGAGTTGAATGTTATAACTCAGAGCGTTATTAGGTCCAAGCTCAATATGAAAGTTAATAATATTTTTAATACTCGACAGTAATTTTTAAAACAATTATATAGTTTGACCTTTTTTCGAGTAAATATCAAATAAATTTATAAATTTTATCACCCCCTACTTTTATATGCCAATGCTAATTGTCATCTCTTTTTTCATTAAAGCATACAAAGTGGTGATTTTAGAAAAATTTTTAAACTTATTTAAAAATTTTAAATTTACGCGGTTTTTAATGTCGGTACAGAAGGTACCTAGCGTTTCGATATTTTTTTAACTTTTTTATGTTAAAAATTTTAAAAGAAAATTTTAAAAGAAAATTTTGAAACAAAATTAGGTATCATATTGTTGATATCCAGTTAAAAAGATAATTAATAATTAATTAATTCTATATATTAGTACTTTCATGGAAAAAAATGAGGTACTACGTCCAAAAAGAAAAAAAATTATGTTATTTTTTTAATTATTTTATGTAAAAATTTAAAAAAAAAAAAATGAATTATGTCATAATTAAACAAAGTTTAAAATCAAGATAATAGAAAAATATGATAATATTTTATAAAACAATAACTAATTATAAATTAATATAAAAAATGTTGACATGTCTATTTTAATAACAATTCACATAATTCTAAGAAATTAACAGCTGATAAAGGAGTATAATCATAATACTTATTGAAACAAAAACGATATCTACAATTATTGATTGATAATGGAAAATGTGATATTTATCGATAAATCAGAAAACTAATATAATATTATATTGATAAGGTAGTGTATTTTAATATTATTGATTTTGAAAAGAATGTTTATTTTGTCTTTTTTTCATTTTATGTAATGAATGTAAATAAGGCTTAAAAAGCTGTTGAAAATCCTATTTTTTATTCAAAGGATCATCTTGGATGTTTATATGTAACATTTCAAAAATGCGTCTTTTGCCTAATGAAGGTTCATGATCTAAAATTTTAAAATTTTTCCAATCAAAATTGTGATTTGTCTTCTTTTTTTTTTTTTTTTTTTTTTTTTTTTTTTTTTTTTTTTTTTTTTTTCTGCACAGTGGCAGAGAGGTGAGAATGCATTACGCACGAACAGTACCCGGTGTTCTGAACAGTGTCGGACTCCATGATGGCAAGGCACTCTGCAAAGAATGCCCCATGTTTACCGACTAAACTCACCCCTCATCATACCGGAACCGTTTATCACATTATATCGGGTTGACTTAAGGCCATGTATCTTCTTTTGGTTGAAGATCCTTCCATCCATTAATCCTTTCTTTCTCCTTCTTGCTATTTCACCGTGTCGTCAACTAGATAAATAAGTAAGTTTATTAATAAATAAATATATAAATAAATAAATAAATAAATAAGTATATAAATAAATAAATAAATAGATATCCTTGTACGTCCTACATTGTCCCCTCTTTGGTGCCGCATGCAAAAACTGTCCATCTCGGTCGTTCCTACACGCGGCTCCTAGTTAGGGTGTCGTCAATAGCTTTTTAGTTCTCAGAAAATCCTCCACGAACCTTGCATCAGCACTCCATCCTTCTTCATTTTGAAGCATTCTTTCAACGACATTGTCAGGCGTAATGTCCCCTATTTCCGCTCCCAATTCCCTCCTTTTGATAATCCACCGATCACAACGAAAGAACGTGTGATACTCATCATCGCATTTGCCGGGACAGAACACACGTTCGAAGCTTCCAACTTTGCCCATCCTGAAGAGATAGGACTGAAAAAGCCCGTGTCCACTGAGAAACTGGGTCAAGAAGTAATTCACTTCCCCATGTTTTCTCTGAATCCATAGAGCGACATCTTTTATGAGACGCCTGGTCCATGCGCTGTCTGTGCGATCCTTCCAGAGCGTCTGCCACTTCAGCATCACATCCCTCCTAACTTCCGCTTTGATACGGTCGACGTCGCCTTCATTTTTTCTATGATTAATAAGTTTACGCTCTTTGGCGAGGAGCTTAATTGGGATAATGCCTGCGATCACAAGGACTGCCGCTTCCGAGACAGTCCTGTACGCGCAAGAAACCCTCAGAGTACCTTGCCTCTGAACTCTTATTATGCCTTTCGAATACATATCCTTGTCTAACGCCTTCTCCCAAATTTCTGCTCCATACAATAGGATGGAGTGAGTTACAGACATTAGTAGCTTCCTCTTGCTGGACTTCGGGCCGTTCATATTTGACATCAGCCTGCTCAGGGCTTGCGTCGTGGTACCTGCCTTCTTGACCCTTTGGGAGATGTGCTCCAAATAACTCAGCTTCGTGTCCAGAGTTATCCCTAGATATTTAACGAACCTTTTCGTCTCTATGACAGTATCCTCGTCGATTCGTAACGGGATGACAGTTTGAATTTGCTTCCCCGTAAACATTACGATCTCTGTCTTAGCAGCTGCAATACTTAATCCATGCTCTTCCATCCATATGTTTGTATTTACCATGCAAACGTTCAAGCTGTTCTGAGCCTGTTGCCTACAACAGGCTCAGAACGTTTCTTGCTATGATTACGAGAGCAATATCATCTGCATAACCTATCATGAAGCAGCCATCCGCTAGCTCCAGCCTCAGGATACCATCATAAGAAATGTTCCATAAGTCAGGTCCCAGTACCGAACCCTGAGCCGCGCCAGCTGTCACTTTCCTACTCCTTTAACCTTGTAGAGTCTCGTACAAGAGTACTCGGTCACTTAGGTAGCTCTTCATTACCCGCATCAAATATTTGGGTACTGCGAAGTCACTCAGTCCTTGCAGGAAGTCTGTCCACTTTGCCGAGTTAAATGCATTCTTGACATCAAGGGTAACCAAAAGAGTAATTTTACGAGAGAAATAATTACCCATTTGGGCCCTCGCTATCGCGTCAACGGCCTCCTTCACTGCTCCAATGGTGGACCGCCCCCGTCTAAAGCCGTATTGTCGAGGAGATAAGTCTCCCGCTGCTTCTATAGCGTTTAAGATACGAGGTTGAAGCATCTTTTCGAAACTTTTTCCCGCTGTATCCAAAAGTCCTAGTGGTCGACAGTAAGATGGCAGTGTAGGATCCCCCTTTCCTTTGCTGATAAGTACAAGTATTGCCTTTTTCCATCGCCTGCTAAAGACTCCTGTTCGGATGCATGTGTTGTACATCCTTAGCATCAATGATGGACACTCATGTGCAGCTAATCTTATAATCTCGGCTGGGATACCGTCTGGGCCGGGAGCTTTCTTATTTCTAAGGGAGTCCACGGCAGCGAACAGCTCTTCTTGCGAAAAGTCCGGGATATCCTCCACATTGATGTTATCCTCTTGGTCCACTCTTGTCGGGTGCGTCGGGAATAGGGCATCAACGACTGTTTTTGCCTCCTCTTCGTCTCAGCTTCTTCGTAACTATCTTGAAGCCAAGTCCCCAGGGGTCGTTGTCAACTTCAATACATAGCTTCCTTTCACAGCGAATTTTGCTGGCATTGATCGCCTGCCTTAAGGATCGCTTAACTTCTTTGTGAACGTTCATGAGTTCCCTTGCTTCTCCGTGGGACTTTGCTCTAGTCGCTCTTCTTCGCGTCTTGTGGCTTTGTCTGTGGAGCTCTGCAATTTCTGGGTTCCACCAGTACACAGGTGGGTTCTTTCCATTGAACCTTTTTCGAGGCATGGAAGCATCACAGACTTTCTTAATCAGCGTCATTACTTCGGATACTAGTTTTTCCGCGTCTTCCTTACTTCCTACTCTGCGGGGATTCGCTAGAATTGCCCCTTGTCCCATCGATAAAACTTGTATGAATCGTTCTTTATTCAGCTTATTGAGGTTCCAACCTCTTGGTTTCGGCCTATATGCCTCACCGGGGGGCTGTCGTTCGTGCTGGATTTCAAACGAAATATACTGGTGGTCGCTCGCTGTAAAATCTTCCATGACGTGCCAGTTATTCACTCTTGTGCTCAGGCCTTCAGATGCAAAAGACACGTCAATTATCGTCTCGTTATAGCCGGCCCTTCTAAAGGTAGAGGTGTTACCCACGTTCAAGACAACGAGCCCCAGTCTGGATACCATTTCGAGGGTTGCCGCCCCTTTTGAGTCAGTGTAGGGCATGCCCCAGTCAACAGCCTTGGCGTTCAAATCGCCTGCAACAATTATGTTTCTACCCGCATCTCTCGCAAAGTCTTCTATGCCTAATAATTTCATATAATACTCCTGTCTAGGTCCGGTTGGCGTAAGGTAGCAGCTCACGTAAGTTATAGTTTTACTTCTAACCCACACAAAGGGGTTTCTACCTCTTCCTGATGCTTCTACTGGTACTTTTTCTTGATTAGCGATCCAATTAGCTGCTGTTCCGAGTTCGTCGTCGAACCAGGTAGCTGGATTTGGATTACCCCCTCTGTACTGCTCGCTGATGATCCAAAGGTCTGCCTTGATCTCTCTCTCTCTTTGAGTTTTATACATAAGCTGGTTTGCAGTCCAGCTTCTGTGCATGTTTCCTTGGACCACCTTGATCATTTTCTGATCGCTTTTTGGAACTCAGAACACTTCCTGGAACCTGGGAAGTGTTTAAGCTCTTTTTTCTTTAATTTGGCAGCTTTGCACAGGAAGCATTGCAGCTTCCCTGTACATTCGACTACCTTGTGGTTTCCCATCCCACATTTAAAGCATAATTTGCTTCGATCGGGTCCTTTGCAATTACCTGCTATGTGGCCATACGCTAAACATCTGAAGCATCTAAGCGGAGTTGCCTGTAGTCTTACTCTACAACTGCCCAAGCCTAGCTTAATGCTGCCTTTCTACATCAGCTTGAATGCCACCTTCTCGTCCAGCTCGACCGTGGCTGATCTCTGTTCCCGAATATTAGGTTGAGATAGCTTCACCATGATCGGGCCGGTTTCCTTTAGAACCTCTTTCAAGACTACCTCTACTTCCTCTCTTGTTGTAAGGCAATCGATGTCCCGAATCTGAAGAGTTCGGCGTGGTGTCAGACATTTGGCATTCAGGAGAGAGTCCCATTGTTGCCTTAACTGCCTCAAAAAAGGCTGTATGCCCTTCTGCTTTTCCTCGCATCTCGATCAATACGTTACCAGCTTGGGTTTTTCCAGTGATTTGTCTTCTTAAAATGTTCTACAATCACAGTATCATTTTCACGAACTTCCATGATATTTGAGATTTCACTTTCAAGACTGTTATTATTTTTCTCAACAGTTTTTGAGCCTTTAGACCTTGTTTTCATACTATGTGTATTAGTGATAGATAAAGTACGTGCTTGATGAGGTTTTTTAATTTTATTGATTCTATTAGTAATCCTACTTATACTACTTTCATGTTCATCAATACGAATAATTGCTTCTCTTTTTGTTTCCCCTACATATTATTTGTTACAATCATTGCATTCAAATCTGTAAACCACATTGGTTCTATTTTCCTTACTTAATTTATCTTTGCCTTTGACAACAACATTGCTTAAGTTATTGGCAATTATAGGAATAGCAATAATGTCATTCTTGCTTAAAACTTTCTGAATGCCGTGATATTTCTAAAACTAGTACTTCCATGGAAATAAATTAGGTACTACGTCCAAAAAGAAAAAAAAAATTGGTATTTTTTGTATTTTTTTGTGAAAAAAATTTTAGAAAAAAAATTTTCAGAAAATTAAGTATCCGATTCGAGAGATCATATGAAAACCATACTTTCAAATAGTACTTTCATGGAAATAAATGAGGTATTACATCCAAATTAAAAAAAAAAATGGCTCGAGCTTTTTTGGTGAAAAAATTTTTGAAAAAAAAATTAGGTCTCAATTGCATAATGTTTGTGAAATATCAGCGATTACATACGTACGTACGTACGTACTTACACACACACACACACACACACACACACACACATATACAGAATTTTTTTAAAAACCGATTTTTTAGCTTCCTGGGGTCCTAAAATGTGCTTATATGCCAAAAAATCAGAAAACAAAATTTGACCTAACACAATGGTTCCTCTGTAACATCAGGTCAAAATGACCCTAAATAAAAGGGTTAATTATAGTAACATTCAAAAGTCAATAGTTGCTTAATATCAGGCATAACTTGGTAAAATATACCAAGCGTTATTAATTTAACACCTAAGCAAACATACATGTAAATTCGAGCACTTATCAGCTCAGCGGGCGTTGGCCCACGTAATCGAGACCTTGACGTAGAACTTCCCCCATAATTAATATTAGTAATAGATTTGGTGACTAGGCAAAAAGCGTTTATCACTATATATAGGGGTACAATCCGAAGGTTCGGTCTCTTTTAATCAGTTAGCAATTCGCGGCTAGTTTACGTTTACCAGTGGTTTAGGAAAAGACGTGAAATATTCCTCCAAATTGGTCTTTGGCAGTGTTGGATCTCCTCTGGGACGATTCAATTAAGTATTGTAAGCATTATTATATCCAACTAACAACTATTATACTTTTAATAAATAAGATATATTATATAATTGTGTAATTTTATCTGAACCAAATCCTTTTCCCGCCGTTAGTGTCTGCACAAGACGCAAGGCTAAAAGGTCATTTCATTTCGCATATTTGGTTACGTCCACTTGTATGCAAGTTAATTCAGTAAGTCAGTAAATTCACTTAATTAGGTAAAAACCAACCTTAGACGTAACACCTCTATGAGGAACCAAAAACAATTCAAATAATTTAACAGGCTCTTGGTCAAAAAAAGTTTCTTTTATGTTATTAAAATTTATTATATCTATTTTAGAATCAAAATCATTTTGTTTTTCTCCATCCAACCATTTGTATACATGACATGATTCTAGCTTCTTCATTTTTTCTGTATAATTCGCATATACTTCTTCGTATCGTAGAAGGGCAAAAAAGTATTAAATTATTTAACTTATCCAATCTATTTTTAATTTCTAGTATAAATTTATCGCTTGGTATTAATGATGTTACACAAGATGATTCCAATACTTGTATTTTTTGTTCCAGGTTTATTATTTTCTTATACATATTACTTTTATGCTCATTTAATGTAGACTCCTGCTTTTTTAGTGAATCTATTTCTTTTTCATTTTCAATTACTGTAGCACTGAGATGTTTTAGTGCACTTTATTTATATCTTTATTTTGAGACGACATAGTAGCGACTTGTTTAAAAACGTTAACAGTAAACAATTTTATAAAATTAAATAATTCTGTGGTCACCATATTGCCGTTGTTACCTCCTATTTGACTGTTAAATAAAACATTCAACGATTGAAGAATACTTTCACAATCATCAGCCATTTTGTTGAAATTTTTAACTTTAGTTTTTAATATCTTACACTTAATTTTAGAACCAGCGAAAATGTTAATTAATTAATTTGTGTATGGGGGCTTAAATAAAATAATAAAATTTTATAAATTATCGGAGCAGTGCAAAATCGTGCTCCATCGATTTAGTTCCCTAATGGCAATTAATATTTTAAAGTATTTAAATGTTTTTTTTACCAAAGAATCAAAAAGACATTAGACAGTGACGAATATCATGACAAATATCAATACCATTGCTAAATAAGCTTATGAGAAAAATCATTAAAAAAGAAAAATTAGATAACAACATCAATAAAATGGGCGTAGTCTATAAGATCAATTGTAATGATTGTCCTAGTATGTATATAGGTTAGACAAAAAGATCCCTTTTTATGCGCATTGATGAACACAATAAGGGAAAAACTGCTGTAAATACAACATATTCAAATACTTTAGATCATACTTTTAATTTTAAAAAACCAGAACTCATCGACAAAGTGAATTGGGGCAAATGAAAAGTATCTGAAAGTATGCAAATTCAAATACAACATCCAACCATCAATTTTTGTGTGCTGTTATCTTCAATAAAATGTATGTGTTTGGAAAATTAGAAATTTAAAAAATTTAATGATCTTATTCTTGAAAAGATTTCAAATAAAATATTATGATACAGTTGTTTTAAAATGAATACACTTTGTTTTAAAATGAATACAATTTGTTTAATTTTTATAGAGCGAAGCTCTACCTTAATGGATGCAAAAAACGACACCTTGTGTCACGATATCTCAATAACGATCCATCAGATTACTTTCACTTTTTAAAACTTTGTTTCTTTTATCAAGTTGATGGAACCTATAGTTTTTGGGCCCAATCCGCTATTTTTAAAAGCATTTTTATTCTTGTATTTATGCTTCACAGAGGTGAAAAACGTTATAAATGTCAACTGCGCAATCAATTTCATAGCTTTTGTATAAAATTTGCATCGCTGAAATATCATAGAAATGCAAAATAAAACAAGATACTCTACTTTTAGGCACGATTACCCTATGTATGCAATAAATAGATAAAATCGTGCTTTATAAGTTTGTCTGATCAAAAAACAAAAAAGTTTCTAAATTGTCCCATTCATGGAGAAATTTGAACTCCAGATCATTCCGATGCCTGCGCATGCTTTTATTTTGTGTGTAGAGATGTATGTTCGAGGAAGTGTATCCTCAAAGTCTTAGAACCTAATCGATGAATCAAAAATCCCTTAGACCAAATTTTTTAAATTCAGATCTAGTTCCAGGGTTTTCAATTTCAAGTGATTTCATTAAGTCCTTGCAGAGAAATGTCCAAAAAACTGATTGCAGATATCAAAAAAAATTATAAAAAAAATGATAAAGATGGTGAAAAATGAATTGGTTTTGAATTTAATACATCCAAAATATGGTTAATGACCTACAATAACTAAATTATTTAAAATTTATTTTTTAGGCACGATTGCCCTATGTATGCAATACATAAATGAAATAGTGCCTTAAATGATCATTACGTTAGAAGACAAAAAAGCCTTTAAAGTTTCCAATTTATGGAGGGATTTGGTCCCCAGGTCATTCCGATGCCTCGACATGCTTATATTGCCTTGGTGTGTGATAATAAATAATAATTTTCAATTTATGAGAGTGTGGATCCCATCAACGTTATTAAAGAGAAAATACTCAATAAATATGTGATTGTGCCTGAAATAAAAAAACCTTAGCTTTTTTATAATTCTTTGCGATTTTTATTATTTATCAATTAATCTGAATTGATTGAGTAAAACATTTAACGCCCAAGAGCCTATCTAGAGTTCTAAATTAATTTCAAAACCAAAATTTATTTTCTAAAAATTTTCCCCTATTTGAAAAAGTCTCAATTATCAGAATTTGATGTCAAACTTACTATAAAATTAACCAGAAACTAATTATTTAGTGTAAAAGTTCGAAACTAAAAAAAAATCGATACGTTGTTTATCAGTATTGAAAATAGCACAAGAAAAGGGTATATTTAATGAAGAATAATAAAATTTTCATTTTTTATGTGTTTTAGGACATATTTTTATGCATGATTTTTTTTTTAATGTCAAAATGGCGGATGAAGAAATGTAAAAAAAATTACTAAAAACAAGTTGCATTAGATTATTTGCTTTTAGGCATATTTTTTGGAATTTGGCATAAATACTGGTTGTAAAATTAATTTAGTATTCAAAAAGATACAGCACGTAAAATTTAAATATTAATATTTGATATATTTTTTGAACTAAACCTATAGGTTCAACTATACAGTTCAAAGATAACTTTAAATCCATCCATATGCATTCGATGTATAATTCCATTATCGTTGAATTTTTTTATTTTTTTGTATTGATCAGTTTGAAAAATTGATTAGAAACTAATAACTAATAAGTTTTTAATTCTTCTGAAGGTTACTTCATTGAAAAAAAACAGGATGTTTAAAAAGCAAATTTTTTTAAATAGTTTAAGCTATTTTTTAAAAGTATATTAAAGCGTAATTTTATTAAATCAAAAAGAGTTTAGGAACCTGGTAATGATAATGGTATGAGTATAGCGTGGTATGGTAAGTGCGTTTGAGTATATACAACTGAATTTTGTCTAGAGGTATTCAAGACCTAAATACATACACTTTCGTATCCTAATTGTTTCGACCGCGTATTCTGGAAAAAGTTATGGATCCACAAAAATAGCCAATTTTTGAAAAAAAAAACTGAAAGTATGGACAGCCTAGGTTTTTAACTAAGGCCAAAACATAATAAGTTTAAATTTAACATTTTTCGGTATTTTAATTCTGGAAAGGCATTTCAGGCCATTGAAGACGTTTATCCGAGCTCAAAATCATGTATACTATAAACTTAGAGTGCGAGTAATCGTCGGGTCTTCAATAGCCCGACATGCCCTTCCAGAGCCAAAATACCAAAAAATTAAAATATAAATTAAGCATTTTTTGGGCTAATGTAAAAATCTAATCTATTACGGGGTGTCATAGTTTTCGTTTTTTTTTTTTTTTTAATTGGTTAACTTCTTCTAGAGCACGCGACTAAAAAAATTAGAATACAAAAGTAGGTATGCTTTGATTCTGAAATACGCAATCTGGGGTACAAAGTGGCTGAGAAGTAGAGGACATGAAATCAGCAATAACTAACCCATTTTAAGCTTTTTTTGAAATATTTTGGAAGCAGCGCTAAAATTATCTAATTAACTGTCTTTTTTGAAGAAAGGGTCAGAAAATATTGGAATTTAATAAAGCTAATTAATTTTTATAATTTTTTACGTGTTAAATTTTAGTTGAAGTTCAAGTATTTTCGGCAAGAAAAAATTTTCGGAAAGAGCTGCTGGTACCCAAGATAAAAAATGTTTGGCAGCACCTAGAAAAGAAAAAAAAAAAAAAAAAAAAAAAAAAAAAAAGAATTATAAATTATATGAGTATGTTACAAAGATTTATTAAAAAATTTCGAAAAAAAAAATCACTTTAATAATTAACTTTAGGCCAAAATTAAAAATTTCAGTTCATTTATTATATCCCAAAAAATTTTTCCATTATCTCTTCGCGTTTTCCGGTAAACTAATTTGTCGGTTTTGCTTGATTTGCGTGCTCACGAAGTAGCATACTACCTTAAATGCATTTAATAAAATTTAATAAAATTTTATAAAATAATTCGTCGAATTAAGTTCAATTAAATGTTATTAAATTTTCTTAAATTCTATTAAATTTTATTAAATTTATTAAATTAATAATAAAAATTAAAAAAAAAAAAATAATTAAAACTGTTTATATATTGTATACAGTAGTCCAGTCAAATTGCGAAAATGGTTGAAAAAAAATTTCATAGAAAATGGGGATAAACCCTTAAAAAAGCAAATACTTTCCGTTTTTAGGTGCTTTTTTGAATTATTTTAGAAGTTAAGCTAAAATTTTCTAACAAATTCCAGAATAATTTAAGATTAATTAAGAATATATTGGGAATTTCTTATTATGTACCAAAATTGAGATACAAGGGCTAAATATACAGGGTGAAAACTACCCCTAAATTTTAAAACAATGAAAAAAATGTTATACAATTTTCTTTTTCAAACTTGTCGTCTTACAAACAAAAAACTGACTACATTTTTAGTATAAAAAATTACCCCCCCCCCCACAAGTGGAGAAAAATACCCCTACATAAAATAAAAATAAAAAAAAGGTTATAAACTATTCTTTTTTAAAACTTTTCGTCTATAGACGATTTCGTTTATAAACGAAAAACCAACTATATTTTTAGTAGAGAAATTTAGCCTTCTCCCACTCCAGAGGTTATATATTCAATACTATAGTATTGAAATTTACCAAAAATGGAAAAATGGAAAATTGATATAAATTTCAACTTTTTATTAATGAATGATAATATTTGCTTGAAATTTAAATACAGTGATTTCAATTCTTATGAATCAGTTTTGTAATTTAAAAAATTTTTTTTTAATTTTCAATAATAAATTTTTTTAATTAAAAAAATTCGGTATAAAATAACTTTTATTAATTTTTATTTTTGGAGGTTGTTTTCACCCCCTGGTGGACGGAATAATGTTTTAGACTAAAAATATTAATTTTTCTATTTGTAAGACGAAGATTCCAAAAAAAAATTTTATTAAGGTAAACGATGGAGAAACTGGACGATTTTGCACACTATTATTGATTTTAAGTTTTACATAAAATCAAAGGTGTTATTAGTGGGAAAAAAGTATTTAAATATTTAAAAGGGTTTTTTAAGATTATAAAACTATTAAGAAATTAATATTTTATCAACAATTATTAAAATTATTTGCCTATATATCAAAGATGATTTTAATGTAGTAGTAGGACCCGTTGCTTTTTAACTTTTTTTTTCAGAATGTTTTTTGTTTTGCACATTAATGATAGAATTTTTATCAGCTATGCATCACCAGGGATTTTTAAAATTAAACTATTTGTTTTTTTTTAGGCATTATTTTTTTTTTTAATTTCATTTAATTTATAACTTTATTTTAAAACAATAAGATAGAGATAAGAATGAATAAAGTTAAGCTGATAAGTAAGTACTTCAAAAACAAAGCCTGATTTTAAAAAATATACACAAACCAAACTACGTCAAAAAAGATCTAAAAAATATTTTGATGCTTAATTATTATCTACAAATTTTATAATTTTCACTACTTATATTGAAATTAAAATTTTTTTATTATCTAAACAAAAAACTTTTCTTAAATGTCAATTTTTAAAAAACCCTTTTTTTAAGGAAGTAGGTTATGTTCAAGTGAAATCACAATTAAGTAGTTGAAAAAAATGATTTAAGTTAATAATTTTATTTCAACATTTAAATACGATTGTAAAAAGGAAAATGAATTATGTTTTTCCAATAGAATATTTGTTTATACTCAAAAATTATTAATTTAAATCGCAAAACAATAAAAAACTGAGCGTCCAGGTTTACTTTTAAAATACTTAAATTTTACCCGCTGATAATGTAGGTAAGGTAGCACTTTGTCCAGCTTTTACGGTTCTAGGATAATGTAGAACTAGAACTTGGACATAATTTTTAAAATATTAAAATTATTATTATTCATAAATTTTTTGCTTTTTTAATGTAAAATAGACTTGTAGAAAATAAAAATTATCATTACATGAAGTATTTTTTAACTTTTATAAAAAAATATGCAAGGACCTTCAACATTCAGTACGAAAAAAAAAATAACGTATCATCAGACATGGATTGGGGAGCTAAGAAGATGTTTATTTATTTAAATATAAATGGCAAATTATTTATATATTATAGTAATTTATTGCAATAAATAGACATTACTTCCGGAAAAAATATAAAGCATCTAATAAAATATAAAGCATCTTCATAAAATTATCTAATTTTTTAAAAATAATAAATTAACAAAGTGTCCAGCTTTTGCTCCCCAATTTCTTTTTGTCCAGAATCTCCATCGTTTACCTTACCTTTTATTCATTTTTTTTTAAATTAGGGGTAGTTTATACCTTCTGGGTCGGGCAAAATTTTTTCAACTACCAATTTTGTTACTTTTTCGTTTCTCTTTAAGAAAAAAAGTGTTGAAAACCAAACTTAACAATTTTTTGTATAATTTCTTTTATCATCTTTCTAAATATTTTTATTTTTTCTATATTAAATTAAGGTATGTAAAAAATAAAAAAATTATAAAAAAATTGTAAATATTAATTTGTGATAATAAATTATAGCTCCTGAATGAGGGTTGAAGGCTTCAACCGAAACGTCGAGCAAAAATCAAATATTTGATTAAAATTCTTTTACACCTTGTCTGTTAAAATCGTTTCAACATTTTTATTTATTATTAATTTACACAGGCGTTAAAATTCATTTTATTTTAAATTCTTTAAATAACACAGGCACACAAAAAAAAAAAAAAGTCATGTACCAGAAGGTAGACCCCATGGACTGGGGGTTTTTGGTAGTGCTAAAACCGAAAATGGCAATAGAAATGCGATTTAACTAGCCAATTTGCCCCCAGCGCCCCCATGTGCCCCCCCAAGGAGGTGAAAAAATTTTTCTTTTATATACTTATGTTTTTTGGGTCGCTGGTATCAAATATGTATATAAAAAATGTTTTTAGCCAACACTTGGCCCTGTAGACCACTTGAGCCCCCCCCCCAAACGGGTTAAAAATATTTTTCTTAAGAAACCTAAAAGTCAAAGTGTTTTCTTATATTTGCTGAGACGCTGAAACTAAAGATGAATATAAAAAATATGTTTAACCAACGCTTGGACCTCCAGAACACCCCAGTGCTCCCATTCACCCCCCCCCTCCCAAACGGGTTAAAAATGTTTTTCTTAAGAAAAATAAAATTCAAAGTGTTTTCTTATATTTTTTGAGACGCTGAAACCAAAGGTGAATATAGAAAATGTGTTTAACCAATGCTTGGCCCTCCAGAACACCCCAGTCCTCCAATTCACCCCCCCCCCCCTCCCCCAAACGGGTTAAAAATGTTTTTCTTAAGAAAATTAAAATTCAAAATGTTTTCTTATATTTGTTTAGATGCTGAAACCTAAAATGAATGTAAAAAATGTGTTTAAACAATGCTTGGACCTCCAGAACACCCCAGTGCTCCCATTCACCCCCCCCCCCCTCCCAAACGGGTTAAAAATGTTTTTCTTAAGAAAAATAAAATTCAAAGTGTTTTCTTATATTTGTTGAGACGCTGAAACCAAAGGTGAATATAGAAAATGTGTTTAACCAATGCTTGGCCCTCCAGAACACCCCAGTGCTCCCATTCACCCCCCCCCCCCCCTCCCAAAAGGGTTAAAAATGTTTTTCTTAAGAAAAATAAAATTCAAAGTGTTTGCTTATATTTGTTAAGACGCTGAAACCAAAGGTGAATATAGAAAATGTGTTTAACCAATGCTTGGCCCTCCAGAACACGCCAATTCCCCCATTCACCCTCTCTCCCCAAACGGGTTAAAAATGTTTTTCTTAAGAAAATTAAAATTCAATGTGTTTTCTTATATTCGTTGAGACGCTGAAACCAAAAATGAATGTAAAAAATAATTTCTACTTTAAGTAGAAACATTTAGCCCGGTAAAACATTTTGACTTTTAATTTTCTAAAAAAAACATTTTTAACCCGTTGGGGGGGGGGGTGAATAAGGGCTCTGGGATGTTCTGGAGGGCCAAGCATTGGTTAAACACATTTTTTACATTTATTTTAGCTTTCAGAGTCTCAACGAATATAAGAAAACACTTTGACTTTTAGGTTTCTTAAGAAAAATATTTTTAACCCGTTTGGGGGGGGTGAATGGGGGGGGGAACTCAAGTGGTCTACAGGGCTATGTGTTGGCTAAAAACATTTTTTATATACATATTTGGTATCAGCGACCCAAAAAACATAAGTATATAGTACAATTTTCATTTTTCGAAAAGAAAAATTTTTTCACCTCCTTGGGGGGGCACATGGGGGCGCTGGGGTCGCTGGGGGCAAATTGGCTAGTTAAATCGCATTTCTATGGCCATATTCGGTTTTAGGACCACCGAAAATCCCCAGTCCATGGGGTCTACCTTCTGGTACATGACTTTTTTTTTTTTTGTGTGCCTGTGATAATCATTGAAAATTAAAGAAATATGATAAAAAATGATAATTTAAATTTTACCCCCCCCTCCTCCATTCAAAGCCCAATTTTAAATTGCCAAAACATCGTAAAAAATATATCTAAAAAAAAGAGGTATGTATACGTACGCATTAAGTATATATATACATATTCATCAGAATCAGACATATATTCTTCTGGCATAACGGAAATGCTGACTTTAAAAAATCCTTTCCCACCATCTATCATAATTTTTATATAATAATTACCAGAATTTTTTGATATGATACAGTAGTTTCAACAATCTTTTCAGCATTTGCCCAAATTACAGGTCTGAATATTTTTATCTTTATCAACTTGAAAATTTATTTTGTCAATATTATATATATTTGCAAGAAGTTTTTTTTTTTCTTAATATGTTCTTGATAATTTGATGAAACGCAATTCCTACCAGCATTTGATCTTAAATAATTAGTTAACTTATTCATATCTTGTTCACTTGCCACAATATTAATTTGCAAATTATCTAAATATTTATTCGAAAAATGTACAGTTTTTATTGGCACTGGATTCATGCAGAATTTCGTCTTAGAACCTAAGGTACTTAATTCCGTCTGAATATTTTGCATATTGCAATTAGCATTTGTATCGTTATTTTCTTGAATAATTTTTTCTTTAATAATATTTACTGTTATTTGTTCCTTTAATTTTTCTGGAACTTTTGTTTTCATTAATTCATTAATATTATTATAAGCAGTCATCGATGAATAACTCTTACATGGATAATTTTACCTTTACCTAATTCTTGAAAACAATGGCCACATATTTTTATTTCATTTTTTTTTATATTAGATTTTTTTTTAATTGGAAGCTGTTGTATTTCTGATTTACTGTTTAAACCAGTGTTTATATTAATTTGATTATCTAATTTTTTATATTTACCTCTTGGGCAATTTTGAATATCCAGTAAATCTAACTCACTCAATGTTAATCTACAAGAATCACAGATACTTAAAGGGTATCTTTCGTCATTTAAATTAAAATTACTCTTAGGATAATATTTTTTTATTAATTCACAATATTTATCATTTATTTGGAAAATAGATCTTTGAACCGGTTTTACTTTATTACCACACGGAACACAAACTTTAAGTTAAAGTTTGTCTATTAATCTATTTCTTAATCTATTTTCCTGATGATTAGATTTATGACTTTTGTTAGTTGGCATACTGATAGAGTATATTTAAATATTGAAAAATAGAGATAAAAATATTTATTTATTAACCCATTAACGCCCAATCATGACATTCATGCCATTTGAATATTTTTTTATGAAAAAATCAACATTTTGGGCTAAAAATTTCACCTAATAGGTAAATAGGGCTCCTTTTTTCATTTCTGAAGTCCATTTTTACGTACAACCCCTAGAAAATGTGCTATCATCCCCTAAATAAGGGGTAAATTTTAAACATTTTTTAGTCGTTATATAAATTGATACTATGCACAAAAAAAAAGATCTCCAGGCTTTAAAAACACTAAGTGGGACTATTAGAATTAGAAAAAAATAAATTTATACCGATTTAGCATATTTAACCCCTTCAATGGGGTAGGGGGTAGATTTTTAGCACAATATAGAAAACGAATATTTTGGGCTAAAATTATCATCTAATAGGTATTTTTGCCCACTATTTTCATTTCTGAGTTTTTACATACCACCCCTAAAAAATAAGATATCATCCCCTAAACATGGGGTAAATTTTAAATTATTTTTAGGGGATGATATATTATTTTTTATCTACTATATTAAAATTTTTTTTTTGCGTTAAACAATTTAATTGCAACACACACACACACATATATCTCTATATATTATAAAGTTATAACCGCTGTCGCCGCTGCCGTCGCTGTCGCATGACACCTTTGGGCCATCTGACACTTTTGGGCCAGTTTGACACTTTTGGGCCACGCAATATGGTACTTTTGGGCCAGTCTGACACTTTTAGGCCACGCAATATGGTACTTTTGGGACAGTCTGACACTTTTGGGACATTCTGACACTTTTGGCCCAATCTGACACCTTTGGGCCATTCTGACACTTTTGGGCCAATCTGACACTTTTGGGCCACACAATATGGTACTTTTGGGCCAGTCTGACACTTTTAGGCCACGCAATATGGTAATTTTGGGACAGTCTGACACTTTTGGGCCACTCTGACACTTTTGAGCCATTCTGACACTTTTGGGCCAATCTGACACTTTTGGGCCACTCTGACACTTTTGGGCAACTCTGACACTTTTGGACCATTCTGACTACAATATAATACTATTGGGCAAAAGCGGACCTTGTGGGTGTAAGCGAACCTTATGGGGTATAATAAAATTTTCCATTTTCTTAGTTGTTGACACTTTTGGGCCAATAAGGTACTCCTGGACAAAACCGGCCCTTATGGGTCTAAGTGATTTTATTTTTTTTTATTTTTCAGACGATAAATCAATTAATTATAAACCTATTAACGAATTTTAAAATAAAAGAAAAACAATATAATAAATATTTTTAATTGAAAGTAATTATTAAAATTGTATTTAAAATTTTACATTTGTTGTTCTCATGACTAACCCACTTTTTCAATCACTCTACGAGGGTTGGCGCGGGAAGCGCGCAGGGGGCGGAGCCCTCTAGTATATATATATATATATATATATATATACTTTATACGTACGTACATACCCCTTTTTTCTAGATATATTTTTTACGATGTTTTGGCAATTTAAAATTGGGCTTTGAATGGAGGAGGGGGGGGGGGTAAAATTTAAATTATCATTTTTTATCATATTTCTTTAATTTTCAATGATTATTTAAATAATTTAGCTATTTTAATAATGATTTTTTAAAAAAATCAAAAATATTCAATTTTTTGGTCCAAAACTAACTATTTATATAGAAAACGGTAAAAAAGGAGCAGGTTTTATTTATAACTCGATGGATAATCGAATTATTTATAACTCGTTGGTAATCGTCCCCACAATGATCCTGTAGTAGCAGAATCTTGCGACATTTTTGCTAAACCTGTTGCTTCTTTAAGGGACCCGTGTAACGGATAGAATCAGCTATCTTGGGGCCCATTGTCCCCAATCGGGAAAAAATGAGATACTGATGTACAAATTGATCTCTAAGGATAATAATCGACTGTAGTGGTTACAAACGGATAAAATATTATAGAAATTTTATAGAAAACCAATTTTCATCTAAATTTTAAAGTAATTTAATTTAAAAATTAAATATTTTTTGCCAAAAATGGCGATTTGGTTAATTGGCTATATTATATAACTAACTAAAAAGTAATATTACCAAAAAACTTTATTTAAAAGCCTTGTGAACAGTATTTTTATTCATTTTTTGTTAAATACAGGGGTACTTTTATCCATTTCTGCCCCCGTACAGGAGTAGGTAAATTAAATAAAAGTTAAAATAACATAAAACTTTTTCAAACGCAAGATAACAAAAGAAAAACAAAGAAAAAAACTCATATTGTATTAAAACTCTTAAAACGTGGCACTTATTAATTTGATCATTAGTTCGAAAATATTGTAAAAAAATCCAAGAGATAAAAGAGAGAAAAGAGATAAAAGACCCCCATTTCGGATTCAGCGATTTACAAAACCTGCAGAAGAGTTTTTTTAATTCTGGTTGTCGAATTCTTAAACCCTTACACCGCATTCTGACTTGAGTTTAATATTAATTTGGTAGGGAATTGAGGGGTATTAGAGTTCAAAGAAATTTTTTTTTATTTCTTTTCAACGAACAAATAACAAGGTTAAAAAATAAGGGGCGGATTTTTGGTGTCCTTTTTGGCCAATACTTAAAAATTCTAACTATGCTTAACATTTTTTTTTAAACATTATTATTGAATTCAATCAAATTAGAACTTTTAACATCCCAAATGTAAAAAATTACTGAAACTCTTTTCTTATTTTTTTTTTAACATGATCAGCTTCGCTCTACCCGTCTTTGACGGTATCTAGTAAATAAATGCACTTTAGTTAATTACACAATTATTTTTACACAAACACATATAAGAAAAAATTTTGAAAAAATTATTTACAATCTTGAAATAATTATTTATAATAATTGATTAAATTTAAACATATTTCCAATATTAAAATAAATTTAATTAATACAATCACAATAACAGTTTTTTGTTTTATAACGTTTTTACTCTCTCAGCACTTGAAGAACAATGATAAAAGTAAGGCTGAAAAGGCGACGAGAGCGCCGCACAGTGATCTAGAAAAAAAAAGAGGAAACAAATTTGCTTTGATCGAGAATTTAGCCAATTTTAATGCGGTTTGCGGCATTTTTCTACTAAAGCCCTCTATTTTATGAAAAGAACGTCTAAAAAATTATTTGGCTTCTTAAAAATCACTATTTACAATATTATTAATTAAAAGCATTGATTTTTAAACAGTATGTTAGCTAAAAAATATAAGTCTTTTCCCAATATTGTTAAAAAAGAAGGTCAATAAATAAATAAATATGTAAATAAATAAATAAATAGGGAGGATTTCCAAATGATACTGAATTAGGAGCTTGGGGAGCAGAGTTATTTGTTGCTGATATAAATACTCTCCCCAATTACGCTATCTATGCGAGAGGTAACATGAATGGATCTGACACTCTGAAAATTCTGGCCCGACAAATAGGGACATTAAAGACAGATGTCTGGCACATCAAAGAGTTGAAGCCTAAGCAAATTGCATCGGGACTAAATTTGATTGTCGTCAGTATGCCAGAACATCAAAGCCCTTAAGGGACTGGACCTCAAACCTGTCTTTGGACCAGGTAGTGCTGTGTGTTCCATTCTCCATAAAGAAAAGAAGACCTTGCAAGAGGAAACTGACGTCGATACAACTTTGACCTCAGATGAGACGACGATAGTGGAGGTGATGTCCGTAATCCAGACTACAGACACTATTGAGGGAAACCCGGGAAATGGGGATGCTAAGCCCTACTGAGAGAGGAGGGGAAGCTTTTTAAATGTCTGAACTAAATCTTAATGATAATGGGACTTGAACTACGGGTAGAGGGCATATCAACATGCATATCAGTAAAACATGCATATCCCTGTGGCTACTGCAAAGATTCCCTTTACCCAGATTAGCTTGCAACACTGTGAAGCAGTGAGTGCACATTTCAGTCGACTTTTTTCAGTGGCACACAGGCATAGCCCTTATTCAGGAACCTTGAATTCTACATAATGTAATCAAGGGTATAAATGAGACTGGTACGGTATTTAGGGCAACCGGCATTAACTCAAGAACCTATATTATAGTCAGGGGATTGAAAGCCGAAAACCTATCCATACTAAGAAGGATCTAACTACCGTTAGAGTTAAGATAGTTGGAAACGACGGGGCGGATAGGGAAGTCATAATGGTGTCCTTGTATTTTCTCTGTAAGGTTGCGGTATCTTCGGACGGCCTGAAGTCTCTGGTAGAAGATGAAAACCTAGGAGGTTCGGGGCTGATTATTGGATGCGACTCCAACTGACACCACGCTCTGTGGGAGTCGGGCTAGCGACGGTAGAGTCCGTGACTTTCTGGAGTTCTTAGCAAATAATAGATTAGATATTAAGAATAGGGGGACCGCTTCTACCTTTTCAGTAAACAGTAGAGGTGAGACCCTTATTGACGTTTGTACGCCAAATCTGATTGATCTTATTCAAAATTGGCAGGTTTCAGACGAGGAATCTTTCTCGGATCACAAGTACATTCACTTTTCCACCAGTGGACAGGTACCAGAGTACTCTGGGGATCCTAGAAATACTGACTGGGATGGGTACGTAAACTCCCTGAGGGAATCATTTCATGAACTTTAAGTAACTAACAAGGATTGGTTAAAGTTAATTTTAACTGACATAAAGCCGTGAAAGTTATATTTTTATTCATTTTAATCATTTTAGCTAACTTTATCGGTTGGAGGCGCATTAACAGTAACATAACAATACGTTGTAAACCCATCCAAAAAGGCCACAGTCTTTCTGGCCCTGAGGCTTACCTTCACACATTACATAAAACTAGAAAATAATAACCTTAAGTAATAGTTTAGCAGGACCCGCAACTAACCATTAATCGACTACAAGGTGGAAATCTTCCATGCTAAGAGCCAATACATAAGGCTAAAGGCGACCCCATATAAGGCTTATACCGTACTTAAATTTTGTGAAAACAGAGAAAAACACACAGAGAAAAACTTTATGAGGCGACGGGCTTAAGACCGGTATAGTGGGGTTATAAAATTTATGATAAATTTACAAAAAATTATTTTAATAAATTAAAAATAAAAAACAAATTTTTTTCAAAAGTGATATATGAAATTATTTATTTTTGAAAAGTATACTTATTTAACTAATTATTGTTTATGGTTTTCTGCTCAAATATATAATTACTTAATTTTGAGTTTTGCTTATTTGTTAATTACAGGAATCCCCCGCTATTCGCGATTAGTGCGTTCCAAGAAAGTACCACGAATACCGAAATCGCGAATACCGGGTTCTTAGTCTTATGCGAATTAGGGGGTTACGTTCTAAGAGAAAAATTAAACACAATTTTTACCAATATATTTTATTTTTTTACAAAAAATTTCCCTTAATTTTTAAAATAATCTGCAACTTTTGTCTGTATTATACGGTGGAAACACCGTATCTTTAAATAACTCTTCATAAGTTTAAACTGCCTTTTCGCAGTCATGCCTAAATTTTACACTCCAAGTCATGATTGGATCTGTCATTCATATTGAATTTTTTCGTGGCTGTTACTACTTTTTTTGTCTTTAAAAAATCGAGTACTTTAAGTTTTTGAACAAGATCCATAATATTTTTATTTTGTTTTTGAATTTTATTTTTTGGTGCCATAATATTCCCTACATTAAACTTTTTATTTTCAAAAAATTTAATTAAAACTAGAATTATTATTATTGTTATAAACAAAAATTTAAACTTTTTTACTATCCAAATTGTTTATATTATTTTTATTTAATATTAAACAAAATATAAGTATGTGTAAATAACTATATTCACCTAGTTAATTAATTTGAAATTAAAAATAAAAAATTATAATTATTTAAAAAATATAAATTTTATCAATTATTTTATATTTTTTTTTTAAAATAAATTTTAAGAAATTAAAAATTTTTTTTTTTTTAATTTATAAAAATAAACCGCGAATTTGTGAGTTTTCATCCGCGAATAATGACCGATGGTATCAGTTCAAAAACCAAAAAAATTCCTGTATTAATGTGACGCTTATTGACTCTATTAATTATTTAAAATTACTTTTTATAATAACAACAATTCTTAAAACTGGGGTATAATTAAACCAATAAACTATATTATGTAATAAATATATATTTTAAATGTGAAATACGATATATGAAATAATTGTTCGGTGATCGGAAGACTATTTATTATTCTATTAGAACTTAATGAAATTTAAAAAATTTTAAGATCTTTCTTTCAATCTCTTGGTTATTATTTTGTCCGTATATGAGCATGGATACGAAAAATTTTCCAAAAACAAGAAGCGAAAATGAAAAAAAATTTTTTTAAGGTACGCTTGTTATTTAGGTGTCATTTTGTAGCTAAGACCGTGCAGATTTCAAATAGTTGAGTGATCCAAAAAAAACCAGCTCGGCACATGCCCAAATTTGCAAAAAACTGCTTTAAAAGGTTGTATTAAAAATTAATTTTCTTATGCTTTTTTAAGGAAAAAATCCTTTTGCTACCATAAGGAATTAGGTAATACAAACATATGAAATATAAATTTTAGGAGCCTCTAAAAATGTTTTTCATTTGTATTTTGGCGTTCTAGTTGCCAATTATTTGTTATAAACAAATTAGTGCAAAATTTATGAGATATGCTAAATTTTTTTTATAATATGAGAAAGAACCCCAAAAATTCTTAAAATATGTGACCACGAAGCTGTCAAGGGAAATTTTTATTGGAAAAATTACACATAAATAGTTTTAAATAGTTACATTTAACATTAATACTTAATTGTTATAAATAATTTGTTTAACCAAAAGTTGTCGAAAAGTAAGTGTGACAGTATTATTTATATATTTTGTAACATCGCGATTATTATTTTAAGGCACATTTTTCTAAAAAATTAACAAATAAATTTTTAAAATAATTTTTAATTGTTTATAATTTGTTTAAACAAAGAGTTTTCGAAAAGTAAGTGTGACCTCGTTATTTATACATTTTTTTACGAGTTGATTTTAAATTTTAAGCTATTATTTAAAAAACTATTAACATACAATTAAAAATTGTTTAAACTATTTATTTGTTAATTATTTAGGAAAATGTTTCTTATGTTTCTTGAAAATTTCTTATATTTATTGAATTAAACTAACTTGTACATTAATTGTTTATTTATTTTATGAATATAAATCAAATGTATATAATATAAAATTTAATTAATTTATTATATGTTTATTTTAAGGCTATTAAACTTAAATTTTAATATAGTTTTAGTTCAAATAAAGTAAAACTAGACCAATCAAAATTTATATCTACAACTGTAAAGGGTAGTACCTGTGCCTTAAAATAATAATCGCGATGTTAAAAAATATATAAATAATGCTGTCACACTTACTTTTCGACAACTTTTTGTTTAAACAAATTATTTATAAGAATTAAGTATTGTTTAAACTATTTATATGTAATTTTTCCAATAAAAATTTCCCTAGACAGCTTCGTGGTCACATATTTTAAGAATTTTTGGGGTTCTTTCTCATATTATAAAAAAAATTTAGCATATCTCATTAATTTTGCACTAATTTGTTTATAACAAATAATTGACAACTAGAACGCCAAAATACAATAATCAAACTGGCTCAATTTTGATTGCCAAAATCACTAAACGAGCTAGCTAAACAAACTGACTAATCAAACTGGTTTAACAAAATGGCTAATCCATTAGGTTTAACAAAACTGCTAAACATGCTGGCTAAACCTTCTAGCTTAACAAAATGGCTAATCTGACTGGCTTAACAAAAAGCTAAACAAGTTGGCTTAACAAAATGACTAAACACACAAGTTATTTAGTTGGATTAAAAAATAGCTCAAAATTATTTCGTAAATACCTCTAAGATGTTTTGGCGTTTTTCACATAATTGTAATTGATCACAATAATTTTGGTAAATTTGGCTTACCAATATGGGTAAACAACGGGCTAAATAAACTGGGTAATCAAACTGGCTAAACAAAATTGCTAATCAAATAGATTCAACAAATGACCAAACAAGCTGGGTAATCAATCTGGCTTAACAAAATGGCTAATTAAATTGGGTTATCAAAATAGCTAAACAAGCTAGCTTAACAAAATAGCTAAACTAACTAGTTAATCAAACTGGATTAAAAAAAATAGTTCGAAATTATTTCTTATAAAAACCATCCAAACATTAATGGATGTTTACAAGTTACTTAGGCCATTTTGAGATAGATCGCGAAATTCTGGGTCACAAACTAATGCGATTAGGTGTCCAGGTCACTCGGAATGCTTCGGTAGCGAAATCTTCCAAACCTTAATAAACCTAGATGTGTCCAAGCTTTTTGAGCCATTTTGTGGTAACTGATCACCAAATTCTGGATTGCAAAGTATTAGGATCTAGTTTCCAATTAATCGGAGTGTTATGATACCATATTACAAGTCAAATGCCTCCAAGTGGTTTCTGCATTTATTCTTGGTATTGAAGGCTTTAACGCTAATTAAATCAAAAGTTCAAAGACAAAATGACATCAAATTTGGCTGAAACTTGCTACAGGTCAGTTTTTGACCTGGACTTGACGATTCAGCAAAAATTAATGCGACTTTTTTTCAGCCTACTATAATATACATAATATACATATAATAATTTGTGATACAGACATACTTTTGTACATATGTTTGTGACCTAATATTCTTTAAAAACCTTTAAAATTTAGTATATTGAAAGTTTATAGACATAAAACTACAAAATCAGAAAAAAAATAATAAAAAAATAAAAGATTAACAACTTAAGAATAACTAAGAGATTTACTAATGTCAAAATTTTTTTAAATACCTAATAAACTGAGTTACTGATTTTTTTTGTCCTATAATATATATTTTTTATCTTTTTTGACTATTTTATACATTTTAATCAATTTTAAGTAATTTTAGTGTTAGGGCTGAAATGCAAGAGAACCGAAAATTTATCTGAAGAACTTACTAGAAAAATTTCAATTCTGCTATTTTATTTATTCTGTTATCTTATTTTTTTTTATGTATATATATAAAAATATATTTTAATGTAAATTACCATTTGGACTATGGATTTCTTTTTGAATTTGAATTTGAACTGGATCATCTGCAGAGTATGTTGTTTCCAATTTTTCTAAAATTCCATGCACAAGAAATTCCTGATTACATGCAAAAACTCCTAAATGATCTCCAGGTTCGTAAATAACTTTTTTATTATTGAAGTTTTTCAGCTTTATTAATAGAGTCATTCTGTAACGTAGAAAATATTGGTTATGTAATATATTAATTAATTTATATAAATAAATAAATTTTTATGGTTATATAAATTATTATGTTAATGAAGTGAAAACTTCCATAGCAACGTTATTAAAATAAAAATTTTTAAGATACTAGGCGTCTTTTTGTGAAAACAGTAAAGCAGATGTAACGTTCTGATCTTCGTTACCCGAGGTCTATAGTATATATTAATACGTTATGTTATATATATTATAGAAAAGAAAAGAGAAAGCGCTATTATATCTTTGTTCTATGCATATGCTTATTACTAATACATGTATAGAAAAAAAACTTTAATAATAAAATAGTAATAACAATTTTCGGACTTAATAACAGTTTTCACTTCTTTAGGGCGTCCCGCGACGCACTTACCAGGTTTTATATTTTCCTAGGATTTATTTTTATTAATTTTATAATTTATGTGTTTAACGTAATATTTTAAAGTATGTTGTTTCTCATAATAATAGAAAATTTACGGCTAAATATTTTTTGTTATCTGAATCGCGAAAAGTGGAAGTGTGCAGAACGTACTTTTTAGTTGCTTTTGATGAGACATATGATATTATCATATGAGACATATGATTTTATACGCAATATTTGCAACAACAAAATTCGAATCAAATGGATTACCTATTGAATTTAATTTAAGAGAAAAGAGTCCACCCAACAAAATACCTGATCATAAATTAATGGAATTGAAAATAAATTAATTTCATTGGCATAAAAATTGAAAATTCAAAAATACAAATGAAAGTCTTGACACAAAAACACATCTATACACTCATTTTATATACATATAGTATATATGTTCAAATTCAGTCATTAATTGACTAACTTATTATATTAATATTTAATATCTTTATGCTAAATTTAAAAAAAAATGTACTGTAAGTACCAATATGCAAATTGACACATGTACACAAATATAAAAATGTAAGGGTTGTACAAGAGTTGTACAAAAAACCCTTATACAATTGAGAAAAATTAGTTAGTACATAGATATGTACTTTAAAATTAGTACATAGATATGTACTTTTAAAAAGTAACAACCATATAAATTTGTTTAATTATCTTTTTTTTATTTTTTAATTGTTTTAACACACCTAAAATACACCTAAAATTAAATTTTGATGTTAAGTATGGTTTTTTCAGCATATATTAATGTATATATATCATCCAAAAACATTTTTTTAGAAATTTTTCATGTAATTGTCCCATTTTAATGCAAATTTTATAAAAAAAAAGAAATTAAAAAAAAAAATTTTTCCAAAACTTCTTTTCAAAAAAAGCGGTATCTTATCGTATAATATATGGGTAGATTTAAAAGAAGTGAAGGCGACTTGTATGGTCGGGTCTTCAAAACTGCTTTAAAGTATTTTTTTCTGAAAGCCCAATTTTTAGCCTCCCAGAGCAAAATCTCGATTTTTGGCAGCCATTTTTGTGTTTCGGACTTTTGTAAAAAAAGTAAAAAAATGAGTCATAATTTTTTTTATTATTGCTGTAAAAAACTTACATTAGCATGAAAAATTTTCTCCTTTAAGTCTGGATAGAAAATTTCCCTGGCTATCCGATTCAAGGGTCAACATTTTTTTTTGAGTAGCGCATGCCCAAGGAATCGTTTCTTTTTTCAAAAGTCGATTTCTCAAATACCTATTACTGAAAAATCTTCTAACCAGGCTGAAAATTTTCCTTAAACCTTATATTTTTTTGCCAAAAAAAATTTCGATGGGAAATTGCTTTTTGGGAGCTATATAAAAAAATAGCAGCTTTTAAAAGATCATTTTTTACTAATTTAAAATTTCCCGCCAAGTGACGTGACACTTCATGTCAATCGGTTCCGCGGTTTTTGAGTCATTAGGGACAGACTGACAAACAAATAAATTTTCAAATATGTATAGAATAGATTTCAAATATATATTGAGTAGAATGGCAAACCAGTGTCACGTCATTTGGCGGAAAATGTTCCATGAAGAAATAAATCGCGGTCCGAGTCTGGTGCCGGGCTTTAAAGTACCGGGACCGGCGCTGGAATGGAAAAAGTTACGGCGGCAGAACCGTGCCGGGATTAATTTTATTAAAATTAATAAAAACAGTACTTATACATAAAATAGTTATGATTAATGCTGTTTTCTTAAATAATTTTTGATAAATTATACTTTTTTTATCGTATTATTATATTTTTAGTTGAATAAATGAGACTATTCTAGAGCAAAGATGTTTATTAAGAATATTTTTCCCAGCGTTTCGAGTCTTTATAAGACTCCTTTTCAAGGGATTCTATATACATATTATAATTGAATTAGTATTACATTAATTAAATATTTTTGAAATTATTAATACATATTTTTTAAAAAAAGAAAAAGTTTTCCTATTAAGTTATTTTGTAAAAATTACTGAGTTATATTTGGTGACTGTTTAAAAAAATTTTTTTATTTTTGTTAACAGTATAAATTATAATATGTATATAGAATCCCTTAAAAAGGAGTTTTATAAAGACTCGAAACGTTGGGAAAAATATTTATAATAAACATCTTTGCTCTGGAAAAGTCGATTTCTCATTTATTCAACTATTAAATCCATACCAGACATAAAAGAATAACCAATTATATTTTTACTTATTTTTATTGTATTGGTGCTTTTGGCTTTATTATTAAAATTTAATATAATTATATCAATCATAAAAATAGTATTTTAAATATTATAAATATAACCTCCAAAATTATCAACAACTATGTTACATCTCAGTTATCAATTGAATAAAAAAAAGAAATTGTTTATAAATTCAAATAATGAAAAAAACAATTTTTAGTTCTATTATTCTATTCTATTATCATGTAATAATTTACATGCTTCCACTGTTTGAAAATATCTGTTTCTCTTATATTGATAGAATTTCAATTAAACTATCACTCTTGCGAATCGTAAGAAGTATAAATCTTCTGTTTATAATAATTTTTATAAATATTAAAAAATTTTTATTTATGAATAAATAGGCTCAATAAAGTCTGTATTTTGTTATTTTAGGCAGAAATCAATCATATAACTCATATAACTCACTAAAATTGTTTGATCAATCAGAATCCATGTTAAGAATTTGAAATGTAACAAAAACTTAAATGCTACTTGAGTTCAGATGTGATAATCAGAAATTTAAGCATGATGAAAAATCGACAGAGGAATCCTGCTTGGGAATCGCAAGAAGTATCACTGTTGCGAATCGCAAGAAGTATCCCTCTTGCAAATCGCAGGAAGTATCACTCTTACGAATCGCAAGAAGTATCCGTCTTGCGAATCGCAAGAGGTATCCCGCTTGCGAATCGCAAGAAGTATAAATTTTTTGTTTATAATAATTTTTATAAATATTAATAAATTGTTATTTATGAATAATCAGTTAGTTTTAAGAATCATTCAATTATTGCCATTAAAAATTTCAACAGATTGCCTATTAATTTAAAAAATCTTGAATCCTCTAAGGAAGATATTAAGAGCAAAATAGATATTAAAACCATCTATTATCAAACCCTAATAACATCCTATAGGTAACACTAATTATTTTGTTATTATTTAATTTCAAATTTTTAATTTTATTTCTAATCTAATTTAATTTTTAAATTTAATTTAATTTTAATTTAACTTTAATCTTAATTTTTATATTTTTATATTAATTGTATTCAGTGATATGCGCACAGATGGATTTTGTTCATTTCTGCATAATACTATGTAAATGTCTTAACTGAATAAATAAATAAATAAATAAATAAAATAAATAAATAAAGTCTGTTTGTTATTTTGTTATTTTAGGCAGAATTCAATCATATAACTCATATAACTAAATTTGTCACTAAACCTTTGTCACTAAAACTTTTACTCACTAAATTTGTTTGATCATTCAGAACCATGTTAAGAACTTGAAATGAAACAAAGACTTAAGCGCTATTTGAGTTATGATGTGATAATCAGTGAAATTAACGTATAATTAACAATGACGTGAATAAATTGTTAATTTTAAACATAAAATTTCAATATTTAATTAGAAATTTGATCAAAAAAGTTCTAACTATAAAAACTTGTTTATAATAATATTACAATAACTTTTATAAAAAAATTGTTATTTATTAATAAATTCGTTTAGGCTCACTAAAATATGTATTTTATTATTTTAGGTTGAATTAAATCATTAACTCACTAGAATTGTTTGATCAATCAGAACCATGTTAAGAGCCTGAAATGAAACAAAGGCTTAAGCGCTATTTGAGTTATGATGTGATAATAAGAGAAATTAACGTATAATCAACAAAGACGAGAATAAATTGTTAACTTTAAACATAAAATTTCATTATTTAATTAGAAAGTTGATCAAAAATGTTCTAACAATAAAAACTTGTTTATATTACAATAACTTTTATAAAAAAATTGTTATTTATTAATAAATTCTTTTAGGCTCACTAAAATATGTATTTTATTATTTTAGGTTGAATTAAATCATTAACTCACTAGAATTGTTTGATCTATCAGAATCCATGTTAAGAAAATGTATCAAAAACTTAAACGCTACTTGAGTTCAGATTTGATAATCAGAAATTTAAGCATAATCAAAAATGGACAGAGGAAGAAGTATCCCTCTTGCGAATCGCAAGAAGTAACCCTCTTGCCAATCGCAAGAAGTATCACTCTTGAGAATCGTAAGAAGTATCACTATTGCGAATCGCAAGAAGTATCACTCTTGCGAATCGCAAGAAGTATCACTCTTGCGAATCGCATGAAGTATCCCTCTTGCAAATCGCAAGAACTATCCCTCTTGGGAATCGCATGAAGTATCCTTCTTGCGAATCGCAAGAAGTATCCCTCTTGCGAAACGCAAGAAGTATCCCTCTTGCGAATCGTAAGAAGTATAAATCTTCTGTTTATAATACTTTTTATAAGTATTAAAAAATTGATTTTTATAAATAAATAGGCTCAATAAAGTCTGTATTTTGTTATTTTAGGCAGAATTCAATCATATAATTCATATAATCATCTCACTAAAATTGTTTGATCAATCAGAACCATGTTAAGAACTTGATATGAAACAAAGGCTTTTAGGCGTTAGGGATACTTACGCGAGGCATGGGGGATGTATTTTATGCTGAATTGTTAAAAATTATGTTAAAAAGAGTGATTTAAGATATAATAGTTTTTTTACTATTTTAAAAAATTATACTAAAATTAATAAAAATATTTAAATTTCAATAAATAACTGAAATTGAACAATTTAACGTTATTTAGCTCAAAAGTAAATTTAAGATTTTATGATCATTCTATTATCTTATTATATTTAAAATTCGTTACAAGTATGAGAGTTATATACAATTTAGAGGAATTTAGCTAGTTATGTATTGTACCCATTTGTAAAGTACAAATGCTGCAGGTAATATTAAACATTTAATTAGTAAATTACTACTCTTGCGTGATGCATGCGGCAACGCCTCTTGCCCGAGGCATGCGGCAACGACTCTTGCCATAAGCATGCGGAAACGCCTGTAACGCGAGGCATGGGGCATGTACATTATACCAAAATTAATAAAAATAATTGAATTTCATAAATAACTGAAATAGAACAATTTAACGTTATTTAGCTCAAAAGTAAATTTAAGCTTTTATGAGCATTCTATTATCTTATTATATTTAAAATTCGTTACAAGTATTAGAGTTATGTTCAATTTAGAGGAATTTAGCTAGTTATGTATTGTGACCACTTGTAAAGTACAAATGCTGCAGGAAATATTAAACATTTATGTTTTGAAAAATAAGTTTTAAAGAGTGATTTAAGATATAATAATATAATAATAGTATTTTACTATGTAGTTTAAGACAAATAAACTAAAAGTAATAAAAATAATTGAAATTTCAAATAATAAATTACTACTCTTGCGTGATGCATGCGGCAATGCCTCTTGCCCGAGGCATACGGCAACGACTCTTGCCTTAAGCATGCGGAAACGCCTCTAACGCGAGGCATGGGGGATGTATTTTATGCTGAATTTTTAAAAATTATGTTAAAAAGAGTGATTTAAGATATAGTAGTTTTTTTACTACTTTAAAAATTATACTAAAATTAATAAAAATAATTAAATTTCAATAAATAACTGAAATTGAACAATTTAACGTTATTTAGCATAAAAGTAAATTTAAGCTTTTATAATCTTTTATTATCTTATTATATTTAAAATTCGTTACAAGTATGAGAGTTATATACAATTTAGAGGAATTTAGCTAGTTATGGTATGTTACTCAAAAGTAAATTTAAGCTTTTATGATCATTCTATTATTTTATTATATTTAAAATTCGTTACAAGTATGAGAGTTATATACAATTTAGAGGAATTTAGCTAGTTATGTATTGTAACCATTTGTAAAGTAAAAATGCTGCAGGTAATATTAGACATTTAATTATTAAATTACTACTCTTGCGTGATGCATGCGGCAACGACTATAACGCGAGGCACGGGGCATGTACATTATACTAAAATTAATAAAAATAATTGAATTTCAATAAATAGCTGAACTTGAACAATTTAACGTTATTTAGATAAAAAGTAAATTTAAGCTTTTATGATCATTCTATTATCTTATTATATTTAAAATTCGTTACAAGTATGAGAATTATATACAATTTAGAGGAATTTAGCTAGTTATGTATTGTAACCACTTGTAATGTACAAATGCTGCAGGAAATATTAAACGTTTTTGTTTTGAAAAATAAGTCTTAAAGAGTGATTTAAGATATAATAATATAATAATAGTATTTTACTATATAGTTTAAGACAAATAAACTAAAAGTAATAAAAATAATTGAAATTTCAATTTGTAAATTACTACTCTTGCATGATGAATGCGGCAACGCCTCTTGCCCGAGGCATGCGGCAACAACTCTTGCCTTAAGCATGGGGGATGCGGCAACGCCTCTTGCCCGAGGCATGCGGCAACGACTCTAACGCGAGGCATGGGGCATGTACATTATACTAAAATTAATAAAAATAATTGAATTTCAATAAATAACTAAAATTGAACAATTTAACGTTATTTAGCTCAAAAGTAAGTTTAAGCTTTTATGAGCATTCTATTATCTTATTTTATTTAAAATTCGTTACAAGTATGAGAATTATATACAATTTAGAGGAATTTAGCTAGTTATGTATTGTAACCACTTGTAATGTACAAATGCTGCAGGAAATATTAAACGTTTTTGTTTTGAAAAATAAGTCTTAAAGAGTGATTTAAGATATAATAATATAATAATAGTATTTTACTATATAGTTTAAGACAAATAAACTAAAAGTAATAAAAATTGAAATTTCAATTAGTAAATTACTACTCTTGCATGATGAATGCAAAGAGGTTAAACTAATAGAGTGCACAAAAGTATAGTTGAGCGCGAGGAGAGAACTGTAGTACAAACATACAGCGGGTGAGGTTCCTCTTTGTCAGATTAGTTAAAAAGTGGGAGTTCTTTCTTTTTCTCATTTTACTATTCTGCATGTATGTATTAGTAATACCTACACTAATTCAACGCATGTATTTCTTCCCGCACTAAAAATTTAAAACGTTTTACATTTGAAATTTTGTTTTTTTAAAGAATTTACTTATTAAATATTGAAATTTATTTTATTCTTTGCATTATATTTAATTTATTGAATATTTTTGTACACTTACGCATAAAAATTTTCTTAATATAAAATTAAATTACAAAATATTTTTTTAATGTTAAATGTATATAAGGGGTCTGGTTTTTCTCTTGTATACTTATTGTAATAATAGTTTTTTTTATAAATAAAGCATTTCCAATTAATAAAAAAAAAAATATTTTAAATTTTATAAACAACAAAATAACATACAAAATTCATAAAATTTATAATTTTAATATAATACTTTTTAGCATAAGATACTTTTTGAAGTTTTATCAAATATAACTGTGCATTTTGCTGGAAATTTGTATCTTATTTGAAATAATTATTTAAAATTTATAATTTTTTAATAATTCATTATTGACCTTTAAAAATAATTGTTTTATTTAATAAATACCTAAGTATTCATTTCTTCAAGAAAAAAATCATTTTTTTTACCACATTTCAACTTTTAGGTCAAAAACCAATGAAAATCTCGGCTGAATAATGATTGCATAACTTACAGTTTTCAAAGGTTTCTGACCTAAAAATGAAAATTTTCGCAATAAAAATGATTTCTTTCTTGAAGAAATGAATACTCTTGGAAAAATTAATCAATATTTAAAAAAAATTATTATTTTACGATGAAAATCAAGCTAGTAATGCATATTTTAAGTTCAAAAACAGGCTTATTTCAATAGAAGCTCGTAAAAATTGAATTATTCTACGCATGATCATTTTTTTTCTCCTAAATTCTCTTTTAGTATATTTCTCCTACAGCGTCTCCCTTCTTATCGTTTTGTAAGATGAAGAAAACCTTACCCACTATAGTTTGCACTGTTCGGATATTTACTTGCTCTCGCTTTAACATTAACTACTCTATTAGTATAAGCTCTTTGGATGAATGCGGCAACGCCTCTTACCCGAGGCATGCGGCAACGACTCTTGCCTTAAGCATGCGGAAACGCCTCTAACGCGAGGCATGGGGCATGTATTTTATGCTGAAATGTTAAAAATTATGTTAAAAAGAGTGATTTAAGATATAATAGTTTAAGGTATAATAGTTTGTTTACTATTTTAAAAAATTATACTAAAATTAATAAAAATAATTGAATTTCAATAAATAACTGAAATTGAACATTTTAACGTTATTTAGCTCAAAAGTAAATTTAAGCTTTTATGATCTTTGTATTATAGATGATAATCTTATTATATTTAAAATTCGTTACAAGTATGATAGTTATATACAATTTAGAGGAATTTAGCTAGTTATGTATTGTAACCACTTGTAAAGTACAAATGCTGCAGGAAATATTAAACATTTTTGTTTTGAAAAATAAGTTTTAAAGAGTGATTTAAGATATAATAATATAATAATAGTATTTTAATAGCTCAGCATAATGCTGGAGGATTTAGCTCAGTATAATGCTTAAGGATTTAGCTCAGCATAATGCTGGAGAATTTTTAGCTCAGTATAATGCTGGAGGATTTAACTCCGCATAATACTGGAGTATTTTTAGCTCAGTATTATGCTGGAGAATTTAGTTCAGTATAATGCTGGAGGATTTAGCTCAGCATAATGCTGGAGTATTTTTAGCTCAGTATGATGCTGGAGGATTTAGCTCAGCATAATGCTGGAGTATTTTTAGCTCAGTATAATGCTGGAGTATTTTTAGTTCAGTATAATGCTGGAGGATTTAGCTCAGCATAATGCTGGAGGATTTAGCTCAGTATAATGCTTGAGGATTTAGCTCAGCATAATGCTGGAGAATTTTTAGCTCAGTATAATGATGGAGGATTTAGCTCAGCATAATGCTGGTGTATTTTTAGCTCAGCATAATGCTGGAGTATTTTTAGTTCAGTATAATACTGGAGGATTTAGCTCAGCATAATGCTGGAGTATTTTTAGCTCAGTATAAGGCTTGAGGATTTAGCTCAGCATAATGTTGGAGTATTTTTAGTTCAGTATAATACTGGAGGATTTAGCTCAGCATAATGCTGGAGTATTTTTAGTTCAGTATAATACTGGAGGATTTAGCTCAGCATAATGCTGGTGTATTTTTAGCTCAGCATAATGCTGGAGTATTTTTAGTTCAGTATAATACTGGAGGATTTAGCTCAGCATAATGCTGGAGTATTTTTAGCTCAGTATAAGGCTTGAGGATTTAGCTCAGCATAATGTTGGAGTATTTTTAGCTGAGTATAATGCTGGAGTATTTTTAGCTGAGTATAATGCTGGAGGATTTAGCTAGTTTAATTTAAAAGAACTAAATTCTCGTAACTAAAATCGTTTACGATAAATTTTGTTAAATTTAAATTATATTTAGATATAAAAGTAAAATTTTTATTTAAAACACTAGATACTGCGTTTAAAACATCAAATGATTAAATTTGTTTTTAACGTAATGGAAATTAATGACAATAAATAGCAATGTTTAATAATTGTTTCTAGATAGTGCACAAAATAACTTCGTGTACGTGTTATTTTACAAAATATTTATTACTTTTAAGATTTAATCTCTTACTTTTTAAAGTTACTTTTCAGCTAAATAGCGTTAAAATCCATGTTTCATTTCAGTTACTTGGTAGAACTACATATATTTTAATCATATCACTTTTAGTTTATTTTTCACACCAACTAGTAAAAAAAACTATTTTATCTTATATCAGCATTTTTAACTTATGAATCAAAACTAAAATGTTTAATAAATATTAACATTCAGAAGTAAATTTAAGCCTAAAATTAATTCATATATTGTATAATAACACGTACACGAAGATTTTTTGTGCAGATCTAGAAACAATTATACAACATTGTTTTTATCACTAGTAGAGCTAAATAGTGGAAATATTTAGCAACGTTGCTAATTATTTTCAGATTTATTTAGCAACGTTGCTAATTATTTTGATATAAATCAAAACTTATAAAAGTTATAAAGACTGAATATTTCCACTATTTAAAAAACAATGTTTCATAATTGTTTCTAGATGTGCACAAAATAACTTCGTGTACGTGTTATTTTACAAAATATTTATTACCTTTAAGATTATTTAATTTTTTACTTTTTAAAGTTACTTTTCAGCTAAATAACGTTAAAATCCATGTTTCATTTCAGTTACTTGGTAGAACTTCATATATTTAATCATATCACTTTTAGTTTATTTTTCACACCAACTAGTAAAAAAAACTATTTTATCTTATATCAGCCTTTTTAACTTATGAATCAAAACTAAAATGTTTAATAAATATTAACATTCAGTTTTTTAGTCTTTACTTATACAAACTAACCAATTTGCCCTTTTGTTTGTAACATTATAATTAATATATACATATTATTTAACATAATATTTGTAGAGTAATTAAACATAAAATACTATAATATTATCAATTATTTAGCTCTGCTTACAAAGTTTAAAAATTCTTTCTAGACGCGTAAAAAAGTACATCTTGAACGAGTTACTTTACAATTTAATTAAATTTTAAATATAAAACAACTCGTTCACGAAGTATTTTTAATCTCAAAAGTAACATTGATTTTAACGTTATTGTGCTTAAAAGTAAATTTAGGCCTAAAATTAATTCATATATTGTATAATAACACGTACACGAAGTTTTTTTGTGCAGATCTAGAAACAATTATACAACATTGTTTTTATCACTAGTAGAGCTAAATAGTGGAAATGTTTAGCAACGTTGCTAATTATTTTCAGATTTAATTAGCAACGTTGCTAATTATTTTCAGATTTAATTAGCAACGTTGCTAATTATTTTCAGATTCAATTAGCAACGTTGCTAATTATTTTCAGATATAATTAGCAACGTTGCTAATTATTTTAAGATTTATTTAGCAACGTTGCTAATTATTTTCAGATTTAATTAGCAACGTTGCTAATTATTTTCAGATTTAATTAGCAACGTTGCTAATTATTTTCAGATTCAATTAGCAACGTTGCTAATTATTTTCAGATATAATTAGCAACGTTGCTAATTATTTTCAGATTTATTTAGCAACGTTGCTAATTATTTTGATATAAATCAAAACTTATAAAAGTTATAAAGACTGAATATTTCCAATATTTAAAAAACAATGTTTAATAATTGTTTCTAGATGTGCACAATATAACTTCGTGTACGTGTTATTTTACAAAATATTTATTACCTTTAAGATTATTTAATTTTTTACTTTTTAAAGTTACTTTTCAGCTAAATAACGTTAAAATCCATGTTTCATTTTAGTTACTTGGTCGAAATTCATATATTTTAATCATATCACTATTAGTTTATTTTTCACACCAACTAGTAAAAAAAACTATTTTATCTTATATCAGCCTTTTTAACTTATGAATCAAAACTAAAATGTTTAATAAATATTAACATTCAGTTTTTTAGTCTTTACTTATACAAACTAACCAATTTGCCCTTTTGTTTGTAACATTATAATTAATATATACATATTATTTAACATAATATTTGTAGAGTAATTAAACATAAAATACTATAATATTATCAATTATTTAGCTCTGCTTACAAAGTTTAAAAATTCTTTCTAGACGCGTAAAAAAGTACATCTTGAACGAGTTACTTTACAATTTAATTAAATTTTAAATATAAAACAACTCGTTCACGAAGTATTTTTAATCTCAAAAGTAACATTGATTTTAACGTTATTGTGCTTAAAAGTAAATTTAGGCCTAAAATTAATTCATATATTGTATAATAACACGTACACGAAGTTTTTTTGTGCAGATCTAGAAACAATTATACAACATTGTTTTTATCACTAGTAGAGCTAAATAGTGGAAATGTTTAGCAACGTTGCTAATTATTTTCAGATTTAATTAGCAACGTTGCTAATTATTTTCAGATTTAATTAGCAACGTTGCTAATTATTTTCAGATTCAATTAGCAACGTTGCTAATTATTTTCAGATATAATTAGCAACGTTGCTAATTATTTTAAGATTTATTTAGCAACGTTGCTAATTATTTTGATATAAATCAAAACTTATAAAAGTTATAAAGACTGAATATTTCCACTATATAAATAACAATGTTTAATAATTGTTTCTAGATGTGCACAAAATAACTTCGTGTACATGTTGTTTTACAAAATATTTATTACTTTTAAGATTATTTAATCTTTTACTTTTTAAAGTTACTTTTCAGCTAAATAACGTTAAAATCCATATTTTAATCATATCACTTTTAGTTTATTTTTCACACCAACTAGGAAAAAAAACTATTTTATCTTATATCAGCCTTTTTAACTTATGAATCAAAACTAAAATGTTTAATAAATATTAACATTCAGTTTTTTAGTCTTTACTTCTAACCAATTTGCCCTTTTGTTTGTAACATTATAATTAATATATCATATTATTTAACATAATATTTGTAGAGTAATTAAACATAAAATACTATAATATTTTCAATTATTTAGCTCTGTATACAAAGTTTAAAAATTCTGTCTAGACGCGTAAAAAAGTACATCTTGAACGAGTTACTTTACAATTTACTTAAATTTTAAATATAAAACAACTCGTTCACGAAGTATTTTTAATCTCAAAAGTAACATTTAGAATTTTACAATTGAAATTAAATCAATAGCGAAAATTTAGACCAAAATTTTGAGTTAGGTGATAGACATTAAACATATATTTAAGCATTAAGTAAGAATTTAAGTAATAACTTAATAACGAAATAACGTAATAACTACATATTAACTGCATCCATTATGATATTGCATGCAATAGTTAAAAATTCTTGTTAAATACTTGTTAAAAATATAAGAATCATATGCATTAGAGGAATTTAGTTAAATATGGAAAGTAACCACTTGCAACGTACATATGCTGCATATAGATAAGAATATAATAGTTAGATAAAATAGCTTTATTACTATGCAGTTTCTAACAAATAATCTAAATGTGATAAAATTAAATGAATTCAGTCAAGTAACTGAACTGAAACATTGAATTTAGAGTTATTCAACATATTATTCCTCATGAGTAAACTGCAGTATAAATAATAAAATGTCAATTAAATCATTAAATTACTGCCTAAAATTGTTAACTAATTAAGGGCTAAGCACTATAAATTTTATATATAGTCAATTTAATGAAGAAAAATTATAAAACAGCCACTAATTAGAATAATAAATGAAGCCATTAGAATTTGATAGCACCAGAATCATCAGAATCCTGATTGCTTAGCGTTAAGAAAATCCTTATTACCGAGCGTTAAGGAAATCCTTATTGCTGACCGTTAAGGAAATCCTGATTGCCGAGCGATAATTGCCGAGCGTTAAGGAAATCCTGATTGCTGAGCGTTAGTTGCCAAGCGTTAAGGAAATCCTGATTGCTGAGCGTTAAGGAATTCCTGATTGCCGAGCGTTAAGTAAATCCTGAATGCCGAGCGTTAAGGAAATAATGATTGCTGAGCGTTAAGGAAATTTGAGTTAGGTGATAGAAATTAAACATTAATTAATTTAAGCATTAAGTAATAATTTAATTTTGAGTTAGGTGATAGACATTAAACATATATTTAAGCATTAAGTAAGAATTTAAGTAATAACTTAATGACTACATATTAACTGCATCCATTATGATATTGCATGCAATAGTTAAAAATTCTTGTTAAATACTTGATAAAAATATAAGAATCATATGCATTAGAGGAATTTAGTTAAGTATGGAAAGTAACCACTTGCAACGTACAAATGCTGCATATAATAGATAAGAATATAATAGTTAGATAAAATAGTTTTTTTACTATGCAGTTTCTAACAAATAAACTAAATGTGATAAAAATAAATTCAGTCAAGTAACTGAACTGAAACATTGAATTTAGAGTTATTCAACTCATGAGTAAACTTCAGTATAAATAATAAAATGTCAATTAAATCATTAAATTACTGCCTAAAATTGTGAACTAAATAAGGGCTAAGCACTATAAATTTTATATATAGTCAATTTAATGAAGAAAAATTATAAAACAGCCACTAATTAGAATAATAAATGAAGCCATTAGAATTTGATAGCACCAGAATCATCAGAATCCTGATTGCCGAGCGTGAAGGAAATGATGATTGCTGAGCGTTAAGGAAATTTGAGTTAGAAATCCTGACTGCTGAGCGTTAAGGAAATTTGTGTTAGAAATCCTGATTGCCGAACGTTAAGGAAATCCTGATTGCTGAGCGTTAAGGAATTCCTGATTGCCGAGCGTTAATTGCCGAGCGTTAAGGAAATCCTGATTGCCGAGCTTTAAGGAATTCCTGATTGACGAGCGTTAAGGAAATCCTGAATGCCGAGCGTTAAGGAAATAATGATTGCTGAGCGTTAAGGAAATTTGAGTTAGGTGATAGAAATTAAACATTAATTAATTTAAGCATTAAGTAATAATTTAATTTTGAGTTAGGTGATAACATTAAACATAAATTTAAGCATTAAGTAAGAATTTAAATAATAACTTAATGACTACATATTAACTGCATCCATTATGATATTGCATGCAATAGTTAAAAATTCTTGTTAAATACTTGATAAAAATATAAGAATCATATGCATGAGAGGAATTTAGTTAGATATGGAATGTAACCACTTGCAACGTACAAATGCTGCATATAATAGATAAGAATATAATAGTTAGTTAAAATAGTTTTTTTACTATGCAGTTTCTAACAAATAAAATAATGGTATAAAAATAAATGAATTCAGTCAAGTAACTGAACTGAAACATTGAATTTAGAGTTATTCAACTCATGAGTAAACTGCAGTATAAATAATGAAATGTCAATTAAATCATTAAATTACTGCCTAAAATTGTTAACTAATAAAGGGCTAAGCACTATAAATTTTATATATAGTCAATTTAATGAAGAAAAATTATAAAACAGCCACTAATTAGAATAATAAATGAAGCCATTAGAATTTGATAGCACCAGAATCATCAGAATCCTGATTGCCGAGCGTTAAGGAAATGATGATTGCTGAGCGTTAAGGAACTTTAAGTTGGAAATCCTGACTGCTGAGCGTTAAGGAAATTTGTGTTAGAAATCCTGATTGCCGAACGTTAAGGAAATCCTGATTGCTGAGCGTTAAGGAATTCCTGAATGCCGAGCGTTAATTGTTGAGCGTTAAGGAAATCCTGATTGCTGAGTGTTAATAGCCGAGCGTTAAGGAAATCCTGATTGCCGAGCGTTAAGGAAATCCTGATTGCTGAGCGTTAAGGAAATTAATTAATGTTTAATTTCTATCAATTCCTGATTGCCGAGCGTTAATTGCCGAGCGTTAAGGAAATCCTGGTTGCTGAGCGTTAAGGAAATCCTGATGGCCGAGCGTTAAGGAAATCCTGATTGCCGAGCTTTAAGGAATTCCTGATTGACGAGCGTTAAGGAAATCCTGAATGCCGAGCGTTAAGGAAATAATGATTGCTGAGCGTTAAGGAAATTTGAGTTAGGTGATAGAAATTAAACATTAATTAATTTAAGCATTAAGTAAGAATTTAAATAATAACTTAATGACTACATATTAACTGCATCCATTATGATATTGCATGCAATAGTTAAAAATTCTTGTTAAATACTTGATAAAAATTTAAGAATCATATGCATTAGAGGAATTTAGTTAGATATGGAAAGTAACCACTTGCAACGTACAAATGCTGCATATAATAGATAAGAATATAATAGTTAGTTGAAATAGTTTTTTTACTATGCAGTTTCTAACAAATAAAATAATGGTATAAAAATAAATGAATTCAGTCAAGTAACTGAACTGAAACATTAAATTTAGAGTTATTCAACTCATGAGTAAACTGCAGTATAAATAATAAAATGTCAATTAAATCATTAAATTACTGCCTAAAATTGTTAACTAATTAAGGGCTAAGCACTATAAATTTTATATATAGTCAATTTAATGAAGAAAAATTATAAAACAGTTAATTAGAATAATAAATGAAGCCATTAGAATTTGATAGCACCAGAATCCTGATTGCCGAGCGTTAAGGAAATGATGATTGCTGAGCGTTAAGGAAATTTGAGTTAGAAATCCTGACTGCTGAGCGTTAAGGAATTCCTGATTGCCGAGCGTTAATTGCCGAGCGTTAAGGAAATCCTGGTTGCCGAGCGTTAAGGAAATCCTGATTGCCGAGCGTTAAGGAAATCCTGATTGCCGAGCTTTAAGGAATTCCTGATTGACGAGCGTTAAGGAAATCCTGAATGCCGAGCGTTAAGGAAATAATGATTGCTGAGCGTTAAGGAAATTTGAGTTAGGTGATAGAAATTAAACATTAATTAATTTAAGCATTAAGTAATAATTTAATTTTGAGTTAGGTGATAGACATTAAACATAAATTTAAGCATTAAGTAAGAATTTAAATAATAACTTAATGACTACATATTAACTGCATCCATTATGATATTGCATGCAATAGTTAAAAATTCTTGTTAAATACTTGATAAAAATATAAGAATCATATGCATAAGAGGAATTTAGTTAGATATGGAAAGTAACCACTTGCAACGTACAAATGCTGCATATAATAGATAAGAATATAATAGTTAGTTAAAATAGTTTTTTTACTATGCAGTTTCTAACAAATAAAATAATGGTATAAAAATAAATGAATTCAGTCAAGTAACTGAACTGAAACATTGAATTTAGAGTTATTCAACTCATGAGTAAACTGCAGTATAAATAATGAAATGTCAATTAAATCATTAAATTACTGCCTAAAATTGTTAACTAATTAAGGGCTAAGCACTATAAATTTTATATATAGTCAATTTAATGAAGAAAAATTATAAAACAGCCACTAATTAGAATAATAAATGAAGCCATTAGAATTTGATAGCACCAGAATCATCAGAATCCTGATTGCCGAGCGTTAAGGAAATGATGATTGCTGAGCGTTAAGGAACTTTAAGTTGGAAATCCTGACTGCTGAGCGTTAAGGAAATTTGTGTTAGAAATCCTGATTGCCGAACGTTAAGGAAATCCTGATTGCTGAGCGTTAAGGAATTCCTGAATGCCGAGCGTTAATTGTTGAGCGTTAAGGAAATCCTGATTGCTGAGCGTTAAGGAAATCCTGATTGCTGAGTGTTAATAGCCGAGCGTTAAGGAAATCCTGATTGCCGAGCGTTAAGGAAATCCTGATTGCTGAGCGTTAAGGAATTCCTGATTGCCGAGCGTTAATTGCCGAGCGTTAAGGAAATCCTGGTTGCTGAGCGTTAAGGAAATCCTGATTGCCGAGCGTTAAGGAAATCCTGATTGCCGAGCTTTAAGGAATTCCTGATTGACGAGCGTTAAGGAAATCCTGAATGCCGAGCGTTAAGGAAATAATGATTGCTGAGCGTTAAGGAAATTTGAGTTAGGTGATAGAAATTAAACATTAATTAATTTAAGCATTAAGTAATAATTTAATTTTGAGTTAGGTGATAGACATTAAACATAAATTTAAGCATTAAGTAAGAATTTAAATAATAACTTAATGACTACATATTAACTGCATCAATTATGATATTGCATGCAATAGTTAAAAATTCTTGTTAAATACTTGATAAAAATATAAGAATCATATGCATTAGAGGAATTTAGTTAGATATGGAAAGTAACCACTTGCAACGTACAAATGCTGCATATAATAGATAAGAATATAATAGTTAGTTGAAATAGTTTTTTTACTATGCAGTTTCTAACAAATAAAATAATGGTATAAAAATAAATGAATTCAGTCAAGTAACTGAACTGAAACATTAAATTTAGAGTTATTCAACTCATGAGTAAACTGCAGTATAAATAATAAAATGTCAATTAAATCATTAAATTACTGCCTAAAATTGTTAACTAATTAAGGGCTAAGCACTATAAATTTTATATATAGTCAATTTAATGAAGAAAAATTATAAAACAGTTAATTAGAATAATAAATGAAGCCATTAGAATTTGATAGCACCAGAATCCTGATTGCCGAGCGTTAAGGAAATGATGATTGCTGAGCGTTAAGGAAATTTGAGTTAGAAATCCTGACTGCTGAGCGTTAAGGAAATTTGTGTTAGAAATCCTGATTGCCGAACGTTAAGGAAATCCTGATTGCTGAGCGTTAAGGAATTCCTGATTGCCGAGCGTTAATTGCCGAGCGTTAAGGAAATCCTGGTTGCCGAGCGTTAAGGAAATCCTGATTGCCGAGCGTTAAGGAAATCCTGATTGCCGAGCTTTAAGGAATTCCTGATTGAGGAGCGTTAAGGAAATCCTGAATGCCGAGCGTTAAGGAAATAATGATTGCTGAGCGTTAAGGAAATTTGAGTTAGGTGATAGAAATTAAACATTAATTAATTTAAGCATTAAGTAATAATTTAATTTTGAGTTAGGTGATAGACATTAAACATAAATTTAAGCATTAAGTAAGAATTTAAATAATAACTTAATGACTACATATTAACTGCATCCATTATGATATTGCATGCAATAGTTAAAAATTCTTGTTAAATACTTGATAAAAATATAAGAATCATATGCATTAGAGGAATTTAGTTAGATATGGAAAGTAACCACTTGCAACGTACAAATGCTGCATATAATAGATAAGAATATAATAGTTAGTTAAAATAGTTTTTTTACTATGCAGTTTCTAACAAATAAAATAATGGTATAAAAATAAAAGAATTCAGTCAAGTAACTGAACTGAAACATTAAATTTAGAGTTATTCAACTCATGAGTAAACTGCAGTATAAATAATAAAATGTCAATTAAATCATTAAATTACTGCCTAAAATTATTAACTAATTAAGGGCTAAGCACTATAAATTTTATATATAGTCAATTTAATGAAGAAAAATTATAAAACAGCCACTAATTAGAATAATAAATGAAGCCATTAGAATTTGATAGCACCAGAATCATCAGAATCCTGATTGCCGAGCGTTAAGGAAATGATGATTGCTGAGCGTTAAGGAAATTTGAGTTAGAAATCCTGACTGCTGAGCGTTAAGGAAATTTGTGTTAGAAATCCTGATTGCCGAACGTTAAAGAAATTCTGATTGCTGAGCGTTAAGGAATTCCTGAATGCCGAGCGTTAATTGTTGAGCGTTAAGAAAATCCTGATTGCTGAGTGTTAATAGCCGAGCGTTAAGGAAATCCTGATTGCCGAGCGTTAAGGAAATCCTGAATGCTGAGCGTTAAGGAAATTTGAGTTAGGTGATAGAAATTAAACATCTATTTAAGCATTATGTAATAATTTAAGTAATAACTTAATGACTACATATTAACTGCATCCATTATGATATTGCATGCAATAGTTAAAAATACTTGTTAAATACTTGTTAAAAATATAAGAATCATTAGAGGAATTTAGTTAGATATTGAAAGTAACCCCTTGCAACATATAAATGCTGCATATAATAGATAAGAATATAATAGTTAGATAAAATAGTTTTTTTACTATGCAGTATCTAACATATAAACTAAATGTGATAAAAATAAATGAATTCAGTCAAGTAACTGAACTGAAATATTGAATTTAGAGTTATTCAACTTATGAGTAAACTGCAGTATAAATAATAAAATGTCAATTAAATCATTAAATTACTGCCTAAAATTGTTAACTAAGCACTATAAATTTTATATATAATCAATTTAATGAAGAAAAATTATAATGCAGCCACTTATTAGAATAATAAGAGAAGTTATTAGAATTTAATAGCACCAGAATCTTTAGAATCCTGATTGCTGAGCGTTAAGAAAATCCTTATTGCCGAGCGTTAAGGAAATCCTTAGTGCCGAGCGTTAAGGAAATCCTAATTGCCGAGCGTTAAGGAAATCCTTATTGCCGAGCGTTAATTGCCGAGCGTTAAGGAAATCCTTAATGATTGATTGATTGCCGAGCGTTAAGGAAATCCTTAATCATTTAGAAATCCTTATTGCCGAGCGTGAAGGAAATGATGATTGCTGAGCGTAAGGAAATTTGAGTTAGAAATCCTGACTGCTGAGCGTTAAGGAAATTTGTGTTAGAAATCCTGATTGCCGAACGTTAAGGAAATCCTGATTGCTGAGCGTTAAGGAATTCCTGATTGCCGAGCGTTAATTGCCGAGCGTTAAGGAAATCTTGGTTGCTGAGCGTTAAGGAAATCCTAATTGCTGAGCTTTAGTTGCCGAGCGTTAAGAAAATCCTGATTGCCGAGCGTTAAGGAATTCCTGATTGCCGAGCGTTAAGGAATTCCTGATTGCCGAGCGTTAATTGCCGAGCGTTAAGGAAATCCTGGTTGCCGAGCGTTAAGGAAATCCTGATTGCCGAGCGTTAAGGAAATCCTGATTGCCGAGCGTTAAGGAATTCCTGATTGCCGAGCGTTAAGGAAATCCTGAATGTTGAGCGTTAAGGAAATAATGATTGCTGAGCGTTAAGGAAATTTGAGTTAGGTGATAGAAATTAAACATTAATTAATTTAAGCATTAAGTAATAATTTAATTTTGAGTTAGGTGATAGACATTAAACATATATTTAAGCATTAAGTAAGAATTTAAGTAATAACTTAATGACTACATATTAACTGCATCCATTATGATATTGCATGCAATAGTTAAAAATTCTTGTTAAATACTTGATAAAAATATAAGAATCATATGAATTAGAGGAATTTAGTTAAATATGGAAAGTAACCACTTGCAACGTACAAATGCTGCATATACTAGATAAGAATATAATAGTTAGATAAAATAGTTTTTTTACTATGCAGTTTCTAACAAATAAACTAAATGTGATAAAAATAAATTCAGTCAAGTAACTGAACTGAAATATTGAATTTAGAGTTATTCAACTTATGAGTAAACTTCAGTATAAATAATAAAATGTCAATTAAATCATTAAATTACTGCCTAAAATTGTTAACTAAATAAGGGCTAAGCACTATAAATTTTATATATAGTCAATTTAATGAAGAAAAATTATAAAACAGCCACTAATTAGAATAATAAATGAAGCCATTAGAATTTGATAGCACCAGAATCATCAGAATCCTGATTGCCGAGCGTTAAGGAAATGATGATTGCTGAGCGTTAAGGAAATTTGAGTTAGAAATCCTGACTGCTGAGCGTTAAGGAAATTTGTGTTAGAAATCCTGATGGCCGAACGTTAAGGAAATTCTGATTGCTGAGCGTTAAGGAATTCCTGAATGCCGAGCGTTAATTGTTGAGAGTTAAGGAAATCCTGATTGCTGAGTGTTAATAGCCGAGCGTTAAGGAAATCCTGATTGCCGAGCGTTAAGGAAATCCTGAATGCCGAGCGTTAAGGAAATGATGATTGCTGAACGTTAAGGAAAATAGAGTTAGAAATCCTGACTGCTGAGCGTTAAGGAAATTTGTGTTAGAAATCCTGATTGCCGAACGTTAAGGAAATCCTGATTGCTGAGCGTTAAGGAATTCCTGAATGCCTAACGTTAAGGAAATAATGATTGCTGAGCGTTAAGGAAATTTGAGTTAGGTGATAGAAATTGAACATTAATTAATTTAAGCATTAAGTAATAATTTAATTTTGAGTTAGGTGATAGACATTAAACATATATTTAAGCATTAAGTAAGAATTTAAGTAATAACTTAATAACGTAATAACGTAATAACTACATATTAACTGCATCCATTATGATATTGCATGCAATAGTTAAAAATTCTTGTTAAATACTTGGTAAAAATATAAGAATCATATGCATTAGAGGAATTTAGTTAAATATGGAAAGTAACCACTTACAACGTACAAATGCTGCATATAATAGATAAGAATATAATAGTTAGATAAAATAGTTTTTTTACTATGCAGTTTCTAACAAATAAACTTAATGTGATAAAAATAAATAAATTCAGTCAAGTAACTGAACTGAAACATTGAATTTAGAGATATTCAACTCATGAAAAAACTGCAGTATAAATAATAAAATGTCAATTAAATCATTATTACTGCCTAAAATTGTTAACTAATTAAGGGCTAAGCACTATAAATTTTATATATAGTCAATTTAATGAAGAAAAATTATAAAACAGCCACTAATTAGAATAATAAATGAAGCCATTAGAATTTGATAGCACCAGAATCATCAGAATCCTGATTGCCGAGCGTTAAGGAAATGATGATTGCTGAGCGTTAAGGAACTTTAAGTTGGAAATCCTGACTGCTGAGCGTTAAGGAAATTTGTGTTAGAAATCCTGATTGCCGAACGTTAAGGAAATCCTGATTGCTGAGCGTTAAGGAATTCCTGAATGCCGAGCGTTAATTGTTGAGCGTTAAGGAAATCCTGATTGCTGAGCGTTAATAGCCGAGCGTTAAGGAAATCCTGATTGCCGAGCGTTAAGGAAATCCTGAATGCTGAGCGTTAAGGAAATTTGAGTTAGGTGATAGAAATTAAACATCTATTTAAGCATTATGTAATAATTTAAGTAATAACTTAATGACTACATATTAACTGCATCCATTATGATATTGCATGCAATAGTTAAAAATACTTGTTAAATACTTGTTAAAAATATAAGAATCATTAGAGGAATTTAGTTAGATATTGAAAGTAACCCCTTGCAACATATAAATGCTGCATATAATAGATAAGAATATAATAGTTAGATAAAATAGTTTTTTTACTATGCAGTATCTAACATATAAACTAAATGTGATAAAAATAAATGAATTCAGTCAAGTAACTGAACTGAAATATTGAATTTAGAGTTATTCAACTTATGAGTAAACTTCAGTATAAATAATAAAATGTCAATTAAATCATTAAATTACTGCCTAAAATTGTTAACTAAGCACTATAAATTTTATATATAATCAATTTAATGAAGAAAAATTATAATGCAGCCACTTATTAGAATAATAAGAGAAGTTATTAGAATTTAATAGCACCAGAATCTTTAGAATCCTGATTGCTGAGCGTTAAGAAAATCCTTATTGCCGAGCGTTAAGGAAATCCTTAGTGCCGAGCGTTAAGGAAATCCTAATTGCCGAGCGTTAAGGAAATCCTGATTGCCGAGCGTTAATTGCCGAGCGTTAAGGAAATCCTTAATGATTGATTGATTGCCGAGCGTTAAGGAAATCCTTAATCATTTAGAAATCCTTATTGCCGAGCGTGAAGGAAATGATGATTGCTGAGCGTAAGGAAATTTGAGTTAGAAATCCTGACTGCTGAGCGTTAAGGAAATTTGTGTTAGAAATCCTGATTGCCGAACGTTAAGGAAATCCTGATTGCTGAGCGTTAAGGAATTCCTGATTGCCGAGCGTTAATTGCCGAGCGTTAAGGAAATCTTGGTTGCTGAGCGTTAAGGAAATCCTAATTGCTGAGCTTTAGTTGCCGAGCGTTAAGAAAATCCTGATTGCCGAGCGTTAAGGAATTCCTGATTGCCGAGCGTTAAGGAATTCCTGATTGCCGAGCGTTAATTGCCGAGCGTTAAGGAAATCCTGGTTGCCGAGCGTTAAGGAAATCCTGATTGCCGAGCGTTAAGGAAATCCTGATTGCCGAGCGTTAAGGAATTCCTGATTGCCGAGCGTTAAGGAAATCCTGAATGTTGAGCGTTAAGGAAATAATGATTGCTGAGCGTTAAGGAAATTTGAGTTAGGTGATAGAAATTAAACATTAATTAATTTAAGCATTAAGTAATAATTTAATTTTGAGTTAGGTGATAGACATTAAACATATATTTAAGCATTAAGTAAGAATTTAAGTAATAACTTAATGACTACATATTAACTGCATCCATTATGATATTGCATGCAATAGTTAAAAATTCTTGTTAAATACTTGATAAAAATATAAGAATCATATGAATTAGAGGAATTTAGTTAAATATGGAAAGTAACCACTTGCAACGTACAAATGCTGCATATAATAGATAAGAATATAATAGTTAGATAAAATAGTTTTTTTACTATGCAGTTTCTAACAAATAAACTAAATGTGATAAAAATAAATTCAGTCAAGTAACTGAACTGAAATATTGAATTTAGAGTTATTCAACTTATGAGTAAACTTCAGTATAAATAATAAAATGTCAATTAAATCATTAAATTACTGCCTAAAATTGTTAACTAAATAAGGGCTAAGCACTATAAATTTTATATATAGTCAATTTAATGAAGAAAAATTATAAAACAGCCACTAATTAGAATAATAAATGAAGCCATTAGAATTTGATAGCACCAGAATCATCAGAATCCTGATTGCCGAGCGTTAAGGAAATGATGATTGCTGAGCGTTAAGGAAATTTGAGTTAGAAATCCTGACTGCTGAGCGTTAAGGAAATTTGTGTTAGAAATCCTGATGGCCGAACGTTAAGGAAATTCTGATTGCTGAGCGTTAAGGAATTCCTGAATGCCGAGCGTTAATTGTTGAGAGTTAAGGAAATCCTGATTGCTGAGTGTTAATAGCCGAGCGTTAAGGAAATCCTGATTGCCGAGCGTTAAGGAAATCCTGAATGCCGAGCGTTAAGGAAATGATGATTGCTGAACGTTAAGGAAAATAGAGTTAGAAATCCTGACTGCTGAGCGTTAAGGAAATTTGTGTTAGAAATCCTGATTGCCGAACGTTAAGGAAATCCTGATTGCTGAGCGTTAAGGAATTCCTGAATGCCTAACGTTAAGGAAATAATGATTGCTGAGTGTTAAGGAAATTTGAGTTAGGTGATAGAAATTAAACATTAATTAATTTAAGCATTAAGTAATAATTTAATTTTGAGTTAGGTGATAGACATTAAACATATATTTAAGCATTAAGTAAGAATTTAAGTAATAACTTAATAACGTAATAACGTAATAACTACATATTAACTGCATCCATTATGATATTGCATGCAATAGTTAAAAATTCTTGTTAAATACTTGGTAAAAATATAAGAATCATATGCATTAGAGGAATTTAGTTAAATATGGAAAGTAACCACTTACAACGTACAAATGCTGCATATAATAGATAAGAATATAATAGTTAGATAAAATAGTTTTTTTACTATGCAGTTTCTAACAAATAAACTTAATGTGATAAAAATAAATAAATTCAGTCAAGTAACTGAACTGAAACATTGAATTTAGAGATATTCAACTCATGAAAAAACTGCAGTATAAATAATAAAATGTCAATTAAATCATTATTACTGCCTAAAATTGTTAACTAATTAAGGGCTAAGCACTATAAATTTTATATATAGTCAATTTAATGAAGAAAAATTATAAAACAGCCACTAATTAGAATAATAAATGAAGCCATTAGAATTTGATAGCACCAGAATCATCAGAATCCTGATTGCCGAGCGTTAAGGAAATGATGATTGCTGAGCGTTAAGGAACTTTAAGTTGGAAATCCTGACTGCTGAGCGTTAAGGAAATTTGTGTTAGAAATCCTGATTGCCGAACGTTAAGGAAATCCTGATTGCTGAGCGTTAAGGAATTCCTGAATGCCGAGCGTTAATTGTTGAGCGTTAAGGAAATCCTGAATGCTGAGCGTTAAGGAAATTTGAGTTAGGTGATAGAAATTAAACATCTATTTAAGCATTATGTAATAATTTAAGTAATAACTTAATGACTACATATTAACTGCATCCATTATGATATTGCATGCAATAGTTAAAAATACTTGTTAAATACTTGTTAAAAATATAAGAATCATTAGAGGAATTTAGTTAGATATTGAAAGTAACCCCTTGCAACATATAAATGCTGCATATAATAGATAAGAATATAATAGTTAGATAAAATAGTTTTTTTACTATGCAGTTTCTAACAAATAAACTTAATGTGATAAAAATAAATAAATTCAGTCAAGTAACTGAACTGAAACATTGAATTTAGAGATATTCAACTCATGAAAAAACTGCAGTATAAATAATAAAATGTCAATTAAATCATTATTACTGCCTAAAATTGTTAACTAATTAAGGGCTAAGCACTATAAATTTTATATATAGTCAATTTAATGAAGAAAAATTATAAAACAGCCACTAATTAGAATAATAAATGAAGCCATTAGAATTTGATAGCACCAGAATCATCAGAATCCTGATTGCCGAGCGTTAAGGAAATGATGATTGCTGAGCGTTAAGGAAATTTGAGTTAGAAACCCTGACTGCTGAGCGTTAAGGAAATTTGTGTTAGAAATCCTGATTGCCGAACGTTAAAGAAATTCTGATTGCTGAGCGTTAAGGAATTCCTGAATGCCGAGCGTTAATTGTTGAGCGTTAAGGAAATCCTGATTGCTGAGTGTTAATAGCCGAGCGTTAAGGAAATCCTGATTGCCGAGCGTTAAGGAAATCCTGAATGCTGAGCGTTAAGGAAATTTGAGTTAGGTGTTAGAAATTAAACATCTATTTAAGCATTATGTAATAATTTAAGTAATAACTTAATGACTACATATTAACTGCATCCATTATGATATTGCATGCAATAGTTAAAAATACTTGTTAAATACTTGTTAAAAATATAAGAATCATTAGAGGAATTTAGTTAGATATTGAAAGTAACCCCTTGCAACATATAAATCCTGCATATAATAGATAAGAATATAATAGTTAGATAAAATAGTTTTTTTACTATGCAGTATCTAACATATAAACTAAATGTGATAAAAATAAATGAATTCAGTCAAGTAACTGAACTGAAATATTGAATTTAGAGTTATTCAACTTATGAGTAAACTGCAGTATAAATAATAAAATGTCAATTAAATCATTAAATTACTGCCTAAAATTGTTAACTAAGCACTATAAATTTTATATATAATCAATTTAATGAAGAAAAATTATAATGCAGCCACTTATTAGAATAATAAGAGAAGTTATTAGAATTTAATAGCACCAGAATCTTTAGAATCCTGATTGCTGAGCGTTAAGAAAATCCTTATTGCCGAGCGTTAAGGAAATCCTTATTGCCGAGCGTTAAGGAAATCCTAATTGCCGAGCGTTAAGGAAATCCTGATTGCCGAGCGTTAATTGCCGAGCGTTAAGGAAATCCTTAATGATTGATTGATTGCCGAGCGTTAAGGAAATCCTTAATCATTTAGAAATCCTTATTGCCGAGCGTGAAGGAAATGATGATTGCTGAGCGTAAGGAAATTTGAGTTAGAAATCCTGACTGCTGAGCGTTAAGGAAATTTGTGTTAGAAAGCCTGATTGCCGAACGTTAAGGAAATCCTGATTGCCGAGCGTTAATTGCCGAGCGTTAAGGAAATCTTGGTTGCTGAGCGTTAAGGAAATCCTAATTGCTGAGCTTTAGTTGCCGAGCGTTAAGAAAATCCTGATTGCCGAGCGTTAAGGAAATCCTGATTGCCGAGCGTTAAGGAATTCCTGATTGCCGAGCGTTAAGGAAATCCTGAATGTTGAGCGTTAAGGAAATAATGATTGCTGAGCGTTAAGGAAATTTGAGTTAGGTGATAGAAATTAAACATTAATTAATTTAAGCATTAAGTAATAATTTAATTTTGAGTTAGGTGATAGACATTAAACATATATTTAAGCATTAAGTAAGAATTTAAGTAATAACTTAATGACTACATATTAACTGCATCCATTATGATATTGCATGCAATAGTTAAAAATTCTTGTTAAATACTTGATAAAAATATAAGAATCATATGAATTAGAGGAATTTAGTTAAATATGGAAAGTAACCACTTGCAACGTACAAATGCTGCATATAATAGATAAGAATATAATAGTTAGATAAAATAGTTTTTTTACTATGCAGTATCTAACATATAAACTAAATGTGATAAAAATAAATGAATTCAGTCAAGTAACTGAACTGAAATATTGAATTTAGAGTTAATCAACTTATGAGTAAACTGCAGTATAAATAATAAAATGTCAATTAAATCATTAAATTACTGCCTAAAATTGTTAACTATTTAAGGGCTAAGCACTATAAATTTTATATATAGTCAATTTAATGAAGAAAAATTATAATGCAGCCACTTATTAGAATAATAAGAGAAGCTATTAGAATTTAATAGCACCAGAATCTTTAGAATCCTGATTGCTGAGCGTTAAGAAAATCCTTATTGCCGAGCGTTAAGGAAATCCTGATTGCTGAGCGTTAAGGAATTCCTGATTGCCGAGCGTTAATTGCCGAGCGTTAAGGAAATCTTGGTTGCTGAGCGTTAAGGAAATCCTGATTGCTGAGCTTTAGTTGCCGAGCGTTAAGAAAATCCTGATTGCCGAGCGTTAAGGAATTCCTGATTGCCGAGCGTTAAGGAATTCCTGATTGCCGAGCGTTAATTGCCGAGCGTTAAGGAAATCCTGGTTGCCGAGCGTTAAGGAAATCCTGATTGCCGAGCGTTAAGGAAATCCTGATTGCCGAGCTTTAAGGAATTCCTGATTGACGAGCGTTAAGGAAATCCTGAATGCCGAGCGTTAAGGAAATAATGATTGCTGAGCGTTAAGGAAATTTGAGTTAGGTGATAGAAATTAAACATTAATTAATTTAAGCATTAAGTAATAATTTAATTTTGAGTTAGGTGATAGACATTAAACATATATTTAAGCATTAAGTAAGAATTTAAGTAATAACTTAATGACTACATATTAACTGCATCCATTATGATATTGCATGCAATTGTTAAAAATTCTTGTTAAATACTTGATAAAAATATAAGAATCATATGAATTAGAGGAATTTAGTTAAATATGGAAAGTAACCACTTGCAACGTACAAATGCTGCATATAATAGATAAGAATATAATAGTTAGATAAAATAGTTTTTTTACTATGCAGTTTCTAACAAATAAAATAATGGTATAAAAATAAATGAATTCAGTCAAGTAACTGAACTGAAACATTGAATTTAGAGTTATCCAACTCATGAGTAAACTGCAGTATAAATAATAAAATGTCAATTAAATCATTAAATTACTGCCTAAAATTGTTAACTAATTAAGGGCTAAGCACTATAAATTTTATATATAGTCAATTTAATGAAGAAAAATTATAAAACAGCCACTAATTAGAATAATAAATGAAGCCATTAGAATTTGATAGCACCAGAATCATCAGAATCCTGATTGCCGAGCGTTAAGTAAATGATGATTGCTGAGCGTTAAGGAACTTTAGGTTGGAAATCCTGACTGCTGAGCGTTAAGGAAATTTGTGTTAGAAATCCTGATTGCCGAACGTTAAGGAAATCCTGATTGCTGAGCGTTAAGGAATTCCTGAATGCCGAGCGTTAATTGTTGAGCGTTGAGGAAATCCTGATTGCTGAGTGTTAATAGCCGAGCGTTAAGGAAATCCTGATTGCCGAGCGTTAAGGAAATAATGATTGCTGAGCGTTAAGGAAATTTGAGTTAGGTGATAGAAATTAAACATCTATTTAAGCATTATGTAATAATTTAAGTAATATCTTAATGACTACATATTAACTGCATCCATTATGATATTGCATGCAATAGTTAAAAATACTTGTTAAATACTTGTTAAAAATATAAGAATCATTAGAGGAATTTAGTTAGATATTGAAAGTAACCCCTTGCAACATATAAATGCTGCATATAATAGATAATAATATAATAGTTAGATAAAATAGTTTTTTTACTATGCAGTTTCTAACAAATAAAATAATGGTATGAAAATAAAGGGGCATCCCGGTTGCACGGTGCTAGAGGCTTCCCGCTTGCACGGTGCAAGAGGCATCCCACTTGCACGGTGCACGGTGCACAGTGCTTTCCGCGGAATGTTAATTAAAATTATATTAATAAATTAGAAACAGCTTTTTATATGATAGTTTGAACATACAACTATAGCATAAAATATAAATTTTATAACATAATAAATAAATTTTCACAACGTTAAACATTAGGATGATAATTTAGTTATTATAGTTTCTTAAGTTACACTTTTTAATGCTGTTTATTGTTTTACTATTTTTTGATTCATATCAATATCGCTTGTTTGATATATCGTTTGATAATATCAAACGATAAAAGTGCTGAAAAAGGTATGTATATTTAAATCTGTAATGTTCTTAAATTAAATTATCATTTAACAAAATTTATAATACTTATTACAAATTTAACGTTGTTTAGAATTGAAATTGATATATCATATTATCTTTGTTGTTGTATTTTTTTAGAAAGTATTTATAAAAGTAGAAATCCATTTGGACTAAAGAATGATAAATTTATCATATTGTAGCTTTTTCTATTAAACTTTATTATGCAGCAGTTTATGTTACATGGAAAGAACTAAATTTAATTAAACAGACATTTTGGCATGAATAAATTGAGTACTTTAAATGAAACATATGCGTAAACACTATTTGTGTTTACTAGTGATATCAGTGAAAATAATGCCTACAATATTTCAAATTTAAAATATGATCTAAAGAATTTATAATATAATGTTTATTACTTAATTATTTTTTAAACCATATTTTAATTAAAAATTTTGTTACAATATTATTACATGGTGCATGGGGCTTTCCGCCTGCACGGTTTAAGAGGTATCTTGCTTGCACGGTGCAAGAGGCATCCCGCTTACACGGTGCAAGAGGTATCCCGCTTGCACGTTGCAAGAGGCATCTCGCTTGCACGTTGCAAGAGGCATCTCGCTTGGACGGTGCAAGAGGCATCCCGCTTGCACGGTGCACGGGCTTCACGCGGAATGTTAATTTTATTAAAAACAGCTTTTTATATGATAGTTTGAACATACAATTATAACATAAAAAATAAATTTTATAACATTATTAGAACTATAGGATGATAATTTAGTTATTATAGTTTCTTAAGTTACACTTTTTTATGCTGTTTATTGTTTTTCTAAATTGTTTGATACATATTAATATCAAACGATAAAAGAGCTGAAAAAAATTCTTGTACATTTAAATCTGTAATGTTTTTAAATTAAATTATCATTTAACAAAATTTACAATACTTATTACAAATTTAACGTTGTTTAGAATTGAAATTGATATATCATATTATTTTTGTTGTTGTATTTTTTTAGAAAGTATTTATAAAAGTAGAAATCCATTTGGACTAAAGAATGATAAATTTATCGTATTGTAGCTTTTTCTATTAAACTTTATTATGCAGCAGTTTATGTTACATGTAAAGAACTAAATTTAATTGAACAGACAGATTTTGACATGAATAAATTGAGTACTTTAAATGAAACATATGCGTAAACACTATTTGTGTTTACTAGTGATATCAGTGAAAATAATGCCTACAATATTTCAAATTTAAAATTTGATCTAAAGAATTTATAATATAATGTTTATTACTTAATTATTTTTTAAACCATATTTTAATTAAAAATTTTGTTACATTATTATTACATGGTGCATTGGGCTTTTCGCCTGCACGGTGTAAGAGGTATCTTGCTTGCACGGTGCAAGAGGCATCACGCTTGCACGGTGCAAGAGGCATCCCGCTTGTTGTTTTTATCATTATCAGACTATAGGATGATAATTTCATAGTTATTATAGTTTCTTAAGTTACACTTATTTATGCGGTTTATTGTTTTACTAAATTTTTTGATGCATATCAAACGATAAAAGTGCTGAAAAAGGTTCTTGTATATTTAAATCTGTAATGTTCTTAAATTAAATTATCATTTAACCAAATTTATAATACTTATTACAAATTTAACGTTGTTAGGAATTGAAATTGATATTTCATTTTTGTTGTTATATTTTTTTAGAAAGTATTTATAACAGTAGAAATATATTGGGACTAAAGAATCATAAATTTATCATATTGTAGCTTTTTTAATTAAACTTTATTATGCAGCAGTTTATTTTACATGTAAAGAACTAAATTTAATTGAACAGACAGATTTTGACATGAATAGGTTGAGTACTTTAAATGAAACATATGCGTAAAAGCTATTTGTGTTTGCCTACAATATTTCAAATTTAAAATTTGAACTAAAGAATTTATAATACTATAATATAATACTATAATACTATAATTTATAATACTATAATACTACATATAATGTTTATTCTTTAGTTATTCTTTAAACCATATTTTAATTAAAAATTTTGTTACATTACTATTACATGGTGCATGGGGCTTTCCGCCTGCACGGTGTAAGGGTATCCGCTTGCACGGTGCAAGAGGCATCCCACTTGCACGGTGCACGGTGCACGGGCTTCACGCGGAATGTTAATTTTATTAAAAACAGCTTTTTATATGATAGTTTGAACATACAATAATAACATAAAAAATAAATTTTATAACATTATTAGAACTATAGGATGATAATTTAGTTATTATAGTTTCTTAAGTTACATTTTTTTATGCTGTTTATTGTTTTGCTAAATTCTTTGATACATATTAATATCAAACGATAAAAGAGCTGAAAAAAATTCTTGTATATTTAAATCTGTAATGTTCTTAAATTAAATTATCATTTAACAAAATTTACAATACTTATTACAAATTTAACGTTGTTTAGAATTGAAATTGATATTACATATTATTTTTGTTGTTGTATTTTAGAAAGTATTTATAAAAGTAGAAATCCATTTGGACTAAAGAATGATAAATTTATCATTTTGTAGCTTTTTCTATTAAACTTTATTATGCAGCAGTTAATGTTACAAAAATAATTTAATAAAAATAATATAACAAAAATAAAACAAATTTTCTAAATTTAATTGAACAGACAGATTTTGACATGAATAAAATGAGTACTTTAAATGAAACATATGCGTAAACACTATTTGTGTTTACTAGTGATATCAGTGAAAATAATGCTTACAATATTTCAAATTTAAAATTTGATCTAAAGAATTTATAATACTATAATATAATGTTTATTACTTAATTATCACTTTTTAAATCATATTTTAATTAAAAATTTTGTTACATTACATTACATGGTGCATGGCTGTCCGCCTGCACGGTGTAAAAGGTATCCCGCTTGCACGGTGCAAGAGGCATCTCGCTTGCGCGGTGCAAGAGGCATCTCGCTTGCGCGGTGCAAGAGGCATCCCGCTTGCACGGTGCAAGAGGCATCCCGCTTGCACGGTGCTAGAGGCTTCCCGCTTGCACGGTGCAAGAGGCATCCCACTTGCACGGTGCACGGTGCACAGTGCTTTCTGCGGAATGTTAATTTTATTAGAAACAGCTTTTTATATGATAGTTTGAACATACAATTTTAGCATAAAATATAAATTTTATAACATAATAAATAATTTTTCACAACGTTAAACATTAGGATGATAATTTAGTTATTATAGTTTCTTAAGTTACACTTTTTTATGCTGTTTATTGTTTTACTATTTTTTTATGCATATTAATATCAAACGATAAAAGTGCTGAAAAAGGTATGTATATTTAAAACTGTAATGTTCTTAAATTAAATTATCATTTAACAAAATTTACAATACTTATTACAAATTTAACGTTGTTTAGAATTGAAATTGATATATCATATTATTTTTGTTGTTGTATTTTTTTAGAAAGTATTTATAAAAGTAGAAATCCATTGGGACTAAAGAATCATAAATTTATCATATTGTAGCTTTTTCTATTAAACTTTATTATGCAGCAGTTTATGTTACATGTAAAGAACTAAATTTAATTGAACAGACAGATTTTGACATGAATAGGTTGAGTACTTTAAATGAAACATATGCGTAAAAGCTATTTGTGTTTGCTAGTGATATCAGTAAAAATAATGCCTACAATATTTCAAATTTAAAATTTGATCTAAAGATTTTATAATAATATTTTATAATAATAAGATTTTATAATTTTATAATACTATAATACTACATATAATGTTTATTTTTTTTTTTTTTTTTTTTTTTTTTTTTTTTTTTTATGGGAAATATGTGAATCTTACATCAGCCATGGAGTGTTTGCGGGCCTTAAAGACCCGCAAATTTCCATGACCGCCCAGTTGCACAAAGTGCACAACTGGGAGACCACCGACGAACGCGGTCGCCGGCTACGCCCCAGATTCTTACTGGATAAACACACTTTAAACCCCCTGCGCTTGTTTGTCCCAAACCGGAACTCCCTTTTCAGGTATAACTTCAGTTTGGGACGCGCAGCCTAGGCAGCTGGCCGCTGCCTTCCCCCTGCCTAGGGACAGGAGAGCTCTCTACGATAGAAAGCCCTCTTCCTTCTTCTCCAACAAGGTGGTCCTTACGTACTCTGCTACTTTGTTCCAGTTTTCGGAACTCCGTAGCATTTCCGGGACCACCGTCTCCGGCCTCCAAATCGGGAAGGGCGGGCGCCCCTCCGAGTAGCGAACACATTCGAAGAATGTGTGCTCTACTGTATCATCCACGCCCGGACAGTGCAAGCACTCCTTTGTTGCCACCTTATGCCAATGCTTCAACATGACACGGAAATACCCGTGTCCGGTTAAGAACTGGGTAAGGTAGAAATCCACCTCCCCATGCTGTCGTCCCATCCATGCCTGCAGGTCTGAGATCAGTCTGCGCGTCCATAGGGCATTTTTCTCTTGGTTCTTTTTCCATCGTTTATTCCATGCTTTCATAGAGTTGAAGCGGGCGCGAGTGGAAGCCACTTCGCGCTCATCTACGCTCTCGTAGATGAATTTCCGCTCCAACGCTAGCAGGTCGATGGGTATCACCGAAGCAACAACCTGGATCGCCTCTAGAGATACCGTGTGGTATCCGCAGGCGATCCTCACTGCCGCCTGCCTCTGTACAGACGATATTTTTCGCCTGTACTTGGCAGTTTCTGTGGTCTTCGCCCAGACTTCTGATCCGTAGAGCAGGACAGAGTTGACGACTGACATCAGGAGCCTTCGTTTCCCTGGTTTGGGTCCCCCAATGTTGGCCATGAGCCTTGACAGGGAGGATGCGGCCGACGCTGCCTTTTCACACGACCTCTGAAATTGCTCCCAGAAGGTCAGCTTGTTATCAAGCTGAACTCCCAGGTATTTCACCGATGTTCTGGTTCGGATCGTGTGAGGGTTTCCGCCGTCGTCGATAATTACATCGAAGTCGGTGGGAACCCTTCGACGAGTCAGCAGTACGATCTCTGTTTTTGGGATCGCAAGCTGGAGCCCGTGATCGCCCATCCAGAGGTTGATCCGTCTCATGACTAGATTTAACCTCTCCTGGGTCTCTTCCATGTCCCTGCCAGTTATGGTTAGGGCCACGTCGTCGGCGTACCCGATCAGGGAAACTCCTTCCGGGAGGTGGACGCGCAACAAGCCATCGTAAAAGGCATTCCACAGATCAGGTCCGAGAACCGAACCTTGCGCGATGCCTGCACTCAGAACCCTTTCACGCCTTCCGTCGAGCGTGTCGTAGAGCAGTCTCCGGTCCCGCAGGTAATCCTTTAGTACGTTACCCAGATACCTGGGTATCCGGAAATCGTACTCGAGGGACCGGATCATGTCATCCCACCTGGCCGAGTTGAAAGCGTTTTTGACGTCCAGCGTTACCAGAAGGACGTCCCTGCGAATTGCAGGCCGCTTTTCCCTCTCAGCCTCTACGGTATCCACGACACGCCGAATGGCGTCTATCGTGGAATGCCCTTCACGAAAACCATGCTGCTCCTCAGAGAGACCACCGCCCTCCTCGATTGCCCTTCTGAGCCTTGTCCGGAGCAAGCTCTCCATCACCTTACCAATGGTATTTAACATACACAAAGGTCTGTAAGATGATGGAGAATCCGGGGCTCCCCCCTTGCCCTTGTTCAAGAGCACGAGACGTGCCACCTTCCACTGCTTTGGAAACACTCCAGCCACCAAACAAGCATTGAACATGCTTAGCAGGATACCAGGGATTACTTTGACCGCTCTTTTGAGCACTTCCGCCGGTATCCCGTCCGGCCCCGGCGCCTTGCCATTTTTCATGGCCTTTATGGCCTTGACCATCTCGCCTTCGCTGAACAGCGGCACTTCCTCCCTGGGTATCACCTCAACCGGGTTTTCCCGGATGGGCCTTTCAGGGAAGAGAGCACCGACGATCCGTTCAGTCGACGCCGCGTCCATCATGTTGTCGGACCCCCGGTTCAATTTGCCCATTACGACTTTGTAACCTAGGCCCCAGGGGTCCTTGTTTACTTCTTCGCGTAATGAGCGCAGACATCCAGCCTTGCTTTGGCGGATGGCCTTGGCCAGCCGGTGTTTGGCGTCCTTGTGTTCCTGCGAAAGCAAAGCAGCCTCAGGTCTGTCCCGTGCTCTTTGCGCCCTTCGTCGCGTCCTATGGCATTCCTTTCGGAGCTCAGCTATTTCGGGATTCCACCAGTACACTGGCTTTCTCCCTTTCCAGGGCCTACGGCGAGGCATCGAGGCATCACAAGCCCCACGTAATAGAGACGTTACTTTCTTAACTAAGATTTCAGCCTCGTGGGGACTTGTAGTCCCTCCATGCCAAGCGGGGATGGACGCTGACTCGATTCGAAGATACTCCTCGAATCTGTCTTCGTCCATCTTTGAGACGTTCCAGCCCAGAGGACGCCTCCTGTACGGAGGACGTTGTGAGGCCCCTTCCAATACCCGGAAGGCGATGTAATGGTGATCACTACCATTGTATTGATCATCCATCACCCTCCAGTCGCCTATTTTCCCAGACGCAGCTTCTGTAGAGAAGGTTATGTCCGGTATAGAGGCACCCCACCCTGCCCTCTCGTAGGTGGGCTTGTTGCCTCTATTCTGGACCACTAGTTTGCATCTAGTGGCCATTTCGAGCACCATTCGTCCCCTGGGGTTGGTCGTTGGCATGCCCCATTCCAAGGCCCTGGCGTTGAAGTCTCCACCAAGGATGACGCCACCAGTCGCCGTTCGGATCGTGCTCTCGATGCTGGCCAACTTTGTAGCCAGCTCTTGCGAGCTGTCGTTTTGCGACAGATAACAACTTATATAAGTTATCTCCCCACACTTGGCCCAAACGTGGCAATTTCCTTTCCCTTTTTGGGTAAGGGACGTTTGGGCTCTACCTCGAAGCCATATGGCGCAGCAGTCGGTGTCATCGGAAAGCCAGTACTTGTGGTTCATGTTGTAAGATTGCTCGCTTAGTAAGAGGATGTTTGAATCCTCTTCGCGAGCAATCTGATCCAACAATGCACCAGCTTCCCGAGCGTGTCTCATGTTTCCTTGGAGAACCTGAATCATTTCCGATGACACCTGTTTCTCGCCACAGTCAGAGCCTCCCGGTAACTGGGGCAGTTTCCCTGTCCAGGATAGTGCTCCGTGGAGCACTTATCCTTTCTGGTCTTGCAGAGGAAGCACTCGGGCTTTTCCTTGCTGCACTCTGTTCTCTTATGGCCATCTTCGCCACACTTGAGACACGCCTTACTTCTGTCTAGGCCTTTGCAGACATACTGGCTATGGCCATAGCCCAGACATTTGTAGCAACGCCTTACGTCTGCACGAAGGCGCACTCTACTCGACACCCAGCCAATCTGGATTTTGCCCTTTTTAGCCAGGCGTAGAGCGTCTGCTTCCAGGAGGTCAACAACGGCCATATGGCTGGTTGTCCCTTTCGTTTTGAAAATGATGACTTCAAGTAGGTCACCATTTTCCATGCCAATAGCCTTGGCAACGGCCTCCTGTATCTCCTGCTCCTTCGTGACTCCAACCAAGTCTCGAACTTCAAGCTTGAGCATTGGAATCAGATCACGAACATTCGATTCAGGGCCCGTTACCGACTCCACTGCATCTCTCAGCTTTTGGCGGTCCTCAATGGCCTCCAACTCAATGAGGACACTGCCATTTTGAGTTTTTCTGATGCGGTGGACCTTCGTGCCAGATTCTTTGAGGTTAACGTTTCTCTTTAAATCGAGAAGCGTTTCCTCGTAAGTTTTACCCGCCGCTGGGGTAATCTGGAAGGCTTCCTTCCTTTTTCTAAACCTGCGCCTTCCCATCTTGGAAGGAACTTTATCCTTATTGGCAGGTTCCTTTGCCTGTTGGGTCTTCTTGGCTCTGGGTTTATTCTTCCCTTTCCCCATAGTCTGCCAGTTTTCTGGTAGCTTCGGGGGTTGCGACTGCCTTTGTTGCTCTTTTCCGTCAGCCACTTGCGTTAGCTTAGTTGGCTGATCCGTCTTTTCGGGAGGGTTATTTCCCTGCTTAAGCTGCAGCCTTTTAAGTTTCTTCTGCTGCTTCTTTTTCTTTGTGGATCTATGCCTAGGGGCGCCCCTATCTCCATTGCTGTTGGAGGAGATCCCGGAGCTATCCTGTGGGCCGTCCACCTTGCTGTTGCTAGGTACCACCTTTGAGTCATCTTCCTTATTGGGAGGTTCTCCCCCCGCAGGTTGATTCTCTTTTGGTGGCTGCTTCACTTTATTCTGCTTCGGCTTCTGCTTTTGAAGTAGTTGTAGCAGACTTTCTTTCTTCTTTTGTTTCTGAAACAGTTTCTCTTTTTGTCGCCGCTCTTTTTCCTCCTGTTCCAGGCGCGCTTTCTCCTTCTTCCTCTGCTCTTGCTCCTTCTTTTGGTTTTCTTGAAGCAGCATTTTCCTTCTTTCCTCTTCCTGGAGCTGAGCGCTGTTCTGCTGCTCCTCCTCAGATTTAGCTGTATTGCTAGAGTTGCTAAGGTTTAAAGGAATTCTTTTCCTCGCTTGGTTTGACTCTGGGGAATTATCTCCAGAGGAAGGCGATCGGACCCTCTTTGCCTGCTGCTTATTTGCTGCTTTTTTAAGAGCAGACTCCATATCATGCGTTTCTGCATTGAGTCTCTTCGTTATTAGCTCAAGTTGGGCGAGCACATTACCGAAGAGGCTTACTCCATTCTTAATTGGCATGCCGCAATTTTTCTGTTTTGTTGTACAGTGTTGTGACATGCTGTCATGGGCTTCCTTCATATCCTTGTGGTGTTTTTCCAAAGCCTGTATAGCGTCCTTCAAAACAGAGATGTGGTGAAGGAAGGCATTGGGTTTTTCGACCACTGCTTGATCAAAGGCCTGGTCTGTGTCAAGACTACCAGTGCCATATGCTAAGTTCTGCAGATATTTGAGGTTGTCCGCATAACTTGGTTCTTCAGTATTCCCTGCACCTAGCGCAGTTAGTGGATGCTGAATATGTTCAAGCATAACGATGTCTTGGACTTCCCCCTGAAGTCCCCCCTGGACGGAAAATGGTGTTAAATCCGTCTCCATGCAAAATTTTTGGCCCCCCTCAGAATCCATGGGACCGGTGCCGGCCACCGGGGCTTTCACCCGATCGGAACCGACAGTTGAATTCATCACTCCTTGAAGTGAGTTATCAACCTGAGGTATACATGTTTTATCATTTTGCATATTTATTGTTAAAATAGCCTGTGTCGCTGGACTAAGCGCCCTTGGATGAATGCGGGTAAGGGTACCCTCTGTGCGATGTGATAACCTGGAAAAAAGAAAAAACCTGTAAAGAACTATTGTAATTAGTGTACCTGTAATGAAATGGGAAAAAGTGGTGAGATAATAGGACCGGGGATTCAGACCCACAGCAATCTTCACCCTGAGTGCAAGACACAGGGGGGTGATCGTTGCAAGTCCTGCAGATTAGATGTCTGCTGACATAATACGATATTTTACCCGTCGTATTAACAGGGTCCTCATAGGCCATTTTTAGCAATTGGCTAAGATCCCAGCGATGCACATAAAAGAAAGGTAATAAGTTACCTCTACAATGGATCACCAGGTAAAAAACAGCTCGTGCCGTTTCAGCATTCGATTTGCATTGCAAGAAAGAATGCGACATCCACCCAGACATCTGCTCCCGAGGCCTACACACCTACAAAATTCGATTAAATTTTATTAGGCTAGTCAAAGAAGCTCTGAACAAAAAAAAAAAAAAAAAAAAAAAAAAAAAAAAAAAAAAAAAAAAGCATCTTTGACTAGTCATGAAGCAAGCGCCCCAGGGCTCACCAAAACAGGGATCCTAGGATCAGTCATGTCCGTGCCCAGCACCTACAGTTGTCAGGGTTTATCTGATAATCACCACTTCGAGCCTTACGTCCCAAAGTTATTGGCTGCAACACATATGTATCACATTTAAAGTTTTTTGTTTAGACAGAAACACATACAGCCAATCCCAGCGAACTTTTCAGCTCTTTTCGTGGCTTTTTCTGAATCCCCCCAACAGACAGCAGGCGAAGGACACGGACACAAAGGAACCAGCAGCAATGGTGTCCTAGCTATATAGGGTAGGGTGACATTGCTGTGGGTCCCTGCTCCAGGGAAGCCCCAGCCATACGTGCCATTCTTCATACCAATATACTAATGTCTTTAGCATTAGTGTATAGCAGAAATTAAAATATTAAAGCTGCCTTTAGAGACATCCGAGTTAGAGGAAATGTATGCCCCACTCGCAGACGTCCTCATAGACAACGCACCCCTCACAATGAGTTCGAGGGCATCGGGCAAGAAGTGATACCACCTGGCATCCAAAAAAAGGAGTAAGGTGGAGTAAAAAAAAGAAACTATAACTAGTAACTGAAAGAACCACTTAGGATCTCAGCCAAGAGCCGTCGGCTGAGTGACGCACAGTTACGACGTGTGCAAGCCTCAGCCTTGGTGAGTAGGTGAACATTCGTGTGCAATTATGCGCATCAACAGGGTAGCCACGAGAAGGCTGTTCAATCCCACCTGGAGTTATCGACACTAAAGGACCAAACAAGTGGTCTGTAGCTTATACAGCGTCGTGTTCATAGGTAACTCCTACCAGTCGATGGGGCCAACCCATCTCATTCCAGCATGTCGGGTATTCACCAAAAAAATGGTTTATTTCCCAACCACCCCACATATAATGTTTATTACTTAATTATTTTTTAAACCATATTTTAATTAAAAATTTTGTTACATTACTATTACATGGTGCAAGAGGCATCTCGCTTGCACGGTGCAAGAGGCATCCCGGTTGCACGGTGCTAGAGGCTTCCCGCTTGCACGGTGCAAGAGGCATCCCACTTGCACGGTGCACGGTGCACAGTGCTTTCCGGGGAATGTTAATTTTATTAGAAACAGCATTTTATATGATAGTTTGAACATACAACTATAGCATAAAATATAAATTTTATAACATAATAAATAAATTTTCACAACGTTAAACATTAGGATGATAATTTAGTTATTATAGTTTCTTAAGTTACACTTTTTAATGCTGTTTATTGTTTTACTATTTTTTGATTCATATCAATATCGTTTGTTTGATATATCGTTTGATAATATCAAACGATAAAAGTGCTGAAAAAGGTATGTATATTTAAATCTGTAATGTTCTTAAATTAAATTATCATTTAACAAAATTTATAATACTTATTATAAATTTAACGTTGTTTAGAATTGAAATTGATATATCATATTATCTTTGTTGTTGTATTTTTTTAGAAAGTATTTATAAAAGTAGAAATCCATTTGGACTAAAGAATGATAAATTTATCGTATTGTAGCTTTTTCTATTAAACTTTATTATGCAGCAGTTTATGTTACATGAAAAGAACTAAATTTAATTAAACAGACATTTTGGCATGAATAAATTGAGTACTTTAAATGAAACATATGCGTAAACACTATTTGTGTTTACTAGTGATATCAGTGAAAATAATGCCTACAATATTTCAAATTTAAAATTTGATCTAAAGAATTTATAATATAATGTTTATTAATTAATTATTTTTTAAACCATATTTTAATTAAAAATTTTATTACATTATTATTACATGGTGCATGGGGCTTTTCGCCTGCACGGTTTAAGAGGTATCTTGCTTGCACGGTGCAAGAGGCATCCCGCTTGCACGGTGCAAGAGGTATCCCGCTTGCACGTTGCAAGAGGCATCTCGCTTGCACGTTGCAAGAGGCATCTCGCTTGGACGGTGCAAGAGGCATCCCGCTTGCACGGTGCACGGGCTTCACGCGGAATGTTAATTTTATTAAAAACAGCTTTTTATATGATAGTTTGAACATACAATTATAACATAAAAAATAAATTTTATAACATTATTAGAACTATAGGATGATAATTTAGTTATTATAGTTTCTTAAGTTACACTTTTTTATGCTGTTTATTGTTTTGCTAAATTGTTTGATACATATTAATATCAAACGATAAAAGAGCTGAAAAAAATTCTTGTACATTTAAATCTGTAATGTTTTTAAATTAAATTATCATTTAACAAAATTTACAATACTTATTACAAATTTAACGTTGTTTAGAATTGAAATTGATATATCATATTATTTTTGTTGTTGTATTTTTTTAGAAAGTATTTATAAAAGTAGAAATCCATTTGGACTAAAGAATGATAAATTTATCGGGTCTACCCGGAACCTACATATTTCGAACTTGCACATCTATTTTCTTACACATTTTATTACATGAAAAAAATATTACACATTAAATAAATATTCAAAATAAATCTTACACAAGTGTAGGAAAATTAATAATTAAATATTTTATATATTTTAATTGTAAAACAATATGAAAATTATAAAAATATATAAAATATTTAATTATTAATTTTCCTGCACTTGTGTAAGATTTATTTTGAATATTTATTTAATGTGTAATATTTTTTTCGTGTAATAAAATGTGTAAGAAAATAGATGTGCAAGATCGAAATGTGTAGGTCCCAGGTAGACCCAATTTATCATATTGTAGCTTTTTCTATTAAACTTTATTATGCAGCAGTTTATGTTACATGTAAAGAACTAAATTTAATTGAACAGACAGATTTTGACATGAATAAATTGAGTACTTTAAATGAAACATATGCGTAAACACTATTTTTGTTTACTAGTGATATCAGTGAAAATAATGCCTACAATATTTCAAATTTAAAATTTGATCTAAAGAATTTATAATATAATGTTTATTACTTAATTATTTTTTAAACCATATTTTAATTAAAAATTTTGTTACATTATTATTACATGGTGCATTGGGCTTTTCGCCTGCACGGTGTAAGAGGTATCTTGCTTGCACGGTGCAAGAGGCATCACGCTTGTACGGTGCAAGAGGCATCCCGCTTGTTGTTTTTATCATTATCAGACTATAGGATGATAATTTCAAAGTTATTATAGTTTCTTAAGTTACACTTATTTATGCGGTTTATTGTTTTACTAAATTTTTTGATGCATATTAATATCAAACGATAAAAGTGCTGAAAAAGGTTCTTGTATATTTAAATCTGTAATGTTCTTAAATTAAATTATCATTTAACAAAATTTATAATACTTATTACAAATTTAACGTTGTTAGGAATTGAAATTGATATTTCATTTTTGTTGTTATATTTTTTTAGAAAGTATTTATAACAGTAGAAATCCATTGGGACTAAAGAATCATAAATTTATCATATTGTAGCTTTTTCTATTAAACTTTATTATGCAGCAGTTTATTTTACATGTAAAGAACTAAATTTAATTGAACAGACAGATTTTGACATGAATAGGTTGAGTACTTTAAATGAAATATATTCGTAAAAGCTATTTGTGTTTGCCTACAATATTTCAAATTTAAAATTTGATCTAAAGAATTTATAATACTATAATATAATACTATAATACTATAATTTATAATACTATAATACTACATATAATGTTTATTCTTTAGTTATTCTTTAAACCATATTTTAATTAAAAATTTTGTAACATTACTATTACATGGTGCATGGGGCTTTCCGCCTGCACGGTGTAAGGGTATCCGCTTGCACGGTGCAAGAGGCATCTCGCTTGCACGGTGCAAGAGGCATCCCGCTTGCGCGGTGCAAGAGGCATCCCGCTTGCACGGTGCAAGAGGCATCCAGCTTGCACGGTGCAAGAGGCATCTCGCTTGCACGGTGCAAGAGGTATCCCGCTTGCACGTTGCAAGAGGCGTCTCGCTTGCACGTTGCAAGAGGCATCCCGCTTGCACGGTGCTAGAGGCTTCCCGCTTGCACGGTGCAAGAGGCATCCCACTTGCACGGTGCACGGTGCACGGGCTTCACGCGGAATGTTAATTTTATTAAAAACAGCTTTTTATATGATAGTTTGAACATACAATAATAACATAAAAAATAAATTTTATAACATTATTAGAACTATAGGATGATAATTTAGTTATTATAGTTTCTTAAGTTACATTTTTTTATGCTGTTTATTGTTTTGCTAAATTCTTTGATACATATTAATATCAAACGATAAAAGAGCTGAAAAAAATTCTTGTATATTTAAATCTGTAATGTTCTTAAATTAAATTATCATTTAACAAAATTTACAATACTTATTACAAATTTAACGTTGTTTAGAATTGAAATTGATATTACATATTATTTTTGTTGTTGTATTTTAGAAAGTATTTATAAAAGTAGAAATCCATTTGGACTAAAGAATGATAAATTTATCATTTTGTAGCTTTTTCTATTAAACTTTATTATGCAGCAGTTTATGTTACATGTAAAGAACTAAATTTAATTGAACTGACAGATTTTGACATGAATAAATTGAGTACTTTAAATGAAACATATGCGTAAACACTATTTTTGTTTACTAGTGATATCAGTGAAAATAATGCCTACAATATTTCAAATTTAAAATTTGATCTAAAGAATTTATAATATAATGTTTATTACTTAATTATTTTTTAAACCATATTTTAATTAAAAATTTTGTTACATTATTATTACATGGTGCATTGGGCTTTTCGCCTGCACGGTGTAAGAGGTATCTTGCTTGCACGGTGCAAGAGGCATAACGCTTGCACGGTGCAAGAGGCATCCCGCTTGTTGTTTTTATCATTATCAGACTATAGGATGATAATTTCAAAGTTATTATAGTTTCTTAAGTTACACTTATTTATGCGGTTTATTGTTTTACTAAATTTTTTGATGCATATTAATATCAAACGATAAAAGTGCTGAAAAAGGTTCTTGTATATTTAAATCTGTAATGTTCTTAAATTAAATTATCATTTAACAAAATTTATAATACTTATTACAAATTTAACGTTGTTAGGAATTGAAATTGATATTTCATTTTTGTTGTTATATTTTTTTAGAAAGTATTTATAACAGTAGAAATCCATTGGGACTAAAGAATCATAAATTTATCATATTGTAGCTTTTTCTATTAAACTTTATTATGCAGCAGTTTATTTTACATGTAAAGAACTAAATTTAATTGAACAGACAGATTTTGACATGAATAGGTTGAGTACTTTAAATGAAACATATGCGTAAAAGCAATTTTGTTTGCCTACAATATTTCAAATTTAAAATTTGATCTAAAGAATTTATAATACTATAATATAATACTAAAATACTATAATTTATAATACTATAATACTACATATAATGTTTATTCTTTAGTTATTCTTTAAACCATATTTTAATTAAAAATTTTGTTACATTACTATTACATGGTGCATGGGGCTTTCCGCCTGCACGGTGTAAGGGTATCCGCTTGCACGGTGCAAGAGGCATCTCGCTTGCACGGTGCAAGAGGCATCCCGCTTGCGCGGTGCAAGAGGCATCCCGCTTGCACGGTGCAAGAGGCATCTCGCTTGCACGGTGCAAGAGGTATCCCGCTTGCACGTTGCAAGAGGCGTCTCGCTTGCACGTTGCAAGAGGCATCCCGCTTGCACGGTGCTAGAGGCTTCCCGCTTGCACGGTGCAAGAGGCATCCCACCACCCGTTCTTGTATATTTAAATCTGTAATGTTCTTAAATTAAATTATCATTTAACAAAATTTATAATACTTATTACAAATTTAACGTTGTTAGGAATTGAAATTGATATTTCATTTTTGTTGTTATATTTTTTTAGAAAGTATTTATAACAGTAGAAATATATTGGGACTAAAGAATCATAAATTTATCATATTGTAGCTTTTTCTATTAAACTTTATTATGCAGCAGTTTATTTTACATGTAAAGAACTAAATTTAATTGAACAGACAGATTTTGACATGAATAGGTTGAGTACTTTAAATGAAACATATGCGTAAAAGCTATTTGTGTTTGCCTACAATATTTCAAATTTAAAATTTGATCTAAAGAATTTATAATACTATAATATAATACTATAATACTATAATTTATAATACTATAATACTACATATAATGTTTATTCTTTAGTTATTCTTTAAACCATATTTTAATTAAAAATTTTGTTACATTACTATTACATGGTGCATGGGGCTTTCCGCCTGCACGGTGTAAGGGTATCCGCTTGCACGGTGCAAGAGGCATCTCGCTTGCACGGTGCAAGAGGCATCCCGCTTGCGCGGTGCAAGAAGCATCCCGCTTGCACGGTGCAAGAGGCATCTCGCTTGCACGGTGCAAGAGGTATCCCGCTTGCACGTTGCAAGAGGCGTCTCGCTTGCACGTTGCAAGAGGCATCCCGCTTGCACGGTGCTAGAGGCTTCCCGCTTGCACGGTGCAAGAGGCATCCCACTTGCACGGTGCACGGTGCACGGGCTTCACGCGGAATGTTAATTTTATTAAAAACAGCTTTTTATATGATAGTTTGAACATACAATAATAACATAAAAAATAAATTTTATAACATTATTAGAACTATAGGATGATAATTTAGTTATTATAGTTTCTTAAGTTACATTTTTTTATGCTGTTTATTGTTTTGCTAAATTCTTTAATACATATTAATATCAAACGATAAAAGAGCTGAAAAAAATTCTTGTATATTTAAATCTGTAATGTTCTTAAATTAAATTATCATTTAACAAAATTTACAATACTTATTACAAATTTAACGTTGTTTAGAATTGAAATTGATATTACATATTATTTTTGTTGTTGTATTTTAGAAAGTATTTATAAAAGTAGAAATCCATTTGGACTAAAGAATGATAAATTTATCATTTTGTAGCTTTTTCTATTAAACTTTATTATGCAGCAGTTAATGTTACAAAAATAATTTAATAAAAATAATATAACAAAAATAAAACAAATTTTCTAAATTTAATTGAACAGACAGATTTTGACATGAATAAAATGAGTACTTTAAATGAAACATATGCGTAAACACTATTTGTATTTACTAGTGATATCAGTGAAAATAATGCTTACAATATTTCAAATTTAAAATTTGATCTAAAGAATTTATAATACTATAATATAATGTTTATTACTTAATTATCACTTTTTAAATCATATTTTAATTAAAAATTTTGTTACATTACATTACATGGTGCATGGCTGTCCGCCTGCACGGTGTAAAAGGTATCCCGCTTGCACGGTGCAAGAGGCATCTCGCTTGCGCGGTGCAAGAGGCATCTCGCTTGCGCGGTGCAAGAGGCATCCCGCTTGCACGGTGCAAGAGGCATCCCACTTGCACGGTGCTAGAGGCTTCCCGCTTGCACGGTGCAAGAGGCATCCCACTTGCACGGTGCACGGTGCACAGTGCTTTCCGCGGAATGTTAATTTTATTAGAAACAGCTTTTTATAATATAATAGTTTGAATAGTTAATAGTTAGAATAGTTAATTATAATAGTTTGAACATACAATTTTAGCATAAAATATAAATTTTATAACATAATAAATAATTTTTCACAACGTTAAACATTAGGATGATAATTTAGTTATTATAGTTTCTTAAGTTACACTTTTTTATGCTGTTTATTGTTTTACTATTTTTTTATGCATATTAATATCAAACGATAAAAGTGCTGAAAAAGGTATGTATATTTAAAACTGTAATGTTCTTAAATTAAATTATCATTTAACAAAATTTATAATACTTATTGCACATTTAACGTTGTTAGGAATTGAAATTGATATTTCATTTTTGTTGTTAAATTTTTTTAGAAAGTATTTATAACAGTAGAAATCCATTGGGACTAAAGAATCATAAATATGTTTTTAAATTAAATTATCATTTAACAAAATTTACAATACTTATTACAAATTTAACGTTGTTTAGAATTGAAATTGATATATCATATTATTTTTGTTGTTGTATTTTTTTAGAAAGTATTTATAAAAGTAGAAATCCATTTGGACTAAAGAATGATAAATTTATCATATTGTAGCTTTTTCTATTAAACTTTATTATGCAGCAGTTTATGTTACATGTAAAGAACTAAATTTAATTGAACAGACAGATTTTGACATGAATAAATTGAGTACTTTAAATGAAACATATGCGTAAACACTATTTGTGTTTACTAGTGATATCAGTGAAAATAATGCCTACAATATTTCAAATTTAAAATTTAATCTAAAGAATTTATAATATAATGTTTATTACTTAATTATTTTTTAAACCATATTTTAATTAAAAATTTTGTTACATTATTATTACATGGTGCATTGGGCTTTTCGCCTGCACGGTGTAAGAGGTATCTTGCTTGCACGGTGCAAGAGGCATCACGCTTGCACGGTGCAAGAGGCATCCCGCTTGTTGTTTTTATCATTATCAGACTATAGGAATTTCATAGTTATTATAGTTTCTTAAGTTACACTTATTTATGCGGTTTATTGTTTTACTAAATTTTTTGATGCATATTAATATCAAACGATAAAAGTGCTGAAAAAGGTTCTTGTATATTTAAATCTGTAATGTTCTTAAATTAAATTATCATTTAACAAAATTTATAATACTTATTACAAATTTAACGTTGTTTAGAATTGAAATTGATATTACATATTATTTTTGTTGTTGTATTTTAGAAAGTATTTATAAAAGTAGAAATCCATTTGGACTAAAGGATGATAAATTTATCATTTTGTAGCTTTTTCTATTAAACTTTATTATGCAGCAGTTTATGTTACAAAAATAATTTAATAAAAATAATATAACAAAAATAAAACAAATTTTCTAAATTTAATTGAACAGACAGATTTTGACATGAATAAAATGAGTACTTTAAATGAAACATATGCGTAAACACTATTTGTGTTTACTAGTGATATCAGTGAAAATAATGCTTACAATATTTCAAATTTAAAATTTGATCTAAAGAATTTATAATACTATAATATAATGTTTATTACTTAATTATCACTTTTTAAATCATATTTTAATTAAAAATTTTGTTACATTACATTACATGGTGCATGGCTGTCCGCCTGCACGGTGTAAAAGGTATCCCGCTTGCGCGGTGCAAGAGGCATCTCGCTTGCGCGGTGCAAGAGGCATCCCGCTTGCACGGTGCAAGAGGCATCCCGCTTGCACGGTGCTAGAGGCTTCCCGCTTGCACGGTGCAAGAGGCATCCCACTTGCACGGTGCACGGTGCACAGTGCTTTCCGCGGAATGTTAATTTTATTAGAAACAGCTTTTTATATAATAGTTTGAACATACAATTTTAGCATAAAATATAAATTTTATAACATAATAAATAATTTTTCACAACGTTAAACATTAGGATGATAATTTAGTTATTTTAGTTTCTTAAGTTACACTTTTTTATGCTGTTTATTGTTTTACTATTTTTTTATGCATATTAATATCAAACGATAAAAGTGCTGAAAAAGGTATGTATATTTAAAACTGTAATGTGCAAGAGGTATCCCGCTTGCACGTTGCAAGAGGCTTCCCGCTTGCACGGTGCAAGAGGCATCCCACTTGCATGGTGCACGGTGCACGGGCTTCACGCGGAATGTTAATTTTATTAAAAACAGCTTTTTATATGATAGTTTGAACATACAATAATAACATAAAAAATAAATTTTATAACATTATTAGAACTATAGGATGATAGTTTATAATTATAGTTTCTTAAGTTACATTTTTTTATGCTGTTTATTGTTTTGCTAAATTCTTTGCTACATATTAATATCAAACGATAAAAGAGCTGAAAAAAATTCTTTTATATTTAAATCTGTAATGTTCTTAAATTAAATTATCATTTAACAAAATTTACAATACTTATTACAAATTTAACGTTGTTTAGAATTGAAATTGATATTACATATTATTTTTGTTGTTGTATTTTAGAAAGTATTTATAAAAGTAGAAATCCATTTGGACTAAAGAATGAAAAATTTATCATTTTGTAGTTCTTTCTATTAAACTTTATTATGCAGCAGTTTATGTTACAAAAATAATTTAATAAAAATAATATAACAAAAATAAAACAAATTTTCTAAATTTAATTGAACAGACAGATTTTGACATGAATAAAATGAGTACTTTAAATGAAACATATGCGTAAACACTATTTGTGTTTACTAGTGATATCAGTGAAAATAATGCCTACAATATTTCAAATTTAAAATTTGATCTAAAGAATTTATAATATAATGTTTATTACTTAATTATTTTTTAAACCATATTTTAATTAAAAATTTTGTTACATTATTATTACATGGTGCATTGGGCTTTTCGCCTGCACGGTGTAAGAGGTATCTTGCTTGCACGGTGCAAGAGGCATTACGCTTGCACGGTGCAAGAGGCATCCCGCTTGTTGTTTTTATCATTATCAGACTATAGGATGATAATTTCAAAGTTATTATAGTTTCTTAAGTTACACTTATTTATGCGGTTTATTGTTTTACTAAATTTTTTGATGCATATTAATATCAAACGATAAAAGTGCTGAAAAAGGTTCTTGTATATTTAAATCTGTAATGTTCTTAAATTAAATTATCATTTAACAAAATTTATAATACTTATTACAAATTTAACGTTGTTAGGAATTGAAATTGATATTTCATTTTTGTTGTTATATTTTTTTAGAAAGTATTTATAACAGTAGAAATCCATTGGGACTAAAGAATCATAAATTTATCATATTGTAGCTTTTTCTATTAAACTTTATTATGCAGCAGTTTATTTTACATGTAAAGAACTAAATTTAATTGAACAGACAGATTATGACATGAATAGGTTGAGTACTTTAAATGAAACATATTCGTAAAAGCAATTTGTGTTTGCCTACAATATTTCAAATTTAAAATTTGATCTAAAGAATTTATAATACTATAATATAATACTATAATACTATAATTTATAATACTATAATACTACATATAATGTTTATTCTTTAGTTATTCTTTAAACCATATTTTAATTAAAAATTTTGTAACATTACTATTACATGGTGCATGGGGCTTTCCGCCTGCACGGTGTAAGGGTATCCGCTTGCACGGTGCAAGAGGCATCTCGCTTGCACGGTGCAAGAGGCATCCCGCTTGCGCGGTGCAAGAGGCATCCCGCTTGCACGGTGCAAGAGGCATCCAGCTTGCACGGTGCAAGAGGCATCTCGCTTGCACGGTGCAAGAGGTATCCCGCTTGCACGTTGCAAGAGGCGTCTCGCTTGCACGTTGCAAGAGGCATCCCGCTTGCACGGTGCTAGAGGCTTCCCGCTTGCACGGTGCAAGAGGCATCCCACTTGCACGGTGCAAGGTGCACGGGCTTCACGCGGAATGTTAATTTTATTAAAAACAGCTTTTTATATGATAGTTTGAACATACAATAATAACATAAAAAATAAATTTTATAACATTATTAGAACTATAGGATGATAATTTAGTTATTATAGTTTCTTAAGTTACATTTTTTTATGCTGTTTATTGTTTTGCTAAATTCTTTGATACATATTAATATCAAACGATAAAAGAGCTGAAAAAAATTCTTGTATATTTAAATCTGTAATGTTCTTAAATTAAATTATCATTTAACAAAATTTACAATACTTATTACAAATTTAACGTTGTTTAGAATTGAAATTGATATTACATATTATTTTTGTTGTTGTATTTTAGAAAGTATTTATAAAAGTAGAAATCCATTTGGACTAAAGAATGATAAATTTATCATTTTGTAGCTTTTTCTATTAAACTTTATTATGCAGCAGTTTATGTTACAAAAATAATTTAATAAAAATAATATAACAAAAATAAAACAAATTTTCTAAATTTAATTGAACAGACAGATTTTGACATGAATAAAATGAGTACTTTAAATGAAACATATGCGTAAACACTATTTGTGTTTACTAGTGATATCAGTGAAAATAATGCTTACAATATTTCAAATTTAAAATTTGATCTAAAGAATTTATAATACTATAATATAATGTTTATCACTTTTTAAATCATATTTTAATTAAAAATTTTGTTACATGGTGCATGGCTGTCCGCCTGCACGGTGTAAAAGGTATCCCGCTTGCACGGTGCAAGAGGCATCTCGCTTGCGCGGTGCAAGAGGCATCCCGCTTGCACGACGCTAGAGGCTTCCCGCTTGCACGGTGCAAGAGGCATCCCACTATCACGGTGCACGGTGCACAGTGCTTTCCGCGGAATGTTAATTTTATTAGAAACAGCTTTTTATATGATAGTTTGAACATACAATTTTAGCATAAAATATAAATTTTATATCATAATAAATAATTTTTCACAACGTTAACCATTAGGATGATAATTTAGTTATTATAGTTTCTTAAGTTACACTTTTTTATGCTGTTTATTGTTTTACTATTTTTTTATGCATATTAATATCAAACGATAAAAGTGCTGAAAAAGGTATGTATATTTAAAACTGTAATGTTCTTAAATTAAATTATCATTTAACTAAATTTATAATACTTATTGCAAATTTAACGTTGTTAGGAATTGAAATTGATATTTCATTTTTGTTGTTAAATTTTTTTAGAAAGTATTTATAACAGTAGGAATCCATTGGGACTAAAGAATCATAAATTTATCATATTGTAGCTTTTTCTATTAAACTTTATTATGCAGCAGTTTATGTTACATGTAAAGAACTAAATTTAATTGAACAGACAGATTTTGACATGAATAAATTGAGTACTTTAAATGAAACATATGCGTAAACACTATTTGTGTTTACTAGTGATATCAGTGAAAATAATGCCTACAATATTTCAAATTTAAAATTTGATCTAAAGAATTTATAATATAATGTTTATTACTTAATTATTTTTTAAACCATATTTTAATTAAAAATTTTGTTACATTATTATTACATGGTGCATTGGGCTTTTCGCCTGCACGGTGTAAGAGGTATCTTGCTTGCACGGTGCAAGAGGCATCACGCTTGCACGGTGCAAGAGGCATCCCGCTTGTTGTTTTTATCATTATCAGACTATAGGATGATAATTTCATAGTTATTATAGTTTCTTAAGTTACACTTATTTATGCGGTTTATTGTTTTACTAAATTTTTTGATGCATATTAATATCAAACGATAAAAGTGCTGAAAAAGGTTCTTGTATATTTAAATCTGTAATGTTCTTAAATTAAATTATCATTTAACTAAATTTATAATACTTATTGCAAATTTAACGTTGTTAGGAATTGAAATTGATATTTCATTTTTGTTGTTAAATTTTTTTAGAAAGTATTTATAACAGTAGGAATCCATTGGGACTAAAGAATCATAAATTTATCATATTGTAGCTTTTTCTATTAAACTTTATTATGCAGCAGTTTATGTTACATGTAAAGAACTAAATTTAATTGAACAGACAGATTTTGACATGAATAAATTGAGTACTTTAAATGAAACATATGCGTAAACACTATTTGTGTTTACTAGTGATATCAGTGAAAATAATGCCTACAATATTTCAAATTTAAAATTTGATCTAAAGAATTTATAATATAATGTTTATTACTTAATTATTTTTTAAACCATATTTTAATTAAAAATTTTGTTACATTATTATTACATGGTGCATTGGGCTTTTCGCCTGCACGGTGTAAGAGGTATCTTGCTTGCACGGTGCAAGAGGCATCCCGCTTGTTGTTTTTATCATTATCAGACTATAGGATGATAATTTCATAGTTATTATAGTTTCTTAAGTTACACTTATTTATGCGGTTTATTGTTTTACTAAATTTTTTGATGCATATTAATATCAAACGATAAAAGTGCTGAAAAAGGTTCTTGTATATTTAAATCTGTAATGTTCTTAAATTAAATTATCATTTAACCAAATTTATAATACTTATTACAAATTTAACGTTGTTAGGAATTGAAATTGATATTTCATTTTTGTTGTTATATTTTTTTAGAAAGTATTTATAACAGTAGAAATCCATTGGGACTAAAGAATCATAAATTTATCATATTGTAGCTTTTTCTATTAAACTTTATTATGCAGCAGTTTATTTTACATGTAAAGAACTAAATTTAATTGAACAGACAGATTTTGACATGAATAGGTTGAGTACTTTAAATGAAACATATGCGTAAAAGCAATTTTGTTTGCCTACAATATTTCAAATTTAAAATTTGATCTAAAGAATTTATAATACTATAATATAATACTAAAATACTATAATTTATAATACTATAATACTACATATAATGTTTATTCTTTAGTTATTCTTTAAACCATATTTTAATTAAAAATTTTGTTACATTACTATTACATGGTGCATGGGGCTTTCCGCCTGCACGGTGTAAGGGTATCCGCTTGCACGGTGCAAGAGGCATCTCGCTTGCACGGTGCAAGAGGCATCCCGCTTGCGCGGTGCAAGAGGCATCCCGCTTGCACGGTGCAAGAGGCATTTCGCTTGCACGGTGCAAGAGGCATCTCGCTTGCACGGTGCAAGAGGTATCCCGCTTGCACGTTGCAAGAGGCTTCCCGCTTGCACGTTGCAAGAGGCATCCCACTTGCATGGTGCACGGTGCACGGGCTTCACGCGGAATGTTAATTTTATTAAAAACAGCTTTTTATATGATAGTTTGAACATACAATAATAACATAAAAAATAAATTTTATAACATTATTAGAACTATAGGATGATAGTTTATAATTATAGTTTCTTAAGTTACATTTTTTTATGCTGTTTATTGTTTTGCTAAATTCTTTGATACATATTAATATCAAACGATAAAAGAGCTGAAAAAAATTCTTTTATATTTAAATCTGTAATGTTCTTAAATTAAATTATCATTTAACAAAATTTACAATACTTATTACAAATTTAACGTTGTTTAGAATTGAAATTGATATTACATATTATTTTTGTTGTTGTATTTTAGAAAGTATTTATAAAAGTAGAAATCCATTTGGACTAAAGAATGATAAATTTATCATTTTGTAGTTTTTTCTATTAAACTTTATTATGCAGCAGTTTATGTTACAAAAATAATTTAATAAAAATAATATAACAAAAATAAAACAAATTTTCTAAATTTAATTGAACAGACAGATTTTGACATGAATAAAATGAGTACTTTAAATGAAACATATGCGTAAACACTATTTGTGTTTACTAGTGATATCAGTGAAAATAATGCCTACAATATTTCAAATTTAAAATTTGATCTAAAGAATTTATAATATAATGTTTATTACTTAATTATTTTTTAAACCATATTTTAATTAAAAATTTTGTTACATTATTATTACATGGTGCATGGGGGTTTCCGCCTGCACGGTTTAAGAGGCATCCCGCTTGCACGGTGCACGGGCTTCACGCGGAATGTTAATTTTATTAAAAATAGCTTTTTATATGATAGTTTGAACATACAATTATAACATAAAAAATAAATTTTATAACATTATTAGAACTATAGGATGATAATTTAGTTATTATAGTTTCTTAAGTTACACTTTTTTATGCTGTTTATTGTTTTGCTAAATTGTTTGATACATATTAATATCAAACGATAAAAGAGCTGAAAAAAATTCTTGTACATTTAAATCTGTAATGTTTTTAAATTAAATTATCATTTAACAAAATTTTTAATACTTATTACAAATTTAACGTTGTTTAGAATTGAAATTGATATTACATATTATTTTTGTTGTTGTATTTTAGAAAGTATTTATAAATGTAGAAATCCATTTGGACTAAAGGATGATAAATTTATCATTTTGTAGCTTTTTCTATTAAACTTTATTATGCAGCAGTTTATGTTACAAAAATAATTTAATAAAAATAATATAACAAAAATAAAACAAATTTTCTAAATTTAATTGAACAGACAGATTTTGACATGAATAAAATGAGTACTTTAAATGAAACATATGCGTAAACACTATTTGTGTTTACTAGTGATATCAGTGAAAATAATGCTTACAATATTTCAAATTTAAAATTTGATCTAAAGAATTTATAATACTATAATATAATGTTTATTACTTAATTATCACTTTTTAAATCATATTTTAATTAAAAATTTTGTTACATTACATTACATGGTGCATGGCTGTCCGCCTGCACGGTGTAAAAGGTATCCCGCTTGCACGGTGCAAGAGGCATCTCGCTTGCGCGGTGCAAGAGGCATCTCGCTTGCGCGGTGCAAGAGGCATCCCGCTTGCACGGTGCAAGAGGCATCCCGCTTGCACGGTGCAAGAGGCATCCCGCTTGCACGGTGCTAGAGGCTTCCCGCTTGCACGGTGCAAGAGGCATCCCACTTGCACGGTGCACGGTGCACAGTGCTTTCCGCGGAATGTTAATTTTATTAGAAACAGCTTTTTATATAATAGTTTGAACATACAATTTTAGCATAAAATATAAATTTTATAACATAATAAATAATTTTTCACAACGTTAAACATTAGGATGATAATTTAGTTATTTTAGTTTCTTAAGTTACACTTTTTTATGCTGTTTATTGTTTTACTATTTTTTTATGCATATTAATATCAAACGATAAAAGTGCTGAAAAAGGTATGTATATTTAAAACTGTAATGTTCTTAAATTAAATTATCATTTAACAAAATTTATAATACTTATTGCACATTTAACGTTATTAGGAATTGAAATTAATATTTCATTTTTGTTGTTAAATTTTTTTAGAAAGTATTTATAACAGTAGAAATCCATTGGGACTAAAGAATCATAAATATGTTTTTAAATTAAATTATCATTTAACAAAATTTACAATACTTATTACAAATTTAACGTTGTTTAGAATTGAAATTGATATATCATATTATTTTTGTTGTTGTATTTTTTTAGAAAGTATTTATAACAGTAGAAATCCATTGGGACTAAAGAATCATAAATTTATCATATTGTAGCTTTTTCTATTAAACTTTATTATGCAGCAGTTTATTTTACATGTAAAGAACTAAATTTAATTGAACAGACAGATTTTGACATGAATAGGTTGAGTACTTTAAATGAAACCTATGCGTAAAAGCTATTTGTGTTTGCCTACAATATTTCAAATTTAAAATTTGATCTAAAGAATTTATAATACTATAATATAATACTATAATACTATAATTTATAATACTATAATACTACATATAATGTTTATTCTTTAGTTATTCTTTAAACCATATTTTAATTAAAAATTTTGTTACATTACTATTACATGGTGCATGGGGGCTTTCCGCCTGCACGGTGTAAGGGTATCCGCTTGCACGGTGCAAGAGGCATCTCGCTTGCACGGTGCAAGAGGCATCCCGCTTGCGCGGTGCAAGAGGTATCCCGCTTGCACGGTGCTAGAGGCTTCCCGCTTGCACGGTGCAAGAGGCATCCCACTTGCACGGTGCACGGTGCACGGGCTTCACGCGGAATGTTAATTTTATTAAAAACAGCTTTTTATATGATAGTTTGAACATACAATAATAACATAAAAAATAAATTTTATAACATTATTAGAACTATAGGATGATAGTTTATAATTATAGTTTCTTAAGTTACATTTTTTTATGCTGTTTATTGTTTTGCTAAATTCTTTGATACATATTAATATCAAACGATAAAAGAGCTGAAAAAAATTCTTTTATATTTAAATCTGTAATGTTCTTAAATTAAATTATCATTTAACAAAATTTACAATACTTATTACAAATTTAACGTTGTTTAGAATTGAAATTGATATTACATATTATTTTTGTTGTTTTATTTTAGAAAGTATTTATAAAAGTAGAAATCCATTTGGACCAAAGAATGATAAATTTATCATTTTGTAGTTCTTTCTATTAAACTTTATTATGCAGCAGTTTATGTTACAAAAATAATTTAATAAAAATAATATAACAAAAATAAAACAAATTTTCTAAATTTAATTGAACAGACAGATTTTGACATGAATAAAATGAGTACTTTAAATGAAACATATGCGTAAACACTATTTGTGTTTACTAGTGATATCAGTGAAAATAATGCCTACAATATTTCAAATTTAAAATTTGATCTAAAGAATTTATAATATAATGTTTATTACTTAATTATTTTTTAAACCATATTTTAATTAAAAATTTTGTTACATTATTATTACATGGTGCATTGGGCTTTTCGCCTGCACGGTGTAAGAGGTATCTTGCTTGCACGGTGCAAGAGGCATCACGCTTGCACGGTGCAAGAGGCATCCCGCTTGTTGTTTTTATCATTATCAGACTATAGGATGATAATTTCAAAGTTATTATAGTTTCTTAAGTTACACTTATTTATGCGGTTTATTGTTTTACTAAATTTTTTGATGCATATTAATATCAAACGATAAAAGTGCTGAAAAAGGTTCTTGTATATTTAAATCTGTAATGTTCTTAAATTAAATTATCATTTAACAAAATTTATAATACTTATTACAAATTTAACGTTGTTAGGAATTGAAATTGATATTTCATTTTTGTTGTTATATTTTTTTAGAAAGTATTTATAACAGTAGAAATCCATTGGGACTAAAGAATCATAAATTTATCATATTGTAGCTTTTTCTATTAAACTTTATTATGCAGCAGTTTATTTTACATGTAAAGAACTAAATTTAATTGAACAGATAGATTTTGACATGAATAGGTTGAGTACTTTAAATGAAACATATTCGTAAAAGCAATTTGTGTTTGCCTACAATATTTCAAATTTAAAATTTGATCTAAAGAATTTATAATACTATAATATAATACTATAATACTATAATTTATAATACTATAATACTACATATAATGTTTATTCTTTAGTTATTCTTTAAACCATATTTTAATTAAAAATTTTGTAACATTACTATTACATGGTGCATGGGGCTTTCCGCCTGCACGGTGTAAGGGTATCCGCTTGCACGGTGCAAGAGGCATCTCGCTTGCACGGTGCAAGAGGCATCCCGCTTGCGCGGTGCAAGAGGCATCCCGCTTGCACGGTGCAAGAGGCATCCAGCTTGCACGGTACAAGAGGCATCTCGCTTGCACGGTGCAAGAGGTATCCCGCTTGCACGTTGCAAGAGGCGTCTCGCTTGCACGTTGCAAGAGGCATCCCGCTTGCACGGTGCTAGAGGCTTCCCGCTTGCACGGTGCAAGAGGCATCCCACTTGCACGGTGCACGGTGCACGGGCTTCACGCGGAATGTTAATTTTATTAAAAACAGCTTTTTATATGATAGTTTGAACATACAATAATAACATAAAAAAAAAATTTTATAACATTATTAGAACTATAGGATGATAATTTAGTTATTATAGTTTCTTAAGTTACATTTTTTTATGCTGTTTATTGTTTTGCTAAATTCTTTGATACATATTAATATCAAACGATAAAAGAGCTGAAAAAAATTCTTGTATATTTAAATCTGTAATGTTCTTAAATTAAATTATCATTTAACAAAATTTACAATACTTATTACAAATTTAACGTTGTTTAGAATTGAAATTGATATTACATATTATTTTTGTTGTTGTATTTTAGAAAGTATTTATAAAAGTAGAAATCCATTTGGACTAAAGAATGATAAATTTATCATTTTGTAGCTTTTTCTATTAAACTTTATTATGCAGCAGTTTATGTTACAAAAATAATTTAATAAAAATAATATAACAAAAATAAAACAAATTTTCTAAATTTAATTGAACAGACAGATTTTGACATGAATAAAATGAGTACTTTAAATGAAACATGCGTAAACACTATTTGTGTTTACTAGTGATATCAGTGAAAATAATGCTTACAATATTTCAAATTTAAAATTTGATCTAAAGAATTTATAATACTATAATATAATGTTTATCACTTTTTAAATCATATTTTAATTAAAAATTTTGTTACATTACATTACATGGTGCATGGCTGTCCGCCTGCACGGTGTAAAAGGTATCCCGCTTGCACGGTGCAAGAGGCATCTCGCTTGCGCGGTGCAAGAGGCATCCCGCTTGCACGACGCTAGAGGCTTCCCGCTTGCACGGTGCAAGAGGCATCCCACTTTCACGGTGCACGGTGCACAGTGCTTTCCGCGGAATGTTAATTTTATTAGAAACAGCTTTTTATATGATAGTTTGAACATACAATTTTAGCATAAAATATAAATTTTATATCATAATAAATAATTTTTCACAACGTTAACCATTAGGATGATAATTTAGTTATTATAGTTTCTTAAGTTACACTTTTTTATGCTGTTTATTGTTTTACTATTTTTTTATGCATATTAATATCAAACGATAAAAGTGCTGAAAAAGGTATGTATATTTAAAACTGTAATGTTCTTAAATTAAATTATCATTTAACTAAATTTATAATACTTATTGCAAATTTAACGTTGTTAGGAATTGAAATTGATATTTCATTTATGTTGTTAAATTTTTTTAGAAAGTATTTATAACAGTAGGAATCCATTGGGACTAAAGAATCATAAATTTATCATATTGTAGCTTTTTCTATTAAACTTTATTATGCAGCAGTTTATGTTACATGTAAAGAACTAAATTTAATTGAACAGACAGATTTTGACATGAATAAATTGAGTACTTTAAATGAAACATATGCGTAAACACTATTTGTGTTTACTAGTGATATCAGTGAAAATAATGCCTACAATATTTCAAATTTAAAATTTGATCTAAAGAATTTATAATATAATGTTTATTACTTAATTATTTTTTAAACCATATTTTAATTAAAAATTTTGTTACATTATTATTACATGGTGCATTGGGCTTTTCGCCTGCACGGTGTAAGAGGTATCTTGCTTGCACGGTGCAAGAGGCATCACGCTTGCACGGTGCAAGAGGCATCCCGCTTGTTGTTTTTATCATTATCAGACTATAGGATGATAATTTCATAGTTATTATAGTTTCTTAAGTTACACTTATTTATGCGGTTTATTGTTTTACTAAATTTTTTGATGCATATTAATATCAAACGATAAAAGTGCTGAAAAAGGTTCTTGTATATTTAAATCTGTAATGTTCTTAAATTAAATTATCATTTAACTAAATTTATAATACTTATTGCAAATTTAACGTTGTTAGGAATTGAAATTGATATTTCATTTTTGTTGTTAAATTTTTTTAGAAAGTATTTATAACAGTAGGAATCCATTGGGACTAAAGAATCATAAATTTATCATATTGTAGCTTTTTCTATTAAACTTTATTATGCAGCAGTTTATGTTACATGTAAAGAACTAAATTTAATTGAACAGACAGATTTTGACATGAATAAATTGAGTACTTTAAATGAAACATATGCGTAAACACTATTTGTGTTTACTAGTGATATCAGTGAAAATAATGCCTACAATATTTCAAATTTAAAATTTGATCTAAAGAATTTATAATATAATGTTTATTACTTAATTATTTTTTAAACCATATTTTAATTAAAAATTTTGTTACATTATTATTACATGGTGCATTGGGCTTTTCGCCTGCACGGTGTAAGAGGTATCTTGCTTGCACGGTGCAAGAGGCATCACGCTTGCACGGTGCAAGAGGCATCCCGCTTGTTGTTTTTATCATTATCAGACTATAGGATGATAATTTCATAGTTATTATAGTTTCTTAAGTTACACTTATTTATGCGGTTTATTGTTTTACTAAATTTTTTGATGCATATTAATATCAAACGATAAAAGTGCTGAAAAAGGTTCTTGTATATTTAAATCTGTAATGTTCTTAAATTAAATTATCATTTAACCAAATTTATAATACTTATTACAAATTTAACGTTGTTAGGAATTGAAATTGATATTTCATTTTTGTTGTTATATTTTTTTAGAAAGTATTTATAACAGTAGAAATATATTGGGACTAAAGAATCATAAATTTATCATATTGTAGCTTTTTCTATTAAACTTTATTATGCAGCAGTTTATTTTACATGTAAAGAATCTAAATTTAATTGAACAGACAGATTTTGACATGAATAGGTTGAGTACTTTAAATGAAACCTATGCGTAAAAGCTATTTGTGTTTGCCTACAATATTTCAAATTTAAAATTTGATCTAAAGAATTTATAATACTATAATATAATACTATAATACTATAATTTATAATACTATAATACTACATATAATGTTTATTCTTTAGTTATTCTTTAAACCATATTTTAATTAAAAATTTTGTTACATTACTATTACATGGTGCATGGGGCTTTCCGCCTGCACGGTGTAAGGGTATCCGCTTGCACGGTGCAAGAGGCATCCCGCTTGCGCGGTGCAAGAGGCATCCCGCTTGCACGGTGCAAGAGGCATTTCGCTTGCACGGTGCAAGAGGCATCTCGCTTGCACGGTGCAAGAGGTATCCCGCTTGCACGTTGCAAGAGGCTTCCCGCTTGCACGGTGCAAGAGGCATCCCACTTGGATGGTGCACGGTGCACGGGCTTCACGCGGAATGTTAATTTTATTAAAAACAGCTTTTTATATGATAGTTTGAACATACAATAATAACATAAAAAATAAATTTTATAACATTATTAGAACTATAGGATGATAGTTTATAATTATAGTTTCTTAAGTTACATTTTTTTATGCTGTTTATTGTTTTGCTAAATTCTTTGATACATATTAATATCAAACGATAAAAGAGCTGAAAAAAATTCTTTTATATTTAAATCTGTAATGTTCTTAAATTAAATTATCATTTAACAAAATTTACAATACTTATTACAAATTTAACGTTGTTTAGAATTGAAATTGATATTACATATTATTTTTGTTGTTGTATTTTAGAAAGTATTTATAAAAGTAGAAATCCATTTGGACTAAAGAATGATAAATTTATCATTTTGTAGTTTTTTCTATTAAACTTTATTATGCAGCAGTTTATGTTACAAAAATAATTTAATAAAAATAATATAACAAAAATAAAACAAATTTTCTAAATTTAATTGAACAGACAGATTTTGACATGAATAAAATGAGTACTTTAAATGAAACATATGCGTAAACACTATTTGTGTTTACTAGTGATATCAGTGAAAATAATGCCTACAATATTTCAAATTTAAAATTTGATCTAAAGAATTTATAATATAATGTTTATTACTTAATTATTTTTTAAACCATATTTTAATTAAAAATTTTGTTACATTATTATTACATGGTGCATGGGGGTTTCCGCCTGCACGGTTTAAGAGGCATCCCGCTTGCACGGTGCACGGGCTTCACGCGGAATGTTAATTTTATTAAAAATAGCTTTTTATATGATAGTTTGAACATACAATTATAACATAAAAAATAAATTTTATAACATTATTAGAACTATAGGATGATAATTTAGTTATTATAGTTTCTTAAGTTACACTTTTTTATGCTGTTTATTGTTTTGCTAAATTGTTTGATACATATTAATATCAAACGATAAAAGAGCTGAAAAAAATTCTTGTACATTTAAATCTGTAATGTTTTTAAATTAAATTATCATTTAACAAAATTTTTAATACTTATTACAAATTTAACGTTGTTTAGAATTGAAATTGATATTACATATTATTTTTGTTGTTGTATTTTAGAAAGTATTTATAAAAGTAGAAATCCATTTGGACTAAAGGATGATAAATTTATCATTTTGTAGCTTTTTCTATTAAACTTTATTATGCAGCAGTTTATGTTACAAAAATAATTTAATAAAAATAATATAACAAAAATAAAACAAATTTTCTAAATTTAATTGAACAGACAGATTTTGACATGAATAAAATGAGTACTTTAAATGAAACATATGCGTAAACACTATTTGTGTTTACTAGTGATATCAGTGAAAATAATGCTTACAATATTTCAAATTTAAAATTTGATCTAAAGAATTTATAATACTATAATATAATGTTTATTACTTAATTATCACTTTTTAAATCATATTTTAATTAAAAATTTTGTTACATTACATTACATGGTGCATGGCTGTCCGCCTGCACGGTGTAAAAGGTATCCCGCTTGCACGGTGCAAGAGGCATCTCGCTTGCGCGGTGCAAGAGGCATCTCGCTTGCGCGGTGCAAGAGGCATCCCGCTTGCACGGTGCAAGAGGCATCCCGCTTGCACGGTGCAAGAGGCATCCCGCTTGCACGGTGCTAGAGGCTTCCCGCTTGCACGGTGCAAGAGGCATCCCACTTGCACGGTGCACGGTGCACAGTGCTTTCCGCGGAATGTTAATTTTATTAGAAACAGCTTTTTATATAATAGTTTGAACATACAATTTTAGCATAAAATATAAATTTTATAACATAATAAATAATTTTTCACAACGTTAAACATTAGGATGATAATTTAGTTATTTTAGTTTCTTAAGTTACACTTTTTTATGCTGTTTATTGTTTTACTATTTTTTTATGCATATTAATATCAAACGATAAAAGTGCTGAAAAAGGTATGTATATTTAAAACTGTAATGTTCTTAAATTAAATTATTATTTAACAAAATTTATAATACTTATTGCACATTTAACGTTGTTAGGAATTGAAATTGATATTTCATTTTTGTTGTTAAATTTTTTTAGAAAGTATTTATAACAGTAGAAATCCATTGGGACTAAAGAATCATAAATATGTTTTTAAATTAAATTATCATTTAACAAAATTTACAATACTTATTACAAATTTAACGTTGTTTAGAATTGAAATTGATATATCATATTATTTTTGTTGTTGTATTTTTTTAGAAAGTATTTATAACAGTAGAAATCCATTGGGACTAAAGAATCATAAATTTATCATATTGTAGCTTTTTCTATTAAACTTTATTATGCAGCAGTTTATTTTACATGTAAAGAACTAAATTTAATTGAACAGACAGATTTTGACATGAATAGGTTGAGTACTTTAAATGAAACCTATGCGTAAAAGCTATTTGTGTTTGCCTACAATATTTCAAATTTAAAATTTGATCTAAAGAATTTATAATACTATAATATAATACTATAATACTATAATTTATAATACTATAATACTACATATAATGTTTATTCTTTAGTTATTCTTTAAACCATATTTTAATTAAAAATTTTGTTACATTACTATTACATGGTGCATGGGGCTTTCCGCCTGCACGGTGTAAGGGTATCCGCTTGCACGGTGCAAGAGGCATCCCGCTTGCGCGGTGCAAGAGGTATCCCGCTTGCACGTTGCAAGAGGCATCCCGCTTGCACGGTGCTAGAGGCTTCCCGCTTGCACGGTGCAAGAGGCATCCCACTTGCACGGTGCACGGTGCACGGGCTTCACGCGGAATGTTAATTTTATTAAAAACAGCTTTTTATATGATAGTTTGAACATACAATAATAACATAAAAAATAAATTTTATAACATTATTAGAACTATAGGATGATAATTTAGTTATTATAGTTTCTTAAGTTACACTTTTTTATGCTGTTTATTGTTTTGCTAAATTGTTTGATACATATTAATATCAAACGATAAAAGAGCTGAAAAAAATTCTTGTACATTTGAATCTGTAATGTTTTTAAATTAAATTATCATTTAACAAAATTTTTAATACTTATTACAAATTTAACGTTGTTTAGAATTGAAATTGATATTACATATTATTTTTGTTGTTGTATTTTAGAAAGTATTTATAAAAGTAGAAATCCATTTGGACTAAAGGATGATAAATTTATCATTTTGTAGCTTTTTCTATTAAACTTTATTATGCAGCAGTTTATGTTACAAAAATAATTTAATAAAAATAATATAACAAAAATAAAACAAATTTTCTAAATTTAATTGAACAGACAGATTTTGACATGAATAAAATGAGTACTTTAAATGAAACATATGCGTAAACACTATTTGTGTTTACTAGTGATATCAGTGAAAATAATGCCTACAATATTTCAAATTTAAAATTTGATCTAAAGAATTTATAATATAATGTTTATTACTTAATTATTTTTTAAACCATATTTTAATTAAAAATTTTGTTACATTATTATTACATGGTGCATTGGGCTTTTCGCCTGCACGGTGTAAGAGGTATCTTGCTTGCACGGTGCAAGAGGCATCACGCTTGCACGGTGCAAGAGGCATCCCGCTTGTTGTTTTTATCATTATCAGACTATAGGATGATAATTTCAAAGTTATTATAGTTTCTTAAGTTACACTTATTTATGCGGTTTATTGTTTTACTAAATTTTTTGATGCATATTAATATCAAACGATAAAAGTGCTGAAAAAGGTTCTTGTATATTTAAATCTGTAATGTTCTTAAATTAAATTATCATTTAACAAAATTTATAATACTTATTACAAATTTAACGTTGTTAGGAATTGAAATTGATATTTCATTTTTGTTGTTATATTTTTTTAGAAAGTATTTATAACAGTAGAAATCCATTGGGACTAAAGAATCATAAATTTTTCATATTGTAGCTTTTTCTATTAAACTTTATTATGCAGCAGTTTATTTTACATGTAAAGAACTAAATTTAATTGAACAGACAGATTTTGACATGAATAGGTTGAGTACTTTAAATGAAACATATTCGTAAAAGCAATTTGTGTTTGCCTACAATATTTCAAATTTAAAATTTGATCTAAAGAATTTATAATACTATAATATAATACTATAATACTATAATTTATAATACTATAATACTACATATAATGTTTATTCTTTAGTTATTCTTTAAACCATATTTTAATTAAAAATTTTGTAACATTACTATTACATGGTGCATGGGGCTTTCCGCCTGCACGGTGTAAGGGTATCCGCTTGCACGGTGCAAGAGGCATCTCGCTTGCACGGTGCAAGAGGCATCCCGCTTGCGCGGTGCAAGAGGCATCCCGCTTGCATGGTGCAAGAGGCATCCAGCTTGCACGGTGCAAGAGGCATCTCGCTTGCACGGTGCAAGAGGTATCCCGCTTGCACGTTGCAAGAGGCGTCTCGCTTGCACGTTGCAAGAGGCATCCCGCTTGCACGGTGCTAGAGGCTTCCCGCTTGCACGGTGCAAGAGGCATCCCACTTGCACGGTGCACGGTGCACGGGCTTCACGCGGAATGTTAATTTTATTAAAAACAGCTTTTTATATGATAGTTTGAACATACAATAATAACATAAAAAATAAATTTTATAACATTATTAGAACTATAGGATGATAATTTAGTTATTATAGTTTCTTAAGTTACATTTTTTTATGCTGTTTATTGTTTTGCTAAATTCTTTGATACATATTAATATCAAACGATAAAAGAGCTGAAAAAAATTCTTGTATATTTAAATCTGTAATGTTCTTAAATTAAATTATCATTTAACAAAATTTACAATACTTATTACAAATTTAACGTTGTTTAGAATTGAAATTGATATTACATATTATTTTTGTTGTTGTATTTTAGAAAGTATTTATAAAAGTAGAAATCCATTTGGACTAAAGAATGATAAATTTATCATTTTGTAGCTTTTTCTATTAAACTTTATTATGCAGCAGTTTATGTTACAAAAATAATTTAATAAAAATAATATAACAAAAATAAAACAAATTTTCTAAATTTAATTGAACAGACAGATTTTGACATGAATAAAATGAGTACTTTAAATGAAACATATGCGTAAACACTATTTGTGTTTACTAGTGATATCAGTGAAAATAATGCTTACAATATTTCAAATTTAAAATTTGATCTAAAGAATTTATAATACTATAATATAATGTTTATCACTTTCTAAATCATATTTTAATTAAAAATTTTGTTACATTACATTACATGGTGCATGGCTGTCCGCCTGCACGGTGTAAAAGGTATCCCGCTTGCACGGTGCAAGAGGGATCTCGCTTGCGCGGTGCAAGAGGCATCCCGCTTGCACGACGCTAGAGGCTTCCCGCTTGCACGGTGCAAGAGGCATCCCACTTTCACGGTGCACGGTGCACAGTGCTTTCCGCGGAATGTTAATTTTATTAGAAACAGCTTTTTATATGATAGTTTGAACATACAATTTTAGCATAAAATATAAATTTTATATCATAATAAATAATTTTTCACAACGTTAACCATTAGGATGATAATTTAGTTATTATAGTTTCTTAAGTTACACTTTTTTATGCTGTTTATTGTTTTACTATTTTTTTATGCATATTAATATCAAACGATAAAAGTGCTGAAAAAGGTATGTATATTTAAAACTGTAATGTTCTTAAATTAAATTATCATTTAACTAAATTTATAATACTTATTGCAAATTTAACGTTGTTAGGAATTGAAATTGATATTTCATTTTTGTTGTTAAATTTTTTTAGAAAGTATTTATAACAGTAGGAATCCATTGGGACTAAAGAATCATAAATTTATCATATTGTAGCTTTTTCTATTAAACTTTATTATGCAGCAGTTTATGTTACATGTAAAGAACTAAATTTAATTGAACAGACAGATTTTGACATGAATAAATTGAGTACTTTAAATGAAACATATGCGTAAACACTATTTGTGTTTACTAGTGATATCAGTAAAAATAATGCCTACAATATTTCAAATTTAAAATTTGATCTAAAGAATTTATAATATAATGTTTATTACTTAATTATTTTTTAAACCATATTTTAATTAAAAATTTTGTTACATTATTATTACATGGTGCATTGGGCTTTTCGCCTGCACGGTGCAAGAGGCATCACGCATGCACGGTGCAAGAGGCATCCCGCTTGTTGTTTTTATCATTATCAGACTATAGGATGATAATTTCATAGTTATTATAGTTTCTTAAGTTACACTTATTTATGCGGTTTATTGTTTTATTAAATTTTTTGATGCATATTAATATCAAACGATAAAAGTGCTGAAAAAGGTTCTTGTATATTTAAATCTGTAATGTTCTTAAATTAAATTATCATTTAACCAAATTTATAATACTTATTACAAATTTAACGTTGTTAGGAATTGAAATTGATATTTCATTTTTGTTGTTATATTTTTTTAGAAAGTATTTATAACAGTAGAAATATATTGGGACTAAAGAATCATAAATTTATCATATTGTAGCTTTTTCTATTAAACTTTATTATGCAGCAGTTTATTTTACATGTAAAGAACTAAATTTAATTGAACAGACAGATTTTGACATGAATAGGTTGAGTACTTTAAATGAAACATATGCGTAAAAGCTATTTGTGTTTGCCTACAATATTTCAAATTTAAAATTTGATCTAAAGAATTTATAATACTATAATATAATACTATAATACTATAATTTATAATACTATAATACTACATATAATGTTTATTCTTTAGTTATTCTTTAAACCATATTTTAATTAAAAATTTTGTTACATTACTATTACATGGTGCATGGGGCTTTCCGCCTGCACGGTGTAAGGGTATCCGCTTGCACGGTGCAAGAGGCATCTCGCTTGCACGGTGCAAGAGGCATCCCGCTTGCGCGGTGCAAGAGGCATCCCGCTTGCACGGTGCAAGAGGCATTTCGCTTGCACGGTGCAAGAGGCATCTCGCTTGCACGGTGCAAGAGGTATCCCGCTTGCACGTTGCAAGAGGCTTCCCGCTTGCACGGTGCAAGAGGCATCCCACTTGCATGGTGCACGGTGCACGGGCTTCACGCGGAATGTTAATTTTATTAAAAACAGCTTTTTATATGATAGTTTGAACATACAATAATAACATAAAAAATAAATTTTATAACATTATTAGAACTATAGGATGATAGTTTATAATTATAGTTTCTTAAGTTACATTTTTTTATGCTGTTTATTGTTTTGCTAAATTCTTTGATACATATTAATATCAAACGATAAAAGAGCTGAAAAAAATTCTTTTATATTTAAATCTGTAATGTTCTTAAATTAAATTATCATTTAACAAAATTTACAATACTTATTACAAATTTAACGTTGTTTAGAATTGAAATTGATATTACATATTATTTTTGTTGTTGTATTTTAGAAAGTATTTATAAAAGTAGAAATCCATTTCGACTAAAGGATGATAAATTTATCATTTTGTAGCTTTTTCTATTAAACTTTATTATGCAGCAGTTTATGTTACAAAAATAATTTAATAAAAATAATATAACAAAAATAAAACAAATTTTCTAAATTTAATTGAACAGACAGATTTTGACATGAATAAAATGAGTACTTTAAATGAAACATATGCGTAAACACTATTTGTGTTTACTAGTGATATCAGTGAAAATAATGCTTACAATATTTCAAATTTAAAATTTGATCTAAAGAATTTATAATACTATAATATAATGTTTATTACTTAATTATCACTTTTTAAATCATATTTTAATTAAAAATTTTGTTACATTACATTACATGGTGCATGGCTGTCCGCCTGCACGGTGTAAAAGGTATCCCGCTTGCACGGTGCAAGAGGCATCTCGCTTGCGCGGTGCAAGAGGCATCTCGCTTGCGCGGTGCAAGAGGCATCCTGCTTGCACGGTGCAAGAGGCATCCCGCTTGCACGGTGCTAGAGGCTTCCCGCTTGCACGGTGCAAGAGGCATCCCACTTGCACGGTGCACGGTGCACAGTGCTTTCCGCGGAATGTTAATTTTATTAGAAACAGCTTTTTATATAATAGTTTGAACATACAATTTTAGCATAAAATATAAATTTTATAACATATTAAATAATTTTTCACAACGTTAAACATTAGGATGATAATTTAGTTATTTTAGTTTCTTAAGTTACACTTTTTTATGCTGTTTATTGTTTTACTATTTTTTTATGCATATTAATATCAAACGATAAAAGTGCTGAAAAAGGTATGTATATTTAAAACTGTAATGTTCTTAAATTAAATTATCATTTAACAAAATTTATAATACTTATTGCACATTTAACGTTGTTAGGAATTGAAATTGATATTTCATTTTTGTTGTTAAATTTTTTTAGAAAGTATTTATAACAGTAGAAATCCATTGGGACTAAAGAATCATAAATATGTTTTTAAATTAAATTATCATTTAACAAAATTTACAATACTTATTACAAATTTAACGTTGTTTAGAATTGAAATTGATATTACATATTATTTTTGTTGTTGTATTTTAGAAAGTATTTATAAAAGTAGAAATCCATTTGGACTAAAGAATGATAAATTTATCATTTTGTAGTTTTTTCTATTAAACTTTATTATGCAGCAGTTTATGTTACAAAAATAATTTAATAAAAATAATATAACAAAAATAAAACAAATTTTCTAAATTTAATTGAACAGACAGATTTTGACATGAATAAAATGAGTACTTTAAATGAAACATATGCGTAAACACTATTTGTGTTTACTAGTGATATCAGTGAAAATAATGCCTACAATATTTCAAATTTAAAATTTGATCTAAAGAATTTATAATATAATGTTTATTACTTAATTATTTTTTAAACCATATTTTAATTAAAAATTTTGTTACATTATTATTACATGGTGCATTGGGCTTTTCGCCTGCACGGTGTAAGAGGTATCTTGCTTGCACGGTGCAAGAGGCATCACGCTTGCACGGTGCAAGAGGCATCCCGCTTGTTGTTTTTATCATTATCAGACTATAGGATGATAATTTCAAAGTTATTATATTTTCTTAAGTTACACTTATTTATGCGGTTTATTGTTTTACTAAATTTTTTGATGCATATTAATATCAAACGATAAAAGTGCTGAAAAAGGTTCTTGTATATTTAAATCTGTAATGTTCTTAAATTAAATTATCATTTAACAAAATTTATAATACTTATTACAAATTTAACGTTGTTAGGAATTGAAATTGATATTTCATTTTTGTTGTTATATTTTTTTAGAAAGTATTTATAACAGTAGAAATCCATTGGGACTAAAGAATCATAAATTTATCATATTGTAGCTTTTTCTATTAAACTTTATTATGCAGCAGTTTATTTTACATGTAAAGAACTAAATTTAATTGAACAGACAGATTTTGACATGAATAGGTTGAGTACTTTAAATGAAACATATTCGTAAAAGCAATTTGTGTTTGCCTACAATATTTCAAATTTAAAATTTGATCTAAAGAATTTATAATACTATAATATAATACTATAATACTATAATTTATAATACTATAATACTACATATAATGTTTATTCTTTAGTTATTCTTTAAACCATATTTTAATTAAAAATTTTGTAACATTACTATTACATGGTGCATGGGGCTTTCCGCCTGCACGGTGTAAGGGTATCCGCTTGCACGGTGCAAGAGGCATCTCGCTTGCACGGTGCAAGAGGCATCCCGCTTGCGCGGTGCAAGAGGCATCCCGCTTGCACGGTGCAAGAGGCATCCAGCTTGCACGGTGCAAGAGGCATCTCGCTTGCACGGTGCAAGAGGTATCCCGCTTGCACGTTGCAAGAGGCGTCTCGCTTGCACGTTGCAAGAGGCATCCCGCTTGCACGGTGCTAGAGGCTTCCCGCTTGCACGGTGCAAGAGGCATCCCACTTGCACGGTGCACGGTGCACGGGCTTCACGCGGAATGTTAATTTTATTAAAAACAGCTTTTTATATGATAGTTTGAACATACAATAATAACATAAAAAATAAATTTTATAACATTATTAGAACTATAGGATGATAATTTAGTTATTATAGTTTCTTAAGTTACATTTTTTTATGCTGTTTATTGTTTTGCTAAATTCTTTGATACATATTAATATCAAACGATAAAAGAGCTGAAAAAAATTCTTGTATATTTAAATCTGTAATGTTCTTAAATTAAATTATCATTTAACAAAATTTACAATACTTATTACAAATTTAACGTTGTTTACAATTGAAATTGATATTACATATTATTTTTGTTGTTGTATTTTAGAAAGTATTTATAAAAGTAGAAATCCATTTGGACTAAAGAATGATAAATTTATCATTTTGTAGCTTTTTCTATTAAACTTTATTATGCAGCAGTTTATGTTACAAAAATAATTTAATAAAAATAATATAACAAAAATAAAACAAATTTTCTAAATTTAATTGAACAGACAGATTTTGACATGAATAAAATGAGTACTTTAAATGAAACATATGCGTAAACACTATTTGTGTTTACTAGTGATATCAGTGAAAATAATGCTTACAATATTTCAAATTTAAAATTTGATCTAAAGAATTTATAATACTATAATATAATGTTTATCACTTTTTAAATCATATTTTAATTAAAAATTTTGTTACATTACATTACATGGTGCATGGCTGTCCGCCTGCACGGTGTAAAAGGTATCCCGCTTGCACGGTGCAAGAGGCATCTCGCTTGCGCGGTGCAAGAGGCATCCCGCTTGCACGACGCTAGAGGCTTCCCGCTTGCACGGTGCAAGAGGCATCCCACTTTCACGGTGCACGGTGCACAGTGCTTTCCGCGGAATGTTAATTTTATTAGAAACAGCTTTTTATATGATAGTTTGAACATACAATTTTAGCATAAAATATAAATTTTATATCATAATAAATAATTTTTCACAACGTTAACCATTAGGATGATAATTTAGTTATTATAGTTTCTTAAGTTACACTTTTTTATGCTGTTTATTGTTTTACTATTTTTTTATGCATATTAATATCAAACGATAAAAGTGCTGAAAAAGGTATGTATATTTAAAACTGTAATGTTCTTAAATTAAATTATCATTTAACTAAATTTATAATACTTATTGCAAATTTAACGTTGTTAGGAATTGAAATTGATATTTCATTTTTGTTGTTAAATTTTTTTAGAAAGTATTTATAACAGTAGGAATCCATTGGGACTAAAGAATCATAAATTTATCATATTGTAGCTTTTTCTATTAAACTTTATTATGCAGCAGTTTATGTTACATGTAAAGAACTAAATTTAATTGAACAGACAGATTTTGACATGAATAAATTGAGTACTTTAAATGAAACATATGCGTAAACACTATTTGTGTTTACTAGTGATATCAGTGAAAATAATGCCTACAATATTTCAAATTTAAAATTTGATCTAAAGAATTTATAATATAATGTTTATTACTTAATTATTTTTTAAACCATATTTTAATTAAAAATTTTGTTACATTATTATTACATGGTGCATTGGGCTTTTCGCCTGCACGGTGTAAGAGGTATCTTGCTTGCACGGTGCAAGAGGCATCACGCTTGCACGGTGCAAGAGGCATCCCGCTTGTTGTTTTTATCATTATCAGACTATAGGATGATAATTTCATAGTTATTATAGTTTCTTAAGTTACACTTATTTATGCGGTTTATTGTTTTACTAAATTTTTTGATGCATATTAATATCAAACGATAAAAGTGCTGAAAAAGGTTCTTGTATATTTAAATCTGTAATGTTCTTAAATTAAATTATCATTTAACAAAATTTATAATACTTATTACAAATTTAACGTTGTTAGGAATTGAAATTGATATTTCATTTTTGTTGTTATATTTTTTTAGAAAGTATTTATAACAGTAGAAATATATTGGGACTAAAGAATCATAAATTTATCATATTGTAGCTTTTTCTATTAAACTTTATTATGCAGCAGTTTATTTTACATGTAAAGAACTAAATTTAATTGAACAGACAGATTTTGACATGAATAGGTTGAGTACTTTAAATAAAACCTATGCGTAAAAGCTATTTGTGTTTGCCTACAATATTTCAAATTTAAAATTTGATCTAAAGAATTTATAATACTATAATATAATACTATAATACTATAATTTATAATACTATAATACTACATATAATGTTTATTCTTTAGTTATTCTTTAAACCATATTTTAATTAAAAATTTTGTTACATTACTATTACATGGTGCATGGGGCTTTCCGCCTGCACGGTGTAAGGGTATCCGCTTGCACGGTGCAAGAGGCATCTCGCTTGCACGGTGCAAGAGGCATCCCGCTTGCGCGGTGCAAGAGGCATCCCGCTTGCACGGTGCAAGAGGCATTTCGCTTGCACGGTGCAAGAGGCATCTCGCTTGCACGGTGCAAGAGGTATCCCGCTTGCACGTTGCAAGAGGCTTCCCGCTTGCACGGTGCAAGAGGCATCCCACTTGCATGGTGGACGGGCTTCACGCGGAATGTTAATTTTATTAAAAACAGCTTTTTATATGATAGTTTGAACATACAATAATAACATAAAAAATAAATTTTATAACATTATTAGAACTATAGGATGATAGTTTATAATTATAGTTTCTTAAGTTACATTTTTTTATGCTGTTTATTGTTTTGCTAAATTCTTTGATACATATTAATATCAAACGATAAAAGAGCTGAAAAAAATTCTTTTATATTTAAATCTGTAATGTTCTTAAATTAAATTATCATTTAACAAAATTTACAATACTTATTACAAATTTAACGTTGTTTAGAATTGAAATTGATATTACATATTATTTTTGTTGTTGTATTTTAGAAAGTATTTATAAAAGTAGAAATCCATTTGGACTAAAGAATGATAAATTTATCATTTTGTAGTTTTTTCTATTAAACTTTATTATGCAGCAGTTTATGTTACAAAAATAATTTAATAAAAATAATATAACAAAAATAAAACAAATTTTCTAAATTTAATTGAACAGACAGATTTTGACATGAATAAAATGAGTACTTTAAATGAAACATATGCGTAAACACTATTTGTGTTTACTAGTGATATCAGTGAAAATAATGCCTACAATATTTCAAATTTAAAATTTGATCTAAAGAATTTATAATATAATGTTTATTACTTAATTATTTTTTAAACCATATTTTAATTAAAAATTTTGTTACATTATTATTACATGGTGCATGGGGCTTTCCGCCTGCACGGTTTAAGAGGCATCCCGCTTGCACGGTGCACGGGCTTCACGCGGAATGTTAATTTTATTAAAAATAGCTTTTTATATGATAGTTTGAACATACAATTATAACATAAAAAATAAATTTTATAACATTATTAGAACTATAGGATGATATTTTAGTTATTATAGTTTCTTAAGTTACACTTTTTTATGCTGTTTATTGTTTTGCTAAATTGTTTGATACATATTAATATCAAACGATAAAAGAGCTGAAAAAAATTCTTGTACATTTAAATCTGTAATGTTTTTAAATTAAATTATCATTTAACAAAATTTTTAATACTTATTACAAATTTAACGTTGTTTAGAATTGAAATTGATATTACATATTATTTTTGTTGTTGTATTTTAGAAAGTATTTATAAAAGTAGAAATCCATTTGGACTAAAGGATGATAAATTTATCATTTTGTAGCTTTTTCTATTAAACTTTATTATGCAGCAGTTTATGTTACAAAAATAATTTAATAAAAATAATATAACAAAAATAAAACAAATTTTCTAAATTTAATTGAACAGACAGATTTTGACATGAATAAAATGAGTACTTTAAATGAAACATATGCGTAAACACTATTTGTGTTTACTAGTGATATCAGTGAAAATAATGCTTACAATATTTCAAATTTAAAATTTGATCTAATGAATTTATAATACTATAATATAATGTTTATTACTTAATTATCACTTTTTAAATCATATTTTAATTAAAAATTTTGTTACATTACATTACATGGTGCATGGCTGTCCGCCTGCACGGTGTAAAAGGTATCCCGCTTGCACGGTGCAAGAGGCATCTCGCTTGCGCGGTGCAAGAGGCATCTCGCTTGCGCGGTGCAAGAGGCATCCCGCTTGCACGGTGCAAGAGGCATCCCGCTTGCACGGTGCAAGAGGCATCCCGCTTGCACGGTGCTAGAGGCTTCCCGCTTGCACGGTGCAAGAGGCATCCCACTTGCACGGTGCACGGTGCACAGTGCTTTCCGCGGAATGTTAATTTTATTAGAAACAGCTTTTTATATAATAGTTTGAACATACAATTTTAGCATAAAATATAAATTTTATAACATAATAAATAATTTTTCACAACGTTAAACATTAGGATGATAATTTAGTTATTTTAGTTTCTTAAGTTACACTTTTTTATGCTGTTTATTGTTTTACTATTTTTTTATGCATATTAATATCAAACGATAAAAGTGCTGAAAAAGGTATGTATATTTAAAACTGTAATGTTCTTAAATTAAATTATCATTTAACAAAATTTATAATACTTATTGCACATTTAACGTTGTTAGGAATTGAAATTGATATTTCATTTTTGTTGTTAAATTTTTTTAGAAAGTATTTATAACAGTAGAAATCCATTGGGACTAAAGAATCATAAATATGTTTTTAAATTAAATTATCATTTAACAAAATTTACAATACTTATTACAAATTTAACGTTGTTTAGAATTGAAATTGATATAACATATTATTTTTGTTGTTGTATTTTTTTAGAAAGTATTTATAACAGTAGAAATCCATTGGGACTAAAGAATCATAAATTTATCATATTGTAGCTTTTTCTATTAAACTTTATTATGCAGCAGTTTATTTTACATGTAAAGAACTAAATTTAATTGAACAGACAGATTTTGACATGAATAGGTTGAGTACTTTAAATGAAACCTATGCGTAAAAGCTATTTGTGTTTGCCTACAATATTTCAAATTTAAAATTTGATCTAAAGAATTTATAATACTATAATATAATACTATAATACTATAATTTATAATACTATAATACTACATATAATGTTTATTCTTTAGTTATTCTTTAAACCATATTTTAATTAAAAATTTTGTTACATTACTATTACATGGTGCATGGGGCTTTCCGCCTGCACGGTGTAAGGGTATCCGCTTGCACGGTGCAAGAGGCATCTCGCATGCACGGTGCAAGAGGCATCCCGCTTGCGCGGTGCAAGAGGTATCCCGGTTGCACGTTGCAAGAGGCATCCCGCTTGCACGGTGCTAGAGGCTTCCCGCTTGCACGGTGCAAGAGGCATCCCACTTGCACGGTGCACGGTGCACGGGCTTCACGCGGAATGTTAATTTTATTAAAAACAGCTTTTTATATGATAGTTTGAACATACAATAATAACATAAAAAATAAATTTTATAACATTATTAGAACTATAGGATGATAGTTTATAATTATAGTTTCTTAAGTTACATTTTTTTATGCTGTTTATTGTTTTGCTAAATTCTTTGATACATATTAATATCAAACGATAAAAGAGCTGAAAAAAATTCTTTTATATTTAAATCTGTAATGTTCTTAAATTAAATTATCATTTAACAAAATTTACAATACTTATTACAAATTTAACGTTGTTTAGAATTGAAATTGATATTACATATTATTTTTGTTGTTGTATTTTAGAAAGTATTTATAAAAGTAGAAATCCATTTGGACTAAAGAATGATAAATTTATCATTTTGTAGTTTTTTCTATTAAACTTTATTATGCAGCAGTTTATGTTACAAAAATAATTTAATAAAAATAATATAACAAAAATAAAACAAATTTTCTAAATTTAATTGAACAGACAGATTTTGACATGAATAAAATGAGTACTTTCAATGAAACATATGCGTAAACACTATTTGTGTTTACTAGTGATATCAGTGAAAATAATGCCTACAATATTTCAAATTTAAAATTTGATCTAAAGAATTTATAATATAATGTTTATTACTTAATTATTTTTTAAACCATATTTTAATTAAAAATTTTGTTACATTATTATTACATGGTGCATGGGGCTTTCCGCCTGCACGGTTTAAGAGGCATCCCGCTTGCACGGTGCACGGGCTTCACGCGGAATGTTAATTTTATTAAAAATAGCTTTTTATATGATAGTTTGAACATACAATTATAACATAAAAAATAAATTTTATAACATTATTAGAACTATAGGATGATAATTTAGTTATTATAGTTTCTTAAGTTACACTTTTTTATGCTGTTTATTGTTTTGCTAAATTGTTTGATACATATTAATATCAAACGATAAAAGAGCTGAAAAAAATTCTTGTACATTTAAATCTGTAATGTTTTTAAATTAAATTATCATTTAACAAAATTTACAATACTTATTACAAATTTAACGTTGTTTAGAATTGAAATTGATATATCATATTATTTTTGTTGTTGTATTTTTCTAGAAAGTATTTATAAAAGTAGAAATCCATTTGGACTAAAGAATGATAAATTTATCATATTGTAGCTTTTTCTATTAAACTTTATTATGCAGCAGTTTATGTTACATGTAAAGAACTAAATTTAATTGAACAGATAGATTTTGACATGAATAAATTGAGTACTTTAAATGAAAAATATGCGTAAACACTATTTGTGTTTACTAGTGATATCAGGGAAAATAATGCTTACAATATTTCAAATTTAAAATTTGATCTAAAGAATTTATAATACTATAATATAATGTTTATCACTTAATTATCACTTTTTAAATCATATTTTAATTAAAAATTTTGTTACATTACATTACATGGTGCATGGCTGTCCGCCTGCACGGTGTAAAAGGTATCCCGCTTGCACGGTGCAAGAGGCATCTCGCTTGCGCGGTGCAAGAGGCATCTCGCTTGCGCGGTGCAAGAGGCATCCCGCTTGCACGGTGCAAGAGGCATCCCGCTTGCACGGTGCTAGAGGCTTCCCGCTTGCACGGTGCAAGAGGCATCCCACTTGCACGGTGCACGGTGCACAGTGCTTTCCGCGGAATGTTAATTTTATTAGAAACAGCTTTTTATATAATAGTTTGAACATACAATTTTAGCATAAAATATAAACTTTATAACATAATAAATAATTTTTCACAACGTTAAACATTAGGATGATAATTTAGTTATTATAGTTTCTTAAGTTACACTTTTTTATGCTGTTTATTGTTTTACTATTTTTTTATGCATATTAATATCAAACGATAAAAGTGCTGAAAAAGGTATGTATATTTAAAACTGTAATGTTCTTAAATTAAATTATCATTTAACAAAATTTATAATACTTATTGCACATTTAACGTTGTTAGGAATTGAAATTGATATTTCATTTTTGTTGTTAAATTTTTTTAGAAAGTATTTAAAACAGTAGAAATCCATTGGGACTAAAGAATCATAAATTTATCATATTGTAGCTTTTTCTATTAAACTTTATTATGCAGCAGTTTATTTTACATGTAAAGAACTAAATTTAATTGAACAGACAGATTTTGACATGAATAGGTTGAGTACTTTAAATGAAACCTATGCGTAAAAGCTATTTGTGTTTGCCTACAATATTTCAAATTTAAAATTTGATCTAAAGAATTTATAATACTATAATATAATACTATAATACTATAATTTATAATACTATAATACTACATATAATGTTTATTCTTAAGTTATTCTTTAAACCATATTTTAATTAAAAATTTTGTTACATTACTATTACATGGTGCATGGGGCTTTCCGCCTGCACGGTGTAAGGGTATCCGCTTGCACGGTGCAAGAGGCATCTCGCTTGCACGGTGCAAGAGGCATCCCGCTTGCGCGGTGCAAGAGGCATCCCGCTTGCACGGTGCAAGAGGCATTTCGCTTGCACGGTGCAAGAGGCATCTCGCTTGCACGGTGCAAGAGGTATCCCGCTTGCACGTTGCAAGAGGCATCCCGCTTGCACGGTGCTAGAGGCTTCCCGCTTGCACGGTGCAAGAGGCATCCCACTTGCACGGTGCACGGTGCACGGGCTTCACGCGGAATGTTAATTTTATTAAAAACAGCTTTTTATATGATAGTTTGAACATACAATTATAACATAAAAAATAAATTTTATAACATTATTAGAACTATAGGATGATAATTTAGTTATTATAGTTTCTTAAGTTACACTTTTTTATGCTGTTTATTGTTTTGCTAAATTGTTTGATACATATTAATATCAAACGATAAAAGAGCTGAAAAAAATTCTTGTACATTTAAATCTGTAATGTTTTTAAATTAAATTATCATTTAACAAAATTTACAATACTTATTACAAATTTAACGTTGTTTAGAATTGAAATTGATATATCATATTATTTTTGTTGTTGTATTTTTATAGAAAGTATTTATAAAAGTAGAAATCCATTTGGACTAAAGAATGATAAATTTATCATATTGTAGCTTTTTCTATTAAACTTTATTATGCAGCAGTTTATGTTACATGTAAAGAACTAAATTTAATTGAACAGATAGATTTTGACATGAATAAATTGAGTACTTTAAATGAAAAATATGCGTAAACACTATTTGTGTTTACTAGTGATATCAGTGAAAATAATGCTTACAATATTTCAAATTTAAAATTTGATCTAAAGAATTTATAATACTATAATATAATGTTTATCACTTAATTATCACTTTTTAAATCATATTTTAATTAAAAATTTTGTTACATTACATTACATGGTGCATGGCTGTCCGCCTGCACGGTGTAAAAGGTATCCCGCTTGCACGGTGCAACAGGCATCTCGCTTGCGCGGTGCAAGAGGCATCTCGCTTGCGCGGTGCAAGAGGCATCCCGCTTGCACGGTGCAAGAGGCATCCCGCTTGCACGGTGCTAGAGGCTTCCCGCTTGCACGGTGCAAGAGGCATCCCACTTGCACGGTGCACGGTGCACAGTGCTTTCCGCGGAATGTTAATTTTATTAGAAACAGCTTTTTATATAATAGTTTGAACATACAATTTTAGCATAAAATATAAATTTTATAACATAATAAATAATTTTTCACAACGTTAAACATTAGGATGATAATTTAGTTATTATAGTTTCTTAAGTTACACTTTTTTATGCTGTTTATTGTTTTACTATTTTTTTATGCATATTAATATCAAACGATAAAAGTGCTGAAAAAGGTATGTATATTTAAAACTGTAATGTTCTTAAATTAAATTATCATTTAACAAAATTTATAATACTTATTGCACATTTAACGTTGTTAGGAATTGAAATTGATTTTTGTTGTTAAATTTTTTTAGAAAGTATTTATAACAGTAGAAATCCATTGGGACTAAAGAATCATAAATATGTTTTTAAATTAAATTATCATTTAACAAAATTTACAATACTTATTACAAATTTAACGTTGTTTAGAATTAAAATTGATATATCATATTATTTTTGTTGTTGTATTTTTTTAGAAAGTATTTATAAAAGTAGAAATCCATTTGGACTAAAGAATGATAAATTTATCATATTGTAGCTTTTTCTATTAAACTTTATTATGCAGCAGTTTATGTTACATGTAAAGAACTAAATTTAATTGAACAGACAGATTTTGACATGAATAAATTGAGTACTTTAAATGAAACATATGCGTAAACACTATTTGTGTTTACTAGTGATATCAGTGAAAATAATGCCTACAATATTTCAAATTTAAAATTTGATCTAAAGAATTTATAATATAATGTTTATTACTTAATTATTTTTTAAACCATATTTTAATTAAAAATTTTGTTACATTATTATTACATGGTGCATTGGGCTTTTCGCCTGCACGGTGTAAGAGGTATCTTGCTTGCACGGTGCAAGAGGCATCACGCTTGCACGGTGCAAGAGGCATCCCGCTTGTTGTTTTTATCATTATCAGACTATAGGATGATAATTTCATAGTTATTATAGTTTCTTAAGTTACACTTATTTATGCGGTTTATTGTTTTACTAAATTTTTTGATGCATATTAATATCAAACGATAAAAGTGCTGAAAAAGGTTCTTGTATATTTAAATCTGTAATGTTCTTAAATTAAATTATCATTTAACAAAATTTATAATACTTATTACAAATTTAACGTTGTTAGGAATTGAAATAGATATTTCATTTTTGTTGTTATATTTTTTTAGAAAGTATTTATAACAGTAGAAATCCATTGGGACTAAAGAATCATAAATTTATCATATTGTAGCTTTTTCTATTAAACTTTATTATGCAGCAGTTTATTTTACATGTAAAGAACTAAATTTAATTGAACAGACAGATTTTGACATGAATAGGTTGAGTACTTTAAATGAAACCTATGCGTAAAAGCTATTTGTGTTTGCCTACAATATTTCAAATTTAAAATTTGATCTAAAGAATTTATAATACTATAATATAATACTATAATACTATAATTTATAATACTATAATACTACATATAATGTTTATTCTTTAGTTATTCTTTAAACCATATTTTAATTAAAAATTTTGTTACATTACTATTACATGGTGCATGGGGCTTTCCGCCTGCACGGTATAAGGGTATCCGCTTGCACGGTGCAAGAGGCATCTCGCTTGCACGGTGCAAGAGGCATCCCGCTTGCGCGGTGCAAGAGGCATCCCGCTTGCACGGTGCAAGAGGCATTTCGCTTGCACGGTGCAAGAGGCATCTCGCTTGCACGGTGCAAGAGGTATCCCGCTTGCACGTTGCAAGAGGCATCCCGCTTGCACGGTGCTAGAGGCTTCCCGCTTGCACGGTGCAAGAGGCATCCCACTTGCACGGTGCACGGTGCACGGGCTTCACGCGGAATGTTAATTTTATTAAAAACAGCTTTTTATATGATAGTTTGAACATACAATAATAACATAAAAAATAAATTTTATAACATTATTAGAACTATAGGATGATAGTTTATAATTATAGTTTCTTAAGTTACATTTTTTTATGCTGTTTATTGTTTTGCTAAATTCTTTGATACATATTAATATCAAACGATAAAAGAGCTGAAAAAATTATTTTATATTTAAATCTGTAATGTTCTTAAATTAAATTATCATTTCACAAAATTTACAATACTTATTACAAATTTAACGTTGTTTAGAATTGAAATTGATATTACATATTATTTTTGTTGTTGTATTTTAGAAAGTATTTATAAAAGTAGAAATCCATTTGGACTAAAGAATGATAAATTTATCATTTTGTAGTTTTTTCTATTAAACTTTATTATGCAGCACTTTATGTTACAAAAATAATTTAATAAAAATAATATAACAAAAATAAAACAAATTTTCTAAATTTAATTGAACAGACAGATTTTGACATGAATAAAATGAGTACTTTAAATGAAACATATGCGTAAACACTATTTGTGTTTACTAGTGATATCAGTGAAAATAATGCCTACAATATTTCAAATTTAAAATTTGATCTAAAGAATTTATAATATAATGTTTATTACTTAATTATTTTTTAAACCATATTTTAATTAAAAATTTTGTTACATTATTATTACATGGTGCATGGGGCTTTACGCCTGCACGGTTTAAGAGGCATCCCGCTTGCACGGTGCACGGGCTTCACGCGGAATGTTAATTTTATTAAAAACAGCTTTTTATGATAGTTTGAACATACAATTATAACATAAAAAATAAATTTTATAACATTATTAGAACTATAGGATGATAATTTAGTTATTATAGTTTCTTAAGTTACACTTTTTTATGCTGTTTATTGTTTTGCTAAATTGTTTGATACATATTAATATCAAACGATAAAAGAGCTGAAAAAAATTCTTGTACATTATTTTTTAAACCATATTTTAATTAAAAATTTTGTTACATTACTATTACATGGTGCAAGAGGCATCCCGCTTGCACGTTGCAAGAGGCATCCCGCTTGCACGGTGCAAGAGGTATCCCGCTTGCACGTTGCAAGAGGCATCTCGCTTGCACGTTGAAAGAGGCATCTCGCTTGGACGGTGCAAGATGCATCTCGCTTGCACGGTGCACGGGCTTCACGCGGAATGTTAATTTTATTAAAAACAGCTTTTTATATGATAGTTTGAACATACAATTATAACATAAAAAATAAATTTTATAACATTATTAGAACTATAGGATGATAATTTAGTTATTATAGTTTCTTAAGTTACACTTTTTTATGCTGTTTATTGTTTTGCTAAATTGTTTGATACATATTAATATCAAACGATAAAAGAGCTGAAAAAAATTCTTGTACATTTAAATCTGTAATGTTTTTAAATTAAATTATCATTTAACAAAATTTACAATACTTATTACAAATTTAACGTTGTTTAGAATTGAAATTGATATATCATATTATCTTTGTTGTTGTATTTTTTTAGAAAGTATTTATAAAAGTAGAAATCCATTTGGACTAAAGAATGATAAATTTATCATATTGTAGCTTTTTCTTTTAAACTTTATTATGCAGCAGTTTATGTTACATGTAAAGAACTAAATTTAATTAAACAGACATTTTGGCATGAATAAATTGAGTACTTTAAATGAAACATATGCGTAAACACTATTTGTGTTTACTAGTGATATCAGTGAAAATAATGCCTACAATATTTCAAATTTAAAATTTGATCTAAAGAATTTATAATATAATGTTTATTACTTAATTATTTTTTAAACCATATTTTAATTAAAAATTTTGTTACATTATTATTTCATGGTGCATGGGGCTTCCCGCCTGCTCGGTTTAAGAGGTATCTTGCTTGCACGGTGCAAGAGGCATCCCGCTTGCACGGTGCAAGAGGTATCCCGCTTGCACGTTGCAAGAGGCATCTCGCTTGCACGTTGCAAGAGGCATCTCGCTTGCACGGTGCACGGGCTCCACGCGGAATGTTAATTTTATTAAAAACAGCTTTTTATATGATAGTTTGAACATACAATTATAACATAAAAAATAAATTTTATAACATTATTAGAACTATAGGATGATAATTTAGTTATTATAGTTTCTTAAGTTACACTTTTTTATGCTGTTTATTGTTTTGCTAAATTGTTTGATACATATTAATATCAAACGATAAAAGAGCTGAAAAAAATTCTTGTACATTTAAATCTGTAATGTTTTTAAATTAAATTATCATTTAACAAAATTTACAATACTTATTACAAATTTAACGTTGTTTAGAATTGAAATTGATATATCATATTATTTTTGTTGTTGTATTTTTCTAGAAAGTATTTATAAAAGTAGAAATCCATTTGGACTAAAGAATGATAAATTTATCATATTGTAGCTTTTTCTATTAAACTTTATTATGCAGCAGTTTATGTTACATGTAAAGAACTAAATTTAATTGAACAGATAGATTTTGACATGAATAAATTGAGTACTTTAAATGAAAAATATGCGTAAACACTATTTGTGTTTACTAGTGATATCAGTGAAAATAATGCTTACAATATTTCAAATTTAAAATTTGATCTAAAGAATTTATAATACTATAATATAATGTTTATCACTTAATTATCACTTTTTAAATCATATTTTAATTAAAAATTTTGTTACATTACATTACATGGTGCATGGCTGTCCGCCTGCACGGTGTAAAAGGTATCCCGCTTGCACGGTGCAACAGGCATCTCGCTTGCGCGGTGCAAGAGGCATCTCGCTTGCGCGGTGCAAGAGGCATCCCGCTTGCACGGTGCAAGAGGCATCCCGCTTGCACGGTGCAAGAGGCATCCCGCTTGCACGGTGCAAGAGGCATCCCGCTTGCACGGTGCTAGAGGCTTCCCGCTTGCACGGTGCAAGAGGCATCCCACTTGCACGGTGCACGGTGCACGGGCTTCACGCGGAATGTTAATTTTATTAAAAACAGCTTTTTATATGATAGTTTGAACATACAATAATAACATAAAAAATAAATTTTATAACATTATTAGAACTATAGGATGATAGTTTATAATTATAGTTTCTTAAGTTACATTTTTTTATGCTGTTTATTGTTTTGCTAAATTCTTTGATACATATTAATATCAAACGATAAAAGAGCTGAAAAAAATTCTTTTATATTTAAATCTGTAATGTTCTTAAATTAAATTATCATTTAACAAAATTTACAATACTTATTACAAATTTAACGTTGTTTAGAATTGAAATTGATATTACATATTATTTTTGTTGTTGTATTTTAGAAAGTATTTATAAAAGTAGAAATCCATTTGGACTAAAGAATGATAAATTTATCATTTTGTAGTTTTTTCTATTAAACTTTATTATGCAGCAGTTTATGTTACAAAAATAATTTAATAAAAATAATATAACAAAAATAAAACAAATTTTCTAAATTTAATTGAACAGACAGATTTTGACATGAATAAAATGAGTACTTTAAATGAAACATATGCGTAAACACTATTTGTGTTTACTAGTGATATCAGTGAAAATAATGCCTACAATATTTCAAATTTAAAATTTGATCTAAAGAATTTATAATATAATGTTTATTACTTAATTATTTTTTAAACCATATTTTAATTAAAAATTTTGTTACATTATTATTACATGGTGCATGGGGCTTTCCGCCTGCACGGTTTAAGAGGCATCCCGCTTGCACGGTGCACGGGCTTCACGCGGAATGTTAATTTTATTAAAAATAGCTTTTTATATGATAGTTTGAACATACAATTATAACATAAAAAATAAATTTTATAACATTATTAGAACTATAGGATGATAATTTAGTTATTATAGTTTCTTAAGTTACACTTTTTTATGCTGTTTATTGTTTTGCTAAATTGTTTGATACATATTAATATCAAACGATAAAAGAGCTGAAAAAAATTCTTGTACATTTAAATCTGTAATGTTTTTAAATTAAATTATCATTTAACAAAATTTACAATACTTATTACAAATTTAACGTTGTTTAGAATTGAAATTGATATATCATATTATTTTTGTTGTTGTATTTTTCTAGAAAGTATTTATAAAAGTAGAAATCCATTTGGACTAAAGAATGATAAATTTATCATATTGTAGCTTTTTCTATTAAACTTTATTATGCAGCAGTTTATGTTACATGTAAAGAACTAAATTTAATTGAACAGATAGATTTTGACATGAATAAATTGAGTACTTTAAATGAAAAATATGCGTAAACACTATTTGTGTTTACTAGTGATATCAGGGAAAATAATGCTTACAATATTTCAAATTTAAAATTTGATCTAAAGAATTTATAATACTATAATATAATGTTTATCACTTAATTATCACTTTTTAAATCATATTTTAATTAAAAATTTTGTTACATTACATTACATGGTGCATGGCTGTCCGCCTGCACGGTGTAAAAGGTATCCCGCTTGCACGGTGCAAGAGGCATCTCGCTTGCGCGGTGCAAGAGGCATCTCGCTTGCGCGGTGCAAGAGGCATCCCGCTTGCACGGTGCAAGAGGCATCCCGCTTGCACGGTGCTAGAGGCTTCCCGCTTGCACGGTGCAAGAGGCATCCCACTTGCACGGTGCACGGTGCACAGTGCTTTCCGCGGAATGTTAATTTTATTAGAAACAGCTTTTTATATAATAGTTTGAACATACAATTTTAGCATAAAATATAAATTTTATAACATAATAAATAATTTTTCACAACGTTAAACATTAGGATGATAATTTAGTTATTATAGTTTCTTAAGTTACACTTTTTTATGCTGTTTATTGTTTTACTATTTTTTTATGCATATTAATATCAAACGATAAAAGTGCTGAAAAAGGTATGTATATTTAAAACTGTAATGTTCTTAAATTAAATTATCATTTAACAAAATTTATAATACTTATTGCACATTTAACGTTGTTAGGAATTGAAATTGATATTTCATTTTTGTTGTTAAATTTTTTTAGAAAGTATTTAAAACAGTAGAAATCCATTGGGACTAAAGAATCATAAATTTATCATATTGTAGCTTTTTCTATTAAACTTTATTATGCAGCAGTTTATTTTACATGTAAAGAACTAAATTTAATTGAACAGACAGATTTTGACATGAATAGGTTGAGTACTTTAAATGAAACCTATGCGTAAAAGCTATTTGTGTTTGCCTACAATATTTCAAATTTAAAATTTGATCTAAAGAATTTATAATACTATAATATAATACTATAATACTATAATTTATAATACTATAATACTACATATAATGTTTATTCTTAAGTTATTCTTTAAACCATATTTTAATTAAAAATTTTGTTACATTACTATTACATGGTGCATGGGGCTTTCCGCCTGCACGGTGTAAGGGTATCCGCTTGCACGGTGCAAGAGGCATCCCGCTTGCACGGTGCAAGAGGCATCCCGCTTGCACGGTGCTAGAGGCTTCCCGCTTGCACGGTGCAAGAGGCATCCCACTTGCACGGTGCACGGTGCACGGGCTTCACGCGGAATGTTAATTTTATTAAAAACAGCTTTTTATATGATAGTTTGAACATACAATAATAACATAAAAAATAAATTTTATAACATTATTAGAACTATAGGATGATAGTTTATAATTATAGTTTCTTAAGTTACATTTTTTTATGCTGTTTATTGTTTTGCTAAATTCTTTGATACATATTAATATCAAACGATAAAAGAGCTGAAAAAAATTCTTTTATATTTAAATCTGTAATGTTCTTAAATTAAATTATCATTTAACAAAATTTACAATACTTATTACAAATTTAACGTTGTTTAGAATTGAAATTGATATTACATATTATTTTTGTTGTTGTATTTTAGAAAGTATTTATAAAAGTAGAAATCCATTTGGACTAAAGAATGATAAATTTATCATTTTGTAGTTTTTTCTATTAAACTTTATTATGCAGCAGTTTATGTTACAAAAATAATTTAATAAAAATAATATAACAAAAATAAAACAAATTTTCTAAATTTAATTGAACAGACAGATTTTGACATGAATAAAATGAGTACTTTAAATGAAACATATGCGTAAACACTATTTGTGTTTACTAGTGATATCAGTGAAAATAATGCCTATAATATTTCAAATTTAAAATTTGATCTAAAGAATTTATAATATAATGTTTATTACTTAATTATTTTTTAAACCATATTTTAATTAAAAATTTTGTTACATTATTATTACATGGTGCATGGGGCTTTCCGCCTGCACGGTTTAAGAGGCATCCCGCTTGCACGGTGCACGGGCTTCACGCGGAATGTTAATTTTATTAAAAATAGCTTTTTATATGATAGTTTGAACATACAATTATAACATAAAAAATAAATTTTATAACATTATTAGAACTATAGGATGATAATTTAGTTATTATAGTTTCTTAAGTTACACTTTTTTATGCTGTTTATTGTTTTGCTAAATTGTTTGATACATATTAATATCAAACGATAAAAGAGCTGAAAAAAATTCTTGTACATTTAAATCTGTAATGTTTTTAAATTAAATTATCATTTAACAAAATTTACAATACTTATTACAAATTTAACGTTGTTTAGAATTGAAATTGATATATCATATTATTTTTGTTGTTGTATTTTTCTAGAAAGTATTTATAAAAGTAGAAATCCATTTGGACTAAAGAATGATAAATTTATCATATTGTAGCTTTTTCTATTAAACTTTATTATGCAGCAGTTTATGTTACATGTAAAGAACTAAATTTAATTGAACAGATAGATTTTGACATGAATAAATTGAGTACTTTAAATGAAAAATATGCGTAAACACTATTTGTGTTTACTAGTGATATCAGGGAAAATAATGCTTACAATATTTCAAATTTAAAATTTGATCTAAAGAATTTATAATACTATAATATAATGTTTATCACTTAATTATCACTTTTTAAATCATATTTTAATTAAAAATTTTGTTACATTACATTACATGGTGCATGGCTGTCCGCCTGCACGGTGTAAAAGGTATCCCGCTTGCACGGTGCAAGAGGCATCCCGCTTGCACGGTGCAAGAGGCATTTCGCTTGCACGGTGCAAGAGGCATCTCGCTTGCACGGTGCAAGAGGTATCCCGCTTGCACGTTGCAAGAGGCATCCCGCTTGCACGGTGCTAGAGGCTTCCCGCTTGCACGGTGCAAGAGGCATCCCACTTGCACGGTGCACGGTGCACGGGCTTCACGCGGAATGTTAATTTTATTAAAAACAGCTTTTTATATGATAGTTTGAACATACAATTATAACATAAAAAATAAATTTTATAACATTATTAGAACTATAGGATGATAATTTAGTTATTATAGTTTCTTAAGTTACACTTTTTTATGCTGTTTATTGTTTTGCTAAATTGTTTGATACATATTAATATCAAACGATAAAAGAGCTGAAAAAAATTCTTGTACATTTAAATCTGTAATGTTTTTAAATTAAATTATCATTTAACAAAATTTACAATACTTATTACAAATTTAACGTTGTTTAGAATTGAAATTGATATATCATATTATTTTTGTTGTTGTATTTTTCTAGAAAGTATTTATAAAAGTAGAAATCCATTTGGACTAAAGAATGATAAATTTATCATATTGTAGCTTTTTCTATTAAACTTTATTATGCAGCAGTTTATGTTACATGTAAAGAACTAAATTTAATTTACTTTAGATGAAAAATATGCGTAAACACTATTTGTGAAAATAATGCTTACAATATTTCAAATTTAAAATTTGATCTAAAGAATTTATAATACTATAATATAATGTTTATCACTTAATTATCACTTTTTAAATCATATTTTAATTAAAAATTTTGTTACATTACATTACATGGTGCATGGCTGTCCGCCTGCACGGTGTAAAAGGTATCCCGCTTGCACGGTGCAACAGGCATCTCGCTTGCGCGGTGCAAGAGGCATCTCGCTTGCGCGGTGCAAGAGGCATCCCGCTTGCACGGTGCAAGAGGCATCCCGCTTGCACGGTGCTAGAGGCTTCCCGCTTGCACGGTGCAAGAGGCATCCCACTTGAACGGTGCACGGTGCACAGTGCTTTCCGCGGAATGTTAATTTTATTAGAAACAGCTTTTTATATAATAGTTTGAACATACAATTTTAGCATAAAATATAAATTTTATAACATAATAAATAATTTTTCACAACGTTAAACATTAGGATGATAATTTAGTTATTATAGTTTCTTAAGTTACACTTTTTTATGCTGTTTATTGTTTTACTATTTTTTTATGCATATTAATATCAAACGATAAAAGTGCTGAAAAAGGTATGTATATTTAAAACTGTAATGTTCTTAAATTAAATTATCATTTAACAAAATTTATAATACTTATTGCAAATTTAACGTTGTTAGGAATTGAAATTGATATTTCATTTTTGTTGTTAAATTTTTTTAGAAAGTATTTATAACAGTAGAAATCCATTGGGACTAAAGAATCATAAATATGTTTTTAAATTAAATTATCATTTAACAAAATTTACAATACTTATTACAAATTTAACGTTGTTTAGAATTGAAATTGATATATCATATTATTTTTGTTGTTGTATTTTTTTAGAAAGTATTTATAAAAGTAGAAATCCATTTGGACTAAAGAATGATAAATTTATCATATTGTAGCTTTTTCTATTAAACTTTATTATGCAGCAGTTTATGTTACATGTAAAGAACTAAATTTAATTGAACAGACAGATTTTGACATGAATAAATTGAGTACTTTAAATGAAACATATGCGTAAACACTATTTGTGTTTACTAGTGATATCAGTGAAAATAATGCCTACAATATTTCAAATTTAAAATTTGATCTAAAGAATTTATAATATAATGTTTATTACTTAATTATTTTTTAAACCATATTTTAATTAAAAATTTTGTTACATTATTATTACATGGTGCATTGGGCTTTTCGCCTGCACGGTGTAAGAGGTATCTTGCTTGCACGGTGCAAGAGGCATCACGCTTGCACGGTGCAAGAGGCATCCCGCTTGTTGTTTTTATCATTATCAGACTATAGGATGATAATTTCATAGTTATTATAGTTTCTTAAGTTACACTAATTTATGCGGTTTATTGTTTTACTAAATTTTTTGATGCATATTAATATCAAACGATAAAAGTGCTGAAAAAGGTTCTTGTATATTTAAATCTGTAATGTTCTTAAATTAAATTATCATTTAACAAAATTTATAATACTTATTACAAATTTAACGTTGTTAGGAATTGAAATAGATATTTCATTTTTGTTGTTATATTTTTTTAGAAAGTATTTATAACAGTAGAAATCCATTGGGACTAAAGAATCATAAATTTATCATATTGTAGCTTTTTCTATTAAACTTTATTATGCAGCAGTTTATTTTACATGTAAAGAACTAAATTTAATTGAACAGACAGATTTTGACATGAATAGGTTGAGTACTTTAAATGAAACCTATGCGTAAAAGCTATTTGTGTTTGCCTACAATATTTCAAATTTAAAATTTGATCTAAAGAATTTATAATACTATAATATAATACTATAATACTATAATTTATAATACTATAATACTACATATAATGTTTATTCTTTAGTTATTCTTTAAACCATATTTTAATTAAAAATTTTGTTACATTACTATTACATGGTGCATGGGGCTTTCCGCCTGCACGGTGTAAGGGTATCCGCTTGCACGGTGCAAGAGGCATCTCGCTTGCACGGTGCAAGAGGCATCCCGCTTGCGCGGTGCAAGAGGCATCCCGCTTGCACGGTGCAAGAGGCATTTCGCTTGCACGGTGCAAGAGGCATCTCGCTTGCACGGTGCAAGAGGTATCCCGCTTGCACGTTGCAAGAGGCATCCCGCTTGCACGGTGCTAGAGGCATCCCGCTTGCACGGTGCTAGAGGCTTCCCGCTTGCAAGGTGCAAGAGGCATCCCACTTGCACGGTGCACGGTGCACGGGCTTCACGCGGAATGTTTATTTTATTAAAAACAGCTTTTTATATGATAGTTTGAACATACAATAATAACATAAAAAATAAATTTTATAACATTATTAGAACTATAGGATGATAGTTTATAATTATAGTTTCTTAAGTTACATTTTTTTATGCTGTTTATTGTTTTGCTAAATTCTTTGATACATATTAATATCAAACGATAAAAGAGCTGAAAAAAATTCTTTTATAATTAAATCTGTAATGCTCTTAAATTAAATTATCATTTAACAAAATTTACAATACTTATTACAAATTTAACGTTGTTTAGAATTGAAATTGATATTACATATTATTTTTGTTGTTGTATTTTAGAAAGTATTTATAAAAGTAGAAATCCATTTGGACTAAAGAATGATAAATTTATCATTTTGTAGTTTTTTCTATTAAACTTTATTATGCAGCAGTTTATGTTACAAAAATAATTTAATAAAAATAATATAACAAAAATAAAACAAATTTTCTAAATTTAATTGAACAGACAGATTTTGACATGAATAAAATGAGTACTTTAAATGAAACATATGCGTAAACACTATTTGTGTTTACTAGTGATATCAGTGAAAATAATGCCTACAATATTTCAAATTTAAAATTTGATCTAAAGAATTTATAATATAATGTTTATTACTTAATTATTTTTTAAACCATATTTTAATTAAAAATTTTGTTACATTATTATTACATGGTGCATGGGGCTTTACGCCTGCACGGTTTAAGAGGCATCCCGCTTGCACGGTGCACGGGCTTCACGCGGAATGTTAATTTTATTAAAAACAGCTTTTTATGATAGTTTGAACATACAATTATAACATAAAAAATAAATTTTATAACATTATTAGAACTATAGGATGATAATTTAGTTATTATAGTTTCTTAAGTTACACTTTTTTATGCTGTTTATTGTTTTGCTAAATTGTTTGATACATATTAATATCAAACGATAAAAGAGCTGAAAAAAATTCTTGTACATTTAAATCTGTAATGTTTTTAAATTAAATTATCATTTAACAAAATTTACAATACTTATTACAAATTTAACGTTGTTTAGAATTGAAATTGATATATCATATTATCTTTGTTGTTGTATTTTTTTAGAAAGTATTTATAAAAGTAGAAATCCATTTGGACTAAAGAATGATAAATTTATCATATTGTAGCTTTTTCTTTTAAACTTTATTATGCAGCAGTTTATGTTACATGTAAAGAACTAAATTTAATTAAACAGACATTTTGGCATGAATAAATTGAGTACTTTAAATGAAACATATGCGTAAACACTATTTGTGTTTACTAGTGATATCAGTGAAAATAATGCCTACAATATTTCAAATTTAAAATTTGATCTAAAGAATTTATAATATAATGTTTATTACTTAATTATTTTTTAAACCATATTTTAATTAAAAATTTTGTTACATTATTATTTCATGGTGCATGGGGCTTTCCGCCTGCTCGGTTTAAGAGGTATCTTGCTTGCACGGTGCAAGAGGCATCCCGCTTGCACGGTGCAAGAGGTATCCCGCTTGCACGTTGCAAGAGGCATCTCGCTTGCACGTTGCAAGAGGCATCTCGCTTGCACGGTGCACGGGCTTCACGCGGAATGTTAATTTTATTAAAAACAGCTTTTTATATGATAGTTTGAACATACAATTATAACATAAAAAATAAATTTTATAACATTATTAGAACTATAGGATGATAATTTAGTTATTATAGTTTCTTAAGTTACACTTTTTTATGCTGTTTATTGTTTTGCTAAATTGTTTGATACATATTAATATCAAACGATAAAAGAGCTGAAAAAAATTCTTGTACATTTAAATCTGTAATGTTTTTAAATTAAATTATCATTTAACAAAAATTACAATACTTATTACAAATTTAACGTTGTTTAGAATTGAAATTGATATATCATATTATTTTTGTTGTTGTATTTTTCTAGAAAGTATTTATAAAAGTAGAAATCCATTTGGACTAAAGAATGATAAATTTATCATATTGTAGCTTTTTCTATTAAACTTTATTATGCAGCAGTTTATGTTACATGTAAAGAACTAAATTTAATTGAACAGATAGATTTTGACATGAATAAATAGAGTACTTTAAATGAAAAATATGCGTAAACACTATTTGTGGTTACTAGTGATATCAGTGAAAATAATGCTTACAATATTTCAAATTTAAAATTTGATCTAAAGAATTTATAATACTATAATATAATGTTTATCACTTAATTATCACTTTTTAAATCATATTTTAGTTAAAAATTTTGTTACATTACATTACATGGTGCATTAATGTCCGCCTGCACGGTGTAAAAGGTATCCCGCTTGCACGGTGCAAGAGGCATCTCGCTTGCACGGTGCAAGAGGCATCCCGCTTGCACGGTGCAAGAGGCATCCCGCTTGCACGGTGCAAGAGGCATCCCGCTTGCACGGTGCAAGAGGCATCCCGCTTGCACGGTGCAAGAGCTTCCCGCTTGCACGGTGCAAGAGGCATCTCGCTTGCACGGTGCAAGAGGCATCCCGCTTGCACGGTGCTAGAGGCTTCCCGCTTGCACGGTGCAAGAGGCATCCCACTTGCACGGTGCACGGTGCACAGTGCTTTCCGCGGAATGTTAATTTTATTAGAAACAGCTTTTTATATGATAGTTTGAACATACAACCATAGCATAAAATATAAATTTTATAACATAATAAATAAATTTTCACAACGTTAAACATTAGGATGATAATTTAGTTATTATAGTTTCTTAAGTTACACTTTTTTATGCTGTTTATTGTTTTACTATTTTTTGATGCATATTAATATCAAACAATAAAAGTGCTGAAAAAGGTATGTATATTTAAATCTGTAATGTTCTTAAATTAAATTATCATTTAACAAAATTTATAATACTTATTACAAATTTAACGTTATTTGGAATTGAAACTGATATTTCATTTTTTTTGTTGTATTTTTTTAGAAAGTATTTATAACAGTAGAAATGAAAAGAATGATAAATTTATCATATTGTAGCTTTTTCTATTAAACTTTATTATGCAGCAGTTTATGTAAAGAAGTAAATTTAATTGAACAGACAGATTTTGACATGAATAAGTTGAGTACTCTATATAAATAAACATATGCGTAAACGCTATTTGTGTTTGCTAGTGATATCAGTGAAAATAATGCCTACAATATTACAAATTTAAAATTTGATCTAAAGAATTTATAATATAATAATATATAATATAATTTATAATATAATGTTTATTACTTAATTATTTTTTTAACCATATTTTAATTAAAAATTTTGTTACATTATTATTACATGGTGCATGGGGCTTTCCGCCTGCACGGTTTAAGAGGAATCTTGCTTGGACGGTGCAAGAGGCATCCCGCTTGCACGGTGCACGGGCTTCACGCGGAATGTTAATTTTATTAAAAACAGCTTTTTATATGATAGTTTGAACATACAATTATAACATAAAAAATAAATTTTATAACATTATTAGAACTATAGGATGATAATTTAGTTATTATAGTTTCTTAAGTTACACTTTTTTATGCTGTTTATTGTTTTGCTAAATTGTTTGATACATATTAATATCAAACGATAAAAGAGCTGAAAAAAATTCTTGTACATTTAAATCTGTAATGTTTTTAAATTAAATTATCATTTAACAAAATTTACAATACTTATTACAAATTTAACGTTGTTTAGAATTGAAATTGATATATCATATTATTTTTGTTGTTGTATTTTTCTAGAAAGTATTTATAAAAGTAGAAATTCATTTGGACTAAAGAATGATAAATTTATCATATTGTAGCTTTTTCTATTAAACTTTATTATGCAGCAGTTTATGTTACATGTAAAGAACTAAATTTAATTGAACAGATAGACTTTGACATGAATAAATTGAGTACTTTAAATGAAAAATATGCGTAAACACTATTTGTGTTTACTAGTGATATCAGTGAAAATAATGCTTACAATATTTCAAATTTAAAATTTGATCTAAAGAATTTATAATACTATAATATAATGTTTATTACTTAATTATCACTTTTTAAATCATATTTTAGTTAAAAATTTTGTTACATTACATTACATGGTGCATGGCTGTCCGCCTGCACGGTGTAAAAGGCATCCCGCTTGCACGGTGCTAGAGGCTTCCCGCTTGCACGTTGCAAAAGGCATCCCGCTTGCACGGTGCAAGAGGCATCTCGCTTGGACGGTGCAAGAGGCATCCCGCTTGCACGGTGCAAGAGGCATCCCACTTGCACGGTGCACGGTGCACACTGCTTTCCGCGGAATGTTAATTTTATTAGAAACAGCTTTTAATTTGATAGTTTGAACATACAATTATAGCATAAAATATAAATTTTATAACATAATAAATAATTTTTCACAACGTTAAACATTAGGATGATAATTTAGTTATTATAGTTTCTTAAGTTACACACTTTTTTATGCTGTTTATTGTTTTACTATTTTTTGATGCATATCAATATCTTTTGTTTGATATATCGTTTGATAATATTAAACGATAAAAGTGCTAAAAAGGTATGTATTTTTAAATCTGTAATGTTCTTAAATTAAATTATCATTTAACAAAATTTATAATACTTATTACAAATTTAACGTTGTTTAGAATTGAAATTGATATATCATATTATCTTTGTTGTTGTATTTTTTTAGAAAGTATTTATAAAAGTAGAATTTGGATTTAATCCATTTGGACTAAAGAATGATAAATTTATCATATTGTAGCTTTTTCTTTTAAACTTTATTATGCAGCAGTTTATGTTACATGTAAAGAACTAAATTTAATTAAACAGACATTTTGGCATGAATAAATTGAGTACTTTAAATGAAACATATGCATAAACACTATTTGTGTTTACTAGTGATATCAGTGAAAATAATGCCTACAATATTTCAAATTTAAAATTTGATCTAAAGAATTTATAATATAATGTTTATTACTTAATTATTTTTTAAACCATATATTAATTAAAAATTTTGTTACATTATTATTACATGGTGCATGGGGCTTTCCGCCTGCACGGTTTAAGAGGTATCTTGCTTGCACGGTGCAAGAGGCATCCCGCTTGCACGGTGCAAGAGGCATCTCGCTTGGACGGTGCAAGAGGCATTCTGCTTGCACGGTGCTAGAGGCTTCCCGCTTGCACGGTGCAAGAGGCATCCCACTTGCACGGTGCACGGTGCACAGTGCTTTCCGCGGAATGTTAATTTTATTAGAAACAGCTTTTTATATGATAGTTTGAACATACAATTTTAGCATAAAATATAAATTTTATAACATAATAAATAATTTTTCACAACGTTAAACATTAGGATGATAATTTAGTTATTATAGTTTCTTAAGTTACACTTATTTATGCGGTTTATTGTTTTACTAAATTTTTTGATGCATATCAAACGATAAAAGTGCTGAAAAAGGTTCTTGTATATTTAAATCTGTAATGTTCTTAAATTAAATTATCATTTAACAAAATTTATAATACTTATTACAAATTTAACGTTGTTAGGAATTGAAATTGATATTTCATTTTTGTTGTTATATTTTTTTAGAAAGTATTTATAACAGTAGTAATCCATTGGGACTAAAGAATCATAAATTTATCATATTGTAGCTTTTTCTATTAAACTTTATTATGCAGCAGTTTATTTTACATGTAAAGAACTAAATTTAATTGAACAGACAGATTTTGACATGAATAGGTTGAGTACTTTAAATGAAAAATATGCGTAAACACTATTTGTGTTTACTAGTGATATCAGTGAAAATAATGCTTACAATATTTCAAATTTAAAATTTGATCTAAAGAATTTATAATACTATAATATAATGTTTATTACTTAATTATCACTTTTTAAATCATATTTTAGTTAAAAATTTTGTTACATTACATTACATGGTGCATGGCTGACCGCCTGCACGGTGTAAAAGGTATCCCGCTTGCACGGTGCAAGAGGCATCTCGCTTGCACGGTGCACGGGCTTCACGCGGAATGTTAATTTTATTAAAAACAGCTTTTTATATGATAGTTTGAACATACAATTATAACATAAAAAATAAATTTTATAACATTATTAGAACTATAGGATGATAATTTAGTTATTATAGTTTCTTAAGTTACACTTTTTTATGCTGTTTATTGTTTTGCTAAATTGTTTGATACATATTAATATCAAACGATAAAAGAGCTGAAAAAAATTCTTGTACATTTAAATCTGTAATGTTTTTAAATTAAATTATCATTTAACAAAATTTACAATACTTATTACAAATTTAACGTTGTTTAGAATTGAAATTGATATATCATATTATCTTTGTTGTTGTATTTTTTTAGAAAGTATTTATAAAAGTAGAAATCCATTTGGACTAAAGAATGATAAATTTATCATATTGTAGCTTTTTCTTTTAAACTTTATTATGCAGCAGTTTATGTAAAGAACTAAATTTAATTAAACAGACATTTTGGCATGAATAAATTGAGTACTTTAAATGAAACATATGCGTAAACACTATTTGTGTTTACTAGTGATATCAGTGAAAATAATGCCTACAATATTTCAAATTTAAAATTTGATCTAAAGAATTTATAATATAATGTTTATTACTTAATTATTTTTTAAACCATATTTTAATTAAAAATTTTGTTACATTATTATTACATGGTGCATGGGGCTTTCCGCCTGCACGGTTTAAGAGGTATCTTGCTTGCACGGTGCAAGAGGCATCCCGCTTGCACGGTGCAAGAGGTATCCCGCTTGCACGTTGCAAGAGGCATCTCGCTTGCACGTTGCAAGAGGCATCTCGCTTGCACGGTGCACGGGCTACACGCGGAATGTTAATTTTATTAAAAACAGCTTTTTATATGATAGTTTGAACATACAATTATAACATAAAAAATAAATTTTATAACATTATTAGAACTATAGGATGATAATTTAGTTATTATAGTTTCTTAAGTTACACTTTTTTATGCTGTTTATTGTTTTGCTAAATTGTTTGATACATATTAATATCAAACGATAAAAGAGCTGAAAAAAATTCTTGTACATTTAAATCTGTAATGTTTTTAAATTAAATTATCATTTAACAAAATTTACAATACTTATTACAAATTTAACGTTGTTTAGAATTGAAATTGATATATCATATTATTTTTGTTGTTGTATTTTTCTAGAAAGTATTTATAAAAGTAGAAATCCATTTGGACTAAAGAATGATAAATTTATCATATTGTAGCTTTTTCTATTAAACTTTATTATGCAGCAGTTTATGTTACATGTAAAGAACTAAATTTAATTGAACAGATAGATTTTGACATGAATAAATTGAGTACTTTAAATGAAAAATATGCGTAAACACTATTTGTGTTTACTAGTGATATCAGTGAAAATAATGCTTACAATATTTCAAATTTAAAATTTGATCTAAAGAATTTATAATACTATAATATAATGTTTATCACTTAATTATCACTTTTTAAATCATATTTTAATTAAAAATTTTGTTACATTACATTACATGGTGCATGGCTGTCCGCCTGCACGGTGTAAAAGGTATCCCGCTTGCACGGTGCAACAGGCATCTCGCTTGCGCGGTGCAAGAGGCATCTCGCTTGCGCGGTGCAAGAGGCATCCCGCTTGCACGGTGCAAGAGGCATCCCGCTTGCACGGTGCAAGAGGCATCCCGCTTGCACGGTGCTAGAGGCTTCCCGCTTGCACGGTGCAAGAGGCATCCCACTTGCACGGTGCACGGTGCACAGTGCTTTCCGCGGAATGTTAATTTTATTAGAAACAGCTTTTCATATAATAGTTTGAACATACAATTTTAGCATAAAATATAAATTTTATAACATAATAAATAATTTTTCACAACGTTAAACATTAGGATGATAATTTAGTTATTATAGTTTCTTAAGTTACACTTTTTTATGCTGTTTATTGTTTTACTATTTTTTTATGCATATTAATATCAAACGATAAAAGTGCTGAAAAAGGTATGTATATTTAATGTATATTTAAAACTGTAATGTTCTTAAATTAAATTATCATTTAACAAAATTTATAATACTTATTGCACATTTAACGTTGTTAGGAATTGAAATTGATATTTCATTTTTGTTGTTAAATTTTTTTAGAAAGTATTTATAACAGTCGAAATCCATTGGGACTAAAGAATCATAAATATGTTTTTAAATTAAATTATCATTTAACAAAATTTACAACACTTATTACAAATTTAACAATGTTTAGAATTGAAATTGATATATCATATTATTTTTGTTGTTGTATTTTTTTAGAAAGTATTTATAAAAGTAGAAATCCATTTGGACTAAAGAATGATAAATTTATCATATTGTAGCTTTTTCTATTAAACTTTATTATGCAGCAGTTTATGTTACATGTAAAGAACTAAATTTAATTGAACAGACAGATTTTGACATGAATAAATTGAGTACTTTAAATGAAACATATGCGTAAACACTATTTGTGTTTACTAGTGATATCAGTGAAAATAATGCCTACAATATTACAAATTTAAAATTTGATCTAAAGAATTTATAATATAATAATATATAATATAATTTATAATATAATGTTTATTACTTAATTATTTTTTTAACCATATTTTAATTAAAAATTTTGTTACATTATTATTACATGGTGCATGGGGCTTTCCGCCTGCACGGTTTAAGAGGAATCTTGCTTGGACGGTGCAAGAGGCATCCCGCTTGCACGGTGCACGGGCTTCACGCGGAATGTTAATTTTATTAAAAACAGCTTTTTATATGATAGTTTGAACATACAATTATAACATAAAAAATAAATTTTATAACATTATTAGAACTATAGGATGATAATTTAGTTATTATAGTTTCTTAAGTTACACTTTTTTATGCTGTTTATTGTTTTGCTAAATTGTTTGATACATATTAATATCAAACGATAAAAGAGCTGAAAAAAATTCTTGTACATTTAAATCTGTAATGTTTTTAAATTAAATTATCATTTAACAAAATTTACAATACTTATTACAAATTTAACGTTGTTTAGAATTGAAATTGATATATCATATTATTTTTGTTGTTGTATTTTTCTAGAAAGTATTTATAAAAGTAGAAATTCATTTGGACTAAAGAATGATAAATTTATCATATTGTAGCTTTTTCTATTAAACTTTATTATGCAGCAGTTTATGTTACATGTAAAGAACTAAATTTAATTGAACAGATAGACTTTGACATGAATAAATTGAGTACTTTAAATGAATAATATGCGTAAACACTATTTGTGTTTACTAGTGATATCAGTGAAAATAATGCTTACAATATTTCAAATTTAAAATTTGATCTAAAGAATTTATAATACTATAATATAATGTTTATTACTTAATTATCACTTTTTAAATCATATTTTAGTTAAAAATTTTGTTACATTACATTACATGGTGCATGGCTGTCCGCCTGCACGGTGTAAAAGGCATCCCGCTTGCACGGTGCTAGAGGCTTCCCGCTTGCACGTTGCAAAAGGCATCCCGCTTGCACGGTGCAAGAGGCATCTCGCTTGGACGGTGCAAGAGGCATCCCGCTTGCACGGTGCAAGAGGCATCCCACTTGCACGGTGCACGGTGCACACTGCTTTCCGCGGAATGTTAATTTTATTAGAAACAGCTTTTAATTTGATAGTTTGAACATACAATTATAGCATAAAATATAAATTTTATAACATAATAAATAATTTTTCACAACGTTAAACATTAGGATGATAATTTAGTTATTATAGTTTCTTAAGTTACACTTTTTTATGCTGTTTATTGTTTTACTATTTTTTTATGCATATTAATATCAAACGATAAAAGTGCTGAAAAAGGTATGTATATTTAATGTATATTTAAAACTGTAATGTTCTTAAATTAAATTATCATTTAACAAAATTTATAATACTTATTGCACATTTAACGTTGTTAGGAATTGAAATTGATATTTCATTTTTGTTGTTAAATTTTTTTAGAAAGTATTTATAACAGTCGAAATCCATTGGGACTAAAGAATCATAAATATGTTTTTAAATTAAATTATCATTTAACAAAATTTACAACACTTATTACAAATTTAACAATGTTTAGAATTGAAATTGATATATCATATTATTTTTGTTGTTGTATTTTTTTAGAAAGTATTTATAAAAGTAGAAATCCATTTGGACTAAAGAATGATAAATTTATCATATTGTAGCTTTTTCTATTAAACTTTATTATGCAGCAGTTTATGTTACATGTAAAGAACTAAATTTAATTGAACAGACAGATTTTGACATGAATAAATTGAGTACTTTAAATGAAACATATGCGTAAACATTATTTGTGTTTACTAGTGATATCAGTGAAAATAATGCCTACAATATTACAAATTTAAAATTTGATCTAAAGAATTTATAATATAATAATATATAATATAATTTATAATATAATGTTTATTACTTAATTATTTTTTTAACCATATTTTAATTAAAAATTTTGTTACATTATTATTACATGGTGCATGGGGCTTTCCGCCTGCACGGATTAAGAGGAATCTTGCTTGGACGGTGCAAGAGGCATCCCGCTTGCACGGTGCACGGGCTTCACGCGGAATGTTAATTTTATTAAAAACAGCTTTTTATATGATAGTTTGAACATACAATTATAACATAAAAAATAAATTTTATAACATTATTAGAACTATAGGATGATAATTTAGTTATTATAGTTTCTTAAGTTACACTTTTTTATGCTGTTTATTGTTTTGCTAAATTGTTTGATACATATTAATATCAAACGATAAAAGAGCTGAAAAAAATTCTTGTACATTTAAATCTGTAATGTTTTTAAATTAAATTATCATTTAACAAAATTTACAATACTTATTACAAATTTAACGTTGTTTAGAATTGAAATTGATATATCATATTATTTTTGTTGTTGTATTTTTCTAGAAAGTATTTATAAAAGTAGAAATTCATTTGGACTAAAGAATGATAAATTTATCATATTGTAGCTTTTTCTATTAAACTTTATTATGCAGCAGTTTATGTTACATGTAAAGAACTAAATTTAATTGAACAGATAGACTTTGACATGAATAAATTGAGTACTTTAAATGAAAAATATGCGTAAACACTATTTGTGTTTACTAGTGATATCAGTGAAAATAATGCTTACAATATTTCAAATTTAAAATTTGATCTAAAGAATTTATAATACTATAATATAATGTTTATTACTTAATTATCACTTTTTAAATCATATTTTAGTTAAAAATTTTGTTACATTACATTACATGGTGCATGGCTGTCCGCCTGCACGGTGTAAAAGGCATCCCGCTTGCACGGTGCTAGAGGCTTCCCGCTTGCACGTTGCAAAAGGCATCCCGCTTGCACGGTGCAAGAGGCATCTCGCTTGGACGGTGCAAGAGGCATCCCGCTTGCACGGTGCAAGAGGCATCCCACTTGCACGGTGCACGGTGCACACTGCTTTCCGCGGAATGTTAATTTTATTAGAAACAGCTTTTAATTTGATAGTTTGAACATACAATTATAGCATAAAATATAAATTTTATAACATAATAAATAATTTTTCACAACGTTAAACATTAGGATGATAATTTAGTTATTATAGTTTCTTAAGTTACACACTTTTTTATGCTGTTTATTGTTTTACTATTTTTTGATGCATATCAATATCTTTTGTTTGATATATCGTTTGATAATATTAAACGATAAAAGTGCTGAAAAAGGTATGTATTTTTAAATCTGTAATGTTCTTAAATTAAATTATCATTTAACAAAATTTATAATACTTATTACAAATTTAACGTTGTTTAGAATTGAAATTGATATATCATATTATCTTTGTTGTTGTATTTTTTTAGAAAGTATTTATAAAAGTAGAATTTGGATTTAATCCATTTGGACTAAAGAATGATAAATTTATCATATTGTAGCTTTTTCTTTTAAACTTTATTATGCAGCAGTTTATGTTACATGTAAAGAACTAAATTTAATTAAACAGACATTTTGGCATGAATAAATTGAGTACTTTAAATGAAACATATGCATAAACACTATTTGTGTTTACTAGTGATATCAGTGAAAATAATGCCTACAATATTTCAAATTTAAAATTTGATCTAAAGAATTTATAATATAATGTTTATTACTTAATTATTTTTTAAACCATATTTTAATTAAAAATTTTGTTACATTATTATTACATGGTGCATGGGGCTTTCCGCCTGCACGGTTTAAGAGGTATCTTGCTTGCACGGTGCAAGAGGCATCCCGCTTGCACGGTGCAAGAGGCATCTCGCTTGGACGGTGCAAGAGGCATTCTGCTTGCACGGTGCTAGAGGCTTCCCGCTTGCACGGTGCAAGAGGCATCCCACTTGCACGGTGCACGGTGCACAGTGCTTTCCGCGGAATGTTAATTTTATTAGAAACAGCTTTTTATATGATAGTTTGAACATACAATTTTAGCATAAAATATAAATTTTATAACATAATAAATAATTTTTCACAACGTTAAACATTAGGATGATAATTTAGTTATTATAGTTTCTTAAGTTACACTTATTTATGCGGTTTATTGTTTTACTAAATTTTTTGATGCATATTAATATCAAACGATAAAAGTGCTGAAAAAGGTTCTTGTATATTTAAATCTGTAATGTTCTTAAATTAAATTATCATTTAACAAAATTTATAATACTTATTACAAATTTAACGTTGTTAGGAATTGAAATTGATATTTCATTTTTGTTGTTATATTTTTTTAGAAAGTATTTATAACAGTAGAAATCCATTGGGACTAAAGAATCATAAATTTATCATATTGTAGCTTTTTCTATTAAACTTTATTATGCAGCAGTTTATTTTACATGTAAAGAACTAAATTTAATTGAACAGACAGATTTTGACATGAATAGGTTGAGTACTTTAAATGAAAAATATGCGTAAACACTATTTGTGTTTACTAGTGATATCAGTGAAAATAATGCTTACAATATTTCAAATTTAAAATTTGATCTAAAGAATTTATAATACTATAATATAATGTTTATTACTTAATTATCACTTTTTAAATCATATTTTAGTTAAAAATTTTGTTACATTACATTACATGGTGCATGGCTGACCGCCTGCACGGTGTAAAAGGTATCCCGCTTGCACGGTGCAAGAGGCATCTCGCTTGCACGGTGCACGGGCTTCACGCGGAATGTTAATTTTATTAAAAACAGCTTTTTATATGATAGTTTGAACATACAATTATAACATAAAAAATAAATTTTATAACATTATTAGAACTATAGGATGATAATTTAGTTATTATAGTTTCTTAAGTTACACTTTTTTATGCTGTTTATTGTTTTGCTAAATTGTTTGATACATATTAATATCAAACGATAAAAGAGCTGAAAAAAATTCTTGTACATTTAAATCTGTAATGTTTTTAAATTAAATTATCATTTAACAAAATTTACAATACTTATTACAAATTTAACGTTGTTTAGAATTGAAATTGATATATCATATTATCTTTGTTGTTGTATTTTTTTAGAAAGTATTTATAAAAGTAGAAATCCATTTGGACTAAAGAATGATAAATTTATCATATTGTAGCTTTTTCTTTTAAACTTTATTATGCAGCAGTTTATGTAAAGAACTAAATTTAATTAAACAGACATTTTGGCATGAATAAATTGAGTACTTTAAATGAAACATATGCGTAAACACTATTTGTGTTTACTAGTGATATCAGTGAAAATAATGCCTACAATATTTCAAATTTAAAATTTGATCTAAAGAATTTATAATATAATGTTTATTACTTAATTATTTTTTAAACCATATTTTAATTAAAAATTTTGTTACATTATTATTACATGGTGCATGGGGCTTTCCGCCTGCACGGTTTAAGAGGTATCTTGCTTGCACGGTGCAAGAGGCATCCCGCTTGCACGGTGCAAGAGGTATCCCGCTTGCACGTTGCAAGAGGCATCTCGCTTGCACGTTGCAAGAGGCATCTCGCTTGCACGGTGCACGGGCTACACGCGGAATGTTAATTTTATTAAAAACAGCTTTTTATATGATAGTTTGAACATACAATTATAACATAAAAAATAAATTTTATAACATTATTAGAACTATAGGATGATAATTTAGTTATTATAGTTTCTTAAGTTACACTTTTTTATGCTGTTTATTGTTTTGCTAAATTGTTTGATACATATTAATATCAAACGATAAAAGAGCTGAAAAAAATTCTTGTACATTTAAATCTGTAATGTTTTTAAATTAAATTATCATTTAACAAAATTTACAATACTTATTACAAATTTAACGTTGTTTAGAATTGAAATTGATATATCATATTATTTTTGTTGTTGTATTTTTCTAGAAAGTATTTATAAAAGTAGAAATCCATTTGGACTAAAGAATGATAAATTTATCATATTGTAGCTTTTTCTATTAAACTTTATTATGCAGCAGTTTATGTTACATGTAAAGAACTAAATTTAATTGAACAGATAGATTTTGACATGAATAAATTGAGTACTTTAAATGAAAAATATGCGTAAACACTATTTGTGTTTACTAGTGATATCAGTGAAAATAATGCTTACAATATTTCAAATTTAAAATTTGATCTAAAGAATTTATAATACTATAATATAATGTTTATCACTTAATTATCACTTTTTAAATCATATTTTAATTAAAAATTTTGTTACATTACATTACATGGTGCATGGCTGTCCGCCTGCACGGTGTAAAAGGTATCCCGCTTGCACGGTGCAACAGGCATCTCGCTTGCGCGGTGCAAGAGGCATCTCGCTTGCGCGGTGCAAGAGGCATCCCGCTTGCACGGTGCAAGAGGCATCCCGCTTGCACGGTGCAAGAGGCATCCCGCTTGCACGGTGCTAGAGGCTTCCCGCTTGCACGGTGCAAGAGGCATCCCACTTGCACGGTGCACGGTGCACAGTGCTTTCCGCGGAATGTTAATTTTATTAGAAACAGCTATTCATATAATAGTTTGAACATACAATTTTAGCATAAAATATAAATTTTATAACATAATAAATAATTTTTCACAACGTTAAACATTAGGATGATAATTTAGTTATTATAGTTTCTTAAGTTACACTTTTTTATGCTGTTTATTGTTTTACTATTTTTTTATGCATATTAATATCAAACGATAAAAGTGCTGAAAAAGGTATGTATATTTAATGTATATTTAAAACTGTAATGTTCTTAAATTAAATTATCATTTAACAAAATTTATAATACTTATTGCACATTTAACGTTGTTAGGAATTGAAATTGATATTTCATTTTTGTTGTTAAATTTTTTTAGAAAGTATTTATAACAGTCGAAATCCATTGGGACTAAAGAATCATAAATATGTTTTTAAATTAAATTATCATTTAACAAAATTTACAACACTTATTACAAATTTAACAATGTTTAGAATTGAAATTGATATATCATATTATTTTTGTTGTTGTATTTTTTTAGAAAGTATTTATAAAAGTAGAAATCCATTTGGACTAAAGAATGATAAATTTATCATATTGTAGCTTTTTCTATTAAACTTTATTATGCAGCAGTTTATGTTACATGTAAAGAACTAAATTTAATTGAACAGACAGATTTTGACATGAATAAATTGAGTACTTTAAATGAAACATATGCGTAAACACTATTTGTGTTTACTAGTGATATCAGTGAAAATAATGCCTACAATATTACAAATTTAAAATTTGATCTAAAGAATTTATAATATAATAATATATAATATAATTTATAATATAATGTTTATTACTTAATTATTTTTTTAACCATATTTTAATTAAAAATTTTGTTACATTATTATTACATGGTGCATGGGGCTTTCCGCCTGCACGGTTTAAGAGGAATCTTGCTTGGACGGTGCAAGAGGCATCCCGCTTGCACGGTGCACGGGCTTCACGCGGAATGTTAATTTTATTAAAAACAGCTTTTTATATGATAGTTTGAACATACAATTATAACATAAAAAATAAATTTTATAACATTATTAGAACTATAGGATGATAATTTAGTTATTATAGTTTCTTAAGTTACACTTTTTTATGCTGTTTATTGTTTTGCTAAATTGTTTGATACATATTAATATCAAACGATAAAAGAGCTGAAAAAAATTCTTGTACATTTAAATCTGTAATGTTTTTAAATTAAATTATCATTTAACAAAATTTACAATACTTATTACAAATTTAACGTTGTTTAGAATTGAAATTGATATATCATATTATTTTTGTTGTTGTATTTTTCTAGAAAGTATTTATAAAAGTAGAAATTCATTTGGACTAAAGAATGATAAATTTATCATATTGTAGCTTTTTCTATTAAACTTTATTATGCAGCAGTTTATGTTACATGTAAAGAACTAAATTTAATTGAACAGATAGACTTTGACATGAATAAATTGAGTACTTTAAATGAATAATATGCGTAAACACTATTTGTGTTTACTAGTGATATCAGTGAAAATAATGCTTACAATATTTCAAATTTAAAATTTGATCTAAAGAATTTATAATACTATAATATAATGTTTATTACTTAATTATCACTTTTTAAATCATATTTTAGTTAAAAATTTTGTTACATTACATTACATGGTGCATGGCTGTCCGCCTGCACGGTGTAAAAGGCATCCCGCTTGCACGGTGCTAGAGGCTTCCCGCTTGCACGTTGCAAAAGGCATCCCGCTTGCACGGTGCAAGAGGCATCTCGCTTGGACGGTGCAAGAGGCATCCCGCTTGCACGGTGCAAGAGGCATCCCACTTGCACGGTGCACGGTGCACACTGCTTTCCGCGGAATGTTAATTTTATTAGAAACAGCTTTTAATTTGATAGTTTGAACATACAATTATAGCATAAAATATAAATTTTATAACATAATAAATAATTTTTCACAACGTTAAACATTAGGATGATAATTTAGTTATTATAGTTTCTTAAGTTACACACTTTTTTATGCTGTTTATTGTTTTACTATTTTTTGATGCATATCTTTTGTTTGATATATCGTTTGATAATATTAAACGATAAAAGTGCTGAAAAAGGTATGTATTTTTAAATCTGTAATGTTCTTAAATTAAATTATCATTTAACAAAATTTATAATACTTATTACAAATTTAACGTTGTTTAGAATTGAAATTGATATATCATATTATCTTTGTTGTTGTATTTTTTTAGAAAGTATTTATAAAAGTAGAATTTGGATTTAATCCATTTGGACTAAAGAATGATAAATTTATCATATTGTAGCTTTTTCTTTTAAACTTTATTATGCAGCAGTTTATGTTACATGTAAAGAACTAAATTTAATTAAACAGACATTTTGGCATGAATAAATTGAGTACTTTAAATGAAACATATGCATAAACACTATTTGTGTTTACTAGTGATATCAGTGAAAATAATGCCTACAATATTTCAAATTTAAAATTTGATCTAAAGAATTTATAATATAATGTTTATTACTTAATTATTTTTTAAACCATATTTTAATTAAAAATTTTGTTACATTATTATTACATGGTGCATGGGGCTTTCCGCCTGCACGGTTTAAGAGGTATCTTGCTTGCACGGTGCAAGAGGCATCCCGCTTGCACGGTGCAAGAGGCATCTCGCTTGGACGGTGCAAGAGGCATTCTGCTTGCACGGTGCTAGAGGCTTCCCGCTTGCACGGTGCAAGAGGCATCCCACTTGCACGGTGCACGGTGCACAGTGCTTTCCGCGGAATGTTAATTTTATTAGAAACAGCTTTTTATATGATAGTTTGAACATACAATTTTAGCATAAAATATAAATTTTATAACATAATAAATAATTTTTCACAACGTTAAACATTAGGATGATAATTTAGTTATTATAGTTTCTTAAGTTACACTTATTTATGCGGTTTATTGTTTTACTAAATTTTTTGATGCATATTAATATCAAACGATAAAAGTGCTGAAAAAGGTTCTTGTATATTTAAATCTGTAATGTTCTTAAATTAAATTATCATTTAACAAAATTTATAATACTTATTACAAATTTAACGTTGTTAGGAATTGAAATTGATATTTCATTTTTGTTGTTATATTTTTTTAGAAAGTATTTATAACAGTAGAAATCCATTGGGACTAAAGAATCATAAATTTATCATATTGTAGCTTTTTCTATTAAACTTTATTATGCAGCAGTTTATTTTACATGTAAAGAACTAAATTTAATTGAACAGACAGATTTTGACATGAATAGGTTGAGTACTTTAAATGAAAAATATGCGTAAACACTATTTGTGTTTACTAGTGATATCAGTGAAAATAATGCTTACAATATTTCAAATTTAAAATTTGATCTAAAGAATTTATAATACTATAATATAATGTTTATTACTTAATTATCACTTTTTAAATCATATTTTAGTTAAAAATTTTGTTACATTACATTACATGGTGCATGGCTGACCGCCTGCACGGTGTAAAAGGTATCCCGCTTGCACGGTGCAAGAGGCATCTCGCTTGCACGGTGCACGGGCTTCACGCGGAATGTTAATTTTATTAAAAACAGCTTTTTATATGATAGTTTGAACATACAATTATAACATAAAAAATAAATTTTATAACATTATTAGAACTATAGGATGATAATTTAGTTATTATAGTTTCTTAAGTTACACTTTTTTATGCTGTTTATTGTTTTGCTAAATTGTTTGATACATATTAATATCAAACGATAAAAGAGCTGAAAAAAATTCTTGTACATTTAAATCTGTAATGTTTTTAAATTAAATTATCATTTAACAAAATTTACAATACTTATTACAAATTTAACGTTGTTTAGAATTGAAATTGATATATCATATTATCTTTGTTGTTGTATTTTTTTAGAAAGTATTTATAAAAGTAGAAATCCATTTGGACTAAAGAATGATAAATTTATCATATTGTAGCTTTTTCTTTTAAACTTTTTTATGCAGCAGTTTATGTAAAGAACTAAATTTAATTAAACAGACATTTTGGCATGAATAAATTGAGTACTTTAAATGAAACATATGCGTAAACACTATTTGTGTTTACTAGTGATATCAGTGAAAATAATGCCTACAATATTTCAAATTTAAAATTTGATCTAAAGAATTTATAATATAATGTTTATTACTTAATTATTTTTTAAACCATATTTTAATTAAAAATTTTGTTACATTATTATTACATGGTGCATGGGGCTTTCCGCCTGCACGGTTTAAGAGGTATGCTTGCACGGTGCAAGAGGCATCCCGCTTGCACGGTGCAAGAGGTATCCCGCTTGCACGTTGCAAGAGGCATCTCGCTTGCACGTTGCAAGAGGCATCTCGCTTGCACGGTGCACGGGCTACACGCGGAATGTTAATTTTATTAAAAACAGCTTTTTATATGATAGTTTGAACATACAATTATAACATAAAAAATAAATTTTATAACATTATTAGAACTATAGGATGATAATTTAGTTATTATAGTTTCTTAAGTTACACTTTTTTATGCTGTTTATTGTTTTGCTAAATTGTTTGATACATATTAATATCAAACGATAAAAGAGCTGAAAAAAATTCTTGTACATTTAAATCTGTAATGTTTTTAAATTAAATTATCATTTAACAAAATTTACAATACTTATTACAAATTTAACGTTGTTTAGAATTGAAATTGATATATCATATTATTTTTGTTGTTGTATTTTTCTAGAAAGTATTTATAAAAGTAGAAATCCATTTGGACTAAAGAATGATAAATTTATCATATTGTAGCTTTTTCTATTAAACTTTATTATGCAGCAGTTTATGTTACATGTAAAGAACTAAATTTAATTGAACAGATAGATTTTGACATGAATAAATTGAGTACTTTAAATGAAAAATATGCGTAAACACTATTTGTGTTTACTAGTGATATCAGTGAAAATAATGCTTACAATATTTCAAATTTAAAATTTGATCTAAAGAATTTATAATACTATAATATAATGTTTATCACTTAATTATCACTTTTTAAATCATATTTTAATTAAAAATTTTGTTACATTACATTACATGGTGCATGGCTGTCCGCCTGCACGGTGTAAAAGGTATCCCGCTTGCACGGTGCAACAGGCATCTCGCTTGCGCGGTGCAAGAGGCATCTCGCTTGCGCGGTGCAAGAGGCATCCCGCTTGCACGGTGCAAGAGGCATCCCGCTTGCACGGTGCAAGAGGCATCCCGCTTGCACGGTGCTAGAGGCTTCCCGCTTGCACGGTGCAAGAGGCATCCCACTTGCACGGTGCACGGTGCACAGTGCTTTCCGCGGAATGTTAATTTTATTAGAAACAGCTTTTCATATAATTTTAGCATAAAATATAAATTTTATAACATAATAAATAATTTTTCACAACGTTAAACATTAGGATGATAATTTAGTTATTATAGTTTCTTAAGTTACACTTTTTTATGCTGTTTATTGTTTTACTATTTTTTTATGCATATTAATATCAAACGATAAAAGTGCTGAAAAAGGTATGTATATTTAATGTATATTTAAAACTGTAATGTTCTTAAATTAAATTATCATTTAACAAAATTTATAATACTTATTGCACATTTAACGTTGTTAGGAATTGAAATTGATATTTCATTTTTGTTGTTAAATTTTTTTAGAAAGTATTTATAACAGTCGAAATCCATTGGGACTAAAGAATCATAAATATGTTTTTAAATTAAATTATCATTTAACAAAATTTACAACACTTATTACAAATTTAACGTTGTTTAGAATTGAAATTGATATATCATATTATTTTTGTTGTTGTATTTTTTTAGAAAGTATTTATAAAAGTAGAAATCCATTTGGACTAAAGAATGATAAATTTATCATATTGTAGCTTTTTCTATTAAACTTTATTATGCAGCAGTTTATGTTACATGTAAAGAACTAAATTTAATTGAACAGACAGATTTTGACATGAATAGGTTGAGTACTTTAAATGAAAAATATGCGTAAACACTATTTGTGTTTACTAGTGATATCAGTGAAAATAATGCTTACAATATTTCAAATTTAAAATTTGATCTAAAGAATTTATAATACTATAATATAATGTTTATTACTTAATTATCACTTTTTAAATCATATTTTAGTTAAAAATTTTGTTACATTACATTACATGGTGCATGGCTGACCGCCTGCACGGTGTAAAAGGTATCCCGCTTGCACGGTGCAAGAGGCATCTCGCTTGCACGGTGCACGGGCTTCACGCGGAATGTTAATTTTATTAAAAACAGCTTTTTATATGATAGTTTGAACATACAATTATAACATAAAAAATAAATTTTATAACATTATTAGAACTATAGGATGATAATTTAGTTATTATAGTTTCTTAAGTTACACTTTTTTATGCTGTTTATTGTTTTGCTAAATTGTTTGATACATATTAATATCAAACGATAAAAGAGCTGAAAAAAATTCTTGTACATTTAAATCTGTAATGTTTTTAAATTAAATTATCATTTAACAAAATTTACAATACTTATTACAAATTTAACGTTGTTTAGAATTGAAATTGATATATCATATTATCTTTGTTGTTGTATTTTTTTAGAAAGTATTTATAAAAGTAGAAATCCATTTGGACTAAAGAATGATAAATTTATCATATTGTAGCATTTTCTTTTAAACTTTATTATGCAGCAGTTTATGTAAAGAACTAAATTTAATTAAACAGACATTTTGGCATGAATAAATTGAGTACTTTAAATGAAACATATGCGTAAACACTATTTGTGTTTACTAGTGATATCAGTGAAAATAATGCCTACAATATTTCAAATTTAAAATTTGATCTAAAGAATTTATAATATAATGTTTATTACTTAATTATTTTTTAAACCATATTTTAATTAAAAATTTTGTTACATTATTATTACATGGTGCATGGGGCTTTCCGCCTGCACGGTTTAAGAGGTATCTTGCTTGCACGGTGCAAGAGGCATCCCGCTTGCACGGTGCAAGAGGTATCCCGCTTGCACGTTGCAAGAGGCATCTCGCTTGCACGTTGCAAGAGGCATCTCGCTTGCACGGTGCACGGGCTACACGCGGAATGTTAATTTTATTAAAAACAGCTTTTTATATGATAGTTTGAACATACAATTATAACATAAAAAATAAATTTTATAACATTATTAGAACTATAGGATGATAATTTAGTTATTATAGTTTCTTAAGTTACACTTTTTTATGCTGTTTATTGTTTTGCTAAATTGTTTGATACATATTAATATCAAACGATAAAAGAGCTGAAAAAAATTCTTGTACATTTAAATCTGTAATGTTTTTAAATTAAATTATCATTTAACAAAATTTACAATACTTATTACAAATTTAACGTTGTTTAGAATTGAAATTGATATATCATATTATTTTTGTTGTTGTATTTTTCTAGAAAGTATTTATAAAAGTAGAAATCCATTTGGACTAAAGAATGATAAATTTATCATATTGTAGCTTTTTCTATTAAACTTTATTATGCAGCAGTTTATGTTACATGTAAAGAACTAAATTTAATTGAACAGATAGATTTTGACATGAATAAATTGAGTACTTTAAATGAAAAATATGCGTAAACACTATTTGTGTTTACTAGTGATATCAGTGAAAATAATGCTTACAATATTTCAAATTTAAAATTTGATCTAAAGAATTTATAATACTATAATATAATGTTTATCACTTAATTATCACTTTTTAAATCATATTTTAATTAAAAATTTTGTTACATTACATTACATGGTGCATGGCTGTCCGCCTGCACGGTGTAAAAGGTATCCCGCTTGCACGGTGCAACAGGCATCTCGCTTGCGCGGTGCAAGAGGCATCTCGCTTGCGCGGTGCAAGAGGCATCCCGCTTGCACGGTGCAAGAGGCATCCCGCTTGCACGGTGCAAGAGGCATCCCGCTTGCACGGTGCAAGAGGCATCCCGCTTGCACGGTGCAAGAGGCATCCCGCTTGCACGGTGCTAGAGGCTTCCTGCTTGCACGGTGCAAGAGGCATCCCACTTGCACGGTGCACGGTGCACAGTGCTTTCCGCGGAATGTTAATTTTATTAGAAACAGCTTTTCATATAATAGTTTGAACATACAATTTTAGCATAAAATATAAATTTTATAACATAATAAATAATTTTTCACAACGTTAAACATTAGGATGATAATTTAGTTATTATAGTTTCTTAAGTTACACTTTTTTATGCTGTTTATTGTTTTACTATTTTTTTATGCATATTAATATCAAACGATAAAAGTGCTGAAAAAGGTATGTATATTTAAAACTGTAATGTTCTTAAATTAAATTATCATTTAACAAAATTTATAATACTTATTGCACATTTAACGTTGTTAGGAATTGAAATTGATATTTCATTTTTGTTGTTAAATTTTTTTAGAAAGTATTTATAACAGTCGAAATCCATTGGGACTAAAGAATCATAAATATGTTTTTAAATTAAATTATCATTTAACAAAATTTACAACACTTATTACAAATTTAACGTTGTTTAGAATTGAAATTGATATATCATATTATTTTTGTTGTTGTATTTTTTTAGAAAGTATTTATAAAAGTAGAAATCCATTTGGACTAAAGAATGATAAATTTATCATATTGTAGCTTTTTCTATTAAACTTTATTATGCAGCAGTTTATGTTACATGTAAAGAACTAAATTTAATTGAACAGACAGATTTTGACATGAATAAATTGAGTACTTTAAATGAAACATATGCGTAAACACTATTTGTGTTTACTAGTGATATCAGTGAAAATAATGCCTACAATATTTCAAATTTAAAATTTGATCTAAAGAATTTATAATATAATGTTTATTACTTAATTATTTTTTAAACCATATTTTAATTAAAAATTTTGTTACATTATTATTACATGGTGCATTGGGCTTTTCGCCTGCACGGTGTAAGAGGTATCTTGCTTGCACGGTGCAAGAGGCATCACGCTTGCACGGTGCAAGAGGCATCCCGCTTGTTGTTTTTATCATTATCAGACTATAGGATGATAATTTCATAGTTATTATAGTTTCTTAAGTTACACTTATTTATGCGGTTTATTGTTTTACTAAATTTTTTGATGCATATTAATATCAAACGATAAAAGTGCTGAAAAAGGTTCTTGTATATTTAAATCTGTAATGTTCTTAAATTAAATTATCATTTAACAAAATTTATAATACTTATTACAAATTTAACGTTGTTAGGAATTGAAATAGATATTTCATTTTTGTTGTTATATTTTTTTAGAAAGTATTTATAACAGTAGAAATCCATTGGGACTAAAGAATCATAAATTTATCATATTGTAGCTTTTTCTATTAAACTTTATTATGCAGCAGTTTATTTTACATGTAAAGAACTAAATTTAATTGAACAGACAGATTTTGACATGAATAGGTTGAGTACTTTAAATGAAACCTATGCGTAAAAGCTATTTGTGTTTGCCTACAATATTTCAAATTTAAAATTTGATCTAAAGAATTTATAATACTATAATATAATACTATAATACTATAATTTATAATACTATAATACTACATATAATGTTTATTCTTTAGTTATTCTTTAAACCATATTTTAATTAAAAATTTTGTTACATTACTATTACATGGTGCATGGGGCTTTCCGCCTGCACGGTGTAAGGGTATCCGCTTGCACGGTGCAAGAGGCATCTCGCTTGCACGGTGCAAGAGGCATCCCGCTTGCGCGGTGCAAGAGGCATCCCGCTTGCACGGTGCAAGAGGCATTTCGCTTGCACGGTGCAAGAGGCATCTCGCTTGCACGGTGCAAGAGGTATCCCGCTTGCACGTTGCAAGAGGCATCCCGCTTGCACGGTGCTAGAGGCTTCCCGCTTGCACGGTGCAAGAGGCATCCCACTTGCACGGTGCACGGTGCACGGGCTTCACGCGGAATGTTTATTTTATTAAAAACAGCTTTTTATATGATAGTTTGAACATACAATAATAACATAAAAAATAAATTTTATAACATTATTAGAACTATAGGATGATAGTTTATAATTATAGTTTCTTAAGTTACATTTTTTTATGCTGTTTATTGTTTTGCTAAATTCTTTGATACATATTAATATCAAACGATAAAAGAGCTGAAAAAAATTCTTTTATAATTAAATCTGTAATGTTCTTAAATTAAATTATCATTTAACAAAATTTACAATACTTATTACAAATTTAACGTTGTTTAGAATTGAAATTGATATTACATATTATTTTTGTTGTTGTATTTTAGAAAGTATTTATAAAAGTAGAAATCCATTTGGACTAAAGAATGATAAATTTATCATTTTGTAGTTTTTTCTATTAAACTTTATTATGCAGCAGTTTATGTTACAAAAATAATTTAATAAAAATAATATAACAAAAATAAAACAAATTTTCTAAATTTAATTGAACAGACAGATTTTGACATGAATAAAATGAGTACTTTAAATGAAACATATGCGTAAACACTATTTGTGTTTACTAGTGATATCAGTGAAAATAATGCCTACAATATTTCAAATTTAAAATTTGATCTAAAGAATTTATAATATAATGTTTATTACTTAATTATTTTTTAAACCATATTTTAATTAAAAATTTTGTTACATTATTATTACATGGTGCATGGGGCTTTACGCCTGCACGGTTTAAGAGGCATCCCGCTTGCACGGTGCACGGGCTTCACGCGGAATGTTAATTTTATTAAAAACAGCTTTTTATATGATAGTTTGAACATACAATTATAACATAAAAAATAAATTTTATAACATTATTAGAACTATAGGATGATAATTTAGTTATTATAGTTTCTTAAGTTACACTTTTTTATGCTGTTTATTGTTTTGCTAAATTGTTTGATACATATTAATATCAAACGATAAAAGAGCTGAAAAAAATTCTTGTACATTATTTTTTAAACCATATTTTAATTAAAAATTTTGTTACATTACTATTACATGGTGCAAGAGGCATCCCGCTTGCACGTTGCAAGAGGCATCCCGCTTGCACGGTGCAAGAGGTATCCCGCTTGCACGGTGCAAGAGGCATCTCGCTTGCACGTTGCAAGAGGCATCTCGCTTGGACGGTGCAAGAGGCATCCCGCTTGCACGGTGCACGGGCTTCACGCGGAATGTTAATTTTATTAAAAACAGCTTTTTATATGATAGTTTGAACATACAATTATAACATAAAAAATAAATTTTATAACATTATTAGAACTATAGGATGATAATTTAGTTATTATAGTTTCTTAAGTTACACTTTTTTATGCTGTTTATTGTTTTGCTAAATTGTTTGATACATATTAATATCAAACGATAAAAGAGCTGAAAAAAATTCTTGTACATTTAAATCTGTAATGTTTTTAAATTAAATTATCATTTAACAAAATTTACAATACTTATTACAAATTTAACGTTGTTTAGAATTGAAATTGATATATCATATTATTTTTGTTGTTGTATTTTTTTAGAAAGTATTTATAAAAGTAGAAATCCATTTGGACTAAAGAATGATAAATTTATCATATTGTAGCTTTTTCTTTTAAACTTTATTATGCATCAGTTTATGTAAAGAACTAAATTTAATTAAACAGACATTTTGGCATGAATAAATTGAGTACTTTAAATGAAACATATGCGTAAACACTATTTGTGTTTACTAGTGATATCAGTGAAAATAATGCCTACAATATTTCAAATTTAAAATTTGATCTAAAGAATATAGTTTATTACTAGAATATAGTTTATTACTTAATTATTTTTTAAACCATATTTTAATTAAAAATTTTGTTACATTATTATTACATGGTGCATGGGGCTTTCCGCCTGCACGGTTTAAGAGGTATCTTGCTTGCACGGTGCAAGAGGCATCCCGCTTGCACGGTGCAAGAGGTATCCCGCTTGCACGTTGCAAGAGGCATCTCGCTTGCACGTTGCAAGAGGCATCTCGCTTGCACGGTGCACGGGCTTCACGCGGAATGTTAATTTTATTAAAAACAGCTTTTTATATGATAGTTTGAACATACAATTATAACATAAAAAATAAATTTTATAACATTATTAGAACTATAGGATGATAATTTAGTTATTATAGTTTCTTAAGTTACACTTTTTTATGCTGTTTATTGTTTTGCTAAATTGTTTGATACATATTAATATCAAACGATAAAAGAGCTGAAAAAAATTCTTGTACATTTAAATCTGTAATGTTTTTAAATTAAATTATCATTTAACAAAATTTACAATACTTATTACAAATTTAACGTTGTTTAGAATTGAAATTGATATATCATATTATTTTTGTTGTTGTATTTTTCTAGAAAGTATTTATAAAAGTAGAAATCCATTTGGACTAAAGAATGATAAATTTATCATATTGTAGCTTTTTCTATTAAACTTTATTATGCAGCAGTTTATGTTACATGTAAAGAACTAAATTTAATTGAACAGATAGATTTTGACATGAATAAATTGAGTACTTTAAATGAAAAATATGCGTAAACACTATTTGTGTTTACTAGTGATATCAGTGAAAATAATGCTTACAATATTTCAAATTTAAAATTTGATCTAAAGAATTTATAATACTATAATATAATGTTTATCACTTAATTATCACTTTTTAAATCATATTTTAATTAAAAATTTTGTTACATTACATTACATGGTGCATGGCTGTCCGCCTGCACGGTGTAAAAGGTATCCCGCTTGCACGGTGCAACAGGCATCTCGCTTGCGCGGTGCAAGAGGCATCCCGCTTGCACGGTGCAAGAGGCATCCCGCTTGCACGGTGCAAGAGGCATCCCGCTTGCACGGTGCAAGAGGCATCCCGCTTGCACGGTGCTAGAGGCTTCCCGCTTGCACGGTGCAAGAGGCATCCCACTTGCACGGTGCACGGTGCACAGTGCTTTCCGCGGAATGTTAATTTTATTAGAAACAGCTTTTCATATAATAGTTTGAACATACAATTTTAGCATAAAATATAAATTTTATAACATAATAAATAATTTTTCACAACGTTAAACATTAGGATGATAATTTAGTTATTATAGTTTCTTAAGTTACACTTTTTTATGCTGTTTATTGTTTTACTATTTTTTTATGCATATTAATATCAAACGATAAAAGTGCTGAAAAAGGTATGTATATTTAAAACTGTAATGTTCTTAAATTAAATTATCATTTAACAAAATTTATAATACTTATTGCACATTTAACGTTGTTAGGAATTGAAATTGATATTTCATTTTTGTTGTTAAATTTTTTTAGAAAGTATTTATAACAGTCGAAATCCATTGGGACTAAAGAATCATAAATATGTTTTTAAATTAAATTATCATTTAACAAAATTTACAACACTTATTACAAATTTAACGTTGTTTAGAATTGAAATTGATATATCATATTATTTTTGTTGTTGTATTTTTTTAGAAAGTATTTATAAAAGTAGAAATCCATTTGGACTAAAGAATGATAAATTTATCATATTGTAGCTTTTTCTATTAAACTTTATTATGCAGCAGTTTATGTTACATGTAAAGAACTAAATTTAATTGAACAGACAGATTTTGACATGAATAAATTGAGTACTTTAAATGAAACATATGCGTAAACACTATTTGTGTTTACTAGTGATATCAGTGAAAATAATGCCTACAATATTTCAAATTTAAAATTTGATCTAAAGAATTTATAATATAATGTTTATTACTTAATTATTTTTTAAACCATATTTTAATTAAAAATTTTGTTACATTATTATTACATGGTGCATTGGGCTTTTCGCCTGCACGGTGTAAGAGGTATCTTGCTTGCACGGTGCAAGAGGCATCACGCTTGCACGGTGCAAGAGGCATCCCGCTTGTTGTTTTTATCATTATCAGACTATAGGATGATAATTTCATAGTTATTATAGTTTCTTAAGTTACACTTATTTATGCGGTTTATTGTTTTACTAAATTTTTTGATGCATATTAATATCAAACGATAAAAGTGCTGAAAAAGGTTCTTGTATATTTAAATCTGTAATGTTCTTAAATTAAATTATCATTTAACAAAATTTATAATACTTATTACAAATTTAACGTTGTTAGGAATTGAAATAGATATTTCATTTTTGTTGTTATATTTTTTTAGAAAGTATTTATAACAGTAGAAATCCATTGGGACTAAAGAATCATAAATTTATCATATTGTAGCTTTTTCTATTAAACTTTATTATGCAGCAGTTTATTTTACATGTAAAGAACTAAATTTAATTGAACAGACAGATTTTGACATGAATAGGTTGAGTACTTTAAATGAAACCTATGCGTAAAAGCTATTTGTGTTTGCCTACAATATTTCAAATTTAAAATTTGATCTAAAGAATTTATAATACTATAATATAATACTATAATACTATAATTTATAATACTATAATACTACATATAATGTTTATTCTTTAGTTATTCTTTAAACCATATTTTAATTAAAAATTTTGTTACATTACTATTACATGGTGCATGGGGCTTTCCGCCTGCACGGTGTAAGGGTATCCGCTTGCACGGTGCAAGAGGCATCTCGCTTGCACGGTGCAAGAGGCATCCCGCTTGCGCGGTGCAAGAGGCATCCCGCTTGCACGGTGCAAGAGGCATTTCGCTTGCACGGTGCAAGAGGCATCTCGCTTGCACGGTGCAAGAGGTATCCCGCTTGCACGTTGCAAGAGGCATCCCGCTTGCACGGTGCTAGAGGCTTCCCGCTTGCACGGTGCAAGAGGCATCCCACTTGCACGGTGCACGGTGCACGGGCTTCACGCGGAATGTTTATTTTATTAAAAACAGCTTTTTATATGATAGTTTGAACATACAATAATAACATAAAAAATAAATTTTATAACATTATTAGAACTATAGGATGATAGTTTATAATTATAGTTTCTTAAGTTACATTTTTTTATGCTGTTTATTGTTTTGCTAAATTCTTTGATACATATTAATATCAAACGATAAAAGAGCTGAAAAAAATTCTTTTATAATTAAATCTGTAATGTTCTTAAATTAAATTATCATTTAACAAAATTTACAATACTTATTACAAATTTAACGTTGTTTAGAATTGAAATTGATATTACATATTATTTTTGTTGTTGTATTTTAGAAAGTATTTATAAAAGTAGAAATCCATTTGGACTAAAGAATGATAAATTTATCATTTTGTAGTTTTTTCTATTAAACTTTATTATGCAGCAGTTTATGTTACAAAAATAATTTAATAAAAATAATATAACAAAAATAAAACAAATTTTCTAAATTTAATTGAACAGACAGATTTTGACATGAATAAAATGAGTACTTTAAATGAAACATATGCGTAAACACTATTTGTGTTTACTAGTGATATCAGTGAAAATAATGCCTACAATATTTCAAATTTAAAATTTGATCTAAAGAATTTATAATATAATGTTTATTACTTAATTATTTTTTAAACCATATTTTAATTAAAAATTTTGTTACATTATTATTACATGGTGCATGGGGCTTTACGCCTGCACGGTTTAAGAGGCATCCCGCTTGCACGGTGCACGGGCTTCACGCGGAATGTTAATTTTATTAAAAACAGCTTTTTATATGATAGTTTGAACATACAATTATAACATAAAAAATAAATTTTATAACATTATTAGAACTATAGGATGATAATTTAGTTATTATAGTTTCTTAAGTTACACTTTTTTATGCTGTTTATTGTTTTGCTAAATTGTTTGATACATATTAATATCAAACGATAAAAGAGCTGAAAAAAATTCTTGTACATTATTTTTTAAACCATATTTTAATTAAAAATTTTGTTACATTACTATTACATGGTGCAAGAGGCATCCCGCTTGCACGTTGCAAGAGGCATCCCGCTTGCACGGTGCAAGAGGTATCCCGCTTGCACGGTGCAAGAGGCATCTCGCTTGCACGTTGCAAGAGGCATCTCGCTTGGACGGTGCAAGAGGCATCCCGCTTGCACGGTGCACGGGCTTCACGCGGAATGTTAATTTTATTAAAAACAGCTTTTTATATGATAGTTTGAACATACAATTATAACATAAAAAATAAATTTTATAACATTATTAGAACTATAGGATGATAATTTAGTTATTATAGTTTCTTAAGTTACACTTTTTTATGCTGTTTATTGTTTTGCTAAATTGTTTGATACATATTAATATCAAACGATAAAAGAGCTGAAAAAAATTCTTGTACATTTAAATCTGTAATGTTTTTAAATTAAATTATCATTTAACAAAATTTACAATACTTATTACAAATTTAACGTTGTTTAGAATTGAAATTGATATATCATATTATTTTTGTTGTTGTATTTTTTTAGAAAGTATTTATAAAAGTAGAAATCCATTTGGACTAAAGAATGATAAATTTATCATATTGTAGCTTTTTCTATTAAACTTTATTATGCAGCAGTTTATGTTACATGTAAAGAACTAAATTTAATTGAACAGATAGAATTTGATATGAATAAATTGAGTACTTTAAATGAAAAATATGCGTAAACACTATTTGTGTTTACTAGTGATATCAGTGAAAATAATGCTTACAATATTTCAAATTTAAAATTTGATCTAAAGAATTTATAATACTATAATATAATGTTTATTACTTAATTATCACTTTTTAAATCATATTTTAGTTAAAAATTTTGTTACATTACATTACATGGTGCATTAATGTCCGCCTGCACGGTGTAAAAGGTATCCCGCTTGCACGGTGCAAGAGGCATCCCGCTTGCACGGTGCAAGAGGCATCCCGCTTGCACGGTGCAAGAGGCATCCCGCTTGCACGGTGCAAGAGCTTCCCGCTTGCACGGTGCAAGAGGCATCTCGCTTGCACGGTGCAAGAGGCATCCCGCTTGCACGGTGCTAGAGGCTTCCCGCTTGCACGGTGCAAGAGGCATCCCACTTGCACGGTGCACGGTGCACAGTGCTTTCCGCGGAATGTTAATTTTATTAGAAACAGCTTTTTATATGATAGTTTGAACATACAACCATAGCATAAAATATAAATTTTATAACATAATAAATAAATTTTCACAACGTTAAACATTAGGATGATAATTTAGTTATTATAGTTTCTTAAGTTACACTTTTTTATGCTGTTTATTGTTTTACTATTTTTTGATGCATATTAATATCAAACAATAAAAGTGCTGAAAAAGGTATGTATATTTAAATCTGTAATGTTCTTAAATTAAATTATCATTTAACAAAATTTATAATACTTATTACAAATTTAACGTTATTTGGAATTGAAACTGATATTTCATTTTTTTTGTTGTATTTTTTTAGAAAGTATTTATAACAGTAGAAATGAAAAGAATGATAAATTTATCATATTGTAGCTTTTTCTATTAAACTTTATTATGCAGCAGTTTATGTAAAGAAGTAAATTTAATTGAACAGACAGATTTTGACATGAATAAGTTGAGTACTCTATATAAATAAACATATGCGTAAACGCTATTTGTGTTTGCTAGTGATATCAGTGAAAATAATGCCTACAATATTACAAATTTAAAATTTGATCTAAAGAATTTATAATATAATAATATATAATATAATTTATAATATAATGTTTATTACTTAATTATTTTTTTAACCATATTTTAATTAAAAATTTTGTTACATTATTATTACATGGTGCATGGGGCTTTCCGCCTGCACGGTTTAAGAGGAATCTTGCTTGGACGGTGCAAGAGGCATCCCGCTTGCACGGTGCACGGGCTTCACGCGGAATGTTAATTTTATTAAAAACAGCTTTTTATATGATAGTTTGAACATACAATTATAACATAAAAAATAAATTTTATAACATTATTAGAACTATAGGATGATAATTTAGTTATTATAGTTTCTTAAGTTACACTTTTTTATGCTGTTTATTGTTTTGCTAAATTGTTTGATACATATTAATATCAAACGATAAAAGAGCTGAAAAAAATTCTTGTACATTTAAATCTGTAATGTTTTTAAATTAAATTATCATTTAACAAAATTTACAATACTTATTACAAATTTAACGTTGTTTAGAATTGAAATTGATATATCATATTATTTTTGTTGTTGTATTTTTCTAGAAAGTATTTATAAAAGTAGAAATTCATTTGGACTAAAGAATGATAAATTTATCATATTGTAGCTTTTTCTATTAAACTTTATTATGCAGCAGTTTATGTTACATGTAAAGAACTAAATTTAATTGAACAGATAGACTTTGACATGAATAAATTGAGTACTTTAAATGAAAAATATGCGTAAACACTATTTGTGTTTACTAGTGATATCAGTGAAAATAATGCTTACAATATTTCAAATTTAAAATTTGATCTAAAGAATTTATAATACTATAATATAATGTTTATTACTTAATTATCACTTTTTAAATCATATTTTAGTTAAAAATTTTGTTACATTACATTACATGGTGCATGGCTGTCCGCCTGCACGGTGTAAAAGGCATCCCGCTTGCACGGTGCTAGAGGCTTCCCGCTTGCACGTTGCAAAAGGCATCCCGCTTGCACGGTGCAAGAGGCATCTCGCTTGGACGGTGCAAGAGGCATCCCGCTTGCACGGTGCAAGAGGCATCCCACTTGCACGGTGCACGGTGCACACTGCTTTCCGCGGAATGTTAATTTTATTAGAAACAGCTTTTAATTTGATAGTTTGAACATACAATTATAGCATAAAATATAAATTTTATAACATAATAAATAATTTTTCACAACGTTAAACATTAGGATGATAATTTAGTTATTATAGTTTCTTAAGTTACACACTTTTTTATGCTGTTTATTGTTTTACTATTTTTTGATGCATATCAATATCTTTTGTTTGATATATCGTTTGATATATATATTAAACGATAAAAGTGCTGAAAAAGGTATGTATTTTTAAATCTGTAATGTTCTTAAATTAAATTATCATTTAACAAAATTTATAATACTTATTACAAATTTAACGTTGTTTAGAATTGAAATTGATATATCATATTATCTTTGTTGTTGTATTTTTTTAGAAAGTATTTATAAAAGTAGAATTTGGATTTAATCCATTTGGACTAAAGAATGATAAATTTATCATATTGTAGCTTTTTCTTTTAAACTTTATTATGCAGCAGTTTATGTTACATGTAAAGAACTAAATTTAATTAAACAGACATTTTGGCATGAATAAATTGAGTACTTTAAATGAAACATATGCATAAACACTATTTGTGTTTACTAGTGATATCAGTGAAAATAATGCCTACAATATTTCAAATTTAAAATTTGATCTAAAGAATTTATAATATAATGTTTATTACTTAATTATTTTTTAAACCATATATTAATTAAAAATTTTGTTACATTATTATTACATGGTGCATGGGGCTTTCCGCCTGCACGGTTTAAGAGGTATCTTGCTTGCACGGTGCAAGAGGCATCCCGCTTGCACGGTGCAAGAGGCATCTCGCTTGGACGGTGCAAGAGGCATTCTGCTTGCACGGTGCTAGAGGCTTCCCGCTTGCACGGTGCAAGAGGCATCCCACTTGCACGGTGCACGGTGCACAGTGCTTTCCGCGGAATGTTAATTTTATTAGAAACAGCTTTTTATATGATAGTTTGAACATACAATTTTAGCATAAAATATAAATTTTATAACATAATAAATAATTTTTCACAACGTTAAACATTAGGATGATAATTTAGTTATTATAGTTTCTTAAGTTACACTTATTTATGCGGTTTATTGTTTTACTAAATTTTTTGATGCATATTAATATCAAACGATAAAAGTGCTGAAAAAGGTTCTTGTATATTTAAATCTGTAATGTTCTTAAATTAAATTATCATTTAACAAAATTTATAATACTTATTACAAATTTAACGTTGTTAGGAATTGAAATTGATATTTCATTTTTGTTGTTATATTTTTTTAGAAAGTATTTATAACAGTAGAAATCCATTGGGACTAAAGAATCATAAATTTATCATATTGTAGCTTTTTCTATTAAACTTTATTATGCAGCAGTTTATTTTACATGTAAAGAACTAAATTTAATTGAACAGACAGATTTTGACATGAATAGGTTGAGTACTTTAAATGAAAAATATGCGTAAACACTATTTGTAAGAACTAAATTTAATTGAACAGACAGATTTTGACATGAATAGGTTGAGTACTTTAAATGAAAAATATGCGTAAACACTATTTGTGTTTACTAGTGATATCAGTGAAAATAATGCTTACAATATTTCAAATTTAAAATTTGATCTAAAGAATTTATAATACTATAATATAATGTTTATTACTTAATTATCACTTTTTAAATCATATTTTAGTTAAAAATTTTGTTACATTACATTACATGGTGAATGGCTGACCGCCTGCACGGTGTAAAAGGTATCCCGCTTGCACGGTGCAAGAGGCATCTCGCTTGCACGGTGCACGGGCTTCACGCGGAATGTTAATTTTATTAAAAACAGCTTTTTATATGATAGTTTGATCATACAATTATAACATAAAAAATAAATTTTATAACATTATTAGAACTATAGGATGATAATTTAGTTATTATAGTTTCTTAAGTTACACTTTTTTATGCTGTTTATTGTTTTGCTAAATTGTTTGATACATATTAATATCAAACGATAAAAGAGCTGAAAAAAATTCTTGTACATTTAAATCTGTAATGTTTTTAAATTAAATTATCATTTAACAAAATTTACAATACTTATTACAAATTTAACGTTGTTTAGAATTGAAATTGATATATCATATTATCTTTGTTGTTGTATTTTTTTAGAAAGTATTTATAAAAGTAGAAATCCATTTGGACTAAAGAATGATAAATTTATCATATTGTAGCTTTTTCTTTTAAACTTTATTATGCATCAGTTTATGTAAAGAACTAAATTTAATTAAACAGACATTTTGGCATGAATAAATTGAGTACTTTAAATGAAACATATGCGTAAACACTATTTGTGTTTACTAGTGATATCAGTGAAAATAATGCCTACAATATTTCAAATTTAAAATTTGATCTAAAGAATATAGTTTATTACTAGAATATAGTTTATTACTTAATTATTTTTTAAACCATATTTTAATTAAAAATTTTGTTACATTATTATTACATGGTGCATGGGGCTTTCCGCCTGCACGGTTTAAGAGGTATCTTGCTTGCACGGTGCAAGAGGCATCCCGCTTGCACGGTGCAAGAGGTATCCCGCTTGCACGTTGCAAGAGGCATCTCGCTTGCACGTTGCAAGAGGCATCTCGCTTGCACGGTGCACGGGCTTCACGCGGAATGTTAATTTTATTAAAAACAGCTTTTTATATGATAGTTTGAACATACAATTATAACATAAAAAATAAATTTTATAACATTATTAGAACTATAGGATGATAATTTAGTTATTATAGTTTCTTAAGTTACACTTTTTTATGCTGTTTATTGTTTTGCTAAATTGTTTGATACATATTAATATCAAACGATAAAAGAGCTGAAAAAAATTCTTGTACATTTAAATCTGTAATGTTTTTAAATTAAATTATCATTTAACAAAATTTACAATACTTATTACAAATTTAACGTTGTTTAGAATTGAAATTGATATATCATATTATTTTTGTTGTTGTATTTTTCTAGAAAGTATTTATAAAAGTAGAAATCCATTTGGACTAAAGAATGATAAATTTATCATATTGTAGCTTTTTCTATTAAACTTTATTATGCAGCAGTTTATGTTACATGTAAAGAACTAAATTTAATTGAACAGATAGATTTTGACATGAATAAATTGAGTACTTTAAATGAAAAATATGCGTAAACACTATTTGTGTTTACTAGTGATATCAGTGAAAATAATGCTTACAATATTTCAAATTTAAAATTTGATCTAAAGAATTTATAATACTATAATATAATGTTTATCACTTAATTATCACTTTTTAAATCATATTTTAATTAAAAATTTTGTTACATTACATTACATGGTGCATGGCTGTCCGCCTGCACGGTGTAAAAGGTATCCCGCTTGCACGGTGCAACAGGCATCTCGCTTGCGCGGTGCAAGAGGCATCCCGCTTGCACGGTGCAAGAGGCATCCCGCTTGCACGGTGCAAGAGGCATCCCGCTTGCACGGTGCTAGAGGCTTCCCGCTTGCACGGTGCAAGAGGCATCCCACTTGCACGGTGCACGGTGCACAGTGCTTTCCGCGGAATGTTAATTTTATTAGAAACAGCTTTTCATATAATAGTTTGAACATACAATTTTAGCATAAAATATAAATTTTATAACATAATAAATAATTTTTCACAACGTTAAACATTAGGATGATAATTTAGTTATTATAGTTTCTTAAGTTACACTTTTTTATGCTGTTTATTATTTTACTATTTTTTTATGCATATTAATATCAAACGATAAAAGTGCTGAAAAAGGTATGTATATTTAAAACTGTAATGTTCTTAAATTAAATTATCATTTAACAAAATTTATAATACTTATTGCACATTTAACGTTGTTAGGAATTGAAATTGATATTTCATTTTTGTTGTTAAATTTTTTTAGAAAGTATTTATAACAGTCGAAATCCATTGGGACTAAAGAATCATAAATATGTTTTTAAATTAAATTATCATTTAACAAAATTTACAACACTTATTACAAATTTAACGTTGTTTAGAATTGAAATTGATATATCATATTATTTTTGTTGTTGTATTTTTTTAGAAAGTATTTATAAAAGTAGAAATCCATTTGGACTAAAGAATGATAAATTTATCATATTGTAGCTTTTTCTATTAAACTTTATTATGCAGCAGTTTATGTTACATGTAAAGAACTAAATTTAATTGAACAGACAGATTTTGACATGAATAAATTGAGTACTTTAAATGAAACATATGCGTAAACACTATTTGTGTTTACTAGTGATATCAGTGAAAATAATGCCTACAATATTTCAAATTTAAAATTTGATCTAAAGAATTTATAATATAATGTTTATTACTTAATTATTTTTTAAACCATATTTTAATTAAAAATTTTGTTACATTATTATTACATGGTGCATTGGGCTTTTCGCCTGCACGGTGTAAGAGGTATCTTGCTTGCACGGTGCAAGAGGCATCACGCTTGCACGGTGCAAGAGGCATCCCGCTTGTTGTTTTTATCATTATCAGACTATAGGATGATAATTTCATAGTTATTATAGTTTCTTAAGTTACACTTATTTATGCGGTTTATTGTTTTACTAAATTTTTTGATGCATATTAATATCAAACGATAAAAGTGCTGAAAAAGGTTCTTGTATATTTAAATCTGTAATGTTCTTAAATTAAATTATCATTTAACAAAATTTATAATACTTATTACAAATTTAACGTTGTTAGGAATTGAAATAGATATTTCATTTTTGTTGTTATATTTTTTTAGAAAGTATTTATAACAGTAGAAATCCATTGGGACTAAAGAATCATAAATTTATCATATTGTAGCTTTTTCTATTAAACTTTATTATGCAGCAGTTTATTTTACATGTAAAGAACTAAATTTAATTGAACAGACAGATTTTGACATGAATAGGTTGAGTACTTTAAATGAAACCTATGCGTAAAAGCTATTTGTGTTTGCCTACAATATTTCAAATTTAAAATTTGATCTAAAGAATTTATAATACTATAATATAATACTATAATACTATAATTTATAATACTATAATACTACATATAATGTTTATTCTTTAGTTATTCTTTAAACCATATTTTAATTAAAAATTTTGTTACATTACTATTACATGGTGCATGGGGCTTTCCGCCTGCACGGTGTAAGGGTATCCGCTTGCACGGTGCAAGAGGCATCTCGCTTGCACGGTGCAAGAGGCATCCCGCTTGCGCGGTGCAAGAGGCATCCCGCTTGCACGGTGCAAGAGGCATTTCGCTTGCACGGTGCAAGAGGCATCTCGCTTGCACGGTGCAAGAGGTATCCCGCTTGCACGTTGCAAGAGGCATCCCGCTTGCACGGTGCTAGAGGCTTCCCGCTTGCACGGTGCAAGAGGCATCCCACTTGCACGGTGCACGGTGCACGGGCTTCACGCGGAATGTTTATTTTATTAAAAACAGCTTTTTATATGATAGTTTGAACATACAATAATAACATAAAAAATAAATTTTATAACATTATTAGAACTATAGGATGATAGTTTATAATTATAGTTTCTTAAGTTACATTTTTTTATGCTGTTTATTGTTTTGCTAAATTCTTTGATACATATTAATATCAAACGATAAAAGAGCTGAAAAAAATTCTTTTATAATTAAATCTGTAATGTTCTTAAATTAAATTATCATTTAACAAAATTTACAATACTTATTACAAATTTAACGTTGTTTAGAATTGAAATTGATATTACATATTATTTTTGTTGTTGTATTTTAGAAAGTATTTATAAAAGTAGAAATCCATTTGGACTAAAGAATGATAAATTTATCATTTTGTAGTTTTTTCTATTAAACTTTATTATGCAGCAGTTTATGTTACAAAAATAATTTAATAAAAATAATATAACAAAAATAAAACAAATTTTCTAAATTTAATTGAACAGACAGATTTTGACATGAATAAAATGAGTACTTTAAATGAAACATATGCGTAAACACTATTTGTGTTTACTAGTGATATCAGTGAAAATAATGCCTACAATATTTCAAATTTAAAATTTGATCTAAAGAATTTATAATATAATGTTTATTACTTAATTATTTTTTAAACCATATTTTAATTAAAAATTTTGTTACATTATTATTACATGGTGCATGGGGCTTTACGCCTGCACGGTTCAAGAGGCATCCCGCTTGCACGGTGCACGGGCTTCACGCGGAATGTTAATTTTATTAAAAACAGCTTTTTATGATAGTTTGAACATACAATTATAACATAAAAAATAAATTTTATAACATTATTAGAACTATAGGATGATAATTTAGTTATTATAGTTTCTTAAGTTACACTTTTTTATGCTGTTTATTGTTTTGCTAAATTGTTTGATACATATTAATATCAAACGATAAAAGAGCTGAAAAAAATTCTTGTACATTTAAATCTGTAATAATTTTAAATTAAATTATCATTTAACAAAATTTACAATACTTATTACAAATTTAACGTTGTTTAGAATTGAAATTGATATATCATATTATCTTTGTTGTTGTATTTTTTTAGAAAGTATTTATAAAAGTAGAAATCCATTTGGACTAAAGAATGATAAATTTATCATATTGTAGCTTTTTCTTTTAAACTTTATTATGCAGCAGTTTATGTTACATGTAAAGAACTAAATTTAATTAAACAGACATTTTGGCATGAATAAATTGAGTACTTTAAATGAAACATATGCGTAAACACTATTTGTGTTTACTAGTGATATCAGTGAAAATAATGCCTACAATATTTCAAATTTAAAATTTGATCTAAAGAATTTATAATATGAATATATGAATTTATAAAATGTTTATTACTTAATTATTTTTTAAACCATATTTTAATTAAAAATTTTGTTACATTATTATTACATGGTGCATGGGGCTTTCCGCCTGCACGGTTTAAGAGGTATCTTGCTTGCACGGTGCAAGAGGCATCCCGCTTGCACGGTGCAAGAGGTATCCCGCTTGCACGTTGCAAGAGGCATCTCGCTTGCACGTTGCAAGAGGCATCTCGCTTGCACGGTGCACGGGCTTCACGCGGAATGTTAATTTTATTAAAAACAGCTTTTTATATGATAGTTTGAACATACAATTATAACATAAAAAATAAATTTTATAACATTATTAGAACTATAGGATGATAATTTAGTTATTATAGTTTCTTAAGTTACACTTTTTTATGCTGTTTATTGTTTTGCTAAATTGTTTGATACATTAATATCAAACGATAAAAGAGCTGAAAAAAATTCTTGTACATTTAAATCTGTAATGTTTTTAAATTAAATTATCATTTAACAAAATTTACAATACTTATTACAAATTTAACGTTGTTTAGAATTGAAATTGATATATCATATTATTTTTGTTGTTGTATTTTTCTAGAAAGTATTTATAAAAGTAGAAATCCATTTGGACTAAAGAATGATAAATTTATCATATTGTAGCTTTTTCTATTAAACTTTATTATGCAGCAGTTTATGTTACATGTAAAGAACTAAATTTAATTGAACAGATAGATTTTGACATGAATAAATTGAGTACTTCAAATGAAAAATATGCGTAAACACTATTTGTGTTTACTAGTGATATCAGTGAAAATAATGCTTACAATATTTCAAATTTAAAATTTGATCTAAAGAATTTATAATACTATAATATAATGTTTATCACTTAATTATCACTTTTTAAATCATATTTTAATTAAAAATTTTGTTACATTACATTACATGGTGCATGGCTGTCCGCCTGCACGGTGTAAAAGGTATCCCGCTTGCACGGTGCAACAGGCATCTCGCTTGCGCGGTGCAAGAGGCATCTCGCTTGCGCGGTGCAAGAGGCATCCCGCTTGCACGGTGCAAGAGGCATCCCGCTTGCACGGTGCAAGAGGCATCCCGCTTGCACGGTGCTAGAGGCTTCCCGCTTGCACGGTGCAAGAGGCATCCCACTTGCACGGTGCACGGTGCACAGTGCTTTCCGCGGAATGTTAATTTTATTAGAAACAGCTTTAGTTTGAACATACAATTTTAGCATAAAATATAAATTTTATAACATAATAAATAATTTTTCACAACGTTAAACATTAGGATGATAATTTAGTTATTATAGTTTCTTAAGTTACACTTTTTTATGCTGTTTATTGTTTTACTATTTTTTTATGCATATTAATATCAAACGATAAAAGTGCTGAAAAAGGTATGTATATTTAAAACTGTAATGTTCTTAAATTAAATTATCATTTAACAAAATTTATAATACTTATTGCACATTTAACGTTGTTAGGAATTGAAATTGATATTTCATTTTTGTTGTTAAATTTTTTTAGAAAGTATTTATAACAGTCGAAATCCATTGGGACTAAAGAATCATAAATATGTTTTTAAATTAAATTATCATTTAACAAAATTTACAACACTTATTACAAATTTAACGTTGTTTAGAATTGAAATTGATATATCATATTATTTTTGTTGTTGTATTTTTTTAGAAAGTATTTATAAAAGTAGAAATCCATTTGGACTAAAGAATGATAAATTTATCATATTGTAGCTTTTTCTATTAAACTTTATTATGCAGCAGTTTATGTTACATGTAAAGAACTAAATTTAATTGAACAGACAGATTTTGACATGAATAAATTGAGTACTTTAAATGAAACATATGCGTAAACACTATTTGTGTTTACTAGTGATATCAGTGAAAATAATGCCTACAATATTTCAAATTTAAAATTTGATCTAAAGAATTTATAATATAATGTTTATTACTTAATTATTTTTTAAACCATATTTTAATTAAAAATTTTGTTACATTATTATTACATGGTGCATTGGGCTTTTCGCCTGCACGGTGTAAGAGGTATCTTGCTTGCACGGTGCAAGAGGCATCACGCTTGCACGGTGCAAGAGGCATCCCGCTTGTTGTTTTTATCATTATCAGACTATAGGATGATAATTTCATAGTTATTATAGTTTCTTAAGTTACACTTATTTATGCGGTTTATTGTTTTACTAAATTTTTTGATGCATATTAATATCAAACGATAAAAGTGCTGAAAAAGGTTCTTGTATATTTAAATCTGTAATGTTCTTAAATTAAATTATCATTTAACAAAATTTATAATACTTATTACAAATTTAACGTTGTTAGGAATTGAAATAGATATTTCATTTTTGTTGTTATATTTTTTTAGAAAGTATTTATAACAGTAGAAATCCATTGGGACTAAAGAATCATAAATTTATCATATTGTAGCTTTTTCTATTAAACTTTATTATGCAGCAGTTTATTTTACATGTAAAGAACTAAATTTAATTGAACAGACAGATTTTGACATGAATAGGTTGAGTACTTTAAATGAAACCTATGCGTAAAAGCTATTTGTGTTTGCCTACAATATTTCAAATTTAAAATTTGATCTAAAGAATTTATAATACTATAATATAATACTATAATACTATAATTTATAATACTATAATACTACATATAATGTTTATTCTTTAGTTATTCTTTAAACCATATTTTAATTAAAAATTTTTTTACATTACTATTACATGGTGCATGGGGCTTTCCACCTGCACGGTGTAAGGGTATCCGCTTGCACGGTGCAAGAGGCATCTCGCTTGCACGGTGCAAGAGGCATCCCGCTTGCGCGGTGCAAGAGGCATCCCGCTTGCACGGTGCAAGAGGCATTTCGCTTGCACGGTGCAAGAGGCATCTCGCTTGCACGGTGCAAGAGGTATCCCGCTTGCACGTTGCAAGAGGCATCCCGCTTGCACGGTGCTAGAGGCTTCCCGCTTGCACGGTGCAAGAGGCATCCCACTTGCACGGTGCACGGTGCCGGCTTCACGCGGAATGTTAATTTTATTAAAAACAGCTTTTTATATGATAGTTTGAACATACAATAATAACATAAAAAATAAATTTTATAACATTATTAGAACTATAGGATGATAGTTTATAATTATAGTTTCTTAAGTTACATTTTTTTATGCTGTTTATTGTTTTGCTAAATTCTTTGATACATATTAATATCAAACGATAAAAGAGCTGAAAAAAATTCTTTTATATTTAAATCTGTAATGTTCTTAAATTAAATTATCATTTAACAAAATTTACAATACTTATTACAAATTTAACGTTGTTTAGAATTGAAATTGATATTACATATTATTTTTGTTGTTGTATTTTAGAAAGTATTTATAAAAGTAGAAATCCATTTGGACTAAAGAATGATAAATTTATCATTTTGTAGTTTTTTCTATTAAACTTTATTATGCAGCAGTTTATGTTACAAAAATAATTTAATAAAAATAATATAACAAAAATAAAACAAATTTTCTAAATTTAATTGAACAGACAGATTTTGACATGAATAAAATGAGTACTTTAAATGAAACATATGCGTAAACACTATTTGTGTTTACTAGTGATATCAGTGAAAATAATGCCTACAATATTTCAAATTTAAAATTTGATCTAAAGCATTTATAATATAATGTTTATTTTTATTTTTAATTATTTTTTAAACCATATTTTAATTAAAAATTTTGTTACATTATTATTACATGGTGCATGGGGCTTTACGCCTGCACGGTTTAAGAGGCATCCCGCTTGCACGGTGCACGGGCTTCACGCGGAATGTTAATTTTATTAAAAACAGCTTTTTATGATAGTTTGAACATACAATTATAACATAAAAAATAAATTTTATAATATTATTAGAACTATAGGATGATAATTTAGTTATTATAGTTTCTTAAGTTACACTTTTTTATGCTGTTTATTGTTTTGCTAAATTGTTTGATACATATTAATATCAAACGATAAAAGAGCTGAAAAAAATTCTTGTACATTATTTTTTAAACCATATTTTAATTAAAAATTTTGTTACATTACTATTACATGGTGCAAGAGGCATCCCGCTTGCACGTTGCAAGAGGCATCCCGCTTGCACGGTGCAAGAGGTATCCCGCTTGCACGTTGCAAGAGGCATCTCGCTTGCACGTTGAAAGAGGCATCTCGCTTGGACGGTGCAAGAGGCATCTCGCTTGCACGGTGCACGGGCTTCACGCGGAATGTTAATTTTATTAAAAACAGCTTTTTATATGATAGTTTGAACATACAATTATAACATAAAAAATAAATTTTATAACATTATTAGAACTATAGGATGATAATTTAGTTATTATAGTTTCTTAAGTTACACTTTTTTATGCTGTTTATTGTTTTGCTAAATTGTTTGATACATATTAATATCAAACGATAAAAGAGCTGAAAAAAATTCTTGTACATTTAAATCTGTAATGTTTTTAAATTAAATTATCATTTAACAAAATTTACAATACTTATTACAAATTTAACGTTGTTTAGAATTGAAATTGATATATCATATTATCTTTGTTGTTGTATTTTTTTAGAAAGTATTTATAAAAGTAGAAATCCATTTGGACTAAAGAATGATAAATTTATCATATTGTAGCTTTTTCTTTTAAACTTTATTATGCAGCAGTTTATGTTACATGTAAAGAACTAAATTTAATTAAACAGACATTTTGGCATGAATAAATTGAGTATTTTAAATGAAACATATGCGTAAACACTATTTGTGTTTACTAGTGATATCAGTGAAAATAATGCCTACAATATTTCAAATTTAAAATTTGATCTAAAGAATTTATAATATAATGTTTATTACTTAATTATTTTTTAAACCATATTTTAATTAAAAATTTTGTTACATTATTATTTCATGGTGCATGGGGCTTTCCGCCTGCTCGGTTTAAGAGGTATCTTGCTTGCACGTTGCAAGAGGCATCCCGCTTGCACGGTGCAAGAGGCATCCCGCTTGCACGGTGCAAGAGGCATCCCGCTTGCACGGTGCAAGAGGCATCCCGCTTGCACGGTGCAAGAGGTATCCCGCTTGCACGTTGCAAGAGGCATCTCGCTTGCACGTTGCAAGAGGCATCTCGCTTGGACGGTGCAAGAGGCATCCCGCTTGCACGGTGCACGGGCTTCACGCGGAATGTTAATTTTATTAAAAACAGCTCTTTATATGATAGTTTGAACATACAATTATAACATAAAAAATAAATTTTATAACATTATTAGAACTATAGGATGATAATTTAGTTATTATAGTTTCTTAAGTTACACTTTTTTATGCTGTTTATTGTTTTGCTAAATTGTTTGATACATATTAATATCAAACGATAAAAGAGCTGAAAAAAATTCTTGTACATTTAAATCTGTAATGTTTTTAAATTAAATTATCATTTAACAAAATTTACAATACTTATTACAAATTTAACGTTGTTTAGAATTGAAATAGATATATCATATTATTTTTGTTGTTGTATTTTTCTAGAAAGTATTTATAAAAGTAGTCCCATTTTGACTAAAGAATGATAAATTTATCTTATTGTAGCTTTTTCTATTAAACTTTATTATGCAGCAGTTTATGTTACATGTAAAGAACTAAATTTAATTGAACAGATAGACTTTGACATGAATAAATTGAGTACTTTAAATGAAAAATATGCGTAAACACTATTTGTGTTTACTAGTGATATCAGTGAAAATAATGCTTACAATATTTCAAATTTAAAATTTGATCTAAAGAATTTATAATACTATAATATAATGTTTATTACTTATTTATCACTTTTTAAATCATATTTTACTTAAAAATTTTGTTACATTACATTACATGGTGCATGGCTGTCCGCCTGTACGGTGTAAAAGGTATCCCGCTTGCACGGTGCAAGAGGCATCTCGCTTGCACGGTGCAAGAGGCATCCCGCTTGCACGGTGCTAGAGGCTTCCCGCTTGCACGTTACAAAAGGCATCCCGCTTGCACGGTGCAAGAGGCATCTCGCTTGGACGGTGCAAGAGGCATCCCGCTTGCACGGTGCAAGAGGCATCCCACTTGCACGGTGCACGGTGCACACTGCTTTCCGCGGAATGTTAATTTTATTAGAAACAGCTTTTAATATGATAGTTTGAACATACAATTATAGCATAAAATATAAATTTTATAACATAATAAATAATTTTTCACAACGTTAAACATTAGGATGATAATTTAGTTATTATAGTTTCTTAAGTTACACTTTTTTATGCTGTTTATTGTTTTACTATTTTTTGATGCATAACAATATCTTTTGTTTGATATATCGTTTGATAATATCAAACGATAAAAGTGCTGAAAAAGGTATGTATATTTAAATCTGTAATGTTCTTAAATTAAATTATCATTTAACAAAATTTATAATACTTATTACAAATTTAACGTTGTTTAGAATTGAAATTGATATATCATATTATCTTTGTTGTTGTATTTTTTTAGAAAGTATTTATAAAAGTAGAAATCCATTTGGACTAAAGAATGATAAATTTATCATATTGTAGCTTTTTCTTTTAAACTTTATTATGCAGCAGTTTATGTTACATGTAAAGAACTAAATTTAATTAAACAGACATTTTGGCATGAATAAATTGAGTACTTTAAATGAAACATATGCGTAAACACTATTTGTGTTTACTAGTGATATCAGTGAAAATAATGCCTACAATATTTCAAATTTAAAATTTGATCTAAAGAATTTATAATATAATGTTTATTACTTAATTATTTTTTAAACCATATTTTAATTAAAAATTTTGTTACATTATTATTACATGGTGCATGGGGCTTTCCGCCTGCACGGTTTAAGAGGTATCTTGCTTGCACGGTGCAAGAGGCATCCCGCTTGCACGGTGCAAGAGGCATCTCGCTTGGACGGTGCAAGAGGCATTCTGCTTGCACGGTGCTAGAGGCTTCCCGCTTGCACGGTGCAAGAGGCATCCCACTTGCACGGTGCACGGTGCACAGTGCTTTCCGCGGAATGTTAATTTTATTAGAAACAGCTTTTTATATGATAGTTTGAACATACAACCATAGCATAAAATATAAATTTTATAACATAATAAATAAATTTTCACAACGTTAAACATTAGGATGATAATTTAGTTATTATAGTTTCTTAAGTTACACTTTTTTATGCTGTTTATTGTTTTACTATTTTTTGATGCATATTAATATCAAACAATAAAAGTGCTGAAAAAGGTATGTATATTTAAATCTGTAATGTTCTTAAATTAAATTATCATTTAACAAAATTTATAATACTTATTACAAATTTAACGATGTTTGGAATTGAAACTGATATTTCTTTTTTTTTGTTGTATTTTTTTAGAAAGTATTTATAACAGTAGAAATCTATTGGGACTAAAGAATGATAAATTTATCATATTGTAGCTTTTTCTATTAAACTTTATTATGCAGCAGTTTATGTAAAGAAGTAAATTTAATTGAACAGACAGATTTTGACATGAATAAGTTGAGTACTCTATATAAATAAACATATGCGTAAACGCTATTTGTGTTTGCTAGTGATATCAGTGAAAATAATGCCTACAATATTACAAATTTAAAATTTGATCTAAAGAATTTATAATATAATAATATATAATATAATTTATAATATAATGTTTATTACTTAATTATTTTTTTAACCATATTTTAATTAAAAATTTTGTTACATTATTATTACATGGTGCATGGGGCTTTCCGCCTGCACGGTTTAAGAGGTATCTTGCTTGGACGGTGCAAGAGGCATCCCGCTTGCACGGTGCATGGGCTTCACGCGGAATGTTAATTTTATTAAAAACAGCTTTTTATATGATAGTTTGAACATACAATTATAACATTTAAATTTTATAACATAATAAATAATTTTTCACAACGTTAAACATTAGGATGATAATTTAGTTATTATAGTTTCTTAAGTTACACTTTTTTATGCTGTTTATTGTTTTACTATTTTTTGATGCATATCAATATCTTTTGTTTGATATATCGTTTGATAATATCAAACGATAAAAGTGCTGAAAAAGGTATGTATATTTAAATCTGTAATGTTCTTAAATTAAATTATCATTTAACAAAAGGCTATTGCCGGATAAATATAGTGATTTGGCCCCCCTCCCCAATCTCAAAAAAATTATTTGCATCCGAAAAATATTATAAAAACTAACCGATTGCCGTTGAAATTAGCTTCCTAGCCCATATTAGGCGCTTTTAAACCTTAAAAACCCTTAAAAATCGTGTTTTTTGCGTTTTTTTTTGTTTCTCCGCACTGTGTTGAGCTATTAATCTGAAAGTTGCGTAGAAAAAAAGGGCACAGAGTGTATTTTCAATCTTCATTGGTTTCAGACCTTTAAGACCATTTTAAGACCCTGAAAATTTATTTTTAATTTTCGAAAAATTGGTTTTTTGAGCATAAAAAAAAATAACCAGCGTTAAATTTCTTCAAACTGACCTAAAAAGTTGAAAAAAAGTATATTTTACTGATATCAGTCTTGTCCTAGAGGGGGAGCTAATCTCCACACCTTCAAAACTCAAAAAACGCGTTTTTTTGCCTCTACACGATTAAAATGCAATAGAATTGCAAAAATTCGTTTTGGAACCTCCCTAAATCTTTTTGAGCATCTATTTATACGTTTTAACTAAAATATATTTCATTAATTATTGTTTTTAGACCCTTATGACCACTCAAGACCACCTTAAGAGCCCAAAAATTGATTTTACATTTTCGAAAAATCAGTTTTTTTGAAATTAAAAAATTATACCTGCCTTTAATTCTTTCAAATTGGACTAAAAAGGCAAAGAAAATTATTTTTTAACGATATCAGTCCTGTCCTGGAGGGGGAGCTCATCCCCACCCCTTGAAAACTCAAAAAACGCGTTTCTTTGCCCCTACACGATTAACCCATTAATTCCTAAGAAGAAACTGCATTTGACAGAGCTGTAAAACCTATTCCATTTAGAGCATTTGACTCAAATTAGTAAAATAGAACACAAAAAAAATTTCAAAATGGTGGACTAATATGGTGGTCAGAAAAAATTAAATTTTGATATTTTTTGATAAAAATTTGTGTGAATGGTATTTTTTGGGTGCTAATTACGAATATATAGTTATTTATCAAAAATTTTTAAATGGCGGAACCAATATGGTCGTTGAAAAACTCGATATTTCGAGATTTTTGACGATTTTGAGCCTGAGCAGAAACTGTAAGTTATATAACCATAAAACCGGTTTCATTTAGGGCATCTAAACATGTAATGTGAAAAAATATTTATTTATCTATCTATTTTTCAAAAACTCAAAATGGCGAGACTAAGAAGAAACTGTAAGTTTCTTCTGTGTCCGCTATATTGATCGGCCATTTTGAATTTTAATAAATAAATTTCATTTTTTCATATAACATGTTTAAATGCCCTAAATAAAACCGGTTTTACGCTTATACTATTTACAGTTTCTTCTCAGGCTCAAAATCGTCAAAAATCACGAAATTTCGCATTTTTCAGTAGCCACATTAGATCCGCCATTTTGAGTTTTTGAAAAATAGATAGACCTTCGTAATGAGCATCCAAAAAATACCCTGTACACAAATTTTGACCAAAAAATAACGAAATTTAGTTTTTCGTGTCAGCCATCTTAATCTACCATTTTGAATTTTTTTCGAAAAAAATTTATATTTTCACATAAAATGTTTAAATGCCCTAACTGAAACCGGTTTTATGGTTATATAACTTACAGTTTCTGCTCAGGCTTAAAATCGTCAAAAATTTCGAAATTTTGAGTTTTGCAACTGCCATATTGGTTCCGCCATTTAAAAATTTTTGATAAATAACTATATATTCGTAATTAGCACCCAAAAAAATACCATTCACACAAATTTTTATCAAAAAATATCAAAATTTAATTTTTTCTGACCACCATATTTGTAATATTTTGGAGGAAATATTTGGGGAAATTGTAGGAAAATTGGTTTGGGTTTATAAATAAATTCGCACGTGATTAAAATAATAAAATAATTATTAAAACGCACTTATTGAATGTATTATATACAAATAATTAAATGTTAGATTAGTGGACTGTATAAATATAGTTATTGATCGCTGGCGTTAAAGAAAAATGAATTGATTTGAATTAATTAAATTAAATTTAAGCACTGTTTTTAGTTCTATGATAACTTTATGTTTAATACGCTGGGCGGTGCATGACTAAAATCCTGACTAAAATTGTCTTACGAGCGCGACCGCCGACGCGACCACAGAATGAGAGCATGAATCGGTTTTATAGAATCGGTGAAAGTTTAACGTGAGAGAAGGGGCCCTAAAAAAAGATAAATCAAATAATTACAATATCACGTAAAACATTATTTACCGCGAATATTCAACATGAAAAAATAGAAAAATATAATTTTATAGCTATTGGCCGCAACAATATTAGTCCGCTATTTATAAATGTCCACCATTTTGAAATTTTTTTTGTGTTCTATTTTACTAATTTGAGTCAAATGCTCTAAATGGAATAGGTTTTACAGCTCTGTCAAATGCAGTTTCTTCTTAGGAATTAATGGGTTAATCGTGTAGGGGCAAAGAAACGCGTTTTTTGAGTTTTCAAGGGGTGGGGATGAGCTCCCCCTCCAAGACAGGACTGATATCGTTAAAAAATAATTTCCTTTGCCTTTTTAGTCCAATTTGAAAGAATTAAAGGCAGGTATAATTTTTTAATTTCAAAAAAACTGATTTTTCGAAAATGTAAAATCAATTTTTGGGCTCTTAAGGTGGTCTTGAGTGGTCATAAGGGTCTAAAAACAATAATTAATGAAATATATTTTAGTTAAAACGTATAAATAGATGCTCAAAAAGATTTAGGGACGTTCCAAAACGAATTTTTCCAATTCTATTGCATTTTAATCGTGTAGAGGCAAAAAAACGCGTTTTTTGAGTTTTGAAGGTGTGGAGATGAGCTCCCCCTCTAGGACAAGACTGATATCAGTAAAATATACTTTTTTTCAACTTTTTAGGTCAGTTTGAAGAAATTTAACGCTGGTTTTTTTTTTTTATGCTCAAAAAACCAATTTTTCGAAAATTAAAAATAAATTTTCGGGGTCTTAAAATGGTCTTAAAGGTCTAAAACCAATGAAGATTGAAAATACACTCTGTGCCCTTTTTTTCTACGCAACTTTCAGATTAATAGCTCAACACAGTGCGGAGAATAAAAAAAAAACGCAAAAAACACGATTTTTAAGGTTTTTTAAGGTTTAAGGGCGCCTAATATGGGCTAGGAAGCTAATTCCAACGGCGATCGGTTATTTTTTATAATACTTATAGGATGCTAATAATTTTTTTGAGATTAGGGAGGGGGGCCAAATCACTATATTTATCCGGCAATAGCCTTTACAATACTTATTACAAATTTAACGTTGTTTAGAATTGAAATTGATATATCATATTATTTTTGTTGTTGTATTTTAGAAAGTATTTATAAAAGTAGAAATCCATTTGGACTAAAGAATGATAAATTTATCATTTTGTAGCTTTTTCTATTAAACTTTATTATGCAGCAGTTTATGTTACAAAAATAATTTAATAAAAATAATATAACAAAAATAAAACAAATTTTCTAAATTTAATTGAACAGACAGATTTTGACATGAATAAAATGAGTACTTTAAATGAAACATATGCGTAAACACTATTTGTGTTTACTAGTGATATCAGTGAAAATAATGCTTACAATATTTCAAATTTAAAATTTGATCTAAAGAATTTATAATACTATAATATAATGTTTATTACTTAATTATCACTTTTTCAATCATATTTTAATTAAAAATTTTGTTACATTACATTACATGGTGCATGGCTGTCCGCCTGCACGGTGTAAAAGGTATCCCGATTGCACGGTGCAAGAGGCATCTCGCTTGCACGTTGCAAGAGGCATCTCGCTTGGACGGTGCAAGAGGCATCCCGCTTGCACGGTGCACGGGCTTCACGCGGAATGTTAATTTTATTAAAAACAGCTTTTTATATGATAGTTTGAACATATTATATAATAATTATAACATAAAAAAGTGATATCAGTACAATACACTACACTACAATATTTCAAATTTAAAATTTGATCTAAAGAATTTATAATATAATACTATAATACTACATATAATTTTTATTACTTAATTATTTTTTAAACCATATTTTAATTAAAAATTTTGTTACATTACTATTACATGGTGCATGGGGCTTTCCGCCTGCACGGTGTAAGGGTATCCGCTTGCACGGTGCAAGAGGTATCCCGCTTGCACGTTGCAAGAGGCATCTCGCTTGCACGTTGCAAGAGGCATCTCGCTTGGACGGTGCAAGAGGCATCCCGCTTGCACGGTGCACGGGCTTCACGCGGAATTTTAATTTTAAAAATAGCTTTTTATATGATAGTTTGAACATACAATTATAACATAAAAAATAAATTTTATAACATTATTAGAACTATAGGATGATAATTTAGTTATTATAGTTTCTTAAGTTACACTTTTTTATGCTGTTTATTGTTTTGCTAAATTGTTTGATACATATTAATATCAAACGATAAAAGAGCTGAAAGAGGTATCCCGCTTGCACGTTGCAAGAGGCATCTCGCTTGCACGTTGCAAGAGGCATCTCGCTTGGACGGTGCAAGAGGCATCCCGCTTGCACGGTGCACGGGCTTCACGCTGAATGTTAATTTTATTAGAAACAGCTTTTTATATGATAGTTTGAACATATAATTATAGCATAAAATATAAATTTTATAACAAAATAAATAAATTTTCACAACGTTAAACATTAGGATGATAATTTATTTATTATAGTTTCTTAAGTTACACTTTTTTATGCCGTTTATTGCTTTGCTAAATTGTTTGATACATACATCAAACGATAAAAGTGCTGAAAAAGGTTCTTGTATATTTAAATCTGTAATGTTCTTAAATTAAATTATCATTTAACAAAATTTATAATACTTATTACAAATTTAACGTTGTTAGGAATTGAAATTGATATTTCATTTTTGTTGTTATATTTTTTTATAAAGTATTTATAACAGTAGAAATCCATTGGGACTAAAGAATCGTAAATTCATCATATTGTAGCTTTTTCTATTAAACTTTATTATGCAGCAGTTTATTTTACATGTAAAAAACTAAATTTAATTGAACAGACAGATTTTGACATGAATAGGTTGAGTACTTTAAATGAAACATATGCGCAAAAGCTATTTGTTAGAACTATTTGCCTACAATATTTCAAATTTAAAATTTGATCTAAAGAATTTATAATACTATAATATAATACTATAATACTATAATTTATAATACTATAATATAATGTTTATTACTTAATTATTTTTTAAACCATATTTTAATTAAAAATTTTGTTACATTATTATTACATGGTGCATGGGGCTTTCCGCCTGCACGGTTTAAGAGGTATCTTGCTTGCACGGTGCAAGAGGCATCCCGCTTGCACGGTGCAAGAGGTATCCCGCTTGCACGTTGCAAGAGGCATCTCGCTTGCACGTTGCAAGAGGCATCTCGCTTGGACGGTGCAAGAGGCATCCCGCTTGCACGGTGCACGGGCTTCACGCTGAATGTTAATTTTATTAAAAACAGATTACAAAAAATCAAATTAAACTAAAATCAAATTAAATTAAAAAACAAATTACATAGTGCATGGCTGTCCGCCTGCACGGTGTAAAAGTTATCCCGCTTGCACGTTGGAAGAGGCATCCCGCTTGCACGGTGCACGGGCTTCACGCGGAATGTTAATTTTATTAAAAACAGCTTTTTATATGATAGTTTGAACATACAATAATAACATAAAAAATAAATTTTATAACATTATTAGAACTATAGGATGATTTAGTTGTTATAGTTTCTTAAGTTACACTTTTTTATGCTGTTTATTGTTTTGCTATATTGTTTGATACATATTATCAAATATGTATCAAATTACCATTAATATCAAACGATAAAAGAGCTGAAAAAAATTCTTGTATATTTAAATCTGTAATGTTCTTAAATTAAATTATCATTTAACAAAATTTACAATACTTATTAAAAATTTAACTTTGTTTAGAATTGAAATTGATATATCATATTATTTTTGTTGTTGTATTTTTTTAGAAAGTATTTATAAAAGTAGAAATCCATTTGGACTAAAGAATGATAAATTTATCATATTGTATCTTTTTCTATTAAACTTTATTATGCAGCAGTTTATGTTACATGTAAAGAACTAAATTTTATTGAACAGACAGATTTTGACATGAATAAATTGAGTACTTTAAATGAAACATATGCGTAAACAGTATTTGTGTTTACTAGTGATATCAGTGAAAATAATGCTTACAATATTTCAAATTTAAAATTTGATCTAAAGAATTTATAATACTATAATATAATGTTTATTACTTAATTATCACTTTTTAAATCATATTTTAATTAAAAATTTTGTTACATTACATTACATGGTGCATGGCTGTCCGCCTGCACGGTGTAAAAGGTATCCCGCTTGCACGGTGCAAGAGGCATCTCGCTTGCACGGTGCAAGAGGCATCCCGCTTGCACGGTGCTAGTGGCATCTCGCTTGCAGGGTGCACGGTGCACAGTGCTTTCCGCGGAATGTTAATTTTATTAGAAACAGCTTTTTATATAATAGTTTGAACATACAATTATAGCATAAAATAGAAATTTTATAACATTTAGCATATTAATATCAAACAATAAAAGTGCTGAAAAAGGTATGTATATTTAAATCTGTAATGTTCTTAAATTAAATTATCATTTAACAAAATTTATAATACTTATTACAAATTTAACGATGTTTGGAATTGAAACTGATATTTCTTTTTTTTTGTTGTATTTTTTTAGAAAGTATTTATAACAGTAGAAATCTATTGGGACTAAAGAATGATAAATTTATCATATTGTAGCTTTTTCTATTAAACTTTATTATGCAGCAGTTTATGTAAAGAAGTAAATTTAATTGAACAGACAGATTTTGACATGAATAAGTTGAGTACTCTATATAAATAAACATAAAAAAACGTAAACGCTATTTGTGTTTGCTAGTGATATCTGTGAAAATAATGCCTACAATATTACAAATTTAAAATTTGATCTAAAGAATTTATAATATAATAATATATAATATAATTTATAATATAATGTTTATTACTTAATTATTTTTTAAACCATATTTTAATTAAAAATTTTGTTACATTATTATTACATGGTGCATGGGGCTTTCCGCCTGCACGGTGCAAGAGGCATCCCGCTTGCACGGTGCACGGGCTTCACGCGGAATGTTAATTTTATTAAAAACAGCTTTTTATATGATAGTTTGAACATACAATTATAACATAAAAAATAAATTTTATAACATTATTAGAACTATAGGATGATAATTTAGTTATTATAGTTTCTTAAGTTACACTTTTTTATGCTGTTTATTGTTTTGCTAAATTGTTTGATACATATTAATATCAAACGATAAAAGAGCTGAAAAAAATGCTTGTATATTTAAATCTGTAATGTTCTTAAATTAAATTATCATTTAACAAAATTTACAATACTTATTACAAATTTAACGTTGTTTAGAATTGAAATTGATATTACATATTATTTTTGTTGTTGTATTTTAGAAAGTATTTATAAAAGTAGAATTCCATTTGGACTAAAGAATGATAAATTTATCATTTTGTAGCTTTTTCTATTAAACTTTATTATGCAGTAGTTTATGTTACAAAAATAATTTAATAAAAATAATATAACAAAAATAAAACCAATTTTCTAAATTTAATTGAACAGACAGATTTTGACATGAATAAAATGAGTACTTTAAATGAAACATATGCGTAAACACTATTTGTGTTTACTAGTGATATCAGTGAAAATAATGCTTACAATATTTCAAATTTAAAATTTGATCTAAAGAATTTATAATACTATAATATAATGTTTATTACTTAATTATCACTTTTTAAATCATATTTTAATTAAAAATTTTGTTACATTACATTACATGGTGCATGGCTGTCCGCCTGCACGGTGTAAAAGGTATCCCGCTTGCACGGTGCAAGAGACATCTCGCTTGCGCGGTGCAAGAGGCATCTCGCTTGCGCGGTGCAAGAGGCATCCCGCTTGCACGGTGCAAGAGGCATCTCGCTTGGACGGTGCAAGAGGCATCCCACTTGCACGGTGCAAGAGGCATTCCACTTGCACGGTGCACGGTGCACACTGCTTTCCGCGGAATGTTAATTTTATTAGAAACAGCTTTTAATATGATAGTTTGAACATACAATTATAGCATTTAAATTTTATAACATAATATATAATTTTTCACAACGTTAAACATTAGGATGATAATTTAGTTATTATAGTTTCTTAAGTTACACTTTTTTATGCTGTTTATTGTTTTACTATTTTTTGATGCATATCAATATCTTTTGTTTGATATATCGTTTGTTAATATCAAACGATAAAAGTGCTGAAAAAGTTATGTATATTTAAATCTGTAATGTTCTTAAATTAAATTATCATTTAACAAAATTTACAATACTTATTACAAATTTAACGTTGTTTAGAATTGAAATTGATATATCATATTATTTTTCTTGTTGTATTTTAGAAAGTATTTATAAAAGTAGAAATCCATTTGGACTAAAGAATGATAAATTTATCATTTTGTAGCTTTTTCTATTAAACTTTATTATGCAGCAGTTTATGTTACAAAAATAATTTAATAAAAATAATATAACAAAAATAAAACAAATTTTCTAAATTTAATTGAACAGACAGATTTTGACATGAATAAAATGAGTACTTTAAATGAAACATATGCGTAAACACTATTTGTGTTTACTAGTGATATCAGTGAAAATAATGCTTATAATATTTCAAATTTAAAATTTGATCTAAAGAATTTATAACACTATAATATAATGTTTATTACTTAATTATCACTTTTTCAATCATATTTTAATTAAAAATTTTGTTACATTACATTACATGGTGCATGGCTGTCCGCCTGCACGGTGTAAAAGGTATCCCGATTGCACGGTGCAAGAGGCATCTCGCTTGCACGTTGCAAGAGGCATCTCGCTTGGACGGTGCAAGAGGCATCCCGCTTGCACGGTGCACGGGCTTCACGCGGAATGTTAATTTTATTAAAAACAGCTTTTTATATGATAGTTTGAACATATTATATAATAATTATAACATAAAAAATAAATTTTATAACATTATTAGAATGATAATTTAGATGATAATTTAGTTATTATAGTTTCTTAAGTTACACTTTTTTATGCTGTTTTGCTATATTCTTTGATACATATTAATATCAAACGATAAAAGAGCTGAAAAAAATTCTTGTATATTTAAATCTGTAATGTTCTTAAATTAAATTATCATTTAACAAAATTTACAATACTTATTACAAATTTAACGTTGTTTAGAATTGAAATTGATATATCATATTATCTTTGTTGTTGTATTTTTTTAGAAAGTATTTATAAAAGTAGAAATCCATTTGGACTAAAGAATGATAAATTTAAATTTTTCTATTAAACTTTATTTTGCAGCAGTTTATGTTACATGTAAAGAACTAAATTTAATTGAACAGACATTTTGACATGAATAAATTGAGTACTTTAAATGAAACATATGCGTAATAAACACTATTTGTGCTTACTAGTGATATCAGTGAAAATAATGCTTACAATATTTCAAATTTAAAATTTGATCTAAAGAATTTATAATACTATAATATAATGTTTATTACTTAATTATTTTTTAAACCATATTTTAATTAAAAATTTTGTTACATTCTTATTATATGGTGCATGGGGCTTTCCGCCTGCACGGTGTATGAGGTATCTTGCTTGCACGGTGCAAGAGGCATCTCGCTTGCACGGTGCAAGTTGCATCCCGCTTGCACGGTGCAAGAGGCATCTCGCTTGCACGGTGCAAGAGGTATCCCGCTTGCACGGTGCAAGAGGCATCTCACTTGCACGGTGCACGGTGCACAGTGCTTTCCGCAGAATGTTAATTTTATTAGAAACAGCTTTTTATATGATATTTTGAACATACAATTATAGCATAAAATATAAATTTTATAACATAATAAATAAATTTTCACAACGTTAAACATTAGGATGATAATTTAGTTATTATAGTTTCTTAAGTTACACTTTTTTATGCTGTTTATTGTTTTGCTATATTGTTTGATACATATTAATATCAAACGATAAAAGAGCTGAAAAAAATTCTTGTATATTTAAATCTGTAATGTTCTTAAATTAAATTATCATTTAACAAAATTTACAATACTTATTACAAATTTAACTTTGTTTAGAATTGAAATTGATATATCATATTATTTTTGTTGTTGTATTTTTTTAGAAAGTATTTATAAAAGTAGAAATCCATTTGGACTAAAGAATGATAAATTTATCTTTATATTGTAGCTTTATTTATATTTATATTGTAGCTTTTTCTATTAAACTTTATTATGCAGCTGTTTATTTTACATGTAAAAAACTAAATTTAATTGAACAGACAGATTTTGACATGAATAGGTTGAGTACTTTAAATGAAACATATGCGCAAAAGCTATTTGTGTTTGCCTACAATATTTCAAATTTAAAATTTGATCTAAAGAATTTATAATACTATAATATAATACTATAATACTATAATTTATAATACTATAATATAATGTTTATTATTTAATTATTTTTTAAACCATATTTTAATTAAAAATTTTGTTACATTACTATTACATGGTGCATGGGGCTTTGCGCCTGCACGGTTTAAGAGGCATCCCGCTTGCACGGTGCAAGAGGCATCCCGCTTGCACGGTGCAAGAGGTATCCCGCTTGCACGTTGCAAGAGGCATCCCGCTTGCACGGTGCACGGGCTTCACGCGGATTGTTAATTTTATTAAAAACAGCTTTTTATATGATAGTTTGAACATACAATTATAACATAAAAAATAAATTTTATAACATTATTAGAACTATAGGATGATTTAGTTGTTATAGTTTCTTAAGTTACACTTTTTTATGCTATTTATTGTTTTGCTATATTGTTTGATACATATTAATATCAAACGATAAAAGAGCTGAAAAAAATTCTTGTATATTTAAATCTGTAATGTTCTTAAATTAAATTATCATTTAACAAAATTTACAATACTTATTAAAAATTTAACTTTGTTTAGAATTGAAATTGATATATCATAATATTTTTGTTGTTGTATTTTTTTAGAAAGTATTTATAAAAGTAGAAATCCATTTGGACTAAAGAATGATAAATTTATCATAATGTAGCTTTTTCTATTAAAATTTATTATGCAGCATGTTTATGCTACATGTAAAGAACTAAATTTAATTGAACAGACAGATTTTGATATGAATAAATTGAGTACTTTAAATGAAACATATGCGTAAACACTATTTGTGTTTACTAGTGATATCAGTGAAAATAATGCTTACAATATTTCAAATTTAAAATTTGATCTAAAGAATTTATAATACTATAATATAATACTATAATACTATATATAATGTTTATTACTTAATTATTTTTTAAACCATATTTTAATTCAAAATTTTGTTACATTATTATTACATGGTGCATGGGGCTTTCCGCCTGCACGGTGTAAGGGTATCCGCTTGCTCGGTGCAAGAGGCATCTCGCTTGCACGGTGCAAGAGGCATCTTGCTTGCACGGTGCAAGAAGCATCCCGCTTGCACGGTGCAAAAGGCATCCCGCTTGCAAGGTGCAAGAGGCATCTCGCTTGCACGGTGCAAGAGGTATCCCGCTTGCACGTTGCAAGAGGCATCTCGCTTGGACGGTGCAAGGGCATCCCGCTTGCACGGTGCTAGAGGCTTCCCGCTTGCACGGTGCAAGAGGCATCCCACTTGATCTAAAGAATTTATAATACTATAATATAATGTTTATTACTTAATTATTTTTTAAACCATATTTTAATTAAAAATTTTGTTACATTATTATTACATGGTGCATTGGGCATTTCGCCTGCACGGTGTAAGAGGTATCTTGCTTGCACGGTGCAAGAGGCATCCGCGGAATGTTAATTTTATTAAAAACAGCTTTTTATATGATAGTTTAAACATACAATTATAACATAAAAAATAAATTTTATAACATTATTAGAACTATAGGATGATAATTTAGTTATTATAGTTTCTTAAGTTACACTTTTTTATGCTGTTTATTGTTTTGCTCAATTGTTTGATACATATTAATATCAAACGATAAAAGAGCTGAAAGAGGTATCCCGCTTGCACGTTGCAAGAGGCATCTCGCTTGCACGTTGCAAGAGGCATCTCGCTTGGACGGTGCAAGAGGCATCCCGCTTGCACGGTGCACGGGCTTCACGCTGAATGTTAATTTTATTAAAAACAGATTACAAAAAATCAAATTAAATTAAAATCAAATTAAATTAAAAAACAAATTACATGGTGCATGGCTGTCCGCCTGCACGGTGTAAAAGGTATCCCGCTTGCACGTTGCAAGAGGCATCTCGCTTCACGTTGCAAGAGGCATTCCGCTTGCACGGTGCACGGGCTTCACGCGGAATGTTAATTTTATTAAAAACAGCTTTTTATATGATAGTTTGAACATACAATTATAACATAAAAAATAAATTTTATAACATTATTAGAACTATAGGATGATTTAGTTGTTATAGTTTCTTAAGTTACACTTTTTTATGCTGTTTATTGTTTTGCTATATTGTTGGATACATATTAATATCAAACGATAAAAGAGCTGAAAAAAATTCTTGTATATTTAAATCTGTAATGTTCTTAAATTAAATTATCATTTAACAAAATTTACAATACTTATTAAAAATTTAACTTTGTTTAGAATTGAAATTGATATATCATAATATTTTTGTTGTTGTATTTTTTTAGAAAGTATTTATAAAAGTAGAAATCCATTTGGTCTAAAGAATGATAAATTTATCATATTGTAGCTTTTTCTATTAAACTTTATTATACAGCAGTTTATGTTACATGTAAAGAACTAAATTTAATTGAACAGACAGATTTTGACATGAATAAATTGAGTACTTTAAATGAAACATATGCGTAAACAGTATTTCTGTTTACTAGTGATATCAGTGAAAATAATGCTTACAATATTTCAAATTTAAAATTTGATCTAAAGAATTTATAATACTATAATATAATGTTTATTACTTAATTATCACTTTTTAAATCATATATTAATTAAAAATTTTGTTACATTACATTACATGGTGCATGGCTGTCCGCCTGCACGGTGTAAAAGGTATCCCGCTTGCACGGTGCAAGAGGCATCTCGCTTGCACGGTGCAAGAGGCATCCCGCTTGCACGGTGCAAGAGGCATCCCGCTTGCACGGTGCAAGTGGCATCTCGCTTGCAGGGTGCAAGAGGTATCCCGCTTGCACGTTGCAAGAGGCATCTCACTTGCACGGTGCACGGTGCACAGTGCTTTCCGCGGAATGTTAATTTTATTAGAAACAGCTTTTTATATGATAGTTTGAACATACAATTATAGCATAAAATAGAAATTTTATAACATAATAAATAAATTTTCACAACGTTAAACATTAGGATGATAATTTAGTTATTATAGTTTCTTAAGTTTCACTTTTTTATGCTGTATATTGTTTTGCTAAATTGTTTGATACTATTAATATGATATTAATATATCAAACGATAAAAGTGCTGAAAAAGGTTCTTGTATATTTAAATCTGTAATGTTCTTAAATTAAATTATCATTTAACCAAATTTATAATACTTATTACAAATTTAACGTTGTTAGGAATTGAAATTGATATTTCATTTTTGTTGTTATATTTTTTTAGAAAGTATTTGTAACAGTAGAAATCCATTGGGACTGAAGAATCATAAATTTATCATATTGTAGCTTTTTCTATTAAACTTTATTATGCAGCAGTTTATGTAAAGAACTAAATTTAATTGAACAGACAGATTTTGACATGAATCATCCCGATCTCAAAATAATGGCATGTAAATGAATTCAGTCAAGTAACTGAACTGAAACATTAAATTTAGAGTTATTCAACTCATGAGTAAACTGCAGTATAAATAATAAAATGTCAATTAAATCATTAAATTACTGCCTAAAATTGTTAACTAATTAAGGGCTAAGCACTATAAATTTTATATATAGTCAATTTAATGAAGAAAAATTATAAAACAGCCACTAATTAGAATAATAAATGAAGCCATTAGAATTTGATAGCACCAGAATCATCAGAATCCTGATTGCCGAGCGTTAAGGAAATGATGATTGCTGAGCGTTAAGGAAATTTGAGTTAGAAATCCTGACTGCTGAGCGTTAAGGAAATTTGTGTTAGAAATCCTGATTGCCGAACGTTAAGGAAATCCTGATTGCTGAGCGTTAAGGAATTCCTGATTGCCGAGCGTTAATTGCCGAGCGTTAAGGAAATCTTGGTTGCTGAGCGTTAAGGAAATCCTGATTGATGAGCTTTAGTTGCCGAGCGTTAAGAAAATCCTGATTGCCGAGCGTTAAGGAATTCCTGATTGCCGAGCGTTAAGGAAATCCTGAATGCCGAGCGTTAAGGAAATAATGATTGCTGAGCGTTAAGGAAATTTGAGTTAGGTAATAGAAATTAAACATTAATTAATTTAAGCATTAAGTAATAATTTAATTTTGAGTTAGGTGATAGACATTAAACACAAATTTAAGCATTAAGTAAGAATTTAAATAATAACTTAATGACTACATATTAACTGCATCCATTATGATATTGCATGCAATAGTTAACAATTCTTGTTAAATACTTGATAAAAATATAAGAATCATATGCATAAGAGGAATTTAGTTAGATATGGAAAGTAACCACTTGCAACGTACAAATGCTGCATATAATAGATAAGAATATAATAGTTAGTTAAAATAGTTTTTTTACTTTGCAGTTTCTAACAAATAAAATAATGGTATAAAAATAAATGAATTCAGTCAAGTAACTGAACTGAAACATTGAATTTAGAGTTATTCAACTCATGAGTAAACTGCAGTATAAATAATAAAATGTCAATTAAATCATTAAATTACTGCCTAAAATTGTTAACTAATTATGGGCTAAGCACTATAAATTTTATATATAGTCAATTTAATGAAGAAAAATTATAATACAGCCACTAATTAGAATAATAAATGAAGCCATTAGAATTTGATAGCACCAGAATCATCAGAATCCTGATTGCCGAGCGTTAAGGAAATGATGATTGCTGAGCGTTAAGGAAATTAGAGTTAGAAATCCTGACTGCTGAGCGTTAAAGAAATTTGTGTTAGAAATCCTGATTGCCGAACGTTAAGGAAATCCTGATTGCTGAGCGTTAAGGAATTCCTGAATGCCTAACGTTAAGGAAATAATGATTGCTGAGCGTTAAGGAAATTTGAGTTAGGTGATAGAAATTAAACATTAATTAATTTAAGCATTAAGTAATAATTTAATTTTGAGTTAGGTGATAGACATTAAACATATATTTAAGCATTAAGTAAGAATTTAAGTAATAACTTAATAACGTAATAACGTAATAACTACATATTAACTGCATCCATTATGATATTGCATGCAATAGTTAAAAATTCTTGTTAAATACTTGGTAAAAATATAAGAATCATATGCATTAGAGGAATTTAGTTAAATATGGAAAGTAACCACTTACAACGTACAAATGCTGCATATAATAGATAAGAATATAATAGTTAGATAAAATAGTTTTTTTACTATGCAGTTTCTAACAAATAAACTAAATGTGATAAAAATAAATAAATTCAGTCAAGTAACTGAACTGAAACATTGAATTTAGAGATATTCAACTCATGAAAAAACTGCACTATAAATAATAAAATGTCAATTAAATCATTATTACTGCCTAAAATTGTTAACTAATTAAGGGCTAAGCACTATAAATTTTATATATAGTCAATTTAATGAAGAAAAATTATAAAACAGCCACTAATTAGAATAATAAATGAAGCCATTAGAATTTGATAGCACCAGAATCATCAGAATCCTGATTGCCGAGCGTTAAGGAAATGATGATTGCTGAGCGTTAAGGAAATTTGAGTTAGAAATCCTGACTGCTGAGCGTTAAGGAAATTTGTGTTAGAAATCCTGATTGCCGAACGTTAAAGAAATTCTGATTGCTGAGCGTTAAGGAATTCCTGAATGCCGAGCGTTAATTGTTGAGCGTTAAGGAAATCCTGATTGCTGAGTGTTAATAGCCGAGCGTTAAGGAAATCCTGATTGCCGAGCGTTAAGGAAATCCTGAATGCTGAGCGTTAAGGAAATTTGAGTTAGGTGATAGAAATTAAACATCTATTTAAGCATTATGTAATAATTTAAGTAATAACTTAATGACTACATATTAACTGCATCCATTATGATATTGCATGCAATAGTTAAAAATACTTGTTAAATACTTGTTAAAAATATAAGAATCATTAGAGGAATTTAGTTAGATATTGAAAGTAACCCCTTGCAACATATAAATGCTGCATATAATAGATAAGAATATAATAGTTAGATAAAATAGTTTTTTTACTATGCAGTATCTAACATATAAACTAAATGTGATAAAAATAAATGAATTCAGTCAAGTAACTGAACTGAAATATTGAATTTAGAGTTATTCAACTTATGAGTAAACTGCAGTATAAATAATAAAATGTCAATTAAATCATTAAATTACTGCCTAAAATTGTTAACTTTTTAAGGGCTAAGCACTATAAATTTTATATATAATCAATTTAATGAAGAAAAATTATAATGCAGCCACTTATTAGAATAATAAGAGAAGTTATTAGAATTTAATAGCACCAGAATCTTTAGAATCCTGATTGCTGAGCGTTAAGAAAATCCTTATTGCCGAGCGTTAAGGAAATCCTTATTGCCGAGCGTTAAGGAAATCCTAATTGCCGAGCGTTAAGGAAATCCTGATTGCCGAGCGTTAATTGCCGAACGTTAAGGAAATCCTTAATGATTGATTGATTGCCGAGCGTTAAGGAAATCCTTAATGATTTAGAAATCCTTATTGCCGAGCGTGAAGGAAATGATGATTGCTGAGCGTTAAGGAAATTTGAGTTAGAAATCATGACTGCTGAGCGTTAAGGAAATTTGTGTTAGAAATCCTGATTGCCGAACGTTAAGGAAATCCTGATTGCTGAGCGTTAAGGAATTCCTGATTGCCGAGCGTTAATTGCCGAGCGTTAAGGAAATCCTGATTGCGTAGCTTTAGTTGCCGAGCGTTAAGAAAATCCTGATTGCCGAGCGTTAAGGAATTCCTGATTGCCGAGCGTTAAGGAAATCCTGAATGTCGAGCGTTAAGGAAATAATGATTGTTGAGCGTTAAGGAAATTTGAGTTAGGTGATAGAAATTAAACATTAATTAATTTAAGCATTAAGTAATAATTTAATTTTGAGTTAGGTGATAGACATTAAACATAAATTTAAGCATTAAGTAAGAATTTAAATAATAACTTAATGACTACATATTAACTGCATCCATTATGATATTGCATGCAATAGTTAAAAATACTTGTTAAATACTTGTTAAAAATATAAGAATCATTAGAGGAATTTAGTTAGATATTGAAAGTAACCCTTTGCAACATATAAATGCTGCATACAATAGATAAGAATATAATAGTTAGATAAAATAGTTTTTTTACTATGCAGTATCTAACATATAAACTAAATGTGATAAAAATAAATGAATTCAGTCAAGTAACTGAACTGAAATATTGAATTTAGAGTTAATCAACTTATGAGTAAACTGCAGTATAAATAATAAAATGTCAAATAAATCATTAAATTACTGCCTAAAATTGTTAACTATTTAAGGGCTAAGCACTATAAATTTTATATATAATCAATTTAATGAAGAAAAATTATAATGCAGCCACTTATTAGAATAATAAGAGAAGCTATTAGAATTTAATAGCACCAGAATCTTTAGAATCCTGATTGCTGAGCGTTAAGAAAATCCTTATTGCCGAGCGTTAAGGAAATCCTTATTGCCGAGCGTTAAGGAAATCCTAATTGCCGAGCGTTAAGGAAATCCTGATTGCCGAGCGTTAATTGCCGAGCGTTAAGGAAATCCTTAATGATTGATTGATTGCCGAGCGTTAAGGAAATCCTTAATGATTTAGAAATCCTGATTGCCGAGCGTGAAGGAAATGATGATTGCTGAGCGTTAAGGAAATTTGAGTTAGAAATCCTGACTGCTGAGCGTTAAGGAAATTTGTGTTAGAAATCCTGATTGCCGAACGTTAAGGAAATCCTGATTGCTGAGCGTTAAGGAATTCCTGATTGCCGAGCGTTAATTGCCGAGCGTTAAGGAAATCTTGGTTGCTGAGCGTTAAGGAAATCCTGATTGCTGAGCTTTAGTTGCCGAGCGTTAAGAAAATCCTGATTGCCGAGCGTTAAGGAATTCCTGATTGCCGAGCGTTAAGGAAATCCTGAATGCCGAGCGTTAAGGAAATAATGATTGCTGAGCGTTAAGGAAATTTGAGTTAGGTGATAGAAATTAAACATTAATTAATTTAAGCATTAAGTAATAATTTAATTTTGAGTTAGGTGATAGACATTAAACATAAATTTAAGCATTAATTAAGAATTTAAATAATAACTTAATGACTACATATTAACTGCATCCATTATGATATTGCATGCAATAGTTAAAAATACTTGTTAAATACTTGTTAAAAATATAAGAATCATTAGAGGAATTTAGTTAGATATTGAAAGTAACCCCTTACAACATATAAATGCTGCATATAATAGATAAGAATATAATAGTTAGATAAAATAGTTTTTTTACTATGCAGTATCTAACATATAAACTAAATGTGATAAAAATAAATGAATTCAGTCAAGTAACTGAACTGAAATATTGAATTTAGAGTTAATCAACTTATGAGTAAACTGCAGTATAAATAATAAAATGTCAATTAAATCATTAAATTACTGCCTAAAATTGTTAACTATTTAAGGGCTAAGCACTATAAATTTTATATATAGTCAATTTAATGAAGAAAAATTATAATGCAGCCACTTATTAGAATAATAAGAGAAGCTATTAGAATTTAATAGCACCAGAATCTTTAGAATCCTGATTGCTGAGCGTTAAGAAAATCCTTATTGCCGAGCGTTAAGGAAATCCTTATTGCCGAGCGTTAAGGAAATCCTAATTGCCGAGCGTTAAGGAAATCCTGATTGCCGACCGTTAATTGCCGAGCGTTAAGGAAATCCTTAATGATTGATTGATTGCCGAGCGTTAAGGAAATCCTTAATGATTTAGAAATCCTGATTGCCGAGCGTGAAGGAAATGATGATTGCTGAGCGTTAAGGAAATTTGAGTTAGAAATCCTGACTGCTGAGCGTTAAGGAAATTTGTGTTAGAAATCCTGATTGCCGAACGTTAAGGAAATCCTGATTGCCGAGCGTTAATTGCCGAGCGTTAAGGAAATCTTGGTTGCTGAGCGTTAAGGAAATCCTGATTGCTGAGCTTTAGTTGCCGAGCGTTAAGAAAATCCTGATTGCCGAGCGTTAAGGAATTCCTGATTGCCGAGCGTTAAGGAATTCCTGATTGCCGAGCGTTAATTGCCGAGCGTTAAGGAAATCCTGGTTGCCGAGCGTTAAGGAAATCCTGATTGCCGAGCGTTAAGGAAATCCTGATTGCCGAGCTTTAAGGAATTCCTGATTGACGAGCGTTAAGGAAATCCTGAATGCCGAGCGTTAAGGAAATAATGATTGCTGAGCGTTAAGGAAATTTGAGTTAGGTGATAGAAATTAAACATTAATTAATTTAAGCATTAAGTAATAATTTAATTTTGAGTTAGGTGATAGACATTAAACATAAATTTAAGCATTAAGTAAGAATTAAAAAATAACTTAATGACTACATATTAACTGCATCCATTATGATATTGCATGCAATAGTTAAAAATTCTTGTTAAATACTTGATAAAAATATAAGAATCATATGCATTAGAGGAATTTAGTTAGATATGGAAAGTAACCACTTGCAACGTACAAATGCAGCATATAATAGATAAGAATATAATAGTTAGTTAAAATAGTTTTTTTACTATGCAGTTTCTAACAAATAAAATAATGGTATAAAAATAAATAAATTCAGTCAAGATTGATTTAGAAATCCTGATTGCCGAGCGTGAAGGAAATGATGATTGCTGAGCGTTAAGGAAATTTGAGTTAGAAATCCTGACTGCTGAGCGTTAAGGAAATTTGTGTTAGAAATCCTGATTGCCGAACGTTAAGGAAATCCTGATTGCTGAGCGTTAAGAATTCCTGATTGCCGAGCGTTAATTGCCGAGCGTTAAGGAAATCTTTGTTGCTGAGCGTTAAGGAAATCCTGATTGCTGAGCTTTAGTTGCCGAGCGTTGAGAAAATCCTGATTGCCGAGCGTTAAGGAAATCCTTATTGCCGAGCGTTAAGGAAATCCTAATTGCCGAGCGTTAAGGAAATCCTGATTGCCGAGCGTTAATTGCCGAGCGTTAAGGAAATCCTTAATGATTGATTGATTGCCGAGCGTTAAGGAAATCCTTAATGATTTAGAAATCCTTATTGCCGAGCGTGAAGGAAATGATGATTGCTGAGCGTTAAGGAAATTTGAGTTAGAAATCCTGACTGCTGAGCGTTAAGGAAATTTGTGTTAGAAATCCTGATTGCTGAGCGTTAAGGAATTCCTGATTGCCGAGTGTTAATTGCCGAACGTTAAGGAAATCTTGGTTGCTGAGCGTTAAGGAAATCCTGATTGCTTAGCTTTAGTTGCCGAGCGTTAAGAAAATCCTGATTGCCGAGCGTTAAGGAATTCCTGATTGCCGAGCGTTAAGGAAATCCTGAATGCCGAGCGTTAAGGAAATAATGATTGCTGAGCGTTAAGGAAATTTGAGTTAGGTGATAGAAATTAAACATTAATTAATTTAAGCATTAAGTAATAATTTAATTTTGAGTTAGGTGATAGACATTAAACATAAATTTAAGCATTAAGTAAGAATTTAAATAATAACTTAATGACTACATATTAACTGCATCCATTATGATATTGCATGCAATAGTTAAAAATACTTGTTAAATACTTGTTAAAAATATAAGAATCATTAGAGGAATTTAGTTAGATATTGAAAGTAACCCCTTGCAACATATAAATGCTGCATATAATAGATAAGAATATAATAGTTAGATAAAATAGTTTTTTTACTATGCAGTATCTAACATATAAACTAATTGTGATAAAAATAAATGAATTCAGTCAAGTAACTGAACTGAAATATTGAATTTAGAGTTAATCAACTTATGAGTAAACTGCAGTATAAATAATAAAATGTCAATTAAATCATTAAATTACTGATTAAAATTGTTAACTATTTAAGGGATAAGCACTATAAATTTTATATATAGTCAATTTAATGAAGAAAAATTATAATGCAGCCACTTATTAGAATAATAAGAGAAGCTATTAGAATTTAATAGCACCAGAATCTTTAGAATCCTGATTGCTGAGCGTTAAGAAAATCCTTATTGCCGAGCGTTAAGGAAATCCTTATTGCCGAGCGTTAAGGAAATCCTTATTGCCGAGCGTTAAGGATATCCTAATTGCCGAGCGTTAAGGAAATCCTGATTGCCGAGCGTTAATTGCCGAGCGTTAAGGAAATCCTTAATGATTGATTGATTGCCGAGCGTTAAGGAAATCCTTAATGATTTAGAAATCCTGATTGCCGAGCGTGAAGGAAATGATGATTGCTGAGCGTTAAGGAAATTTGAGTTAGAAATCCTGACTGCTGAGCGTTAAGGAAATTTGTGTTAGAAATCCTGATTGCCGAACGTTAAGGAAATCCTGATTGCTGAGCGTTAAGGAATTCCTGATTGCCGAGCGTTAATTGCCGAGCGTTAAGGAAATCTTGGTTGCTGAGCGTTAAGGAAATCCTGATTGATGAGCTTTAGTTGCCGAGCGTTAAGAAAATCCTGATTGCCGAGCGTTAAGGAATTCCTGATTGCCGAGCGTTAAGGAAATCCTGAATGCCGAGCGTTAAGGAAATAATGATTGCTGAGCGTTAAGGAAATTTGAGTTAGGTAATAGAAATTAAACATTAATTAATTTAAGCATTAAGTAATAATTTAATTTTGAGTTAGGTGATAGACATTAAACACAAATTTAAGCATTAAGTAAGAATTTAAATAATAACTTAATGACTACATATTAACTGCATCCATTATGATATTGCATGCAATAGTTAACAATTCTTGTTAAATACTTGATAAAAATATAAGAATCATATGCATAAGAGGAATTTAGTTAGATATGGAAAGTAACCACTTGCAACGTACAAATGCTGCATATAATAGATAAGAATATAATAGTTAGTTAAAATAGTTTTTTTACTTTGCAGTTTCTAACAAATAAAATAATGGTATAAAAATAAATGAATTCAGTCAAGTAACTGAACTGAAACATTGAATTTAGAGTTATTCAACTCATGAGTAAACTGCAGTATAAATAATAAAATGTCTATTAAATCATTAAATTACTGCCTAAAATGGTTAACTAATTATGGGCTAAGCACTATAAATTTTATATATAGTCAATTTAATGAAGAAAAATTATAATACAGCCACTAATTAGAATAATAAATGAAGCCATTAGAATTTGATAGCACCAGAATCATCAGAATCCTGATTGCCGAGCGTTAAGGAAATGATGATTGCTGAGCGTTAAGGAAATTAGAGTTAGAAATCCTGACTGCTGAGCGTTAAAGAAATTTGTGTTAGAAATCCTGATTGCCGAACGTTAAGGAAATCCTGATTGCTGAGCGTTAAGGAATTCCTGAATGCCTAACGTTAAGGAAATAATGATTGCTGAGCGTTAAGGAAATTTGAGTTAGGTGATAGAAATTAAACATTAATTAATTTAAGCATTAAGTAATAATTTAATTTTGAGTTAGGTGATAGACATTAAACATATATTTAAGCATTAAGTAAGAATTTAAGTAATAACTTAATAACGTAATAACGTAATAACTACATATTAACTGCATCCATTATGATATTGCATGCAATAGTTAAAAATTCTTGTTAAATACTTGGTAAAAATATAAGAATCATATGCATTAGAGGAATTTAGTTAAATATGGAAAGTAACCACTTACAACGTACAAATGCTGCATATAATAGATAAGAATATAATAGTTAGATAAAATAGTTTTTTTACTATGCAGTTTCTAACAAATAAACTAAATGTGATAAAAATAAATAAATTCAGTCAAGTAACTGAACTGAAACATTGAATTTAGAGATATTCAACTCATGAAAAAACTGCAGTATAAATAATAAAATGTCAATTAAATCATTATTACTGCCTAAAATTGTTAACTAATTAAGGGCTAAGCACTATAAATTTTATATATAGTCAATTTAATGAAGAAAAATTATAAAACAGCCACTAATTAGAATAATAAATGAAGCCATTAGAATTTGATAGCACCAGAATCATCAGAATCCTGATTGCCGAGCGTTAAGGAAATGATGATTGCTGAGCGTTAAGGAAATTTGAGTTAGAAATCCTGACTGCTGAGCGTTAAGGAAATTTGTGTTAGAAATACTGATTAACGAACGTTAAAGAAATTCTGATTGCTGAGCGTTAAGGAATTCCTGAATGCCGAGCGTTAATTGTTGAGCGTTAAGGAAATCCTGATTGCTGAGTGTTAATAGCCGAGCGTTAAGGAAATCCTGATTGCCGAGCGTTAAGGAAATCCTGAATGCTGAGCGTTAAGGAAATTTGAGTTAGGTGATAGAAATTAAACATCTATTTAAGCATTATGTAATAATTTAAGTAATAACTTAATGACTACATATTAACTGCATCCATTATGATATTGCATGCAATAGTTAAAAATACTTGTTAAATACTTGTTAAAAATATAAGAATCATTAGAGGAATTTAGTTAGATATTGAAAGTAACCCCTTGCAACATATAAATGCTGCATATAATAGATAAGAATATAATAGTTAGATAAAATAGTTTTTTTACTATGCAGTATCTAACATATAAACTAAATGTGATAAAAATAAATGAATTCAGTCAAGTAACTGAACTGAAATATTGAATTTAGAGTTATTCAACTTATGAGTAAACTGCAGTATAAATAATAAAATGTCAATTAAATCATTAAATTACTGCCTAAAATTGTTAACTTTTTAAGGGCTAAGCACTATAAATTTTATATATAATCAATTTAATGAAGAAAAATTATAATGCAGCCACTTATTAGAATAATAAGAGAAGTTATTAGAATTTAATAGCACCAGAATCTTTAGAATCCTGATTGCTGAGCGTTAAGAAAATCCTTATTGCCGAGCGTTAAGGAAATCCTTATTGCCGAGCGTTAAGGAAATCCTAATTGCCGAGCGTTAAGGAAATCCTGATTGCCGAGCGTTAATTGCCGAGCGTTAAGGAAATCCTTAATGATTGATTGATTGCCGAGCGTTAAGGAAATCCTTAATGATTTAGAAATCCTTATTGCCGAGCGTGAAGGAAATCCTGATTGCCGAGCGTTAAGGAAATCCTGAATGCTGAGCGTTAAGGAAATTTGAGTTAGGTGATAGAAATTAAACATCTATTTAAGCATTATGTAATAATTTAAGTAATAACTTAATGACTACATATTAACTGCATCCATTATGATATTGCATGCAATAGTTAAAAATACTTATTAAATACTTGTTAAAAATATAAGAATCATTAGAGGAATTTAGTTAGATATTGAAAGTAACCCCTTGCAACATATAAATGCTGCATATAATAGATAAGAATATAATAGTTAGATAAAATAGTTTTTTTACTATGCAGTATCTAACATATAAACTAAATGTGATAAAAATAAATGAATTCAGTCAAGTAACTGAACTGAAATATTGAATTTAGAGTTATTCAACTTATGAGTAAACTGCAGTATAAATAATAAAATGTCAATTAAATCATTAAATTACTGCCTAAAATTGTTAACTTTTTAAGGGCTAAGCACTATAAATTTTATATATAATCAATTTAATGAAGAAAAATTATAATGCAGCCACTTATTAGAATAATAAGAGAAGTTATTAGAATTTAATAGCACCAGAATCTTTAGAATCCTGATTGCTGAGCGTTAAGAAAATCCTTATTGCCGAGCGTTAAGGAAATCCTTATTGCCGAGCGTTAAGGAAATCCTAATTGCCGAGCGTTAAGGAAATCCTGATTGCCGAGCGTTAATTGCCGAGCGTTAAGGAAATCCTTAATGATTGATTGATTGCCGAGCGTTAAGGAAATCCTTAATGATTTAGAAATCCTGATTGCCGAGCGTGAAGGAAATGATGATTGCTGAGCGTTAAGGAAATTTGAGTTAGAAATCCTGACTGCTGAGCGTTAAGGAAATTTGTGTTAGAAATCCTGATTGCCGAACGTTAAGGAAATCCTGATTGCCGAGCGTTAATTGCCGAGCGTTAAGGAAATCTTGGTTGCTGAGCGTTAAGGAAATCCTGATTGCTGAGCTTTAGTTGCCGAGCGTTAAGAAAATCCTGATTGCCGAGCGTTAAGGAATTCCTGATTGCCGAGCGTTAAGGAATTCCTGATTGCCGAGCGTTAATTGCCGAGCGTTAAGGAAATCCTGGTTGCCGAGCGTTAAGGAAATCCTGATTGCCGAGCGTTAAGGAAATCCTGATTGCCGAGCTTTAAGGAATTCCTGATTGACGAGCGTTAAGGAAATCCTGAATGCCGAGCGTTAAGGAAATAATGATTGCTGAGCGTTAAGGAAATTTGAGTTAGGTGATAGAAATTAAACATTAATTAATTTAAGCATTAAGTAATAATTTAATTTTGAGTTAGGTGATAGACATTAAACATAAATTTAAGCATTAAGTAAGAATTAAAAAATAACTTAATGACTACATATTAACTGCATCCATTATGATATTGCATGCAATAGTTAAAAATTCTTGTTAAATACTTGATAAAAATATAAGAATCATATGCATTAGAGGAATTTAGTTAGATATGGAAAGTAACCACTTGCAACGTACAAATGCAGCATATAATAGATAAGAATATAATAGTTAGTTAAAATAGTTTTTTTACTATGCAGTTTCTAACAAATAAAATAATGGTATAAAAATAAATAAATTCAGTCAAGATTGATTTAGAAATCCTGATTGCCGAGCGTGAAGGAAATGATGATTGCTGAGCGTTAAGGAAATTTGAATTAGAAATCCTGACTGCTGAGCGTTAAGGAAATTTGTGTTAGAAATCCTGATTGCCGAACGTTAAGGAAATCCTGATTGCTGAGCGTTAAGAATTCCTGATTGCCGAGCGTTAATTGCCGAGCGTTAAGGAAATCTTGGTTGCTGAGCGTTAAGGAAATCCTGATTGCTGAGCTTTAGTTGCCGAGCGTTGAGAAAATCCTGATTGCCGAGCGTTAAGGAAATCCTTATTGCCGAGCGTTAAGGAAATCCTAATTGCCGAGCGTTAAGGAAATCCTGATTGCCGAGCGTTAATTGCCGAGCGTTAAGGAAATCCTTAATGATTGATTGATTGCCGAGCGTTAAGGAAATCCTTAATGATTTAGAAATCCTTATTGCCGAGCGTTGAAGGAAATGATGATTGCTGAGCGTTAAGGAAATTTGAGTTAGAAATCCTGACTGCTGAGCGTTAAGGAAATTTGTGTTAGAAATCCTGATTGCTGAGCGTTAAGGAATTCCTGATTGCCGAGTGTTAATTGCCGAACGTTAAGGAAATCTTGGTTGCTGAGCGTTAAGGAAATCCTGATTGCTTAGCTTTAGTTGCCGAGCGTTAAGAAAATCCTGATTGCCGAGCGTTAAGGAATTCCTGATTGCCGAGCGTTAAGGAAATCCTGAATGCCGAGCGTTAAGGAAATAATGATTGCTGAGCGTTAAGGAAATTTGAGTTAGGTGATAGAAATTAAACATTAATTAATTTAAGCATTAAGTAATAATTTAATTTTGAGTTAGGTGATAGACATTAAACATAAATTTAAGCATTAAGTAAGAATTTAAATAATAACTTAATGACTACATATTAACTGCATCCATTATGATATTGCATGCAATAGTTAAAAATACTTGTTAAATACTTGTTAAAAATATAAGAATCATTAGAGGAATTTAGTTAGATATTGAAAGTAACCCCTTGCAACATATAAATGCTGCATATAATAGATAAGAATATAATAGTTAGATAAAATAGTTTTTTTACTATGCAGTATCTAACATATAAACTAATTGTGATAAAAATAAATGAATTCAGTCAAGTAACTGAACTGAAATATTGAATTTAGAGTTAATCAACTTATGAGTAAACTGCAGTATAAATAATAAAATGTCAATTAAATCATTAAATTACTGATTAAAATTGTTAACTATTTAAGGGATAAGCACTATAAATTTTATATATAGTCAATTTAATGAAGAAAAATTATAATGCAGCCACTTATTAGAATAATAAGAGAAGCTATTAGAATTTAATAGCACCAGAATCTTTAGAATCCTGATTGCTGAGCGTTAAGAAAATCCTTATTGCCGAGCGTTAAGGAAATCCTTATTGCCGAGCGTTAAGGAAATCCTTATTGCCGAGCGTTAAGGATATCCTAATTGCCGAGCGTTAAGGAAATCCTGATTGCCGAGCGTTAATTGCCGAGCGTTAAGGAAATCCTTAATGATTGATTGATTGCCGAGCGTTAAGGAAATCCTTAATGATTTAGAAATCCTGATTGCCGAGCGTGAAGGAAATGATGATTGCTGAGCGTTAAGGAAATTTGAGTTAGAAATCCTGACTGCTGAGCGTTAAGGAAATTTGTGTTAGAAATCCTGATTGCCGAACGTTAAGGAAATCCTGATTGCTGAGCGTTAAGGAATTCCTGATTGCCGAGCGTTAAGGAAATCCTGAATGCCGAGCTTTAAGGAAATAATGATTGCTGAGCGTTAAGGAAATTTGAGTTAGGTAATAGAAATTAAACATTAATTAATTTAAGCATTAAGTAATAATTTAATTTTGCGTTAGGTGATAGACATTAAACACAAATTTAAGCATTAAGTAAGAATTTAAATAATAACTTAATGACTACATATTAACTGCATCCATTATGATATTGCATGCAATAGTTAACAATTCTTGTTAAATACTTGATAAAAATATAAGAATCATATGCATAAGAGGAATTTAGTTAGATATGGAAAGTAACCACTTGCAACGTACAAATGCTGCATATAATAGATAAGAATATAATAGTTAGTTAAAATAGTTTTTTTACTTTGCAGTTTCTAACAAATAAAATAATGGTATAAAAATAAATGAATTCAGTCAAGTAACTGAACTGAAACATTGAATTTAGAGTTATTCAACTCATGAGTAAACTGCAGTATAAATAATAAAATGTCTATTAAATCATTAAATTACTGCCTAAAATTGTTAACTAATTATGGGCTAAGCACTATAAATTTTATATATAGTCAATTTAATGAAGAAAAATTATAATACAGCCACTAATTAGAATAATAAATGAAGCCATTAGAATTTGATAGCACCAGAATCATCAGAATCCTGATTGCCGAGCGTTAAGGAAATGATGATTGCTGAGCGTTAAGGAAATTAGAGTTAGAAATCCTGACTGCTGAGCGTTAAAGAAATTTGTGTTAGAAATCCTGATTGCCGAACGTTAAGGAAATCCTGATTGCTGAGCGTTAAGGAATTCCTGAATGCCTAACGTTAAGGAAATAATGATTGCTGAGCGTTAAGGAAATTTGAGTTAGGTGATAGAAATTAAACATTAATTAATTTAAGCATTAAGTAATAATTTAATTTTGAGTTAGGTGATAGACATTAAACATATATTTAAGCATTAAGTAAGAATTTAAGTAATAACTTAATAACGTAATAACGTAATAACTACATATTAACTGCATCCATTATGATATTGCATGCAATAGTTAAAAATTCTTGTTAAATACTTGGTAAAAATATAAGAATCATATGCATTAGAGGAATTTAGTTAAATATGGAAAGTAACCACTTACAACGTACAAATGCTGCATATAATAGATAAGAATATAATAGTTAGATAAAATAGTTTTTTTACTATGCAGTTTCTAACAAATAAACTAAATGTGATAAAAATAAATAAATTCAGTCAAGTAACTGAACTGAAACATTGAATTTAGAGATATTCAACTCATGAAAAAACTGCAGTATAAATAATAAAATGTCAATTAAATCATTATTACTGCCTAAAATTGTTAACTAATTAAGGGCTAAGCACTATAAATTTTATATATAGTCAATTTAATGAAGAAAAATTATAAAACAGCCACTAATTAGAATAATAAATGAAGCCATTAGAATTTGATAGCACCAGAATCATCAGAATCCTGATTGCCGAGCGTTAAGGAAATGATGATTGCTGAGCGTTAAGGAAATTTGAGTTCGAAATCCTGACTGCTGAGCGTTAAGGAAATTTGTGTTAGAAATCCTGATTGCCGAACGTTAAAGAAATTCTGATTGCTGAGCGTTAAGGAATTCCTGAATGCCGAGCGTTAATTGTTGAGCGTTAAGGAAATCCTGATTGCTGAGTGTTAATAGCCGAGCGTTAAGGAAATCCTGATTGCCGAGCGTTAAGGAAATCCTGAATGCTGAGCGTTAAGGAAATTTGAGTTAGGTGATAGAAATTAAACATCTATTTAAGCATTATGTAATAATTTAAGTAATAACTTAATGACTACATATTAACTGCATCCATTATGATATTGCATGCAATAGTTAAAAATACTTGTTAAATACTTGTTAAAAATATAAGAATCATTAGAGGAATTTAGTTAGATATTGAAAGTAACCCCTTGCAACATATAAATGCTGCATATAATAGATAAGAATATAATAGTTAGATAAAATAGTTTTTTTACTATGCAGTATCTAACATATAAACTAAATGTGATAAAAATAAATGAATTCAGTCAAGTAACTGAACTGAAATATTGAATTTAGAGTTATTCAACTTATGAGTAAACTGCAGTATAAATAATAAAATGTCAATTAAATCATTAAATTACTGCCTAAAATTGTTAACTTTTTAAGGGCTAAGCACTATAAATTTTATATATAATCAATTTAATGAAGAAAAATTATAATGCAGCCACTTATTAGAATAATAAGAGAAGTTATTAGAATTTAATAGCACCAGAATCTTTAGAATCCTGATTGCTGAGCGTTAAGAAAATCCTTATTGCCGAGCGTTAAGGAAATCCTTATTGCCGAGCGTTAAGGAAATCCTAATTGCCGAGCGTTAAGGAAATCCTGATTGCCGAGCGTTAATTGCCGAGCGTTAAGGAAATCCTTAATGATTGATTGATTGCCGAGCGTTAAGGAAATCCTTAATGATTTAGAAATCCTTATTGCCGAGCGTGAAGGAAATCCTGATTGCCGAGCGTTAAGGAAATCCTGAATGCTGAGCGTTAAGGAAATTTGAGTTAGGTGATAGAAATTAAACATCTATTTAAGCATTATGTAATAATTTAAGTAATAACTTAATGACTACATATTAACTGCATCCATTATGATATTGCATGCAATAGTTAAAAATACTTATTAAATACTTGTTAAAAATATAAGAATCATTAGAGGAATTTAGTTAGATATTGAAAGTAACCCCTTGCAACATATAAATGCTGCATATAATAGATAAGAATATAATAGTTAGATAAAATAGTTTTTTTACTATGCAGTATCTAACATATAAACTAAATGTGATAAAAATAAATGAATTCAGTCAAGTAACTGAACTGAAATATTGAATTTAGAGTTATTCAACTTATGAGTAAACTGCAGTATAAATAATAAAATGTCAATTAAATCATTAAATTACTGCCTAAAATTGTTAACTTTTTAAGGGCTAAGCACTATAAATTTTATATATAATCAATTTAATGAAGAAAAATTATAATGCAGCCACTTATTAGAATAATAAGAGAAGTTATTAGAATTTAATAGCACCAGAATCTTTAGAATCCTGATTGCTGAGCGTTAAGAAAATCCTTATTGCCGAGCGTTAAGGAAATCCTTATTGCCGAGCGTTAAGGAAATCCTAATTGCCGAGCGTTAAGGAAATCCTGATTGCCGAGCGTTAATTGCCGAGCGTTAAGGAAATCCTTAATGATTGATTGATTGCCGAGCGTTAAGGAAATCCTTAATGATTTAGAAATCCTTATTGCCGAGCGTGAAGGAAATGATGATTGCTGAGCGTTAAGGAAATTTGAGTTAGAAATCCTGACTGCTGAGCGTTAAGGAAATTTTTGTTAGAAATCCTGATTGCCGAACGTTAAGGAAATCCTGATTGCTGAGCGTTAAGGAATTCCTGATTGCCGAGCGTTAATTGCCGAGCGTTAAGGAAATCCTGATTGCTTAGCTTTAGTTGCCGAGCGTTAAGAAAATCCTGATTGCCGAGCGTTAAGGAATTCCTGATTGCCGAGCGTTAAGGAAATCCTGAATGTCGAGCGTTAATGAAATAATGATTGCTGAGCGTTAAGGAAATTTGAGTTAGGTGATAGAAATTAAACATTAATTAATTTAAGCATTAAGTAATAATTTAATTTTGAGTTAGGTGATAGACATTAAACATAAATTTAAGCATTAAGTAAGAATTTAAATAATAACTTAATGACTACATATTAACTGCATCCATTATGATATTGCATGCAATAGTTAAAAATACTTGTTAAATACTTGTTAAAAATATAAGAATCATTAGAGGAATTTAGTTAGATATTGAAAGTAACCCTTTGCAACATATAAATGCTGCATACAATAGATAAGAATATAATAGTTAGATAAAATAGTTTTTTTACTATGCAGTATCTAACATATAAACTAAATGTGATAAAAATAAATGAATTCAGTCAAGTAACTGAACTGAAATATTGAATTTAGAGTTAATCAACTTATGAGTAAACTGCAGTATAAATAATAAAATGTCAATTAAATCATTAAATTACTGCCTAAAATTGTTAACTATTTAAGGGCTAAGCACTATAAATTTTATATATAGTCAATTTAATGAAGAAAAATTATAATGCAGCCACTTATTAGAATAATAAGAGAAGCTATTAGAATTTAATAGCACCAGAATCTTTAGAATCCTGATTGCTGAGCGTTAAGAAAATCCTTATTGCCGAGCGTTAAGGAAATCCTTATTGCCGAGCGTTAAGGAAATCCTAATTGCCGAGCGTTAAGGAAATCCTGATTGCCGAGCGTTAATTGCCGAGCGTTAAGGAAATCCTTAATGATTGATTGATTGCCGAGCGTTAAGGAAATCCTTAATGATTTAGAAATCCTGATTGCCGAGCGTGAAGGAAATGATGATTGCTGAGCGTTAAGGAAATTTGAGTTAGAAATCCTGACTGCTGAGCGTTAAGGAAATTTGTGTTAGAAATCCTGATTGCCGAACGTTAAGGAAATCCTGATTGCTGAGCGTTAAGGAATTCCTGATTGCCGAGCGTTAATTGCCGAGCGTTAAGGAAATCTTGGTTGCTGAGCGTTAAGGAAATCCTGATTGCTGAGCTTTAGTTGCCGAGCGTTAAGAAAATCCTGATTGCCGAGCGTTAAGGAATTCCTGATTGCCGAGCGTTAAGGAAATCCTGAATGCCGAGCGTTAAGGAAATAATGATTGCTGAGCGTTAAGGAAATTTGAGTTAGGTGATAGAAATTAAACATTAATTAATTTAAGCATTAAGTAATAATTTAATTTTGAGTTAGGTGATAGACATTAAACATAAATTTAAGCATTAATTAAGAATTTAAATAATAACTTAATGACTACATATTAACTGCATCCATTATGATATTGCATGCAATAGTTAAAAATACTTGTTAAATACTTGTTAAAAATATAAGAATCATTAGAGGAATTTAGTTAGATATTGAAAGTAACCCCTTACAACATATAAATGCTGCATATAATAGATAAGAATATAATAGTTAGATAAAATAGTTTTTTTACTATGCAGTATCTAACATATAAACTAAATGTGATAAAAATAAATGAATTCAGTCAAGTAACTGAACTGAAATATTGAATTTAGAGTTAATCAACTTATGAGTAAACTGCAGTATAAATAATAAAATGTCAATTAAATCATTAAATTACTGCCTAAAATTGTTAACTATTTAAGGGCTAAGCACTATAAATTTTATATATAGTCAATTTAATGAAGAAAAATTATAATGCAGCCACTTATTAGAATAATAAGAGAAGCTATTAGAATTTAATAGCACCAGAATCTTTAGAATCCTGATTGCTGAGCGTTAAGAAAATCCTTATTGCCGAGCGTTAAGGAAATCCTTATTGCCGAGCGTTAAGGAAATCCTAATTGCCGAGCGTTAAGGAAATCCTGATTGCCGAGCGTTAATTGCCGAGCGTTAAGGAAATCCTTAATGATTGATTGATTGCCGAGCGTTAAGGAAATCCTTAATGATTTAGAAATCCTGATTGCCGAGCGTGAAGGAAATGATGATTGCTGAGCGTTAAGGAAATTTGAGTTAGAAATCCTGACTGCTGAGCGTTAAGGAAATTTGTGTTAGAAATCCTGATTGCCGAACGTTAAGGAAATCCTGATTGCCGAGCGTTAATTGCCGAGCGTTAAGGAAATCTTGGTTGCTGAGCGTTAAGGAAATCCTGATTGCTGAGCTTTAGTTGCCGAGCGTTAAGAAAATCCTGATTGCCGAGCGTTAAGGAATTCCTGATTGCCGAGCGTTAAGGAATTCCTGATTGCCGAGCGTTAATTGCCGAGCGTTAAGGAAATCCTGGTTGCCGAGCGTTAAGGAAATCCTGATTGCCGAGCGTTAAGGAAATCCTGATTGCCGAGCTTTAAGGAATTCCTGATTGACGAGCGTTAAGGAAATCCTGAATGCCGAGCGTTAAGGAAATAATGATTGCTGAGCGTTAAGGAAATTTGAGTTAGGTGATAGAAATTAAACATTAATTAATTTAAGCATTAAGTAATAATTTAATTTTGAGTTAGGTGATAGACATTAAACATAAATTTAAGCATTAAGTAAGAATTAAAAAATAACTTAATGACTACATATTAACTGCATCCATTATGATATTGCATGCAATAGTTAAAAATTCTTGTTAAATACTTGATAAAAATATAAGAATCATATGCATTAGAGGAATTTAGTTAGATATGGAAAGTAACCACTTGCAACGTACAAATGCAGCATATAATAGATAAGAATATAATAGTTAGTTAAAATAGTTTTTTTACTATGCAGTTTCTAACAAATAAAATAATGGTATAAAAATAAATAAATTCAGTCAAGATTGATTTAGAAATCCTGATTGCCGAGCGTGAAGGAAATGATGATTGCTGAGCGTTAAGGAAATTTGAGTTAGAAATCCTGACTGCTGAGCGTTAAGGAAATTTGTGTTAGAAATCCTGATTGCCGAACGTTAAGGAAATCCTGATTGCTGAGCGTTAAGAATTCCTGATTGCCGAGCGTTAATTGCCGAGCGTTAAGGAAATCTTGGTTGCTGAGCGTTAAGGAAATCCTGATTGCTGAGCTTTAGTTGCCGAGCGTTGAGAAAATCCTGATTGCCGAGCGTTAAGGAAATCCTTATTGCCGAGCGTTAAGGAAATCCTAATTGCCGAGCGTTAAGGAAATCCTGATTGCCGAGCGTTAATTGCCGAGCGTTAAGGAAATCCTTAATGATTGATTGATTGCCGAGCGTTAAGGAAATCCTTAATGATTTAGAAATCCTTATTGCCGAGCGTTGAAGGAAATGATGATTGCTGAGCGTTAAGGAAATTTGAGTTAGAAATCCTGACTGCTGAGCGTTAAGGAAATTTGTGTTAGAAATCCTGATTGCTGAGCGTTAAGGAATTCCTGATTGCCGAGTGTTAATTGCCGAACGTTAAGGAAATCTTGGTTGCTGAGCGTTAAGGAAATCCTGATTGCTTAGCTTTAGTTGCCGAGCGTTAAGAAAATCCTGATTGCCGAGCGTTAAGGAATTCCTGATTGCCGAGCGTTAAGGAAATCCTGAATGCCGAGCGTTAAGGAAATAATGATTGCTGAGCGTTAAGGAAATTTGAGTTAGGTGATAGAAATTAAACATTAATTAATTTAAGCATTAAGTAATAATTTAATTTTGAGTTAGGTGATAGACATTAAACATAAATTTAAGCATTAAGTAAGAATTTAAATAATAACTTAATGACTACATATTAACTGCATCCATTATGATATTGCATGCAATAGTTAAAAATACTTGTTAAATACTTGTTAAAAATATAAGAATCATTAGAGGAATTTAGTTAGATATTGAAAGTAACCCCTTGCAACATATAAATGCTGCATATAATAGATAAGAATATAATAGTTAGATAAAATAGTTTTTTTACTATGCAGTATCTAACATATAAACTAATTGTGATAAAAATAAATGAATTCAGTCAAGTAACTGAACTGAAATATTGAATTTAGAGTTAATCAACTTATGAGTAAACTGCAGTATAAATAATAAAATGTCAATTAAATCATTAAATTACTGATTAAAATTGTTAACTATTTAAGGGATAAGCACTATAAATTTTATATATAGTCAATTTAATGAAGAAAAATTATAATGCAGCCACTTATTAGAATAATAAGAGAAGCTATTAGAATTTAATAGCACCAGAATCTTTAGAATCCTGATTGCTGAGCGTTAAGAAAATCCTTATTGCCGAGCGTTAAGGAAATCCTTATTGCCGAGCGTTAAGGAAATCCTTATTGCCGAGCGTTAAGGATATCCTAATTGCCGAGCGTTAAGGAAATCCTGATTGCCGAGCGTTAATTGCCGAGCGTTAAGGAAATCCTTAATGATTGATTGATTGCCGAGCGTTAAGGAAATCCTTAATGATTTAGAAATCCTGATTGCCGAGCGTGAAGGAAATGATGATTGCTGAGCGTTAAGGAAATTTGAGTTAGAAATCCTGACTGCTGAGCGTTAAGGAAATTTGTGTTAGAAATCCTGATTGCCGAACGTTAAGGAAATCCTGATTGCTGAGCGTTAAGGAATTCCTGATTGCCGAGCGTTAATTGCCGAGCGTTAAGGAAATCTTGGTTGCTGAGCGTTAAGGAAATCCTGATTGATGAGCTTTAGTTGCCGAGCGTTAAGAAAATCCTGATTGCCGAGCGTTAAGGAATTCCTGATTGCCGAGCGTTAAGGAAATCCTGAATGCCGAGCGTTAAGGAAATAATGATTGCTAAGCGTTAAGGAAATTTGAGTTAGGTAATAGAAATTAAACATTAATTAATTTAAGCATTAAGTAATAATTTAATTTTGAGTTAGGTGATAGACATTAAACACAAATTTAAGCATTAAGTAAGATTTTAAATAATAACTTAATGACTACATATTAACTGCATCCATTATGATATTGCATGCAATAGTTAACAATTCTTGTTAAATACTTGATAAAAATATAAGAATCATATGCATAAGAGGAATTTAGTTAGATATGGAAAGTAACCACTTGCAACGTACAAATGCTGCATATAATAGATAAGAATATAATAGTTAGTTAAAATAGTTTTTTTACTTTGCAGTTTCTAACAAATAAAATAATGGTATAAAAATAAATGAATTCAGTCAAGTAACTGAACTGAAACATTGAATTTAGAGTTATTCAACTCATGAGTAAACTGCAGTATAAATAATAAAATGTCTATTAAATCATTAAATTACTGCCTAAAATTGTTAACTAATTATGGGCTAAGCACTATAAATTTTATATATAGTCAATTTAATGAAGAAAAATTATAATACAGCCACTAATTAGAATAATAAATGAAGCCATTAGAATTTGATAGCACCAGAATCATCAGAATCCTGATTGCCGAGCGTTAAGGAAATGATGATTGCTGAGCGTTAAGGAAATTAGAGTTAGAAATCCTGACTGCTGAGCGTTAAAGAAATTTGTGTTAGAAATCCTGATTGCCGAACGTTAAGGAAATCCTGATTGCTGAGCGTTAAGGAATTCCTGAATGCCTAACGTTAAGGAAATAATGATTGCTGAGCGTTAAGGAAATTTGAGTTAGGTGATAGAAATTAAACATTAATTAATTTAAGCATTAAGTAATAATTTAATTTTGAGTTAGGTGATAGACATTAAACATATATTTAAGCATTAAGTAAGAATTTAAGTAATAACTTAATAACGTAATAACGTAATAACTACATATTAACTGCATCCATTATGATATTGCATGCAATAGTTAAAAATTCTTGTTAAATACTTGGTAAAAATATAAGAATCATATGCATTAGAGGAATTTAGTTAAATATGGAAAGTAACCACTTACAACGTACAAATGCTGCATATAATAGATAAGAATATAATAGTTAGATAAAATAGTTTTTTTACTATGCAGTTTCTAACAAATAAACTAAATGTGATAAAAATAAATAAATTCAGTCAAGTAACTGAACTGAAACATTGAATTTAGAGATATTCAACTCATGAAAAAACTGCAGTATAAATAATAAAATGTCAATTAAATCATTATTACTGCCTAAAATTGTTAACTAATTAAGGGCTAAGCACTATAAATTTTATATATAGTCAATTTAATGAAGAAAAATTATAAAACAGCCACTAATTAGAATAATAAATGAAGCCATTAGAATTTGATAGCACCAGAATCATCAGAATCCTGATTGCCGAGCGTTAAGGAAATGATGATTGCTGAGCGTTAAGGAAATTTGAGTTAGAAATCCTGACTGCTGAGCGTTAAGGAAATTTGTGTTAGAAATCCTGATTGCCGAACGTTAAAGAAATTCTGATTGCTGAGCGTTAAGGAATTCCTGAATGCCGAGCGTTAATTGTTGAGCGTTAAGGAAATCCTGATTGCTGAGTGTTAATAGCCGAGCGTTAAGGAAATCCTGATTGCCGAGCGTTAAGGAAATCCTGAATGCTGAGCGTTAAGGAAATTTGAGTTAGGTGATAGAAATTAAACATCTATTTAAGCATTATGTAATAATTTAAGTAATAACTTAATGACTACATATTAACTGCATCCATTATGATATTGCATGCAATAGTTAAAAATACTTGTTAAATACTTGTTAAAAATATAAGAATCATTAGAGGAATTTAGTTAGATATTGAAAGTAACCCCTTGCAACATATAAATGCTGCATATAATAGATAAGAATATAATAGTTAGATAAAATAGTTTTTTTACTATGCAGTATCTAACATATAAACTAAATGTGATAAAAATAAATGAATTCAGTCAAGTAACTGAACTGAAATATTGAATTTAGAGTTATTCAACTTATGAGTAAACTGCAGTATAAATAATAAAATGTCAATTAAATCATTAAATTACTGCCTAAAATTGTTAACTTTTTAAGGGCTAAGCACTATAAATTTTATATATAATCAATTTAATGAAGAAAAATTATAATGCAGCCACTTATTAGAATAATAAGAGAAGTTATTAGAATTTAATAGCACCAGAATCTTTAGAATCCTGATTGCTGAGCGTTAAGAAAATCCTTATTGCCGAGCGTTAAGGAAATCCTTATTGCCGAGCGTTAAGGAAATCCTAATTGCCGAGCGTTAAGGAAATCCTGATTGCCGAGCGTTAATTGCCGAGCGTTAAGGAAATCCTTAATGATTGATTGATTGCCGAGCGTTAAGGAAATCCTTAATGATTTAGAAATCCTTATTGCCGAGCGTGAAGGAAATCCTGATTGCCGAGCGTTAAGGAAATCCTGAATGCTGAGCGTTAAGGAAATTTGAGTTAGGTGATAGAAATTAAACATCTATTTAAGCATTATGTAATAATTTAAGTAATAACTTAATGACTACATATTAACTGCATCCATTATGATATTGCATGCAATAGTTAAAAATACTTGTTAAATACTTGTTAAAAATATAAGAATCATTAGAGGAATTTAGTTAGATATTGAAAGTAACCCCTTGCAACATATAAATGCTGCATATAATAGATAAGAATATAATAGTTAGATAAAATAGTTTTTTTACTATGCAGTATCTAACATATAAACTAAATGTGATAAAAATAAATGAATTCAGTCAAGTAACTGAACTTAAATATTGAATTTAGAGTTATTCAACTTATGAGTAAACTGCAGTATAAATAATAAAATGTCAATTAAATCATTAAATTACTGCCTAAAATTGTTAACTTTTTAAGGGCTAAGCACTATAAATTTTATATATAATCAATTTAATGAAGAAAAATTATAATGCAGCCACTTATTAGAATAATAAGAGAAGTTATTAGAATTTAATAGCACCAGAATCTTGAAGCGTGAAGGAAATGATGATTGCTGAGCGTTAAGGAAATTTGAGTTAGAAATCCTGACTGCTGAGCGTTAAGGAAATTTTTGTTAGAAATCCTGATTGCCGAACGTTAAGGAAATCCTGATTGCTGAGCGTTAAGGAATTCCTGATTGCCGAGCGTTAATTGCCGAGCGTTAAGGAAATCCTGATTGCTTAGCTTTAGTTGCCGAGCGTTAAGAAAATCCTGATTGCCGAGCGTTAAGGAATTCCTGATTGCCGAGCGTTAAGGAAATAATGATTGCTGAGCGTTAAGGAAATTTGAGTTAGGTGATAGAAATTAAACATTAATTAATTTAAGCATTAAGTAATAATTTAATTTTGAGTTAGGTGATAGACATTAAACATAAATTTAAGCATTAAGTAAGAATTTAAATAATAACTTAATGACTACATATTAACTGCATCCATTATGATATTGCATGCAATAGTTAAAAATACTTGTTAAATACTTGTTAAAAATATAAGAATCATTAGAGGAATTTAGTTAGATATTGAAAGTAACCCTTTGCAACATATAAATGCTGCATACAATAGATAAGAATATAATAGTTAGATAAAATAGTTTTTTTACTATGCAGTATCTAACATATAAACTAAATGTGATAAAAATAAATGAATTTAGTCAAGTAACTGAACTGAAATATTGAATTTAGAGTTAATCAACTTATGAGTAAACTGCAGTATAAATAATAAAATGTCAATTAAATCATTAAATTACTGCCTAAAATTGTTAACTATTTAAGGGCTAAGCACTATAAATTTTATATATAGTCAATTTAATGAAGAAAAATTATAATGCAGCCACTTATTAGAATAATAAGAGAAGCTATTAGAATTTAATAGCACCAGAATCTTTAGAATCCTGATTGCTGAGCGTTAAGAAAATCCTTATTGCCGAGCGTTAAGGAAATCCTTATTGCCGAGCGTTAAGGAAATCCTAATTGCCGAGCGTTAAGGAAATCCTGATTGCCGAGCGTTAATTGCCGAGCGTTAAGGAAATCCTTAATGATTGATTGATTGCCGAGCGTTAAGGAAATCCTTAATGATTTAGAAATCCTGATTGCCGAGCGTGAAGGAAATGATGATTGCTGAGCGTTAAGGAAATTTGAGTTAGAAATCCTGACTGCTGAGCGTTAAGGAAATTTGTGTTAGAAATCCTGATTGCCGAACGTTAAGGAAATCCTGATTGCTGAGCGTTAAGGAATTCCTGATTGCCGAGCGTTAATTGCCGAGCGTTAAGGAAATCTTGGTTGCTGAGCGTTAAGGAAATCCTGATTGCTGAGCTTTAGTTGCCGAGCGTTAAGAAAATCCTGATTGCCGAGCGTTAAGGAATTCCTGATTGCCGAGCGTTAAGGAAATCCTGAATGCCGAGCGTTAAGGAAATAATGATTGCTGAGCGTTAAGGAAATTTGAGTTAGGTGATAGAAATTAAACATTAATTAATTTAAGCATTAAGTAATAATTTAATTTTGAGTTAGGTGATAGACATTAAACATAAATTTAAGCATTAATTAAGAATTTAAATAATAACTTAATGACTACATATTAACTGCATCCATTATGATATTGCATGCAATAGTTAAAAATACTTGTTAAATACTTGTTAAAAATATAAGAATCATTAGAGGAATTTAGTTAGATATTGAAAGTAACCCCTTACAACATATAAATGCTGCATATAATAGATAAGAATATAATAGTTAGATAAAATAGTTTTTTTACTATGCAGTATCTAACATATAAACTAAATGTGATAAAAATAAATGAATTCAGTCAAGTAACTGAACTGAAATATTGAATTTAGAGTTAATCAACTTATGAGTAAACTGCAGTATAAATAATAAAATGTCAATTAAATCATTAAATTACTGCCTAAAATTGTTAACTATTTAAGGGCTAAGCACTATAAATTTTATATATAGTCAATTTAATGAAGAAAAATTATAATGCAGCCACTTATTAGAATAATAAGAGAAGCTATTAGAATTTAATAGCACCAGAATCTTTAGAATCCTGATTGCTGAGCGTTAAGAAAATCCTTATTGCCGAGCGTTAAGGAAATCCTTATTGCCGAGCGTTAAGGAAATCCTAATTGCCGAGCGTTAAGGAAATCCTGATTGCCGAGCGTTAATTGCCGAGCGTTAAGGAAATCCTTAATGATTGATTGATTGCCGAGCGTTAAGGAAATCCTTAATGATTTAGAAATCCTGATTGCCGAGCGTGAAGGAAATGATGATTGCTGAGCGTTAAGGAAATTTGAGTTAGAAATCCTGACTGCTGAGCGTTAAGGAAATTTGTGTTAGAAATCCTGATTGCCGAACGTTAAGGAAATCCTGATTGCCGAGCGTTAATTGCCGAGCGTTAAGGAAATCTTGGTTGCTGAGCGTTAAGGAAATCCTGATTGCTGAGCTTTAGTTGCCGAGCGTTAAGAAAATCCTGATTGCCGAGCGTTAAGGAATTCCTGATTGCCGAGCGTTAAGGAATTCCTGATTGCCGAGCGTTAATTGCCGAGCGTTAAGGAAATCCTGGTTGCCGAGCGTTAAGGAAATCCTGATTGCCGAGCGTTAAGGAAATCCTGATTGCCGAGCTTTAAGGAATTCCTGATTGACGAGCGTTAAGGAAATCCTGAATGCCGAGCGTTAAGGAAATAATGATTGCTGAGCGTTAAGGAAATTTGAGTTAGGTGATAGAAATTAAACATTAATTAATTTAAGCATTAAGTAATAATTTAATTTTGAGTTAGGTGATAGACATTAAACATAAATTTAAGCATTAAGTAAGAATTAAAAAATAACTTAATGACTACATATTAACTGCATCCATTATGATATTGCATGCAATAGTTAAAAATTCTTGTTAAATACTTGATAAAAATATAAGAATCATATGCATTAGAGGAATTTAGTTAGATATGGAAAGTAACCACTTGCAACGTACAAATGCAGCATATAATAGATAAGAATATAATAGTTAGTTAAAATAGTTTTTTTACTATGCAGTTTCTAACAAATAAAATAATGGTATAAAAATAAATAAATTCAGTCAAGATTGATTTAGAAATCCTGATTGCCGAGCGTGAAGGAAATGATGATTGCTGAGCGTTAAGGAAATTTGAGTTAGAAATCCTGACTGCTGAGCGTTAAGGAAATTTGTGTTAGAAATCCTGATTGCCGAACGTTAAGGAAATCCTGATTGCTGAGCGTTAAGAATTCCTGATTGCCGAGCGTTAATTGCCGAGCGTTAAGGAAATCTTGGTTGCTGAGCGTTAAGGAAATCCTGATTGCTGAGCTTTAGTTGCCGAGCGTTGAGAAAATCCTGATTGCCGAGCGTTAAGGAAATCCTTATTGCCGAGCGTTAAGGAAATCCTAATTGCCGAGCGTTAAAGAAATCCTGATTGCCGAGCGTTAATTGCCGAGCGTTAAGGAAATCCTTAATGATTGATTGATTGCCGAGCGTTAAGGAAATCCTTAATGATTTAGAAATCCTTATTGCCGAGCGTGAAGGAAATGATGATTGCTGAGCGTTAAGGAAATTTGAGTTAGAAATCCTGACTGCTGAGCGTTAAGGAAATTTGTGTTAGAAATCCTGATTGCTGAGCGTTAAGGAATTCCTGATTGCCGAGTGTTAATTGCCGAACGTTAAGGAAATCTTGGTTGCTGAGCGTTAAGGAAATCCTGATTGCTTAGCTTTAGTTGCCGAGCGTTAAGAAAATCCTGATTGCCGAGCGTTAATGAATTCCTGATTGCCGAGCGTTAAGGAAATCCTGAATGCCGAGCGTTAAGGAAATAATGATTGCTGAGCGTTAAGGAAATTTGAGTTAGGTGATAGAAATTAAACATTAATTAATTTAAGCATTAAGTAATAATTTAATTTTGAGTTAGGTGATAGACATTAAACATAAATTTAAGCATTAAGTAAGAATTTAAATAATAACTTAATGACTACATATTAACTGCATCCATTATGATATTGCATGCAATAGTTAAAAATACTTGTTAAATACTTGTTAAAAATATAAGAATCATTAGAGGAATTTAGTTAGATATTGAAAGTAACCCCTTGCAACATATAAATGCTGCATATAATAGATAAGAATATAATAGTTAGATAAAATAGTTTTTTTACTATGCAGTATCTAACATATAAACTAATTGTGATAAAAATAAATGAATTCAGTCAAGTAACTGAACTGAAATATTGAATTTAGAGTTAATCAACTTATGAGTAAACTGCAGTATAAATAATAAAATGTCAATTAAATCATTAAATTACTGATTAAAATTGTTAACTATTTAAGGGATAAGCACTATAAATTTTATATATAGTCAATTTAATGAAGAAAAATTATAATGCAGCCACTTATTAGAATAATAAGAGAAGCTATTAGAATTTAATAGCACCAGAATCTTTAGAATCCTGATTGCTGAGCGTTAAGAAAATCCTTATTGCCGAGCGTTAAGGAAATCCTTATTGCCGAGCGTTAAGGAAATCCTTATTGCCGAGCGTTAAGGATATCCTAATTGCCGAGCGTTAATTGCCGAGCGTTAAGGAAATCCTGGTTGCCGAGCGTTAAGGAAATCCTGATTGCCGAGCGTTAAGGAAATCCTGATTGCCGAGCTTTAAGGAATTCCTGATTGACGAGCGTTAAGGAAATCCTGAATGCCGAGCGTTAAGGAAATAATGATTGCTGAGCGTTAAGGAAATTTGAGTTAGGTGATAGAAATTAAACATTAATTAATTTAAGCATTAAGTAATAATTTAATTTTGAGTTAGGTGATAGACATTAAACATAAATTTAAGCATTAAGTAAGAATTAAAAAATAACTTAATGACTACATATTAACTGCATCCATTATGATATTGCATGCAATAGTTAAAAATTCTTGTTAAATACTTGATAAAAATATAAGAATCATATGCATTAGAGGAATTTAGTTAGATATGGAAAGTAACCACTTGCAACGTACAAATGCAGCATATAATAGATAAGAATATAATAGTTAGTTAAAATAGTTTTTTTACTATGCAGTTTCTAACAAATAAAATAATGGTATAAAAATAAATAAATTCAGTCAAGATTGATTTAGAAATCCTGATTGCCGAGCGTGAAGGAAATGATGATTGCTGAGCGTTAAGGAAATTTGAGTTAGAAATCCTGACTGCTGAGCGTTAAGGAAATTTGTGTTAGAAATCCTGATTGCCGAACGTTAAGGAAATCCTGATTGCTGAGCGTTAAGAATTCCTGATTGCCGAGCGTTAATTGCCGAGCGTTAAGGAAATCTTGGTTGCTGAGCGTTAAGGAAATCCTGATTGCTGAGCTTTAGTTGCCGAGCGTTGAGAAAATCCTGATTGCCGAGCGTTAAGGAAATCCTAATTGCCGAGCGTTAAGGAAATCCTGATTGCCGAGCGTTAATTGCCGAGCGTTAAGGAAATCCTTAATGATTGATTGATTGCCGAGCGTTAAGGAAATCCTTAATGATTTAGAAATCCTTATTGCCGAGCGTGAAGGAAATGATGATTGCTGAGCGTTAAGGAAATTTGAGTTAGTAATCCTGACTGCTGAGCGTTAAGGAAATTTGTGTTAGAAATCCTGATTGCTGAGCGTTAAGGAATTCCTGATTGCCGAGTGTTAATTGCCGAACGTTAAGGAAATCTTGGTTGCTGAGCGTTAAGGAAATCCTGATTGCTTAGCTTTAGTTGCCGAGCGTTAAGAAAATCCTGATTGCCGAGCGTTAAGGAATTCCTGATTGCCGAGCGTTAAGGAAATCCTGAATGCCGAGCGTTAAGGAAATAATGATTGCTGAGCGTTAAGGAAATTTGAGTTAGGTGATAGAAATTAAACATTAATTAATTTAAGCATTAAGTAATAATTTAATTTTGAGTTAGGTGATAGACATTAAACATATATTTAAGCATTAAGTAAGAATTTAAGTAATAACTTAATAACGTAATAACTACATATTAACTGCATCCATTATGATATTGCATGCAATAGTTAAAAATTCTTGTTAAATACTTGGTAAAAATATAAGAATCATATGCATTAGAGGAATTTAGTTAAATATGGAAAGTAACCACTTACAACGTACAAATGCTGCATATAATAGATAAGAATATAATAGTTAGATAAAATAGTTTTTTTACTATGCAGTTTCTAACAAATAAACTAAATGTGATAAAAATAAATAAATTCAGTCAAGTAACTGAACTGAAACATTGAATTTAGAGATATTCAACTCATGAAAAAACTGCAGTATAAATAATAAAATGTCAATTAAATCATTATTACTGCCTAAAATTGTTAACTAATTAAGGGCTAAGCACTATAAATTTTATATATAGTCAATTTAATGAAGAAAAATTATAAAACAGCCACTAATTAGAATAATAAATGAAGCCATTAGAATTTGATAGCACCAGAATCATCAGAATCCTGATTGCCGAGCGTTAAGGAAATGATGATTGCTGAGCGTTAAGGAAATTTGAGTTAGAAATCCTGACTGCTGAGCGTTAAGGAAATTTGTGTTAGAAATCCTGATTGCCGAACGTTAAAGAAATTCTGATTGCTGAGCGTTAAGGAATTCCTGAATGCCGAGCGTTAATTGTTGAGCGTTAAGGAAATCCTGATTGCTGAGTGTTAATAGCCGAGCGTTAAGGAAATCCTGATTGCCGAGCGTTAAGGAAATCCTGAATGCTGAGCGTTAAGGAAATTTGAGTTAGGTGATAGAAATTAAACATCTATTTAAGCATTATGTAATAATTTAAGTAATAACTTAATGACTACATATTAACTGCATCCATTATGATATTGCATGCAATAGTTAAAAATACTTGTTAAATACTTGTTAAAAATATAAGAATCATTAGAGGAATTTAGTTAGATATTGAAAGTAACCCCTTGCAACATATAAATGCTGCATATAATAGATAAGAATATAATAGTTAGATAAAATAGTTTTTTTACTATGCAGTATCTAACATATAAACTAAATGTGATAAAAATAAATGAATTCAGTCAAGTAACTGAACTGAAATATTGAATTTAGAGTTATTCAACTTATGAGTAAACTGCAGTATAAATAATAAAATGTCAATTAAATCATTAAATTACTGCCTAAAATTGTTAACTTTTTAAGGGCTAAGCACTATAAATTTTATATATAATCAATTTAATGAAGAAAAATTATAATGCAGCCACTTATTAGAATAATAAGAGAAGTTATTAGAATTTAATAGCACCAGAATCTTTAGAATCCTGATTGCTGAGCGTTAAGAAAATCCTTATTGCCGAGCGTTAAGGAAATCCTTATTGCCGAGCGTTAAGGAAATCCTAATTGCCGAGCGTTAAGGAAATCCTGATTGCCGAGCGTTAATTGCCGAGCGTTAAGGAAATCCTTAATGATTGATTGATTGCCGAGCGTTAAGGAAATCCTTAATGATTTAGAAATCCTTATTGCCGAGCGTGAAGGAAATGATGATTGCTGAGCGTTAAGGAAATTTGAGTTAGAAATCCTGACTGCTGAGCGTTAAGGAAATTTGTGTTAGAAATCCTGATTGCCGAACGTTAAGGAAATCCTGATTGCTGAGCGTTAAGGAATTCCTGATTGCCGAGCGTTAATTGCCGAGCGTTAAGGAAATCCTGATTGCGTAGCTTTAGTTGCCGAGCGTTAAGAAAATCCTGATTGCCGAGCGTTAAGGAATTCCTGATTGCCGAGCGTTAAGGAAATCCTGAATGTCGAGCGTTAAGGAAATAATGATTGCTGAGCGTTAAGGAAATTTGAGTTAGGTGATAGAAATTAAACATTAATTAATTTAAGCATTAAGTAATAATTTAATTTTGAGTTAGGTGATAGACATTAAACATAAATTTAAGCATTAAGTAAGAATTTAAATAATAACTTAATGACTACATATTAACTGCATCCATTATGATATTGCATGCAATAGTTAAAAATACTTGTTAAATACTTGTTAAAAATATAAGAATCATTAGAGGAATTTAGTTAGATATTGAAAGTAACCCTTTGCAACATATAAATGCTGCATACAATAGATAAGAATATAATAGTTAGATAAAATAGTTTTTTTACTATGCAGTATCTAACATATAAACTAAATGTGATAAAAATAAATGAATTCAGTCAAGTAACTGAACTGAAATATTGAATTTAGAGTTAATCAACTTATGAGTAAACTGCAGTATAAATAATAAAATGTCAAATAAATCATTAAATTACTGCCTAAAATTGTTAACTATTTAAGGGCTAAGCACTATAAATTTTATATATAATCAATTTAATGAAGAAAAATTATAATGCAGCCACTTATTAGAATAATAAGAGAAGCTATTAGAATTTAATAGCACCAGAATCTTTAGAATCCTGATTGCTGAGCGTTAAGAAAATCCTTATTGCCGAGCGTTAAGGAAATCCTTATTGCCGAGCGTTAAGGAAATCCTAATTGCCGAGCGTTAAGGAAATCCTGATTGCCGAGCGTTAATTGCCGAGCGTTAAGGAAATCCTTAATGATTGATTGATTGCCGAGCGTTAAGGAAATCCTTAATGATTTAGAAATCCTGATTGCCGAGCGTGAAGGAAATGATGATTGCTGAGCGTTAAGGAAATTTGAGTTAGAAATCCTGACTGCTGAGCGTTAAGGAAATTTGTGTTAGAAATCCTGATTGCCGAACGTTAAGGAAATCCTGATTGCTGAGCGTTAAGGAATTCCTGATTGCCGAGCGTTAATTGCCGAGCGTTAAGGAAATCTTGGTTGCTGAGCGTTAAGGAAATCCTGATTGCTGAGCTTTAGTTGCCGAGCGTTAAGAAAATCCTGATTGCCGAGCGTTAAGGAATTCCTGATTGCCGAGCGTTAAGGAAATCCTGAATGCCGAGCGTTAAGGAAATAATGATTGCTGAGCGTTAAGGAAATTTGAGTTAGGTGATAGAAATTAAACATTAATTAATTTAAGCATTAAGTAATAATTTAATTTTGAGTTAGGTGATAGACATTAAACATAAATTTAAGCATTAAGTAAGAATTTAAATAATAACTTAATGACTACATATTAACTGCATCCATTATGATATTGCATGCAATAGTTAAAAATACTTGTTAAATACTTGTTAAAAATATAAGAATCATTAGAGGAATTTAGTTAGATATTGAAAGTAACCCCTTGCAACATATAAATGCTGCATATAATAGATAAGAATATAATAGTTAGATAAAATAGTTTTTTTACTATGCAGTATCTAACATATAAACTAAATGTGATAAAAATAAATGAATTCAGTCAAGTAACTGAACTGAAATATTGAATTTAGAGTTAATCAACTTATGAGTAAACTGCAGTATAAATAATAAAATGTCAATTAAATCATTAAATTACTGCCTAAAATTGTTAACTATTTAAGGGCTAAGCACTATAAATTTTATATATAGTCAATTTAATGAAGAAAAATTATAATGCAGCCACTTATTAGAATAATAAGAGAAGCTATTAGAATTTAATAGCACCAGAATCTTTAGAATCCTGATTGCTGAGCGTTAAGAAAATCCTTATTGCCGAGCGTTAAGGAAATCCTTATTGCCGAGCGTTAAGGAAATCCTAATTGCCGAGCGTTAAGGAAATCCTGATTGCCGAGCGTTAATTGCCGAGCGTTAAGGAAATCCTTAATGATTGATTGATTGCCGAGCGTTAAGGAAATCCTTAATGATTTAGAAATCCTGATTGCCGAGCGTGAAGGAAATGATGATTGCTGAGCGTTAAGGAAATTTGAGTTAGAAATCCTGACTGCTGAGCGTTAAGGAAATTTGTGTTAGAAATCCAGATTGCCGAACGTTAAGGAAATCCTGATTGCTGAGCGTTAAGGAATTCCTGATTGCCGAGCGTTAATTGCCGAGCGTTAAGGAAATCTTGGTTGCTGAGCGTTAAGGAAATCCTGATTGCTGAGCTTTAGTTGCCGAGCGTTAAGAAAATCCTGATTGCCGAGCGTTAAGGAATTCCTGATTGCCGAGCGTTAAGGAATTCCTGATTGCCGAGCGTTAATTGCCGAGCGTTAAGGAAATCCTGGTTGCCGAGCGTTAAGGAAATCCTGATTGCCGAGCGTTAAGGAAATCCTGATTGCCGAGCTTTAAGGAATTCCTGATTGACCAGCGTTAAGGAAATCCTGAATGCCGAGCGTTAAGGAAATAATGATTGCTGAGCGTTAAGGAAATTTGAGTTAGGTGATAGAAATTAAACATTAATTAATTTAAGCATTAAGTAATAATTTAATTTTGAGTTAGGTGATAGACATTAAACATAAATTTAAGCATTAAGTAAGAATTAAAAAATAACTTAATGACTACATATTAACTGCATCCATTATGATATTGCATGCAATAGTTAAATAATTCTTGTTAAATACTTGATAAAAATATAAGAATCATATGCATTAGAGGAATTTAGTTAGATATGGAAAGTAACCACTTGCAACGTACAAATGCAGCATATAATAGATAAGAATATAATAGTTAGTTAAAATAGTTTTTTTACTATGCAGTTTCTAACAAATAAAATAATGGTATAAAAATAAATAAATTCAGTCAAGATTGATTTAGAAATCCTGATTGCCGAGCGTGAAGGAAATGATGATTGCTGAGCGTTAAGGAAATTTGAGTTAGAAATCCTGACTGCTGAGCGTTAAGGAAATTTGTGTTAGAAATCCTGATTGCCGAACGTTAAGGAAATCCTGATTGCTGAGCGTTAAGAATTCCTGATTGCCGAGCGTTAATTGCCGAGCGTTAAGGAAATCTTGGTTGCTGAGCGTTAAGGAAATCCTGATTGCTGAACTTTAGTTGCCGAGCGTTGAGAAAATCCTGATTGCCGAGCGTTAAGGAAATCCTTATTGCCGAGCGTTAAGGAAATCCTAATTGCCGAGCGTTAAGGAAATCCTGATTGCCGAGCGTTAATTGCCGAGCGTTAAGGAAATCCTTAATGATTGATTGATTGCCGAGCGTTAAGGAAATCCTTAATGATTTAGAAATCCTTATTGCCGAGCGTGAAGGAAATGATGATTGCTGAGCGTTAAGGAAATTTGAGTTAGAAATCCTGACTGCTGAGCGTTAAGGAAATTTGTGTTAGAAATCCTGATTGCTGAGCGTTAAGGAATTCCTGATTGCCGAGTGTTAATTGCCGAACGTTAAGGAAATCTTGGTTGCTGAGCGTTAAGGAAATCCTGATTGCTTAGCTTTAGTTGCCGAGCGTTAAGAAAATCCTGATTGCCGAGCGTTAAGGAATTCCTGATTGCCGAGCGTTAAGGAAATCCTGAATGCCGAGCGTTAAGGAAATAATGATTGCTGAGCGTTAAGGAAATTTGAGTTAGGTGATAGAAATTAAACATTAATTAATTTAAGCATTAAGTAATAATTTAATTTTGAGTTAGGTGATAGACATTAAACATAAATTTAAGCATTAAGTAAGAATTTAAATAATAACTTAATGACTACATATTAACTGCATCCATTATGATATTGCATGCAATAGTTAAAAATACTTGTTAAATACTTGTTAAAAATATAAGAATCATTAGAGGAATTTAGTTAGATATTGAAAGTAACCCCTTGCAACATATAAATGCTGCATATAATAGATAAGAATATAATAGTTAGATAAAATAGTTTTTTTACTATGCAGCATCTAACATATAAACTAATTGTGATAAAAATAAATGAATTCAGTCAAGTAACTGAACTGAAATATTGAATTTAGAGTTAATCAACTTATGAGTAAACTGCAGTATAAATAATAAAATGTCAATTAAATCATTAAATTACTGACTAAAATTGTTAACTATTTAAGGGATAAGCACTATAAATTTTATATATAGTCAATTTAATGAAGAAAAATTATAATGCAGCCACTTATTAGAATAATAAGAGAAGCTATTAGAATTTAATAGCACCAGAATCTTTAGAATCCTGATTGCTGAGCGTTAAGAAAATCCTTATTGCCGAGCGTTAAGGAAATCCTTATTGCCGAGCGTTAAGGAAATCCTTATTGCCGAGCGTTAAGGATATCCTAATTGCCGAGCGTTAAGGAAATCCTGATTGCCGAGCGTTAATTGCCGAGCGTTAAGGAAATCCTTAATGATTGATTGATTGCCGAGCGTTAAGGAAATCCTTAATGATTTAGAAATCCTGATTGCCGAGCGTGAAGGAAATGATGATTGCTGAGCGTTAAGGAAATTTGAGTTAGAAATCCTGACTGCTGAGCGTTAAGGAAATTTGTGTTAGAAATCCTGATTGCCGAACGTTAAGGAAATCCTGATTGCTGAGCGTTAAGGAATTCCTGATTGCCGAGCGTTAATTGCCGAGCGTTAAGGAAATCTTGGTTGCTGAGCGTTAAGGAAATCCTGATTGATGAGCTTTAGTTGCCGAGCGTTAAGAAAATCCTGATTGCCGAGCGTTAAGGAATTCCTGATTGCCGAGCGTTAAGGAAATCCTGAATGCCGAGCGTTAAGGAAATAATGATTGCTGAGCGTTAAGGAAATTTGAGTTAGGTAATAGAAATTAAACATTAATTAATTTAAGCATTAAGTAATAATTTTATTTTGAGTTAGGTGATAGACATTAAACATAAATTTAAGCATTAAGTAAGAATTTAAATAATAACTTAATGACTACATATTAACTGCATCCATTATGATATTGCATGCAATAGTTAAAAATTCTTGTTAAATACTTGATAAAAATATAAGAATCATATGCATAAGAGGAATTTAGTTAGATATGGAAAGTAACCACTTGCAACGTACAAATGCTGCATATAATAGATAAGAATATAATAGTTAGTTAAAATAGTTTTTTTACTATGCAGTTTCTAACAAATAAAATAATGGTATAAAAATAAATGAATTCAGTCAAGTAACTGAACTGAAACATTGAATTTAGAGTTATCCAACTCATGAGTAAACTGCAGTATAAATAATAAAATGTCAATTAAATCATTAAATTACTGCCTAAAATTGTTAACTAATTAAGGGCTAAGCACTATAAATTTTATATATAGTCTATTTAATGAAGAAAAATTATAAAACAGCCACTAATTAGAATAATAAATGAAGCCATTAGAATTTGATAGCACCAGAATCATCAGAATCCTGATTGCCGAGCGTTAAGGAAATGATGATTGCTGAGCGTTAAGGAACTTTAGGTTGGAAATCCTGACTGCTGAGCGTTAAGGAAATTTGTGTTAGAAATCCTGATTGCCGAACGTTAAGGAAATCCTGATTGCTGAGCGTTAAGGAATTCCTGAATGCCGAGCGTTAATTGTTGAGCGTTAAGGAAATCCTGATTGCTGAGCGTTAAGGAAATCCTGATTGCTGAGTGTTAATAGCCGAGCGTTAAGGAAATCCTGATTGCCGAGCGTTAAGGAAATAATGATTGCTGAGCGTTAAGGAAATTTGAGTTAGGTGATAGAAATTAAACATCTATTTAAGCATTATGTAATAATTTAAGTAATAACTTAATGACTACATATTAACTGCATCCATTATGATATTAATAATAGTTAAAATAGTTAATAATAGTTAAAAATTCTTGTTAAATACTTGATAAAAATATAAGAATCATATGCATTAGAGGAATTTAGTTAGATATGGAAAGTAACCACTTGCAACGTACAAATGCTGCATATAATAGATAAGATTATAATAGTTAGTTAAAATAGTATTTTTACTATGCAGTTTCTAACAAATAAAATAATGGTATAAAAATAAATGAATTCAGTCACGTAACTGAACTGAAACATTAAATTTAGAGTTATTCAACTCATGAGTAAACTGCAGTATAAATAATAAAATGTCAATTAAATCATTAAATTACTGCCTAAAATTGTTAACTAATTAAGGGCTAAGCACTATAAATTTTATATATAGTCAATTTAATGAAGAAAAATTATAAAACAGCCACTAATTAGAATAATAAATGAAGCCATTAGAATTTGATAGCACCAGAATCATCCAGAATCATCAGAATCCTGACTGCTGAGCGTTAAGGAAATTTGTGTTAGAAATCCTGATTGCCGAACGTTAAGGAAATCCTGATTGCTGAGCGTTAAGGAATTCCTGATTGCCGAGCGTTAATTGCCGAGCGTTAAGGAAATCCTGGTATCCGAGCGTTAAGGAAATCCTGATTGCCGAGCGTTAAGGAAATCCTGATTGCCGAGCTTTAAGGAATTCCTGATTGACGAGCGTTAAGGAAATCCTGAATGCCGAGCGTTAAGGAAATAATGATTGCTGAGCGTTAAGGAAATTTGAGTTAGGTGATAGAAATTAAACATTAATTAATTTAAGCATTAAGTAATAATTTAATTTTGAGTTAGGTGATAGACATTAAACATAAATTTAAGCATTAAGTAAGAATTTAAATAATAACTTAATGACTACATATTAACTGCATCCATTATGATATTGCATGCAATAGTTAAAAATTCTTGTTAAATACTTGATAAAAATATAAGAATCATATGCATTAGAGGAATTTAGTTAGATATGGAAAGTAACCACTTGCAACGTACAAATGCTGCATATAATAGATAAGAATATAATAGTTAGTTAAAATAGTTTTTTTACTATGCAGTTTCTAACAAATAAAATAATGGTATAAAAATAAATGAATTCAGTCAAGTAACTGAACTGAAACATTAAATTTAGAGTTATTCAACTCATGAGTAAACTGCAGTATAAATAATAAAATGTCAATTAAATCATTAAATTACTGCCTAAAATTGTTAACTAATTAAGGGCTAAGCACTATAAATTTTATATATAGTCAATTTAATGAAGAAAAATTATAAAACAGCCACTAATTAGAATAATAAATGAAGCCATTAGAATTTGATAGCACCAGAATCATCAGAATCCTGATTGCCGAGCGTTAAGGAAATGATGATTGCTGAGCGTTAAGGAAATTTGAGTTAGAAATCCTGACTGCTGAGCGTTAAGGAAATTTGTGTTAGAAATCCTGATTGCCGAACGTTAAAGAAATTCTGATTACTGAGCGTTAAGGAATTCCTGAATGCCGAGCGTTAATTGTTGAGCGTTAAGGGAATCCTGATTGCTGAGTGTTAATAGCCGAGCGTTAAGGAAATCCTGATTGCCGAGCGTTAAGGAAATCCTGAATGCTGAGCGTTAAGGAAATTTGAGTTAGATGATAGAAATTAAACATCTATTTAAGCATTATGTAATAATTTAAGTAATAACTTAATGACTACATATTAACTGCATCCATTATGATATTGCATGCAATAGTTAAAAATACTTGTTAAATACTTGTTAAAAATATAAGAATCATAAGAGGAATTTATATAGATATTGAAAGTAACCCCTTGCAACATATAAATGCTGCATATAATAGATAAGAATATAATAGTTAGATAAAATAGTTTTTTTACTATGCAGTATCTAACATATAAACTAAATGTGATAAAAATAAATGAATTCAGTCAAGTAACTGAACTGAAATATTGAATTTAGAGTTATTCAACTTATGAGTAAACTGCAGTATAAATAATAAAATGTCAATTAAATCATTAAATTACTGCCTAAAATTGTTAACTATTTAAGGGCTAAGCACTATAAATTTTATATATAATCAATTTAATGAAGAAAAATTATAATGCAGCCACTTATTAGAATAATAAGAGAAGTTATTAGAATTTAATAGCACCAGAATCTTTAGAATCCTGATTGCTGAGCGTTAAGAAAATCCTTATTGCCGAGCGTTAAGGAAATCCTTATTGCCGAGCGTTAAGGAAATCCTAATTGCCGAGCGTTAAGGAAATCCTGATTGCCGAGCGTTAATTGCCGAGCGTTAAGGAAATCCTTAATGATTGATTGATTGCCGAGCGTTAAGGAAATCCTTAATGATTTAGAAATCCTGATTGCCGAGCGTGAAGGAAATGATGATTGCTGAGCGTTAAGGAAATCTTGGTTGCTGAGCGTTATGGAAATCCTGATTGCTGAGCTTTAGTTGCCGAGCGTTAAGAAAATCCTGATTGCCGAGCGTTAAGGAAATCCTTATTGCCGAGCGTTAAGGAAATCCTAATTGCCGAGCGTTAAGGAAATCCTGATTGCCGAGCGTTAATTGCCGAGCGTTAAGGAAATCCTTAATGATTGATTGATTGCCGAGCGTTAAGGAAATCCTTAATGATTTAGAAATCCTTATTGCCGAGCGTGAAGGAAATGATGATTGCTGAGCGTTAAGGAAATTTGAGTTAGAAATCCTGACTGCTGAGCGTTAAGGAAATTTGTGTTAGAAATCCTGATTGCTGAGCGTTAAGGAATTCCTGATTGCCGAGCGTTAATTGCCGAGCGTTAAGGAAATCTTGGTTGCTGAGCGTTAAGGAAATCCTGATTGCTTAGCTTTAGTTGCCGAGCGTTAAGAAAATCCTGATTGCCGAGCGTTAAGGAATTCCTGATTATTTATTCCTAATTATTTTCAGATTTATTTAGCAACGTTGCTAATTATTTTGATAGAAATCAAAACTTATAAAAGTTATAAAGACTGAATATTTCCACTATTTAAAAAACAATGTTTAATAATTGTTTCTAGATGTGCACAAAATAACTTCGTGTACGTGTTATTTTACAAAATATTTATTACTTTTAAGATTATTTAATTTTTTACTTTTTAAAGTTACTTTTCAGCTAAATAACGTTAAAATCCATGTTTCATTTTAGTTACTTGGTCGAAATTCATATATTTTAATCATATCACTATTAGTTTATTTTTCACACCAACTAGTAAAAAAAACTATTTTATCTTATATCAGCCTTTTTAACTTATGAATCAAAACTAAAATGTTTAATAAATATTAACATTCAATTTTTTAGTCTTTATTTATACAAACTAACCAATTTGCCCTTTTGTTTGTAACATTATAATTAATATATCATATTATTTAACATAATATTTGTAGAGTAATTAAACATAAAATACTATAATATTATCATATATTTAGCTCTGCTTACAAAGTTTAAAAATTCTTTCTAGACGCGTAAAAAAGTACATCTTGAACGAGTTACATTACATTTTACTTAAATTTTAAATATAAAACAACTCGTTCACGAAGTATTTTTAATCTCAAAAGTAACATTGATTTTAACGTTATTGTGCTTAAAAGTAAATTTAAGCCTAAAATTAATTTATATATTGTATAATAACACGTACAATTATACAACATTGTTTTTATCACTAGTAGAGCTAAATAGTGGAAATATTTAGCAACGTTGCTAATTATTTTCAGATTTAATTAGCAACGTTGCTAATTATTTTCAGATATAATTAGCAACGTTGCTAATTATTTTCAGATATAATTAGCAACGTTGCTAATTATTTTCAGATATAATTAGCAACGTTGCTAATAATTTTCAGATATAATTAGCAACGTTGCTAATTATTTTCAGATTTAGTTAGCAACGTTGCTAATTATTTTCAGATATAATTAGCAACGTTGCTAATTATTTTCAGATAAAATTAGCAACGTTGCTAATTATTTTCAGATTTATTTAGCAACGTTGCTAATTATTTTGATATAAATCAAAACTTATAAAAGTTATAAAGACTGAATATTTCCACTATTTAAAAAACAATGTTTAATAATTGTTTCTAGATGTGCACAAAATAACTTCGTGTACGTGTTGTTTTACAAAATATTTATTACTTTTAAGATTATTTAATCTTTTACTTTTTAAAGTTACTTTTCAGCTAAATAAACGTTAAAATCCATGTTTCATTTTAGTTACTTGGTCGAAATTCATATATTTTTAATCATATCACTTAGTTTATTTTTCACACCAACTAGTAAAAAAAACTATTTTATCTTATATCAGCCTTTTTAACTTATGAATCAAAACTAAAATGTTTAATAAATATTAACATTCAATTTTTTAGTCTTTATTTATACAAACTAACCAATTTGCCCTTTTGTTTGTAACATTATAATTAATATATCATATTATTTAACATAATATTTGTAGAGTAATTAAACATAAAATACTATAATATTATCATATATTTAGCTCTGCTTACAAAGTTTAAAAATTCTTTCTAGACGCGTAAAAAAGTACATCTTGAACGACTTACATTACATTTTACTTAAATTTTAAATATAAAACAACTCGTTCACGAAGTATTTTTAATCTTAAAAGTAACATTGATTTCAACGTTATTGTGCTTAAAAGTAAATTTAAGTCTAAAATTAATTCATATATTGTACACGAAGTGTACAATATATGAACATATATCGAATTCATATATTGAACACGTACACGAAGTTTTTTTGTGCAGATCTAGAAACAATTATACAACATTGTTTTTATCACTAGTAGAGCTTAATAGTGGAAATATTTAGCAACGTTGCTAATTATTTTCAGATTTATTTAGCAACGTTGCTAATTATTTTGATATAAATCAAAACTTATAAAAGTTATAAAGACTGAATATTTCTACTATTTAAAAAACAATGTTTAATAATTGCTCAGATTTAATTAGCAACGTTGCTAATTATTTTCAGATATAATTAGCAACGTTGCTAATTATTTTCAGATTTAAGCTGTTTCCGAAAATATCGATTTTTTAACAACTTTAATCGTCTACAAAATTTTTCTCTGAGCATTTAAAGAGCTAAAAATTTCAGGGAAGCTTCTTTTGATATTAAAAAAAATTCCCTAAAAATTTGGGCGATGGCTTCTGTTGTAGATATAAGACTCTGAAAATGTGTAATAATTGGACCAATATTGGCCAATAATTGGTTAAGGGGTCAATCAAAAAATTTTTCTTCTTCAATATTTGAATAGCCAGGGAAAAATGAGCTGATTTTAAAAAAAAAATTTTTATTTTTGACCGAAAAGTAAGCAAGTTATAATAACATCATTTTAAGATTTTTTAAAAAATATTCCAAAAATCCCAGTTTTAGGGTCATTATACAGTATTGTAACTTGAAATAACAATAACTCGCTTATTTTTCGGTCTAAAATAAAAATTTTTTTTTTAAATTGTCGAATTTTTTCCTGGCTATATGAATATTTACAAAAAGGAAACTTTTTATATGCAGAAATAATTTTTTTTTTGGCAATTTACTTTAGAACTTACTTTATTTTGTCAATGTATTAGGGTAGTTTTTGGCCCAAAAAAATAATTTTTGTATATAAAAATTTCTCTTTTGTAAATATTCGAATAGCCAGGAAAAAATTCGACAATTTAAAAAAAAAAATTTTTATTTTAGACCGAAAAATAAGCGAGTTATTGTTATTTCAAGTTAGAATACTGTATAATGACCCTAAAACTGGGATTTTTGGAATATTTTTTAAAAAATCTTAAAAGGATGTTATAACTTGCTTATTTTTCGGTCAAAAATAAAAATTTTTTTTTTAAAATCAGTTCATTTTTCCCTGGCTATTCGAATATTGAAGAAGAAAAATTTTTTGATTGACCCCTTAACCAATTATTGGCCAATATTGGTCCAATTATTACACATTTTCAGAGTCTTATATCTACAAACAGAAGCCAATACCATCGCCCAAATTTTTAGGGAATTTTTTTTAATATCAAAAGAAGCTTTCCTAAAATTTTTAGCTCTTTAAATGCTCAGAGAAAAATTTTGTAGACGATTAAAGTTGTTAAAAAATCGATATTTTCGGAAACAACAAACATTCAATTGCTTATATCTCCGGTCCCTGATAAGCTTTTTTAATGTTTAAGGTCTCATTTGAAAGGTCTTTGCTAGATGCTTTTAATGAGATCAATCGGAAGTCTTTAGCTAATGATGCTGAGTCACAATTCAAGTTCAAAAATCAGCATTTTTCGATAAAATGAATCTTACGTTAATCAGTGCCAGTAAAAATCAACTCCATGAAACTTTTAAAAAATTTTTTTGGTAAAAGTTGAAAGTTCAAGGAAAAAAATGAGACAAGCTGGAGACAAGCTGGAGACAAGCATATTTTTTGGACTAATCCTTCAAGCCCAGTAAATTTTTGAAAATTGGCTAAAAACTAAACTTATTTTGGCTAAAAACTAAACTAAATTTTTGGACCTTTTAGAGCTTGTATCTCGGCAACCCGTCCTGCAAAATGGCTGAAATTTTGGCTGGCTGAGTTTTTTATTACTTCAAATCACCCCTGAAAATTTGAGCCCGATCGGAGTCATGGGTGCGCACACTTTTGTATGAAAAGTAATGGATATGCCCATATATATATTAGTAATAGAATTAATAATTATCAAATATTCAAAAATTTTCAACTTTAAAATTTTCAAATTGGACTCTAAGATAATGTACATTTTAAATAAAAAATAATTATTTAAATACAATTTAATTTAGAAATTTAAAAAATTTGAAAATTCGAAATCTCCTTATTACAAAGTATTTAAAAAACATACTGTCAGACAGCTAGCTGCGTGAGCATAAGATGTAGTAAACAGTAAACGTGAGTACTTTTGGTAATTATATTTAGTTTTAAATATATTTTTTTTAATTTAAGAATACAAATTTTTTTTAACTGTGATTTTACCAAAAAGTTGACGATAACTATTTTTATACCTACCAAAGTATCATTTTTATAATAATTATGATCAACCCTCATTGTGTTCTTTGACAATAATTAATATAATACGACCTGTATCATAAAAAATATAATACAATATTTTTAAATATTAAAACCTTGAACTGCTATAATACATATTAAGTATACCATTTCTCTGAAAAGTACCCATATATATGTATATCCTATGGTATAGATAATTATATGCTCCCCCAAAGTATATAAATATACAAAATAATTGAAAATAAGGCTCTTTATCCTGCGCATTTTACGCTTCCTGTTTATCCTGAAATACGAAAAACTCTCTTAGAGAATACTACGAAAATACCTCGGAAAATATACAGATATAAAAAGTCTTTTTCTCGTTTATTTATAATTTTTTTATAAAGTTGTAAACTCAGTTTTAACTTTACCAAATTCTATAAAAGGAAAAAATATCAAAGAAATTAAAAATAATGCGTATTTTTTGATAGTCAAAGACCGTATAAAGCGTATTTTTTGATAGTAAAAGACCGTATTTATACGAAACGCGGAATCAGAAAAAAATATTAAAATTTGAATAAGAACTTTCAATTTAAAAAAAAATACAGGTCTCCAAAACGTATTTAAAATTTTTACAATAAATTTTTATTTTATATACTTAAATGCGTTTCTAGGAATCTCTAATTATTTTCGAAACTCTGGCATTTAAGACTTTTGAGTTTCCCCAATTTTAGAAATTTTCCAAATTATTTAGCTCACATATATTTCTAAAGATTTAATTTTTCAAATTGTTGGAATATTATAATTTTCTTAATTATATTTAATAATTTTTCGTAGCGAATAGAGAAAATCAAATAATAATATAAAAAAACAAAAAATTCAGTCATTTATTTTCTATATTATTTTCTATGTAGTAATAAACTTGCTAATAGGTACTTATTATAAAAACCGATATTTTTTGCCTGATTTAAATAATAAGAATAAGAAAGAATCATTATTTTTTAAATATCAATTAAAAATTAACAAAAACAAAATAAATAATTCAATATGACAATAATTCATATTAATGAGTGAATTAATTGAAATTTTTATGATAATAAAGCATTATTTTATTCCAAAACTAAAAAGAAAGATATAGGTATTTTATTTTATTACAAAATACAAATTAGATATCTGGATGCTTTTGATAGGAACGGTATACATGCCCCCTCCCCCTCTACTTAAATCCGAAACAAAAAAGCTCTTTTGCCATTATTTTTTCTTTTAAAAAGTTAATAAATAATATTAAGTCCAAATCAACTGCACATATATTGGTAAGTTAGCAAAAAAATTTTCTTTATCATGTGTGTTCAAAATGTCCAAACCTTCCGCTGTCCTTTTGTTTAACTATAAACTTTGAGTATATTAACAATTAACATACGGCTTAAAATTTGAATTTAAATTTTTCTGTAAGGTGCATATGACATACTTAGGTCCCAAATATGCATATTCATTTTTTAAACGAAACAAATTTGTATGAAGTCCTCTTAACGTATAATCATAACAAATCTGTCCTTCAGATTCACCTATTTTTAAGCCACTTAAGACCACCATTTTAATAGTGCACAGCCTATGTTTAAACTCTTGGTGGATCTGGTGCATTTTTTTTTACTAATATATTCATAAATAAACTGTAGAAATATTAATAGAGTGTAGAGTTATATAATTTAGAGGAATTTAGCTATTTATGTATTTTAACCACTTGTAAAGTACAAATGCTGCAGGAAATATTAAACATTTTTGTTTTGAAAAATAAGTTTTAAAGAGTGATTTAAGATATAATAATATAATAATAGTATTTTACTATGTAGTTTAAGACAAATAAACTAAAAGTAATAAAAATAATTGAAATTTCAAATAATAAATTACTACTCTTGCGTGATGCATGCGGCAGCGCCTCTTGCCCGAGGCATGCGGCAACGACTCTTGCCCTAAGCACGCGGAAACGCCTCTAACGCGAGGCATGGGGCATGTATTTTATGCTGAATTGTTAAAAATTATGTTAAAAAGAGTGATTTAAGATATAATAGTTTGTTTACTATTTTAAAAAATTATACTAAAATTAATAAAAATAATTGAATTTCAATAAATAACTTAAATTGAACAATTTAACGTTATTTAGCTCAAAAGTAAATTTAAGTTTTATGAGCATTCTATTATCTTATTATATTTAAAATTCGTTACAAGTATGAGAGTTATATACAATTTAGAGGAATTTAGCTATTTATGTATTGTAACCACTTGTAAAGTACAAATGCTGCAGGAAATATTAAACATTTTTGTTTTGAAAAATAAGTTTTAAAGAGTGATTAAAGATATATCAATATAATAATAGTATTTTACTATGTAGTTTAAGACAAATAAACTAAAAGTAATAAAAGTAATTGAAATTTCAATTAGTAAATTACTACTCTTGCGCGATGCATGCGGAAACGCCTCTAACGCGAGGCATGGGGCATGTATTTTATGCTGAATTGTTAAAAATTATGTTAAAAAGAGTGATTTAAGTTATAATAGTGTTTTTACTATTTTAAAAATTATACTAAAATTAATAAAAATAATTGAATTTCAATAAATAACTGAAATTTAAAAATTGAACAATTAAATTGAACAATTTAACGTTATTTAGCTCAAAAGTAAATTTAGGCTTTTATGATCATTCTATTATCTTATTATATTTAAAATTCGTTACAAGTATGAGAGTTTTATAATTTATAGGAATTTAGCTACTTATGTAACCACTTGTAAAGTACAAATGCTGCAGGTAATATTAGACATTTTTGTTTTGAAAAATAAGTTTTAAAGAGTGATTTAAGATATAATAATATAATAATAGTATTTTACTATGTAGTTTAAGACAAATAAACTAAAAGTAATAAAAATAATTGAAATTTCAAATAATAAATTACTACTCTTGCGTGACGCATGCAGCAGCGCCTCTTGCCCGAGGCATGCGGCAACGACTAATGCCCTAAGCACGCGTAAACGCCTCTAACGCGAGGCATGGGGCATGTATTTTATGCTGAATTGTTAAAAATTATGTTAATAAGAGTGATTTAAGATATAATAGTTTGTTTACTATTTTAAAAAATTATACTAAAATTAATAAAAATAATTGAATTTCAAAAAATAACTGAAATTGAACAACTTAACGTTATTTAGCCCAAAAGTAAATTTAAGCTTTTATGAGCATTCTATTATCTTATTATATTTAAAATTCGTTACAAGTATGAGAGTTATATACAATTTAGAGGAATTTAGCTAGTTATGTATTGTAACCACTTGTAAAGTACAAATATTGCAGGTAATATTAGACATTTAATTAGTAAATTACTACTCTTGCGTGATGCATGCGGCAACGCATCTTGCCCGAGGTATGCGGCAACGACTCTTGCCTTAAGCATGCGGAAACGCCTCTAACGCGAGGCATGGGGCATGTATTTTATGCTGAATTGTTAAAAATTATGTTAAAAAGAGTGATTTAAGATATAATAGTTTGTTTACTATTTTAAAAAATTATACTAAAATTAATAAAAATAATTGAATTTCAATTAATAACTTAAATTGAACAATTTAACGTTATTTAGCTCAAAAGTAAATTTAAGCTTTTATGAGCATTCTATTATCTTATTATATTTAAAATTCGTTACAAGTATGAGAGTTATATACAATTTAGATGAATTTAGCTATTTATGTATATGTATAATATACTTAAGTAGTATCACTCTTGCGAATCGCAAGAAGTAACACTCTTCCGAATCGCATGAAGTATCACTCTTGCAAATCCCAAGAAGCATCACTCTTGTGAATCGCAAGAAGTATCCCTTTTGCGAATCGCACGAAGTATCACTCTTGCGAATCGCAAGAAGTATCCCTCTTGCGTATCGCAAGAAGTATCCCTCTTGCGAATTGCAAGAAGTATCCCTCTTGCGAATCGAAAGAAGAATTACTCTTGCGAATCGCAAAAAGTATCACTCTTGCGAATCGCAAGAAGTAACCCACTTGCGAATCTCAAGAAGTATCACTCTTGAGAATCGCAAGAAGTATCCCTCTTGCGAATCGCAAGAAGTATCCGTCTTGCGAATCGCAAGAGGAATCCCGCTTGCTAATCGCAAGAATTATCACTCTTGCGAATCGCAAGAAGTATAAATCTTCTGTTTATAATACTTTTTATAAATATTAAAAAATTGTTTTTTATAAATAAATAGGCTCAAAAAGTCTGTATTTTGTTATTTTAGGCAGAATTCAGTCATATAACTCATATAACTCACTAAAATTGTTTGATCAATCAGAACCATGTTAAGAACTTGAAATGAAACAGAGGCTTAAGCGCTATTTGTGTTATGATGAGATAATCAGTGAAATTAACGTATAATTAACGTATAATTAATGACGAGAATAAATTGTTAACTTTAAATATTAAATTTCAATATTTAATTAGAAATTTGATCAATAAAGTTCTAACTGTAGAAACTTATTTATAATATATAATAATATTACAATAACTTTTATAAAAAAATTGTTATTTATTAATAAATTCTTTTAGGCTCACTAAAATATGTATTTTGTTATTTTTAGGTTGAATTAAATCATAAACTCACTAGAATTTTTTGATCTATCAGAATCCATGTCAAGAACTTGAAATGTAACAAAAACTTAAACGCTACTTGAGTTCAGATTTGATAATCAGAAATTTAAGCATAATCAATAATCGACAGAGGAATCCTGCTTGCGAATCGCAAAAAGTATCACTCTTGCGAATCGCAAGAAGTATCACTCTTGCGAATCACAAGAACTATCTCTCTTGCAAATCCCAAGAAGCATCACGCTTGCGAATCGCAAGAAGTATCCCTTTTGCGAATCGCAAGAAGTATCACTCTTGCGTATCGCAAGAAGTATCCCTTTTGCGAATCGAAAGAAGTATTACTCTTGCGAATCGCAAAAAGTATCACTCTTGCGAATCGCAAGAAGTAACCCACTTGCGAATCGTAAGAAGTAACCCACTTGCGATTCGCAAGAAGTATCACTCTTGAGAATCGTAAGAAGTATCACTCTTGCGAATCGCAAGAAGTATCACTCTTGCGAATCGCAAGAAGTATAAATCTTCTGTTTATAATACTTTTTATAAATATTAAAAAATTGTTTTTCATAAATAAATAGGCTCAAAAAGTCTGTATTTTGTTATTTTAGGCAGAATTCAGTCATATCTTATCTTATAATTCAGTCATATCTTCTACTATATATATTTGAAAATTTATTTGTGTGTCTGTGTGTGTGTGTGTGTGGGTGTATTATCATCAGGGCCAAACCAGTGAACGAAATTATATAAAACCGGTGTCAAATTAAAGAAAAAATGTTCGCGAGTGACATAGGCCATAGTTTTGCGATTCAGCTATCTTACTTTTGGAGATATTCAATTTTTAGTGTTTTTGAACTTGATAAAATTTTTAAAAATTTTTAACAAAAAATAAAATATCTTGAGACAATCGAAAAATTTTACTGTCACACTTTGTAGTATTCGATTTGGCACCAATTATTGCGTATTCTCCTAAATTTTTATTCAAAACGGAGGTATCTTTAAAATTTTATAAAATATTTTTGAAGCTGGTCCGAAAATTTTTAAAAATTTTTTTACTTTTTGTGGTATTTATAATCATCTATTTGTGAGTCTGTGTGTGTATGTGTTTCATCATCAGGGTCGAATCAATGTCAAAATGAAGTATCATAATATAGAAAAAAAGTCAGCGGGTGACATAGGCCATAGTTTTGAAACTCAGTTACCGTACTTTTGGAGATATTCAATTTTTACTATTTTTGGAAAAAATAAAATTTTTTGAAAATTTGCTTAAAAAGTGAAATAACTTCTAAATATGATAAAATTTTTGGTATTACTCGATTCGGCACTAATTTATATGTATTCAGATAAATTTGCATAAAAAACGGACGCTTCTTTAAAAATGTGTAAAATTTTTTTGATTTTTCAAAAAAAATTTTCGATAATTTGCAGTAAAATAAAAAAAAAAGAGAAAAATTCAAGAAATTTTATAGATTCTTTACTGTATTATTTGCAATTTATATTTGTTTACGCTACAAACTGTTAGGACTATAAAGAGGCCCCTCTGGAAATTATTTGATAAATTTTTATTATGAGACCTTAAATTCTCTAGATCAAAAAATATCGAAAAAATTGCATATCCAGTTAATAACACGAAGTTTAAATTATGAAATCACTAGCCGGCTAACATGATTCATAATAGGTCTTGAAGTCTCTAAGTCTATAGAATACCAAAATAATACACGAGATACTAATACTAAAATGCTAGATTCTGTTGGATTCCATAAGAAATAAATTATTTTCGGGATTAGAAATATATAGCCTCTCCAATACCTTTTCAAATATTTTTCCTTAATTAATAATTTTAACTTTACTGGGGATAGAACTAGGCTCTTCTGAAAACTCTTAATGTGTTTGCATAATTATAAATGTGCAGTAAAACATGATTTTCTTAAGCAACAGAAACAAAAGTAAATGCAATACAGGGGGGGCGGAGCCCCCCCTCCAACTTTTGCTAGTAACTCATATAACTCACTAAAATTGTTTGATCAATCAGAACCATGTTAAGAACTTGAAATGAAACAAAGGCTTAAGCGCTATTTGAGTTATGATGTGATAATCAGTGAAATTAACGTATAATTAACGTATAATTAATGACGAGAATAAATTGTTAACTTTCAACATTAAATTTCAATATTTAATTAGACTTTAATAACTTTTATAAAAAAATTGTTATTTATTAATAAATTCTTTTAGGCTCACTAAAATATGTATTTTGTTATTTTTAGGTTGAATTAAATCATAAACTCACTAGAATTTTTTGATCTTTCAGAATCCATGTTAAGAATTTGAAATTTAACAAAAACTTAAACGCTACTTGAGTTCAGATTTGATAATCAGAAACTTAAGCATAATCAAAAATGGACAGAGGAATCCTGCTTGCGAATCGCAGGAAGTATCCCTCTTGCGAATCGCAAGAAGTATCCCTCTTGCGAATCGCAAGAAGTATCCCTCTTGCGAATCGCAAGAAGCATCACTCTGCTTGAAATGAAACAAAGGCTTAAGCGCTATTTGAGTTATGATGTGATAATCAGTGAAACTAACGTATAATTTACAATGACGAGAATAAATTGTTAACTTTAAACATAAAATTTCAATATTTAATTAGAAATTTGATCAAAAATGTTCTAACTATAAAAAACTTGTTTATTATAATGTTACAATAACTTTTATAAAAAAATTGTTATTTATTAATAACTTCTTTTAGGCTCTCTAAAATATGTATTTTGTTATTTTAGGTTGAATTAAATCATAAACTCACTAGAATTATTTGATCTATCAGAATACATATTAATAGATAGGCTCAATAAAGTCTGTATTTTGTTATTTTAGGCAGAATTCAGTCATATAACTCATATAACTCACTAAAATTGTTTGATCAATCAGAACCATGTTAAGAACTTGAAATGAAACAAAGGCTTAAGCGCTATTTGAGTTATGATGTGATAATCAGAAGTATCACTCTTGCGAATCGCAAGAGGAATCCCGCCTGCGAATCGCAAGAATTATCACTCTTGCGAAACGCAAGAAGCATCACTCTTGCGAATCGTAAGAAGTATCACTCTTGCGAATCGCAAGAATTATAAATTTTTTGTTTGTAATAATTTTTATAAATATTAATAAATTGTTATTTATGAATAAATCGGCTCGATAAAATCTGTATTTTGTTATTTTAGGCAGAATTCAATCATATAACTCATATAACTCACTAAATTTGTTTGATCAAACAGAACTTGAAATGAAACAAATGCTTAAGCGCTATTTGAGTTATGATGTGATAATCAGAAGTATCACTCTTGAGAATCGTAAGATGTATCACTCTTGCGAATTGCAAGAAGTATCCCTCTTGCGAATCGCAAGAAGTATCCGTCTTGCGAATCGCAAGTGGAATCCAGCTTGCGAATCGCAAGAAGTATAAATTTTTTGTTTATAATAATTTTTATAAATATTAATAAATTGTTATTTATGAATAAATCGGCTCAATAAAGTCTGTATTTTGTTATTTTAGGCTGAATTCAATCATCTAACTCACTGAAATTGTTTGATCAATCAGAACCATGTTAGGAACTTGAAATGAAACAATGGCTTAAACGCTATTTGAGTTATGATGTGATAATCAGTGAAATTAACGTATAATTAACAATGACGAGAATAAATTGTTAACTTTAAACATAAAATTTCAATATTTAATTACAAAATTGATCTAAAAAGTTCTAACTATAAAAACTAGTTTATATTTATTTTACAATAACTTTTATAATAAATTATTATTTATTAATAAATTCTTTTAGGCTCACAAAAATATGTATTTTGTTATTTTAGGTTGAATTAAATCATAAACTCACTAGAATTTTTTGATCTATCAGAATCCATGTTAAGAACTTGAACTTGAAGTATCCCTCTTAATTAAAAGAAGTATCCCTCTTGCGAATCGCAGAAAGTATCCCTCTTGCAAATCGCAAGAAGTATCCCTCTTGCGAATCGCAAGAAGTATCACTCTTGAGAACCGTAAGAAGTATCACTCTTGCGAATCGTAAGTTGTATCCGTCTTGCGAATCGCAAGAGGAATCCCGCTTGCGAATCGCAAGAAGTATAATTCTTCTGTTTATAATTATTTTTATAAATATTAAAAAATTGTTATTTATGAATAAATAGGCTCAAAAAGTCAGTATTTTGTTATTTTAGGCAGAATGCAATCATAAAACTCATATAACTTACTAAAATTGTTTGATCAATCAGAACAATGAAATGAAACAAAGGCTTAAGCGCTATTTGAGTTATAATGTGATAATCAGTGAAATTAACGTATAAGCAACAATGACGAGAATAAATTGTTAACTTTAAACATAAAATTTCAATATTTAATTAGAAATTTGATCAAAAATGTTCTAACTATAAAAACTAGTTTATATTTATTTTACAATAACTTTTATAAAAAAATTGTTATTTATTAATAAATTCTTTTAGGCTCACTAAAATATGTATTTTGTTATTTTAGGTTGAATTAAATCATAAACTCACTAGAATTGTTTGATCTATCAGATTCCATGTTAAGAACTTGAAATGTAACAAAAACTTAAACGCTACTTGATTTCAGAGGTGATAATCAGAAATTTAAGCATAATCAAAAATTCGACAGAGGAATCCTGCTTGCGAATCGCAAGAAGTATCCCTCTTGCGCATCGCAGGAAGTATCTCTCTTGCGAATCGCAAGAAATATCCTTCTCATGAATAGCAAGAAGTATCCCACTTGCGAATAGCAAGAATTATTACTCTTGCGAATCGTAAGAAGTATAAATCTTCTGTTTATAATAATTTTTATAAATATTAAAAAATCGTTATTAATGAATAAATAGGCTCAATAAAGTCTGAACTTTATATTTTGTTTAAAATAAAAAACTTCGGTGGGACATTTTGAGAGCTCTAGATAAAAAAATAGCAGCTTTCAAAAGTTCATTTAAAAATGAACGTTAAAACGAATTACGAATTTCCCATCAAGTCACATGACCAATCAAAAAACTGACAAATAATTGGATATCGCGGGAAATTTTACACATTTTTACACATTTTTTTTACACATTTATCTTTTGGCTATCATATCCTCAGACATGATAGCCAAATTCAAGGATAAAAATCAAAATCTTACACAAAATTTAAAATATGTAATGAAATCAATATTTTTCAGTATTAATGCCAATAACTTTTATTTAATTTTACTAAACTATGATAACCAAATCTAGCTCTATGATAACCAAAATCTAGGATAAGAATCAAATTATTACAAAAAATTTAAAATATTTAATAAAATCAATATAATTAATTTTTCAGTATTTTTTTTTTTTTTTAAGGAAATATCTCAATCTTGCCTTCCAAGTTGGAACCCGGTCGACTTCTTACTAAAATTTGAGTCTGCCATGTTGGATTTACTATCTTAAAACTTCAAATATCAAAATTTCATTCCTGCATATTAAATATATAAATAATTAATACAAATTTTTAAAAAAAATGTTTGATCAATTTTATAAACTGCAGGAATCAACGCTTGTCTAAAAAATTGGTGACTTTGTCACTGTGCGACACCCTGTAATAGATACTGTATATAGTAGTCCAGTCAAATTGCGAAAATTGGCGAAATATGTAGTCAAGGCAAGGCTAGGAATAGTATATGTTTTTTGGGTCATTGAATACAAATCAGAAGTTAAAATTCTTTAGAAAATGGGACTACATACTTAAAAATCCCTTTTAAGTGTTTTTTTGCATTATTTTAGAAGTAAACCAAAACTGTCTAATAAGTTATCTAATGAATTTGACTTGAATTATGAAGATTAATTAAGAATTTATTGAGAGATTTTCTGATTATATATCAAAATTGAGATACAAAAACGTGAAAACTACCCCAAAATTTTAACCATGAAAAAAAGATATAAAATTAGGCTGATGGTCTTTTCTGAGTACCCTTTTCTATGAAAATTTTCAATGTTAAAACTTTTGGAGAAAAAATGAGAACAACCAGACATTTTTAGTTTAAAGTATAAGCTGTCAGTATTAGTTTTAAGTTACTCCAAAGAATCTAATAACATTGTTGCATGCAGTCTTACGCTCAGGAGGCCAATAAAATGAACGGAGAGGATAAAAAATGTTTTTTTACTAATCCCTACCTAATCGGCATATTTTCAATAAATTTAATATTAAAAAACCTGCCAGCAGCTGGTAAGACCCTTACATCCTCCTTTAAAAGGTTGAAACTGGCATAGTATATCATGTATATCACTGATATATATAGTATATCTATTATTTTTAAGTTTTTAAAACTATTTTATTATTTGATTTTATAGTGATTACTTACCCTTTTGTTTCATCTTCAGATAGATTTTTCTTTTCTGATAATTCACATGCAAAAATTTTCTTATTGTAGCATTTTTTATAGGCTATAAATAAAATAAAAAATTTTAATTTGTTGTTTTACATTTTTAGAATGTTTTATAAATTTTTCAATTTTACAATTATATAACCATAGATATATTGTATGCTTACAATACCCATACTTGTGTATAGGACTTTAGATATGGGATTTTAAAATTATTGTGTAAAAATTATAATTTGGTTCTTGTAAGCCTTTATGTATCGAATCTGCAGCTTTCGTAAATTTCATTGTTAATGATATTTTTGGATCGCTGTTTGAATTTTCTGTTAATAACTATTCAGTTCATATATTAAAGATGACATGAGTCTTACTTTACAAGGAACCAATCATTAAAATAAATACAACCAAAATTTAACTGCCATAATAATCAGCAAAATCAATTGAGTACATTGCGGTAAGTCCAAATGATCTGTTTCGATAAGTACTCCAGTCAAATCGCGGGGGAAAATATCTCCCGGAAATAACCCAAATTTTCGTGATCAGCGACCCAAAAAACATATAGTAGAGCAAATCTCATTTTGGCCAGTGAAAATACACTCTAAACCGCGATTTGACTGGAGTAAAGGCAAACAACGCAGGTGAAATTTTTAACTCATTTTTTCTACGTAGTTTTGTACATAGTTATACGTAGTTTTCTACATATGCAATTCGTTTTAGGATTATTTTTAAAAAAAAATTCAAAGTACTGTTCATGAAAAATATGAAAAACATAATTGGGCAAGAAATTCAGTTTTAAAAAATTATCGCATAAATTTTGCTCTGAATATAAAATTACTTTTTTGAAAAGACTTTAAAATTTTTCGGGACTTTTAAATTAGTAATTTTTTTTACTTTTATTAATTTTTTTTTTTCTTAAGTTGTAAAAGGTTTTTTAAAACTTTTGTATCCTTTAAAATTTTGTTCTTAGTTTTAAAGTTGTTTTAAAAAAAAGCACAATAATTATTTTTATGATTATAAGAAGTTTTGGAATTTCAAGGAATCGAGCCAAATAAGATGTTCAATTAAATTAATGAAAAAATGACCATTTTTATTTACAAAAATTAAAAAATTAATAAAATTTTATGATGCGATTCCAAATAACTTGTTAATTTTTGCTGAATGAAAGAATATCATCGAGTGGCCTTCAAGAAAGCACACTCATGTGACATCTCAGCTTTGATCATTTAGGTGATAGGTTGAGTCTTGTTCAAATTTCTTCAAACCTGTATATACAAAAAATATTTATTCATGGTTCTAAACCAAAAAAAAATTCCGCTTGCCGCAACTGGAAATATTCCGCTTGCTGCATGCAAAAAAGTTGAAAAACATTTTTTGTTTAATTTTCTTTATGTTTTAAGTAATTAGCAAATGTTCTACGAGATAAAAAAAATCCGCTAGCTACAAGTAGAATTCGTCTTGTGGCAAGCGGAAATCCGCTAGTAGATTTTTTTTTAAACCTAGTGTTACTTAAGTTTCTAGTATTACTATATAAATATGAAAAAAATCTTATTATTATTTTTCTCGCCGATTCAAAAATAATTGTTTTATTGCCACTGACTAAATTATGTGCAGCGTTTGGCCGCAAAATTAAAGAATTTACGCACTATATCGGGCATTTTTTACTTTTACAGCCTAAGATAAATGGAATGCCGAATTTAGTAATAAAGTCTATTTGCACCGAAAATGGACCAGTTGCCCACAATAGGAATTTCAAGATTTTCGATTTAATTTATATTAAGCGGTTTTTTAAACATTTTTATCTGTACTTTTGTTTTTTAGGTTCCTGAACCCTATCATGGTATCTTGTTTTTATTAAAAATTCTCTACTTTTACAAACAAAAAAGGGTATATAAGAAAAAAACAAAAAGAAACCTGCAGTTTTTTAACATGGAACATGTTTATAGGGAGGGGGTACTTCAGAACTGGAAAATTAAGGGGGGGGGGTCAAATTTGTCCTTTTTAAGGGGGGGGTCAAATATGTCCTTTTTAAGGGGGGGGGGGGTCAAATTTGTCCTTTTTAAGGGGGGGGGTCAAATTTGTCCTTTTTAAGGGGGGGGGGGTCAAATAAGACTTAGAATATTTTCGATTTAGGGACCTTTGGTGCAGAAGTACTTAGGGAGCATTGGTGCAGAAGTACCTAGGGACCTATGGTGCAGAAGCCCCTAAAGACCTTTGGTACAGAAGTACCTAGAGACCTATGGTGCAAAAGTCTCTAAAGACCTTTGGTGCAGAAGTACTTAGGGAGCATTGGTGCAGAAGTCCCTAAAGACCTTTGGTGCAGAAGTACCTAGGGACCTATGGTGCAGGAGTCTCTAAAGACCTTTGGTGCAGAAGTACTTAGGAAGCATTGGTGTAGAAGTACCTAGGGACCTATGGTGCAGAAGTCCCTAAAGACCTTTGGTGCAGAAGTACCTAGGGTGCAGAAGTCTCTAAAGACCTTTGGTGCAGAAGTACCTAGGGACCTATGGTGCAGAAGTTCCTAAAGACCTTTGGTGCAGAAATAACTAGAAACCTTAGGTGCAGAAGTCCCTAAAGACCTTTGGTGTAGAAGTACCTAGGGACCTATGGTGCAGGAGTCTCTAAAGACCTTTGGTGCAGAAGTACTTAGGAAGCATTGGTGTAGAAGTACCTAGGGACCTATGGTGCAGAAGTCCCTAAAGACCTTTGGTGCAGAAGTCTCTAAAGACCTTTGGTGCAGAAGTACCTAGGGACCTATGGTGCAGAAGTCCCTAAAGACCTTTGGTGCAGAAATAACTAGAAACCTTAGGTGCAGAAGTCCCTAAAGACCTTTGGTGCAGAAGTACCTAGGGTGCAGAAGTCTCTAACGACCTTTGGTGCAGAAGTATCTAGGGACCTATGGTGCAGAAGTCCCTAAAGACCTTTGGTGCAGAAGTACCTAGGGACCATTGGTGCAGAAGTCTCTAAAGAACTTTAGTGCAGAAATACTTGGATATAAATAGGTCAAATTTGTCCTAAGTATATATAAATAAATAAAATACTTTTAAAAGACTTTGAAAAATCTGGGCTTAAGGACTTAGGATAATACAGGTTTATGGACTTAGAATAATATCGATTTAGGGACTTGGAATAAATCAGGTTCAGGGACTTATAATAATTCAGGTTTAGGGAATCGAAATAGTTTGGGTTTAGAATCTTAAAAACTAGTAAGGTGATAATTACAAATTACAACAATAGAAAATTGTATTGTAATGTTGAGTAACATTTGTATTATATCTAGTCCTCATTTGGAAGTAAACATGTTCCATGCATTTTGGTTGTGTTTACACAAACCGGTTATAAGTTTTGTTTTTTTGTAACTGAGTCATTTTGGGTAAAACAAATACCATATTCGCGTTCAGAGACTCAATAAACATAAAGAACGTAACAGATAAAAATTTTTAAACACCCGCAAAAAATAACCTCCTATTTCCATTGTGGGCGACTAGAACGTTTTGGGTATAAACGGATATAATACTCCTACTAAGCCGCCTTAAAAACATAAACTTAAACTCAATGAAAAATTTTATGGACTTACATTAAAAAAATATGCCTATAACGAAATATGGGCCTACACTACACTCTGGTTTAACAGTAGATCGCTGATCACGAATTTTGCGGTCTTTTCTGGGGGATATTAGAGGAACATCCTTAAAGCAAAAAATATTTTATGTATTCGCACTTTAAGTGTCTAGATCTGTATTGGTTTCTTGGATCACTAATCAAGAATTTTATATAATTTTTGATGAAAAATTAATATTTCACCCTAATAATCAGCAAAATATATTGAGTACATTGCGGTAAGTCCAAAAGTTCTGTTTCGATAAGTACTCCAGTTAAACCATGTAATGTAGGATTAGTAACTAAAACTGAAAATCAGTGCCATTCAAAGACATACTCATCTGTACAAATTCTTCACAGCATAAACAGTTTCTCAACAGAAGAAGTAAGACGTTTAAGATTTAGATAATACATAATTATTTCTCTTTGGAAGTACTATCTGTAGTTTTCATAAGTACAAATATTTTGACTATTTTTCTAGTTATATGTTGAAGTGCTGTGATCCTTTTAAAATGCATAAAAAATCGATTACTGGTTCAAATTTGAGATTAATGAGTTTACGATTCTGCAATGAAACTCTGAACAAAATTATGATTAAGTTGAAACTTGGTGATAAAAATTGTGTAAATTTTGAAAATAAAATTATAAAAATAATAAATTTAGAAAATAAAATTAGTGCTAAGGAAGAGTCTAATGTTACAAACTGATTTAGTTGCAGTGCAAGAAGTTGATGAAATAGATCAAGAAGTTGGACCAAGCATTTCTCAACAACAACATCCAGAACGAGAATAAAGAAAAAGTAATTCAAGAATAAACTTACTTAGATTTGTGTAGATTTGTAAGTTTAATAAGGCTAATATTATATAATAATATTATATTTTTAAATTACTCGAAGACTGCTTTGTTCCAGTATTTTTTTATGTTAATAAGAATGTGTTCATTATTATCATGTATAATTAATTTAAGGTAATTGTACTGTTTATGTGGTTCGCAAATGTCCAAAAAATTCAGATCTTTCTATGCGTTATAATGTTTCAAAAATATTTTTAGTAATTTTAAATTCACGAGTAATTTTTTTGACTAAAACTTGTTCTTCAATAGGGAAACTTATTAATTATACTGTTCATTGTAACTTGCTTTTAAGAGTTTTGAAAATATTATTGAGTTTGTTAATATTAAATGATAATTTCCAAATTTATGGTAATCGTGTCTGATAAAATCCATAATGACTTATTTTGATTATTTGATAATAGTCTTCAGTAATGTATTCTGTACCTATCTATACCTATTGAGAGCATATTGATATAAATTGTAATAATAATAATAATAATAATAATAATAAATGATTATTTATATTTATTATCGTTAAAAAAAATATTTATAAAGTGTAATTAACTTATTATTTTAAGTGCTATATTTTCTTAAAATTATAGTTATTAAGATTTAACTGAATTGAGATTTTAATAAAATTAAAATGTTAATAGTGTTTAACCAAATATATATTATAGATTAATAAAATTGTTATCAAAGTGCTGAAAAAAAACAACAGATTATACTCTACGCTGGTGCAGTTTGTATTAAAACTTTCTTTTCATAATAGATTGTGTGAGTTGATTATATATGTGCATGTGTCATATATTAGTAGGATTTCAAATAAGGCTATGTAAGATAGTTATTTTAATATAGAGGGAAAAAGAAATAACATTTATGGCCTGACCTATGATTTTTGTTTTGTATTTAAAATTGTTTATTTCTTGAAATTGCTGTTAAAACCGTGTACATATGCAACAGTTCGAATATTTAAAATTGAATAATCCTTAGTATCCAAGTTACACCATTTGCATATGCTTTTTCCAGAAGGGTTTTTGCGGTGACACTCGTTAATTTCGTCAATTTTTTTGCATTGTATCTTGTAATGATGTATTTCAATTTTGGCTTGTTCATTTAATAATTGTAATTGATGTATATAGGCGTCTTTTTTTCGTAGTTGTTGATCCATAGTTGCTTGATGAAAATTTTGATTATTGAGCGGGGAAAATGTTGGTTCGTTGGAGTTATATGAATAGTTTTGGTATATATTCGTAGCATTTGATGGTTGTATAAAATTGAATGCGTTTCCAATTACTGTATTTTGCCTTATAGTAGGTTGATTGTTTTCAGCTAATGTATCAATATCATTATCAATAAAACTTTGAGAAGAGTTAGAAAAATTTTCTTTATGTTGAATGTTTCGTCCTTCATTTATAATTAAGTTCAATGATTCGTTACTAGTATTGCTTTCTCTACCAAAATCAATCAATTCAATTTTTTTACATATGTTATTTTCTGATTGTGTCCACTGCTGTTCATTTACAGCGGTTGTTACTTGCGAGACTTTTTGGTTTTCATTTATTTTTGTTTCAAGTGTTATTTTTCTAACCTTATTTAGATTTCCATAAGTTCTTGGTCTGCCAGGGCGTCTTAATGCTATTGGATTTTCAAATGATCCTGGTTCATTTTCATATTTGGTTTTCTTTTTATGTGCATACTTTATTTTTAGTTTAATTGGTTCTACAGGGATGTTATTCATTTTAAGTCTTAAAACGTATTGAAGGTGTGTAAAACGATGATGACAAAATATGATAAAAGATGGTCAATGAGGAGAAAAATTTTTAATCTAGATATTTTATAACGGTAAAGGGGTCATATTTTATGCGAAAGGATGTGATTTTATATTTTCATCTGAGTTTTAGAGATATTCTTTTTATTTCAATTTTTAGAACAGGTTTAAGATTTCATGAGAAAAATTTTTAGAATTCATTATTAATTTAGTCTGTCTTTTGATAAAATATTGGCAACATGACTAAATTTTGTATTATTTTTTTTTTCGTATGGTTTTTGTGTCAGAATTTTCTGGTTTTTATGATGTTTGAGTTTAAAATATTTGTTCATTTCTAAGAAATTTTTGTATACTTCTTAAGCGAAACTGTATTTTTAAAGGCTTAAAAATAATTTTTGTTGTTGAAATTTTTAGTTTAATTTAGTATAAAATGAATATTTTATCAGTTTATAGCAAAAGGAATTTTTATTGAATTGAAAAAAAATCATACAATTTCAGCAAATTTCATGATTTTTGGAAATATTTATATGAATTGAAGGGTTAAATATTATAAAAAATCATACAATTCCAGCAACTTTTATGATTTTTGGAAACATTTATATGAATTAAAGGGTTAAATATAAAAAATTCATACAATTTCAGCAAATTTTATGATTTTTGCTGTAATAATTATAAAATTATAAGTGTAATGGAACAAAATAATGACAAATTTATATTTGTTTGGAAGGGGTATGTTGTATTTTTATATTTTGCTATATATATATATATGGGCGATTGACCCGGCCACCCCCCTCTGTCCAAAAATGGTGGCAACTTAAAAAGATTTTGGTTTTCTCAAATTGACTGGAAAAGGGTCTAGTTTTTTATTCTCATTGGCCTTTTCAACTCTGTAAATCTACTGTGCCCATTTTAGGCACTGAGCGGCGTATCTTTAAAATTTTATAAAATATTTTTGAAGCTGGTAAAAAAACTGTTTTCATTTTTTCTTTTTTTATGGTATTTTTAATCATTCATTTGTGTACCTGTGTGCCTGTGTGTTCATCATAAGGCTCGAACAAATGAACAAAATTATATAAAAACAGTATTAAAATAAAGAAAAAAAGTCTGTGGCAGAAATAGGCCATAGTTTTGTGATGTGACTCAGCTATCGTAATTTTCGAGATATTCAACTTTTACTATTTTTGGAATAAATAAATCTTTTTGAAAATTTGGTTAAAAAGTGAAATATCTGAAAAACACGATATTAGTCCCGCAATTCTTAATAATTCAAATAAAGATTTTGTCAGAATTATATAATACTAGGGGGCTCCGCCCCCTGCGCGCTCGGCGCGCCAACCCCCGCAAAGCGCTAAGTGTGGTGAAATGGCCCTTGTTTAGAATTAGAAATTAAAAGACAATTAATTAAAAAAAATAAAACTTTAAGCTTATTTGCTAATAAGCTTAATATTTTAATATTTTTTACTATAATATTTTTTTTTTTAATTTAAATTATTTAATTTTTCTTTCACAATAATTTATTTTATATGCAATAATATGAAATCCATTGTTAAATTCTACTAATTATTTCTTATCATCTATAAGTTCATCTATATCATCTGTAATTTTTATCATCTATTAAAATTTTTTTTCATATTTTGACCTGGAATAGTAAAAAAGTTTACAATAACTTATAGCTGAAGTAGTTTAAAGTAAAAGGCTGCAAGTTTAAATAAAATAAACTTAAAATTAATATTTTCATTATATTATATTTTTATAATACAATGGTAGCGGTCGCATTGTCTAAAAATAGTGTTAAATAGAGTAAATAGATTTTATACGTTACACAATAATTTAAATGAAGAAATAAATCAAATACAGTTATAGTGATATAGTAGTGAAAAATTTAGAAGTGCCCAAATGTACCATGTCCAAAGGGGGAGGGGGGTGTCCAATTGGGGGTGTCTAAATGGGGGTGCCCAATTGGGGGTGTCCAATTGGGGGTGTCCGAATGGGGTTGTCCAAATGGGGGTGTCCAATTGGGGGTGTCCAAATGGGGGTGCCCAATTGGGGGTGTCCAAATGACCCATGTCGGCGGCAGCGTTTAGAATTTTATAATATAGAGAGATATAGTAGTGAAAAATTTAGAAGTGCCCAAATGTACCATGTCCAAAGGGGGGGGGGGGGTGCCCAATTGGGGGTGTCCAAATGAGGGTGTCTAAATGGGGGTGCCCAATTGGGGGTGTCCAATTGGGGGTGTCCAAATGGGGGTGTCCAATTGGGGGTGTCCAAATGGGGGTGTCCAATTGGGGGTGTCCAAATGACCCATGTCGGCGGCAGCGGCGGCAGCGTTTAGAATTTTATAATATAGAGAGATATACATATATATATATACATAACTCTATGTATACTGTAAGCTATTCATATGCTAATGTTTCTTTTATATAATCGTAGATGTCTCTACACTAATTATACTGTGGGGATTCACCTTCACACATACACTACCTTAAGTATACTTACACATACACACAGACATTCACGGCTGAGAAACGCCGGTTTTGCAGTCTACACGTTACCACGATACAATATACACGTAAATCATAGTACTTATTAGAAATATATCATTCGATCAATATCAATAAATAATCATTATATTTTATGTTAGTGGTGAATAATTTAACCCTAATTCCCACATTGGTGACCCCGACGTGATCGAAAATTCAATTAATAAAAATTATATAAAAACGTGTAATTACATAAAAAACATTAACTATAAAAAACAAAAAAGTGGTAAAAATTTAAAATAATTTTGTGAAATTAATAATAAAAAACACAAGTGCAAATAAACTAAAAAAGTGAAAAATGTCTTATTATACCAAAAAACAATAAATTTTCATCAAAATAATAATAATTGCACAAATAAAAAGAAGAAAAAACAACGCAGTTGAAGCTGAGTAATACCTTAAGAAATTTCAAGGCTTTCGTCAAAAAAACAAGTATCTCAACTTACATTTCTTTTTTAACTTCAAACTTTCTTATATATAACAAGTAAGATATAAATCTCTAATCAATAAGATATACTCATATCGATTTAAATACACGGAAAAATATAAAAAATAAAAATGGCAAATGATGAAGTCGTAAATAAGTTACAATTAGATGTAGTTTCTAATAAATTAGGTAAATTACCTGATTTTTTACCAGAAGACCCAAAATCATGGTTCGTAAAAGTGGAAGCATTGTTTTCGCTTTACAATATTACAAATGACGAAAAAAAATTTATGTATTTAACTGCCCTTGCCCCATCAGAAGTGATGCCATACATTTCTGCCATGCATGATGAAAAACTTCCGGCAGGACAAAATAAATATGATACATTAAAAGAGAGAGTAATACAAAGCCTCTCTAAATCAGATGACGCGAGAATTAGGGATTTATTTAAGGGCCAGTCCCTCAGTGACCAAAAACCATCTCAGTTTTTGGTAAAAATAAAGAATATAGCTCCAGTCTAGGTAAATGAAACAATTTTAAAATCATTATTCCTGGAACAATTACCAGGAAATGTTAGAGCAATGTTATCCACATGCAAATCAGAAAATTTAGAAAACTTGGCTCTACTAGCTGACCAAATAATGGAGAATATCACACCTGCCTACGCAATAAATGCTGTCCAGCCTAAAAATAACAACGAAAATTCAAACAGCGTTACTCAAAAAGATTTTCAAGAATTAAAAAATGAGCTGCGCGCAGAGATAACACAATTATCCGACAAAATAAACAAACTAATGGCACCATCAAGTGATAGAAATCGCAGCCGTTCCAGAGCAAGGTCAAATGTTAAAAGGGAATACCTTCCAAATTACAACAAATCTTATTGCTTTGCTCACAACAAATATAAAGCAGAGGCTCGTAGTTGCAAGCCTCCCTGTTCCTGGAATACTGATAATCCGGAAAACTAAAATTACCATTTTGCTGCTGGGCGGGGCAAAATGGTCATAATATCAAAAACCGCTTACTAATGAAAGATAAAATTTCAGGTATGGACTATCTTATTGATACTGGAGCACAGCTGTCTATACTACCAATCACTCATGCCTCAAGCCGCATTCCAGGAAAACTGGAACTGGTTGCAGCCAATGGCTCAATAATTCCTACATTTGGAACAAGAAAGTTAAAACTTGACTTCGGCCTTGGACGTATAATCACATGGGATTTTTGTGTAGCAGATATACCTAATGCAATCATTGGCGCAGACTTCTTATGTGCAAAGAAGATTTTAGTAGATATGCATGGCCAATGCCTCATAGATAAATATTCCAGACGCTACGCGCTGGGATTCACAGACAGGCGATCACTTTTAGAATTACATATGATAGAAAAATCACCTGTCATTCCATGGGTCTTAGCAGAATTCCCAGAGGTAACGGGCGTAGTTCCTCCACTAGTAAAAATTGGTACTGAAGTACGTCATTATATACCAACAAACGGTCCACCAGTAGCAGAACGCCCACGGAAGCTATCTTCTCAAAAATTTAAGGTTCTCCAAGAAGAACTCGATTATTTATTAAAAAAGGGCTGGATCCGAAGGTCCAATAGTCCTTGGGCAAGCCCAATCCATATGGCTCCCAAAAAAGACAATAAATGGCGAATGTGTGGAGACTATCGTCGATTAAATTCAATTACAACGCCAGATCGTTATTCAATACCTCATTGCCATGATTTTTCCAATATTTTAAACGGAAAAAAGATATTTACAACTTTGGACCTCGAAAGGGCATACCAACAAATTCCGGTGGCTGAAGAGGATATTCCAAAAACTGCTATCACAACTCCACTGCGCTCATACGAATGCCTAGTCATGCAGTATGGCTTACGAGGAGCAGCCCAAACCTTTCAACGATTTGTTGACGAGGTACTCAAAGGTTTACCATTTGTCACATGTTACATTGATGACATGCTCATAGCTTCTTCAACCCCTGAAGAGCATCAAAAACATTTACGTACAGTTTTGCAACGTCTTAGTAATTACGGCCTCACTATTAATATAGAAAAATGCACTTTCGCTGCAAGTGAGGTAAAATATTTGGGCCAATTAATTTCAGAAAAAGGCATTGCACCTCTTCCAGATAAGGTCCAAGCAGTTCAAGAATTCCCCAAACCAGAAAACGTTCAGCAATTACGCCGTTTCTTGGGAATGATAAAATACTACAGACGCAACATGCCAAATGCAGCAGAGGTTCAAGCCCCTCTTAATGCATATCTCGTAAATAGCAAGAAAAACGACAAAACTCCGATTAAATGGACATCCGAAGCCGAGGAAGCTTTTGAGAAATGTAAACAGGATCTTGCTGGAGCAACTCTCTTAGTACATCCTGCAGAAAATGGCCAGCTACGCCTCGCTACTGATGCTTCAGATACAGCAATGGGATCTGTCGTCGAACAAAAAATTAGCAACGGTCCTTGGCTACCGTTAGCATTCTTCTCAAAAAAATTCACAAAAACACAACGTAAATACAGCACTTATGATCGAGAACTCACAGCTATCTATAGCAGTATCAAACACTTTCAAGATTTCTTAGAAGGATGTGAATTCGAAGTTCTGACCGACCATAAACCTTTAATTTATGCATTTAATCAACGTTCAAACAAAGCTTCACCAAGGCAAGCAAGACAACTAGGTTATATTTCAGAATTTACTACAAAAATAATACATGTATCAGGCGCTGATAACATAGTAGCAGACACACTTTCAAGAATTGATGAAATTCAAATGCCTAGAGATTTTGAACTTACAGAACTAGCTAAACTTCAAGAAAACGATTCTGAACTAGCAGAACTCATTAAAACAACTTCAAAATCTTACAGCCTAAACAAGATGACTTGGGGTCCAGAGCAAGTTCTTGTTTACTTAGAAACTTCAACTAATAGTCTCCGACCTTATGTTCCATCTCAACTCCGTCGCCAAATATTCAATAGATTTCATGGTCTATCTCATCCAAGCGGCAGAGCAACTATTAAGCTAATAACAAAAAGATATTTTTGGCCTTCTATGAAAAAAGACATTACTCACTGGGCACGTACCTGTATCAACTGCCAACAAGCTAAGATCTCCAGACGCGTTTCTACCAAGCCTGACGTCATAGCACCACCAGATGGTCGTTTTCATCATATCCACGTAGACATAATTGGACCATTACCGGTCTCAAATGGATTTAATTATTGTCTAACAATCGTAGATCGCTTCTCTAGGTGGCCTGAGGCTTTTCCTATGCGAGATATATCTGCAGAAACAGTGGCTAAAGTCCTCTACTCAGGATGGATATGCAGGTATGGTTCTCCTAAAATTATAACCACGGACCAAGGTTCACAATTCGAAGCCCAGCTATTTAAAGCATTACTCCAATTTTCTGGCACCCAGAAAATGCGCACAACAGCCTATCACCCAGCCTCAAATGGACTGGTTGAGCGCTGGCATAGGTCACTTAAAGCAGCCATTATGTGCCATGGTTCAAGATTTGAATGGGCAGATACCTTGCCTACAGTACTTCTTGGCCTCAGGACATGTATTCGACTCGACTTAGATGCTTCTCCAGCTGAATACTTATTCGGCGTTCCTTTAAGAATTCCCGGCGAATTTTTTCATATGGATGATTTTACTCAAGATCGACAACCATTCTTAGAATATTACAGGGAACATATGAGAGAACTAAAACCAGTTCCAACAGCACACCATGATAAGGTAAAACCATTTTACTACAAATCACTAGATGAAAGCTCACACGTATTTTTAGAATGTGAAAATACTTTGTCCCTGGAAAAACCATATGAAGGGCCATATAAAATCCTGTCACGTCTTTCAGATAAGGTTTTTGAAATAAATAAACAAGGAGTACCTACCAGAGTAACTACCAACCGTCTCAAACCAGCTTACCTTGAACGAGAATTTTTAGAATATTTAATACACCAACAGCTACAACCAGCTAAACAAACCTTAGATCAACAACCTCCTCAATCAACTGTACAACCTGCAGTACAGCCTGAGCCTGTACCATCAACTTCTACTCAGAAACCTAATACCACAACACAGGCTAGGCCTAGAGGCAGACCGAGAAAACAGACCGTCGTTCCACAACATCAATCTAAAACTATTGTAATAAATAATAGATTACAACCTAGTTCATCAAAAAATGATCAAGGTATGTCTAATTCTAATATAGCTGATCATACTTATGCTAAACCAAGCATATTGAAACCAACATCTAATGTTCAACAAACAATACTTTTACCAAAGGACTACAAACCATTGAGGACGTATGTCAACAAAAAGAAAGTTACTTTTAAATTACCATAAAAATATATTAATTTTAAGTAAAATTTTTACTCATAACTTTTATTGTATAGAAGCAAATTTTTTTATTAAACAAATTTTTAATTATTATTATGTATAAGAAGTTATATTTATGTAAAATTCATATATAATATTTAAAAAATCTAAATGTACCATTTTACTTAGGGGGGAGTACTGTGGGGATTCACCTTCACACATACACTACCTTAAGTATACATACACATATACACAGACATTCACGGCTGAGAAACGCCGGTTTTGCAGTCTACACGTTACCACGATACAATATACACGTAAATCATAGTACTTATTAGAAATATATCATTCGATCAATATTAATAAATAATCATTATATTTTATGTTAGTGGTGAATTATTTAACCCTAATTCCCACAATACGAATCATTGATTATGCTATCTCTACTTTCTCCCACGCAATCCCTTTTTAGTTCCTTCTAAGCCTCCGACAATCCTTTTGTACCGTTACAATAAACATTACATAATACAAAGTATCTCTGTCTCACTTTATTTAGTTAACCAATTATTATTAACATTCTGACAGATTTGGCATTAATACATGCACAGTTAAATTTTTATTAAAAACCGACGTTTCTTCAAAATTTAAAAATTTTGTTTTTATTTTTTTGTTGTAGTTGATAAAAATTTTGATTTTTAAAAATAACTTATTAGATTTGCAGTAAAAATAAGAATCCTGGTGACAAATTGAATAAATTTTAGTATTCAAAAAATTAAATAAATTTATAAATTATTAACTTTTTGGTTATTAAAAATTTTTTTTACTGTATACAAGTTTTTTAAAAATAAAATAATAAATACTATTCACTAAAAATTCAAAATTATTTTCAATTAACAAATTTGGTTAACCTAAGCCAGAAACAGAAGTAAATGAGACACAGGGTTCAGAGCCCCCCTCTAACTTTAAAGAAATTAAACTCTAATATCTTTGTTATTATAAGGCTTATTCTTATAAGCCTTTCCGTGTGCGAGTAACTGCATTAGTTACGAGCACTAAATTAGGAAATATAATAAAATTGATTTAAAGTTACGAGTACTTGACATTCAATCTGATAACTAAAGTTAATACAGATTTTCGCAGGAAAGTCAAATCATCATAAATATAAAATTAATAAAAATTAATTATGAAAAACAAAACTACACAACCAAAGAGCATGGAAGATAACTGTAATAAATCCAAAAACCAAAATTACAATAAATCCTACCATAAACTTAAAGTATTCTAAATTGTTATTGTTATCAAGGCCTGATCAGGCCTGAACAGGCCCTGACTCTCTAAAAACATCAATATTTCACCCCCCCCCCCCCTAAAAACGTCAATTTTTCACACCCCCCTGCCGAGCCAAACTCTTTCAAATACCATATCCAATGAACATGTTCCATGTTAAAAAATACTAAATTTATTTAAAAAAATATCTATTTGCTTTGCAAAGGGATAAAGAGAATTATATCTGACGAGTTGACGGGATTGGACGAGAGTTAAACTACGTGGATGCACGAGCCGAAGGCGAAAGTCTTCCGAGTCAGATTACTGAGCGTCCTCTCTCGTCAACAAGTTATACATAATTCTCTCGCCCTGTTGCAAGCACATGGTTTTTTATTTTTAGATGTAAATTGGTGCACTTGTTGCACCATTGTGATAGGTCAAATTTCGATTTTTGATTTTTTGGCATATAAGCACGTTTTGAGATCCCAGGAAGCTAAAAAAATGGTTTTTAAAAAAAGTCTGTATGTGTGTGTGTGTGTGTGTGTGTGTGTGTGTGTATGTGTGTGTGATAATCGGTGATATTTCACAAACATTATGGAGTTAAGACCTAATTTTTTTTTCGAAAATTTTTTCACCAAAAAAGCTCGAAGTACTTTTTTTTTTTTAATTTTGATGTAATACCTCATTTATTTCCACGAAAGTACTTATATTAACATGGAACATGTTTATAGGGGGTACTTCAGAACTTGAAAATTAAGGGGAGGGGGTCAAATTTGGCCTTTTTAAGGGGGGGTCAAATTTGTCCTATTTAAGGGGGGGGGGGGTCAAATAAGACTTAGAATTAGGGGAGTATATATAAATAAATAAAATACTTTTAAAAGACTTTGAAAAATCTGGGCTTAAGGACTTAGGATAATACAGGTTTATGGACTTAGAATAATATCGATTTAGGGACTTCAGGTTCAGGAACTTCAGGAACTTCAGGTTCAGGAACTTATAATAATTCAGGTTTACGGAATCAAAATAGTTTGGGTTTAGAATCTTAACAACGTAAGGTGATAATTACAAATTACAACAATAGAAAATTGTATTGTAATGTTGAGTAGCATTTGTATTATATCTAGTCCTCATTTGGAAGTAAACATGTTCCATGCATTTAGGTTGTGTTTACACAAACCGGTTAGAAGTTTTTGAAATTTTTACTCTATATCTTGAATTTGATACTTAATTTTTCGAAAATTTTTTTACCAGAACTTTTTTTACGAAAAAATACAGAAAACACGAATTTTTATTGTCTTTTTGGACGTAGTACCTAATTTATGTCTATGAAAGTACTAGTTTTAGAAAGTTTGCTTATAGTCATTTTTTGGATCTGATACCGAATTTTTTCAAAAATTTTTTCACAAAATTAAAAAAACAAAAAAATTAAAAAATTTGCAATATTTTTTTTTTTGGGTGTAATACCTCATTTAATTTTATGAAATTACTAATATCTGAAAATATTGTAACGAGTGATACTTCACAACCATTATCGAGTTAAGACCTAATTTTTTTTTCCAACAATTTTTTCATCAAAAAATCTCAAAATACTTTTTTTTTTTAATTTGGATGTAATACCTTATTTATTTCCATGAAAGTACTTATATTTGAGATTATGATTTTTACTCGTTATCTTGAATCTGATACTTAATTTTTTGAAAATTATTTTCCCAAAAATTTCGTCATAAAAAAATAAATTTTTTTTTCTTTTTGGACATCGTACCTAATTTATTTCTACGAGAGTGCTAGTTTTAGACAGTTCGTTTATAGTAATTTTTTGGATCTGATACCGAATTTTTCTAAAATGTTTCTCAAAATTAAAAAAAAAAAAAAAAAAAAAAAAAAACTACAATATTTTTTTACTTTATTTAATTCCATGAAAGTACTATCTTGAATAATTAATATCCAATGAATTACGTTAGATTTTATTTTGAAAAAAATAGATTTAGTTGAATTCAATACATAAATTTTCTTTTAACTTTTAAAAGTTAATAGAAATGAATGTATGATAGCTTGGTTGTAATCGGTGATATCTGTGGCATATTGAAGTATTTAGCTCATTGTTTAAGGAACCTTAGTGCCAGCTAGTTGGCAGGATATTTTAATAAATAAAACTAGATTCGTTTAATTAGCTTGCATTTATCCATTTGGTAAATTATTCAGCATTTTTATTTTTCCTTTTTCATTATTCTGCTTATTTCAGTCTCTCTACCAATAATAAGATTTGAATGTAAAAATAATAAAGATCTAAGTATCTTAATCCTTATCTGTACTACTACAGATTGTAAATTTATTATAATTAAATGAACACGGCAACACTAAAGTAGTATCAATAAAATTACTACAAATAAAACCGGGCAAGGGCGCATGTGCATGGCATATAAACAACTTTAAATAAAACTATTTTTTAGAAATATTTGAAAAAATAAAGAGGTACATCAGAGTAAATTTCATTTCTACTAAAACCAATATTTACATATACATTTTTGATCGTTTTGAAAAATTAAAGGTTCAACCTTGGGCTTAACACACTGCATTAAGCGGACTAAGCTTCCTGAAATCTTAAAATATGTTGCTGGTATAAAACATAAAATTTATAGTTATATATCAACATTATTTAATAAACTTTATATTTTTACATTTTTAAATGTTTTAAATTTGCAAGAACTTTCGAATTTCATCAAGAAATTAATCAAAACTTTCAAATTGGTTTTAGGATTTTTTTTCAGAATGTATAGGGTCTATGTGGGTATTACTGTTAGTAACTATAGAATCCCGATAGTTAAATGTGTATAATTTGAAGATTATTATTAAATCATGTTTTTTTATTTATAAGCTCAAAGAATAAAGGTTTTTTAACGAAATAAAAAAAAAATTTACGTGATTATTATTTTTACGTCAAAGCAAATTAATTTTTAACACCTGAAGTAAAATGCTACAATTACTGTACTGGCATAATGTGTTTGCTGGTATTACTAATAATGCTTGCTGCAATTATTGATAGTTATATATGTACTGAGTATATATTTAATATAAATAATAAAATCATGTAATTCAAAATATTTTAATTTATATTTTAAATATATATTATTTCATTATTATGCAAAAAAAACATTTATTTCAAGATTATCTAAATTAAACAATCATTTTCAATTACGTAAACTTAGAGTAGGGTGCCTGCGTATAAATCCTTCCCACCAAGCCCTTCCAGGCCTATTGTTAGTAAATATTGTTGTCCTTTTTTCTTCATTTAGATACATCTGGATGCTGTCTAAAATTTGATCTTTGGAGAGAGGAAAACCTTTCTTGCCACACTCAATAATTGTATCAAAAAGTTCTTTTTCTTCATTGTATGATAGTATAGGATTAGGACCTGGCTTTTTATCTGCATATTTATTTTTCTTTTTCGCTAAAATAGTTGATACAGGGATATTATATTTTTTAGACAACATGGTTGAACTTTGTCCAGAACGTGCTTCTTTGACAGCAGCATCCAGATTTTCTTTTGAATAACAACATCTAACTTTTTTTTTCTTATTTATTTTTCTACCTTTTTTATTACCTTTTTTATTTATTTTATTATTTATTGCATTTTTTTTATTTTTTGGTGCCATAATTATTTTATTATTGTATAAAATTATTCTTAAATCAGCACATGTTTTTTTTTATTTATCCTACTTGCACTGTATAAAATGCACTGTAAATAACTATTGGTGTTCAATTTTCAAAAAATAAAAAAAAATTTTTTTAAATTTGTTTTTTTTATTAATTAATAGTACTTTACTAGCAGGTCGCAGTAATACCAGCAGGAATAGTAATACCCACGTAGACCCTAATTCTTAAAATATAGTTTTTAATGATCGAAAAAGAGACTGATGGACTCTGGACTAAGATGTATATATGGTGTCAGAAGGGATGAACATATCAGACCTTACTGAAAAAAAATCAACTGGCTTTGTATAGAATCACGACGGCTCTACTTCACTGGTATACTCATCTATAAAATTTTGAATATTTTATTAAACAAGTATATGAGCAATTCTATATTTTTTACCACTAAATTCGTTCCTGAAATCGAAAAAAATCTTTTTGAAGGCACATCGTTATGGCTCGGATTTTCGGAACCCTTGAACCTCCAGGAACACGAAAATATAAGTGTACAAGGATTTGGCGATGGATGCCAAAAAGATTTTTTCATTTTTTCGTAAAAAATGGTGTTTTTCAGACCTCAGCTGCCCGAAATTTTGAAAATCTTTATTTACAGCTCCTCTGCAGTTATTATCGTGTCTATTAGTTAGTTCCAACATATATAACATAAAAATAATCGAAAAAAAGGATTAAGCGATGGATATAATAAGGATTTTAGCCTTTTTGAGACCAAAATGCTGTTTTTAATAGCTCAGCTGCCCAAATTTTTAAAATCAATATTTTAAGGTCCTCTGATGTTTTTATCGAATCTATTAGTTAGTTACAACACCATTAATATAAAAAGAATCATAACAAAGGTCTTACCGATGGATATAACAGGTATTTTGGATTTTTTAAGATCAAAATGCTGTTTTTCTAAGCTCAGCTGCCCAAAATTGTAAAATCAATTTTTTAGTTACTCTAAAGGTTTTTCCTTGATTATTTGTTAGTTCTAAAATATTAAACATAAGAAATATAACCGGTTTGTGTAACTACACTGAAATAAAAATCCGCTTGCGGCTAGCGGAATTCCGCTTGTGGCTAGCGGATTTTTTTTTCTTTGCAAACAATTGCAAATGACTTGAAACGTAAAGAAAATTTAAAAAAAACATTTTTTCTTTTCTTTTTCTAAAATTTTCTCAAATCTCGTCATACCGATATACGCATATCCCAAGTAAGCGGGAAAAATTTTTTTTTTAAATTTTCTTTACGTTTCAAGTCATTTGCAATCGTTTGACGAGATAAGGCTGATTCTACAAAACCGTAAAATCGCCCCGCAATCCGCAACCGTAGACCGCAACGCAAGAAATTTTTCAGTGTAGCCAACTCATCTCGAATTTATTAAATTTATAACCAAACATATAAAATAAACAAGCAAAGGCAAGAAAATAAAATAAATAATTAAATAAATGATCAATAAAAGTAATTAAATATAATTATTAATTTTTTAAATGTTCATTAATTCTTAATTCTCGTACAATTTCATTATTTTTTAAATTTAATACACTTGCATGATGAAAGATGAACCAGTTATAAAAAAATATATTCCATTTTAGAAAAATTGTTTTTTATGGAGTTTTGGATTTGATTTTTGATCTTCACATAACGATTAAAATTCATGTTTTTGCTTTTGGAGTTTGATCATATGTCTGTCTTATCAACTTCAGAAACCATTTGTTCTATAAAAATATATTCTATAACTACCTTCAACCAAAGGAATAAATTCTACGTGGAGTTGTAACCACTGAGTTGAATATGAGTTATATTGCAAGAGTTGCATAGAAGCTGCAATGGAGTTGCTGGATATCTCTAATTTTATTTTCTTGCCATTACTTATTGCCTTTGCGATTGTACTTATTTACAAATATTATAATATTTATGAATCGATTAATTTAGGCACCTACTGTCTTGTTTGCAAAGAAATTATTATTAATCTTACTTCATATAACGGCTGAAGTGTATTTTGTTGCATAGAAAGAAAAAAAAATTTAATTTATCAAATAAAGAAAAAATTACAAAACACTTTTCTTTCCGATGGACCTGTAAGGTCAATTAGATTATTATGATAAAGAGCATTTTTTATGACGATATGTAAAATTCATTCTCTACGGCTCTAAAAATATTAGGATAACTACTAACTCCTAATCTTCTGATAATTGTCCTGTAAAAAGAATTATTAATACGGAGTATTACTATTATTTTTACAGAAAAATGTATGTTATATAAAAATTGTTATTGGGAAACGATCAGAAAAAGCTGGATATCTAAAAATCCGCATCTTCAGATAAAGAAATTATAAATAAATTTTAATTGTAATTCCGGGTATCCAAAGATATTAAATCATTATCAATTACATTAAAATCAAATTTAAGATAAGCCAGCGTAGTACACGAAGGTAAAACAGATTTTTTCTCTCTTTCACATTGCCTTATGTCATTCTAAACGTGCCTTAGAATACAACTATCTCTTTTTATTGTAATACATGTTTTTAATTTTGAAAGTAAACAATTTAAATAATAAAAAAAATAAATATGAAGAACTAATGCTAAAATTAATTTTAATATATTTTGAAATGGAAAAAGATAGACATATTCTAAGGTTATTTAAAATAAGGAAAGGCAATGAGCGGAAAAGAGAAAAAATCTAGAAGTTTTGAAAAACCTTCGTTCTTTCGACTTTTGGTTTTTCCAGTTTAAAAATTATATAACATTGATAATTTATTAAACAATATAGATACAGATTTTTAGATATCCAGTTTTTTGGACCATTAACAAAATAACTATTTTTATAACATACTTTTTTATGAAAAAATAATATTATTCTTTGTATGGATAGAGCAATCATCAGAAAAATTGGAGTTAGTAATTGGTCTAAGATGTTTGGAGCCATAGAGCATGAATTTTATCTGGCGTTATAAAAAATCTTCTGAATGACCCCACTGGTCCATCGGGAAGAAAGGAGTTATTTAATTTTTTATCAATTTAGCAACTTAAAAAAAAAAATTCTTTACAATGTTATATAATAATTCAGTCGTTTGATGTGGAGTACAAACAATGGCAAGCAATGACAAGAAAACAAAATTTGAGCATTGCAGCTCCATGCAACTCCTACAACATAATTCATTCAACTCAACTCACTCCAGTGTAAAAATTCTTGTCCTAGTAATTATTATCTGTGATGTAAATTTACTATCCAGATAGTAATTACCCGGACAAAAATTTATGCAACTCCATTTGGAGTTTATTCATAGAACAAATGCTTTCTGAAATTGATAAAGAAGACATATAATTATTTAAACTCCAAAAGCAAAAACATGAATTTTAATCGTTATGTCAAGATCAAAAATCAAATCCAAAACTCCACAAAAAACAATTTTTCTAAAATGGAATGTATTTTTTTATAACTGGTTCATCATCCAAGTGTATTAAATTTAAAAAATAATGAAATTGTATGAGAATTAAGAAATATATAATTTTATGATATTTTTCCATTTTTGCCGAATAATAACTGAACATTTACAAAATTAATAATTATATTTAAATACTTTTATTAATCATTTATTTAATTATTTATTTTATTTTCTTGCCTTTGCTTGTTTATTTTATATGTTTGGTTATAAATTTAATAAATTCGAGATGAGTTGGCTACACTGAAAAATTTCTTGCGTTGCGGTCTACGGTTGCGGATTGCGGGGCGATTTTACGGTTTTGTAGAATCAGCCTAAAAAATTCCGCTTGCCGTAAGCGGATTTTTTTTTCAGTGTACACAACCAACGAGCATGGAACATGTTCATTTATAACATTGATAATAAAGTATTTATTGTGTTCATAATATAAATATTTATATGCAAATATTTAAAAAATTTTTATAATATAAATATTTATATGCAAATATTTAAAAAATTTTTATAATATAAATATTTATATGCAAATATTTATATTTAGATTTTTATTATAGAAATCATGCTGCTTAGACATCAAAATGAACCAAATTAATTAAATTTTCAAATTATTATAGTTTTTTAAATAATATGAATTTATTTTTTATTAATTTTTACAATGAATTCTTAAAAATTCTGCACCAATGGTCCCTAGGTACTTCTGCACCAAAGGTCTTTAGGGACTTCTGCACCAATGCTCCCTAGGTACTTCTGCACCAAAGGTCTTTAGGGACTTCTGCACCATAGGTCCCTAGGTACTTCTGCACCAATGCTCCCTAGGTACTTCTGCACCAAAGGTCTTTAGGGACTTCTGCACCAAAGATTCCTAGGTACTTCTGCACCAAAGGTCTTTAGGGACTTCTGCACCAATAGTCCCTAGGTACTTATGCACCAAAGGTCCCTGGTACTTCTGCACCATAGGTCCCTAGGTACTTCTGCGCCAAAAGTCCCTGAATCGAAAATATTCTAAGTCCATTTCCCCCCCCCTAAAAACGTCAATTTTTGACCCCCCCCTAAATGCGTCACTTTTCACCCCCCCCCCCTGCCGAGCCGGACTTTTTCAAATACCCCATCCAATGAACATGTTCCATGTTAAAATTATTAGTAAATTATAGTAAAATTATTATTATTGAATTTTTCGCCCATAATTAAAATTAAATATGTGAGAGGATTGATTTTTTTGACCAAGAGGGCTAAAAATAATGTACACTTTGTTTACTTGCTACGTTTCAGGAACCTTCTGTTCCCCTTATCAAGCTATAGAAAAAATTTTTATGTAATAAAAAATTATACAAATAAATATATGTAACATAAAATAATAAGATCTCACCAATCAAATATAATTAGATATTTTTAAAAATTAATTAACAATTACATGACTTATTATTTATAAGATTCTTTGGTATTTTTTAGAACAACTTGTTCTTAGTCATTGTGTATAGTGTATACTAATATACGTCTGCTTGTGTATCACGGTAATGATATTACCGTGTAATACCTATACATAAATATATTTACATAAAATAATAAGTATATCTCGTGTCAGATAATAATAGTTAGTAAGAAAGAGATAAACATCAGAAAAAGAAAGAGAAAAGTTTTTGAAAGAATGTATATGTTAGGGGAAAATATTGTAAATATAAGGAACTATTGAAATATTATGTTAAGAGATAAAAAATATTTTTTGGATATTATTGAGTTATTGAAAATTTTTTTGCCACATAATTCATTAGGTTTTTAAAATTGCTATTTAAGTATCTTGTATCTTTTTGATCATTTATAGAAAATTTATTAATTTGAATATGTAGATTTTCTGATATTCTTCTCTTGTACAAGTTAGGTTCTCTTTCTAAGATAGTTACTTTATTTAAATTGAAACCATGGCCATTGACACAGTGCTTAGGTACTACTTTATTTCTATTATTGTCAATATCTTTTTGATGTTCTTCCATTCTATGATATAATGCTCTTTTAGATTCACCTGTATATGAAGCCTGACAAATATTACATTTAAAATTGTATACAGAGTTTACATTTTCCATTTTAGGAATTGAATCTTTACCTTTGATGATATACTGACTTAACTTATTTGTGATCATAGGAATGGGAATAATATTGTTTTTTTTATATATATTTTTAAGAGTATTGAAAAGCACTGGAACAAAAGGTAATTTGGCCTTTGGTAGTCTATTGTAAATTAGTGTTGATATTTGAAATATAATTATCACGATTTTGGTCAACAAGATTTATATTAGTATTGTTATTATTATTACTGTTCATTTGTTTGATAGTGTGTAATCTTTTGTTAATAAATTTATTTATAAATTTATTTATAAATTTATTAGGATAATCATTCAGTAATAGTAGATTTTTGCAAAATTTTATGTTACTATCATGAAAATTGTCTTCTGATAATTTTATAGCTCTGTCCACAAGATTATAGACAATTCCTATTTTATGATATATGGGATGATTAGAATTGTAGTTTAAGAAACGACCTGAAAAACAGGCTTTTTGATACCAATTTGTATTAATTTTGTTATTGTTATTAATTAACAGGATATCTAAGAAATTTATTCTATTGTCTTGTTCTATTTCATATGTAAACTGAATATTTTTATTTATGCTATTAAAGGTATGTACCATATGGTTAATTTTATTTTTTGGTATGCAACAAATAATTTCATCAACATATCTTAAGTAAAATATACGGGTGAAACAACCTCTGCTTCCAGCGCTCTCCTTTTAGTTATCCAGCGGTCACACTCGAAAAACGTGTGACGCGCGTCATCTCGTTTGTCGGGACAGAATACACATTCAGGGCTCACGACCTTTCCCATCCTAAAGAGATAAGATTGGAAAAGCCCATGGCCACTGAGGAACTGTGTCAAGAAGTAGTTTACCTCTCCGTGCCCTCTCTGAGTCCAGGGCGCGACCTCTTTTATGAGGCGCCTGGTCCATGCGCTGTCTGTGCCATCCCTCCAGAGCGTCTGCCACTCCAGCATCACATTCCTCCTAACTTCCGCTCTGATACGGTCGACGTCGCCTTCATTTTTTCTATCATAAATAAGTTTACGCTCTTTGGCAAGTAGCTGAATAGGAATAATTCCTGCGATGACAAGAACTGCCGCTTCCGAGACAGTCCTGTATGCGCAAGAAACCCTCAGAGCACCCTGCCTCTGCACTCTTATCATACCTTTCGAATATATATCCTTATCCAGTGCCTCACTCCAAATCTCCGCTCCGTACAATAGGATGGAGTGAGTTACGGACATTAGCAGCTTTCTCCTGCTGGACTTTGGTCCATTCATGTTCGCATCAGCCTGCTCAGGGCTAACGTCGTGGTACCTGCCTTCTTGACCCTTTGAGAAATATGTTCGAAATAGGTCCGCTTCGTATCCAAAACTATTCCAAGATATTTGGCGAACCTTTTCGTCTCTATAATGGTATCCTCGTCAACCCGTATTGGAATAACGGTATTGATTTGCTTCCCCGTGAACATCACGATCTCGGTCTTAGCGACTGCCAGACTTAGTCCGTGCTCTTCCATCCATGCGTTTGTCTTTAACATGCAGACGCTCAAGCTATCCTGTGCTTGTTGCACGTTCCTTGCTATGATCACGAGGGCAATATCATCCGCATAGCCTATCATAAAGCAGCCATCCGCTAGCTCCATCCTCAGGATACCATCATAAGAGATGTTCCTTAGGTCAGGTCCCAATATGGAGCCCTGAGCTGCACCAGCTGTCACTTTCCTACTTCGCTTCCCTTGAAGAGTCTCGTACAATAGTACTCTGTCACTTAGGTAACTCTTCATTACCCGCATCAAATAATTTGGTACTGCAAAGTCATTTAGTCCTTGAAGGAACTTTGTCCACTTTGCAGAATTGAATGCGTTCTTGACGTCCAGGGTGACCAAAAGAGTAATTTTACGTGAGTAATGATTACCCGTTTGGGCCCTGGTTATCGCGTCAACGACCTCCTTCACAGCCCCGATCGTGGACCTCCCCCGTCTAAATCCGTATTGCCGAGGAGATAAATCCCCTGCTGCTTCTACTGCGTTTAAGATACGCGGTTGTAGCATTTTTTCGAAGCCCTTTCCAGCTGTATCCAGCAGTCCTAGTGGTCGCCAGTAGGACGGGAGTGTGGGATCTCCCTTGCCTTTACCGATAAGGACCAACAGTGCCTTTTTCCATCGCCTACTGAATACTCCAGCTCGTAGGCACGAGTTGTACATCATTAACATCAATGACGGACACTCGTGCGCAGCGATTCTTATAATTTCGGCTGTTATGCCGTCTGGGCCGGGGGCTTTCTTATTTCTGAGAGAGTCTACGGCAGCGAACAGCTCTTCTTGCGTGAAGTCCGGGATTTCGGTTACCCTAATGTCCTCCTCTTGGTCTATTTTCGTCTACTCTCCTTGCTTCCTCTTCGTCCATTAGTGAGCTAGCAGCAAATCCCCTTAGCTTTTTCGTGACTATCTTGAAGCCCATAGGATATATATTCGAAAGGTATGATAAGAGTGCAGAGGCAGGGTGCTCTGAGGGTTTCTTGCGCATACAGGACTGTCTCGGAAGCGGCAGTTCTTGTCATCGCAGGAATTATTCCTATTCAGCTACTTGCCAATGAGCGTAAACTTATTTATGATAGAAAAAATGAAGGCGACGTCGACCGTATCAGAGCGGAAGTTAGGAGGAATGTGATGCTGGAGTGGCAGACGCTCTGGAGGGATGGCACAGACAGCGCATGGACCAGGCGCCTCATAAAAGAGGTCGCGCCCTGGACTCAGAGAGGGCACGGAGAGGTAAACTACTTCTTGACACAGTTCCTCAGTGGCCATGGGCTTTTCCAATCTTATCTCTTTAGGATGGGAAAGGTCGTGAGCCCTGAATGTGTATTCTGTCCCGACAAACGAGATGACGCGCGTCACACGTTTTTCGAGTGTGACCGCTGGATAACTAAAAGGAGAGCGCTGGAAGCAGAGGTTGTTTCACCCGTATATTTTACTTAAGATATGTTGATGAAATTATTTGTTGCATACCAAAAAATAAAATTAACCATATGGTACATACCTTTAATAGCATAAATAAAAATATTCAGTTTACATATGAAATAGAACAAGACAATAGAATAAATTTCTTAGATATCCTGTTAATTAATAACAATAACAAAATTAATACAAATTGGTATCAAAAAGCCTGTTTTTCAGGTCGTTTCTTAAACTACAATTCTAATCATCCCATATATCATAAAATAGGAATTGTCTATAATCTTGTGGACAGAGCTATAAAATTATCAGAAGACAATTTTCATGATAGTAACATAAAATTTTGCAAAAATCTACTATTACTGAATGATTATCCTAATAAATTTATAAATAAATTTATAAATAAATTTATTAACAAAAGATTACACACTATCAAACAAATGAACAGTAATAATAATAACAATACTAATATAAATCTTGTTGACCAAAATCGTGATAATTATATTTCAAATATCAACACTAATTTACAATAGACTACCAAAGGCCAAATTACCTTTTGTTCCAGTGCTTTTCAATACTCTTAAAAATATATATAAAAAAAACAATATTATTCCCATTCCTATGATCACAAATAAGTTAAGTCAGTATATCATCAAAGGTAAAGATTCAATTCCTAAAATGGAAAATGTAAACTCTGTATACAATTTTAAATGTAATATTTGTCAGGCTTCATATACAGGTGAATCTAAAAGAGCATTATATCATAGAATGGAAGAACATCAAAAAGATATTGACAATAATAGAAATAAAGTAGTACCTAAGCACTGTGTCAATGGCCATGGTTTCAATTTAAATAAAGTAACTATCTTAGACAGAGAACCTAACTTGTACAAGAGAAGAATATCAGAAAATCTACATATTCAAATTAATAAATTTTCTATAAATGATCAAAAAGATACAAGATACTTAAATAGCAATTTTAAAAACCTAATGAATTATGTGGCAAAAAAATTTTCAATAACTCAATAATATCCAAAAAATATTTTTTATCTCTTAACATAATATTTCAATAGTTCCTTATATTTACAATATTTTCCCCTAACATATACATTCTTTCAAAAACTTTTCTCTTTCTTTTTCTGATGTTCATCTCTTTCTTATTAACTATTATTATCTGACACGAGATATACTTATTATTTTATGTAAATATATTTATGTATAGGTATTACACGGTAATATCATTACCGTGATACACAAGCAGACGTATATTAGTATACACTATACACAATGACTAAGAACAAGTTGTTCTAAAAAATACCAAAGAATCTTATAAATAATAAGTCATGTAATTGTTAATTAATTTTTAAAAATATCTAATTATATTTGATTGGTGAGATCTTATTATTTTATGTTACATATATTTATTTGTATAATTTTTTATTAAATAAAAATTTTTTCTATAGCTTGATAAGGGGAACAGAAGGTACCTGAAACGTAGCAAGTAAACAAAGTGTACATTATTTTTAGCCCTCTTGGTCAAAAAAATCAATCCTCTCACATAAATTATTTAGCCAAAAATGACCATTCAGTTAATTGGCTATAGTGATGAGAGAATTAAAAATAAAAAATTGCACCAAAAAAATGGGACCAATCAGAAATGTTTTGGGTAACTTCTGAGGTTTTAGCGTTTCAATGAAAATTACGAAAAAACCCTATTATATGTATAACACTGAACCCTGCGTTTCTAGGCACAGAAGGCCGATTAATTGGAATGTACGGAGTGTAGTCGGAATATTTTTTCAAACTAATTAACTTATCCATAACCATTTGGTGTAAGTTGGTGTTCCAAATGTATTGAACTCCCCTTGTAAGACTAACATGATGCTATTAAAATTATATCAAAAATAAGTTGGCCTTCTACTGTTTTCTATTTTTTTAAACATTCAAAAGTGAAAAACCGCATTTAGGACTTAAAAAATCAAAAACCTTTATTAAATCTATCACTTAGGCCTTTATTACTAATTTTTCTTATGTTTAAGATTTTAGAACTAACAAATAATCAAGGAAAAACCTTTAGAGTAACTAAAAAATTATATACGATTATTTGTGGTTAACCACCCTAGTTTTTCTCTGTAGGGAGTAATATGTGTGTCCCTGCCGATTCCATAGATGTATCTTAAACATGTATTACTCAATCTTTGTATTCTGTCTTTAAGATTTGTCGAGCAGTCTAGGTATACAATAGAGCAATAATCTAAGTGGGGAACCATTAATGCTTGTATAAGCTTAATTCGAAGATCTTCGTTTGTGCACTGCCTAATGAAGCACAGTGTGTAAAGTACACTGTTAACTTTTTTGCTCACAAGTGAGATGTGCGATTCCCAAGTCATCTTTTTGTCTAGAATAACTCCCAGACTTGTAACTTCACTAGTGAAGGGTACAGTGACTCCCTCACTTACAACCACACCAGGTAGATTTAATTTGTCTAGTTGGTCAACGAAATGGCTAGTGCCAAAATATATGCTTTAGTCTTGTCCGGGTTAAGTCGCAGGGAATTTTTAGCCGAAATGCTGATGTTATTGGCCGCTGATGAAAGCTTCCCTAATGCCTCATTTATTTTCTCAGGGGATACTTGCTCATAAATTTGCAAGTCATCCGCATATAAAAGATGATAGATATCTGGGTCCAGATGTTGCTTCACATCATTAATATAGAGGCAGAAAAAGAGGGGACCCAATACTGATCCCTGTGGGACACCAAGATTAACTCCAAGGGGATTTGAGGAGGATGTTTTTGTAGTAACTTGTAACTGTCTACCTTAGAGGTAGAATTTGATCCACAGCAAGGTGTTCTTTAAGAAACCCATAGATTTTAATTTAGGTATTAGCTTCGTAGGAGCTATGGAATCAAACGCCTTGCTGAAGTCAAACTGCAGTAGCACCGTTACTTAGTAGTACTTTTACTTTTATCAAACCTAATGTCCTGTGTTAATTTTAGTAAGGCTGTTTCTGTACTACTGTAGGGTCTAAAACCAGTCTGCAGAGGGTCAATCAACTTGTTCTGTCTAATATAGTTGGTTATCTGGTCATGTGCTAGCTTTTCAAGTACTTTTGCCAAGAAACAAAGGAGAGCAAAAGGACGGGAATCTGATGGTGTAGATGGGACCGAAGTCTTTTTAAAAGCTGTTAACAGTTATTTTTTCCAAGATGTAGGGAAAGCCCCTTCTGTTAGAGATGTATTAAAGAGTTTGACCAAAAGTGGGCCAATAACAGGAAGTGACTTTGCAACTATCTTCTGAGGTATGCCATCAGTACCAGTCGCCTGCGATGAAAAATGGGGTACTGCAAGAATTACGTCTTGTAGGGTTACCTCTGTAAAACTGAATCCATCAATGGATGCTGAACTAATCAATTCATCAGTTTCATTAATGTTTTCTATTGTTGAAGTTGAAACTCCAGCAAAGTAAATATTGAGATCATCCGGAGAAAACCCGTGAATATCACTGCGAGGGGTGGGTAGCAGTCCTAGATGTCTCAATTCACGCTAAATGTCGCGATTGTTGTCAATTGATTCGTCAAGTCTTGTACGTAAAAATTTGTTATGTGCAACTTCAGAAAGCGACTCAATTTCCTCGCTAAGTTGAAGTATGTCTGTCAGTAGAGAAGCATTTTTGGAGTTTAAATATCGGCGTTCAATGGACTTGCGTTTTAGAATTAAAAAGTTTAGCTTATCATCAATCCATGGATGTTTAGTCTTTTTAGGATTGATAGTTTTAAGTGGTGCGAGCTTGTCAATTGCAGCCTGTAGATTGTCACTGAGATTGGAAACAGCAGAATCTAAATTTAAGTTATTATTGAATGTTGACCAATCCGACCGAATCAAAACCTCATTAATAGCTTCAGGAGTTATGCTGTTTAGTTTTCTACAAGAGAAACTCTCCATGTGAATTTTTGGAATGAAAATTTTTATTTCTACGTCAATGAGATTATGATCGGTTAAAAAAGGCGGAATTTTATTGTGGTAGTTGAGTACTGATCATTAGTACCGACGCACATAACATAATATATAAAAATATATAAAAAATAGTATACGTTATTAAACAGAGTCGACCGATATTTGTTTATGTTATAAGTTTATGAGTGTGGCTGGAAGACATATATTTAAAGAAATTATTTTATTTTATTTTATTTTTATTTTTATTTTTAGAAATTGTAACGTATTTAGGTGGGAGAGGGGTAAAAAATTTTTTTATGAAAAAGATTTTAAAAATTTATAGGAGAAAAAAATTTTTTTTGTATTATATGAGAATGATTTTAAGATTTGTAGGAAAAAATTTTTTTATTTTTTTGATGTAATTAAGGTAGTTATTTTATTAGGTGTATTGTGTTTTTAAAAAATTATTTCATTTTTTGAGTGTCTTCTCTACTGTTTAAAGTGTGTTCAGTGTCTGCTATATGCTGTAACGTACCAAATGCCTAGACCCCTAAGATATGCAAATATTTATGAATAATGCATGCAAAAACCATTTAATTTTACTTACTTATACGTGTGTTGCATCATACACATGTATAAGTGTATGTATCGATACAATTATAAACTCCTAAATTTAGATCATTTAATGATAATCAAATATTACTTAGATGGCAGTACTATCCAGCATTAGTTTAATTATGCTGTCAGCCTCTTAAGTATTACTGTAATCTAAATATTAATTTATTAGATTATAAATATAAATAAAATATAAATATAAATTATATAATTAGTTGATATGTAAGTTAATTACTTCATAAGTATGTATAAATGTAAATTAGTTTTTTGAGATTTTTAGATAGTTTACAAGATATTTTTATAATAAATAATAATTAACTAAAAAAGGATTAATGTAAAATATAATTAAAATCAAATTTAAATTATGTTCTAATTTGATTTCGGACATTTTTAGTACTGATTTAGGTTCGGATTTGAGGCAGAATATTTATAAAATTGTATAAATAATTTGAATTGTTTATAAATTGTTTATTTAACAAATTCGTTATTAATATCAAGTATTAAATAACTGTATAATTATTAATCTTTATCTTTTTAAGGCAAAGTCAAAGTTTAAGTTTCAATTTTTCCTACATATTTTCTTTCTAATTGTTTAAACTATTAATTATTGTTTAAACAATTAATAATTATTGTTTAAACAATTAATCTTTTAAAACTAAGTGTGATACATCTTTTTATATGTTTTCGGATAGCTTACAACAAATTTGAGGTCCAATTTAAGGCATAATGTTTAAATAATTGTTAAAACAATCTTAATAATTAATAAATTGTTTAATTAATAAATTTGTTATTAATATCAAGGGTTACATAACTGTACAATTATTTATGTCTTTTTGAAGCTAAATTTAAAGTTTAAGTTTCAATTATGCCTAATTTATTTTCTTACAAATAGTTAAATTATTAATTATTGTTTAAACAATTAATCATTTAAATCTAAGTGTGATGTATCTTTTTATATGTTTTCGGATATGCTTAAAACAAATTTAATGCTTAATGTTTAAATAATCGTTTAAATAATTTTAATAGTTGATAAACAGATTAATTAATAAATTCATTATTATTACAATGTGTTACGTATCTCTAGACTTATTTATGTCCTTTAAAACCCATACGCAAATTTTAATTTAAAGGTACTTATAATCAAGTAAGGTAATACTTATATTTTTATGTTTTTGGGTGGGCTAGGAAGTTAAGTTTTTGTTTTCCTTTTCTTTCTTCGACTAAAAAAATGCGGTACTAAAAAAACTTTAGTTTTTGATGCGGATTTTATACCAAAATATATCTGTTTCAAGAAACCATGATCTTAGCCGTTCGAGTAATCCTTTCGTACTTCGAAATCTTGATATATTTTGGTTAAGTAAAGGTCAGCTTAATAAAGGGTTTTGGATTGATTGATTTTTTTATTTATTTATACAAAATTGTACAAAAGATTATACAAAGATAAATATAGGGTATATACAATTTTCATTAATATTGGAGAGTCACATTTCAAATCTTATAGGTAAAAAATATACAATCCCTGATGATTTTAAAAACACTAAAGTAAGAGCAGTATTGAAAGCTCTTGTTGAACGCTGGAAAAAGAAAAAAAGCCATCTTAAAAATTTTTTAAATGGAAACAAGGAATGGCTGAAGAAAACTGTGACTTTTCCAAATTTATCAAAAAGAAATGAAAAAAATAAAGAGGTTTTAGAGAATGGAGCTTCTAAAAAACCAAAATTATTGCCTGAATTTAAAAACCAAAAAATATTTGGAGAACTTACTACTCGAAATAAAAATCGACTCAGTAAAGAACACAGAGAATCTAATACTGCACCTGAAGTAGTTGCTTATGCTGCTATAAAGTTTCGAAAATTAGGAAATAAAAATGCATACTTAGTTTTAAATGATATTGTTTCTAATCCTCTGACTGCTGCAAAAGCCTATCGTGATAGGTACTTAAAACAAGCACGGTCTTTGACTCCAGAACAAGCAGTGGCTTACATATTAGACTGCAAGCTATCGAAAAATGATTACCAATTATCACGAAATAATTTTGTAGAAATTGATAATGAGGGATTTCGACCTTATTATAAAGTCCTCGAAGCGAAAAAAGCTTGCTATCCAGAAAATATAAGTATTAAAGGTCATCACACAAAAGTACTTTTACAATCTTTGTGCAATCATACAGCAGAGCGACTTTGTAAATACCTAGACGTAGTAATAAATCAATTATCTCGCAATGAATATGAAAACCTTAAGCTTTATTTTAAATATGGGTCAGATGGGAGCTCTAGCCATAAGCAACAATTTATTGATGATAATGGTGATTCAATCGATGACTCAAGCGTATATGTCTCATCTTTAGTACCTATACAACTTGTTACAGTCACAGAAAATAATATTGAAAAAATCATATAGATGAATAACAAACTATCATCTCCTATGTATTGTAGGCCAATAAGTATTAAGTTTACTAAAGAAACAACGGACTACATAATAGAGGAGGAAAATAATTTGAAAAAAGAATTTGAAAATCTAAAGTGTCATAATTTTATAAATTCATCAGCAAATATAAAAGTTCATTACGAATTTATATCCACTATGCATGACGTTAAATCAATAAATGCTATAACAGAAATCAAATACACAAAACAATGTTATATTTGTGGTTTGAAGAATAAAGATTTAGAAGATATTGATAAAACTTTAAATTTACCAATAAAAATAAACAATCTTAAATATGGTATCTCCTCACTCCATGCATGGATACGTTGTTTTGAGTTTTTAGTTAACTTATCGTATAAGATGTTTATATGCCAGCACAAAGCACGCGAAAGTGATGGTACAAAAGATATTGTTGCCGAACATAAAAGATACATACAAGAACAATTTAAAACTGAAATGAATTTGATAGTTGATCAACCCAAGCAAGTGTCAGGAAATTCAAATGATGGTAACACAGCGCGAATATTTTTTAATAATGAAGAAAAGGCAGCACGAGTTACAGGAATTGATATTGATATAATTAGAAGATTTCATATTATATTACAAACTTTGTCAAGTGGACACATTATTGATCATACAAAATATAAAGAATATGCTGTAGAAACGGCTCGATTACTTAAACAAAAATACTCTTGGTTTCAAATATCTCCCACAGTCCACAAAGTGCTACTGCATGGTGCCGAAATAATTGAAGATGCGGCAGCTCCTATTGGTCTATTATCTGAAGAGGCAGCAGAAGCGACCAATAAATACGTAAGACAGTTTCGGCTTTCTTTTACTCGTAAATGTGATCGTGAAAAATCGATGAATGATCTACTTTGTCGTCTTCTAGCTAATTCAGATCCATTTATCGCAAACTTAAGACATTCGTACAAAAAACCATTAAGGTCTTTGAATCCTGAAGCAAGACAAATGCTGAAACCTCCAGAAATTAATGAAAAAGAAAATGAATTAAATGAATCAGAAACGTTTGAAATCAAACAACTGGAAAGAGAGTGTGATCTGTGTTTTGATATAGAAGAATAAATTATTTAAAAATGTTATAATGTATGTATCAACTTGAACATAAAGTGCCAAAAATATAAAATTTTGAATTTATCATTTAAAAAACTTAAATTGAAAAATTTCGCAATCCCTGATAAAAATTCCTAAATTTGAATTAATATTCGTAATAAGCGACCCAGAAAATATAAAAGTCTAATGCTAAATTTACATTTATTAAAATTTTTTTTTCTATGACACGATTTAAAAACTTGATTTGCAAAAATTTCGCGATTCCTAAAAAAAACCGCTAAATCAGACTTCAGATTCGTAATCAGCGACCCAGAAAACATAAAAGTGTAATGTTAAATTTATATTTGTTGAAATTTTTTTTTTTTTTGACACGATTTTAAAACTTGATTTGCAAAAATTTCGCAATCCCTGAAAAAAATCGCTAAATCAGACTTCAGATTCTTAATTAAAAACCCGAAAAACATAAAAGTACAATGTTAAATTTAAACTTATTAACAATTTTTTTTCTAAGTCATGATTTAAAAACTTAATTTGCAAAAATTTTGCAATTCCTGAAAAAAATCGCTAAATTAGACTTCAGATTCGTAATCAGCGACCCAAAAAATATAAAAGTAAAATGTTAAATTTAAAATTATTAAAAATTTTTTTTCTAAATCACGATTTAAAAACTTAATTTGCAAAAACTTTGCAATTCCTGAAAAAAATCGCTAAATCAGACTTCAGATTCGTAATCAGCGACCCAAAAAATATAAAAGTAAAATGTTAAATTTAAAATTATTAAAAATTTTTTTTCTAAATCACGATTTAAAAGCTTAATTTGCAAAAATTTTGCAATTCCTGAAAAAAATCGCTAAATCAGACTTCAGATTCGTAATCAGCGACCCAAAAAACATAAAAGTAAAATGTTAAATTTAAATTTATTGAAAATTTTTTTCTATGTCCCAATTTGACGTATGCTTGTCCCACTGTGCAACGGCTTCCGAGTGGGATATGCCCGAAACGGATGAAAGAGGAGAGGATATACTTGACCTGTGTGCCAGGCTCAACTTAGCGGTGCTAAATGTAGGTAACACAACAACGTTCAGAAGACCTGGATACTGACAGACCATCCCGGATATATCACTAGCATCAGAAGATTTAGCTGCTAGAATTATAGATTCGCAAGTCCTGGAGGACTTCTCAGTGAGTGACTACCAAAATATCTCTTTTGAGGTGCATGACGAACGTCAACAGATACGAAGAGACGAAGCACGGAAATATTGTGGATGGAACATCACGCGGCTAAACCGCGAAATATTTGTGAATATGCTTAAAAGAGGAGAGACTGCTATCCTGGGAAAAGCAATAAGGCCAGGAAATATTGACGACGCAGAGATATTAGTCAACCTGCGAAGATAGACCACCAGCCTACTGGTGGAACGATGGAATATAGCCCGTCTAAGAAGTGCGAGCTTAACGACAAGAAGAAGAACCACACGAGCTAGGACCAGAACGGACGCTGCTGAGCTTATGGCAGAGCATAAGCAGGTCAATAAAAGCCCGGACTGGCTGTTAGGAGAAGCAAGAGAGCATGCGAGATAGATTTGTGTAATGAGGTGGAGAATGACCCATGGGGTCTTGGTTACAAAATAGTCACCAAGAGAATTGGGTCTCTTTCCGCAAGTGGAATTATGAACGAAGAGAAGGTTGGCTGTATAGTTGACGGACTTTTCCCTACCCACCCTGAGAGGGAGAAAGAGGAAGACTTAGAGGAGGATGACGTGGAGGATATCCCCGAATTCACCGTAGAGGAGCTTGTAACAGCAGTAGACTCGCTCAAAAATGGAAAGGCACCTGGGCCTAATGGAATAACCACTGAGATTCTGAAGATAGCCGTACACTAGTGTCCACAGCTTATTCTGTGCATGTACAATACCTGTACACGAGCGGGCGTCTTCAGCAAACTCTGCAAAAGAGCCAGACTAGTCCTAATCAGCAAGGGTAAAGGGGACCCTAGCCTGCCAAAATATTGGCGTCCACTAGGATTACTGGACACAGCCGAGAAAAATTACAAAAAGGTGCTGCAACCACGGATACTGAGGACTGTAGAAACTGCAAGAGACCTTTCTCCCCAACAATACGGGTTCCGCCAAGGGAAGTCAACTATCGAAGCCATAAGCAGCATCACCCATGTCATTAAGAATGAACATGCAGGCATTCACTACTCTAGAAAAATCACGCTACTAGTGACCTTAGATGTAAAGAATTCCTTTAATTCAGCAAGGTGGAGTAATTTTATGAAGGAACTAAGGAACTTTCAGGTGCCAAAATATCTGCGAAGAATCATCAGCAGGTAACTACCTGAGGCATCGAGAAATAATATTTGAAACTGCGCAAGGAACAAGATTGAGGAGAGTAACTGCAGGAGCAGTCCAAGGATCGGTCCTCGGGCCAGATCTATGGGACATCATGTACAATCAGGTACTTAGGCTCCCAATGCCGGAGGATACTTTTACCGTCGGGTATGCTGACGATCTGGTTCTAGTTATCTAGGTAAAAGATGTACAAACTGCCAAGGAGAAACTGAACCAGGCAATGCACGGAGTCAACTACTGGATGGAAGACCACGGTCTAAATCTTGCGACGAAAACTGAGATTGACTATTCACCCGTAAACATATTTACACCATCATCCCAATATATATTGGGGAGGATAGGATAGAAACGAAGGATTACTTAAAGTACTTGGGAGTGCTGCTGGATACGTAGCTGACGTTTCAGGCACAGATTCTGAGAGGCACAGAGAAGGCTGCCAGGCTCACTGATGCGCTAAGCAGGCTCATGAGAAATACATGTGGACCTAAAACTGGAAAGCGAAGGCTTCTTATGTCGGTCACACACTCAATAGTCCTGTATGGTGCAGAAGTATGGGCTGGTCGCATAAAGAAGGTTGGTTATGCGTCTAAGCTTACGAGCGTTCAGAGGCAAAGAGCCCTGCGAATCTCCTGTGCCTATCACACAGTGTCCTTGGAGGCAGCTCTAATTATCGCCGGGGTAATCCCTATAGATCTTCTGGTTTTTGAGAGACAGTATATCTATCTCAACAAAGAGAGGGAAGGCATTGACCGCGCAAAAAACAGTTTATATAATGCATAGGCTCATTAGTACTGGTAAGGGTATTAATATTTACATCACCTAGAATTATATGCTCACAAGAACCTTTATTTTTATAAATAAAAATTTTAATGTCTTTACTAAAATAGTGAATATTATAATAAAAACACTGATATAAACCCGTTATTATAAGTTTTTCATTATCCTTTAAAATAATTTCTATATTAGCATTCTTTAAGTTACCAAATTCTTCAGTATAATATATGTGATTTAAATTATTTTTGACGTATATTATAGAACCACATATTTATTTTGCTATTACTAGTATAATAGAGTCATAACCTTGAATATTTATAAAGCCATGACATATTGAGAGCCATGCCTCTGAGCATACAATAACATCAGGTTGTTTTTTAAATCGATTAATAAATACTTCTAGTGAGTTTATATTACAATTGATATTTCTAATATTTACATGTAAAATAGTTATTTAACTAGTTATTTAATAATTATTTACTTAGTTATTTAACTAGATTTTATAAAATTACTAGAATTACAATCATCGATTTCTTCGAATATTTCTTCATTGATATTGTAGTTACAATTATTGAATAGGTTCATAAAAATATAAAAATAAAAATATGTAAATATAAGAGAGTTGTTGTTAGTGTTTTTTAATAGGTTTTTTAAAAGGAAGTATTAGACTGAATTAAGAAAAAAAAAGGTGTTTTGTGAATTCCACTTGAAAATGATATTTATTTAATTTCAAAGAATCGAAATAAATAATGCAATAAAGGAGCACGTTTTGTATAAAAAGAATGATGTGGTTATGTAACGCACGATGTTTGCCGTTCGAGCAAACAGTTCGAACTCTCGTTCGGCAGCGAGAGAGCAAACGCCTGCGTGCCGTGAAACTTGAATCCGGTGGCCACGGGGCAGCCGGTGCGGTAAGTATATAAAACGTGGTCCTTTAGCGCATGTATTACATACACACACCAATAAAAAGACATCTTTCTCTCTCTTTACAGTACAGTAATTCATAAAAGTTTGAGTATGAATACTGTAAAAAGAGAGTATGTTCAAAAATGTCAAAAAACCATGTTTTCGCACAAACAGATGTATAAGTTATTAAGGGAAGATTCGTTTTCGTTTTGGAAAAAAAAATACTATTTTTTGAAAATTTATTGTGACTAAAGTATTGTTTATTTTAAAAAAAATGTTGTCTTATTACAATTATTAAACCTTAATATTAAAAAAAAAAAACTTATTAGCCCATTTTGTTTCACAGTGGCGGCGACAGAGGGCGTGTTCAAAAGGTCCAATTTTTGATTGCGGCACCTATTCTGGGCTTCCTACAATTTAAAAATTAAAAATGTTTGATAGAATTTCTTTATTAATGCTTTGGCTATGGTAGGAACCAAAAAAAAATTTAATTTTTATCATCCTCTTGCGATTATAAGGGTCATTGCCCGAAAAAAATTTTGTTTTTTTTGAAGATTTTTTATTTTTATTAATAAAACTATAAAAAAACACAAATATAATAATTTTTTAGGTTCCTGCCATAGCCAAAGCATTAATAAAGAAATTCTATCAAACATTTTTAATTTTTAAATTGTAGGAAGCCCAGAATAGGTGCCGCAAGCAAAAATTGGACCTTTTGAACACGCCCTCTGTCGCCGCCACTGTGAAACAAAATGGGCTAATAAGTTTTTATTTTTAATATTAAGGATTAATAATTGTAATAAAACAACATTTTTTTAAAAATAAACAATACTTTAGTCACAATAAATGTTCAAAAAATAGTTTTTTTTTTCCAAAATGAAAACGAATCTCCCCTTAATAGGATTTTGGTTCAGGAAAAGTAGGTGTAACAGGAAAATCTGTATTGTTTACCGAAATATTCCACTTATATTCATATGTTTCACCGTTATGTATATCACTTGCAGCATGATTATTACTTTGTTTTTTAGTTAAATGATTATTTGCGTTTATACAATTTATACAGCTTAAGACGTCTTTATTGCCACAGTTACTTGTTAAATGTGCACCAGCACATATGCCGCATTGCTTTGGTTTTGAGCATTTATAAAACTGTGGTTATACCCTTGACATTTTCTGCATCTATTTATGTTGTAGTCATTCTTAAAGTTACATTTATTGTAACCAATAAAAATACCTTCTTGGTTCATTAATTTTGTGTATCCATCAGAATCAATATTCATAATTAAGTTTTTGTACTTTTTGTTTTTTGGTTTATAAATATATTCAATATTAAAACTGTCTATATTAATATTATTTCTTTTACTTACATCACTTATTAATTCTACTTTATTCATATCATTATATTCATATAGAACTCAAAAACTCTTATTTTAGGATTTCTTTTTTTGGATTAATTGAAAGTAATGCAATCTTTTGCATGTTTAGATAGAGTTTCTAGAATATTTTCAACGTGAAGATATTCAATTAGAATATTTTTGTTATAATCAGGTTTAATTTCAAATATTGGTTCATTAACATGTTTGAGATTAAATTCTCTTATACTAGTTAGCAGATTTCGTTTAAATTTTTCTGTTGGACTTGCAATAATAGACGTTCTTTGACGTTCTAGTTTAATCTTTTCTTCAGAACATTTAACGGCTTTAGAAAAATCCATATTATTATTATTATTATATGTAGACTTATTGTTCTGATATAAGTTTCTAAAAAATTTATTACTGTCAATAAGTTCTTGATTACACATTGAAAGTTCATTATTATGATTTTTTAATGTTTAAATTTGTTCATGTAAATCATTTGACACTTCATTTGATTCTACAATCTCACTGTTACCATCACTATTAGTATTGTTTCTGTATTATTGGTTAAGGAATTTAATTTTTAAATTAAATATTTATATACTTAGTTATTTAGATCAATTTCATGTCTATTATTATAGGTTATGTTATGCTGTGGACACACAATTAGAGAATTAGTTATGAAAAAACCTTTTCCACTTTTTACTTTCGGCGAAATATCACTTTTAATAGGCAATATCACATAATAAATAAGTTGCATAATTATATGTACGTTGAGGATGGCAGAATAAATTAATTTCGGAGGTATATTACGTGCGTCTTCACCGGACGCCATCTTATCTTATAAATATAATTATGTGATAATATTTTAAATTTTATATATTTACTTAAAATCTTATGTAAAAGACTGCTATATCTCATATGTATATTCACAACTTTTGTTTCCAGACAAATAAAGTATTATTCTATTCTATTCTATTCTGATGGCAACAAAATTTATATTTTCTACGTAAAACACAAGAATCGAATCAAAAAAATATATCCTTTTTGCTTTAAGTGTATGCCTCTCAAGTTAATACTGTCGTGATGGGAATTCACAAATTTCTATTTTTTAATATATTTATTTATGAAATGCAATGGGTTGCCATTTAATAGTAATATTGATTTAACGTATTTTAAATTTTTATCATAAAAGTGCGCGCCAGAATGTAAAGTTGCCATGTCCACAAGATTATAAACCATCTCTATTTTTTTATGTCTCGGATGGTTCATTCTGGTGGTTCAATTTAAAGTTTAAAAATCGTCCAGAAAAGGTTAATTTTTATTACCAATTTTAAATAATTTTGTTGTTCGTATCCGTTTCTTAAGCTTTAAATCTAAGAAACTGCAACTATTGAATTCGATTTTGCCGCTGCGCGTCCGGCAAAAACGCGTTTTCTCGACACTGATGCAGAAAAATTGTATACAACCCATAAAAAAAGAATGCCCCAAATCGCAGTTTACCATCCTCGGCTTCACCTCGGAAGGTAATTTAATTGCGATTTGGGCCATTCATTATTTTTCTGGCTATGGGTCTTAATATACTGTTTCCTTTTTGAAAGTAGTTTCTAATTTTTTTCTATGAAAGTACCTTTATCTTGAATTTTCGTTTTTACTCGATACCTCCAATTACTTAATATTTTGAAAATTTTTTTCTCAAAATTTTTTAAATAAAAAAATAAAGAAAATAGCAATATTTTTTTTCTTTTGGGAACGTAGTACTTAATTTTTTTCTATTCAAGTACCATTTAGAATTATCGTTTTTACTAGGTAAAATAGACCATGAAGAAAATTTTGTTATTATTAATAAGGAACCATACTGCCAATTATTTGGTAGCATTTTTACATTCGCCTACTACAATAATTAATAATTTAATATAAACTATATATTTAAATACAATGAAACAATCTGAAATCTCAGAATTACACATATTTTGCAATACACACACATTCCCCTAAATATTAATAAATGTAAAAATCTTGCGTATTACACGATCTAAATGTCCATTAATTTTTTATTATTATTTAAATAATAATGATTTAGAAAATGTCGTTTCATTTAAAGATTTAGGTATGATATTTGAAATCACTTTAACTTTGAAGATCACATTAACTATGCAGCCTCAAGAGCAAAAAAAGCTCTTGGTTGGATTAAGCGGAAGACTAGTTTCAGATTAGCATACGAGCTTTAAAAGTTCTGTTCAATTCTTATGTTTTTCCATATCTCTCGCATGCTTCTGGAATTTGGTCTCCGTATTTATCCAAATCAATTGAAAAATTAGAACAAGTAGAACATATATTTTTAAGATATCTATGCAAAAAATCTAAAGTACCGATGCATTATTTTGATCATGAGTATCATAATGTTTCTGTAAGATTTAACATCCGCACTATTGAATCTCATCACAAATTTAATGATTTAGTGTTTACTCATAAAATTTTACATAAATTGTCCACAGCTTAATCAAAAATTTGTCTTTCATAATGTACCCTATCCCATACGTGACTCTAGAACGCTTCTTGTAACGACTACAATTTTTATTCATTAATTTATCCTTGTAAAAGGCAATGGAGTACCATCCCTCCCGAAGTCCAAATTTGCACTAATCCGACATCATTCAAAAGAGTCAAATCATTGTACCTAAATTCCTATTAAATATCATATTTTATTACTTGTAAAAATCTCTAACTTAATTGTTGCAACTGGATATATATTTTATTACTTAAACTTATACCTATTGAACTAATTTGTACTACTTAATTACTATATATCTTATATATTTTATAAATTCGCTTGTATAAAAATTCATTATAAATATTAGTCTATTAGGACTGTTTATGTGCAAAATAAATAAATAAATAAATAAATAAATGAATATATATAGGATTATATAGGAACCAACTTAGAAAATTAAGACCTTGGTCTTTCACCATCCTAACACCTGAAGTTACTTAGCATCAGCAATATTTTAATAAAAGTGAATCACTTGAGTAATAAATTTTATAAATTATTGGAATGAATTATAAAAAAAATATAAATATTTTCTAAACAATATTACCTTTGCATAATTCTTGTGACTCATATCTTACAAATCTAACTGTTGAAGATGATATTGTAGCAGAACCGATGGATTGTGCAACTTCTTGTAAATTTTCATCATGATCTAAACAGAATGTGTCGCATGCAACCTATAATAAAAACAGTCAGTTTTATTAAAATTCTAATTTTAATTAATTCTAATTAATTAACTAAAGTGATTGAATTCTTTGAGTTTTCAAATCAATGTTTTAACCAACGGTTATTATTAATTTATAATTTAAATAAATTTTTTATGATTAAAGAAGTAGCAATAGTTCGTTCGTTCGTTTGTTCCTTGGAAAAACATTCCATGTTTACATGTTTTTTTTGTTTGTTCGTTTGTTTGTTGGTTTGTGTTGGTTTGTTTGTTTGTTTAATTTCATGCAAATAGTTTTATTTAAAATTTTTTACAATTTTGAATAAATTTTTTTAAAAAATTTTTTAATTGATGGTAAATAATTTTTTAAGTTAAATTAATTAATAATAATTTAACTTTAAAAATTAGTTTTGAATGAAAAAAATGTAGGGTACAGAAACGGGGTACATCTGTGTATGAAGGGTAAAATGAGAAAAGCAAATATAAATCGATAAAATCGAGCCCTCTAAATATAAATCATACATATTTACCGGTTGATTAAAATCTTGTACAAGTAGTTCAGAGGTCGCCACCTCCTGGACTTATAATTTAAATAATAAGAAAAATGTTAAACATAAAATAAAAATGCAAGGATGCATAATCCGGAATATGCATCGATGCCAAATGAATCCATTCAGTAATGATAAGATTCCATTGAATGTAAATATTGTATATAGTAAAGTTAATAGTAGAATTAAGCAAAATAGTCTGGTGCAAAAAACATCGATGAATAAGCGCTTATTTTGATCGCTAAATCATCGGTAAGTCAGCGCTTATTTAGTGCAAAAAAAATAACTTCAAAAATTTTTTTTTCAAAAAATATTTTTTTTTTTAATTTTTTAAAAATTTTTGAAGAGGGTGGGGGAGTTATTATGAACCAGTGCACAGTGGTACGAGAGTATAGCAATATGGGACATGGAAAAAAATTTTTAGTTAGACAAATTAAATTAAGCATGTATATATTTTTGAGATCGCTAAACACAAATCAGAAGTAAGATTTAATAATTTTTTATAATAATTGCCAAATTTTTGCTAATTAATTTTTCTTTATACCAAAAATTGGGAAATGCAAAAAAAAATTTATTTAGGTGAATTTTATTTGTTTCTTATATGTTTTTGAGGTTGCTAATTACGAATCTAATGTTAGATTTAAATATTTCTTTTAAAAATTGCAATATTTTCGCTCATTAAATTTTTTATAACAAAAAATGGAAAATGATAAAAAAATATTTAATTAGATGAATTTTATTTTTTATTAATATGTTTTTCAGACCATTAATAACAAATCTAAAGTCAGATTCTTTAAAAGTATTGCAAAAATTTCGCAAATTAAATTTTTTTTATACCAAAAAATGGAAACAAGAGAAGCAATAAATTTTTTATTTGGGTGAATTTTGCTTGGTATTAATTTGTTTTTGATGTCGCTAATCACGAATCTGAGGTCAGATTTAATGATTTCTTTTAAGAATTGCAAAATTTTTTTTGATTAAACTTTCTTTCTACCGAAAAATGGAAAGCTAAGAGAGTTTTAATCGTTTTTAATGTTTTTGAGTTTGCTAATCACGAATTTTAAATAACATTTAATCATATCTTTAAATAATTACAAAATTTTTGCAAATTAAATTTTATTTATAACAAAAAATGGAAAATTTCAGACAAATTTTTAATTAGTTGAGTTTAATTTGGTATTGATATTACCATCATTGAAGACTAACTGTAATATATTGAAAATATGGTGATTTTTGCAATATTTTCTGTACTATTGGGTATTAAATAGGAAAGCAAAACAATATTCTAGTAGAAAATATGTATATTAATTATTTTTTATAAATTTTTTTAGTTCAATTTAATAATCACATTTAGATTTTATCATAGAGTTTTTTTATCACAATTTTTTTTGAATTTATTAAGTATAAGTTTTTTAGATCCATATTATTAAAAATCTTCATTTTCATAATCTTGTATAATATCACTATCTGGTTCTGTCTCAAGCATTTCTCTTTCATCCACTACTTCCTCTATTTCTTCCATTACTTCCTCCATTTCAGGAATTTCTGAAGCTCAGAACTAAAAGGTTTTAAAGGTTTTTTGTATTTATACCGCATACTGGCAATAAATGGGTCAGAATTGGGCAAGAAGCCAACAAAATAAGTCATTTATTGTCTTTCTACAATCACATTTTCGGATGTAAAGTAGACGAAATTGTCTAAGATATTTATTTGTTGATTCTGCTACCTATTCAGATAAAAGTCCAATTAGTAAATGTAGCAGCACGTTATGAACTGTTGGTGGAATATTTTACCATGGATACTTTTCTTTGAATAATCGAGCAGTTTCTATACCATACTGTTTATATTTCTCATGGTCAACAATGTTCCCACTTGACAAAGTCTCCAAAATCAAGTGAAACCTTTTTATTAGATCTAGGTTCATACCAGTTATTTCTGCAGAAATTTTTTTATTGTTAAAAAACGCTCGCGCTGTGTTACCATCATTTGTATTCCCAGCTATTTGCTTGGGTTGATCAATCCTTAAGTTTAATTTTAAGATTGTAAATACAATTTTTGCTGTTTAACGATATATTGTGTGCCTTCATTTTTGCGTGCTTGAGGCTGGCATATAGATAGTCTGGTAGATAAACTAATTAAACATTCAAAACAACCTATCCAGGCATGTAGTGATGAGATACCGTACCTGAGATTATCATTACATATTGTCGTTATCAATGTTTTGTCAACGTCACTCAAGTCCTTATCCCTTAAACTACATATGTAACATTCTTTGATGTAAATTGTATTTGTAATTGCATTAATTGATATAACATCATACATAGTAGGCATTAATTTATAGCATACTTTTATATTTTTAAGTGAAATATTAAAAGTATGACAAACTAAATTAGAAATTTAATTTTCTAAGTTTACCTTCTCTTCTATTATATATTCAGTAGTTTCTTTGGCAAAATTAATACTAATAGGTCGACAATACATTAGTGATGATGGTTAGTCGTTTGTCTATAAAATTTTACCAAGTTTACCATTTTGGTTGATTGTTACTAGTTGTAAAGGTACAACTTTATCCAAATATTTGCAGAGTCTTTCTGCAGTGTGATTACATATAGACTGAAGTGGAACTTGGGCTCTATGACCTTGAACGGAAACATTTTCTGGGTAACAAGCTTTTTTAGCTTCTAAAACTTTATTATATGATGGATATCCTTCATTGTTTATATTTACAAAGGTATTTCGAGGTTGTTGGTACGTATTTTTAGATAATTTACAGTCTAAAATATGCGCAATAGCTTTTTCCGGAGACATAGATCCAGAGCAGGCGTTTTTAAAATAACTTTCGCGATATGCTTTCGCAATATTTGGACTACAATTGATATCCTTTAATAAATAATAAGCATCCATATTTCCTTGCTGCTTAAACTTATAAGCAGCAGAATATGCATCCATCTCGGGACTAGAATCAGATTCTCTCAGCTCCTTGGTAAGACGATTTTGACTTCTGCTAGTGAGTTCGCAAAAATTCTTTTGCTTTTGGTATTTTGTATCGTTTTTTTTTTTTTTTGAAGGTGGTTGCCAATTATCATCATAATTGAAACAATTCGAAGGATTTAGAAAAGTAATTATATTGTATTCTAGCCACTTTTTATTTTTTTTCAAAAATTTATCACGATTCCAGCGTTGATTCAGAGAATTTAGTAATGTTCTGACAGTAGTTTTTAAAAATTTTTCTGGAATCGTATAATCATTGCATAAAAGAGTTGTAAACTTTTTCTCGAAAAATTGACAAACTTTCAAATACCCATCATAATGGCGCTTTTTCAATAACCAAAATATATCCAAATATCGAAATGTCAAAGGATGTACAGAATCACTTAAACAGATGTTTTCTAAAACAAATATATAATCGTTAAAAATTAAAGAAAAAAAAATATTATTATAAATAATTACTACAAAATTCATAAACAATTCAAAATTTGTTAACAGTTAATTTTTTTTAAATTCAAATCAGAAATTTTAATTTAGGTGGTTGAAATTCAAATGTATGTATTTTTACAATGTAAATTAAATGTACATTCAAATGTATTTTTACTTTAAATTTGAAAAATTTATTATTTAAACAACTTTTGATTAAAGCATTTAGTATCAAAACCCTGATAGAAATTTTCGCCAATCGAGTTTCCGATAAAAAAAATTTGATCGAAAATCCGATCAAAGATGACAATTTCAAGCAAGTTTCCGATAAAAAAACTCGCGCAAAAGAGACAATGCATTATTGTTTACCATATGGTTAACCATCTGGTTTTTCAGTTGGTTAACCACCAGGTATTTTAAAAAAAATAAGACCCCAGGATGAGGATGAACCTTGCAGGTAGAAGCGGATATAATTTTCAATTTTTAAACCCAAAATATTTTCAGATTTCCCAAGATGGCGGACCATAAAACTTAAAAATATTAACTTTTAACTTTACAAGGAGATTTTTGAGGAAGAGAAAAATGAAATTTGGATGGAAAATATTCAATTTTTCAAACCAACATATTTTCCGATTTCCCTAGATGGTGAACCATAACAATTAAAAATAATGACTTTAAACTTTCCAAGGGGTTTTTTTGGGGCAAGAAATATAAATTTAGAGTGGAAAATATTCAATTTTTTAAACCAACATACTTTCCGATTTTCCAAGATGGCGGTCCATAAAACTTAAAAATATTAATTTTTAACTGTACAAGGGGGTTTTTAGGTTGAGAAAAATGAATTTGAGGTTGAAAATTGTTTATCCTTAAGCATTTTAAAGTTTTCTATGTTAAGGAAATATGTACTATGATAACGAACATTTGTACATTGAATATGAGTTTTGAAGGTTTTTAAAAGAAAATAATTTTGCACATTAGTTATATAAAATATTTATTATTTAATAAGAATTTTTTTTTATTTTAATAAGAAATTTTTATGTAAATTCATTTTTCCCACCCTCAAAATCCACCTTGTAAAGTTAAAAGTTAATATTTATAAGTTTTATGGTCCGCCATCTTGGAAAATCGGAAAATATGTTGGAACGAAAAATTGAATATTTTCCACAAATAATTAATTTTTCTCACCCTCAAAAACCCCCTTGGAAAGTTAAAATGTAATTTTTTTGTGGTACGGCATCCTGGAAAATTCGGAAATAAGTTAGTAGTTAGTTAGTAAGTTAGTAGTTAGTAGTTAGTAGTTAGTTATACAAAGCGGATTCTGGAGTAGGGGGTGCAAAAACAATCAGATTTTTATGAAAATCTCAGGAAATATGTATTTTAATGACGGGACCATAAGGTTAAATTTTTGTGAAAAAACATTTTTTTTTTTGCTAAAAATCAAATTTTTTCGAAAAAATTGAGCAATTTTGAAATTAGCGTCAAAAAAATGCTAGGGTAATTTTTTTTTTTTAAAGTTGCCTTTTTGTATGTACTTCACCTAAGTTCGCGTAAGCATTTGTTAGCTCAATTAAAATGCCCATTTTAGGAGCAAGATTGAAAAATACCCTATTAATTTTTAAGTTTTTTTAATTTTTGCCATATATGGTGTAATTTGCGGAATTTTTTGTGCTGTTTCTTACGTATTTTATACAAAATTTAACTTTTCCTTTTATTTAGCCATAATCTGTTTGTTAAAATTTGGCCTAAACTCAAAAATAACGTTTTATTTTGGGTCCTGTCGTCAGGCATGCTATTTAACGCCATAAAAGCTCCATGGAAAAAAATGGCTGGAATTTATGTTTTTTGACTCCCTAAACACGAATCCGAGATCCTTTTTGCAAAATTCGTAGTCAATTATTTGTAATAACAATTGTTAATAAACAATTTATATCAAAATTTGATAACAATCTAAATGTTAAATATCCTTTAGCAATTCAAAATTTTGATAAAAACCTGATTTTATTATGCATATTATGACTCACTGAATCCGAATTTATAATTTATAAGGTCGTATGATTAATTGTTTAAACAATTTTAATTTGTTTATAAGCGAATATTAATATGTTGCTATGTCAAATTCTACATTGATACCTATATTTATGTATTTTTTGAACTTTTGATCACGGTTTTCTGTTTTTTTTTTTTTTTAAACCAACCCCTGTGATTATTTAAACAATTTTATTTTATTTATAGGCAGAATAAGTATGTTGTTAAAATTCGACAAAAACATGAATTCCGTTGTAATATTACGTTAAATAAATAATCTTGCATATTACTAACCCAAGAGTTAATTTTATTTATTACATATAATAAAAATCATAATTTTAAAGTTTAAATTGTGCAAGCAAATAATAAGGTTTTGTCTAGCAATATACTAATTTTGACTTATAAATAAATTAAAATTGTTTAAACAATTATTATAAGTAAGATTTTCAAAAGAAAGAACCTGAAAATCGTGATCAGAGATAAAAAATCGCTAAAAATTATAAAAAAGCTAAGGCTTTTTTATTTCAGGCACGATCACATTTATTGAGTATTTTCTCTTTAATAACCTTGATGAGATCCAAATTCTCATAAATTGAAAACTATTATTTATTATTTACAGTATTCATAAATAATTATTTAAATAAAAGTTTCTATCTGCATTAATAAAAATAATAGGGTTTAGATTATTCTAATTTTTTTTTCACCATAACAAGATCGTTTGCTGAAGATTCTTTTATAATAATTTACTAAAGTATGCTGAGAAAATATAAAATTTAAGTTTCCAAATTTGATTAAAATATCTGAATCTTCAAATATATATTAATATATATTAATATATATTAATATATATTAAAATATATATTATACAAATATATATTAATCTTCAAATATATATTAATCTTCAAATATATATTAATCTTCAAATATATATTAATCTTCAAATATATATTAATCTTTCTTAATTCTGAAAAAAATCAAAGTATAATTTTAATTTCCCATATTCTTTAAAAAGAACATATTAACATTTTTTTAATTACCTAAATCAAATTCTACCTGCGTGCCTTAATATATTAATTTTTATCTGAGAAAAGATAATAACAAATTTGTTAACAGCAATGTATGCTTATTGTAAGGTAATTAAAAGTCAATACTGCTGAAAAACAAGTATTAGTTTAATTTTGAGTACTTAATTTAATAGAACTTACTTTATCATCTTTTTAAAAATTTTGCATAAAAATAATAATTAAAAATAATATAAATTTACTAATTTATATGAGATTATTTATTATTTTTATCCACGTTTTTAAAAAAACAGTAAAAAAAGTTTAAAAAGTTGTTTTAAATTACGCGCTTAAATTTAAACTAGAAGACTTTCAGTAGTATAGTTAGGTTAGTCTGCTAGTCGACTGCTAGGTTAATGGCTGTGTTTATAAATTTGTTATTATTTTTTTCAGGTTTATTTTAAATTCTTTAGTGGATGTAGTAAAATAAACAAAAGTTTGATTCAGATAAGTATAAAAAGTTTTAATATTTTTTTTTAAATTTATGTAAAGAACGTAATTTCTTTGTTTTTATTTTTCAGCATTAGAATTGTGTTTATGGCTATACATATTATACAAGTGATGATTAAAATGATGTTTCCAAATAAATTTGTTAAGTTATCCTTTCAACTAATATTTTAAGTGTGTATATGTACTAAATTTTATTTTTATTTCTCTAGTTGTTACTGATATTTGCTTTTTTTTAGGGTTTTTAAGTTAATTTTTTGGCACCAGGAATCAGTATTTTTGTGATTAGCTGACAACAACAGCATGAAGCTTAGCTGAATTGAAGAAAGCACAACTAGATGATGTAAAACAAGCTTTGAACCAAGCTTCTTTTTTATTCTCAAGTTGTTCTAGAAAATTACTAATTTTAGTTAATTTTTATCGGAAATCAGTTTTTTGGACATTTCTCTGCAAGGACTTGATGAAATCACTTGAAATTGAAATCCATGAAACTAGATCTAATTTAAAAAAATTTGTTCTAAGGGATTTTTTATTCATCGAGTTGTTTCAGAAATTTACTATTTTTAGTTCATTTTTAGGTAACGGAAATCAGTTTTTTGGATATTTCTCTGCAAGGACTCGATGAAATCACTTGAAATTGGAAACCATGAAACTAGATCTGATTTAAAAAAATTTGGTCTAAGGGATTTTTATTCATCGAGTTGTTCCAAAAATCTACTATTTTTAATTTATTTTTAGGTATTTTAAACCAGTTTTTTGGACATTTCTCTGCAAGGACTTGATGAAATCACTTGAAATTGAAAACCCTGCAACTAGATCTGGTTTCAAAAAATGTGGTCTAAGGGATTTTTGATTCATCGAGTAGGTTCTGAGATCTTGAGGATACACTTTCTCGAACATACATCCCTACACACACCAAGGCAATATAAGCATTTAGAGGCATCGGAATGACCTGGGGATCAAATTTCTCCACGAATTAGACAATTTAGAAACTTTTCCGTTTTTTGACCTGACAAACTTATAAGGCACGATTTCATCTATGTATTGCATACATAGGGTGATCGTGCCTAAAAATACATAAATATAGGTATCAATGTAGAATTTGACATAGCAACATATTAATTTTGGCTTATAAACAATTTAAAATTGTATAAACAATTAATCATACGACCTTATAAATTAGAAATTCGGATTCAGTGAGTCAAAATATGCATAATAAAATCAGGTTCTTATCAAAATTTTGAATTGTTTATTTTTAGCTGCAGGATATTAAACATTTAGATTATTATCAAATTTTGCAATAAATTGTTAATTACAAATAATTGACCACGACTTTTGTAAAAAGGATTTCGGATTCGTGTTTAGGGAGTCAAAAAACATAAATTCCAGCCATTTTTTCCATGGAGCTTTTATGGCATTAAATAGCATGCCTGACGACAGGACCAAAAAAAAAAAACGTTATTTTTGAGTTTAGGCCAAATTTTAACAAACATATTATGGCTAAATAAAAGGAAAAGTTAAATTTTGTATAAAATACGTAAGAAACAGCACAAAAAATTCCGCAAATTATACCAAATATGGCAAAAATTAAAAAAACTTAAAAATTAATAGGGTATTTTTCATTCTTGCTCCTAAAATGGGCATTTTAATTGAGCTAACGAATGCTTACGCGAACTTAGGTTAAATATTAGGTTAAGGTACATACAAAAAGGCAACTTTAAAAAAAAAAATTACCCTAGCATTTTTTTGCATAAAATGGTCCCATATTAAAATACATATTTCCTGAGATTTTCATAAAAATCTGATTTTTTTTGCCAAGTTATTAATAAAAATTAAAAAATTGGACAAAATTGGATTTTTGGAGGTTAGTGTTCGAGCGCACGTACATATTTTTATAATTAATAATTAAATTCATTTTATTATTTTGTAAATTTAAAGATTGTAGTTTCACCGCCAAAGTATAAATCACGTGACTTCCAAAACCTAGTACATTTTATATATTTTTTATATTTTTCCGGCATAGCGTCTAAAAAGCGTCCAAAAGGCCATGTTCGGCCTGTTCATCTTCCGCTTTTAAGCAGTAAAGACGTATCATTTTAGCGTCTCTAATATGTACACAACAAAAATTTTAAAGTATAAAATAATAGTAAAATCTCCTAGTTATTTATACGTGATTCATCATAATGTTAATCAGAAAATTGTTAATAAACTAAAAAGTTATATAACGCAAAAAAGTGTCTAATTTATTCAAAAACCAATAACAACAGAATTTACTAAATATTGTTTTGGAATATTAATTTAGTCCAAGACGCGTCATCTAAATATTTAATAATAAAAATTATTAATAAAAAATATGGGTGACGCCTGAGCAGTTAGGATGTATTTTAATAGTAACCCCACCCAATTAGTTCCATTCTCTGTCTAATTACAAAAATTGTCCATTTTTTTTTTTTTATGAACATTTTAACCAGAGATATGACAAAATCCGATAGCAAACTTCTTAAAATTTAGCAAAAATGTAGTTTTTGCCATATATCTGGCCAAGCGTTCCTCCGGGACACAAAAAAATCAGTTTCCTTCTTACATATGTATATTAAACACAAAAAAAAATTGCACTTCCCTTTTACTTACATCACTTTTCAGTGATTTTTATGTGTAATTTGCTTGTTCTCTCTAATTTCCACTAATATGGAAAAATGCCTTTTTTGCACATTTCATCGACTCCTTTAAGTTCATGAATTCATCGCTAAGACTTGGAAATTGACTTTTCAAAATTGGATAATCTTTTAAATACGATGAAAGTTTGTCCAATTTTGAGGAGTCAGTTTCCAGGTCTTAGCGTTGACAAACTTTCATCGTATTTTTTTAAATCCAATTTTGAAGAGTCAATTTCCAGGTCTTAGCGATTAATTCATGAACTTTAAGGAGTCGATGAATTGTGTAGAAAAGGCATTTTTCCATATAACATATTAACAGATACATGCACCATATACTATTTATATGTCTAATAAATTTTTTCTTTATGTATGAATCAAAATTAAAATTGACCACTTGCGAGAGAAAAAAGTAAGACGCCCCCTAATGTTATATATTTTTTAATTTTCATTATACGTAATTAAAGGGTTTGATTTATATGCTTTAAATAATCCTTATTTATATATTATTTACAGACAAACAAAAATGTAAATAAATAATTTTTAATTACTGAACATAACTACAAAACTCAAGGTATATAACCTCAGAATATAAACATTAACATATTAACATAACCACAAACATTTAAAAGGATATTTGCTTATAGTTTTAAGCTATAAGTTAATAAATAAATTTAAATTATTTTATTCGTTATAAAATTTATCAAAGTTAAAGAGATAAAAACTTTTTTGAATTTCATCTCAGGGGGTCGTTTCTGTAATTTTATCATTTTTTATACGTCAATATATGCTTATATCGTAAAATATTTAATTAAACTGAGCATGCGCAGACGAATATTTTTTGAAAAGGTAGTAATTTTTGTAGATAAAATTGATAAATAAAATTTCATTTTTTTTATACACTAGGATATGAGCATATAAAAGTAAATAGATTGATAAATCTCCAAAAATTAGGAGAGAATTATTTGTGCAACCTAAATTATACATTTTTAAAGGTTTATCATTTATTTGCGTTGAGGTTAATGTTTAAAAAAAATTTAATACCAAAAACGTAATAAATAAATCAAAGAAATTTTGGGATTTTTACCCATAATTTCATGATTGATATCATTTTTGTATTATTGAAACATTATTAATTTAAAAAAACTTAATTTATTTTGCCCTAATTATTTTAGTGGGTAAGCATTGGATACGAATAAGGACTTGGATGAAATAAATAAATAGTAAAACTTAATTTTTTATGTAGAAAATTATATTTTTATTATTTTCTTATTTATAGGAAAATAGTATTTAATACTTATTTCAAATTAAGAAAAAGTCTGCTGTAGGTTTTTTGGGTCGCTAAACCCGAATCTGGGGTCAAAAGTGGCTGGAAAATAGGAGAACACCCGTAACTAAGCAAACACTATCTTTTTTAAAGGATTTTTTTTGCAATACTTTGAAACCAGTGGTATAACAATCAAATAAAAATTTTATAACTTATGTATTAATATAATTTTGAAAAAATTCGGTATCAGATTCAAAAAATTACTATAAACGAACTTTCTAAAATTAAGTATCAGATTCGAGATATTGAGTAAAAATCATACTTTCAAATATTAGTACTTTCATGGAAATAAATGAGGTATTACATCCAAATTAAAAAAAAAAAAAAAGTTTGAGATTTTTTGATAAAAAAATTTTTGAAAAAAAAATTAGGTTTTAATTTCATAATGATTGTGAAATATCACCGGTTACAATATTTTCAGATATTAGTACTTAAATGGAATTAAATGAGGTATTTCACTAAAAAAAAAAAAATATTGTACTTTTTTTAATTTTGAGAAAAAAATTTTGAAAAAATTCGGTATCAAATACAAAAAATTACTATAAACGAACTTTCTAAAACTGGTAATCTCATAGAAATAAATTAATTATAAATTTTCCATTTGGGGGGCAAACTTTTCAGCCCTCCGCCTGTTTTCTCAGTTTTCTAAATAAAAGTTTTAATACGTGACCAAGATTACAATCTGGATCGGTATGTGATGGATGCCTTAATTCATCAAATGGATCTGGATCCATTTTTTAATAATTTTCAGTTTCTATATTTCAACAATTTCTGCTAAACGTTGTAAAGTTGGAATTGGATCATAATAATTTGCTGAATTTTGATCTTCTTCCCACTGCCTTAGTATTTGCACAACATCGGTTGTTTCAGCAAGTGATTCTGAAGTTCCCATCTAAAATAAATAATGTCATGATTTAATAATAATAAATTTTTTTTTTTTTTTATACCTGAAGTAGTATTAAACATATAATTAATTCTTGTAACAATAAACATTATTAATATCAGTTGGTATTGCATTTTTCTATGAAGTTTAACATTTGTGCCACTAACAAACGTTGAAATGTTAATAATAAACTTATTAAACTAGAGGAATTGTCTATCCTTTTTTCACTATCTTGAGATGTATTCTTGATTGTTGTAAGTTTCAAAAATTTACTTGAGTTATACAAGTTCCTTTTTTCATTCATTGCTTAACCAATTGCAATAAAGATACGTTGTATTATGAAAAGTTATTATTTTACTATCAGAATTATAGTCTTTATTAATTTATTTGGTTATCAGAAAGTGAATCTAATGTTTCTGCTTTTATAGCAGTTTTTAAAGCAAGTTCAAGACCACCATCAGCTATTGAACTAGAAACTAATAGATCAGCTATAAATTGTTGTCCTCTACTTGTGGATGAATTTACTATTTTGTTTTATTTGTGTTAAAGAAAACTTGATAAAGTCTTAGCTCTTTCATTTAAGGTGGGTAATAGAATTCTCTATCCAGTTTGTAATACAGCTTGAGCAGCTTCTTGAATTGTTACTAATACGCCAGCTATATTGGCAAGATTAATACTTAGTTGTTTTATAGAATTTAATAAAGAACTTGAGTTTTCAAGTCCTCTTGATTTTGGATCAATATTGTGCGTTATTATTGCATATAAATGCAGTATTAATAAATGAAGCGTTGCTACTATCAAACATTCTCGATCTTGTACTGGTGGTGTAGTACCTGGTAACCCATTACAAGACTTATTTAATAATGTATCTAACAATTTAATCGTTTCTTCACATAAATCAAACACAAAAACAACTCTTTGTGTAACTGTCCAAGTGGACATGTACATCGTTTGTAACTTTTGACAAGGAATACAATTACATTCCATCACAACAGGGGCATAATAAAATTTAATATTACAATAATAATGGCCATTTTTTCCTAAAAATAAAACAGATATATTATACAATTTTAAATTCAACTACACTTAATTACTATAAAATTTGAATTGCCTTTTTTTGATAAAACACCAGCGAAATTAATCAAACCATCATTAAAGGTACCCCAGATTTCTCCAAGAACAATTTATCCATCATCTTTTAATCTTATCAAAATCACACCTATATTAGAATACTAATTATATAAATTTTAATTAAAATTTTACATACTTTAATTGGGTGCCAGTCAAAACTCAGAACTGCTGTTTAGCATTATCGGTACCTTTTAGATCAATTTTTTTAAAGAATAACGAATGTGAAGAAAAAACTGAATAATTTAAATATTAATTCAAAAAATAATTAGGTGTATCTTACACTGAAAACTTCTTTCTGTATTTAGAAATTCTGTCTGGTGCTGATTCTACTAAACAGCAGTTCTGAGTTTTGACTGGCTCCCATTTAATTGATCAGAGCCTGAAGCACATAATTGGCTTAAAGCAAACACAAATTTTTATAATAGAATGAATATTTGGTAAAATGTAAAAAATAATATTTTTTTAGTTTCAATTAAATTAAAAATTTTTTTTCAGGTAATAATCAAATGCCATTTTTTGAATTTTTGGCTTGTTTAAAGTGTTATACACGTTTAGCCGTTGCTAAAACATATTTAGCCTTACTTTTAAATAAATATTATTTCTTTTTTCTTTACTTAAATAAATAATGTACTGCAATCAAGTATTACAAAATAAAACAAAAAATTACAGGTAGTATATTTAAAAAAATACATTTATTTTTAATCGATAAGATTACATGACTTAGGAATAAGTAACATTATTATAATAAGATTAATAAGAATTAGATATAAAAAGTAAGAAATATTAGCAAAATTGAATAATAAATATTACCAACTTTAAAAATGAAAATATACATTTCAAAATTAAAAATAAATACGTTAAGCTCTAAAGCCTAGCTTAAACAAAAAAATTTTAAATAAAAATAAAAAACATTATTAAAAAACAATATTAAAAAAGTAAAATTAGTAATATAAGAATAGGAAGGCTTGTTATAGTGATTATAGTATTATATAGTATAATACTTATATCATTCTTATCACTATCTATCGTAATCTTCACTATATTACTTTTTTTTTAAACTAAAGAAAAATAAAAAAAAATTGACTTTATATTAAGCTATAAAGCCTTAAGCGAAAAAATTTACATTACAAAAAAATATAAAAATTACTGAAATAGTATAAAAAATATTTGAAAAATAAATTTGCAAGTGATCGATTAATCTGTTTCATCACTATCATAATCTTCATCTTTCTCCTCGTTTTTGTTTATTATATTCCCATACTAAAAAAAAAAATTTTTTTTTTAAATATTTAAATATACTTAAAATTTATGATTATTATGAATACCTTATCTAGCAAGAAGTCACCACAATCCATCAAATCATCATCAGAAGCTAAAACATTAGCTTCCTCTTCTTCTTTTTTAACTTCTTCGCTCTTTAAAGTTTTTTCATGTTGATCTTTACTATTATTTATTACGATTTGCTGTATGAGTTTATCTAATCGATCTTCCACAGCAACTCTTAACTAAATATACCTAATATTTGTATATATAATACTCAAATTTTTGCATTTTACGACAAAATTACTTGTAAAATAAAAAAAAATAATAACTTCGCATGAAAATTATCACAATTATTTTAAGATGTTTTTATCAAAAATTTGATATATTGATTCATCAACATCTCGTTCAAAATTTTGTGGAACTTTATAACAATAAATTTACAATTAATAATAAACTAACGTGTGCAATACTTTTAAATTTTGAGTAAATATAATTATACATTCAAATTTCCATTTTTATTTTTTAAATTACTTGTAAAATAAAAACAATAATTTGATACTTTACATGACAATGTTTACTTATAAAATTATTTTTCTTACTTTATAATGCGCACAATTTGATATTTTATTTTAATATTTTGTCAACATTTCTTGGAACTATAGCAATGAATTTACTATTGTAGGAAAAAATGGCGAACGTATAATAATTTCAATTTTTTACTAAATAATTAATATAAATTTTGTATCTGGAAAATTTCAAAAAATAGTTATTGTAATTTAAGTTCACTTCAAAAAATTTAAAAGAAAAAGACCAAATTATCAGTGACGTTTAGAAAATGTAATTTACTTGCATTTGATTTTTTAATTTAATGAAAAATATTAATTAATTAAATACTAAAAAATTAATATTTATTTAATAAACGAAATTGCTTTACTTACTCTGCCATTTTTCTTTTCAATATTTAAAAGTAATCCAACTGAATATGAAGACGAAACGAGAATGATGAATAAATTGATGAATAAAAACCGCTTAATTTTTTTGTAGGCAATATATTAGCTGTCCTGCTTAACTCTTTAACATAATTTGCTTTATTTGTTTTGGCTTTCAATCTTAGTCTTGTCCAAGCCTAAAATTAATTAATATAAATAAAATTTTAAATAGAGCAAAATATTTCTTTGATAAAAAAGAATTACATTTTTCCATTGAGTAACAGTTTTAATTGCTGGCCCCAAATTATTTAAATATCTTGCTAACTTTCTCCACATATAATTATATTTTTCTTTGCCTTTAGGACCTAATTTTGTTATTTGTTTTCTACAAAACAATACATGATCTTCCATGTACGAAATCAATTGTCCAACCTGAGCCTTTGCACTTCTTCTATTATTATTCATTTTTTTTAAATATGTAATATGAAATGACAAACTAAGAATTATTTAATATAATTTAATATAATGTACACTCAAAAATTCACTGCAAACAAACACTACCACCCAAAAATCCTAGCAAAAATATATTTCTTTATTAATTTCTTGTACCTACTTTTTGTTATGATTTTTGCATTAACTAAAACACCTTTTTAAGCATAAAACGATCCATAAAAAAATCTGCAATGAAAATGTAGGCAAAACAACAAATGCTTTAACCAAAAATCGAGATTGAAAGCGCATGGAAATACGATACATTGATAAAAAGAATCATACAAAATTATTGCCTAGGCTGCTTCATACAGGCAAGTGAATTTGTAAAATGAATTTGTATTAACATTTTTAAATTCAAATTTTGAATAAACCTAAAAATCTAAAATTACCGATATCAATTAAATTTTTAAATAATTATTATTGTTTCTTAAATAATATTTGTTTATTTTTTATTTATTTTAACAATAATTTCTTTTAAAATTTAATTAATTTTTCTAATTTTACATTTTCAGGTTTATTTAAAATTTGAATTTCCCCCCCTTTTAATGTTGAAACAAATTCTGTAGACGTTTTTTCTGGGGATAAAAGGGGGGGAGGTGGAAAAAGAGATTTTGGAGATTGGAGGATTTGAACACACTAGGCCACTAGGGGTCGCGGTAATTTGCTTCGATTTTGTTGTTTGAGTTGAGTGTTTATTATTATAGCACGTTGCTGAAATAAAAATATTAAGAGTATAAACAATTAAAAAAAATAAATAATTATATAATTAATAAATTAATATTAAAAAAAATAATATTATGGTTTATTGTGCATCATGCTCTCGCAATAAAAAAAAAATAATGCTTTAATTACAACCTGCTGTTATAGTTTTGTTTAACAATTGCATTTTTTTATATTGTTAAATAAAATAATTTACTCTGAGATTTAGTTAGAATTAAAAAATGAAGTGAATATTTATTATTTTTATTAACGAATAGTGGTTCTTCTAATATTTTTATTTGCTATGGGGAAAAATAAAGGACAGCGTTCTAAAAATAATTCTTGGGTAAGTTATCTTTAGAGTTTCTTCATAATTAGTCAATAATATATTTTTAAAATTGTTATTAGCCAGCAAGTAGTAGTAAAAGTGCAGAATTTTTGGGTTCAGCGACACCAAGTTTTATTGGTTTTACTGCTTCAAAGGATGGAGTGAAGACAAAAAAAGTGATAGTGGTGATAGCGATAACGATAGTGATCCAGAAAAGAAAAAGTTACAAAGTAAATTAGAAGGAGCAATAATTATTCAAAAGCCAAATATCAAATGGGATGATGTAGATGGATTAGATGGAGCTAAAGAAGCTTTAAAGGAAGCTGTTATACTACCATTACGTTTTCCACATTTATTTACAGGAAAACGAATTCCTTTGAAGGGTATTTTATTGTTTGGAGTAAGTTTAAATCAGTAAATCAATAATTCTTTAAAACTAAATTACAAATAAATTTAATTTTATTTATAGCCTCCTGGGACTGGTAAATCTTTTCTACAAAAGCTTTAGCAACTGAAGCTAACAATTCCACATTCTTCTCTGTATCTTCTTCAGATTTAGTAAGCAAATGGTTAGGTGAATCAGAAAAATTAGTAAAAAATTTGTTTAAATTAGCAAGAACTCACAAACCAAGCATAATTTTTATTAATGAAGTTGACTCTTTATGTTCTTCAAGATCACATAACGAATCAGAGTCTGCTACAAGAATAAAAACAGAATTTTTGGTTCAAATGCAAGGTGTTGGAAATGATAACGATGGAATTCTCGTTTTAGGAGCAACAAATATTCCTTGGGTATTAGATTCTGCTATAAGAAGAAGATTTGAAAAAAGAATATACATTTCTCTGCCTGATGAACCAGCAAGAGTTCACATGTTTAAATTACATTTAGGAAATACATCGCACACTTTAACAGAAGATTTTAAAAAATTAGCTCATGAAACAGAGAAATATTCAGGAGCTGACATTAGCATAATTGTCAGAGATGCTTTAATGCAACCTGTAAGACAAGTACAAACAGCAACTCATTTTAAAAGGGTCAGGGGATCTTCACCAAATAATCCAGAACAAATTGTTGATGATTTATTTACGCCGTGTTCACCTGGAGACCCTGCTGCAATTGAAATGAATTGGATGGATGTACCTGGAGATAAATTGTTTGAACCACCTGTAACAATGGTAAATTTAGTTTATTTATGTTTAAAAGCATGTATTATGGTTTATTTTATCCTAACTTTTTAAATTTATTTTTATTTACAGAAAGATATGTTAAAATCTTTAGTCACTACTCGTCCAACTGTAAATGATGAGGATATGAAAAAACTTGACAAATTTAAAGAAGATTTTGGACAAGAAGGTTAAGATCAAATAATAAGCACTTGCCTTATTTCTCAAACATTATTAACAAGCATGTTTTATAAACATGCCAATCATTTAAAAAAAAGTGCTCTTTTTATGCTTCTTTTTTTTTTGAAGGAAATAAGGTTTTAGAATGGCTAAATATTATTTTATGTAATATGTATATATGATTTTTTATATATATAGTTCACTTATAAATAATCTATATTTTTGGAATATAAAAAACTAGTTATTTAACAAATTTTCACAAGAAAAATCCTGTAAATTAAAAAAAAACTTGTAAATTGAAAAATTACTTGCAGAATATCCGCTAAAATTGTTAATAAAATTAAAACTTTGTTTGTAAAGCTTCTTCGTTTAAGAAAAAAAGGAAACTATTTTATTTTTTAAGTATGTGAAATATTTATATTGTTTAAAGATTTTAATGTATTTATATAAAAAAACAAATAAAAAAAAAGTGATTTCATAATTCCTGTACAAAAATCTTAACGCTTTGTTTTAATAATTATAATTTAAATATAAACCTATGTTCCTTGATCAGAATTTCATATTAAACAGAGTATAAGGAATAATAATAATGGCACATGTTATATGTAAATTAATTTTTATTGTTGATATATAATTATATATGTTGATATATAATTATATTATATTAAAATAAATTAACAAAAAAATTTACAACATATTTATAGTATATACTTATAAAACAACTTTTAAAACTTGACAAATAAAAATTTGAGGTACATTTTAATAATACAAAAAAAAGGATTAAACTTTTTACAATTTTTTTAATATTTACATTTTTATAGAAGCAAATAATTAAAAAATGTTACTTATATATTAAGTTGCGATAACAAAAATAAACATTTTGGACAAAAAATAAACTTAATAAATATGTAGAACTGTATATACACTTATTTGTAGCACACATGTACATTCACACAATTATTGGGCTAATTAAAAGTCAAAATTTTTGCGATAATTAACAGTTTTAGAATTCTTATGACTAATACTTTCTTGTATTTTTAATTAATTATATTGATGTCAAGTAGCATTTTCCATAAATCTTAATTTTGTATTAAAATAAAGTATTTATTTTGTAAACTTTGTTTAAATTAGAGATTTGTGTTTTGTGTTTTGAGCAATCTACCCATTTAATTGAAATTTAATAAATAAATTTTAACTACTAAGTTCAAATGTAATTTGGATAATTTTTAAGTATAGATTGAACCACGATTGAGCTGGCTTCTTTAAATTGCTAGCAGTATTGAAATAAGATGCAAAATTAAATTAATAAAATTAAGAAAATCCATGCTTTTAACAGAATCTATACATTTTACTTTCATATTTCATATCATTATCGCAGTGAGTACTCCAAAAAAAAGCAGTTTTAGTTGAAGGAACTTCATGTTTACATAATTTCCAAAATCTATTATTGCTTATTATACATTTATGATGCTCAGTCATTTTTTCAATTTGAATTAGTGGAACTGTTTTTAAATAAAAATTATAAGCTTACAAGCTTGAAGTTAATATTCTTTGATATTTTGCCTCCATATCTTCGTTTGTTAAATTTCTGTAATAAAATTTTAAAATTATAATTATTTATTTTATTTTATAATAAAAAATGTTTATATAAAGAACTTCTCTTACTCTATGATTAACATCAACTGCAAGTGAATTATAAAATCGAGGCCAAAAGCATTGCTTCTATTGCAGACATTTCTAAATTTTCAATTAATTCAGTAAATTCCTCTAAAGCCTTACCTTGTAACTGGATCTTTTATATTTATTTTTTTAAAAAGTAATTGAAAACTGGGATAAATATTAGTTAAATCAAAATCATTTTCTATTTGAAGACCAGGTAGTAAGGGAACAAATCCTCCATCCTTTGAAGCAGTAAAACCAATAAAACTTGGTGCCGCTGAACCCAAAAATTCTGCACTTTTACTGCTACTTTGCTGGCTAATAACAATTTTAAAAATATATTATTGACTAATTATGAAGAGACTCTAAAGTTAACTTACCCGAGAATTATTTTTAGAACGCTGTCCTTTATTTTTCCCCATAGCAAATAAAAATATTAGAAGAACCCGTTAATAAAAATAATAAATATACACTTCATTTTTTAATTCTAACTAAATCTCAGAGTAAATTATTTTATTTAGCAATATAAAAAAAATGCAATTGTTAAACAAAACTATAACAGCAGATTGTAATTAAAGCATTATTTTTTTTTATTGCGAGTGCATGATGAACAATAAATCATAATATTATTATTCATGAAGTTAGGAATTCAAAACCAAAATAAGAAATTATTTAAAATTAAAAGTTAATAAAAAATTATACAGAAAAAAAAACATCATTTTTGATAATCGAATAATAATCTAATTGAAACTAAATAAGAGACTTATTTACAGGAAAAGATTCTTTATTGTATAATTATTGAATAATTCAAAAATATTATTTTACTTAAAAAAAAAAAGTTGAATATATAAGCATCATAAAAATAAAACCATAATTATAACTTTTAAATTATTACAGCGTTCGGCTGTCTTGGTTGTCTTCTTCGATAATATCTATCTAAGATTCTTTCCCTTTCGGCTGTTCCTAAGCCTATTTGAATATGTTAAACTTCAGCTGGATTACAATTTTGAGGAAACAGTATATGTTCATAGTTTCCATCAGGCTCCCTAAGCACATTTATAAATACTTTTATTAGACTCATCAAAAATATCAATAAAAAGCAACAAAATCTAATTATACCCATTTAGTTTTCCAAAGTTGTGAAAAACGCATGCTGCATCAATTATTAAGCCAACTTTTTTAGGTGAATAAGATAACGGTCGGCTTCTAGAAATACTTCTACAAACGTTTGATAAAATTCCGAACAATCTCTCGACTTTACAACGTGTTTGAACTATTTCTTGCGTATACAAGTATTCGGCGGAATTAATGGCAGCATCAGTGACTGGAGTGAGCAAAATAGGTTCAGCATTATATCCACTATCTCCTGAATTCATTAATATATAGTTTTTATAAATTAGAAGTATTTAAAAATGAAAATTAAAAACATTTTATATATTTTATATAACAGCTAGTACTATTTAAATATTAAAATTTATTACCTATGAGATACCATCTTCCTTCTCCATATTATTGCAAATTATTTTCATTATCTCTTAAAAAATTCATGTAATCTTTGGCAGCACTATAATTCCAAAAAAATTTATCTGTGTTTGAACCTGGGCATATCCTCAAATTTCTGATGATGAATTTATCGTCAGAAATCTAATAAAGAAAAGATAAAACATTTATTTAAAAAATTTGCATGTATAATATTTAAGTTAATTATAATTTACTACTGAATGTAATATAATATTTACTCACTACTTGAACATTAACTGAATGTTTGTGGGTGTGATGATAAAAATTTTCTTCGTTAATCTTAGGTCTTTTCATTTTTACCACAAAACAATCGATTAGTCCAATGATACCTGGTATGCGTATAGTATTTTGAAAACTAAAAAATTCTGAATAATACATAATTAATATATACTTATTTTGAAAGTTGTAAAATATGTATATAATATATATATTTATATTACATATATATATATTATATATATATATATTTATTATTAATAATTTTTATTTGAAAAATCTTCTTTTTTTTAGAGAACTTTTTGATACACAAGTAAAAAATTAGTTACATTTATAAGAAAAATGTCTTTTTAAAAACTTAATTAATACTATTATTTTTAGTACCTTAAACTTAAATTCTGGCGTTCTTCAAAACTTGTTGGGAATTGAATAAAATACCACTTAAGACTTGCTATAGCTTTAATAACTCTATTAATACATCTGCTGACACTAGCCTGGCTGGTTGGGTGTTCCATGTATTGAGCTAAGTCCCATTGATAAGCTCCAGAAGACATAAATCGAATGGCTATAAGCACTTGTAAGTGAGGAGGGATTTTTGTTCCTATTGATCCACTTTTTTTTTTTTTTTTTTTTTTTTTTTTGCGTAGGAAGTGGAGAAATGCATTACGCATACTGTTCAGCATCCGAACTGACAGTTATGTGGGACTCGACCTACTATGCCTATACCCACTAAAACTCCACTCCCTTCCTACCTTATGCGAGCCTATCCCGGGACCGTTTTCACATTACTTCAGGACAGGTTCAAGGCCATTTAGTTCTATTCATGAACTCCATCTTTTGACTTGCATCCACTGACTCGCCAGTCTGGTTAAGGACTCCGTCATTCCATCTAGTTGAAATTTCGTCTTTATGTACTGTCATCTTTAATAAAATATATGTTAGCTAAAAATATACGTTAATTCTCAATATCATCAAAAAGAAGGTTAATAAATAAATAAATAAATAAAAATTATCCTACCATCTACTATTGCTTGCGGTATCAAGAGTAACTGCAGGGATGATAGTATGTTAGTACAACAGCTGCAGTCATCAGAATAACCGCAATACGTCTTAATATTAGCCTATACCTTGGACTTCAGGTTTTTTGGTGCGGAGTATGTACTCCACATACTGGCCAATTTCGGACCATACTTCTTCATTTCGAAGCATCAGGCCAACCACATTTTCAGGTGAGATTTGACCGATGTTAGCTTCTAATTGAAACTTTTTAGCAGCCCACCTATCGCATTTGAAGAATGTGTGTTCCGGCGTGTCGTCTTTGCCAGGACAGTATATACATTCAGCACTATTCATCTTCTGGATCCGAAAGAGGTAGGAGCAAAAAAGTCCATGTCCGCTTAGGAATTGGGTCAAAAAATAATTAATGTCCCCATGCCCTCTATTTATCCAAGGTGATATCTCTCCTATCAACCTCTTGGTCCATTTGCTCTTCGCGTAGTCGGTCCAACGTTCCTGCCAATCGCTTAGGCTGATCTGGCGCGAAGTAGCCTTCGCGCGGTCAATACCTTCCCTCTCTTTGTTCAGATAGATATACTGTCTCTCAAGAGCCAGCAGGTCTATCGGGATTACCCCAGCAATGACTAGAGCTGCCTCCAACGACACTGTTCGATAGGCACAGGAGATTCGCAGGGCTCCTTGCCTCTGCACGCTCGTAAGCTTAGACGCATAAGTGACCTTCTTTATGCAGTCGGCCCATACTTCTGCACCATACAGGACTATTGAGTGTGTGACCGACATAAGAAGCCTTCGCTTTCCAGTTTTAGGTCCGCACGTATTTCTCATGAGCCTGCTTAGCGCAGCAGTCAGCCTGGCAGCCTTCTCCGTGCTTCTCAGAATCTGTGCCTTAAACGTCAGCTTCGTGTCCAGCAGCACTCCCAAATACTTTAAGTGTTCCTTCGTTTCTATGCTATCCTCCCCAATACATATTGGGATAATAGTCTCAATATACTTACGGGTGAATAGGACAATCTCAGTCTTCGCCGTTGCAAGCTTTAGGCCGTGGTCTTCCATCCAGTAATTTACCCCATGCATTGCCTGATTCAGTTTCTCCTCGGCGATTTTTTCATTTTTTGCCGTAATTACTAGGACCAGGTCGTCCGCGTAGCCTACAGTAAAAGTGTCAGCCGGCATCGGTAGCCTTAGTACCTGATCGTACATGATGTTCCATAGATCCGGTCCAAGGACCGATCCTTGAACTGCACCTGCAGTTACTTTCCTCACTCTTGTTCCTTGTGCAGTTTCAAAGATTATTTCCCGATCACTCAGGTAGCTGCTGATTATTCTTCGCAGGTATTTTGGCACCTGGCAGTTCCTGAGTCCCTCCATGAAGTCGCTCCACCTTGCTGAGTTAAAGGCATTTTTTACATCGAGGGTCACTAATAGCGTGATCTTTCTCGAATAGTGATTACCAGTCTGTGCGTTGTCGATGGCCCGAACAATACTGCTTATTGCATCGATTGTTGACTTCCCTCGGCGAAATCCGTATTGTCTAGGAGAGAGATCTCCCGCAGTTTCTACGGCCCTCAGTATCCTTGGCTGTAGCATCTTCTCGTAATTTTTGCCGGCTGTATCGAGTAATCCTAGAGGGCGCCAAGAGTTTGGCAGTCTAGGGTCCCCTTTGTCCTTACTGATAAGGACCAGTCTTGCTCTTTTCCAGAGTTTACTGAAGATGCCCGCACGTGCACAAGTATTGTACATACATAAGATGAGTTTTGGGCATTCGTGCGCAGGTATCTTCAGTATCTCCGTAGGTATCCCATCAGGACCTGGTGCCTTACCGTTCTTGAGAGAGTCCACCGCTGTGAAGAGTTCCTCCTCCGTAAATTCGGGGAAAGCCTCATCATTTTCACCCAAGACATTTTCCTCCTCCCTCTCCGGGTGGGTAGGGAAAAGTCCGTCAACTATAAGCCTAACCTCGTCTTCGTTCATAACGAAGAAGAAGAAGAAGGTTCAACACCACTTGCGGAAAGAGCACCGATTCTCTTGGTGACTATCTTGTACCCAAGACCCCATGGGTCATTATCAACCTCGTTACACAAAGCTATCTAGCATGCTCTTTTGCTTCTCCTAACAGCAATTCTCAGCTTTTTCTTGACCTGCTTATGCTCTGCCATCAGCTCAGCAGCGTCTATTCTGTTCCTTGCACGTGTTGTTCTTCTTCTTGTAGTTAAGCTTTCACTCCTTAGACGATCTATTTCAGCATTCCACCAGTAGGCTGGTGGTCTTCCATCACGGGTCCGTTTTTTTGGCATGGCTTTGTTACATGCTTTTTCCAGCAGCGTCATGATTCCCTTAACTATATCCTCTGCATCGTCAGTATTTCCTGGTCTAATTGCTTTCCCTAGGATAGCAGTCTCTCCTCTTCTAAGCGTGTTCACCAAAATTTCGCGGTTTAACCGCTTGATGTTCCATCCGCAGCATTTCTGTGCTTCGTCTCTTCGTGTCAGCAGCCGCTCATCATGCACCTCAAAAGAAATATATTGGTGGTCGCTCGCTGAGAAGTCCTCTAGTACTTGCCAATCAGTAATCCTGGCAGCCAAATTTTCTGTTGCAAACGATATATCTGGGATGGTCTGTCCGTAGCCTGGCCTTCTGAAAGTAGTAGTGTTACCTACGTTTAGCACAGCCAGATTGAGCCTGGCAGATAGGTCAAGTATGTCCTCTCCTCTTGCATCCGTTTCTGACATACCCCACTCTGGAGCTCTCGCGTTGAAATCGCCTGCCATTGCAATTTCACCAGTCATATCCCTTATGGCATCTTCCAAACTATTCATTTTCCTCAGAGTGTCCTCCCTAAGCTCATTTGGCGTTAAGTACACGCTTATGTAGGTAACACCATTTGTTTTAATCCAGACAAAGCCTCTGCCAGCGCCTTTTTCCTGTACTAGAACCTTTCTTGGATTCACTACCCAGATTGCCGCAGTACCCAACTCATCCGTAAACCAGTTCAGAGAGCTTGGTCGGACCCCTTGCTCACTTATGATGAGGAGGTCTGCCGACTTTTCTCTAGCAAGTTGATATATAATGTCTCTTGCTAGGGGGCTTCGCCGCACATTACCTTGAAGCACCTTTAACTTGCTAGCGTCTGCGCCGCTTCTTAATTTCAACAGAGCCCTCCGTAGCGCTTCACACTTTGCTTTCCCAAGGTCGTGCTTCAACTCTTTGCCTTTTAGCCCAAGCATAGCATGCACCTTGCCTTCGCTGTGCAGTCAGTTGCCTTATGTCCTTCTTCTCCGCATTTGTAGCATTTCGCTCTCCTGTCTGGTCCATTGCATTTTGTAGCAAAATGGCCATAACGTAGGCATTTAAAACAACGGGTTAATGGGGATTTTAGCCTTACCCTACAGTTCATCCATCCTATTTTGATACGTTCCATGCGGACCAATTTGAAGGCGGTTCTTTTATCGAGGTCAACGTAAGCAGCTCTCTGTTCTCTTGCGTTGCTCTTAGAAATAGTCACCCTTGCTATCTCAGCATGTTCTTCTTTGCTTTTAATGGCATTTAGAACGTCTATTGACTGGGTGAGACAGTCCAAGTCAAGTATTTGTATAACTCGTTTAGGAGCAAGATCCCTAACCCTGGCCTCCTCACCCAATACTCTTCTTACTTCTTGTGAGAAGGAACCTATTTTATCACTAGGTTCCTTCAGCTCAACCAGGACATCGCCCGTCTTCGTCTTTCGCACCGATCTTATTTTTGCGCCAAGTTCTTCAGGTTGCACCTGAGACCTTAAAGTTCCCAAGACGTCAGCATATGTTCTACCTGTAGGCAGTTTAATAGCTACAGCTCGCTCCCGTTTTCTTGGGATTGTCTTCTTTTGCGTAGCTACTGGCCACTTTTTGTTTCCGTCCTGACCTCTCTTACCTTCTTTTTTCCCCTTTTTCCTCTTCTTCCTTTTGTTTACAGCCGTTTGAAAGGGTTCGTTATTACGGTCCGTATCATGCGTTGTATTATTTCCACCCGGGGTGCTCTGCTGTGTTTCAGGCTGTATCTGCAACTGAGTATAGGTATTGTTCTCATGGGTCGCTATATCTACCATCATTACTGAGCAGCTACGAATCTTTTGAGGTGATTTTCCCGCAGCAGTTCTCTTAGCATGTTCGCTTCCTAGCCCTGCAGTCTCAGCGTTTTCGCTTCGCTTTCTTTTCTTTAGCACTGAGCCTGTTATATATTTTTTAAATAACTGCTCAATTCCATTTTTCTCCTTAACTTGCTGATCTCTTATTGCTTTGAGAGCAGTGACTTTATCCTTCATATCATTTATACCATTCTTTACAACAGCGGCTATGCTTTGCTGCTTGAAAGTCATGAAATGTGTCATCTCGCCTATCTTTTCTTCCATTAGATCAAGGATACTCTTGACGGCATTATGGTTTTCATCCATGCGTTGTAGACGTCTAGCAAGTTCAGTGTTCTCATAGAGCACTTGGACTGTCTCAGCATCGCCATCCTTACCTTCTAGGTTCACTTCATTGCTTTTATATACATTTATGTTAGACATTTTGAATGTAATAAAATGCGTCACTCTATGTGCAACGGCCTCCTTCGACCCCTCACGTTCTGGGCAGCTGACATGCAGACTGGTTGCATCACAGAGGATATAGCTGACGGTATGAACTTGCACTACCTTGCTCCTCTCATTCCGCCACGAAAAAAAGCATAATTCGCTTTGGAAATTTAGAGTCCTCCAGCAGCTTGGGTACATACCGGCAGCATCGTACCGCAGCCGTTAATGATGGGCTCCAGCTGCAGAGAACCCCACCTCCCGTCTTGCGTCAGCAGAGGCCAAAGATGGTTCAGGTTGCTCGGCACGCAACCAGACAGCTCGCTTCCCCATCCAGGATCCTCTTTTGGCACTTACGGGTCGCGCCGCACGGCATACTGTCCATACTGTGCATGCGTGTAGACACACACATTAAACATGTGTATGCAAACACACATGTCCAGCACGGGCAGACACACGGCGGAGGATTTTAGAGTTTCCTCAAACACAGCTAGAGTTCCTTGGGTTTGCCACACCCATCCAGGAAGGCCGAAGTCTTCCTGGCCCCGAGCCTTACCTTCACACATTACTAAACCAGAAAATATTAACCTCCATTCATAGTTTAGCGGGACCCGCAACTAACCATTAATCGGCTGCGTCGCTGTGCTCAAGGTGGAAATCTCCCATGCTAAGAGCCACATACATAAGGCCTAAGGTGACCCCGCATATGGCTTAAATCGCACTTAAATTTGGAGAAGACCTTGGAGCCCCTTTTGGTGTGCCGATTCCTCAAAGATAATTATGGATAGCGAGCTGCAGCACGTTCATTAAGAATGCACAAAGGAAAAGCAAGGCATAGACCCGATTTATAGGGCAGCCTCGGTTATTCCAGAGAGCTATAAACTATCTGCGGCATACTCAATGAAAGTGCATTGGGTTAGCAATGTGCGTATCCCACAGAGAAAAGCAAGGCATAGGACCCGTTTATAGGGCAGCCTCAGTTATTACAGAAAGCTATGTCCAGTATCCCTGATTCTAGTTCAACCTGAATAAGGCGGCCTGGACTACCTTCCTCCTTCCTCAACCTTATGAGGCTCCGGGCTTAGGACCGGTATAGCGGAGTTCCTCTTGATCCACTTAGGTGATAATAAACTAAATCAGTAAGCTGTAAAGCCAAGTAAGGTGGTACTCTGAAATAAAAATTGAGTTCGAGAAATTAGATGATTTAGCCCAAGTACGAAAAGTATTTGCAAAGTGCATGTTATCATAATAATCGCAATATTACCTGTACGTCCTTCTAAAGTATTCATTGTCTATGAAAAATTATTAATTAATTATAATTAATTAATTATTATTATTATTATTGCGTTTATTTTGTCAAACAAAAATTTTGGTACATTCATTATATACAATCTTAGTAAATTCTTTAAATACATAATTAATATTTGGTAAACACTTAATTAAATAAAATTACTTATATACAAGATTTAGTAAACTCTTTAAATATATAATTGATAAAAAATAAAATATTTAACATTTGATAATTTGATTTTATATACATAGTAAAATAAATAAGGTAAATAAACAAATACGAATATAATACAATATAAAATTAATTGCAGCAGCAATATGTTTAGTGGCGTAAGTCAGTTAGTCAAGCCAGTAAATCAGTCAATTGGTCAGTTAGTCAGTCAGTCGATGGTTATACATTATCTGTTCTATTTAAATATTGACGTATACATTTTTTGAATATGGAATATGAATGAGCATCTCGTATGCATGGTGGGATGTTGTTCCAAAAGTGGGCATACTTCACTTGAAATGAGTTGATGCCCCAGTCAGTCTTTATGGACGTAGGGATCTTTATATCCTTACGGGGACCACGAGAGGGTTTGTCTGATTTATAGGGCTCGAAGAGGGGTATAAGGAGTGGAGGCTCTTTCATGCGGATCAGTCTATACATTATCAGAGCTGCAAAGTAATTGGTGCGAGTTGTATTGCACATCCAATTTAGTTTTTTCCTAAACGGTGTTATATGTTCTTGCCTTCTTAGGCCAAATATATATCGTATGCCTGAGTTTGAAAGTCTCTGCAGCTGCGCACTTAGCTGACTAGATAAATCTGAATATACAACGTTGCAATACTCCAAGTGCGGAGCTACGAGAGATTCTACTAGGCGCTTTCGAAGGGCTTGTGTTGTGCAGGGTTTTATTATGCGTAGGCCATACAGGACTCTGTTGACTTTTTTAGAGATTTGTTGGACTTGGGGTTGCCAACTAAGAGTGCTGTCGAGAATGACTCCAAGACTTACCATTTCATCAACAAATGGCACTTTGTCACCATTGGTATTGACTGTAATCATTGGCGTTTCTAGGTCTCTGAAGTACTTTAGAGTGTTTGGGGAACCAAAAACAATTGCCTGCGTCTTTTTAGTGTTGAGCGACAGACAGTTGAGTTCTGCCCAGGAAGCAACCGCTTTTGCTGACTCAGAGAGTTCAGTTAGTCCTTGCTGGATTTGGCGGGCAGGTACCTGGACATATATCTGTAAGTCGTCAGCATATAAAAGCCTGTACGTACTTCCATCCAAACAATCTTTTATATCGTTCATGTATATGCAGAACAAGAGGGGGCCCAGGACAGAACCTTGAGGCACCCCAATGTTTATATTACGATAATCTGAAGTTGAGGCTTTGGATGTTACACAGGTTGAACGACCACAGAGATATGACCAGAACCATTCTAGGGATGACTTAGAGAAACCTGCAAGCTGCAGTTTTTTGAGTAGCTTGGATGGAGAAACATTGTCGAAGGCTTTCGAAAAATCAAATTGCAGTAGTAAGGTGGCTAGCCCGTTTTCTTTTCCCATGCGTATGTCATCGGTTAACTTAATCAATGCCGATTGGGTATTGTGATGTTTACGGAAGCCTGTTTGACATATATCTAAGAATTTTGATTTAGTCAGAAAGCGAACAATCTGATCATGAGCGAGTTTTTCGAGAACCTTCGACAAGAAGCAAAGTAGAGCTATTGGGCGAAAGTCGGAAGGGGAGGATGGTATAGAAACCTTTTTAAGTGCCAGTATACGCGACTTTTTCCATTCAGCTGGAAATATACCTTTTATGAGCGAAGCGTTGAAGAGCTTAGTTAAATAATTTACAATAGTCGGTAATCCTTTAGCAACTATACTTTGAGGGATGCCATCCTCTCCTTTCGCTTGTGAACTAAAGTGTGAAACAGCCAAGATTACGTCATTACTGGATACTTTTCTGAAGGCAAACCCTTCTGGAGAACTACTGTTAAGGATTTTAAGCGATTCTGATGGATCTTCTGTAGGGGAGATTGAGATGTTGGTGAAGTATGAGTTTAATTCATCAGGAGAAAAGCCATGTTGAGCATCACTTACTTTGGGAATGAGTCCTAGACTCCGTAATTCGCTCCAGAAGTTTTTGCCATCATCAAGGGTGGTGCATATCCGGTTGTGCATGTAAGCACAACGGGCCGCTTCAAATTTTTCCTCATATATATTAGCGAGGGACAAGAATTCGGTATGAAGTTTGCTGGAGCCAGTTCTATGATAACGTCTACGCGTTGCATCAAATGGGTTTCTTAAATCCCTTAACATTCTGCGGTCTATTCTCATTTGACGAATTACTAGCTGTCTTTCAATTTCTTCTTCTTCATCTAGAGCAAGTATTTCCAATATTTGCAAAGCCATTTTCCAAAATTTCTATATTTTACATTAGACGATTAAAAAATTCAAGAGATTGAACTCAGAAAAATTAAATAAAAATAATGCTACCTAAAAAAATTTTAGAAAAATATTTGTTAATTGGTTTGTAAACAAAGTAGAATATCTGCAAAATATGCATACCTATATTTCTCTTCAAAATATTTGCTATTAAAGTTGTATGCTTTTATAATAGATATAAAATATTAATATCAATAAAAATCAATAATATTTAACAATCCACTTGAAACTTAATAAGTTTTATAATATTTTGGAGTACATAAACATCAGAAACATTACAAACATTAGCGCTGGCAGCACCCTCTAAACGCAACAAGTATTTTAAGGTCTGTTCTTTTTGTACTTTTTAGAACAAAAGTTAAACCCCTAGTTTAACCCTGAGTTTACAAAACCCGCGCTTATTTAAAATATAAAAGTATTATTATAAATAAAATAAATTGTAATGCGGTTTATATTCCCGCCTTATTAGAATTTAATATGTAAAAATAGTTTGGTAAAATACACTCATTTATATAGAAATATATATAGTGATGTGTATAATTAGTACGCATTCCAAATCTCGGGCCTCTAAAAAAATGAGAAGAGGAGAAGTTTGGGACCACTGACTTATGTCATGTTCGATCTTCTTCTCCCGGATCTCAATTAGAGTAGATCTCGGAGCATAGGCTATAGTTTTAATAATAGTTAATATTAAGCAGTTATTATATTTATAATATATTATATTATTAGTGTAAAATAAAAATAGTGAACTTTAAGTGAACAATTTAAAATAGTTTATTTTGTGTATTTATATCAATAAATTTATATTTTATATATTTTTAAGTAAATTAAAGGTAAATTTGTATTTATATTAGTTTCTATTATCCTAAACTCAAGGTCCCAGTAAATAAATATTCCTATATAGCAATTCCTTTATATGGCATCCCTTAAATAAGTCGAATCTACCCTTTGGATGGTTATTAAAAATTATTGATTTTTGATCTTTTTTAAAGAAAAATTTTTAATTTTGAAACTAGTAAAATATTGTATATACATATAGAATACACATATAGAAAAAAAAAAGCAACGCAGTAACTTCTTCCCAAATCTCAAGTAAAGAAAGAGAAAGCGCGCGGAGAGGGGACACGCCCATCTTCAAAATTTTTTTTAATTGTATATGGAAGCGCGCGCGGTCCATTTAGATAATTTTTTTTATATTTTAAAATACGGAAGCAGATTGTAGTATAACCCAGCCCTAGATAAAAAATTTAAATACGGAAGTGCACACAGGTCATATTTTTATTCATATTTTTATTTATATCTTTCATATTTTTATTTATATAATATGGAAGTGAAACAGGAGTGTGACCCAATGTTAGATAACGGGTAATCACTCAATAGTTCTGTTTTTCTTTATTTTTTCTTTAAAAAATAAAGTGGCATCCTCTAGCAACCCTTGAGTTTAGGCCAATATTAGTGTAGAAATGTTTATATTTTTTTTGTGAAATTAAAATCAACTAGTATTTACTATATTTTAATTCTATATAAATTTAATTAAGAAACCGAGTTGCATAAATAGTTTTTTGAAATTAGATTATGTATAAATAGAATCATTTCCAATGTGCAAAACGATTGTCAAATAGTAGTATATATGGAAAATATGGTTGCAGAATTCGGTTACTTAATTAAATTAGCAATGATGTAAACTATATTTCAGTTATTATATATTTAATTGTAATTTTAAAGTTATATTTTAACTTCTAAATATTTTGGTCATAGGGAGTACCTACAGCAATATAGTATTTATTATTCTAAAAGGAAAAATCAGTAGTTAATATGAAATTTTTATTATTAAATTATTTTATGTTTTATGCAATTATAATAAAGATGAACAAGATTTTACTTAAACTAGAAGTACCTCCGAGCGTTAAGTTCACCCAAACGGGTTCACGCTAGGGGGGAGGGGATTGATTGGTTTAAAGAACCAATTGATTAGTAGTTTGACAGGAAATTTAAGTTTATTATAAATGGATAATATTTTATTATGACTATTTAAAGAATATAGGCTTAGTCTAGCCACTAGCTGTAGATTCTGAATTTACATATGATATTCATGAGTCAACTGAATGCAAAGAGCGCTGCAGTAGACTTCATTGTTCCTGGGCAATTAGCCTTTGCTGTTGGCTAAAGGTCATTTGACATGGTCGGTTAGTGATATATCAATGTTAAATTTAAATTCCGCACTTACATTCAGTTATAGAAGAAACAGATTTAGATTATTACTAAGTTAGCATTATTAGATCTGAATATACATATGAGAGGCGGCAATCGATTAGCTAACGAAAGCCTGACTCCAATAGTAAAGCAGCTTTATTTATTCTAGCTTATCTTAAATATTACAAGTACTAACCAGCTTCTAACTCACTTATAATGTCGTGAGGTTAAACTTTTTCAATTACTTATATTTATTGTCCCGGTTTGGCTCTATAGTAGCTTCGGGTTACAAGTTAATATAGTTAAACTAGTTTTTTCAATTAAGTTTTTGCAATAGGTCTAAGCATTTACTTAACCCATTAAGGCCCAAGCGTACATAGCTGGACTTTTGATTACCAAACTGTTAAAAATCATTTTTTTTTTATTCTAAAAAGTTTTCTAGGGGTAAAAATGATTGCTTGTTTCAATTTTTTCATTAGTTTTTACGTACAACCCCTCCAAAAGGGGTAAAAATAGGGTTAAACACGAATTTTTGGCTTTTTTTAATTTGCTCTGGACTTTTAGCTATAAAACCTTTATAAATTACTCATATTATTACCTTGACCACTTTTTACAGTTAAAAGTGTAATGCGCATGTGGACTGACCATAATTTTTAAATTCTAACCCTTTAGAGTGAGGCTAACCTTATGCATAAAAGAAGAAATTTTTTGATTTTGTATTTTTGACTTTTTTACCCTTTATATAGGGGTAGCCACCCCCTAAAGGTTTAGAATTTAAAAATTATGGTCAGTCCACATGCGCATTACACTTTTAACTGTAAAAAGTGGTCTAGGTAATAATAAGAGTAATTTATAAAGGTTTTATAGCTAAAAGTCCAGAGCAAATTAAAAAAAGCCAAAAATTCGTGTTTAACCCTATTTTTACCCCTTTTGGAGGGGTTGTACGTAAAAAATAATGAAAAAATTGAAACAAGCAATCGTTTTTACCCCTAGAAAACTTTTTAGAATAAAAAAAAATGATTTTTAACAGTTTGGTAATCAAAAGTCCAGCTATGTACGCTTGGGCCTTAATGGGTTAATAGATAACAGAGTAGCTTAAAACTACTAGGAAAGGTGCCATAGATTTATTCCAATTGATTTTATCATGGAATCAGTTTTCCAATTGCAATATATTGGATTATTTATATTCTCATATTTTGACACTAGTTTACATAGATTTATTCCAATTGATTATATCTTGGAACCAGTTTTTCTGATTGCAATATATCGGATTAGTTATATTCTCATATTTTTGAGACCAGTTTAAATAGATTTATTCCAATTGATTTTATCTTGGAACCAGTTTTTCCGATTGCAATATATCGGATTAGTTATATTCTCATATTTTTGAGACCAGTTTATTGATTTATAAAACAAGACAAATTATCCATAGTAGATGCGTTCTAAATAGAAGAAGACACGCTACTGAAGCACTATGGATTTACCAGCATTTAAGAAGTAGTGTCCAACCATTACTAAAGTCTTTGCAAAAGGAAGTCGTTGGCATACTTTTCTGCTAACCAAGGTTTTGAGCCTGGACAACTTCCACAAGACAAGGTATGATAGGACATGAAAAAGCCTACTTTTTAGAGACTTTGAGCTATTAACCTTACATGACCAACATTTCATATTACGAAGATCTCGACTATCTCAGATACGCCAAACGGGGACTAGATCTCTGACAATCTTCTCAAAAGAAAATCTGGCCATGCTAAGGCAAATATGCTTTAGAGTGCTTAAAAGAAGAAGGAAGCAGACAACAGCCTCAAGATAAAATAACAAGTTTTTCGCAAATATTATATATTAACAGTTAAAAGATTTAAATAAAATATTTTTATATATTTTTGAAGGGAAAATAGGTACTCTTGCATGACTTAAAGATATTGTAATAGTTATGTAAGTAAGGCTTACATCTATAACTCTAAGTAAGGAGAAACTGCTTTGACCATGTCAACAGCAAGTTGACCTGGCTTAAGGGGGAGGGTGTAATGCGGTTTATATTCCCGCCTTATTAGAATTTAATATGTAAAAATAGTTTGGTAAAATACACTCATTTATATAGAAATATGACTTATGTCATGTTCGATCTTCTTCTCCCGGATCTCAATTAGAGTAGATCTCGGAGAGTCGCATAGGCTATAGTTTTAATAATAGTTAATATTAAGCAGTTATTATATTTATAATATATTATATTATTAGTGTAAAATAAAAATAGTGAACTTTAAGTGAACAATTTAAAATAGTTTATTTTGTGTATTTATATCAATAAATTTATATTTTATATATTTTAAAGTAAATTAAAGGTAAATTTGCATTTATATTAGTTTCTATTATCCTAAACTCAAGGTCCCAGTAAATAAATATTCCTATATAGCAATTCCTTTATAAAATAAAGTAAACAAAATATGTTAAAAATTAATAAAACATAGGTTTCTTTTTCATTTTTCTAAAAATTTTAAAAAATTTTTTTCATATTTTGATTTGATGAGCATATACTTAACCTATATAAAACAAAGATTCGGCTCGTTGTATCTTACACGAGACAAATATATTAAAAATTCGTATTTTATAAATTGATTGAAGAAAACTAGTTCTCATATATAATATTAGTTCTCATATATAATCTCATATATATTATTTAATATAAACAGTTTCCTATAAACTTGAAAAAAATAAGAAAATTTTATAGTTATTTATTTAATTTTTTTATGCTTGAAATTTTCACTATTTTTGTAGGTTATATTTTAATTTATAGTCATCTAATAAACTTGTATACTTACATTAGAAAATTTAAAAAAAAAAATTAAGAATCTTATTCAAATTATTTATTTTTTAGGTTTTTCTTATACATAAAACTTAAAAAAAATAGTCTAATTATAAAAAACGTATTAGTAAACATTTTTATTTATTTTTTTAAATTTCCCTCCGCTAAAAAGAACGCGCGTTCTTTTAGGGCGTGTTTTAGGGTAACTCTAGTTCCAACCCTTGTTCTATTTTTGGGGACAAAAATAATTGCTAAAAATAGAATAAATTTAAATTTAAAAAAAAACCAACTGAATAATTAAAAATAATAAATTTCGTGCCTTTGGTTGTCAGTACTGACAAAAAATAAAATGTTTTTAGGAAAGTTAGTATTTTTATAGATATCATTTACCTATCGAATTTATCGCGATTATCTCGTATCGCTGTATTTGTCGATAAAATTACTGAATCGAGCCCCAGATGTCACCAAGCGCTGATAAAAAATAAAAATTCATGTTTATCGATTGGTTTGTCATTGTTATTTTTTTATGCGTAACATAGTATCGTAAAAAGTATTTTTTTTTAAATTTTTATTTAGCAGTCTTTTGTCAGCTTTCAATAAATAAAAAATAACTTACAAAATATTTTTATTATTATTATGATTTCTAAGAAAAAGATCCCAAAAAAATATCGATATATCGTACGCCACCGTTAGATAGGAGGTAACTTATACATTATAAAATTATTATAATAACATAGAATATGTCAAGTCGTATATGCAACCTAGTTGATTTCCAGAGAGAGAGAGAGAGAGAGAGAGAGAGAGAGAGAGAGAGAGAGAGAGAGAGAGCTGTTTACACAAGCTCTGGTCACAGCAGGTATGATGATTTATTTTAAAAGAAAATTAATTTATAATGTTCTCCCTACCAATTACCCCCACTTTTTTTATCCCCTCCAAGAAGTCACACAATCTTAAAATTTAAATTAATAAAATTTTAAAATTTTTGTTTGTTTGTATAATTTTACAGGACTTATAGGATGGTAAATAAGTATGTATTCCTGAAAAATTACTTTTAACTCGATAATATTTTTTAGCTATCAAATACCTACCACGTTTGATTACTAATTATTTTATTTTAACTATCAAATATTGTATATTTTTTTAATATTTTATATACGTTTTACAAAATATTATCAAATTAAATAAATGATATGAATTAAATAAAAATATGAACAGATTTTTTTTTGTTATATTAAAGGTTTGTATATTTTATTATTTTGCTACGACACAATATAATTTAAATAAAAAAATAAAAGTTAATAATTCATTAAAAACATTTCATTTTGATTAATAATTTCATATGATAGATATATTAAAAATAAATTTATTAAAAAATATTTTAGAATAAATGAGAACTCTGTAGGAGCGCTTATCTTTTCTTTTTGAAAAAAAAAATGTAATTTTTATATATTGTTTGAACTTGTATAAATATAAGCAAAATTTAATTAATAGTATTAAAGTAATTTCAAGTAAATTTTTTTTAGTAATTTTTTAAAATTTTAATAATTAAAATACTTTTTTTTGATTTCACAAAAGAAAAAATGGATACAGTTAACCTAGTAGCGAATATTAGATATTTTTCCGAAATAGATCCAAACAAAAAATATAAGGTTCAAATGATAAAATTAGTTAAAAGTAAATTTGGTGGTATTGGAATTATAGAATTGAGTAAATTTGGTATATTTTGTTTATCAAATAAAATTTATAAATTATTAAGAAATGATAAAAAAAATACTGCAGAGCCTAATAGAAATAGATCTATCAAGACTACGTTTACTAGATTTAAAAGGCTTTAGAAAACCACACAATAATTTACGCTTATGGTATCCAAAACTCAAGAAAAAAGTCTAACTGTAAAGTATTATGGCGGAAAATATAAATCCATGAAATTTATAAACGTTATTAATGAAAAAAATAAAAATTATTTACAAAATCAGTCATTTACATAATTTACATTTACATAAATTAAATCAAAATAAAATTCTTGTTAATAATCTATAAGCCAATAGTTTTTATTTACTTAAGCCTTAGAAGTAAAAAAATCCTTCACACACACAACCTCAAAATTTAAATTAATCCTTAAAATAATCACAATATTTATATATCCTAAAAATTTAAAGTTTTTTGTTTGTATAGTTTAACATAACATAAAGCATGGTAAATAAGTCTAAACAATTTATTTGTTGAACGCATTTTTCTTTATTAAAGAATTATATATATTTATATATATTTTATAATTATATATAATTATATATAATCTCTATATATTATAAAGTTATAACCGCCGCCGCCGCTGTCGCATGAGCCCTTTGTGCCAATGGACCTTTTGTGCCAAAATGGACCTTTTGTGCCAATGGACCTTTTGTGCCAAAATGGACCTTTTGTGCCAAAATGGACCTTTTGTGCCAATGGACCTTTTGTGCCAAAATGGACCTTTTGTGCCAATGGACCTTTTGTGCCAAAATGGACCTTTTGTGACAAATTGGATTTTTTGTGCCAAAATGAACCATGTCGCATGAGCCCTTTGTGCCAATGGACATTTTGTGCCAAAATGGACCTTTTGTGCCAATGGACCTTTTGTGCCAAAATGGACCTTTTGTGCCAATGGACCTTTTGTGCCAAAATGGACCTTTTGTGCCAATGGACCTCTTGTGCCAAAATGGACCTTTTGTGACAAATTGGATTTTTTGTGCCAAAATGAACCATGTCGCATGAGCCCTTTGTGCCAATGGACATTTTGTGCCAAAATGGACCTTTTGTGCCAATGGACCTTTTGTGCCAAAATGGACCTTTTGTGCCAATGGACCTTTTGTGCCAAAATGGACCTTTTGTGCCAATGGACCTTTTGTGCCAAAACGGACCTTTTGTGCCAATGGACCTTTTGTGCCAAAATGGACCTTTTGTGCCAATGGACCTTTTGTGCCAAAATGGACCTTTTGTGCCAATGGACCTTTTGTGCCAATGGACCTTTTGTGCCAAAATGGACCTTTTGTGCCAATGGACCTTTTGTGCCAATGGACCTTTTGTGACAAAATGGACCTTTTGGGCCAAATTGGACCTTTTGTGCCAAAATGGACCTTTTGGGCCAATGTGGTCCTTTTGGCCCAATGTGGTCCTTTTGGGCCAATCTGATCCTTTTGGGCCAAAATGGACCTTTTGGACCAAAATGGACCTTTTCGGCCAATGTGGTCCTTTTGGGCCAATCTGGTCCTTTTGGGCCAAAATGGACCTTTTGGGCCACAGTGGTCCTTTTGGGCCAAAGTGAACCTATTGGGCCAAAGTGGTCCTTTTGGGCCAATGTGGTCCTTTTGGGCCAATGCGGTTTTTTCTATATTTAACCAATTATTATAAAGTTGTTTTTTTTATGTTTTTATATAATCTATATTTTTTATACTTTGTATAAGTTTAAAATATAAGTAAAAATAGAAAAATCAAATTTTTCATTTTTTGACTAAATTGCAAATGTTGACTAACACCTCTTTATACTACATACAACCATCTAAAATTATAGTAATACACTTTTTTTAGGTTTATTTATCATTTATGTGCATAACTCTGTATCACAAAATTTTATACTTGCATAGTCCTGGGACAATGCATATATAAAAAATATACTAGTTTCCAAAGACGATAATTTTTATTTATGAATATAGTTTAAACTGTGATTGTAGCAACCAGAAATAAATTCAATAACACTTACTTTATTAAAGTAACAAGTTTGTTATTGTTATTGTTTGTAAAAGTTTATCTATAAACTTGGATATATTCGTGGAAATATTATTTAAAATATTATTTTAAATTGTGATATACATTTTTGAAACGATAATTGCCCGCTTCCAAAATATAACCTACCCCCAGATGCTGTACTCGCAGTGTTTTTTAGCAATTTCCAGCAATAATTTTAGCGATTTGGTGGGGGGAAAAACGAAAAAGATCCTCCATTTCAGCCCCTGCCGAGCCAAACTTAATCAAATACTGCTTCCAATGAACATGTTCCATGTTAATATCAGTTATTTTATATAAGATGAATTTTTAACCCTATATAATATTTTTGGAATATCAATTTTTGAATAATAAAAAAAACATGTATTATAATTTTTACCAAAAAAAAAAAAAAAATTTTAATTTAGGTTATATATTTATTTTTTCTGCAATAAATAAACATTACTAATACTATTAATAATCATACATAAATACACAACGATTATTATTATGAGTCGGTATTAGTAGCCAATCAGAACGCTTTTATTGCGATAACAATGTAAAATAATGTAAATAGCAAAAACTCTTTTTAGAATAGGAATAGGATTTTATAAAAATAAACAAGGCTTAAAAAAAATCCCATCAGTTTTTAAAAAATTTATTTTTTTACAAAATAAAAAAAAAATTTTTTAATTCTTTTTACACTTAGATTTAGTTATGACGTCTCCACGTTATGACTTGAGACTTTCTGCCTTGATTTCAAAACGTAGAGACGTCACAACTTTTTATTAAATTAAAATTAAATACTGTATTTTTTTAAAATTTATAGAATATTAATTTTTTTAAACGTTGACCGAGTCAGAATCTCAATTAAGGCCTTAATTTTAGCTAAAAATATCATATTCTAAGTCAGTCCGAAATCTAGCCTATTTAAATCATTTTGGCACAATATGTATTTTTTATTTAAAAAAAGTGATTAAATGAATTCCTTTTTAGTTTTTACTACTGACTCTGTACAGAAAAATTCAGAAACTATTGAAGACCACGCTTCGTTTCATGATAATTTAGTCAACAGCATAGTTCATGAAACTATAAATAATAATTATGTATCGCTTACATTGATGCTTTTTGTTATCAAAAAATGAATACTTAATTTGTGCTGCTCGTTTGGTAAATTTTTCTGTTATAAATTAATTTGTGAAATTACTAAATTACTTTTAACTTCTTTTTTTTTTAGTTATCAAAAGAATCTTTTGAAAGCAAGATTTTTACACTTGCTTATAAACAGCTGAAAAATACTCCAGCGAACGTTTCTAAAACTTTAAAATCTGTTTATGATATGTTACGTATCCTGAGGTTTAATTCGGGATACGTAATATATTAATAAATACAAATAAGTTTATCCTGGGGATATTGAGTGCCCCAGGTATTTTAAATACTTATATATGAATATTAAACGTTGATATATGATGATAAATGTTGATGAATACGTTGTAGACCTCGGGTATTAAAGCTGGCTGAACTTAACTGCGTTAAGTTCTTGATTATAGAAGGAAGAGTCACTTATTAAATAATTACACTGAGCACTTTTGATTAAGTTTAATGAATTTATTATAAGTTGATATAAAAAACCGTCTAAGTCAATAAGTCTGAATGGTGAATTAAACTGTAAGATAATTATGCTCGAAGTTCGTTCTAATTGAATCTAAGTTTCCTAAATTAGACCTGATGTTAGTAGCCCAGTTATCATGGGAGTATGTAAGAGTAACTGAGAGGAACTGACAGTAAAACTCGATTTAGGGTAGTTGCGGGTATATTATATAAACTAATTAGTAACTGCCCAGTTACTTGAATTTAGGTGGGATTGTCCAATACGCGGAAGCGTCGGTCTCGTCACGTCCAATTAACGAAAGCGTCGTTGATTATTTCGGGGGAAATCGTGAGGGGATTTATGCAACTCTTCGTTGCCTAAAATATTAATAAATGCGTCATTTATGACCTTTGAATTTATATTTCTGTCAATTTATTAGGAGCCGGATCTGAATTGGTGAAATAGGATATTAAAGAATGTATGAAAGAGGAAATGCAGGTTTGTTTAGCAGCTCGATTTACGAGCTAACATAAGCAGGAATAATTATAAATAAATATATAAATAAATATATAAATATTAATATAATTAAATATATAAATATTAAAGAATGCGGATGCGATAGCTCGAATTATGACCTATCATACGTAACATCTCCCTCTCGGGAATCCAATCGTCCCGATTGGAGTGGGTGGAGGAGGCGGGGTTGATAATGGGCGGCAAAGGGGATAGGGTTACTTCTGGTATTTTGTGACGTCTGCTGTCTGTGTCAATACAATAATGTTTACAATGGTTAGAGTACAAAATAATATGCTTATAATAGTTGAATTACAATCTTTAAATTTTTAGAATAATTACAAGATAATATGCTTATGATAGAAAGTACAATAGTAATAAGTTTAAAGTTTTACTTAAGATAATTTAAGAAAATACAATATTATTCGAAAAGTTTTAAAATAATTGATATGGAAATAATAATTTGTGTTTTTCCCTTGGATCTTTATTGTAGAATTTTGTTTCATATTGGTTGATGCTGCTGTTATCTGAAATCAATCTATATAAATTAGTTTTGAAAAACCCCGAGACAATATATACCCAAAACTTGGAGTACTTAGGGATAGGTGGTTTTATAATATTCGAAATAATATAAAATAAAAAATTAAGAATAAAAAAACTTTTATGACTTTTTGGTTAAAATTTTGTAAAAACAAGGTTAGTTTTGGTTTGAAAAAATATAGAAATTAATATTGGTTTGCTTTTCATTATATATAAAAAAAACGATTGGAATTTAAATTTTTAAAACTACATAATTTCTAGATTTTTGGCCTAGAATTTTGCCAATTTTCTTAAAATTAAATAGTGTTAAAAACAACAATATCTTTAAGTTATTGATTTAATAATGTTTTTACATCATCAAATTATCAGTTGATAGGAAAACAAAAATAAATTAACTCTTAAATTATAAAAATTCAGCAATTTTTATGGTTTTTAAGTTAAAAATCTTTCAATATATAGGGTTGCAATTAACAGTATTTTAAAAATTTTAGTGTATGATATAGCTTGTGTGACTTGAAATTATCAGTTGATATGAAAAAGAATAAATTAATTTTTAAATTATAAAAATTCAGCAATTTTTATGATTATTAAGTTAAATTTTATAATTTATAGGCTTAAAAATGACAAAAATTTTTTTTTTTGAAATATGAATTTATTATTTAAAAAAATTTTTGAATTGATTTTTAAAATCATACAATTTCAGCAAATTTTATGAATTTTAAGTGAAATTTTAGAGTTTAAAGGTTTAAAATTGATAAATTTTATAATATTTTTGTATAATTCAATTTATAAAATGCGAATTTATCAGATGAAAAGAAAAAAATATTGAATTATTTTATTAAAAAACATACAATTTAAGCAAATTTTATGGTTTTTGAATAGAATATTATAATTTAAAACGTTAAAAATAATAAATTTTATAAAATTTTAGTATAATTTATAAAAAAAGAAATTATTGAAAATATTGGAAAAAATCATACAATTTCGGTAAATTTTATGATTTTTTGATAAATTATAATAATTTAAAGGGTTAAACTTGATAATTTTTGTGTTAATCATTTTGAAATTTATTATTGTTTAAAAAACTTAGTTTTATTTGAATAAGTAAAGGAAAGAAAGATAATGGTAAAAAAAATGTGTGTATTAAAATACTTTGTCTCAAATTAAGTTAAATAACCAGACTAAATATGTTATCGTTATAATTATTAGTTTGAAATTTTATGGTAGCGATAATAATCATTTATCAATGAAAGAAAAAAAATTTTTATATGAACGATTTAATGCACACATACGCAAACATGTGTTTCTATTAAACATACATATAATATATGTTTGTTCTAAGCAGTTTACAGTGTTTCCGATTATGTAAAAAATAGAAATGCATTTTTGCTAACGTTTGGTTTTAGTATAAATTTAAATTTTTTTTTTTTTTTTTTTTTTTTAATTTTGTTGAATTTTGTGTAAATTATTGTTAAAAGGAAGTTACTATCTATGAAATACGTGCTGGTTTACGATTTGTGCAGTAAGATTTTTGTGTGGGTAAATAAACATGAAAAAAAACGAAAATTAAAAATTAAAATTACGTTAATCAAAATTATTAGTGCATTTTTGGTTCCTCAAAGAGGAACCATTGTGTTAGGTTTAAATTTGATTTTCTATTTTTTGGCATATAAGCACGTTTTGGGACCCCAGGAAGCTAAAAAACCTGTTTTTAAAAAAAGTCTGTATGTGTGTGTGTGTGTGTGTGTGTGTGTGTGTGTGTGTGTGTGTACGTACGTATGTATGTAATCGGTGATATTTCACAAATATTATGGAATTAAGACCTAATTTTTTTTTCAAAAATTTTTACACCAAAAAAGCTCGAGGTACTTTTTTTTTTTTTGATTTGGATGTAATACCTAATTTACTTCCATGAAAGTACTTATATTTGAAACTATGGTTTTTACATGATATCTTGAATCGGATACTTAATTTTCTGAAAATTTTTTTTCTAAAATTTTTTTCACAAAAATATACAAAAAATACAAATTTTTTTTTTCTTTTTGGACGTAGTACCTAATTTATTTCCATGGAAGTACTAGTTTTAAGAATCTTGTTTATTGTTATTTTTTGGATCTGACACTTAATTTTTTCAAAATTTTTTTTCTCGTGCTCTTGAACAAGGGCAAGGGGGAGCCTTCGGACTCTCCATCATCTTACAGACCTTTGTTAAATACTATTTGTAAGGAGATGGAGAGCTTGCTCCGGGCAAGGCTCAGAAGGGCAATCGAGGAGGGCGGTGGTCTCTTTGAGGAGCAGCATGGTTTTCGTGAAGGGCATTCCACGATAGACGCCATTCGGCGTGTCGTGGATACCGTAGAGGCTGAGAGGGAAAAGCGGCCTGCAATTCGCAAGGACCTCCTTCTGGTAACGCTGGACGTCAAAAACGCTTTTAACTCGGACAGGTGGGATGACATGATCTGGTCCCTCGAGTACGATTTCCGGATACCCAGGTATCTGAGTAGCGTACTAAAGGATTACCTGCGGGACCGGAGACTGCTCTACGACACGTTCGACGGAAGGCGTGAAAGGGTTTTGAGTGCAGGCATTGCGCAAGGTTCGGTTCTCGGACCTGATCTGTGGAATGCCTTTTACGATGGCTTGTTGCGCGTCCACCTCCCGGAAGGAGTTTCCCTGATTGGGTACGCCGACGACGTGGCCCTGACCATAACTGGCAGGGACATGGAAGTGACCCAGGAGAGGTTAAATCTAATCATGAGACGGATCAACCTCTGGATGGGCGATCACGGGCTCCAGCTTGCGATCCCAAAAACGGAGATCGTACTGCTGACTCGTCGAAGGGTTCCCACCGACTTCGATGTAATTATCGACGACGGCGGAAACCCTCACACGATCCGAACCAGAACATCGGTGAAATACCTGGGAGTTCAGCTTGATAACAAGCTGACCTTCTGGGAGCAATTTCAGAGGTCGTGTGAAAAGGCAGCGTCGGCCGCATTCTTCCTGTCAAGGCTCATGGCGAACATTGGGGGACCCAAATCAGGGAAGCGAAGGCTCCTGATGTCAATCGTCAACTCTGTTCTGCTCTACGGATCAGAAGTCTGGGCGAAGACCACAGAAACTGCCAAGTACAGACGAAAAATATCGTCGGTACAGAGGCAAGCGGCAGTGAGGATCGCCTGCGGATACCACACGGTATCTCTAGAGGCGATCCAGGTTGATGCTTCGGTGATACCCATTGACCTGCTAGCGTTGGAGCCGAAATTCATCTACGAGAGCGTAGATGAGCGCGAAGTGGCTTCCACTCGCGCCCGCTTTAACTCTATGAAAGCATGGAAGAAACGATGGAAAAAGAACCAAGAGAAAAATGCCCTATGGACGCGCAGACTGATCTCAGACCTGCAGGCATGGATGGGACGACAGCATGGGGAGGTGGATTTCTACCTTACTTAGTTCTTAACTGGACACGGGTATTTCCGTGTCATGTTGAAGCATTGGCATAAGGTGGCAACAAAGGAGTGCTTGCACTGTCCAGGCGTGGATGATACAGTAGAGCACACATTCTTCGAATGTGCAAGAGGGCTGAGCCAACTGACTTCAAAGAAGTCAGTTGCAAAAATGTATATAGGATGGGAAAGGAAAGGGTTTAAGGACAAACGTCACCTTAAATAAAAAATTCGATTTGTTTAGAATCTCCTTATTTATTTATGAACTTAGATACACTAGATGTTCAGGTGACGGTTGCCAAAAGAATAATAAGAGCCCGTTTTTGCAAGGCCTTATATAGCTGAGCAACCGTCTTCCAGAACTTTCTAGAACAATTGAGAATAGTTAATTTATAATTTTTAGTGGTTATTTTATTTATTGTTTTATTTCTTTTTAATATTAATTGATTAACTATTCTCTTATAAAATATATTTTTTATACATGTTAATTTAATTGCGTTCTATGCAACTTAGTTTTTTATTATTATTTGATTTATTTTATTTAATTACATTTATTTCTCGAAGATTCTATTATTTTCTATGCTTAAATTGAATTTTAATTTATGTGTACTTAAATCTAAATCTAACTTAATCTAACTATTTACATATCTACAATATTCATATGCAGTTGCACATTTTCCTGCATTCCAGACTGCAAAGGAAAAGTGCATCTGCATCTTTTTGAATTTTATAATTCATTTTCTGGAAAGTGCTGCCATCAAGATTATTGTCGTCGTGAATATAAATTTATTGATGTCTTATAACGACGATGATCTTGGCGCTATTTTTCAAATATTTTATATATATATATATATGTATTTATATTTTATGTTCGTAACTTTTTAACTGTATTTGCCTACTTTTGTACTCGTAACTAATAAAGTTACTCGTACCCAGGAAGGCGTGCTTTTAATTATTGAATCAGCAAATAATTATATTGTTATTGGATAATTATATTATACTTAAGATAAGATTTATAGATTTGGATAGATCAGAGGTAGAAATAAGAACACTGTTAATTTAAATACTAATAAACCCGAAAGACGAATATCATTTATTGATAAACACAAATATAAAAACTAAATAAACTAATTACAATTATTACGAAAACTATAATATAAGTATATTGCAAGCTCATATTACTAAGCGTGATTTTATTAAATAACTTTATAACGTTAATATAATAATATTGCGTTTATAATGTTGTTGCTAATTTATTTAACAAAGTACTAAATTCTTTATTTAATTCTGAAAACAAAAGAGTACGTTCTACTACTAAGTTCCCGACACGAGAGAGGACGAGATGACCAAAACTACTCCTATTTATAGTGATTACTATTGACGTGTAATTAGCCAAATTAACTAAGAGGGGTAAGCCAACTATCGAAATTTCTTGTAGAGTCTCTTCGCATCCTTTGCTAATAATTACTTCTGCGAAGTCCTCGATATTCAATTTAGTAACTTTGATTAGCATACTAATTGCTTATGTCGATACTGATTTTTTAAATTTTTATAAAAATTCCTTAATATAAAAATTCCTTAATATAAAAATTTCCTTAATATAAAAATTTCGTTTCAGCTGGCTTTTATCTCATCACCCTCGCTCATCTAAAAATAACTTGAGTAGAGTTTTTCCGCAAAAGAAATAAAATTGTTGTACACATACAATTTCTTTGCTTATTTTCATTTTGTATTTTTTAAGTCAAAACTCGTTTCTCTTAATTTACTATTATTAAATTTTAAAGATTCAAAAAAAAAAATTACTTTAACAATTATCGAACTTCGATCTTGCATTAGACTTATTAGCTCAGAATTTATATAATCCAATCTTAAATTTTAAATTAATAATCTTTCTTAATAACTAAAACATTATCATACAAAAAACTTAAGTTGTAACACAATATTTCGTATAAAAAACTTTTACTTTTGAGTAACATTCTCCTAATTTTACCTTATCCTATATCCCTTCTCCTTATAAAAAAAATGCTGAAGGCATTTTTTAAATAAAAAAAAATTAAAAAAAAAAAATTTATTATAATTTTATTTATTTATTTATTTATTGGTTCCTCAAAGAGGAACCATTGTGTTAGGTCAAAATTTGATTTTCTATTTTTTGGCATATAAGCACGTTTTGGGACCCCAGGAAGCTAAAAAACCTGTTTTTAAAAAAAGTCTGTATGTGTGTGTGTGTGTGTGTGTGTACGTACGTACGTATGTATGTAATCGGCGATATTTCACAAATTTTATGGAATTAAGACCTAATTTTTTTTTCAAAAATTTTTTCACCAAAAAAGCTCGAGGTACTTTTTTTTTTTTTTGATTTGGATGTAATACCTCATTTATTTCCATGAAACTACTTATATTTGAAAGTATGGTTTTTACATGATATCTCGAATCGGATAATTAATTTTCTGAAAATTTTTTTCCCAAAATTTTTTTCACAAAAAAATACAAAAAATACTGATAATTTAAAATACTAATAATTTTTTTTTTCTTTTTGGACGTAGTACCTAATTTATTTCCATGGAAGTACTAGCTTTAAGAACCTTGTTTATTGTTATTTTTTGGATCTGATACTTAATTTTTCAAAATTTTTTTTGTCAAAATTAAAAAAATAGAAAAATAAAAAAAAATGCAATATTTTTTTTTTTTTTGGGTGTAATACCTCATTTAATTCTATGAAAGTACTAATATCTGAAAATATTATAACTAGTGATATTTCAAAACTATTATCGAATTAAGACCTAATTTTTTTTTCAAACAATTTTTTATCAAAAAATCTCAAACCCCCCTTTTTTTTTTTTAATTTGGATGTAATACCTCATTTATTTCCATGAAAGTACTTATATTTGAAAGTATAGTTTTCAAATGATATCTCGAATCGGATACTTAATTTTCTGAAAATTTTTTTTCTAAAATTTTTTTCACAAAAAAATACAAAAAATACCAATTTTTTTTTTCTTTTTGGACTTAGTACCTAATTTATTTTCATGGAAGTACTAGTTTTAAGAACCTCGTTTATAGTAATTTTTTGGATCTCATACTTAATTTTTTCAAAATTTTTTTTGTCAAAATTAAAAAAAAAGAAAAATAAAAAAAACTGCAATATATATTTTTTTTTTTGGTGTAATACCTCATTTAATTCTATGAAAGTACTAATATCTGAAAATATTGTAACTAGTGATATTTCAAAACCATTATCGAATTAAGCCCTAATTTTTTTTCCAAACATTTTTTTATCAAAAAATCTCAAACCCCCCCCTTTTTTTTTATTTTGGATGTAATACCTCATTTATTTCCATGAAAGTACTTATACTTGAAAGTATGGTTTTTACTTGATATCTCCAATCTAATACTTAATTTTTTGAAAATTTTTCTCCTAAAATTTTTTTCACAAAAAAATAGAAAAAATACGAAACTTTTTTTTCTTTTTGGACGTAGTACCTAATTTATTTCCATGGAAGTACTAGTTTTAAGAACCTCGTTTACAGTAATTTTTTGGAATTGATACTTAATTTTTTCAAAATTTTTATTCTCTAAATTAAAAAAAAAGAAAAATAAAAAAAATTGCAATATTTTTTTGGTGTAATACCTCTTTTAATTCTATGAAAGTACTAATATTTTAAAATATTGTAACCAGTGATATTCCAAAACAATTATCGAACGGAACCTAACTTTTTTTTCCAAAAATTTTTTTATTAAAAAAATCTCAAAATACTTTTTTTTTTTTTTAATTTGGATGTAATACCTCATTCATTTCCATGAAAGTACTTATACTTGAAAGTATGGTTTTTACTCGATATCTTGAATCTGATAATGAATTTTTTGAAAATTTTTTTCTCCAAAATCTTCGTTACAAAAAAATACATAAAACACCAAATTTATTTTTCGTTTTGGACATATCTAATTTATTTTAATGAGAGTACAAGTTTTAGAAATTTAGTTTATAGTAATTTTTTGTATCCGATCACAATTTTTTTTTTTATTTTGATATAAATTATAACACACAAGAAAGAGTGATGGAAATCTTGCCTCTTTTTGACTTCCTTGGATTATTTTGCTCGTTGCTATGTTTATTTATGTATGCAGATTAATGAAATTATAAACAATAATAAAAAGCCTAAAAATATTAAATGGTTATGTTTGCATTTTAAAATTAAGATTTAAAAGTTATATTGGCATTTTTTAAAGAATCAAACAATTTATAGAATTAAATAATTTATTATTTTGTGATTAATAGAAATAATATAAATAATGTTAAAATCTTGAAGCAATTAATGAGGTTATTTTTTTTATTACAAAATATTATTATTATTATTATTATCATTTTTGTGGAAGATTGGCCAAATGCAAGAAGTACACTGAGAAAATAAATTATAAGAAATTATTATAAATTCTGGTAAAAACTCCTATCTTTTTATAATAATTGAGCACTATGTTTCGTTTTCTAGTAGAAAATCGCGAATATTTATAATTTTCGCATCGTTGCCAACCATTTCTTTGACAAAACAAAAAAATCATGTTACTCAATATTTTAATTATTAAGGGATAAAAATTTTTGAAATAATAACAGCCTTTACGAGCAAATTTTATTAAGGGATAATTATATATTAATAATGATAATAATAATAATTATATATTAATTATATATTAATAATAATTATATATTCTAATAAAATTTTACAAAAAAATAATAAAATTAGCTTTTTTTATATTTATCTCTTTTTAATTATGCAAAAATGTTTTAAAATCCATTAACGCCGTTGCGATCAATCCATGGACGCTAGAATTTTTACTTTAATAACAAAATGATCTTAATGGTCTACTTTACCTAGTAAAAAAGAAAAATGTATGTATAATTGCATGGTTGTAATCAATAATATTTATTGCATATTGAAGTTTAAAGACCATTGTTTGAGGAACCTCAGTGCCAGCTAGTTGGCAGGGTATTTTTTATTTTTTTGAAGGTTTTACTTATTATATTTCATTTTACTGACTTATAATATAATTTACAATAACATACTTTTAAACAACTAAAAAAAAATTTTTAAACATTACACAAAAAGAATTTTAAATTTTCCCGCTTACATACTATAGTGCGTAACTTTTACTACTACTACCATAACATATATATGTGCCGCTAGAGTACTATATTATATCAACCTGTTGTTTGTTTATGTTCACCTCGTGGTGCATATTGTCGGCTTCTGCTATCTTTCTTTATAATTTTCTTTTTTTACAGTGATTTATTATTTAGTAATTATAACAGAAAAAATATTTATTCTTTATTAGTGAAAAATAGTTTAGTGATTTTAGAGTTTACTGCTGCTTATTTCATAATTAACAATATGAATCAACTTAAATTACAAGTAAGTAAAAAGTTTTTATTTTTCTTTTAAGAAGGATATGTTATTTTCATATAATTTTGTACTAAATATTTAATTTATAAAAGTTTCGATTATTACTTTATGTAAAATTCAACTTCCTTTCCTTTTATTTCTTGATAAAAGTTAATAATAACAAAAAATTTTGAAAATACATAATTCTCCTTTTATTATTGGCTTTTATACTAAGTAAAATAGCCCCTATTTTAAGTGTAACATAAATTTTCATTTCAAGACTTAAATATAACTAATTTTATATGCCCATTGTATGTAAATGTTGAAAGTGAAAGTAAAAAGAATTTTTTAATTGTATACCAAATGCGTTTACCGCCGTGTAAACGCATATGCGTTTAGAGGTCCCTAAATGCATTTCGATTCTCTCTTTATATTATAATTTTAACATTGAACTTTTATTTATTTGAAATTGTTCACTTTATTTTTGCCTTTTTACTTCAAACATTTACATTAACAATCATTATTTATTAAATTTATTATTGATAAATTTATTTAATTACAAAAAACTATATATTTTAACCCTTGTTTTTCTATCTTAGTGCTATTTTTATAAGTCCTATGTGTTAAATGCTTTTAATATTTGTTAACTTGAGTTAACAAATATTAAAAGCATTAAACAGGCGTTTACTGTATTGTAAACGCAATCAACACAAGTTTTTACAATTGTTTTATTTATTTTTTTTTCAAAAAAATTATTTTACTTTAATTTCTACAACTTAATTTACTTTATTATTATGTGTAGGGATTTAGTACCTTATTTTCTAATGATAAGGTTTGTCGGCTGCCTGGAGTGACCTTGGCCAATCTTCCTTCTTTTTTTATTTGTGAGAGCGTAAGGCTGCAGCACGAGTCATGCATCTTAGTGAGTTTTTGTTTCTTTTTCTTGTCCTTAAACAATTTTAAATTATTTTATCTTTATATTTAAACTTTTATACCTAAATTTTCATTTTTCAATTTCAGTTTCCTGATGCTCTAACTTCCTTGGCTCCGGATACACATTTTAGTACCATATCTAACTACTTAAACACCTTGCCATCTGCCAACTTTTATGCGGAAAAATTTTCTGACCACCCAATTAGGTACTGGCTTGCTGTTGCTCCTCAATACGTCAAGGAAGAGTTTCTGGATCACCTGGAGGAAGCGACTGAATTTTCCGTACCATGTGAGGATGAAGCATTTTCCTTATGCCAGGCCGATCGAGACCAAAAGTTGATATCTGGTCGATCTTGGTACACCATCCACAACCAGTTCAATCCCTACCGCGAAATTTATTTGAATTTTGCGGCCGTGAGCTGGCTGACACTTTACCTCAATTTTTGGCAGGTGTTAATCCTGGTAAAATGAAATTTTTATTAAACTTCTATTTATTTTAAACTAACAAATTTTGATTTGTTTTATTTTATTTTATTTTCTTAGGAATAAATTCTTCTGTGTGGAGTTTTCACGGAGCCGGAACCTTTTATATGCACCGTACCGAGTCGAGGCAATTTCTATCCGGGCATTTCCTACTTGACGGCGATTTCGTTCTTTGGACAATCCTCCCCAAACCTGCCATAAAAAAGCTACTTACCATCTGGCCTAATTTAAAATTAAAAAGTGGCCTTTGTGATGAGATGGGGTGCATTGATGGTAAGCTTTGCAATTTTTGCTCTTGTAATAAAGCATGTTTGCACACACCAAGTTACTATCCTAGCAAGGTTTTATTGATTTGCATGGTATCTATTACTTATGAGTTTGTCCAACGAAGAGGCGGGATGGTATTTTTTGGTCCTGGCGTAGGTTATGCCTATTACAGCCCTGGCTTTGCCGCAATGGAGTCCCGTTGTCTCTTGCCCTATATTTTGAGTTGTCACAAAACTCAAGATTTTGTTTGTGACTGTCCTGATGGTGTGGGTTGCAGACAGCTTTTAACTGTTGACACACCCGAGTTGACTTTGTCTGTAAACTTCCAGGTTACTTGTGATGATGCTAACTGCTTGACTCCGAATTTCGATTCACCGCCCTCATAAAGCGCACCGCCTTCAGATCCATAAGCATTTCAGTTGTCCTGATTGCTCTGTAAATTATGCATCAGCTAGTAACTTGAAAGCTCATCAGCTATCTCGTCACGGAAAGATTCTTTGTGAACCCTGTGGTCAACCTTATCAAGATATGCCCTGACGTCTCAAGAGTGAAAAACATTTGTCAGCACAAAAACAATTTAGTGCTGTTACTGTATCTGCTTCAAACTCTGATATTGCTGATCATTCTCCACCTCTACTTGTGGTTGCTTCAAAGAACGAAAAACTAAAAAAAATTGATTTACTTATTTTTTTATTATATATGTATAAAAATTTTGTTAGTTTTAAGTTTATTTCTTGAATTTCTTCTTTTTTGTTTTTTGTTTTTATTACTCACTTTTTATTTTATTTTATTTTATAGTTATAAGATAATAAAAGAAATTTCTTTTTTTTTTTTGATAATTCTTGCATTAAAATTAATTTATTTACCGTTAACATTTCTTAAAGATTAAAGATCTTAAGGAATTTCGTCTTTGACAAAAAAAATTTTTCCTTGTGCTACTTTGTAAATTCAAAATCCTATTGTTTTTTAACTAGTTTTTTACTTTACCCTTCCTAATTTTTAGTTAAATTTTGTATTGCTACTTGCTTAGAAAGTTGTTGCAGTACACTCACAAAATTGTATTGGTAAAAATTACCCTTTTGATTAGTAAAATAATTTGAAGTTGTCAAAATGGCGTTTTATGTTATTTTTACCAACATGTATTTTATAAACTACCCGTAAAGAAAAAAAAAATTACCCTTAATTTTAGTAGAATTTATTTTACATATTTTTTCTCGCAAGTGTGATGGCATAATTGCATTATTTTTAATTAATTAATATTAAATAATTTTTTTATTTTTAAGAATAATTTTAAAAATCAAATTTTTTTGATAACCTTAATTTTTATTTTTATCTTGTAGACATTAGACATTCCGATCTATTGTCTATCAAAATACAAAGATTGGAATGTTGAAAGTTGAAAAACAAGATAATTATAAAAAAATTTTAGGTCTATACCTTTAAGATGTTTACTATATAAGATAAAATTATAAAATTTTAATTGTTATTAGTCATCTAAAAGAAAAAATTTTTTTGTAATTATTTAACGGTAAATAGTTTTTTTTGTTGATAAAATGTAGTCATAGGAATTCTTTTGATAACTTGTCTATGACGTTTTTCTTGAAAAATGCTCATGGAAAGGGAAATCAAAAGGACCACGTTCCCAAAAACTACATTTTTAGTCAGTTTCAATCCACAGTCTCAAGCAGTCAGTAACCAAGACTCAATCAAGCTCAGCTGGGACCAACACGGCCCACGCCATAAAAAATTTTTACATTTTCTCAATTTTTAAACATATATTTTATTTTACTCTTCGCATCATATATTGTACTCAGTATCTTATTTTACTTAAAATTAAATAATTTTTAAATCAAATTCTTTTGTGTTTATTTAAATAAAAAAGTTTTCCTCGTATTATTCAAAAATTTTAATTAAAAAAAAAAGGTAAGTGAATTATATAAAAATTTATTTTATTTCCTCTCAAAAATTTTCTTTTATAAAACTCCTGCAGTTTCTTTTACATAGTCAGGTTGACGGACCTGAACCTTCCACGACCTTACTTTGGGGACAAGTAGGTCAAGTTAACTAATTTTTTTTTTATTTTTTTTTTTGTCAATTAATTTATATATTTGAATGTAGTTTGATTTTTACATTTTTTTCCATAATATATATATAATTTTATTTGCTATCTATCCTTCCTTTTTAGGAAGACACGAAGGCAAGCAAAGGTTTTACCGTACGCGGCGTCAGGCCTAGAAATCTGACACGAGGTCTAACCTTAAATTTTTTATTTTTATTTATAGATTAGTTACAGGCTCTTAAATTAATTAAGTGCTTTGGGCCTGTAACATATTTATTTTTGGCATCCCTTAGGAGGAAAGGTCCCACTCTATACTGACTATTAAAAAAAAAAAAAAAAAAAAAAGAAAAATTTTGATTTAATTTTTATTCATAAAAATTTTTCTCGTTATTTTTCATACTAACACGTCTACTCGAATCTGCCATCGGTCAAAGTGCCAGAGCAGCTCAAGCAAATACTAACTGCACCTTCTCCAGGATTACGTTTAGCCATCGGTCAATGTGCCAGTGCTAACGTAATACCTGGTTTGCAAAAATTTTTAACAGTAGTTTTTAGGATTCTTATAATAAACTTTTTAGAAATAATTTATGTTGAATTGAATGAATTAAAATTTTTTATTTTATTTGCTAATTTTTAGATTGAAAATTATTTCGACAAAATTGTTTTTATTGTTAAACTTTTAATTTTTATAAGGGTTTGCATAAATTTATTTGAATTGGACGAATAAAGAAAAAAATATTTAAAAACAAAATTTTTAACTTTCTCATCTTTTAATAATTACTATTGCTTAAAAAAAATTTTATTTTTGCACTTTAATCAAAGTTAATTAAAAATTTAATTTTTATATGTTATTATTGTTTAACTTTGCATAAAATTTTAATTTAATTAATAAATAATCGCGAATAATCTAAAGAATTAAGAACATAAATTTAGAAAAAGTATTAGGAGTACATAAGTATCAAAGAGGTGACGCATCAATTTTTGGGCCCGCTGCATTATAATAGATAATCTTGGCCGCCCCTCTTACGCATCTTTACTATTTTTAAGACTCTAGGTACCCTCCCCCTCTCCATAGAACGCATAGTATACTACAACTGACCACACCCTTGCGCTTGAAATATACTATTGCTCTTATCGGCCTTACGGCCCTCGCTCTTTCTCTCTCCCTCTTTCTCTTTCTCTTTTACTTACTTTCTTTCCTATTATAATTTCTTTATCATTTTATTTTATAATTTTGTTTTTCCTTTAAAACAATTAACTATTAAGTTTGCAAATTTTGTTTACAAACATTAGTTTGCAAATACTTAAATATTTTTAAAATCTATATCAGCAACTTTTTTTTTTACTTCTGAATTTTAAATTTTGCATAATTAAATAGCAAAAAAAAAAAAAAAAAATTTAATATAGTCTAAATTATAGTTTTCTTTAATTTTCTTATAATTTTGAAAGTTAATTTTAAATTGTTTTTATTGAATTTATAGCTAAAAAAAAAAATAGTAATATTTAAAAATTTTTTTTATTAGTTATTTTAAACTATTTTTAGCTAACTTAATTCTATTTTAAAAAATCTTTTTTTGAAATTTTTTAGTTTTACCATTCTTGTTGTTTGTAGTTGCAAAAATTTTTGCTGAAATAATTAAATCTTAGCCCTCGTGTAGTTTCTAAACTTTTTGCGAAATGAAAATCCTTTTTAAGTTTTTAAAATTTATTTCTAAATAATTGATTTTAATTTTCATAACATGTTTTTAAAATGGTTTATTGTTTATATTGTTGTAACAATGATCATTGGACCAAGTTTTGCAATACTTGCCAATTATGTGAAGGCCCCCATTTAGCTAAATTTTGCGCTATTTATTTGAATCAGGTTGAAAAAGCCAATGTTAATCTTAATAGTTACCAAGAATACGAAAATTCTATAAATTTTGATAGCTTTTCTAATCAAAACCATGATCAAAATGCATTTTCTCCCGCTAGTAACATTTATTCTCAAAAATTTAAATATACCAACAATTTAAATTTCCAAAATCTTAATTCGAATAGTAGATATGTTTTATTCAAAAATAATCAAAATGAAGCCTGTTATCAAAATTTTCAACCAAGAAAATTTATAAATCAAAATAATAACCAAAATTTGTTGTATGCAAAAACAAATGATAAAAGTAAACATTTTTTAAATAATTCGCATAATAAATTAGATAAGCAGTATAATTATGAATTAAATCAATAAAAAAATAAAGTTTTTGCCCAAAATAAAGATTCGCATGATATCCTTGATTTTAAATTTCCATTATTTAATGATATAACTGAAAATAATAATAAAGCTACTACAAATTTACAACTAAGAGATAAAACAGAAATTTCAAAATTTGATTCTTTAACTAAATCAAAGTCAAACCCGATTTTCAACCATGATAGTGAAATAATCAATTCAAATTTTGTTAAAAATCAGAACATTCAGGTTTTTGAAAACCCAGATCCTAACGTAGAAATTAAAGCAAATCCAGGAAAATTAGAAAATAGTAATGTTTTTAATAATACAGTTTCAAATTCTTGCTTAAAAACTTGTGACGATGAAACAAATTATGATGCTGATTCAGAAAATTTTGATAATGATAATGTTGAAATTAAAGTTGCAAAAATTAATTTAATTAAATTTGAGTCTTCTGTAAATTCAAAATCTCAATTAAAACCTGAAAATATTACTACTAATTCCTCTGAAAAGTGGTTTTATTTTAGTATTGTTCAGCGTATGATGTTTAGAGAAAATTTTAATTCTTTTAATAATTGTAATATAAATGTTTTTAAATTTCCGGTGTACCCAATTATTCCAATAGTAAGTTTAGAACAAAATTTTAGTAATCTAGAAAATTATAATAGAGTATTTTAGTTTTAGTATGAATTTACCTTGCACATGCTCAGAACGTCCAATAGATTCTATAAATATATCTTATAATAGAGTAAATTTCCCATTTTCTATTTTAGTATCTGATGATAAAACTGAAATATTTCCTGATAAATTAATTCAAGTAGACTCTCCTAATTCTAATTCTAAACAACTTAGCATCTCGGTTAGCTATTATTTCGAAAATGCAAATTTAAAATCGTTTAAAATTTTAGTATATTTGCAAATTAATTACAGTTTCTTTTGCGATAAACGGATTTTAAAAAAATTTATACTTCATAATTCGATTTATATTTTTTCGCATTTAAACGCATATTTAAAGTTAACTAATAGTACTCGTTTTGTTTTAAAAAATTTGATTTTCAAATTTTTCAATTATTACAATAAACATAAAATTAAATGTTAAATGACATTTCGCGAAAATAAATTCTATTTTATTTTTAAAATATTTTTGCACATTAGTTTTTAACCTTAAATTTTAAACTTTAACATAAATAATCGAAAATTTTAATAATCATTGTAACAAATCCTTTTAATTTACTTTTTAATTTGCTAATTTTAATTCCATAGTAAAAATAACTATTTTATGATTTTTTGAAACTAATTTCATGATTTTTTCTAACAAATGGTAATTTAAATCCAAGAAAAATTTTATTTAAAAAAATCTTTAGTGATATCAAGATTTTATTGTTTACTTATTATGACCTTTTTTTTTTCGTGTTAGCAGAATTCACAAAGTTTTTTAACTAAAATAACGTAAAATACAGAATAGTTCAATATTTTACCATGTATTTGTTATTTTGATAAATTTCTAAATGTAATTTTATTTATTTAATTTAAAAATAAAAATTTTTTTTACTTTTTCCTTTCTAGCCAATTTTATCATCTTTATTCTATGGTTTTTTATGTGTAAAACATTGTTTAAATTAGTAAATCAATATTCAAATAATTAATTTTAAGATTCCCTGATAATTGAAGGCGTAAGATAAGGACTTTGAGAATCTTTTATTCCGTTAAGAAATTTCTACCCAATATGGCCAGTTAAGGTTTTAATTTCCAAAAGAATTTTAAGATGCTCAAAGGAACCTTATACAATTTCATAAATTATTACTAGTCCCATAAGTATAGATATTTTATTTGTTATTATTTATTTATTATTACTTTAGCTGTTAATTTTAAAGAATAAATTCATTTTAAAAAGATTCTGGATGTTTATCCCAGACTTCTATGCATTTTTATTGTTGTCTATATGTTTTTTTCTCTGGATGTTTATCCCAGATGATTATTTTTGGCTTTGTATGCTTACTGAAAAAAAAGTGACGTTAAGTCTATAAGTATTTATTTTGTTGTATTTCTGGACGGCTATCCCAGACAAGTTAGACAAAAATAAAAGTTGATTCAAAATGACCTCTGTACTTTGTTAGTCACGTAATATCTTTTTAGATTATTAAAGAAAATTTAAGCTTAAGATTTAGGATTATATTTTTTTTGAATATTGGTTGAAATCTAAACACTGTGATATATATAAATCAATGAAAATTGTTTTTTTAACATGCTAATGATTATAATTATGATTTTATTATTTATTGAATATTTCACATTAATTTGCAAACATAATCTTTATTTTTGATTAAAGATCACAATAATATACAATTTAACAAGTTAATAAATTTTCTTTTTTTTTTATAAAACTATCACGAAATAAGTTTTTTTTAATTTTAGTCTATCATACATTTCGTTTTCGTATATAATTAGATTACTCGGGGTATTAGATTTTTTTTAAACATTTTTGATTTTTATTGTTAAGTTCTAATCTGTTGTTTGCTATAAATTATATTTTGTCAAGGTCATAGTAGAAAACCTAATTATTTTAATATTAAGTCAATATTTTTATATAGAAAAATTTTATGGATTTTATTTTTGCAAATAGTATTAAAATTTTAATTTTTCAATCTTTTGAATGTTATTTTTGATTTCAAATTTACTAATTTGATTATACAAACGAAATAAATTATAAAATTTGATTCATTCAATAAACTAAACACAAAATAAATTTTCTTGATAAGCAATCTTTTTATGATTCTAATAATTTAGTTTTATTTAATATTAGCGATTAGTTTATCAGAAATAATGCGCTGAGAGTTGATAATTTATGCCTTTTAAAAAAATTCATATTTTGAAGTATGAGTATCATACTGATTACAAAATTTAAAACCAGTTAAACCTTTGAATGATTATAATAAAACGAACATTTCTGTATTTAAAATTTCTTTAAAACAGAGTAATCAAAATTTTCAAATTTAAAACATCGTAATTGTCAAACTTTATTTTAAATTGGATAAATTGAAAATTTTAATTTTTATTCATCAAAGCTCTTAGCGACATATTTCTGTTAAAGTTGGATAATTTTTAATATTCTATTACTAGATATTAATGCTATTTTATGTTTCAGATAAAAAAAAATATATAAATAAATAAATATTTAGAGAATATTTTACTTTTAATTAAAATTAAAATTTTACATAAATTATTTTTACCGAATTTACAAACTTTTAACGCCAACAATTTTAATTTTTATCGGGTTTTTGGCTTTAAATTGCCTTTGATAACTACGTTGATTAATATTAATAAAAACAATAAAATATTTTTGCTAATTTTTAAACTTATTATTTTAAGTTACAACAAATAGAAATTGTTCTGTGAATTTGATGTAATTTAAAAACGTAAGTCTTAGAATCATTTACTGAGAAATTCAAAGTTTAGATTTCGCGATAATAAACATTGAATTTGGCAGATCAAACACCAAACGCTATTCAGTCTCAAGATTAATTACAAGAGGTTCAAGAATCATTACTAGAGTCCCTCGCTAAATCATCAAACTAAGTTTTTCCAACATTCAAAGTTATATTTTTATCAAAATTGTTCAAATTTCAACAAATTCATAAAATATTTACACAAAATCAATTACCAAAACAACTTTAATTAAATATTTCAACAATAGTTTTTGATTAATTATAAAACACGAAAAAAAAAACATTAATAGAGATTTTATAAAATTGTTGCATATTTTGATAGATTTAAGATTATTTATATATTTAGTTTTTGTTTGTTAATTTTAAGTATGTTCAATTTTAGTTTTTAATCTAAATCACTTTTGAATTCTAAATTATAGAGTAAATTATTTTATCATTCATTTTTATGTTAGTCTTAAGTTACCATAAGTATTTTATATCTTATCTAGTTAATAGTTATTAAAAAACAAAAACAAAAAAAAAAATAAAAAAAAAAATTTTTTATCATTACAAAATAGTTAAGAGATTTTAATTATTTTGGCTAATTTGTTAAAGTATTAATCAATTTTATGTAAAAAGCTTTTGAAATTATTTATAGCAATAATAATGCGTAGTTTTTAATTTTAATTTTTGTTTCAAATCATTTTAATTTTCTTAATTTTGGGCATATTAATATTTATAACTATCTGATAAAGAATTTTACTATATCAACAATAAACGTTTTATATTAATTGTAGTTTTCACACATCGTTCAAAAACAAATAACAATAGCAACAAAAGTAAAAATACTGTCAGCAAAGTTATTGAGAAATCAATAATCAATTTAAAAATCAAGAGGATCTTTATGATTATCATTGAAGTACTCAACAGCAATAATGATACATAACTCATCAAGTTTCAAATATCTACAAAAATTGTTAATCATCATACTAAGATGTTTTTACACAGATTTCTGAAATTATTCTCTAATTTCTAGATCTTGTATTAATTCTTTATTGTTTTTATATCAGAATCGCCACAGTCATGAGATGGCAACTTTAAAAGACTGTTCATTTGGACATTTTATCAACAATTGTTTCAAGACTACTTATTATCGTAGATTATGCAGCCATATTTACTTCAAATATTAAATTAAAAAGAAATCATTCACAACAGTATTGATTTATATTTATTAAGGGAGCTAAATTGAATGGAAATGGGCCCTTCCTTTCATCAACAGCTTGCAAAAAAAAAAAAAAATTTATAACTCAAGAAAATACCAAATTTTACAACAAATTAAGAACTAGCAAAACATAACTTTTAATTATTGCCTTAAATTCAGAAAATGTAATTGTTGTTTAAATTCGTAAATTTTCAAATTTTAATTATTGCTATAATTCTTTCAGAGTTTTATTTATAAAACCACCTCATTTTACGGTTACTACAGCATTCCTTAAGGCAATAGTAACCTTCTTAGTGGGGGGGGGGGTGTGATGGCATAATTGCATTATTTTTAATTAATTAATATTAAATAATTTTTTTATTTTTAAGAATAATTTTAAAAATCAAATTTTTTTGATAACCTTAATTTTTATTTTTCTCTTGTAGACATTAGACATTCCGATCTATTGTCTATCAAAATACAAAGATTGGAATGTTGAAAGTTGAAAAACAAGATAATTATAAAAAAAAATTAGGTCTATACCTTTAAGATGTTTACTATATAAGATAAAATTATAAGTGCTCGTAAAGGTTGTTATTATTTCAATTAATATAAAATTATAAAATTTTAATTGTTATTAGTCATCTAAAAGAAAAAATTTTTTTGTAATTATTTAACGGTAAATAGTTTTTTTTTTTGATAAAATGTAGTCATGGGAATTCTTTTGATATGATGGTCTATGACGTTTTTCTTGAAAAATGCTCATGGAAAGGGAAATCAAAAGGACCACGTTCCCAAAAACTACATTTTTAGTCAGTTTCAATCCACAGTCTCAAGCAGTCAGTAACCAAGACTCAATCAAGCTCAGCTGGGATCAACACGGCCCACGCTATAAAAAATTTTTACATTTTCTCAATTTTTAAACATATATTTTATTTTACTCTTCGCATCATATATTGTACTCAGTATCTTATTTTACTTAAAATTAAATAATTTTTAAATCAAATTCTTTTGTGTTTATTTAAATAAAAAAGTTTTCCTCGTATTATTCAAAAATTTTAATTAAAAAAAAAAAGGTAAGTGAATTATATAAAAATTTATTTTATTTCCTCTCAAAAATTTTCTTTTATAAAACTCCTGCAGTTTCTTTTACATAGTCAGGTTGACGGACCTGAACCTTCCACGACCTTACTTTAGGGACAAGTTGGTCAAGTTAACTAATTTTTTTTTTATTTTTTTTTTTTTTGTCAATTAATTTATATATTTGAATGTAGTTTGATTTTTACATTTTTTTCCATAATATATATATAATTTTATTTGCTATCTATCCTTCCTTTTTAGGAAGACACGAAGGCAAGCAAAGGCTTTACCGTACGCGGCGTCAGGCCTAGAAATCTGACACGAGGTCTAACCTTAAATTTTTTATTTTTATATATAGATTAGTTACAGGCTCTTAAATTAATTAAGTGCTTTGGGCCTGTAACACAAGTGACAAAATTTGATTTCAGATATAAGGAATGAAAATTGTATAAATTATAAAAAATAAATTATAAAAAAAATTAAAAAAAAAAAAATAATTAAAAAAAATAAAAAAAAAAAAATATAAAAAAAAAATAAAAAAAAAAATAAAAGTTTTACACATGTGAGAGAGTGAGAGTATAATAATATTTTGTAGAAAATCTTACTCAAGAAAAATTACCCTTAATTATAGTAAAATGTACTATTTTCAATTCTTCGGATAACTTAACTAAAACTAATAGTAAAATCTTCCAGTTGCAAATGTACATTTTCTTCTACATTTTTTCTCAGTGTAGCTTATTCTCCTAACTTATTTCTACTTTCCGCTCACTTCTGCTCATCTTCTAGTACCGAGAGGTTCTATTGACGACTTCATACAGTATTTATTATAAATCCTATCCTAAAAAGTACATGTCTTCGATACAGTAACTATGTACATTGTTATAGCTAAAAACCACTCCTGATTGGTTAATAAAAATGCATTGCTCAAATGTTTTTATTTTAAATTTGAAAATCTATTTATAATTTTATGAAGTTATAGGTTATAGCATAAATATTGTGATAAAAACAAAATTTTAAATATAAAACCTCAAAATTTTTAATATATATTTTAGTATAAATACCAAAAATAATTTTTAAATGTTTTAATAATAAAACTTTTTTTTTATACAAAAAATGTGCGGTTAATTAAAAAAAATTAAAAAATCAGATCCTTCTAAATTTATTATACCAAATAAAATAGTTTGCATAAAATATAAAAATTAAATTAGGTACTATGTTTATTTATAGGGTACTTTAAAAAACCGTTTTAAAATATAATTAATAAGTCACCAAGTTATTGATACTATAGGTTATGATACTCGAAAGATAAATAATTAATTATTAAAAGAAAGATAAATAATAATTATTTATTAATAATTAATTAATTATTTATCTTTCAATAGCTGAATTGGTTTAAAATGTAATGTTTTAACCTTAACTTCTATGGTTTTAACAAATTGCCTAAAATTAGAACTCTCGTAGAAAAAGAAAGGGATATTATTTTTGTATTTTTTGTCTACAAAAATGATAAGACTAAAATTTTCAAAATTTCAGGTATCGGATTTATAATAAAATTTTTGGAATCTAAAGCTTTAATAAAAAAAATTAGGAATAAAAAAGGGTAGCTTCAGTACTTTTTAAGGCTAAAATTTTGTTTTAGTCCGTAACAAGATCCCCAAAAAATACACACAATACGGATTTTTTTAAAAATCGGTTTTTTAGCATCTGAGCGTCTCAAAATGCACTTACATATAAACGAATCATTAATAAAAATTTGTTTACCCCTTCCAGGAACCAGTAAATTATTTCCCGGTTTAGAATATTTTTTACTTGAGCATGTATGAGTAATTTTTATTCAAAAATTTTCGGGGTCAATCTCTAATTTGATAAGATAGATAAATTGTGGAAAGAAAAAAGACCTAAATGGATTTTCGGTTGCAAAATTAGATTAGTAAAAATTATTTTGGTTGAATAGAAATTCTGAAAAAGCAAAAAATGTCTATTTATTAAACGTGTAAAAAATATAGGTCTATTTAACTTTCCATGACGGTGAAAACAAGCATCGAATAATTGAACCCTGTGTTTTATACCGAAAATAATGGTTAGGCCATGGAAAAATAATTGGTGATTGTTTAAGAGATTCATGAAAACTAAATGAATAAAAATAGGTTTTTGAACTAAGACTAAAATTTGGTGGTTTAAAAACACCTGTAGGGTAAAAGCAGAAAGGCAGTTTCATGAATGATAAAATAAGTAAATGTATTTATTATGAATTTATCGCTCTTTATATTTTTCTAAGATATATTTATAGAATCTATTGGACGTTCTGAGCATGTGCAAGGATTACACTTTTTTCATGATATACCATCATGCAATTAAAATTTTGTAAACTCGCGAGTTTTTCTAAAGCAACGTAGAAAACTACATTGTTGATGTTTCGTTAAACCTGTTATCTCTCTCTTACTCATCAGATTGGCTTTTTAGAGATAACAGGCCAAAGCCAATGACATCAGATTTTGTTAGTCGAGACTTTCTTTATATACAGAATGGAAGTGTATTTTGTCGCTTACGAGAGCGACAGCTGAAGTATAGCCATCTGTTATTGTTGTTATTGGTTGATTTTTTGTCCTATCCAACCATTACATTAGTTTTATTATGAATTTATCGCTCTTTATATGATGGTATATCATGAAAAAAGTGTAATCCTTGCACATGCTCAGAACGTCCAATAGATTCTATAAATATATCATAAGTAAATGTAGCTTTAAAGATAAATATAACTAGCTAAAATTAATAATCAGTAGGAAAGAGTAAAAATGACTATTTTTTTGTGATAATATTAAAATTCTTAGAATAAAAATTAATTATCTTTAACAGACTTCTCTGATCACTATGTGAAGTAGCTTTTTTACTGATCAAGTAAATTTTATTTACTGGAGAAAGCTATTTTTTCTGAATATACTAATTTCGTTTAACTACTCTTATACACTTTTATCACATTAATTTATTAACATGGAACATGTTCATTGGATGAAGTATTTGAAAAAGTCCGGCTCGGCAGGAGGGGTCGAAGTATTCATGTTTTTAGGGAGAGGGGTAAAATGGACTTAGAATATTTTCGATTTAGGGACTTAGAATAATTTGAAGTGGGAGTTAGGGTCTACAAGACCTTAGAATACTTTAGGTTTATGGACGTAGTATTACTTGTATTTCGGGATTTATTGTAATTTTTGTTTTAGGACTTATAAAAATTAGGAGTAGTACTACTTATAAAAGTAGGAGTATACGTTAAGACTGTTATAAAAGAACATGTTCCATGATCGTTGGTTATGTGAGAACGCAAACCAGTTGTAAGTTTTTAAATATAAATAACAAAAAAATAAATTAAAAACATCTATATGAGGGATTCCACGCCAATTGGGCCCAAGTTGAAATGAAGGGTCTCAGAAATGGGTTCAAACTATTTTTTCCCAAAAGCACAACTAATGATAAGTTTCCATACCAATTTTTAGTTCAAATGGTTTAAACGATTAAATTTGTTTTTTTGTGTGCAAAAGTTCATTTAAAAGAATCCAATTTCATACAATTATAACTTACTTTTTGGACAAAAATTAATTAGTTTTATACTTTTTACTGAGCAAATGAAATTATTGAACATAATAATTAAATGTCACCGCAAAAAATTAGGGTCATTTATTAAATTAGAATTTATCATTTACAATATTTTATCTCTTTTCAAATAATAATTTAAAATATTTTTAATAAATAATTGTTTGATAATGAATAAAAGGTAGTAATTCTCTGCGCGAAGCGCAGTTGTTTCTAGTAAAATAAAAAATTATATAAAGGAACAACATTTACAACATCCCGGCCGGCTCATCGAAAAAATTACAAATCACCAAGAAATGATCCTCAAGGTAAGTAGTTTATTTTACTTTATTTGAATAAAATTGCATTTGTTAATCTTCTTCTTTTGCTTTAAATTAAAAAAAATTTTCTACATGAACAAAATTCTTATTTATTAATTTCCTTCTATTGCATTTTACAAAAAAAAATTTTATGAACGAGATCTCATTTATTAATTTTCTTCTTTTGCTTAAAAATTAAATTTTTCTTCTCTTACCACGTTGTATTAATTTTATCATTTGTTTTATTGTTTTAGTGGAACTACGCTCGTATAAGAGCTTTTTACTTTGGGGCGAACCCCTTTACCTGGGTCCTGAGGCAGGTCCAGGATTACCAGTATCCTGAGGACGACTGGTGGTAGGACTTGGTGAGTTTTAATCAATTTACTTTTTTCTAATTTGTTGTTTATTCCATTTGTTAATAATTCCAATGCTTGTCTGTTTCTAGCTATGGGATCGTGAGTGCCGCTGGGAGTTGGGCTTTGGCCGATGGGCACCTCTAATTGACATTCCGGATGGTGACATGAATCAAGTTGACTAATAATCTAAACTTGTATCAAATTTTGTATATTTAAAGTTTTTATTTTATTTCTTAATAAAAGATTTTATATATATATAAAATTTTTAGATAATAGTTATTTATCCTATACTAACTTATTTTATCTTACTATTTTATTAGCCGTTTATTAAATTTGTAAACTTGAAAATGTTTACTGTGCTGCTAACGCGAAAGAGTTTATTATATTATAAACGCGAAAGCGTTTACCATGCTTGTAAACGCAAAAGCGTTTACTATGCTTGTAAACGCCTTTCACTTATCTTAAATTTAACTAGTAATGTATAAATGATTAATATAATTTATAAAATGCTCTTTCATTTGTATTAAATTCTTACAATTGCTATATTGTTTATAACATCTATAAAACAAACTCCGCTATACCGGTCCTAAGCCCGGAGCCTCATAAGGCTGAGGAAGGAGGAAGGTAGTTCAGGCCACCTTATCCAGGTTGAACTAGAATCAGAGATACTGGATATAGCTTTTTGGAACAACTGAGGCTGCCCTATAAACGGGTCCTATGCCTTGCTTTTCTCTGTGGGACACGCAAATTGCTGACCCAATGCACTTTCATTGATTATGCCGCAGAAAGCTCATAGCTCTCTGGAATAACCGAGGCTGCCCTATAAACCGGGTTTATGTCTTGCTTTTCCTTTGTGCATACTTAATGAACGTGCTGCAGCTCGCTATCCTTAAGTATCTCTGAGGAATCGGCACACCAAAAGGGGCTCCAAGGTCTTCTCCAAATTTAAGTGCAATATAAGCCATATGCGAGGTCGCCTTAGGCCTTATGTATATGGCTCTTAGCATGGGAGATTTCCACCTTGAGCACAGCGACGCAGCCGATTAAAGGTTAGTTGCGGGCTCCGCTAAACTATGACTGGAGGTTATTATTTTCTGGTTTAGTAATGTGTGAAGGTAAACTTCGGAGCCAGGAAGACTTCGGCCTTTCTGGATGGGCGTGGCAAACCTAAGGAACTCTAGCTGTGTTTGAGGAAACTCTAAAATCCTCCGCCGTGTATCTGCCCATGTGGGACATGTGTGTTTACAAACACAACTAAATGTGTTTGTCTACACACATGCACGGTATGGACAGTATGCCGTGCGGAGCGACCCGTGAGTGCCAAAAGAGGATCCTGGATGGGGAAGCGAGCTGTCTGGTTGCGTGCCGAGCAACCTGAACCATCTTTGGCCTCTGCTGACGCAAGACGGGAGGTGGGGTTCTCTGCAGCCGGAGCCCATCATTAACGGCTTGGCGATGTTGCCGGTATGTACCCAAGCTGCTGGAGGACTCTAAATTTCCGAAGCGAATTATGCTTTTATTCGTGGAGGAATGGGAGGAGGAAGGTAGTGCAAGTACATGCCGTCAGCTATATCCTCTGTGATGCAACCAGTCTGCTTGTCAGCTGCCCAGAATGTGAGGAGTCGAAGGAGGCCGTTGCACATGGAGCGATGAATTCTTAATGAAATGAAAATGTCTGAAAAAAACATAAACAAAAGCACGAATCAAAAGGACAAGAATATCCAAGATCCTTCTACACAGGACATGGACTGTGAAATCGTAGATGGAGACCAAGAAAGCGATATTGTTCAGGCGACTTTTGCCAGTACTTCAATTGGCAAAAACGTTACAAACCTGAACAGATGTCATGCGACCATTGAGAAGTTCTATGATGAGATGCTTACTTGCGTTGAACAGATGGAGGATAAGATTAAAAAGCAGACTAACATCTCAATGGTAATCCAAGATGGTGTTAGGTTGTTCAAGAATAAGCTAAGCATGTTAAGGACAATTAAGGGCAAGCAAGTCCGAGAAGTCCTCGCCATCGAAACTGAATTTAAGCAGTATATTAGCGAGCAAACTAAAGCCGCTAAACATACAAAGAAAAGGGTTCGAGAAAACTCGGAAGAGGAAAATGATAGTGGAAAACAGACTCCCTCAAAGAAGTCTGCAGGTGAAAAGAGCTCAAAAAATTTGGGACTGAAAGTCAATTCTGCTGCATCTGCGGTAAAACAACTCTTAGCTACCAGGGCAACCAATCCGCGAACGCTCCCTAGAGCTACTTTTTCACTGACAAGGCTAACAGATGAAACAGTGGTAGCAGCGGAAAGAAATGGAGATAATATGCTGAAACCCACCCAAACTCCTTTCGCAGACGATGAGAACTTTCAAGAGTTCACTGGTCGAAGGAACAGGAGGAAGAAAAGAAAGGCAGAGAGAGAAAAGGAAGAAGGAAAAAGAAATAAAAAGAAAGCAAACGCCAATGGGAAAGCGAAGCTTCCCAGAGCTAGAGACAAAGCAGTCGCGATTAAGCTACCAGAAGGGAGAGCGTACGCCGATGTCTTGAAGCAGATCAAGGAGAGCGTTATAGGAGAAGCCACTGCAACTAACATCTGTGCAGTTCAGAAAACCCAAGCTGGTAACGTATTGATCGAGATGCGAGGAAGCAGAAGGGCATACAGCCTTTTTTGAGGCAGTTAAGGCAACAATGGGAGAGAGCGTGAATGTCAAATGTCTGACACCACGCCGAACTCTTCAGATTCGGGACATCGATTGCCTTACAACAAGAGAGGAAGTAGAAGTAGTCTTGAAAGACGTTCTAAAGGAAACCGACCCGATCACGGTGAAGCTATCTCAACCTAATATTCGGGAACAGAGATCAGCCACGGTCGAGCTGGACGAGAAGGCGGCATTCAAGCTGATAAAGAAAGGCAGCATTAAGCTAGGCTTGGGCAGTTGTAGAGTAAGACTACAGGCAACTCCGCTTAGATGCTTCAGATGTTTAGCGTATGGCCACATAGCAGGTAATTGCAAAGGACCCGATCGAAGCAAATTATGCTTTAAATGTGGGATGGGAAACCACAAGGTAGTCGAATGTACAGGGAAGATGCAATGCTTCCTGTGCAAAGCTGCCAAATTAAAGGAAAAAGAACTTTAACACTTCCCAGGTTCCAGGAAGTGCTCTGAGTTCCAAAAAGCGATCAGAAAATGATCAAGGTGGTCCAAGGAAACATGCACAGAAGCTGGACTGCAAACCAGCTTATGTATCAAACTCAGAGAGAGATCAAGGCAGACCTTTGGATCATCAGCGAGCAGTACCAAGGGGGTAATCCAAATCCAGCTACCTGGTTCGACGACGAACTCGGAACAGCAGCTATTTGGATCGCTAATCAAGAAAAAGTACCAGTAGAAGCATCAGGAAGAGGTAGGGGCTTTGTGTGGGTTAGAAGTAAAACTATAACTTACGTGAGCTGCTACCTTACGCCGACCGGACCTAGACAGGAGTATTATATGAAATTATTAGGCATAGAAGACTTTGCGAGAGATGCGGGTAGAAACATAATTGTTGCAGGCGATTTTAACGCCAAGGCAGTTGACTGGGGCATGCCCTACACTGACTCAAAAGGGGCGGCGACCCTTGAAATGGTATCCAGGCTGGGACTCGTTGTCTTGAACGTGGGTAACACCACTACCTTTAGAAGGGCCGGCTATAACGAGACGATAATTGACGTGTCTTTCGCATCTGAAGGCCTGAGCATAAGAGTGAATAACTGGCACGTCATGGAAGATTTTACAGCGAGCGACCACCAGTATATTTCGTTTGAAATCCAGCACGAACGACAGTCTCCCGGTGAGGCATATAGGCCGAAACCAAGAGGTTGGAACCTCAATAAGCTGAATAAAGAACGATTCATGCAAGTTTTATCGATGGGACAAGGGGCAATTCTAGCGAATCCCCGCAGAGTAGGTAGTAAGGAAGACGCGGAGAAACTAGTATCCGAAGTAATGACGCTGATTAAGAAAGCCTGTGATGCTTCGATGCCTCGAAAAAGGTTCAATGGAAAGAACCCACCTGTGACTGGTGGAACCCAGAAATTGCAGAGCTCCGCAGACAAAGCCTCAAGGCGCGAAGAAGAGCGACTAGAGCAAAGTCCCGCGGAGAAGCAAGGGAACTCATGAACGTTCACAAAGAAGTTAAGCGATCCTTAAGGCAGGCGATCAATGCCAGCAAAATTCGATGTGAAAGGAATGTATTGAAGTTGACAACGACCCCTGGGGACTTGGCTTCAAGATAGTTACGAAGAAGCTGAGGGGCTTCACAGCCAGCTCGCTAATGGACGAGGAGGAGGCAAAAACAGTCGTTGATGCCCTATTCCCGACGCACCCGACAAGAGTGGATCAAGAGGATAACATCAATGTGGAGGATATCCCGGACTTTACGCAAGAAGAGCTGTTCGCTGCCGTGGACTCCCTTAGAAATAAGAAAGCTCCCGGCCCAGACGGTATCCCAGCCGAGATTATAAGATTAGCTGCACACGAGTGTCCATCATTGATGCTAAGGATGTACAACACATGCATCCGAACAGGAGTCTTTAGCAGGCAATGGAAAAAAGCAATACTGGTACTTATCAGCAAAGGAAAGGGTGATCCTACACTCCCATCCTACAGGCGACCACTAGGACTTTTGGATACAGCGGGAAAAAGTTTCGAATAGATGCTTCAACCTCGTATCTTAAACGCTGTAGAAGCAGCGGGAGATTTATCTCCTCGACAATACGGCTTTAGACGGGGGCGGTCCACCATTGGGGCAGTGAAGGAGGCCGTTGACGCGATAGCGAGGGCCCAAATGGGTAAACATTACTCTCGTAAAATTACGCTTTTGGTTACCCTTGATGTCAAGAATGCATTTAACTCGGAAAAGTGGACACCTCTCTGCCACTGTGCAAAAAAAAAAAAAAAAAAAAAAAAAATACCTGTATTTCATTATTTAAAAAGGATACCTGTATTTCCAGACCATTCCATGAGTTATGGGGTATAATTTCCATTTTAAAATTTCCAAATTGAAAGCATTTTTACATGTTTTACATAAATATTTACTTGTACCTCCTACTATATATCCTTTATTATCGTTATTTTTAATACAGTAGTAATATTATGCTTATTTGCCTTTTCTGAGACCGGTATGTCCCAAGCATACCTATGTAGTAGTTCCCTAATGACACACTTAGCTTGATCTTTTCTTCCTTCTTTGTCCTTATTTCCTATAATTTCGTCTAATTCTAATACTGCTTCAGATAATATTGAAAAGAATTGGTTTGGATTTTCATCCTTACTTAATAGCAAAGTCATAATTTCCGCTGGCGTTGAAAATAATTCATAGTCCCCTGACACAAGCAGTTTAAGTAAAGACTTTAAGTAAAGCTTTTTTGAGATATGACGGAATGGTCTCAATAATTTTTTTAATTTGCAAGGATAATTGTTTTTCTTATCCTTATATATTGTACATAGACCTGGTACTGCTTCCTTAAACAATTGCAAATCAAAAACTACCATTATATTTGATAATTGATTTTCCTGTAACAATAACATTTTATACAATATTAAACTTTAACTTATGAATTTTAATTCTTATTAACTAATTTTTATTTTCCTTTTTGATTACTACTCAGATGAGTTTATGCAGGCTTCCATGAGATGTTGTTCCAGTGGATTATACCTTTTATTACATTTTACTATTTTTATTATTAAAATAGACAAATTTATCATAGTTAGTCCAAACGTTATTACCAAAATTACTTCAAATTTATGTTCTTCTAAAGTTTCTCTCTATGATATTTTTTTCATAGGTGGAGCCGTAGGGAAACTTATGCCTTCAGTGGTAGTTATAAATTTACCTACATCTTTTATAAACATATTACCTTTTGGTGTTATTATTTTTGGTTCAATATTTCCACTTCCTTTGTAAATATAACTACCTATAGTCATTTCACAAGATGGTGGTAATTTAACTATTCCAAACCCTGATAACTTTTTTTCCTGACTATAACCAACGCATTTGGTTTTAGCTTTTGTTTCTTCTACCATGGCGTACAATACTCCTCCTTGGACGATTTCAAGTACCGATTCACGAGCAAAATTTTCTTCTCTTGGACAGGACATGGTATTATGTAGTAGCAATCCCGTTTCGCAATTGATTTCTAAACTTATTACAGGTGCTGTTCTCAGGTATATATTTTTTGAACGACATTCAATATTGTTTCCTTTTTCTTGTTTAGACAGAAAAAACGTCCTATGATCGGATTTGCCTACACCTAAATAATCGTTATTATATAATATTCTGGTATAAACAAAGTTAATTCCTATATTTATAAATGATGGCATTCTATGTAATTTATAAAGAGAATACTCGTCCTTTTGTATGGTTGGTACATTAATCATTAACCATAACGTTCTGTTGTTTAATCTGGCTACTTTGAAATCTACCACTTAATTGCACTGGTCTACTGGCGGCAATTTTTCGCCAAAAAATCTGTTTAAATGATTTTTTACTTTTACCCAATCAATTCAATTTACGAACTCTTTTGGTGTTTCTTTTCTTGCTATTGATCCCATTGTATTGGCCAAATAATCAAACTCCATTGCTATTCTTAAAGTATCTTCTATTATGCTGTTTATAACTTGAATTTCTGCATAAGCTTCTTTGAAACTCCTTTGGGCTTCATTTACAAAAAATAAAGCTCTTGGATTTTCAGTGAATTGCATGTGTGTTTCGTTGATTAATTTACTGAAATTTTCGTTTTCTTCTATTGTTACCCTTTTTAGTTCTTCAATATACCTTAGACTTGACATTATAAGATTGCTGACATTACCTTTTATCTCTTTTAAATAATTCAGGTAAACCTCATCAATTATTTTTATATCTACTAATGTAAATATAACAAATGGATCGTTGATTATTTTTACCTTTCCTACCTCTTCAAAAGTTATCCCTGGATTATTTTCTGTAGGTAATACCGTTGTTCTGTTTTTTGACCCACTTACAGCTCCTACTATTAACAATACTCCCAGGAAGAATTGCATATTTCACCTTAAATGATAAAAATAAACTTATTTTTCTTTTACTTATTTATTCCTTAACTGTATTTTTCTACCCTTTTGCTAACACATTTTAATCTACTAATTTATAAAGCTCAAACAAAAGAAAAGAGAAAAGAAGAAAATTTTCCGACACCTAAACTGATAGAATATAAATGGAAATAATATATTTTAAATACTAAAAGTTTTTTTAACAAGAAAAAATTAATATAAATTTCTCTCTCTCTCTCTCTCTCTCTCTCTCTCTCTATCTCTCTCTCTCTCTCTCTCTCTCTCTCTCTTGACTGTTTCCTTCTTCTCCTATGGTTAAACCTAACAAAGGGTACATTGGTGTAACATGATTCATTTCGGCTTGAAATGTAGGTGCCGTTGGTTCTATTTCTTCGATAGTTTCTGTTTCTTGTGTATTTACTTGCTCTCTTCTGTTTTGCACGTCTTGACCTAGATGAATTAAAAGTTGAGTGACCGGATCCCACACTGCTCCCAACAGGTGTAATGATATTCCATAAATATTATATAAAGTAATTGTATGAATAGCTATCTGCACAGAACTTTATTAACCTTGCTACCATAATTAAACCTAATATACCTGCTGAGGCAGTTCCAAATGACATAAATTTGCCCCAAAATTGTTCCCACGTTGACTGAATAATTTTTCTTATTGACTCTGCATCAAAAAGAAATGATGGATTAATTTTTCTCCTGTAATATTGTGTCTCATCATTCCTCTAGCCACACTGTTTAATACAGCCGATCTTTCCAAAGGAAATCTCATATATTCCTTAAGGCTTTTTAACTGCTCTGGTGTATAAATTCCTGCTTCTGCTAGATTCTTGGGATCAAAATATTTCCAAAATGCTCGAGTTCCTGGCTGTAAGACTTGAGGCTTTTTAGCTTCCAAAATTTCTGGTGCAAATTTAAACATTTAAACACATTTCACCTAAAAAAAACATAGTTGGTACTAAAGAATTACATTCAACATATGTACCTGTTTTCGTTAAAATATGTGTTCTAGGAGCCATGAAATACTTCTCTTCGTCCTTGTATACTGGAAGTTCATGATAACACTTTGCAGTTCTACGATACTTGACAGGTACTAGTGTAATACACTGGATAATGTTTACGCTTTCCCTCGCTGCCAATCCGACAAAACCAGGCCCCCTAGAATCTGATAAGCAAAATTTGCTGGGTCTAGCAAAGCTAGACTTAAAGCAGTGGCTATTATTTTCTTTTCTAAGTTGCATTTCTGTAATAAAACATCATGATATAAATTTTTGTATTGAATTTTATAGTGTTTTTCGACATATAAAAATTTTGAATTCACATATGCCATTAAGTCTATGTTTTCAGGTGACAGTGACTCCTGGACTTCTAGATATTTCGGATTTTCCATTTCTGCAATAAAAATTCGAGGATCGTCAGTTCTAATAAACTCGTTCGAACATGCTGAAAATTTACTTTTAGCTGTAAAAGCAAACATTATAGAAGATTCTATTAAAGCAAACACCGGGTGGTCGGGATTCTCCGGGTCTGTAATATTGTCCACTGGTCCTACATTTTACTCCAAAAATGTAAATGTGTTCAAAATGTAAATATGTTCAAATGTAAAAGTGTTCAAAATTACATTATTATTGTCAATGTCTACGGTGGCTTCATAATCTTCTATCGTAACATTTATCCATCCATCTACTATGACTTCACTCCAAGTGCCATAGGGATCTGAATAATAACCATTCATACAGCTGGCACCCTTGTCACCTCTATGTGCTGCTAATTGAACTGGCATCGATCTCGAATTATTTGATATTAAGTTTAGTATTAAAATTTGATTTCTAAAATGAAAATTTAGTGTATTATGCATAGTGTTGCATTGTAACCTAGTTACATGCTCTATATAAGACATTTTTCCTCCTTCTGCTCCTGAGATTCTAGTTCTTTTATACCAAGCTGCATCACAGTAGGCTACTTCTCTGGTCACTTCTACTTTGCAATGTTTTACATGTACCTTTGCATAATCATTAAGTTGAACTAATGCTATTTTTGTTTTTTCTACATATACTTTTGGATTCATTGCTACATGAAATTCTCCAATGTCAATTAAGGAAAAAGTTGAGATGTTATTGTATTGTTGAGCAAAGTCAAATGCTATTATTGACTTTTTACCTCCTTTTGCACTTGAAATTGCAATTGCAACCAATAGTAAGGTAAAACTCATCTGAAAACAAAACAAACTTGCTTTAAAAAAAAATTTTCATATATAAATTAAGTGTAAACGCGCTGTTTTAAATTACAATTTATATTTACTTTAATCATGCGTTTTGCTTTCCCTTAAACGCATTAGCGTTTACTCTCCTGTAAACGCTCTCAGGTATAACCTTTCATTTTGAGATGCGTTTACGTTGCCTTAAAACGCAAAAGCGTTTACTCTTCTGTAAACGCATTTCAGTATCACCTTTCACTTTGAGATGCGTTTACACTGTCTTAAACGCTAAGGCGTTTACTCTTTTGTAAACGCATTTCAGTGTATCATTTTTACATCCGAGAAGCGTTTTCACTACCTTAAACGCAAACGCGTTTTACTCCTCTGTAAACGCCTATCAGTGTCTAAAAAAAATTTTATATATAACTTCTGTCTTACAATACTTAAAATTATTTTTCTTTTATTATTGTTCTAGTGGAAATTTAGGTTTGATATATGCTGTAACCTATTTCCATTTACTACACTAAATTTATTTTTACCGGTTTTTATTTTTACATTGCCATTTTTATTATTATTTATTACAGCATATGGCCCTTTATATTGAGCCTTTAATTTTCTTATCTTAACACCTTGCAATAAGAAAACACTTTCGCCAATTTTAAAAATGTGTTCTAATACATTTTGATCATAGCGTTCTTTAGATTTTTCTTTGGCTTTGATAATATTTTCTTTTGCAATTTTCTGTACCTTATTTAATGTTGTTATTATTAGTTATTATTATTATTAGGTTAGTTAAATAAGCATCTACAGTGCCTTCGTTTTCAATTGGCTCCTTGATTTCAGAAGGTGTTCTTGCTAACCGTCCAAACATTAATTCAAAAGGAGTCGCTTTAGTGGATTCGTGCACCATAGAGTTGTAGGAAAATGTTGCTAGCTCTACATAGTCATCACAGTCATCCTCGTTGTCATTTACAAAGATTTTCAAGAATTGACCAAGGGTATGATGCATTCTTTCCACAGGATTGACCTTGGTGTATAAGCACATGTCCTTATCTGTTTGATTTTAAATTGCTTGGCTACTGCAGCAAACAGTTTTGACATAAAGTTTGATCCCCTGTCTGAAACCACGGTTTGGGGAGCCCCAAACAATGTTATGTATCTCTTGACAAATGCATCAGCTACTGTACTGGCTTGCGAATCTGTAAATAGCACTGCAACACCGTATTTGGTCAACGTATCCTGCATAGTAAAAATAACAGTATTTAAATTTCTAGTTGTAGTTAAAGGTCCTACTATAACAATACTCAATTTTTGCCCTACTTGAGTAGGCGTAACCGTAATCTGCATTTTATTTTTAACTTTTCGTCTTACCAATTTTTTTAATTGACACGTCATTGCCAAATGTAATCTTGAATTTCGTCTTTCTTATTTTCCCAGCTGTATTTGGTTCTGAGACGTTTGAAAGTTTTCAAAAATGCACGATGACCAGAAACTAAAGTATCATGAGCTTCTTTAATCAAAGCCTCTCTTTCTGACGGATGCGGCATTTTCACTTCACCTAAGCAAACTATGATTTTAGTATCTTCATTACCTTGCAGACTTTTTTTTAGTTTTCTAAGTATTTTCAACCACTCGATGAAATTAATCCTGTTTGATTTTGCTATGCTGAATGATTTGATTCCATATTCCATCAACAGAGTTTTTAAATTATTAAATAATTTGGTCAAATTCTCACTTACCTCTGTTATGGAAACAGGATCACTTTCTCTAATAGGCAGTAAAATATGATGCCTACTACCTATTTTAATAACTTTTGGTTCACCTACTATTAAATTTAAATTTATTGGTATTTTATTAACGCATCAAGTTCTAAAGCGCCAGTACAAACAGGTTTACCGGAAGATGTTACGAAGTATGCCCAGTTGTCTTTTCGCATGAAAATTTTGTCCCTGTTATAGACAAAATTATCCGCTTTCACTAACTCCCTAAAATTATTTAATTCGTAGTTTTAAAGTCAGCATTTGCAAATGGCAAATCTTCCAATACTTCGGGATTATTCAATTTTCCTCCTACTAATTCAGAATTGAAATCGAAAGTATTATTTAAAAGTTCACTGGTACCTGCTTCTCCTTCCTCTCTGTTTTCACTTTTGCTTTCAGCTTGGTTCTCTCTGGCTTTTGCTTGTTTTTCTCTTTTCTTTCTTCTGCTGGGCATTAATGCTTCGATTGCCTCTTGATATTTTAAACTTTGTGCCCCTCTTCTAGTCTACATTCTAGTTCTAAGTGTTAGTAAACGCTTTTTCTTAAGTTGCCGTATTTCTTCTTCCTGAAAAGTATATATACAAGATACTCTTACCGGTACAGCTTCGAAATACAACACTGGATTTCTTGAAAGTTTATCCGCGTTAACATTACTTGCTCCGTCTATAAAAATAAACTCGTATTCGTAGTCTGCTATTCTTAGTCTCCATCGAGCCACTCGTGAATTAGGATGTTTTTTCGACTGCATAAAACTTAAAGCTCTATGCTTCTAAATCACTTACTAAATAAAATTTCTTACCATATAAATAAGGTCTAAAATATTCAACACCCCATACGACAGCAAGTGCTTCTTGGTCCGTTACTGAATATTTCTTCTCTGCTTCATTAAAACTCTTGAAGCTTAAGCTACTGGCAAATCTTTACCTATTTTACCTTGAGAAAGTACTACACCTAAAGCCACTCCGCTAGCATCCGTTGTAAGGACCAATTCGCGGCTAAAATCCGTAAATTGCAAAATTGGAGCTTCACATAATTTTCTTTTTAATATTTTAAATGCTTCTTGAGCCTTATCATTCCAAATGAAATCTTGATCCTTTTTAAGTAATGATGTAAGTGGTTTAGAAATTTTGGCGAACCGTGGTATATGTCTCCTGTAATGAGATGTTATTCCTAAAAATTGTTTAACATTTTTAGGGGTAGATGGTACTGGAAACTTTTCAACGGATTCAAGCTTTTTTGGATTTGGTTTTACTCCGTCCTTGGAAATGACATGACCTAAGTAAGTCAGTAAAGGTAACTGGTCAGAGAAAGTTTTATGATTTACTATCCCCTGGCTGTTTGGTTTCTTCGGTACTAACATTATTGGATGGCTATAAGATGAATGTGATGGTGTAATTATACCTTCTGCTAAAAGCTTGTTTAATTGTTCCTTTAACTGTTCTGCTAGAAAAGGAGAAATTCTATACATTCTGCAAGTAATTGGTACCTCATTTACAGTAAAAATTCTATGCTGAAAAACATTTGTAAAGGATAAAGGTTCTCCTGGTATATAAAAAACGTCTGCATTTTCTTCCAGTATTTTCTGAACAATTTTCTTATCCTCATCATTTAAATGGATTAAATTTGATAATTCCTTAACTTTATCAACTCTTTGTTCAGGCGTTAGCTCCATATACAGGATCCTTTCACTATTATTTAATTCTTTTCTAACTTCATTTATTAAAACTTTGATTTGTCCTAAAAATTGCATATTATATGATAAATTATGCATTTCAATAATAGTATTTACATTACCAAATGGCTCAATAAATTCATATAGCTTACAATGGTTGACCTCAATTATAATATTGTTAGTAATTACCATAAAATCATTTTTATATTTTACCTTTTTAGTAAACAGTGATTCATTTACTAACCCTTCTAGTATATCGAGATGCTGTATACATAATTCCTCTTCTATCTCAGTTTCTCTTTCATCTTTACTTTCACTATCGCTTCCTTCTATACTTTCTGTCCTTCTTGCTCTCAAACTGTTTTGTGATTTGCCTGAACGATCTGCTTGTTGCCAGTTTTCATGCCTAGAACTAATTTTATTATAAAACTAATTAAACTAATTTTTAAAACTTTTTTTTTAAAACTAATTTTAACTGTATTTCATGAAATTTTGTCTTATTGCTTACAATACTTTTACTTTCAACTGTATATTATTTACAGTGTATTATTTACGTTATTTACTATATTATTTTTATTCAAAACAGTTTTACTATTATTTACTTGATACATATTAAAATAAATTATCCACCACATTACAAAATTTAATAATTTTACTATTATTACAAAATTAGTTACAATAAAATTCACACACAATAAAACCTCTGCAGTATTTCCAACTTTTACCACAGGATTTTCACTCTCATCCACATTAAAAAATTTTTCAAACACGGCTATATTATTTTTTTCCACTTCTGTAGCTTTTTCATCAACCGCTACAGGAACGCTGCTAGAAAAATTTACCAACCTATTATTTGTAACCTCATCTGTAGTATTATTACCAACAACATGACAATGTCGTTGAAGGAATGCTTCAAAATGAAGAAGGATGGAGTGCTGTTGCAAGGTTCGTGGAGGATATTCTGAGAACTAAAAAGCTATTGACGACACCCTAACTAGGAGCCGCGTGTAGGAGCGACCGAGATGGACAGTTTTTGCACGCTACACCAAAGAGGGGACAATGTAGGACGTACAAGGATATCTTTTTATTTATTTATTTATATACTTATTTATTTATTTATTTATTTATATATTTATTTAGCAATAAACTTACTTATTTATCTAGTTGACGACACGGTGAAATAACAAGAAGGAGAAAGAAAGGATTAATGGATGGAAGGATCTTCAACCAAAGAAGATACATGGCCTTAAGTCAACCCGATGTAATGTGATAAACGGTTCCGGGCTGACTTGTATAAGGTATGATGAGGGGTGAGTTTAGTCGGTAAACATGGGGCAATGCATTCTTTGCAGAGTGCCTTGCCTTCATGGAGTCCGACACTGGTCTGAACACCGGGTTCTGTTCGTGCGTAACGCATTCTCACCTCTCTGCCACTGTGCAAAAAAAAAAAATTATTACCATCAACAAGGAGCCCTGCTGGAAAAATTTTCCAATTTATTTGCTTTACTTAATTTTTTATATGCATCTTTTAATGCTACTAATATTTTTTTCTTTAAAGACTTATCTCTACATATTACTTGCTTAGCATTTTTGAAGCGTTTACTAAACCTATAAACGCTAAGACATTTACTATGCCTGTAAACGCCAACGCGTTTATCCTCTCTGTAAACGCTTTTAATATAACTTTTACTGTTTCTTATATTTTTAACATTTACTTTTAGAGTAGGAGAATTTTTCTTAACCTGTTCTCCCACCCTTTCTACCTGAATTATACAGTCATACTTCTCTTCTCCAGCCTCTACTTCTTTTGATGTAATTTTTAATACCTCGTTTTTTGACTGGAAGGGGCATTTTTGTCCTTGAAGCAATAACAGCGCTCGTCAAAATATAATCTTGCCTTGTTGCCGTCTAAAAACTTGTTTCCTATCAGTCCTTTCCTTTCATCAATTGGAAAATTATTTTCTACCACATGAAATTTTGTTGAAATTCCGCAAATTTTTATTTCTATACTTCCCAATTACTTGACTAAAGGATCTGAAATTCCAATTAGCTTAACTATTTCATTTTCACAAATTTTTACCTTATCTGGCACTGCTTTTTGCTTCAATAAATTCGCGCTGGCTCCTGAATCCAAGAGGTAGTCAAATTCGTTACCTAAGCGATTTGCGCCCATCGGTTGGCTGTTGCCGTTTCCTTGATTATTATCATTAACCCTTTTCAACTCGGCTGGCCTTGATCTGCAGAAACGACTCATATGTAACCTTTTTCTTGCAATTATGACATACCATTTGTTGCTTTCTGGTTAACCACTCAGGTTTGTTAATAATATATAAATATTCCAACAATTTTCCTTGACGCGGCCTATTTTTGAACAATTTGCTGCACTTTAATTGCCCTCTATTGTCCTTTTCAATAGCCTGTTGTTTTCTTCCCTCTACGAATTTTGGCAATTCCGGACACAAAAGAGTTGTTGGCATAAAAAACAGTAATTATTATTTGGTGTGGTATGCGTACTTACGACTTTTATTTCTTCTATTTTCGATGTTTTCGCATCTTCATACGAACACGATTCCCTCTTTACCACTATAGCCTCGTTGAGAGTATCCGCGAAAGTAGCATACGGCATCAGCCTTGTTCTTATCTCCGGTCGCATACCTTTCAAAAAGAAACGAAGCATGTCTCTGTCTAACATAGCGTCTTCTAATGGTCTCCCCTCCAATACCGCCGCCTTTTTTATTTTTCTTGAAGGCTCTTTCATTTTGTTGGCAAATAATACGACCTTCTCTTTTTCGCCTTGTCCTACCTTCGATAAATCCCCTCCTAGCTCGTGCGACGTTTTGGGGTTTCCAAAGGAGAATTCCACAAAGTCGATGACTTCTTGTATGGAGCGAAAATTGTGTCCAATGGCTGCCTTCGCTGCCTCTCCTTTTTTAGCCTCAACAAAATTAACGGTGCTACCTCGCTTTCGTTTTCTGGGGGTATCATTCCTTTTGCCCCGCCACACCCGATTACGAAATTTTCCACTTCTTCTAGTTAACCGGTGAATTCTGGAATGGTGTTGATTGTATCCTTTATCGAGTATGGCCTTATCTTTGATAACGTTGAATTTTGTGAATACGTTGCCCCAGTAAATTCATTTGTGTCGTATGTATTTCTTCTGAGACAATTACCATTATGGTAAGTCCCACACCTTCTGCATACCTCTGGACCCCTTGTTTGTACTGCCGTAGGGTACATCGTGGAATACTGCGTATAATGATTAGCCATTTGTGGAGCCGGTCTTTAATTTGTACTGCTTGCCAAGCCTGAAAAATTGTTATTAATAGTTTGTTGGGCTAACTGTTGTATATGAGCTGTGACGCCCACGGTATGTGTATGAATTTCCGTTACTTCGGGGTAAAAAATAGGTTTTCTTATACCATTTACCCCTGAAGTTATTGGAGTTATGACACTATTGTCGTCCAAAAAACAAAGCGTATATTCTGCACACAGCTCCTCCAAGAGAAATTCCGGCCCTAAATCTGCTTTATATAAATCAATTAAAATTTTTAGTGTCTCTTTAATTCTTAGCGCCTTGTCCAGTACATCTTTGTTTTCTTTTGGTAAATAATTTTGTAGTTTAGTTGCGCTTTCTGTTAGTGCTGCGCTCGCGTCAGTTTCCATCAGCTTGTAGGCTAAACATTTTAAAATTTCCTGAACAGATGGTTTTTCTTTTGCTTCTGTAAATTTACAATGTTGTTTTAATATATTATATATTCTATTATCAAAATATATCGCTAGAGAAGAATCTTCTGCTTTTACCCCCGTAATAATGTCAATTATTTCGGCTGGGTGTATTTTACCTGCCAGTAATTCGCTTAACATAGCCGCCAAAGTAGCGTCTTTTAATATATCATTTAATACTTGCTTATCAACTCGACTTTCTAACTGTGCTGTTAATTCTTTCCTTTCTCCTCTCATTAATGTTGCTTCTTTGTCTCTTATACCTTTATAGTGTTTACTATATAAGTCCAAGACTGCTTCTACTGTTGTGTTATCATTTATTTCCACATGATCCTTTGCATATTTTCATAATAGATCGTATACTTTTGTAGCGTTTGTATCGCCGTCCTGTATTTTCACACTTAATGCTTTTGTTAGGCTCATTGTATGTATTTTTGATAGTATTAATTAAGAACGAATAGAAAAAAAATGAAAGGACCCCGCACAAATCTTATGGAAATTGGGCCACGGTCAAATTCGCTGAATTTTTGATATGTGATAGAGTTCATCATGCTGATCAATTGTCTCAATGGCCACAAAGCTCAAAAATGGATAGTTTGACCGGTACAGAGCTTTAAAGCTCCGAGTATCCTACCCGGATTTATGCATATGCGCAGTGTATATAGACTTTTGAAATAGCCTATTTTATTTTTTTTTTTATTTAGGTTTATATTTTTGAGGTTGCTGAATTCAGATCTGTTGTTAGATTTTCAAAATTGACAGTTGGCAGCTGTCAAATAGCTGTCAATATGCTATAATAAAGCCACAAACATGTTTTTTTATGTTTCATCATACTTTTTTTTTAGTAGTTTTTATAAGTTCAAAGATGATGACAGCTGTAAGCCAAGAATTTCCAAATAGAAAATTAGATTGATTCTTTTTTTAATTGTTAAAGTTTATTCTCAATTATTTTTGAATGTTGAAACTTTGGCTTTTACCCTTTTTGTAATGCTTAACTTCACTTTTCTAACGTCGCCATTAACGTAATCCGCGATCGGATAATATTTGATATTGGCTGAAAATGGTCAGTTTAAGACAGAGGGGCTAAAACGGGACTTTGAAGAATTTTGATTTAACTACTTAAAATAATTTCGTTAAAGGGGCTTAGGATAATTTGGCTTTAGAAACTTAGAATATTTTTATTAAATTTGGTCATTGGTCATCCGTAAATATGTGCTATACATGCCCGTCAATTGTGTTTACATAACTCGGTTATAAGTTTTGAATTGTTAAAGTTAGTAGATTCATAGGTGACAGATGAAACCCGAGAATATCTTCGAATATTGCCACATGCAAATAGTAATATATAGGTAAAGATCGGTTGATAATGTTATTAACTTGTTCATATTGAAAAAAAGATTAGAAAATGGACTTACATATACAATATCAAATATTATCCGATCGCGGATTACGTTAATGGCGACGTTAGAAAAGTGAAGTTAAGAATTACAAAAATGGTAAAATCCAAAGTTTCAACATTCAAAAATAATTGAGAATAAACTTTAACAATTAAAAAAAGAATCAATCTATTTTTCTATTTGGAAATTCTTGGCTTACAGCTGTCATCATCTTTGAACTTATAAAAACTACTAAAAAAAAAGTATTTATATATGTATATATAAAAGTAATTATTAAAATTATATTTAAAATTTTACATTTGTTGTTCTCATGACTAACCCACTTTTTTAATCACTCTACGAGGGTTGGCGCGCGAAGCGATAAGATTCATAGATTTTGATAGATCAGAGGTAGAAATAAGAACACTGTTAATTTAAATACCAATAAACCCGAAAGACGAATATTATTTATTGATAAACACAAATATAAAAACTAAATAAACTAATTACAATTAGTACGAAAACTATAATATAAGTATATTGCAAGTTCATATTACTAACCGTGATTTTATTAAATAACTTTATACTGTTAATATAATAATATTGCGTTTATAATGTTGCTAATTTAGACGTTCCTTACACGAGAGAGGACGAGATGACCAAAACTACTCCTATTTATAGTGATGACTATTGACGTGTAATTAGCTAATTAGCCATATTAACTAAGAGGGGTAAGCCCAATGCCGAAATTTCTTGTAGCGTCTCTTCGCATCCTTTGCTAATAATTACTTCTGCAAAGTCCTCGATATTCAATTTAGTAACTTTGATTAGCATACTAATTGCTTATGTCGTTACTGACTCTCTTTTTTAAATTTTTATAAAAATTCCTTAATAAAAAAATTTCTTAATATAAAAATTTCCTTAAGGGAGGTTTCGTTTTGAAATGCTTAGATTTCAAGGAAACTTTTGGGATTTTTTAAAAAAAACCTACTGGATGTAATGAAATAATTTTCTTTCGTATTATTTTTGTACATTATTAAACTTTAAATTTTTATGATTATTTTTTTTTGGTCTTGAATAAGTACTTCAAAGATGGCGCCCAAGTGACGAAGTTAAAAAAAAGTTGTCCGCACGTTAAAAAAAAAACTACCCGCTCGATTTGAATTTTATTTTTTTTATTTTGTTTAATATTTATCTAAGATGGCATTTACCTACGGAGAAGTTGATCGGAATATTATTAAAAATGCCAAAAAATGAGGTCTGTTTTCGACTATTTTCGTTTTTTACGTGTAACTTTTTTATTAATCAAGATTTTTCTTTCTCCGTAGGTAAATGCCATCTTAGATAAATACTAAACAAAACACAAAAAAGAAAATTCAAATCGAGCGAGTAGTTTTTTTGTAATCGTGCAGACAACTTTTTTTAAATTTTTTAACTTCATCACTTTGGCGCATAAGTACTTCATCTTTGAAGTACTTATTCAAGGCCAAAAAAAAAAATAATCATAAAAATTTAATGTTTAATGATGTACAAAAATAATAAAAAAAAAAATATTTCATTACATCCAGTAGATTTTTTTTTTAAAATCACCAAAGATTCCTTGAAATTTAGGCATTTCAAAACGAAACCTCCCTTCATATAAAAATTTCCTTAATATAAAAATTTCGTTTCAGCTAGATTTTATCTCATCATAACATAAATACTTAAAGGTTTGATTATGTTCATGTTTTATTAATTTATCTATTTATTATTTTTTAATTACATATTATAATTTTTTAAGGTACTTGTATTATAGAATATATTGTCGTCAATGTATGTATAAATATTGTCAATTCACTCTTCTTATGCATAATACATGCTGTAAATACTGAAAATTACCTAAAAAATCTTTATTGGTTTTTACTTATGTAGGTATTGTATTATATTGTATATCATTTTTTTAAATATAATTAAATTTTTTATTATTATTTTTAGACAATCAAAATTAATATTTTCATTATTGTGCAAAATAAATTTTCATTTTTCTGGACTATCGTTTTTGTTTAAGTAAATTTTATTACATTTAAATATTGTTATAAATTTGGATCAAATTATTATTTTAAGATTAATTTATTATTGAGGTTTATATTTTAACTAAATCTTATTTTTATTTTTTATAGCTCTTGTATTGCGGTATATATTGACGTAGATCCATTGTAAATGTTGATAATTTAATCATTTTTTTGTAGTATACATTGTAAATACTTAGATCTATCAAGCAATTTTGTTATTTTCTTATTTATAGGTGTTGTATTAATTTTGTATATGAATTATTTATGTATCATTTGATTTATTATAAGTATTTTATTTTTTCTTACAGACTTCACAAGTTTTATGAAATCATTTTATCATTATTACATACAGTAAATTATTAGGCTTAGATCCTCGAATTGATTTAAACTTAAAAAATTATTAAGTACAGTTGAAAAGCATTTCTGAGGTTTTATGGACTTTGTAAAACAACGACAAAGAGGCCACATGCGAGGAGTAATCTTTTCCAAATATCGTTATAATTTTTACTCCTAATCATACTCCTTTTTATGCAAATAGCTAATATTTTAACTTCATTCAGAGTTCAGAAAAAAATCAATTTTTATAAATTTGGCTAAAATATACTAAAAAAATTACATATACAGATAAAACCAGAAAGCTCAATCAAGACCCATTCAATCAAATTCTTATTGTTTTTCAATTACCTCAACTCACTTCATGACTATACTGAGAATCCAAAATCAAGAACCTCTCCTTGTTAATTAAAATACTTCAAAATTTTTTAATTTTACTAAACTAAGACGACATTTTTTTAATAATTAAATACTAAATTTTTTTAATAATTATTTATTATTTTGCTAAATTATGGTTGCCATTACATAATTGTACATTCATTATATACATGTGCATATTTTATAAATAAATATTTACTGTTGGACTGTGGCGCCTCCGCGCACTTCCTTTTTATACTATGTGGTGAAGAAGGAGGAGAAGCTAACAGTTCAGTTCCATGCTGATCGTCGCTCAGTACATATCGCAGACGCGTATTGATTGCTTATAATAAAATCACTTATTAATTATTGTTAATTAAACGTGTAAATGACGAGTTATAAATAAAGATTAGAGAAGACGAGTATTATTAAATAAACTGTGCTGATTAATAAAAAGAAGAGTGTTTATTTTATTTGCTTTAATCACATAACCCAATAGGTTATCGGCCCGCCATCGCTTCCACGGCGCGTGTGCCTTTTTTTTCGTGTGTTGATTAAAATAAAAAGCAAATAATTTTTGGTGAGAGAAATTATTTTAAGAAGTGTGTATAAAAATTAATTAAATTTTGGTGAGAGAAATTAAAGAAGTGTGTGGAAAATTATTTTTTAAAAAATAAAATTAATTATTTTTGTGTGTTTCCATTTATATATTTATATATATATATATAGAAGAGAAAATGGAGACCGAGCAGAAAGTAAAAGGTAGGATTTTTTTTTATTATTGGTGTGAAATGGATGAGAGAGAAAAATTACCGGTAATTAATTAATTAAATTGAATTTTTTTTATTGCTAAATTAATTATTGAAAAGTGGATGAGTAAAGGAATTAAAAATTAAATTTTTATTTGACGTGTATGTGTATGTGTGTGTTTTACACAAAATGGCCGAAACCGACGCCAAGTTTTTCTCGATGGTGATGTACACGCCGGGCAGAAATTGTGTTTTACAAAGATGGCGCTCGAAATTTTTTTTATTGTTAAAATAAAAACGATCGATGACGAGAGAAATAATTTTTAATTTTCTTTCTTTTCAATAATTAAATATAAAAAGAAAAGTGAATAGATTTTGTTCGTACGAAAATGAAATTAATTAGATGCGCATAAATAAGACGTGAAATTTTTATTATTATTATTTTAGCGGGAAATGAAATTCGTGTGTGTGTTTTTGCGCGTGTATGTGTCCTGCACCCGGAAATATACGCACGAACATAACTTTTTTTTAAGAAATGAAGAAAATAAAATGAATTTTTTTTAAAGTTATGTGTATGTGTCTTTGCATGTATGTGTTCTACGTGTAAGATTACATGAATTTTAACCTTTTTTTTAAAAATTATAAGAGAACGAAACGAAAAGTTGTAGATGTGAATTTATTATATGCATATAAAATAAAGATGTGAATTTTTATTAAATTTTTTAAATAATTCTTTTTAGAATAAGACTTAAATTTAAGCAATATATTTCTTTTAGAAAATAAAGATCTATACATCAGTCTCATGACAATGTATGAAGCAAATGGGATGAGAGAGAAATATGGAGGTGAAAACGTAGTAGTCAGGTTAGATGAGAACGTGATTCGACTTGTAACCGAAAGTGGCTCAACTGTTTATATAGGTGTGTAATTTTTTTTAGAAAAGATAAAATTTTTAAATAAATTTTTTTTGACGTCAAATTAATAAAATTAGGTACCTAAAATTAAAACTAAAATTTAAAAATTCATGAATTTTAAAATAAATAAATTTTTTTTCAACATTAGCTGGTTTGTGAATAGTATAAATTATTATTGTGTTCATAATATGTTAAATATTTACAAGGGTGATCTTGAATAATATCTTGTGTTCGGATATGTGAAAGGTCATTCACTTTGTAGTTTTTCGTGCTTGTGTTCAGTCGATAAATTACGGAGTTAAATTCTTACCCTTTTATTACTTGTGCATGATTAGACTAAGTTAAAATCTTTTCAGATAAAAATACCATCGAAGAAAAGGAGTGGGATTTGATATCTGAAGCTGTAAAAAGGGAAGAATCATTGGGAAATAAGCTGCTCATTCCCATAGAAATCCAGCAAACAGAACTTAATGAAGGGGGTTTTGAGTTTGTAGATACACGAAATGATGAGTCTGAAAATGAAAAGAAAAATGACGAGAAAAATGAATTAGATGATGTGAATAGAGGAGGCCATGGCATGAATGATGAGGATGATGTGATCGTGACTGATGCGTCTACTCAGACCCCACCTTTTGGTAAGAAACAAAAGCCATTGATTAAAAATGTTGAAAAATGTAACCTAAATCTGCAGAAGGGTTACAGCAAAAATCAAAATGTAAGTTTTGAAACTAAATTAAATGATTCTGAAGTTTTAGATGGGCAGAATTTTTATGATGAGATGCAGAGAAAATTTGATGCGTACTTGAAAGAAGTGAAGGAACAGCATAAAAAGAATTTAGATGTGATGGCAGCTAAAAATGATATTATTGCCAAGCATACTCAAGGTGTGATGAATGAAGTGGAAAGTAGGCTAGATAGGAGAGTGACAAGAATAGAAAATACTCTTTCTGGAGTTAAAAATTTAGATGAGATTGCTGGCACTTTGAAGAGAGCCTTAGATAGGGTAGATGGGACAAATAATGACGAGATACAAAATAGAGAGCATGAAGCAAGTAGACGAGGTGGTCAAGGTGGTTCTGGCACTTCACAAAGTGTACAAGCTATGGTCACATGGCCTTCTGGAAGCCAACAGCGGTGTTTTCACTGTGATGGCTTAGGGCATATTGGTAGAAATTGCCCTCGTAAAAATTTGGAAGGAAAGCTATGCTATTCCTGTAAGGAATACACTACTGACCATATAGCAGCAAATTGTCCTTTAAATAGAGGATCAAATCGACAAGATAGAAGGTATGATAATAACAATAGACGCGATTATAAAAACAATGGTGGTGGTCGTGGTTTTAAAAGAAAGATAGAAAGTAATAATGACGAGTCTAACTCAAAAAGAACCAAGTTTAATAATAGGGGTAGAGGAAATTATAAAAACAGGGGTCGAGGCGGAAAACAGCAAAACAATGGGCAGCAAGAAAAGAAGAGCTCTGACAGTAAAGGTAACCTTGATTGTTTAAATATTTTTAATACTGATTTAAATAGACGAGATAATATAACTCAAGTTAGCTTTACCGGATTAAACAATAATAAATTACTAGCCGAATTTTTAGCCGATTCCGGAGCTACAGAGCATCTTACAAATTCTAAATTAATATTTAAGACGTTAGATGAGAATTATAATAATATTATAAAATGCGCAAATAAAGATGAGTCAGCGAATTTTAAATCGGAGGGAGTAGGAGTTGTAGATTTGATAAATTCGGATAATAATATTTCTTTAAGAAATGTAATTTGCGCTGAAGGCTTATCGGAAAACTTGCTTTCCCTGAGAAAATTTGCTGATAAAGGTTTAGCTATTTATTTAGATAATGAAAAAATTAATATTTTTGACCCTGTTTCTAAGAAATCATTTATCTCTGGTATATATGATAAACCTTACTGGAAAATAGAATTTGAAGTGAATAATTTAGATGAGAACATAAACTCAGAACAAAGTCCTTTAAATAATAAAATTATTGCATACTTAACGACGAGAAGTAACCGAAATTATGAATTAAAAGATAAATCTGATAAAAATAGTAAAAGTCATTTAGATGAGAAATTAGATGTGATTATTGAAAATTTCTGTGACAATAATTTATTTGATAATGAGACTGTAGTAGAAGTTGATTTAAATGATGCGATTTTTGAAAATAGCTTAAGAGACAGAATTTTAAATAATCCCGATGAATCGCTTTTTACTGATGATGAATTCGAAGAGAAAAACGAATTAAATTTTGATAAACACATTAATGTGTTTGTTAAAAATAACAGAGAAATGTTATGGCATGTCAGAATGGGCCATGCGTCGTTGGGATATTTAAAAAGGCTTCAAAAATTATATCCAGAAATAAAAGATTTAAAAGATGCGAAATTTGATGAGAAAATTTTAGATTGTGAAATATGCTTGATTTCTAAACTAAATAAATTGCCGTTCAATAATGTAAGATTTAGAGCAAATGAACCGTTACAAATAATTCACTCCGATATAATGGGTCCTATTAATCCTATGACTTACCCAAAAAGGTATAGATACATTTCTGTATTCATAGATGACTATTCTAGGGCGGCAATGGCTTTTGGCATGAAAACAAAAGATGAGACTGGAACATGCCTTGAACTGTTTGTTAAAAGCACTAGAAACTTTATTGGACGAGATGCTAAAGTTTGTTACCTAAGAACTGACCAAGGTACTGAATTTACTGGTGGGAAAACTAAAGAAGTATTGGAGAAATTAGGAGCTGAGTTAGAACTCGCAACTCCTGATACTCCAGAACATAATGGTGTTTCGGAGAGATTTAATCAAACCATTCAAAAGAAAATCCGTTCTTTAATGTATGATGCGAAACTTCCTGAAAATATGTGGGACTTAGCTTTAGGTGCGGCTGTCTATGCGTATAATCGCACACCACATAAGTCTGTAGACATGAATATACTGTTATGCAAACTAAATCCCAGATTTGAACCAAAATTAAGCCAATTAAAACGTTTTAGTTGTTTGTCATATATTAAAATACATAGAAGGATAGGTCCTAAATATAGGAGAATAGCGATGAGAGTTGTATTAGTAGGATATAAATCAACTGGCTTTATTTTTCTTAAACCTGAAGAAGGAAAATTTTATGAAAGCCGAAATGTTAGATTTAACGAAAAATTGGTTTTTGGTGACAAATATAGAAAGAATAGCATAACAGATTGGGAAAATGTCTTTGATGAGATAGACAAAGAAAATTGGTTTGTTAAATTTGAAGAGAAACCAAAAGAAAATGTTGATAACATACAAAGAACGGAGGGAGCGTTAAAAAGAAAAAGAGGTAGACCCAGTAAAAATATTCTAGTAAACTCTATTAATGTACCTTTAGAAGAGTCTGAAGAAGAGACTGAAATTTTAGATGATGAATATTATCATGCATTGCTCACTAAAATTAATAAAGATCCAGGTTCTTATAAAGAAGCCATGAAATCAGACGAGAAAAATAAGTGGGATCTTGCAGTAAAAGACGAGCTAAATTCAATGAATAAAAATAAAGTATGGAATTTTGTTAAAAGACCTCTTGTAGATGAATATGGTACTAAACCAAATATAATTGATTCTCGATGGGTTTTAAAGAAAAAGATTGAGCCTAATGGCAAAATCAAACATAAGGCGAGATTAGTAATAAGAGGGTTTAAAGACAAAAATACATACGATCTGAAAGACACTTATGCTCCTGTTTCTAGACTTGTATTAATTAGAGCAGTACTTGCAATCATAAATAAATATGACTTAGATGTGTGTCAAATGGACGTGAAAACTGCCTTCCTAAATGGTAAAATCGAAGACGAGATATACATGGAAATACCAGAAGGGGTGAATGTCTCAGAAAAATTTAGACGAGAAAATGTTTGCAAAATAGAAAGAGCATTATATGGTTTAAAAATTAGCCCTAAAAGATGGAATGAACGTTTTAGTGAAGTAGCTTCAAAAATTGGGTTAACTTCACATTATGATGAACCATGTCTATTTACTTGGAGAGATGGGGATAAATTTCTCATATTATTACTATACGTAGACGATATGTTAATCGCTAGTAATGATTTAGTCAAATTGGAGCAAATAAAACTGAAGTTGAAAGATGAGTTTGAAATGACAGATCTAGGAGAGCCTAAAAGTTTTCTTGGGATTAACTTAGAACGAAATCGATCGGAGAGAATTTTAAGTTTATCACAAGAAGATTATATAGAAAAAATGTTAGAAAGATTTGGTTTTAAAGAAAAACATCCTCAAAGAACGCCTATGGTAACGCATCAGGTGGCAAATCGAAAAAGAAAAGAACGAGAAGAGTCTGATGATGATGAGAAATTGAATAAAAATTTACTTAAGGCTGATACACCTTATAGGGAAGCTGTTGGTTCTTTAGCATATTTGGCAAACGTTACTAGACCTGATATTGCATATACCGTAAATATATTGAGTAGACATCAGGTTGAACCGACTGAAAATGAGTGGTCTATGATTGAAAGGGTATTTCGATATCTTAAAGGAACCATAGATTTGAAATTGACATACACGGTGTACCGTTAGGTACAAATTGATTAAATATAAAATACTAAGAATTACGTCTAGACAGATTTATTAGAAATAAAATAATATGATATTATAATTAAAAATGCTTCATCAGCATCATCATTCCGAGAAACCGCACGTGCAAGAAAGTGCATAATAAGACCTCACACGAAGTACTGAAGGTGGGAATAAAGCCACCCCCATTATGCGCATTGACAGACTAATTACCAATGATTGGAGACACTGTTACTAAGGACACTAAATTTTCCGCGTTAAGCCAATTACACGCATTGATCTCCTCCTCAACTCCCATAGAATAAACCCTTTAAAAGCTCTTACAAAAGCTCCTGACGAACAGAACGAACTGAAATACAGAACTGACTGAACTAACTAACTTGTACTCAGGTTATCTCTCTACCGCTATTAAGAGATCTAAGCACGGCCAGCCACTTTATAAGTCAATAAATCAGCATTATAATAACAAAAGGACTTAGTTATTTAAATTCCTGTCACCAGTAAATGAGTTTAGCCAACAGGCTAAACCCGAATACGAACATCCTCATTTATCTGTGTTTATTCACATCCAAACACAACAAATTGGACGCTCCGGTGGGATATTCGGAGGTGTCAGGAATAGATAATCAAAAAAAATTGGAAATTTTTTTGCAAGCAGCAAAGAGATTTTGAGAAAAATCAATAATTTTTCAAAAAAAAGGACATCCAGATAAATACCAAAATCTTACATAGAAGAAAAGAACATCGTATACATTCAGGCGCCCAAACAAGGATTTTACCACTCTACGGGAAATTATTCTACAAGAACAAAAAGGGATCAAGACGCAAAATCAATATCATTGGAGTTCAGTCAACAGGACCAGCGGTATCCAGAGACCGAGAGAGCCAAGCAGTACCGAAGTCATCCAAACGACAGAAAATGTCAGGAAACTGGATTTTCATCGTTGCAGTACTGTGAGTACATTTTAGTTAAAATTTTTTAAATAAACATTCGAGACAATAAACATTTCGACGTAACTTACAAATTAGAATATTTTACTATCAATACACTTATATACTTAATTACGAAAAATACTTCTAATATATACATCTACAAAAACTTCTGAACTACACGTAATACATTTGCCTTCGAAATTACACAAAATATCTTAGTAATACCCTTACTGAATTGATTAAACCTAGCAATACGCGAATTGCGGGCTGTAATTTATTTTGATAATTCATAATAATCTTATTTTAACATTAATTTTAACGTTAATTCCAAAAAAAGAAAAATATATAATAAATAATAAGAATAAAAAAAATTAACATATTAACACCTAATATTAGGCAAACATTCACATATTCCATAACCCCTTGGATATAGACAGCAAGCAAGCAGCTTAGATTTTGTGCAAAGAGAGCTTGAATTTTGCAAAATCTTACCAAACTAACTACGCACGCGCAAAAAGCATTTAGCATTAAACGAATTTACATTTAGCAACATATATATAGGGCAGTCTATAAAATAGAACTTTCACGTTTTTCTCTTTTTTAACTGATAATTTTTTTTTTTGAATAAACTATCGAAAACCATTTTTTTTAAAAAAAAAATTTTTTTTTTAAACCTTGCATTAATATCTTGTTCTAAATCCAAAATCATAAATATAAATATTACAAAATTCCACCCAAACATAAAATAAAAATCAAAGAAAAATTTAGAAAATTTAAAAGTATCGCAAAAAATTTAAGGATCGGAAGAAATAATATCTCGGATTTAGGTGATATGGGAGACGAAAACGAACAAGTTACACAAAGAAATATTCCAAATATAAGCGGCACTAATAACGGTAACATAGAACATATAACAGAACAATTTAGAAGAATGTCAGCCGGGGAAAATAGTACACAAAATCCTAACAGGACAATAACCCTTAGTGAGGTACATAGAATGCAGGAACAAAACGATATCCTGGTTAGCGAGTTAGAAAGATATAGGGCACAACTTGGTCAGAATGACGTTTTGCTACCTCGTCCAGTTTTACCTAACGATTTAAACAATACAGAAAACCCCGAATACCGGACAGAATCACCTGAGGAAGCAGATATACAAAATAACGTTAGATATCGCGTGCCGTTTATTAGACCGCCTGTAAGAAGAAGACTGTTAAGGGAACCGGTATTAGATGAAATTGAGGAACAAGACGAGCCGCAATTTTTTATCAATAATGAGCCTATGGTTGAAATAAGACGTTTTCCCACTGAAAATATACAAATGAATAACCACAGAGAACCACGCGAACGAAGAGTTATGTATACCCAAGGGTCGGGAATCCCATATGGAAACATACCGTTAAATGCAGCCCTAACAACAATCCCAAATTATGATGGCCGTCCAGAAACCTTAAGCGCATTTGCGAAAGTTATACGGGATATTTTAACTACTTACGGACCAAACAGTGAAAAGTGGATCTTAAACACGATTTCCACAAAACTAAAGGGACGAGCCCAACTAGCTTATGGAGGTACGGCACCAGGATATGACTCTATTGAACAGTTATTGCAAGATCTTAAACTAACGTTCGGAGGTATTCAAGATGCAGATACTATCAGGTTAGAACTTAGAAGGGTTGAACAAGAGGAAGATGAACCCGTAGCCGACTATGCACTACGAGTTCAAACGTTAGAACAAAGACTTTTGTCACTATACGACTCTTCGGTTAGTATGAGACAAGGGGAAAAAGAATACCAAAAAACAAGAACAAAACAAGAATCGTTAGAATGTTTTCTATACGGATTAAGGGACCCACCGGAATATAGGGTATCGGCCAAAAAGCCGACCACATTGAGGGAAGCCGCAAATATTGCAGTGAATTTGGAAGGCAGGAGTAAGGTACTCCAAAGACACGAAAATTGTGCTGCAAAACCTAATAAAAATATTGCAACTCTACACACTGTTGATCCACAAATGAGAAATAATAATTTTGATTCAGATTCGAATAATTTTCAAAACACCGATTTAGGAAATCTTTGGGCTCTTTTAGCCTCAGCGACGGCAAACGTTAAGACCGCAATAGCAGCAAAAATAGAATGCGTTTTCTGCAAAGGGAGTCATCAAGTTCAAAATTGTCAAAAACTATTTAAAGCGATCGAATCAGGAGACATTCCAACGGAAGAGAAAATGCAAGAAATGAAAAATCAAGAACAAAAACAAACAAATCAAAATTATCGACCTTACCCGTACCCATTTTGGTCAAATTATCAAAACAACACGAACCAAGGATATATGGGGCCGCGAAATAATTATAATCCGCAAAATCGTTTTTCAGGTTTCAATTATAATAGAAATTTTAATAACCAAGCAAATTTTAATAGTAGATTCGGAAATTTTGGCGGGCAAAGAAATAATAATTTTCGAGGTAATAATTTTACAAATAATAGGAACCCCGAGTTCAACAGACAAAATTTTAATCGTTTTAATAATCAAAATCAAAACGCAGGTTCAAATCAAAACGGTTTCCGCGAAAGAAACACAAATAATTTTAATCGAAATAACAATAATAATTTTCAAAGCAATGAAAATAGACCAAATTATAATAACAGCGACAATTTTAACAGAAATAGCATGCTGCGTAGCAACAATAATGGTAATTTTACTAATGCAAATAATTTTCCGAGAAATAATCAGCTAAGATATAACAATACTAACCAAGAGAGAAATATAAACAACGGGAATCGGAATAATAATACCAACATGAGAAACGAAAATACTAATGATCAACAGAATTTAAACTTGAATGCCGCTCGACGCCGAGTGGTGTCGAGCTAAATATTTTTCAAAACATCCCTACAACCGCAAAAGTTATGTTCACAAGTGCAAAGAAAATCCCACCTGTAGTCGAATTAAATAGTGAAAATCTTATTGGGGGAAAAGGAACCTTTTTTATTGATAGCGGAGCTGATATTAGCCTAGTCAAAGAATCTGCCCTACGATATTCAGAATACGTTAATACACGAGTTCAAGTAAGAATTTTAGGCATTACACAGAAAGAAGCGCTTACAAAGGGATCCGTTATGTTACAATTAAATAATCTACCCTGCCTATTTCACGTTATAGACGATAATTTTTTATTAGAAGCGGATGCATTAATAGGACTAGATAATTTACAAAGATACGAGGGGAAAATAGACTTGGGCAGGATGCGACTACAATTTGGTGAATTTATTTTACCATTCTTACAAAGAGAAAAATTTTTAATTCAACCCAACTCTTGCCAGAACATATACTTATGCGTAAAAAATTTAGATATAAGGGAGGGATATATACCCCAATTAGATTTAGATCCACATTTAATCATCGGAAACGCTCTCGCGACAAATATAAACGGACAAGCATACGTGAGATGCACAAATATTTCAAATGAAGTTATTGAGTTAGAGGCTCCAATTGTCGATCTTTTAGACTATGAAATCCGACAAGATCCAGAAGAAGATTACTGGGACTCAGAAATGGAAGTAGATATAGACATGTTATCATCTAATATAATGAGAGAAGTAAATGTAGAAGGACTCAGTAAAGAAGAAAAAGATCAAGTAGACCATTTAGTTTACGATTTTGCGGATCGATTTTATTTAAAGGGAAGAAAATTTACAAGCACACCGTTACAAAAACTTGAAATAAAACTTACAAGCGATGTCCCGATAAAAAGTAAAATGTATAGGCAGCCGCCGGAAGCGAAAAAAGCGCTAGACGAAATAATTCAAGAACATTTGAAAATGGGCATTATTGAACCAGCTAGGAGCCCTTATTCTAATCCCGTCTGGGTTGTTCCTCGAAAGAAAACGGCCGATGGGCCAGTAAAATGGAGATGTGTAGTGGATTTTAGAAAATTAAATTCTATCCTAGAGGGCGACACATACCCAATTGCAGATTTGAACGGAATCTTGGACCAATTGGGAGATGCGTACTATCTTTCATCTTTAGATTTAGTTCTTGCGTACCATCAACTGGAACTAACGGAAGAGAGCAAAAAATATACGGCATTTTCCTGCTCTGCCGGGAGCTTCCAGTACCGAAAAGTGCCGATGGGAATCTCCTCGGCTCCATCTTGTTTTAGCCGACTAATCGACAAGGTGATAGCAGGCCTACAAGGAGTCTTTGCATACCTAGACGATATAATAGTTTACGCAAGCGATTTACAAGATCATGAGCGAAAGTGCCGGCTCCTACTAGAAAGGCTCAGAGAAGCAAAATTACTGCTAGATCCGAAAAAATGTAAGTTTCTAAGAAGGGAAGTTAATTTTTTAGGTCATATTGTGGGAAATAAACAACTAAAGCCAAGTGAGGAAAAAATTAAAGCTGTAAGAGATTTTCCCGTCCCAACGACTCCAAAGAAAGTTAAATCTTTCATAGGATTATGCAGTTTTTATAGAAAATTTGTAAAAAGCTTCTCTAAGATAGCAAAACCACTGACAGATTTACTGAGAAAAAACGAGCCGTTTATTTGGGGTGATGCACAGCAAAAAGCGTTCGATATTTTGAAACAGAAACTATTAGAAGAGCCAATATTAGTATCCCCAAATTTTAACCGCGAATTCTGGGTCGTAACAGACGCTAGCGATTACGCCCTGGGGGCCGTTTTGGAACAAAAAGACGACGAAGGAAAAGAACATGTAGTAGCCTACGCCTCAAGATTACTAAAAAATTCACAAATCAAATGGGATAGTTATCATAAAGAATTGGCAGCGATTATTTTTGCTACACAACAATTTAGACCATATTTGTATGGTAGGAAATTTTATGTCATAACAGATTCCCACTCCCTAAAATTCTTGCATCAATCAAAACAAACAGATTTCCGATCGTGCAATTTAAGATCAAAATTGATGAATTACGAATTTGAAATAATATATCGACCAGGAAAAGAGAATTTAGTGGCGGATGCACTTTCAAGAAACCCAATTATTAAAGAAAGTCAAATAGATCCAGATCAACCAAGAGTCAAACTATTTGAAATGGCTGACAAAGGCGAATTCGAAAATACCTCGGAATCTGAATCGGATAATTACATACGTTTATTTAAAATCGCAATGGCAAAAAGAAAACTAATCAATGAGAAAAAAGTTAAATTTACACAAGAATCAGATTCTGACTCAGATTATGTAATTCCGAAAAAAGCCAAAATGACGAGTAAAAAGAAAACAGTCGTTACAAGAAGCAAAAGATTAATACAGCCAAAAGCAGTAGCAAAACGTAAGCTTGTCGAAAATATATTAAATGAGGCGCAACCATTAAAAAGAACCGTCGGTAGGCCAAGAAAAATACGACCTGAAATTCCACCCCTACCGCCTAGAAGGAGAGGAATGGATTATGTTTACCCACAAATGTCCCCAAGAGTCATACAAGACACAAGATCCCCCTCCCTCCCGAGAATGTTAAATCAAGAAGACGAAAGGAGACCAAATTCAGTCACAAATAGCTCAGATGACCCAATGGATAATAGACAATTACTAGAATTAAAAATGCAAAATCAAGAAGACTCAAAAATGGAAATCTCAGATAGCATAAGTTCCATTAATAAAGAAAAAACATCCCCTGCAGTGTTCTTTCAACAAGAACTACAAAAAAGAGAAAAGCCCAAAATTAAAATTATAGAGGATATAAAGATTAATAACGAAAGAAAAAACATAAGCCCACAAAGTATAATGGAAAAAATATTTTATAACAGTAATTTAAGAAATAATAATAACGAAAACTTTAAAGGAGAATTTAATGTGAAAATTGAAGGTAAAATAACTAATAAAGATATCGAAAGCAAATTATATATTAAAGAAATAAATGAAAAACAAGAAACAAAAAATAATAAAAATGATGAATTAAAAGTATATAATAAAAATAATACAATGAAGTGTGAAAATAATAATAATAAACAAAACGAAGCCGATTTAGCAACGTACAAAAATATATGTTCTAGTGAGGGCTCAAACGAATCAGAGAATACAGTAGAAATACCTCTCGAAGAGAGAGAAATAAATAATAAAGACGGAAACAGTCGCGTGCCGAGTTTTAACAGCGATCACGTGAGATATTTACATACTGACGTGTGCGCTGAACCTGAAGAAACTTTTATAAGAGATTTAAAAATTAATGATAATGGCGAATGTTTATTTCACAGCTTACTAGTATTAATGGAAAGTGATTTGAACTTTCGTGAATTGAGAGATTCTTTAAAATATAGTAAGTATATACAGTTATGTGAAAATCCCAAGGAAGCGTATAACGTATTAAACACGGAGAACGCGTGGGGGAACGCGGATACATTATTTATTTTTTCACAAGAATATAAAGTTAACGTATGTGTACATATGTACGATTCAAATAAAGATAAAAATAGGGCTACAAGAATTACATATATACATTATAAGGGCAATGATAGTTCAGATTTTATACATTTACACTTAAGTGAAAGTCATTATACTCCTCTATTGAAAATTGTAAAAAGGGCAAAATTGAAACAAAAAATTGATAAAGAGCTACAAATTAAATTAGACAAGAATGAGGTCGAAAAATATCAAAACCAACGTAAAACAGTACAAAAGAAAGAACTTGTAATTAATTTGGACCGAAAAGAAATCGATAATTACCGAAAATCTCAAGAAATAAAAAAAGAAAAGTCAATAGATAAAGAAAATCATCTACGACCAAAACGTAAACCCCCATGGGGACCTAAAGAAGTAATTCCTGATAAGAAAAATTTAGAACCCATGAGATGCATGAAAATTTCAAAAAGTCATCCGTTCTTAAATTTTAAAAATCTAGTAATATGCGCGACAGAAGATTTTTATCCAACAGAAACACTGTCGATTTTATTAGAAAAACAATTCTTTGAGAGAACCGAATTAATAGCAAATAAAGCGAAAGTAGGAGAAGTAATAGTGCTAAAAAATAAAGGGAAAGCAATTCTAATTTTAATTATTAAACAATACGTAGATGCAAGATTATTACGAGCAGAACTAAACACAACATTAAAAGTGTTCTCAAAGTTAGTAGATAGATTAAAATTAAGAAATTTTTCTATAGCTAGAGATCGTGATCTATTTAACGAGAGTCAAAATCTATATTATATAGAAAGACTTAACCATTATTTAGCGGATAAAAGAATAATAGCAACTTTCTATCACGACAGTTTATCGGTACCGCAAGTAGAAAAAAGGTATACTCTGATAAGAGAACATCACGCAGGCGCATTATCAGGTCATCGTGGCTTCCAAAAAACACTACAAAAATTACTCGCAAACCATTATTGGCGAGGAATAAGAAATGAAGTTTTACAAGTAGTAAAATCGTGCCCTGAATGTCAGGAAGTGAAATTTTCGAGGCCCAAAACACGTCTCGGGATGGTATTGACCAACACACCTAGCAGGGCCTTCGATTTAGTCAGTATGGACCTACATGGCCAGATGAATTCAAGTTCGGGTTATCTCTGGATACTAACAATTATATGTACGTTGACCAAATATTTTATAGCCGTACCCCTGAAAGATTCAGGAGCACTAGCGGTTGCCCAAGGACTAGTAGACTACTTAATAGTGCCTTTTGGCCCACCATTAGCCATTTTGACCGATCAGGGAGCATGTTTCCAAAGCAAAATTCTAGAGGGTTTTGCCCGATTATTCAAAATTGAGAAATTCCGCACAACAGCGTTTCACCCGGCCTCAAATGGGGTAATTGAACGTGTGCATAAGCCACTTCTTGAATATTTAAAGACCTATGCCCTTGAGAAAAACGATTGGCCAAACTGGATTCGTCTCGCGGCACATTGTTTTAACACTTCAAGGTCAGAGACTACCGGATATACAAGTTTTGAGCTGGTATTTGGATATAAAGCAAGAACACCAAGTAAATATCCCCCACGAGAAACCGTTAGAGTCTATGATGACTACCTAGCGGAAGTGGTAGACAATATACAACATCTACAAATCTTAGCGGGATTAAATACGATCCAAAGAAAAATTAAAAGCCGCGACTACTACAATAAAAAGATTAATACAGACCACTTCAGGGAAGGGGAGTATGTATACCTAATAAATAACCGTAATGAATCAAAAAATGTTAAATTAGCCTTCCTAGGTCCTTGCGAGATAACAAGGGTAGATTACGACCGTCATAACGTCGAAATTTGTTTTGAAGAACTAGCAAAGGTAGTGCATATGGACCTAATAAAACGCGCACATTTTGCAAGAATGCCGGGTAATATAATAGAAAAACCAACAAAATTAAACTGGTATTAAAAGAAAGTAAAAAAAAAATAAATAAGAAAATAATAATAATATAAAATAATTAGCCTTAATTTTGTTAATAAACTTATTGATAAAGTATGCAAAAAATAATAAATAAACAAAAAAATAAATTACATATATATTAAGACTAAAATATAAAATACATTGACCCTAGTACAATAAAGTAGAATAATACAAGTAGGAATTCGTATATATTTCAGATGACGATAAAAAAAATAAAGCATAAGATGAATTCTAATATGAATAACTTTAAGGAGTTGCCAAGTGGGAAAAAGATATGCTACGTTGCCGATACAAAAAACTATGATAATTATATGTTCGCGGACGATCTTGTGTGCAAAAGAGAGACAGAAATATATACGTCTCAAGTTAAAGAAACAAAAAATATACATAATGAAGAAAACAAGAAACGACGGATTTCATCAAAAAGCAAGAATTGACATTTATAAACTCCCTACTTATATTAATATAGTATTAAATCCGCGCGGATAAAAGAAAGAAAGAAGGGAGAAGAGAGTAAGATGCGAGAGCAAAAAAAAAACAAACGCGCACGCGACTAAACTTTTATCTTACCGACAAGGCAAAATAAGAAAAAAAAAAGAACAATACCTCTATTAAAGTAGGTGTTATTTAAAATATGCAATAAATTGCAATAAACAATGTCGTTTATTTAAAAAAAAAAGGAAGATAAAGCAAAGTGACAATAAAAAAAAAAAAATAATAATAATAATAATTAAAAAAAAAAAAGTGAATAAACAAATAAATAATTAAAGACATTGTTTATATTACAAGTAACATTATTTTTTTTAATGAATAAACAAAATATCTTGACGAATTCAATCCAACGCATGAGTAAAGTTTTGCTTACAACTTGTTGATTTTCTGTAAGTTATTTATAATGATAATTTTGGGAAAGCCTAAGCACTTTCGAAGCGGAAACCTACATTTTTAGGACTGCGAAAATATATAGAAAAATTCTATAACGAATTTAAACGTTCTAAATATACAGTACTCTCAAATCAAGAGCAGGCCTTTAATAAAATTGGACTATAAATAGGAATCTAGAAATGGAAATAACAAGAATCCTACAAGATTTTAAGTTTCTATTTACATTTAGTCGAGACTGCGAAAATGTACTGAAAAAAAATTTAGAACGAAAGAAAATCAAAAAAATACCTGCCTTCGCATAAATAATAACTCGAGCATATAACATAATATTTGTACGTACGCTCCATAATAGAGTTATTCTACAACGAATTTCTCAAACTAAGAATCAATTTTCTTTAAAACCAAAAGGAAAATTCGGGTTCAAAAGGACATTTTTAGAACTGCGAAATGGTAAAGATTAGGTCAAGTACACATTTGGTTCAAAAAATACCGTAAAACATCTTATTGTATGAGGAGGGCTTTTAGAAAAAATTCAATATTACGATAACTTTAAAATCGATTTTCAGGAAAACTAAGACAGATGGAAAATCTCTAATATACATTTTTAGAACTGCGAAATGGTATAGAATAGATTCATTAAGTAATTATCCCAAAAAGTGTGGTATATGCCCAGATAGGCACAACGGTTTTTTTTAGTTTTCTGTATGTACAAGAACGAAACGTAAGAGACCTTATGCATTAGGGAAATACCTTAAGATTTATTTTTTTTGTATTGCCATCTTCAAAAAGGAAACTAAACTTAGGATTCGCGAAAATGTTCGGGAAAATGCGAAAATAATAAAACGATAAATATTCGAATTCTATACTAAATATTATTATTAAATATTAGTATTCTATATTAAATTCTATATTAAATCCTACTGGACAGTTTTTTTTTACAAAGAGATTTTAATTATCAAATAAATCATTTTTTTTCTGACAATATTACCAAGACAAACAATGAACATAATATTAATACAAATTAAATAGATGGCGCGGGGGAAATAAATAACAATATGAATGTATATACGAGGAATTTTGTAAAAAAAAAGTAAAAAATATATGTAATTATGACATTATTTATAGGATTTTTTTTTGCGATCAAATAAGTAAATAACGGCTAAATATAAAACATAAAAATATAAAAACCAAGTTTAACCGAAAGGCAACAGGTTTTTTGGACGTATAACCATATGGCATATTTTTATACATACTTTATATGTTAGGTATATTCTTTCTATAGATGTAATTACCCAGTATACTTCACCATTATCTTTTACGACTCTTACCCAAATATGTATTAATTTGTAGAGGACGGAAGTAATTTTGAGGAATAATTTTAGTGTGGAAACTGAATAAGTTTTTTCTCAGAATTAAATTTTCTTTTACCAAAAAGAAAGTTAAGAATTTTATACAAAAATCCGTAAATTAAGCAGTTCTCTTACCTAAGTTTTTTTTTCTTCGTTATGAAAAAATAGGATTAGTAAAAAAAAAAGAAGAGTAAATCTCTTTGGGTATAAAATAAAATATTTAAATTAACGATTATAATATTAAGAATAAATATAAAATTATTAATATTACGAATTAAGATAAGAAATATTATTTTTTTTTTCTCTTACGCAGAAATAATAATTATGATATATCATTTATGATTAAGGAATAAATATAAAGCTAGCGATAAGAAAAATAATATAAAACGCTAAATAAGCAATTTAATTAAGTTACAGGAATTTGAACAAAGTATATTAATCTAGCGGATATCAAATAATTAAATGCATAAATAAAATATCAAATATCAAATATCAATTTCGACAAAGAATTTTCGTATCGTCTAGACTTTCTTTATCGCATAAAAAAATAATAATATATAAAATACGAATTATGTATAATTACCAAGAATAAAAACTGCTGATACAAAATAACTAAATTGATATGTATATCTTTGATTCCCCGTATGATTATTAAATGCATGTAACTAAAGATCTTTTTTTAAATTCTTTAATAAAAAGTAATAAGTTTTTTTTTTAATTTTTTTTCTCTTCTATTTTATGTTTTCTCTTATTATATTAGAAAGAGATAAAATTAGGAAATTTTAATACTAAACACTAAACAGTTATACTTTGAAGAGTGGGAGAAGGGAGAAATGGAATAATAATAAACATAGTAGAGAAATATACCCAATGTGTTAAAAAAGAAAAAAAATTTTTCTTCTCTTCCCGTTTTTACTTTAAGAGTAAAATAACGAAATGACGGAAAAGGGGATAGGGATTTAATTTTTTTTCTTTTTTTTCTCTTCCAGTAATTACAAATGAATAATAAAATAAATACAATTCGAGTTTTATGTATACAAAAAATAATCTTATAAAATATAAATATGTATACAATACACTATAATATAAATTAACTTAATTACATATATAGATTCATTTCAATAAACAATAAAATAGTAAATAAAATCCTTGAATTACATATTATAAGAAACGAAGAGTATAGCCTGTCTGAAGTACAGCAAATGTCTAAACAAATAAAAGTGATAATTATTTTTTTTTCTTTTCCTCTTTTCATTTTTTTTTAAATAATAATTAACAAATTAGTTTAACATACCTTAGTATAAAAACCGCAAGTTAATCCAAATCAGAAGAATCGGAAGCGGGATAAGTAAATGGTAGAGTACAATAATAATTAGAAAGAGTAACAAAGTCGCTTGGTGAATCAAAATGATTAGGATGACATACCGAAAAACCCTTTAAAGTAAATAAAGGAGAGTCATATGCCACAATATGAAAATTGTCTCGTGGTATATAGAACAAAAGCTCTCTGTCTAAACGTTCCCATTCCTTACAAAAAGCAGGAATCAAACTTTCCAAACATAATCGATTATAACGAGTACATTCCCTGCAATGATAATCGGAACTTTCAAACATCATAGATTGAAGAGTAGGCATCTCTAAAATGAGCGCAAAGATCTGAAGAAAATGATTATGACAATGAGATACATCAAGGGTCTCAAGGGACAAAGAGATTAAATGTTTATAACGAATTTTCAAAAAAGCAACGGATAAATGCCGCAAGTGTCGTAACTTCACGAGTGTGTCAAAACCAAGAGGTGATAGTTGAAAACACGCACTAATGTTTAGAGTTGTGAGATGGGTCATTCGATCACATATTATTAAAAGGTCCGTGTCACTAATGGTACTATGAGGAATTTTTAGAGTCACCAGATTAATCATGTTATGTAGGACACGAAGTTCCGAAGGTAAAAGGGCATATGGAGAAGCAAAAATATGAAAATAAGTAAATGAAGTCATATTCTGAGCATTAACAAAGAGATAATCGAGGGTTGACTGTAATAAGCCCGTTACATGGAATTTCTCTAAACTTTTAGGAAATGGGGGAAGAATAATAATCGATGGATAAAAACGGAGATCATGCACCTGTGAACTTAAACTATCAAGAGTAAAAGAACGGAGATTTAGAAAAAATCGTAATAAGCTGAAAAAATTCTCTTGAAAATATTGAGTCATACGACTGAAATACACTTCCGTAATAAGGGATGCACGATAGCGCAACAAAGGGATGTGATCACGATTTAATGTTACGTTATCACATAACAAGGTGGTAAGACTGGAACAATGTTTTAGGGCATGAATAAGAATTTTTGAATAATGTTGTTGGGTAGCAAAATCAGGATCGTAAATAAATCTTAATGACAGTTTTTCAATATTACACAAATATCGGAATAAATTTTCAACATCAGAGTCTGGAACCCGATTTATACATAAACACGTATAGCCAGGTAAATGAGTACGACCACGCCTATAAATTAATTCCAAACAACGAGTTATGGAAAAACACTCGGAACTCATACGATTTAAATGAACATTTACTTGAGCCAGAGCAAATTTATCACGAAGAGATAAGTATCGCCAAATACAATAAAATTCATCGAAACCTAAATCAGCAATGGTTAAAGCAGCAGTAACAAGCGAATCCATACTGAGAATAAAAATAAATATACCATAAAAAAAAAAATATATAAATAATAACAATAAGGGTTTTTTTTCTAAATCAGTATTTTTACGCACCTTAAAAAAAATTCACAGGAAGTTGTAATAAATAGATAACTGTAGACGCAAAAGTAAAAAAAAAATAGGAAAAATGACTTCACAACTAAAAACTAACTAATTTCACAGAAATTTTTTTTGCGTAATCACAAAAACGCCTAACAAAATCAAGAGTCAACTGAAGAAAAAATTAGAATAATGAACCGATAACACAAATTTTTTCTCCTCCAGCAACACCTAAAGGTGTAAAGCAAAAAAAATTAAAATACAAGTTGCATTATTTCCCCTTATAGTGATTATAGGCCCTTGAAAGAAGCTTTATTGTAAAAAAAAAGGGGAGAGAATTTTAACATTTGTTTCAAAAAAATTATTAATAAAACAATAATAGAAACCCCTCCCAAGGTAGTTTAAACCATAAAAACGTAACCAATAGACTCCTTCAAAAAATGCAGACAAAATATAAATAATTTTGTAAAAAAAAGTAATAATACAAATTCAAAAATATTTTGTGACCGATTGCTAAAAATAATAATATAAAATAAATAAAAATATCTAAATCGTGAGAATGGGTAAAGCAACATGGTCTTCCAAGAAATCCGAGAAGTAATAAAATAAAAAATGGTTTCAAATGAAAACGAAGAAATCTGAAGAAAATAAAATGTTTAGTCTAAGAAAGATTACATTAAATATAGTAAGAAATATAATACAAAAAATGAAAAAAAATATATATACAAAATAATACACTGTATCTTAAGACGACTAATAGGCGCCAAACCATCAATAAAAAATATATACATAAAAACTTATATGGTAAGAATAATAAAAACATTTACAATGAATTTCTTTTTTCTTCTCCCAAGACGATCGTTAACTAGATGACCAGACTAATAGAAATAACTTATTAACCTTTTTTAACGCTCAACTGAAAACAGAAACCCGGGATAACAAGATGTATAAAATACAAGGAACATGAAATGATTTGATAGACTAAATACAGCACCTTTTTTTTATGAGAAAAAAAAACAAGCACTGGCAAAAAAAATAAAATTACAGAATAGCAATAAAATATATTAACAAAAAATGAGTTTTTTGCAATGAATGGTAAAGTCAAGGATACAGGGCGGAGAAGTAATATTCAAATCAGAATTTAAGTTTTTTTTTCTTCAAAAAAAAAAACAATGACAAGAATGATCTGAATATTAGAAATAACTAATTTATAATTACTTTTCCCAGAGGGGGAGGTATTTACCCCCCCAAAGTAGATTGAAAATTACGAAATTTCACATAAAATATTGAAAAAGAATGAAGTGGACGAAGCTAGTTCATAAAAACCTTTTATTGTGAGAGAACTTTTCTCAACATATTACGATATGGTGGGGTAATTTTTTTTTTAGTAAATAGCAATAAAAAGTAAAAATAATAAGTAAAAGAATTTATCGGTAATCTAAACTCCCCCCTTATGTTCCCGAAGCGATGGCATTTTTTTTTTCTCTCAAAAAAAAAATATAATAAAAAATAATATGTACAAAGAATACGTACAAAGAAACAAAAAAGACTAACTTATGCTAATCAAACATAAAAGAGACTGTTGAAAGCCTTTGAGTTTTCAGCTTTACTTATTCCTCAATTTTTCCAAACTTCTCTTTCTCTTTTAAAAGTTTACCCAAATAGGAAAAACACAGAGCCATAATTACAGATAAATAGAATAAATACGTCAAGGACATAAAAGAAAAAACTGAAAACATATTTCTAAGAAAATTTTGTGTACATAGAAATAAATTATAAAAAAAAAAAAATAATAAAACAAGAAAATGTTGAACCGCTGGGTTCTGATAAGAGTTACAAAACATTACAAAGGGACCAGCAGGTACAGTAGAAAAAAGAGAAAGAAGAATATCCAGAAAAAAAAAATAATTAAAAAAAAAATTATAATAAAAAGAAACCAAGAAAAAATTTGGGAAATTAGTTAATACCATAGGAAAAACACAATAAATACTTACCTATGCATAATCATTGACTCCTTCTTCAGGTACCTTCACTACAGCATAAAAAGGTTACAAAAGGAAAAAGATAAACAAAGCGGAAGGAAGTCGAAATTAGGATATTCTGCAGCATAAAAATGGCTAATACCTATTAACATAGGATAAACAAAGGAGGAAAATAGGAAGGAATAGAGAGGAAGAGGTAAGGTAAGGCAACGCAAAGGTTTTTATACAAGTATAGTATAGTTCCTATACATACATGTAAGAAAATAATAATGTAATCCATGTATGATATAGAAACAATCTAAAATGCTCAAAAAAAAAAGACAGCATACAGTGGGTTTTTTGTAAAAAAAAGAGAATAATAATAATATATAAAAATAGTAGGCTGTTGAATTGGGAAAATGAGAGGAGAGGTAATAGTAATAATAATGAATTTTTTTTCTCTCTTTTCTTTCTTTACTTCTCTTTAAAAGAAAGAAACACAAATATAATCCATAGATATATACGAAAAGAAAATGGCTACACCACGTCATATTGTTTCAATTTTTTATTATCGCAAAGAATAACAATTTTAAGTAATGATATAGAACTTATACAGATAAAATACTTAATAACTAGTTTCGTTTATTCATTTTTTTTTATTATCGGTTTACAAAAATAATAATGTATATCATTTTTTATATATATATAATTCAAACTAATTAATTCTGTACGTCGGTCATGATACCAATAATAAGATTTGAATATTAAAATCTAATCTGAATCCTCATCTTCGCTATCATTTACGACATAATCATAATAATAAAAAGAATGAGGCAACACTAGTGTAGTGTAATAAAAATATGACTGCAAAAAGAATACAGGAGAACCCATATGACGCGCATGACATAGAATTAAATTAGGATAATTGCCTAAATTATACTCCCGAACAAAGGTAGTATAAAGATTTAATTGAAGATGCAAATAAATATCCCGATCAAGATGTTCCACGAAAATAGAAAATTGAGCAAGAACCTTACGAAAATATTCCAAATTTCCATCAGAATATTTACGAAAACCAATATAATCCGTATCATACATAGCGTAGCACAAAGTAGGCATTTCCATCAATAAATTTAATAAACAATTATTAGCGAGAGAACTACATGACACATCAAGGGTGCGTAATTTTAAATCTTTTAAACACAAATAGGGTACAGGCAAATAAGCAACAGCCAAATATGACAGGCTACGCAATTCTTTAAGATACTGATAACTCTCAGGAGTAGTGTTAAAGCACGCACTTATGTCAAGTCGCGCAATTTTAGGTAAGCTCAAGCAGATCTTTTGAAGCCCAGCATCATCAATATCACTATAAGGGATACGAAGTACAGTTAAGTTGGTCATAAGTAAAATATGAGCTAAATTATTATCCTTGGGATTATTGCAACAAATTAAGCAATTAAAATCAGGTCCCATAGATAAGTAGCCAAGCTCATCCATGCGTTCAGGATAAACAATACACTGCGGGAAAGGGGTAGCAATAGTGCCATAAACAAGCAGGTTCGAAAAGGTTACAGGCATAGCTGGTAATTTTAATGGAGCAGGTGTTTCTACACCTTCAGTATTTAACTGAAGATTAAACGACCTTAGCTCACGCAAATTATAAAAAGTAGAAATCAATGCGGGAAAATGCCTGTAGAACCAAGGAGACATTCGGTTAAAAGAAAAATGATATAAATTTAAGACATGTGAATGGAAAAGACCTATATGATCGCGATTTAAAATAATATTCGTACAAGATAAGTCAATCAAGCGTGGAAAATTTTTGAGAGTAATGCTTAGCAGCTTACACAAATGCTGCTGAACAGCAAAATCTTCAGGGAGCATGACATTTAAATATACGTTTTTCACGCCAGACATGTGCCGGAAAAGATTATTAACAGATTCTAAGGGAATAAGCTCAATGTCTAAAAGATAATTACCCTCATTAGTGGTATATTGACCTCCGTAACAGACTTCTAATTTAACTGTACGCTGCCAAGCAGTTTCTGACATAATATTACAATAAGCACTAACGCACGCCAAAGACATCTGATCAGGAATTTCCAACCGCTTCCAAATTTGAGAAAAACAATCAAAATCCAACCTTTCCATTACTAAAATAAAAAAAAACGCTGAATAATTTTTTTACAACCAGGAATATAAATAAATACTAACCAAAAAAAAACGGCCACGTATCACCATAAAGTAAATTATACAGTTTTTCTCGACTAACAATCAGAATGAGATGAGAGCAAAAAATGAATCTACCACTTCTATACAATTAATAAAATACTTCAAGATACGACAAATTTTTATACCCACCCCAATCGCAAAATGCCATTATTAAACAATATTAAAACATAAACACCTTCTTTCTGTTATCAGACCACTTAGACTCAATAACATTCAATAATTCAATACCTATATTTTTTTTCCCTTTCTAAATAATAACGATAATAATTTAACCGGATATAAAACTTACTCAAACCAGACAAAACAAAAATAATAAATAATAGTATAATATTCGACATCACGATTAAAAATCATAAATATCAAATGTTCCAGCAAACAATCAGAATAAAACGATAAGATGGACCAAGCAAACGAAAAGGCAAGAAAAATAGTTGAATATAAAGAGATACTAGACAATACCGACAAATTATTTGAAATCTGGAATAAAAGAAAAATAATTAATAAACCCTGTCATAAAAAACGTGAAATTTTTGGAAATCGAAAATGTAAATGGTGTCTACAAAAGAAAAAAGAAAACCCAATTTTTATAATAAACATTGAAAAGAAAATTGTTAAAATTCAAAAATCCTGGGAGAAACAAGAAAAAGAAAAAATATTAAAAGATACGTATGACACCGATATGAGAAAAGGGTGGATGTAAAAAGAAACAAATAATAATAATAACATAGACGATACAATAAAAACCTATAAAAAAAAAAGGAACAATTTTTTCTCTTGCCCTCACCACAAGACCAAGTAAAACAAACAAAGCAAGACACCATACACAAAAATAAATATTATCAAGGCAACAGAATTAAAAAATACAACAGCTAGTGTGTATCGCATTTTTTTTTTATCCAAAGTCAGGAAATAAAGTTATGAGAATAATAGAAAAATCCAGAATTCCAATTATTATCAGCGACATCAAGGGAAATTGGAAAGTAAAAACAATAAAGAAACCAGGGAATAACCGGAAGCCTGAAAATTTACTACGAGAATTACTAACTCGAAAAACGAAAGAAAAAGCAAAGGCAGAAATAGAAAATAGTTCTAAACCAAGGAAATATTTAAAATCAGCGGGAAATCTATCCAACATACAAGGAGGGGATGATTCACCTTTCCTAACTTTAGAAGAAAGGGAAAATTTCAAAAAATTGTTTGGTATTCAGGAATCAACTGAACCAGGAACACCGGAAATATTTGGAAAAATAATGCAAAACCCAGGTGAAGAAGATCCAGTTATAATAGTCGTTAGCGAAGATCAACAAGAAATTGAAATGAACAGCGTAAGACACAATAAGATAATATTCGGAGATACAATCCCAGAGATACCAACGCAAAATAGGAGAGAAAGCCCTGAAAATGATTTAACATTAACTGGCAATGAAGCAATACAATGGATACAGAGCAGATACAACGCTCAAGCAACAAATACCTACATACCCACAAGCAATGGGGCAGTAAGCACTCCAAGTACATTATGGCAAAGCACTGACAATAAAAAACAATCCATAAATGAAACAAGCCAAACGGGAATATGGCAATGCCCTGGAAATACTATAAATTACCTACCAAATCAAGGAAAGCCAGGATTTGGAGAAAACCATGAAATTTTCCCATGGTCAAACAGATGGGTGAATGGAGATATTGAAGAAATTGCGCAACAAGAAGCCGGAATAATACCAAGAGATCATAAAATGGCAAGAGAGATAGAAGGCCTAAGACAAGAAATAAGGAATCAAGCGGTAATCATACAAAGACTAAAAGAAAATTCACAAGAGGCCTATGACATGCTGCAAATACACTGTGAATTAATACATTGCCACAGGAAAAGTAGGAGAGAAACCGGCAATTGCATGTGGTGCAAAAGACCCAACGTAGCAGACCCGAAATATCTACTAGAAAGAAAATCAAGAGTAGCAAAGAAAACACATTTATGAAATAATCGAACATAATTTTTCTTTCATATTCATTTTTTTTAATTTTTTTTTGCAAGTATATAAATGAATGCAAAAATCAATCATTGTAAATCATGTTCAACATTCTTGGATTATTAATAAATTTTTTTTTCTTACAAAAAGTATAATTTTCTTTATCCCCATACAACCATAGCAATAAAAGTTTGGTACATACAATATTTTACTTTGAATAATTTTTTTTTCTCTTTCAAAATAAATAGAAAAATAGAAAAAAGAGAATATACAATAATAAACAAATATTAATGTTATAAAATAACAACCAACAAAATGGCTAAATAATAAATCATAATTTTTTTTTGAAACAAAAAGAGGGAGAAAACCCCACCCACACCCAAAAGCAAGCTTAATCTGCATAAACCACAAAGAGGGAATAAAGAATACAAAGGCCCATATTACCAATCGATATGAACCCCCACTATATATATAGTCAACCAATAAGAATAAGAGGGAAGTCCAACTGTGCATAATATAGCAGAATGCAACGGTCCCAATATGCGAAGAGGGGGATAACACTCCCACGCGCACAAGGAATAAGCTAACGAATTTTACCTATAAAACCCAAGGAAAAAACTGAAAGACCCTCAGTATTCCTGCAAAAATGAGTGTCTAAACTAAACCCTTTTTCTCAACACTTGAGAGAAAAAGGGATCGGAGAAACTTTTTTCCTCTCGGAAATCTATTATCATTTTTTTTTTCTTCTTTCTTTCAAAGTAAAAAATAAATAAAAATAATAGGAAAAAGTGAACGATAACAAAATTCGCTGCAATGAACAAAAACTCCGAATGCAGGAATAATAAAATAAAAGAGCACAACAAAAATTAAAAAGGTAAAAAAAAAAAGTAAATATTAAAAAAAAAAATTGTATCTATTCCGTATCCAACAATTCCATAAATCACCTTCTCATTTTTTGGTTGAAGTAGGAAGCGAATTAGGACCATGTCTAATCATTAAAAGCAGAACAATAATCGGCCAAGTTATTAACAGACCACAAGGACAATTGACGCTACAGAGGCAATATGGAACAACCACAAGAGGAAAAATGGCCATACAACTAAACTCAAAACAGGATGGACAATAAACCACCATCAACCCAAAACAAGGAACCAAGACAAAAAACAAGACCTACAAATATGGCACCGTTAATTCTTTTTACAAGTAATTTTCTTTAATAATATAAATAAGTAAAAGATAAAAAAATAAGTAATTAAGACAATGCAATAAAAAAAAAAACAATAAGTCATTTTTTTTAAGCATAGAATTTTTTGCTCCTGTAAAGGGGAACAGATTTTTGGGGGTATAAAATCTATAAAAATAATATTTCATAATTAAGGAAAACTAATCATTCTATGCTTGAGAAAGGATTAAGAATAAAAAAAAAAATGAATAGAATCTAAAAACCAATTAATTTTTTCAAATGTAATTACTGCGAGAGAGATATGAAATGTAACTACCCTTTGAGATTTTGGGCTTTGAGAAGAAAACAAAATTCTTCTACTCTAAAGTATCGTGTAAACTTACTTACGGCTAACAAATTGTAACAAACTTTGATTTATTGGTGGAATTGAGTTTTTTCAATTTTTTCATCTTCTATACAAGTTTTTTTTTTCGTTTGTTTGTATTGAATCTACAAATCCGTAGATATTAAACAATAACTCGCCCCTTTTTCCCTTTAAACAAGTAACTTGATAGTGATTACTAAATCACGAAAAGTTTCAGTCGGGATCGGCATAATTTAGGACAGGTCTGACTTGTCATAAATAACTTCATTATTTTTTCATTTGGCTTATTTCAATACTCCCCGACTCGATATTTTCTCCTTTATTTTTTCTAATAAAATATAAAAAAGAAAGGAAAACTATAAAGTGAAATTGGATTTACGAAAAACTCAATGTATAGTTCGTATTAATCAGGTACAAACTTAATAACGAAAATTATTATATAATTTAAATTATATATTATCTCTTCATATTTATCCCGTTTTATCTATTATTTTATCCTTAATTTCTCCTTTAACTAGTAGAGACTTGGTATCACCCTTGACTATGGGTCTAATGTAATCTTTCCCTTCTTTAATGAATAAGAAATTTTCTTTCTTTCATGAAAATCATAAAAAGAAAATTCAAAAAATTTTACCCTACGCAAACATAACTTCTGATAGTAGGCTAAGTCTGATAGTAGGCCGCGATAGAATCCAGCAAATAGATCAAGTATCTTGAAAAAGATGTAGATAATATGCGAATCAAAACCTTACTGCAAAATGGTTTTCCAAAATGATGCCGTCTATATCAGGTTGAAAATAAGAATCTCGTTAACTGTGCTGTACGCAAGGAAAAAATCGGCGGATGCAAAAAAAAAAGAATACAAAAAGAAAAAAAAACTATAACATAAACCCTTTTTCTTTGAATGATTTTTCCAATCAATCCTCGACGGAAATAAAGATTTTTCTATTCTTTGTTTTTTTAAGACCCTTAGAAAATCTAATGAGATCAATACTCTTTCTTCTAGATTAACTTGTAATAGACATGGATTACCGATAAGATTAATTGTTCAGGAAATTAAAAAGCCACCATTACTTATAAATATCTATGTAGTAATAAATAGATCTCCAATTTGAAAAATCGAAACCTAGAGAATAAGAATGAAAAATCAGAAAATCAAATTTTCAACCCATATTTTACCATCTAAATCATTCTTAAGCGTAGATTTTTTTTTTAGGCTAACTAATAATAATATTAATTATAACAATAATTTAGCTGAAGCCTGTGTTTGAAAAACCATTTTTCTGGGAATGATGCATTAGGAACACAAGGTTGTATAATATCCCTCTGAACCTTAAAAAATGTTTTAGTTATTAAATTTGAAGTTTTTGATTATTTTTAAATAGTATCCCAAATTTAGAAAAAAAAAGGGGATTCGTTTTTGCTATTACGACACAAAAGGGAACGATCTGACTATGATTTCGGTCTTTTGAACTGATCCTTCTCTTTTGAATGGTATAGTAAAGGTAGGAAAAATAATGTATCAAGAAATCCGTGAACAACGGATAAATCCCAAATTATCATTAGAATATAAACTAAAGATATATTTCTATTTTTTCCTAGAATATTTTTCCCACATTCTTCTCTCCTAACAAATAAGACAATATTACGCCTTTTAGATGCAATATTCCTCAAATTCCCCCCAGAATAGATATACGTTAGAAAATAATTTTCTAGTAGATAAATTATTGTTCTTTTTCAGTAACCTCACCGCGAATCTACATTAAAGAATGATAGTTTCTTATATAAGTAGAACGTTAAAATTAAGTCCATAAATCTAGAATAACAAAATCCTCAGAATCTTCAGGATTCGAAAAAAAAAAACGTAAATATCTGTGATATCAGTATCAAATTAAAGTAAAATGCCTTTGATGTCCTGCTCCTCTACGAGCACATAACATAAATTCTCTTTACCCCCGTTTTGAAGATACTCTAATATCTTTTCGTACTAAATAAGTATATTTGGGGAAATATTGACGCTTATATACGACCATTTTTTTTTCTTTCTCTTTTATAGATTTTCTTTTTCCGTATAATAATCACCAATTTTAATATTAAGTGATAGGAAATAAAGACTTAGACAGTAAAAATATATATAAAATTTTAAATTTTATAAAAGTACAAATAGTTTTTATATACAATTTAATTCTAAGAGAGAGGAAAACTTCTAGTTATAAATAATCATAAATTTAATTATAAAATAATTCGTATGGACTTTAAGTTAACTGCTATTAAGGGTAAATTTAGTAAAAAAAAAATATATACAAATATAATAAACAATATTAGAATAACTTAGAGTTTTAAGTTTACTTTAGTTTAAAACGACCTGGCCGGACAAATCTTAAGTCGTATTTTTTTTTTCTCATGTATTAAAATTTATTTTATTGTCATAGGAAATACTATAAAAATAACCACTATTTGTTTCAAGCAAATTAATTTCTCCGTGGCGGGTCCAGAAACCACCATTACCAAATAATTTCTTTTCCTTTTACCAATAAAATCTTCTTCTAACAAGGAATAAAAATCACATTTGTATAAAATATAATACTTAATAATATTTTTATTTCGAATAGAAGTTTAAAAATATTAAATCACCTTTCGGTAACAAAATACGGTGAACCTTTAACAATACAGCAGAAACCCAATGAGCAGTTTCAAATTCGGGAAATTCTTGCAATTCTATGCATAAGGTGAATTTTGATGATTGTTATTTTTTTTTAATAATGAGAACCAACCAATTTGTTGAATATATTGATAGTTAACCTTTTTTGGTATTACCCATTTACTAGGACATTTATTTAGTTTTAACTTTGTTTATTTTTCCATCTAAAACCTCCAGAAGGAAACCCCTTTGAGGAAAGCCGAGAATTCTCTAAATTTACTACCCCCCCCCCCAAAAAAAACTCAAAAACAAAATAACTAAAAATACATGTTTTGAGTAAAAATACCCATATACTTGTACTACGGACGAAGTAGAACTATATCTAACATCATTACCCCCCGAATCTGAATAATATTTCCTTTTCTTCTTCTCCATATATACAAGTTCTATATCCAGTATTATAAGACCTTCGAATTGCAACCAAATTTAAAGTCAATAGGTGACTCCAACCAGAACGGATAAGAAATTATTTAGTTGTTTATTTTTAATTTTTTTCCTGATAGACAAGCCTTGAAAAATAACTTCTATGCGGTCAAAGAGTAAAGTTTTAATGATTAAATTCGTTGTTAAGTTATCTTATAAGAACGATTCTAGGGAAATAACATCCATTAGTCTAAGAAGTTAGAATAAATAATAAATTAAGTAGATAAATTACTCCCAAAGTCACGGGTAATGAAAGAAAAATGGAAAACTTTTAACACACGTCGGGAAGAAATATAAAGATAATGTTTAAAATAGCGATTCCCGACGGCAATTTTTTAAATTGCTAATTATTAGTAACTATTATTGTACATCTGAAAGATTTCGATCCTGAAGAAATTGTTTTTTAAAGTCATCTGATTTTAATGAATAAGTTGGTAGAATATAAGTTTCATACTTGGAAAGAGTTGGATATTATCCAAACTCACTGAACAAAATAACAAAGAATACAATGGATGTTATTTTCCCAGAACCGTAGTTTTTCTTTTGTCTTTGTCTTTTATTTTGATATGCCTTTTTCTAGAATATTGTCCTCTTTTTCTTTTTTCACTTTAGCAATTATATACTGATGATTTTGAAAAATTGTATTGGAGGTAATGGATTAGATTTTAATCCATTTGTACTAATGTTAAGTTTGTAAAAATAAAAAAAAAAACGTATTAACGACTGCACGTCGCATTAAACGTAGACAATAAAAAAAATTCGGAAAATCTAACTCGGCTCTAAAATATCTTATAATTTTCTTTTCTGAATAGGTGACCCATGTCTTACGTAAAATAAGGAAAACTTTAAATAAGGAACGATATTATTAAAGAATCATTACATCTCTTACAATAATTTTTCGTAGTTTACTCGATTACAAAAATCAAGGGACTCTAGAAATGCTATCTATCCCGAAACAGAAATAAAACTTAGAAACGTTAACTTTATTGCTTTTTTTCGGAATAACAGATAGAGCTTGTTTCTAGTTCCAGTCCTAAGAGAAAAAGCAAAGATTAGAAACAATCCAACAAGTTTCACTTTCAAAACTAATGACAAACTCAGTACCTTTCAGAATTTCCCCCACATTTAATTTTTCGTCATTCCAATACATTTTACTTTTTTGTTTTTCATTCAAAAAATATACTACCGAAACAAATTAGAATTATCAGGAAGCAATATCTCACTAATAAAATTGAAATAGAATATAACCAAAATGCTAAACAAATATCTCTCTCGAAGTAAAAAATATATATTGTAAAATGTAAGCAACTGTAAAGAAAAAATTAATAACAAAAATTGTAAAAACAGCAGTACAAAGTACATTATTTTTTATACATTGCAATGTCAGAAGACTCCAAATAAAAATATAAGTATGTAATAGTAAATAAAGTACTGTAAAAGAATGTAATCTTTTTTCTCTTCCTAGCAAAATATATAGATATGTAAATCTAACAAAAAATTGGTTGAAAGAGAAATAAGAATAAAAAACTGTTCATATTCTAACTGTAGTTTCATCATACGCCACTCTGACAACAAATAATGATAGTGAATAAATTTAACTATAAGATAATATGTACTCGAATAATGTAATAAAAACAACACAAAACTGTAAAGGCGAAATTTGTTATTGTATATAAATATATAAACATAAATGTTTTCTTTGTCAATCTCACTTAACTTGTTAACAAAAATATAATATGCAGTACAATTGAAATAAATATAAATTGTAAAAAGAAAATAATTAAAAGAAAAATTCGAATTTTGTAAAAAAAAATGTATAAAAAATTGAACTGGGAGGAAAATAAAGGTAAATAATTTTTCTTTTCATATTAAAACAAGTTTTCTTTCTTTATTGTCAAACCATAGAATAATCCTTTTTTGGTTGCGGTTTGCCGTTTTGTCGTTCTTTTATTTTTGGAACAACTTAAAAATAATAATAATAATAAAGTCATAATAAATTGACCCTTTTTCTTTCAAGTATAAATTATAAAAAAAAATTTTCTATTAATAATAATAATAAAATAATGTCCTTTTCCTAACATAACAATGATAAAGTAATTTTTCTCCCCTTTTCTTTATGGAAACATCAAATAAAAAAAATAATAGCACATATAAAGTATTTTACAAAAATTAAGCCAACCTTTAGTAAAGCAATACAGTAGTAAAATCTCAAATCTTGAATATAATCGAGAATTACGAAATAGAAACACAAACAGGGTTGAAAAAATATATATAAAAGAAACATAACCCATCTGACAACTATGCTTACACCACCAAATATTCCCATAAATATTATAAAATGGTAGTAAATACAAGAATCTAAGAGGGAGAGAATGAGGAAGCGACAGAAAGAAGGAATGAAAGAACGACCTTCACATACTCTTCCACTCTTCAAATCATTATAACTTTCGGCACAGATATAAGTTCAAACACCGCTTAAAATAAACAAAATAAAATAGCCTCATATATAGGACATTATATAATAAGAAATTCAAACGAATGTTAATTTAAGTAATAAAATATTCTTCCCCCGATATCAACTAATTTTTTTTTCCTCACTAATTTTTTTTTTCTATAAATATAATGAATAACTCTAAGATAAATAAGCAACTTTGTTTTCAAAGTCGCTAAACTATAAGGAAATACCCCTAATTTTAGCTACTTCAGAATACATAGAGGAAAAGTCCATTATTATTTTTCATTAACAGGATTATGCGCCAAGTTCATAAATTTTTCTTCCCCTCAACATTTAGTTAAGCAATAACAAGGGATAGAAAATCATTTTTCTTAGGTAAAATCCTGAGAGAAAGGAATACGAATAAATAAATTTCGAGAATACCACGGGAAAATTTTAAGCCAAGTAAAAATCTTCATATGAGGTTCTCCACAGTACGTAGTTGTGAAATAAATAAGAATAAGTAGAACATACGTAAATTCTGCAATGATAAGATTTTTTTTTACAATAAACGCAGAAGCTCCAGGACGGCAATGATGATTTAAGGACGCTATAAACCTGGGAATAATAGACTATGGAAACTACCCAAATATGTTTATTAGATCTGAAATGACGGAAAACATTTTTTTTTGGGTTTTTGTTGTTTTTTTTTCTTCTTAAATTATTAACAAAAAAATATAATAATAAAATTTTTACACTAAATATACAAAATACAAAAAAAGAAACACGTGTTAGCGACGGAAACATAAAGTACCAATAAAAAAAAAACTATTTAAGGAAAGGGAAAAAATTATATAAGCAAAGATCTCGAAAAAATTTAGCCAGAATAAAATCAACCTCGTCAGAATTAACATATAAAAAAAAAAACAACAATAATAATAAAAAAATAATAAAAAAAAATGTTCTCAAAAAGCACAATTAGGAGAATTAAAGACTATAGAAGAGAATTCAAAGATGAAAAACAGAGACAGGAAAAAATAAGAATAGAGGAAATGATTACAAAGGAAAAAATAAGGTGCTTATACCAAAGCCACCAAAGATCAATAGACAGAAAAGAGGAAGAAATTCCTGTAATATTAAAAGGAGTTAGGGCCCAGCTGAAGATTATGGAGGGCTCGGAGCAACAAGAGCTGCGGGAAACCTTACAAGACGTAAAAGCTAGTCTAAGGATAGTAGAAAAAAGACTGGAAGAGTGTGTAATAGAACATAAAAACTATCACGAAAAAAGAGTCCAAGAATTAGAAAATTTAGAGAGGAAAAAGAGACAAATATTAGGAAATTCGAATTTAACTGAAATAGGAAGCAGCCAACAAACCACAGAACTGTAAAAGGGTATGTACTATGCAGTGTCCGTGAAGAAAAAGAAGTAAGAAGACAGTTTACTTTGAGCAAATGAATATTTATAAAAATATAAGACATTAAGAATCTTAATAATATAATTAAGTGAGAATATTTGTATAAAACATTGTGACAATCGTATAAAATAATAAATCTCTTTTGTTTCTGAAGTTTGGAACTCTATCATTTTTTTTTTAGTTACGATATTTCATTTAATATCTTACAACACCAAAAAAAATATATAATAAACATTAATTTATAATAATCATAAGTTAACCTAACGATTAGCAAGTTAAGTAGCATAAACCACCAGCAACTAGTTATAACACTAGCAAGTCAAAAGGGAACCCCCCCCCCTGCTCAAAATTACTCAAGTACCACGAAAAGTTTTTTCTCTTTATTATAAAAACATATTCAGAGTTTAATAAAAAAAAAATAATAAAAAAAATAATTAATTAAATTTAATTTTAAAATAATTTAATTTAAATTTTAATTTTAATTCAATTTAACAAGTTCAATAGTTTAAACATTAAGCCCCTTTTACATAATCAGCAATAATATTAAACAGAACATCGAAAAATGCATTTTTTTTTTACAAATTGAATACATTTAGGGTATAGTAAAAACCAAAGACATAATTCAAAAAAAATTACTATAAGAACCGCATAAATTTATATACATAGGATCCATATTACGAAAACCCAATTTATATAATATTTCAAAAATTCACTACAGGGTAACAATATATGGTAGGAACGTAGTTATATTTAAAAAATATCGTAAACTTTCTTTAACAAAAGCCTAAATGAAAAAAAATATGTTATCTCATATCGGATTTTTTTAATAATAATAAATATTATATTTAAAAATAATAATAAGCAAGCATATACTAACGGACTGCAAATTTACATCTATATTTATCTTATCTAAAGCGGGAACATAAAAATTAGGGCGAAATATCTTCAAACTTTAAAAAAAAAAATAATACAAACGTCGCGGAGTCAAAAGAATTTTTTTTCTAATAGCAGTAGTTTTTTTTTTGGATTTTTTTTTGGTTTTGACGTATATTTGGTTTCACTTTTAAATACTTCATGTATATTAGATTTGGACTCTTTAGGTGAAGTTGTGGACCAAGTTTATTAGTACTAATTGATGGGCATGAGAAGGTTCGGTTTTGCATTCAACCATAAAATAATGATATTTTGGGTTTTGACTATTAAAAATAATAAGTGATAGAAAGTAACTCTTTTTTTCCTTTTCTCTAATTTAATTTTTTTTTAAGATAAAATAATAACAATAAATTTTATAGAGTACCTACATAAGAATAATAATAGAGTCAAGTTAATAAAAAATGTGTACCCTACTAATATAGCTATAGCAATCGTAAGACAGTAAATGTAGAAAATAAGAATTATAATTCCCTAGAATAATGATAACAATTCCCTAAATTTAATGAAAAATAGTAACTTAAATAAGGCAGTAAAAAAAAAAAGAAAGAACGTAGAAGAATAATCCTTAGGAAAGTAAGTTGGTTGAAATAGGAGGTAGGTTATAAGAAATAAATATATAACATATAAATTTTTTATTAGATATTCGAAAAAAGTAACTGTACAATAAACTAACATTAACAATATCATAACTATTAACGATATATATACATAACAAAATAATTAATGGGGAATAAGTGATTTATTATGCTTATAACGAATATGATATTGCAAAGAAGCAAAAGATTTAAGAGTCTTATTACATATGTTACAGCGGGTACAAGGTGCAGGCCCATCAAAAATACCATGGGTATTTTGTAAATGTCGGGTAACATCCGGATCACGACTAAAAGTCATCCCACAGAGAGGACAAGTTTTAGGAGGATTATAAAAATGGCGTTTGTTAGGTCTTCGGGAAACAGGAGGTGAAGGAGAACGTGAGGTAGAGGGAGTATTAGGAATTAAATGTAAATAAGAAGGAAATTCGGGGATAGGACTAAAAACTGGAAAGGGTAAGATAGGTAACGGAGTTTGAATGAAAGAATGGGCATAAGTAGAAGGTAGGTCAGATAAAGGGGTAATTGGTCGAAAAGTAGTATTAATATTTGGTGGAAACTGAGCAAAACCCAAAGGAGATATATTAGGTGAACTTGTAGGCGAGGGAATAGGAAATAAGTCAGAAGTAGGAGAAATATTTAAGCAAACAGTAGAAGAAAGAGGCAAGGAAGCTAAAGTAAGAGGTGAATCAGAAAGGTCATCATCGGAAGCGGAAACAATGGTAGGACTAGGAGAGGGTGAATGAGGTAGAGAAAAGGTATCAAAAGGTATCTCAATATCTAGGCCATGGGTTGAAATGGGAGAAGAAGGCGCGGAGAAAGTAGAAAGAGAATCTGTAGCATCTTTTCTATGTCGGTGAAGATGATATTTAAAATCCTCTGGAGTTGCAAAAGATGGGAAATGAGTACAGTCAGGATCGGGACAAACAAGACCAGGCTGAGACCTATCGTATGCCGTTGTATCAAGTTGATGACGATCGGTGACAGGACAGGCACAAGTATATTCCTGCCTTAATTGACCTTTATAGTAGCTAGGAAAGAAATTAACAGCCTCTGAAAAAAAAAAAAAATAAAAATAATAAAAATAATAATAATAATATTTTTTTTTATGTTTAATCAAAAAATATATATAAAATTCTTGCCTGCTGCGCACGCTGTCCAATTAAGAACAAGATGGGCACAGGAACTATTAATAATAACAAGGTCACCAGCTTGTTGATGTATGAAAGCTCGAGGTATCTTATGCTCATCCAGAAATGCTTGCGTTGGAAAGATATAGGATTCATGGAAAGGAGCAAATTTACAACGGCAACCATCACATGGAGTACCACGTTTGCAAAAAACAGGTTTGTTTTTGCAGGAAGCAAGGTCAGGAATTTTCTTAACTGGCAGTTTTTTGGAAACAGCCTTTCTCATGGAAGTCTCTGGTTGGAATAGGTCTGGAATCTTCCGGATTCTTGTAGAAACCCTGGAAGCCTTCTTACATGCCTGCCAATTAGAGGTCGAAGGAAGTTTTTTGGGGGAGGATTTTTTAGAAACAAGGGAAACTTTTTTGGAAGCAATTTTTTTAAGGGGTTTCTTTTTAGGAACCTTAGTTGAAATAGGATCGGAAGACTTTTTAGTAATATTACAATAAGGATTGGGACAAGAGGAACTACAGGTAACCTTACGAAATTTACAGCCTGGATAAGAGAGCTTATAATCGTTAATGGCATGTGTAAAAGGTCTATTGGCAGTATCAGGAAATACCATCCAGAGTTTTTTACCAAAAATTACCAAATTGGCTGAGTGAAGCTGTGCAAATTCTAAATGACACGAAGTGATTGATGCATGTGGGCTTACGTATACCATGGGTTTGGTTAAACCTAAAGAAATTTTTTTATTTATTATAAAAAAAAAGAGAGAAAAGATAAGAATAAAAATAGTACCTGGAGAGTCGTTTAAGTAAGTTTCGATTATATTGGGGTTAAGAGAAGCAGAAGCGAGTTGTAAACAGTGATGTTCATTAAAAGAGTCATGGTGATCTCGGATATTCCTCCAAATCTTGCCACTCCGAACAAATTTATCCAATATCCCAGGAATCTCAGATAATGTAGGTGTAGTGGTCGGATTATCTTGTAAGCTTGCGATAAAAGCGTCCTTTATAATATCAGATTTGTCATCATGTATGGGAACCTCCAGTACCTTAAAAGGAGCGGTCGCAGGATCAGGGAAAATATCAGTAGCAAACTGCTCCTGTCTAAAATATTTGGGAGGCAATTTCGAAACCCAATCAGTTAAATTAATATTGGGGTCAGGAGTATAACAACCTCGGAGCTAAAAAAAAAAGAAAGAGTGAGAGAAATTAGAAATTTTTAAAATGGACTAAAGATAAAAAAAATAACAAAGAAAAATACGTACAACCACAGCGACATGATTCTCCAGATGGCCTTTAAGTTGCTTATCAATAAAGCTAGGCAAATCCTCTAATTTAACATTAGAAAGGTATTTAACTAACCTATTTTCGATAAAAATATTGGCATTATCAAAATCTTCGTCAAAACTCATGATAAAAACCTAAAAAATAAAAAAAAAATAGAAATAATATTCTTAAATATAAGAGTCCTAATAAAAAAAAACACTAAGTATGATATAGATCGTTCATGCTTCTTCTTGGCAAAAAAAATAATAATAAGAAATAATAAATTCGACCAAAAAAAAAAAAGGGAAATATTGTAGTTGAAGAATATGCAAAAAAGATAGTGAGCCGTAAGGATCATGATAAAAAATAGAGAAAATAAAAAATTTGAGGTGTCAAACAGTAAATAATATAGTGGAGAATATTAAACGGTACGCGAACGTTCTCAAACAGAGAGTTCGAAGTATAGTTTTCTTTGGGATATTAGATATCGAATAAAATATTAAGAACGGTAGAATATACGCTGGAAAATTTAAGCAAATTTTAAAAAAAAAAAGGGGTTATTTTAAATCATTTTTTTTTTTGTCTAAATAGAATAATTTTTTCCCGTAAAATAAGTTCAACGAAAGTTAAATTTGCTTAAAATTTCAAGAAAAATTTTGGAGATTCAAAAAGCCAGCGCAATAATATTTTCTAAAGAGAGTAATTTTTTTTCAGAATAAGTTAAGTAAAGTATATGTTTACCTGGAAGCTTCAAGCAAAAAATATCATTGCAAGTCATTTTTTTAGAGCAATGGGTTTAAAAATAATACAAGTAAAGTTTAGGTTTAAATTTCAAGTAAAAATATTACCTTAAGACATTTCAAATCAATTGTGAAGTAAAGTAAATTTTTTCTCAGAAGATGATTAGTGAATTTTATGGTTGCCTGAAATTTCAAGCAATTTTTTTTAAGAAAAAAAAAAAAAAAACACGTCATTTTGAGACATTTTAAATCATGCTAAGATAAAAATGATTAAATAATGGCAGTAATTTTGGCCTTGAGAAAGAATTTTTTCAAACAAGAAACCTAGAGAGTTTTTCAGACCTTTTTTGTTTGAAATAAGAGAAATAAGGTAAACAATTTTGTGTTTGCCTAAAATTTCAAGCAATTTTTTGGTAGGATTTAAAAAATATCATTTTAAGACATTTTAAATCAAGTTAAGATAAAAAAAAAACAATTAAATAATTGAATAAATTTGATAATATAATAAATTTTATAATTTGTCTGAAATTTCCAGCAAATTTTTTTTTTCAAGTCGTGTTTTTCTAAATAGAATAAAAGTTTGTAGGATAAGTTCAATGAAAGTTATGTTTGCCTGAAATTTCAAGCAAAAATTGGAAAGATTTAATTTTAAGTAATATTTTTTCTAAATAAAGTAAAATTTTTAGAATAAGTTCAAAGAAAGTTATATTTGTCTTAAATGTCAAGCAAAATTTTAAAGATTTAATTTTAAGTAATATTTTTTTTTCTAAATAGAATAAATTTTCGTAGAAGAAGTTATGTTTACTTAAAAGTTCGAGAAAAAATTAAAAAAAATTTTTAAAATAATGACAGCATTTTTTTTTCTGTTTGCCTGAAAATTCAAGCATTTTTTTTTTCTTTTCAAGGAAACTAGAAATGTCATTTTGAGATTTTATCCTAAACCATGTTTAAGAAAAATAAGTGAATAATATCAATAATTTTAAAATAATGACAACAATTTTTTTGTTTGCCTGAAAGTTCAAGCAATTTTTTTAGGGAAATTAAAAATATTATTTGGATTTTTTTATTTAAAAAGATAGAAATAAGTAAATGAATTCAGTAAATCTTGGCTTTAAGCGAAAATCCGAATAAAAAATTTAGAGAATTACAGACCAAAAAAAAAATGAAATGTCAGCAATGTATGATTTGCTTGAAATTCCAAGCGGGGATTTGAAGTGTTGAAAGAATTAAGAAAAAATTGAATAATTGACTGATAGGAATGGTTATTTCTTGTTTAAACTACAGGAACAACTTATTTCTTTACTACCTGATCAGTTGAAAAAATTTAAACAGGATTTAGTCATTTGTAGTATATTCAAACGCAAAAACTATAAAATTAAACGGTTACCCAGTTTAAAAAAATTTTTTTTTGAGTAAATTTTGGATACTTAAACAAATTTTGGAAGGTATGATTAACAAGAAATTTTGAAGTTTTAACCCAAGGAACGTTTAGCATACTTTGGCAATTTAAGGGAATAATAAAAATGTTAGGGATTTTAACTAGTAATAAAGTCGTGCTTGGATCGGTAAAAAAAAGCAAGCTTAAAATAGCATTTTTTTTTAATTTATGCATGAGGTTTACTAAAAATAACAATAGTAAAAAAATATACATGCATTTTATAGGAGCAATATTATTAATTAGGAAAAAAAATACATAATAAACACTAGGATACTTACCAAATTTTAACTATGTCTTAAGTAATACAATATAAGAAAAATAATAATGTTAGGAGCAAAGATAGATTGATTGAGTAAAAATATAAAAAGCACATGGGCTAATAAGAACAAGGGAGAAGACAAAATCTTATGAATAAAACTTTGCCAGGATTAATTATGTATATATAAAAAACTCTGCTAAGATTACATGTGTGTATATATAAAACCTTGCCAGGAATTGCGTGGGGGTATATAAAAAACTTTGCTAAGATTGCATGTGTATATATAAAACCTTGCCAGGAATTGCGTGGGGGTATATAAAAAACTTTGCTAAGATTGCATGTGTATATAAAAAACTTTGCCAGGAATTGCGTGGGGGGTATATAAAAAACTTTGCCAAGATTGCGCGTGTATATATAAAAAACTTGGCCAAGGCGTAATTGTGTAAACAACGAGTGGCGCGCGACGAAAATTTGAAAATTTTTTGTTTTGCATGACAAATATAGAATAAATTGAGAATAAAATAAAACCAAATGGAACTTTGAAGTGATGAAATTAAGTAACCTTTTGTAAATTCTAAGCAATCTTCAAGGAAAAATATTAGTGTTTGCTTGAAAATTCAAGCAAATTTTAAAAATATGAATTAAGGCCCTTAAATAGTTTTAGGGGTATTTTAAGCAATCTTCAAGGAAAAATATTAGTGTTTGCTTGAAAATTCAAGCAAATTTTAAAAATATGAATTAAGGCCCTTAAATAGTTTTAGGGGTATTTTAAGCAATCTTCAAGGAAAAATATTAGTGTTTGCTTGAAAATTCAAGCAAATTTTAAAAATATGAATTAAGGCCCTTAAATAGTTTTAGGGGTATTTTAAGCAATTTTCAAGGAAAAATATTAGTGTTTGCTTGAAAAAATTCAAGCAAATTTTTAAAAAAATGCGAATTAAGGTTTTTGAATAGTTTTAAAGTATCCTAAACATAAATTAAGAGTATATTAGGAAATTTTCAAGGAAAAATAGTAGTGTTTGCTTGAAAATTCAAAAAAAAATAAATTTAAAAATATGAGCTAAGGTTTAAATAGTTTTAAAGTATTTTTTTTTAAAGGTATACTAAGTAATTTTCAGAGAAAATATTAGTGTTTGCTTGAAAATTCAAGCAAATTTTTAAATGATGAAATTAATATTTTAGCAGGTCTAAAATACCATAAATATAAATAAAAAATGTTTAAAATTCCTTCTCAAGCAAAAACGTTCGTGTTTGCAAAAAAAAATTCAAATTTTTTCTTTCCTTTTTCTCTCTTTGCTCAAACCATACCTAGCCAAAGTATCTAACTAAAAATATCGTATTTTTCTATAAGATACGACAGTATAATATGAAAAGAAAAAATTTATAATACAGTATAAGGTCACCAAGAATGAAAAAAACCAGATGGTCCCTTATCTTGCCGGAGGAATTTAGAAAACCGAAAACATGCTAGACTATACAGATCACGTTAACATTTCAACTCAGTACTATCAATAATTCTTATAAAAAGAAGTAAAGAAAAAATGAATACAAATAACGAAAACAATAGGAATTTGTTCCAATCGGGACAAGATCTTTGCAGACACTTGCAAGCAAAAAATGACGGTAGAGGCCTAGCATTGGTGGCCTGGGTTTTTAGAAAACTGGAGGTAACAGTCCGAGGAGGGGACCTAGTTATTCCAGGCATACAATACCGGAGAACTGTTAAATTTTTTAATACCTTAGCCGTAACAACAGCAAATTTGGCAGCAGAAGTTGCAAGAGATAATCTAAGAATGGCTGAAGAACGAGAGGACGAAAATCAGCTGCACCAAAGAAATGAACGAGGTTGGGTCCAAAGAGGCCCAGGAGAAGAAATAGGATACAGAAGAAACAATGAGGAAGATGAGGATGAATGGGTCGAGATAGAAGATGAAAATGAGGAGGATATAGATGTTGAGAATTAAAAGAAAATAGTTTTTTTTTTGAAATTTGGTTAAGTTTTTTAATATAATATTATACAAGTTTTTTTATTTATTATTAATAAAGCAGAGGTGACTCCTTCTACATAATAATTTTTCAAGGTGTATATTTATTTAAGAAAATATGCTGGTGGAAGTCGAGCCATCCTTATTATAGAAAATATCTAATGCCTGGCGTCTAATAAGCCTACGACGGTAGATATTTCTAATATGGATGACTGCGACACCAGCTAGCAAAATCAAAACTACCCCAAAGGCAACATATAGGGCATATACATTTTGTTGACCTAAAATAAAAATATAAAAAATTAATAGCTGATTATTAGCAAACAAAATTTATATTTTATATATACAAATATTTTACCTGAAGTTTCTGTTTGGGTGTAACCCTCACTGCAAGACCCAACACATGGAACTGTCTCATCCGCTGAAAATTTTTTCTTATTAGCACTAAATCTTTCTGATTTAATTAATTTTTTTCCCTTTTATTAAAAATTATTACTTACCAGGCTCAGCAACACATAGCATTCCCCTATTTATGAACCCATCCTGGCAAGAACAGATACCAGACACACAACTGGTGGACCTGGTCACACAGCGGCTATTGGTACCACATGTTCCACCAACCGCTATAGCTAAAAACAAAAATATAATGCACAAACATTATAATTTTCCTATACAAATAATATAAAAAACTTACCTCTGTAGCATCTGCCCTTCTCGTAGACCTCGTCAGCAGGACAAAATCCCTCACCAAAACCTGTAAATAATAAATATTAATCAGAATGGTTCAATCACAAGCCAACAAACTCCATGCGACAAACCAAACACAACCCATAGCATCAAATCTCAAAGCCCATACACAAAAAAAACCATCACCAATAAACAATACTTCCCTAAAACCATTCAATAGCCCTTATAAATTTCATAAAAAGACATGCAAACATTTTTTTTTTATTTTAACTCATAAATCTAATAAGAAAATACACATATAATTAAACAAAAACACAACACCAAATTTTAACAAGTATAAAACTCCATATAAAAAAACCAAGACTAAATAAAAATCTAACTTAAAATAAAAACACAACAAGACCAAAAGTAATAATTAACAACAAAAAAAAAGCAAAAAACACATCACTAAACTTTAACAAATATGAAACTCCAAAAATTTTTCATCCATGCACATGCAGACAACAAAAACCTCAATATAAAATACCATTCCACAAATAAAACTCAACAACACCATAAATGTTCAACTCTTAATATTTACCCAAACACAAAAATAAAATAAAAACTGGAAAAATCATCTTCTTTCTCCAAAAGTCCAAAACTCCAATTTATTTTACCTCAGAAAACACACTATGCCTTACCACCTCAAACAACAATATTGAGTTACCTAACGTTTCCTATAACCAACCAAACAGTAACGTATACCTGTTGATTTTTTCCCCCACTCACTACAACTAATAAAAACCCAAGTGTGTGGATTTATTAAATTTTTTCTTTGCCTAAATAAAATAAAGACAGCTAAACCCAAATAATAACACTTTACTCTCCTATATAAAATATGTACATACCCATACGAATTAAAAAAAAAAACCCAGACAAGTGAAAAACCCTACAAATGTAAAAATAAACTAAACTGGATCAATTCAAATAATGACAATAACAGCATAAAGTTTAAAACAAAAATAAACAGTTTTAACATTATACAAAACTGTTTATTTTCCAGCGATGCCTTTGATTTTTGTGCAATTGTTTAAGTATAAATTGATACTAAGTAGTAATAAATTTTTACCAGCTACAATATCAGAACTCACAGTAATGGGTTTTCTAAGAAAGAAAGTTATACCTGTTTAAGATTGTACAAGAGTGATAAAAATCAAGCAGTTGCTAAATTATTTGTCGAATCTTTACAACTTTATATAACCAGCTAAAAATAAAGTAAAGCTTACTATTGATGTGAATAGCCTTGTGCTAAAATGATAACATCAACAATAAAAAAAAAAGGGATTTTTGATGATTTTAAAAGATTTTTACTTAAAAAAAAACTAGGGTTTTTTTTTTGAGTTAAATAATATATAACTTAATATATATTTAAACAATAAAACGACATTAAATTTAGCCAATTAAGGGTTCTATTAGTAAGATTTAGTAAATATTATAAGTAAACATTCATTATTTAACTTACCAAAAAAAAGTAGCTATATTTATGGGAATAGGTGAATTTTTTTTTGTGTTATTGTTGGATAAAAAAGAAAAGAGCAAATCAGATATAAATAGATATGAAACTTTCTTATGATAAAGGTATTTTTCGACAAATAGCTAGTGGTATTTTTTTACAAGGACTGATATAATGTAATAACAGTGGCCTTAGGTTTTAACTATAAATGGAATGTACTATTGTGTTTAATGTAATCTAAAAAGCAAAATTTTTGCGAAAGTTTTTCTCATCTTATGGTGTCCACCTAATAAAAAAAAACGCTTTAGTAATGGGGGAACGAGTTCTCTGCATTGAATTAGAATCAGCTATTTGTATAAAGCTAAGTTTTAGTTTTAATCCTTAGTTATTAGCTATTGAATTAGCTATTTTAATGTTTTAAATTGCCATTTTATAGAAAATCTTTGAAGGAAACTAGGGTAGCTTGCTAGCGACAGCTGTAAAAAGTCAAGTAAAAAACCTGTAAAAAAAAACTTCTACCAAATTACCAAATTAAATGCCCGATTTGAACTTAGAATCTCGTTTAGAATTAGATGTTTATAATAAAGCTATAGATTAATTACGAAAAAGTGCAGAAGAAAGCATCTGCTAAGCTTAATGCTTAGTTTCTGCAGTTAATTTTTAATAAGTTCAATTTTGATAATTTTATTTTATCCAAATTTTAATAAGTTCAAATTTGATAATATTTTTTCTCATTACTAATTAAAAAAAATTTTAATTATTAACAAAATAAAACTGTGAGGTATTTGATAGACATTATTATTCTTTCTAACTTTTATCCACAGACATTTAACACCTTCTATTTAGATTTCATGCCTTAATTAGCATAGTTTTTTCTATATAATTTTTTCTATATAATTTTTTCTATCACCTTTTAGACTAAGTTACAATTTTTTTATCTTACATACTATTTACATATATACAATAAGTTTTTTTTTGCCTTTCCAAACAAAAAAAAATGAATTAATAATAAGTACTTATAGAATTCTTTTATGAAAGTACTTAATATTAATTTACTATAATGGTTCCTTATTTTTACTTTTGCATGTATGATTAATTACTTTTTCAAAAGCTAATACTTAATTATTTGTATAATATCCTTAATTGCATATTTAGATCAAAAAAAAACGTAAAGAAAATAAACTTACGAAATAATTTTTTTATTTTATAATTTAACATATTCCAAATAACTTTTTCAAATTTATAAAATCAATAAAAAGTTCAACATTGTATATTAATTTATACCTATTTGCTTTCTTATTTATAAAAAAAAAATAAAATAAGTACAAAATAGAGAATTGATACTCCAATATTTTGTATAAAAAATTATTAATTTTAATTTTTTAATTTGCTAATAAAAATATGTAAAAAACTAATAAATTATAAATAACTACAGACTTTAAAACATAGACTAATGTAACACAAAAAAGTAGGCATAGCCATATTTCAATCTTATAATTCTTACAGTATGATAATGCTTCGTTTAATAAAACTAAACTAATAGAACATCATTACGTATTTAATATAAAGATTGTGAAAATAATACGTATAAATATTTAGCAAATATTTGCAAACAATTTTCATATAACAAGTAGCTCTAGTCGTAAAAGAGTGCGACTATCAACATCTAATAAATAAATAAATTATGTAAGATCAATAGTAGGAATTTTTTTTCCTTTAGAATAACAATAAAAAATTATTTTATAATTTTAAAATATACAAATCATATAAAATATACAAATCCTATAAATTTAGCACCCATCAAAATAGATAACAGATGACTATGCCTAACAAGCACAGATCTTAAAAAAAAAAAAAAAGAAAATTTTTTTATTGACTGTAGCATAACGATTGACGAAACAGTTTTTTCACTATTGTCTACCATACACTTTATTATGCACCGATACCATAGTTTTTTCACTATGTCATATCAATCCACTTTTATGCAACTAACATAGTTCAATAATCTTTACTTCACTAAAATTTCATTCACTGAAGCATAAAAAATGACTTAATTTCAAATCAGTCTCAATAATGTCCCAGATTTTTCTGCTTTGATCTAGTATTTGCTTTGATTAAACCTTGATATGAAAACCTTAAAAACTGCGATGGTGAAATATCTCCTAGAAAAAATTTTAATCATTGAATCAAAATAATTTTAATTTTGTTGAGGTTATGGGAAACAATAACAGTTTGTACCTAAACATTTTATGAAAATCCTGTAAGCACCATCAGTTTTTATCAGTTGCTATCCTAGTATTTGTAAGATTCGTTTTTTAATTAATTGTTAACTCTTCTTGAGAAAAAAAAACAAAATATTGAAAACTAACAAGTCCAAAAAAGAAAAACTCGATTCAACACCAACGTTGTGACCAAGTACCAACCAATGATAAATAAAGTTGAGAATTGAGATGTGTGCTAAAGAAAAATAAAAAAAAACAAATTAATAAATTAAGAAAAAAAATAAAAATCAATTTTAATGTTATTGGGAAAAAATTATACGAATAGTATTTGTAATGCAAAAAAATAGGTATAAATATTACCTCTGAGGACTTCCTAATAGATTTTTATTTTAAGAACTAAAATATAGAACTAAAGATAATTTACCAGCGGAATGTAAACTAAATTATAGAATTAAACTACAGAACAAAAAAAAGATAATTATTGAATAATTCATGCCTTTTTTTTAATTAAACTAAATACTAAATGCAATTTATCGCAATTTTATTCACTTTATTATGTAGACTAAATCATATAGATCTACTAATTAGAAATCAAGTTTTATTTGTACAGACAACTATTTAATTGGTTATAATAATTCTCAATTTTTTTTAAATAATAAGCAGAATTGCTTTTCATTCAAAATATAAAACTTACGTTTGACATCATAATCAATTGCTAGCATATAACTGTCTGGCATAAAATCTGAAACTTGCCTACGTTTAACATTCAGGAAATCACTTCAAGCTAGACTCATTATTTTTTTTAAATCTAAAACACCATTAGGAGTTAACACTCCAGAGGTTACATTGATACACCAGGTATCGCTATAGAAGAATCCATGCCTGATTGTTGAAGCACCTCCTGGAATTCTAGCTAAAATTGGTAAAGCTGTAAACTCTTCTGGTTTAGAATTTTTCGTTTTCATCATCGCTTATAGTATCAGGGAAAATCTGTTGGATATCTGGCTTAGCCCAATGATATTTTTCCAAGTCTTCTCACATTCTAATCTCTCTGAGTTATATATATTTCTTCACAGCTTCGTTGCCATCGGGGCCCCTTTAAAAAATAAAATATTGTTTTGTTTGGAATAATTAATTAGTAAGTTAGGCAATATTTTTACCGAATAATTATCCTCCAAATAAAAAAAATATATAATAAGAAAAAACTCAGCTGTGATAACAATAAACAAAAGTAACTTTTCTCTTAAGCTCCAAATATTTGTGTTTTGGTTTTTTTTTCCTTTTCTTCTCTCTATGCCAAAAGTTCCATTTAAGACAAAAATCAGATATAAAAGATTTAAAAGTTTCTTTTTTTTCTTTAATAGAATCTCACCTCTAGAATTACCGAAAATCCAGAAAAATTTTTAGCTAAAACAACAATATAGAAACTAACCCTTTCTTTAAGCTCCAATTTTTTTTAAAGTCAGTTCTTATATACCATAAACCGTGTAAAAGACTGGTAATTTAATTAAATTATATTAATATTATATTAATTTATAGTATTTATCTGTAATCGTTTAGCCAAACACAAACATATTAAACTTCCACACTTGTTTTTTCCACATGTGAAAATAAAAAAAACACATAAGGAAAAAACGGTAAGACTCCGTTGTGTGATCAACAGGTACTAGGGAGTTCGGAAACTAACCCATACAAGTAGGGTCCGAGAATTAATCTCATCCGGACAACTAGCTTAACGCATAAAAACACTGGGTATAATTTTTTTAAATGGACAAAGTATTAGACGATTTTTTTTTTAGTATCTTGGTATGAAAAAAAATATATATAATAATAAAACTTAAAAATAAACTTTAAAGCACATGTTCGAGCAGAACATAACTCCGCACCGTGGCGCTTTTAAAAATCTAAAGTAAGAAAGAGAAAAAAAGACTACTATTTAGCACGTGGTATAAAAACCGGTAAAATAACCAATTTTAAAATTTGAAAGTCTTTTAACAATTAACCTACTGGATGCATTAAAATTTATTGCTCAGTTCTGGCTTTAACAATAAATAAAAAGTTGTTTATGAAAATTTTTGGACCTAATACCGAATGTCTTTCAATTTTTCCTTTTCTTTCGGCATTAAAATAACAAAAATAGAAAAATGCAAGATGTTGGGGTATATTACTTCATATGGTTTTATGAAGGTACTTATATTTGAAAGTAGAGTTTTCAAATGATATCTCGAATCGGATACTTAATTTTCTGAAAATTTTATTCCAAATTTTTTTTTTCTTTCACAAAAAATACAAAAAATGCGAAACTTTTCTTTTGGACGTAGTACCTAATTTATTTCCATGGAAGTACTAGTTTTAAGAACCCCGTTTACAGTAAATTTTTGGAAATGATACTTAATTTTTTTTTCTTCAAAATTTTCTTTCTCAAAATTAAAAAATCAAAAATTAAAAGAACTACAATTTTTTTTAATATAATGCTTCATTCAATTTCATGATAGTATTAATATTTGAAAATATTGTAACCGGTGATATTTCACAAAAGATCTAATTTTTTTAAAAAATTTTTAGTATCAATAATTCTAAAACCATTTTTTTCCATTTTTAATGTAATATCTAACTTATTTCCATAAAAATACTTATATTTAAAAGTACGATTTTTACTCGATATCTCGAATCCAATAATTTTTTTTCTTCTCACAAAATTCCAAAACTCCAAAATTTTCTTAGAGGTAGTACCTAATTTATTTATATGATTTTAGAAAGTTGTTTATAATAACTTCTAGATCTAATGCTAAATGTTGGTCAATTCTTTTTCCTCAACTTTAAAAATAACTAAATACAAGATTTTCTTGGTGTATAATTAATTTTTTTTTGAATTTTCAAAATACATAAAACAGCAAATTTATTTTTCGTTTTAGACATATCTAATTTATTTTAATGAGAGTACAAGTTTTAGGAATTTAGTTTATAGTAATTTTTTTTGTATCCAATCACAATTTTTACTTTGATATAAATTATAACACACAAGAAAGAGTAAGGGAAACCTTGCCTCTTTGACTTTCTAGGATTAATTTGCCCGTTGCTGTGTTTCTTTATGTATGCAGCTTAATGAAATTATAAATAATAAACAGCCTAAAAATATTAAATGGTTGTCTTTGCATTATAAAATTAAGATTTAAAAGTTATATTGGCATTTTTTTTTTAAGAATCAAACAATTTATAGAATTAAATAATTTATTATTTTGTGATTAATGGAAATAATATAAATAATGTTAAAATCTTGAAGCAATTAATGTTTTTTTTATTTATCACAAAATATTATTATTGTTATTATTATCATTATTGCGGAAGATTGGTCAAATGCAAGAAGTACACTGAAAAAATAAATTATAAGAAATTATTATAAATTCTGGTAAAAACTCCTATCTTTTATAATAATTGAGCGAATATTTGTAATTTTCGCATCGTTAACAACCATTTCTTTGACAAAACAAAAAATCATGTTACCCAATATTTTAATTATTACCCAATATTCTAATAAAATAAAATTTAAAAAAAAAATATATAAAATTAGCTTTATTTGTCTCTTTTAATTATGCAAAAACGACTTAAAAACCATTAATGCCGGCGCGACCAATCCATAGATGCTAGAATTTTCACTTTAATAACAAAATGATCTTAAAAATCTACTAAAATTGCATGATTGTAATCAATAATATTTGTTGTAAATTAAGATTACAGCCCATTGTTTGAGAAACCTCAGTGCGGAACGAAACCTCAAACCTATTTTGAAGAAATAGCTTACAAAACAAAAAATAAAAAGATTTTTTTCCCAAACAAGGCTTTAGATCTTACCAATAATTAGCCAATATTGAATAAAAATCACCATAACGAACCTTTTACATCAATTTATTACGTTTTTTTTTTTGGGTTTTGATAATTAAGGTAAAAACAGCTTAAAACCATTAAAAACCATAATCGTTAAATACGACCTGAATATATGAAGCTTTCTAAGTTTTATGTATTTTAGAGAACAATAATATATTTTTTGAATAATCTTTACAAAAAACGAGCCTTGGAAGTAAATAAAAAAAAATATATTTAAACCTATCAAAAAAAAAATACATGTCTTCGATGCAGTAACTATATATATGGTTATAGCTAAAAACCACTCCTGATTGGTTAATAAAAATGATTTGCTCAGATATTTTATTTTAAATTTATTTATATAATTTTATGAAGATAGGTTATAGCATGAATATTATGATAAAGACAAATTTTAAATCTATAAACCTCAAAATTTTAGTCGTAGAATAAATGCAAAAATAATTGTCGATTTTTTTTAATAATAAAACTTTATACAAAAATGCGCAGGTAATTAAGATCAGATTCTTCTAAATAAAATAGAGTTCATAAAAATATAAAATTTTAATTAGGTACCTATATTTATTTATAAGGCACCTTAAAAAACAGTCATTAAAACTAAGTTATCGATACTATAGATTAAAAAACTCGAAAGATAAATAATTAATTAATTAATTAAATCAATAACTAAAGTGGTTTAAAAAGTATTGCAAGAACAAAAAAAAAATAAGTATTGTTTTAACCCTAACTTCTATGGTTTTAGAACTTTCATAGGAAAAGAAAGGGATAAGTTTTTTACTATAAAAATGATAAGACTGAAATTTGCAAAATTTCAGATATCAGTTAAGAAAAACCAAATTACAACAAAAATTTGGAATCTAAAACTTTAATAGGAATAAAAAAGGGGTAGTTTTTTTTTAAGGCTAAGATTTTGTTTTAATCTGTAAAAGATCCCCAAAAACACAATATGGATTTTACGTTTTTTTTTTAGCATATGAGTGCCTCGAAACGCACTTACATACAAAAGATCACTAATAAAATTTGGTTTACTCCTTCCAGAAACCACTATATTATTTCGGGGTTTAGAATTTTTTTTTCACTTGAGCAAGTATGATTAAGTTTATTCAAGAATTTTGGGGTCAATCGCTAATTTGATAAGATAGATTATACCTATAAAATATAGATAAATTGTAAAAAACCTGAATGGATTTCCGGTAGTAAAATTAGATTCTAGCTAAAATTAATAATCAGTAACAAGAGTAAAAATGACTATTTTCGTGATAATATTAAAATTTTAAAATAAAAATTAATTATCTTTAATAGACTCTCTGATAATGGTGGAATAGCTCTTTACTGATCAAATAAAATTCATTTACTGGAAAAAGTTATTTTTAAAGATAATAATTTCGCTTAACTACTCTTATACACTTTCATCACATTAATTTATTAACATTAAACATGTTCCATGATTGTTGTTTGTGTTAGAACACAAACCAGTTGTAAGTTTCTAAATATAAATAACAAAACATAAATTAATAACAACTATATGAGGGATTCCACAAAATGGGGCCCAAGTTGGAATGAAAGGTCCCAGAAATGGGTCCAAACTATTTTTCCCAAAAGTACAACCAATGATAAGTCTCCATACCAAATTTTTTAGTTCAAATGATTTAAATGATTAAATTTTTTTTTGCAAAGAATATTATATCCAATTTTAAAGAATTATAACTTAGTTTTTGAAAAAAAAATTAATTAATTACAAGGAATGAAAATTCTCTAAGCTTTCAAAATCAATGACAAAAAATGTAAATTTCAGCCTAACTTGAAAGTTTTAATGATAGTATAAGTTTTGACAGCAAATTAACAGTTATCAAATGAAAATTTCATTAATCTAACCGCAGATTCGAAATCATCGACCTCAGAAAAAAAAAGACATCTAAGCAATCTTACTATAATCGAGCTTTCAAAGAAAGTTGCTAGAAGTCAAAGTTGAGACTTTAGAGCTTTGTGATCATGGAGATTTTTGCAGAAAATGACGAAACCTACAATATATTTATTATTTAAATATTATTTTAATTTTATGAAATCTTTAGAAAATCTCATCCCAAACTAAATGTATCTCTTTCTTCCGCCCAAACACCAAATGTCAAAATCTTATTTTAATTTGCAAAAAAAACATAAGCAAACCAAAATAATAAACCAGCTCACTTTTAATTTAAAAATACCCTATAGCGTAAATAAGTAACCCATTAACATGAATTTACGAAATAACAAACTATATAATAAAATATAAGCATGTTAAGTTCTAGTACACAATAATACGACTTACCTTAGTTTTCCCGATACATATGATAAACCACAAAACGTTACAATAAATCACCCAAACTAGGATTAACCGCAAAAGATCCAATAAAGATTTTCAAAAAACTCCAAGCTTGTAAATAATCGTTCCTTTCAAAAACCCTTTGAGACATAACGACCAAGAAAAGATGAAAATTCCAAATTCCCCAGCACCCTAAAAACAAGATAAACAAATACAAACTTCCCATGTACAAATATCTCAAATCCACTTAATTTAGACAAACAAACAGTATATGAACAGACGCCAAATACTCTCAAGAAAAAAAATAATAATAAATAATAAGAATTATACATTAAAATTATAAATTTTAGGGATTTGACAAGTATATGCGCATACAATGGAATCGAAATACAGCCGTTACCGCAAAATCCGGGGCTAATCTATGAAAAGATAGCCCAACTCAGAATCTCCACCACGAATTGGAAAATTTTCAATAGAATAAACTTACAACCCTTAAAGGAAACAGCACCAGCCCTAAGGCACGCAATAAATGTCACCGAATCTTTCTGTAAAAACCCATGTACCTACGAACCAGAATTTACCGAACTATACGGAAAATTGGAAAACATAGCTAGTGAATTATACCAAATACTAAAGTCTTTCGGAAAAAATAACGTCACAAAAGAAAAACGAGAAGCAGTTTTACCTTTCATGGGGAAAATTCAGAAAATCCTTTTCGGAACTCTAGACGAAGAAGACGGAATATTGTTACAAGAAATTGCCGAAAAAGCGTATAACACCTCACAACAAACAGCTGAGCTCGTACTTAATCTCACACAAATTATAGACATAAACTTTAGTAACATTCAGAAGAATCTAGAAAACATAACCGACCAGATAAGCGACCTAGACGCCAGATTGGATAAAGTAGAATATCAACAACGTATGAGTAACATCATCACAAAAATATGGACAGCTGTAATGGAATTCGAAAGCGAAGTAAATACCCTTCTTGAGGCAACACTCTGGGCCCATACCGGAGAAATACACGCCAAATTTATGCCATTTCAACAACTAGAAAATTCAATGGAACTTATACAAAACGCAAGAATAGGGGCAGAATTTCCCCTACAAAACCACGAATTTTCACTTGACGAAATCGCAAGAATCTCAAAAACAATGGTTTACATATCAAACAGCCAATTAATATACGCACTATTCGTCCCACTGCTCGAATATTACCACTTATATTTGTATAAACTTTACCCGCTACCCATTAAGCAAAAAATAGGCAATCTAGAAGTTTTCGCATATATTTACCCAGAATTCAAATATATAGCGATAGACAAAAATAACCAATCATACATATCCCTGGATTATGAAAATCTAAATAGCTGCAAACACGTCAGAGATATATACATCTGTAAAAATTTGAATCCAATTATGGAAATAAGCTCATCAACAACCTGTGAAATTAGAATAATCACCCAAGGTGAAACAGATTTACGAAATTGCAATATTAAAATAAGAAAATTGGAACAAACCCACTGGATAAAACTAGTTCAAGAAAATGCTTGGGGTTTTTCAACAAACAAAAATGAATCAATTTATGTAAGCTGCGAACAAGACTCACCAATATCCTTTCGATTATCAGACACAGGAATTTTAAAACTAGACGACGGTTGCATTGGTAAAACTTCAAACGCGGTCCTTAAAGCAGCCAAAGAAGTCAAATTCGAAACAAAAATAGAAGTCTTTACAAAATCATATATAAACCTTAATAAAATGATAGACCAAACGCAAGCAAATGTATACGATAAAATTTACGGTCTAATTAACGAAACTACAAGTATAAATAATAACTCGGGAACTGAATCACTAGAGACTGGGGTAGATTTAAAATATATAATCCAAAGAGCAAAAAAGCTATCGGAATACGACTATATCCAAAAAAGAACCATTATACACACAGACAATAAACTCTTAATAATCACTACCACAATTTTCATTACTATCCTAATATGGAGCATATTGTCCGCGTATTGTCTCGAATGTAGGGGTACTAATCGTTTTAGACAAGTTACAGATGCAGAGAATACAGCCAGGCAACCAGATTTAGTACAAATCCCAGCAGCAGTCAGGGACATCATAAGGCCAAACACGCTAACACGCAACCAACCACAAGAAGCGCCACGCAACCCGAATGAAACCTTCACAGCAACGAAAGAAATTCTGATTTTCCCAAGAGATAACAGAGTCACCTTTGTGAAACAAAATCCAACAGCAGGCACCAGCAAAAAATCAGACATACCAACCCCAACATGGCATCTTCCATAAATTTTTTTTTCTTTCAGTTTATTTACGTTTAAACTAATTAATAAGATAATAAGAATTATAAGCAAAAAAATATATAATAAAAACAATAAATAATAAAAAAAAAAATCAAAATAGAGAATAAATTTATACTTAACTTCTGATAGATTATAACTTTTCCTCTAATAATATCAATAACGTTAAGACAACTATGTAATCACAAATAATTTTAAGAATTTTAATGTATAAAAAAATAAATAATAGCAATAAGTTTAAGACAACTATGTAATCACAAATAAGTTTAATAATTTTAAATCAAAAAAATAATAACAAAAAAATATGTATAAAAATAATAATATCAATAACTATAAGACAACTATGTAATCACAAATAATTTTAAGAATTTTAATGTAAAAAAAATAAATAATAGCAATAAGTTTAAGATAACTAGGTAATCACAAGTAACGTTAATTTCTAAAATATGTCTTACACTATCTTATTTTATTTTCTTTTTCTTTCAATAATTATGTAATCACAAGTAACTTTAATAATTCTAAGTGTAAAAAATATATAATCAAAAATCAAAAAAAAATGTAAAATAAAATAAAAATCTTAATTACTAAGTTTAGTGTAACATTGGTAGAAATACATTATCTGTTAAAAAAAAAAACAGCAGTAAAAATAATAATAATCTCTAAAATAATAATTATAAGAATCAAGCATAAAATTTTATAAACAATAGCCATATTCCTTAAGTTTTCAAAAGAACCAATACTTCAACAAAGATCAAACTTAAACTGATATTTCTTGTAAAATATAAAATATAGATTTGAACTTAATTACCTTTCTTTAGAATATTGTAATTTGAATCTTTATAAATATGATTTTCTACTTCTGTAAAAACAATGTAAATTTATAACGTAACTAGATCTCTTAATAGGTAGACATTTTAGAACCATTTTCTTACTAAAACATGACGGTTTTGGATAGTAGCCATCCCAGGAGGGATGTATCCCAGAGGGGGAGGTGTACCGTTAGGTACAAATTGATTAAATATAAAATACTAAGAATTACGTCTAGACAGATTTATTAGAAATAAAATAATATGATATTATAATTAAAAATGCTCCATCAGCATCATCATTCCGAGAAACCGCACGTGCAAGAAAGTGCATAATAAGACCTCACACGAAGTACTGAAGGTGGGAATAAAGCCACCCCCATCGTGCGCATTGACAGACTAATTACCAATGATTGGAGACACTGTTACTAAGGACACTAAATTTTCCGCGTTAAGCCAATTACACGCATTGATCTCCTCCTCAACTCCCATAGAGTAAACCCTTTAAAAGCTCTTACAAAAGCTCCTGACAGGACAGAACGAACTGAAATACAGAACTGACTGAACTAACTAACTTGTACTCAGGTTATCTCTCTACCGCTATTAAGAGATCTAAGCACGGCCAGCCACTTTATAAGTCAATAAATCAGCATTATAATAACAAAAGGACTTAGTTATTTAAATTCCTGTCACCAGTAAATGAGTTTAGCCAACAGGCTAAACCCGAATACGAACATCCTCATTTATCTGTGTTTATTCACATCCAAACACAACAACGGGTCTAAATAATAAACTAGAAGGCTATTCTGACTCTAGTTATTCTGATTGTAAGAAATCATTAACAACTAGTGGATATGTTGTTAGATTGTTTGGCGATTCAATAGCCTGGAAGACACGTAAACTGTCTTACGTAAATTTGTCTACTTGTGAGGCTGAATACGTTGCGATGAGTAATGCGACCCAAGAAATGATTTCAATCTTTAATTCACTGAAATTAATGTTGAACATTCCTTTAATGCCCTTGACCCTTTGGTGTGATAATTCAGCTGCGGATAAGAATACTAAGACGAGAGGTAGTAATAGATTAAGACACATAATAGATTCTAAGGTTGACTATTTTAAAGAGTGTCTCAAAAAGAGTTATATCGAAGTTAGATGGGTACCTTCTAAAGAACAAATAGCCGATATTTTTACTAAACCGTTGGCTTTTGATTTGCACAGACAATTGACTAATTCAATCTTGAACTTGGAGAGTTAGACGAGTTAAATTGTATATGATGTGTATTCGATGAGATGAACTAATAATTGATTTGATTTGTTTCAGATAAATAGAAAGTGCTTGAGACGGGAGGGAGTGTTGGACTGTGGCGCCTCCGCGCACTTCCTTTTTATACTATGTGGTGAAGAAGGAGGAGAAGCTAACAGTTCAGTTCCATGCTGATCGTCGCTCAGTACATATCGCAGACGCGTATTGATTGCTTATAATAAAATCACTTATTAATTATTGTTAATTAAACGTGTAAATGACGAGTTATAAATAAAGATTAGAGAAGACGAGTATTATTAAATAAACTGTGCTGATTAATAAAAAGAAGAGTGTTTATTTTATTTGCTTTAATCACATATCCCAATATTTACTAATATTATGTAGATCTTAGAATTATGTATTATGATATATTTTTTTCATATTTTCTATCAATATTTGAATTCAATATATTTGGATCATCACACTGAGTCATTGTTTTTATGATTAAAATAAGTTTTTTATGTAAAGTTAATATTTCATCGGTTAATTTTAAATCATTTTTAAAAAGCGGTTTTTATAATTTTTTTCCACGTGATTTATTTTTTTTGAATTAGTTTTGTGATTTCTATGGTTGTAGATTACTTTATGTTTTCAAATAAATAAAGTTGTTTTTGTCTTTTTGCTATAATTTATTATGATTCGATCTTATATGGTTTGTTGGTCATTAATAACACTAAATTTTGTATTTTCAATTATCACTTAAGTATTCATCCTCCAGGCAATATCATCAATAAAGAATGTATTTTTGCAACTTTCATTCTAGCTCTTTATGATTTGGTCTAATAAGGTTTTTTTAGGTTGCTTATCTTTAAAAACGATGTATTTTCAAAAAAAGCTTATTTTTCATCTTACATTATTTAAAACTGCCTTTTAAAGGGGTGTTTTTGCCATTTTCACTCTAGGCTACTAAGATTTGATCTATTATGTTTCTTTTGGATCGATGATCACTGATACTCGTAATTTCATTTAAAAAAATCAATCCTGAATTATATTTTATTCATGATGGATTTTAATCTTTGATCGGTCATATAATGTTAAAGTTTTCGTGTATTTTTGTCAAAAAAATATAATTAATTTTAATATAATATTAAAATTTTTTGTTGTAAAATTAATATTTCAATTCTCAATTAACAAAAAAATTCCCTAAAAAGCCGAGTTTTATTTTGTTTTTGATTTTTTGTGTTCTATTCGATTCTTTTCGAAATTTATATATATATTATAAATACATTTTGTGAATACATAATTTTTTTTATTTTTCCTAGGTGATAGAGTAAAAAATATATAAGAAAATTATTTTTCATTTTATCTATGTTTCTATTTAGTGAAAATAGAAAAAGATTTTTATCGCCAAGACTTAATTTTATATATATTTAAATTATTATTCATATACGTTATAGATTTTACTAATGATTATTAAAATATTATACATAATTATTTCCCGCAAGTGAAATGAGATTATGATATTATTATTAGTCTTGTAAATAAAATAAAATTTCTAAGAATTAATATAAAAGAATATGATAAATAATATGATATAAAATACAATTTTTTTTTGTTTATTAATCTAATAAGAATTATCATAATATTATTCGATAATATATTATACATAGTTATATTTAACTATTAGTATTTCTTTTTAAGGTTTTTAAAAATTTGGTATTCAATCTCTAAAGGTAGCTTTAATGTTTACATTATGTCAATATCTCCCAGATTGCTTTAAAAAAAAATAAAATAATTTTTTTTTGGGATCGCTTATTATAGTTTCAAAGTTAATACCCCAAAATATTATCAAGTTATCTTTGACTGGTCATTTTATTCAGGTTATCTGCGTTTTTTCTAAATGATTCTTATAAAAATATTTAATATATTGTATTATAGATTCTCGATTTCCAATCAAAAATCTACTATTATTAAATCAACTATTATATACTATCAAAGATAGTTGAAACTAGAATGTTGAAACTATTTTTCAACATTATATTAATGTACTTGGATATTGAGTTTTGTAAACTTTGAACCAATAATTGCTATTTTTTAAATTTTTTTTTACAAATTTCTTATTTCCTTAAGATACGTGTCGATTACCTAAAAAAAAGCTAAAACCACCTTTTATTTGAAATTTAAAATTGATTCAAAATATAAATGTTATTTCAAAGATAGGATGAAAAATAGAAAGTATTGGGATATGAGATTTTGTGAAGACGAATTATAGCAGCCTGAAAATTTCTTTTTTTTCACAAATTTTATATTTTTCCTTTAATATAGGTGACCAATTAAAAATCTTATCAAACATCGAGAAATTTTATAAAAGCTGTAAAATCTACATTTTACAGGTGGTTCGATTTAGATTCAGTTACATATGTTTTAGTTATGTTAATTATTTATTTTAGCTAAAATTTATTAGGATCAACAAAATTTTCATTCAAAAATAAATGTGCAATCTATAAATTATTTACACTATTAACTATTGATTATGGTTGGCAATCTAAAATATAGGTCATATTAATTACATTTGATTTTTAATAAAATTCAAATTTTTTTTTTTTTGCAATGATTTTTATTGTTATAAATAGCCTTTCATAATTTTAAATACATAAGAATAAATATTTGAAATTATGGAATGATTAACTAATATTGTATAGGAAGATTTAATTATATTATTTTTTTATTTAAAAATCATATAAATTTCTTATAACCAATGTTTTCTAAAAATTTGGTATTATAATTTTTTTTATTTTTTCATGATATTATCATAGTATTATTATAATATTTTTTGATATTATATCTTATTTAGATATAAATAACTAACATTTCAATGGTAATCCAAGATGGTGTTAGGTTGTTGAAGAATAAGCTAAGCATGTTAAGGACAATTAAGGGCATGCAAGCCCAAGAAGTCCTCGCCATCGAAACTAAATTTAAGCAGTATATTAGCGAGCAAACTAAAGCCGCTAAACATACAAAGAAAAGGGTTCGAGAAAACTCGGAAGAGGAAAATGATAGTGGAAAACAGACTCCCTCAAAGAAGTCTGCAGGTGAAAAGAGCTCAAAAAATTTGGGACTGAAAGTCAATTCTGCTGCATCTGCGGCAAAACAACTCTCAGCTACCAGGGCAACCAATCCGCGAACGCTCCCTAGAGCTACTGTTTCACTGACAAGGCTAACAGATGAAACAGTGGTAGCAGCGGAAAGAAATGGAGATAATATTCTGAAACCCACCCAAACTCCTTCCGTAGACAATGAGAACTTACAAGAGTTCACTGGTAGAAGGAACAGGAGGAAGAAAAGAAAGGCAGAGAGAGAAAAGGAGTAAGGAAAAAGAAATAAAAAGAAAGCAAACGCCAATGGGAAAGCGAAGCTTCCCAGAGCTAGAGGCAAAGCAGTCGCGATTAAGCTACCAGAAGGGAGAGCGTACGCCGATGTCTTGAAGCAGATCAAGGAGAGCGTTATAGGAGAAGCCACTGCAACTAACATCTGTGCAGTTCGGAAAACCCAAGCTGGTAACGTATTGATCGAGATGCGAGGAAAAGCAAAAGGGCATACAGCCTTTTTTGAGGCAGTTAAGGCAACAATGGGATAGAGCGTGAATGTCAAATGTCTGACACCACGCCGAACTCTTCAGATTCGGGACATCGATTGCCTTACAACAAGAGAGGAAGTAGAAGTAGTCTTGAAAGACGTTCTAAAGGAAACCGGCCCGATCACGGTGAAGCTATCTCAACCTAATATTCGGGAACAGAGATCAGCCACGGTCGAGCTGGACGAGAAGGCGGCATTCAAGCTGATAAAGAAAGGCAGCATTAAGCTAGGCTTGGGCAGTTGTAGAGTAAGACTACAGGCAACTCCGCTTAGATGCTTCAGATGTTTAGCGTATGGCCACATAGCAGGTAATTGCAAAGGACCGATCGAAGCAAATTATGCTTTAAATGTGGGATGGGAAACCACAAGGTAGTCGAATGTACAGGGAAGCTGCAATGCTTCCTGTGCAAAGCTGACAAATTAAAGGAAAAAGAACTTAAACACTTCCCAGGTTCCAGGAAGTGCTCTGAGTTCCAAAAAGCGATCAGAAAATGATCAAGGTGGTCCAAGGAAACATGCACAGAAGCTTAAATGCAAACCAGCTTATGTATCAAACTCAGAGAGAGATCAAGGCAGACCTTTGGATCATCAGCGAGCAGTACCGAGGGGGTAATCCAAATCCAGCTACCTGGTTCGACGACGAACTCGGAACAGCAGCTATTTGGATCGCTAATCAAGAAAAAGTACCAGTAGAAGCATCAGGAAGAGGTAGGGGCTTTGTGTGGGTTAGAAGTAAAACTATAACTTACGTGAGCTGCTACCTTACGCCGACCGGACCTAGACAGGAGTATTATATGAAATTATTAGGCATAGAAGACTTTGCGAGAGATGCGGGTAGAAACATAATTGTTGCAGGCGATTTTAACGCCAAGGCTGTTAACTGGGGCATGCCCTACACTGACTCAAAAGGGGCGGCGACCCTTGAAATGGTATCCAGGCTGGGACTCGTTGTCTTGAATGTGGGTAACACCACTACCTTTAGAAGGGCCGGCTACAACGAGACGATAATTGACGTGTCTTTCGCATCTGAAGGCCTGAGCACAAGAGTGAATAACTGGCACGTCATGTAAGTTTTACAGCGAGCGACCACCAGTATATTTCGTTTGAAATCCAGCACGAACGACAGTCCCCCGGTGAGGCATATAGGCCGAAACCAAGAGGTTGGAACCTCAATAAGCTGAATAAAGAACGATTCATACAAGTTTTATCGATGGTACAAGGGGCAATTCTAGCGAATCCTTTAAGCGATCCTTAAGGCAGGCGATCAATGCCAGCAAAATTCGCTGTGAAAGGAAGCTATGTATTGAAGTTGACAACGACCCCTGGGGACTTGGCTTCAAGATAGTTACGAAGAAGCTGAGGGGCTTCACGGCCAGCTCGCTAATGGACGAAGAGGAGGCAAAAACAGTCGTTGATGCCCTATTCCCGACGCACCCGATAAGAGTGGATCAAGAGGATAACATCAATGTGGAGTTTACGCAAGAAGAGCTGTTCGCTGCCGTGGACTCCCTTAGAAATAAGAAAGCTCCCGGCCCAGACGGTATCCCAGCCGAGATTATAAGATTAGCTGCACACGAGTGTCCATCATTGATGCTAAGGATGTACAACACATGCATCCGAACAGGAGTCTTTAGCAGGCGATGGAAAAAGGCAATACTGGTACTTATATATATTATCAGCAAAGGAAAGGGTGATCCTACACTCCCATCCTACTGGCGACCACTAGGACAAGTTTTTAGTCACTTTTCTATAAGGAAATATACTTAGTATTTTTATATAAATAATAAATACTTAATCCTTTTAGTATTTCATGCTCTTTTATAATCTGACATTAGTTTTCACCTAAAAATACCCTAAAATTGGGGTTAAAAAGGTAGGCTAGGCATTATTAGGAACTGTTTGGAAAAATCAATAAAAAAAGTATCTTATTTATTAAAAACTTTTGAATAATATTTGTTATGAAAATTTAAGTAAACTTCATATATATATAAACTTCATATACATTGTGGTCTCATACATTTTGTCCCTATTTACAACCTTTACAAGGTGGATAGCGGTGGTTCTCTAGTCAAAATACTGGTTTATCACTATCGTACATCATATTTGTTCAACAATTTTTTTTTTGATTCACTGAATCGCACTCAAAGTTACACGATACGGTTATTTTGCGTCGCTGATTAAAAATTTCGATTTCTTTTCATAAATAAATAAAATTTCACCCCTAAATTGCTTAAAACTAATCCCGAAAGGGATATTTAGTGATTACGGGATACTAATCAAGAATTTCGTCTCTTCCTTCATAAATATTTAATATTTCATCCTTAAAATAGCTATAACTACCCCTAAAAGGGTTGTTTTTACTATTTTTCAAAAGTATCTTCTTATTCTATTTAGTTTCACACTTTGAGCGTCCAGGATGTATCCATATAAGGATTATTGTACCATTTAACTACTTATCTATAAGGAAATATACTTATTTTTTTTCTTTTCCAAAACTCTTCTCCTTAACGTTAACAAGTTAAGTTATCAAAAATTAATTATAAAACGGTTTCTATTTTTATATTTCAGTGTTCTGAAATTTTCTCGAATTTTTTGTTAAAATTATCGATCCTAAATTAGCAAAAACTATTCCTAAAATAAATTTTAGCATAATTTATGTATATATTGTATATAATGTAATATAAGACATAAAATTTATTTCTATATATTTATTTTAGAAATTACTTCAAATAGTAGTAAATCAATTTATAATTGAACAGACTGTTAATGATGGTAATAGCTTATTTAGATGTTTTTCGAAGTATGTTTATAATACGCAGCAGTATTATTATTTATTAAGAAAAAAAATTGTATCATATGTTTTTAAACATTGGAATTTTTTTATTACATATAAAAATAACGCGAATTTATTTAATTTCCGTAATGAACAAGATCATTTTACATACATGATTAATGATAATGTATGTGGTGGATTTTTGGAACTGAAAGCATTCAGTATAATATATTTAATTAATTTAAAAATCTTTAAAAATAATTTTTGTGATCCACCTATAATTATATTTTCCAAAGACTAAATATGAAATGATTTTAACTTATTATAATAACATTTTATATAATGAGCATTATGATATTGTGAATTGAGATAATTCGTTATTTATTGAATATATTTAAAAAAAAAATAAATTTGATAAAAAATTAAAACAGCGTATGGTGCATGTATCACAAGAACAGCAAAATCATAAACGTGAAAATAATAAAATAAAAAATATGACTGATTGAAGAAAAAATAAAAAAAGAGCTACTGATTGTAAAAAAATGATGGATAAAAATGGATTAATGAGAAAAAGAAATTTAGTAAAATCAATTAATTTGTCAATAAAAAGATTATGTAAAAAAAGAACAAGTAATCATTCACAATTTATGAATACTTTTAGATTGAAAAATAAAAGAAAATCAAATTTCATTGAGTTTATGGATAAAAATCGTTTATTAAAAAAAAGATCATCTGATATTACTAATAACAAAAAAAAATTAAATAGAGTCAATAAAAGGCAATTGAAAAATCTATTATCTAAATAAGATAGCGATAGACTAATTAAAAAAATAAAAACTGACCGTACTGACATTATGGATATCAATCGGTTATCCAGGAAAAGAGCAACTGATGTTACAAATAATATGTTCCTTGATAGAATAAATAAAAGAAAATTACATAATTATACACAAAATATGAATACTGTTAGATTAAATAAAAAATCGTATTGAAATTATGGATAATAACAGGTTATCAAAAAAAAGAGCATCCAATGTTACAGTTAATATTTCACTTGAAAGATTATCTAAAAAAAGATTAAAGAATCCTTCTTATAACATGTATAATGAAAGGTTATTTACCAAAATAAAATCAGATCGGATAGAATATTTTTTTTTTGCACACTGGCAGAGAGGTGAGAATGCGTTACGCACGAGCAGAACCCGGTGTTCTGCAAAGAATGCATAGCCACATTTTTACCGACTAAACTCACCCCTCAACATACCTTATACAAGTCAGCCCGGAACCGTTTATCACATTACATCGGGTTGACTTAAGGTCATGTATCTTCTTTGGTTGAAGATCCTTCCATCCATGAATCCGATCATCCTGGAGATCCTTTCCTTCTCCTTCTTGTTATTTCACCGTGTCGTCAACTAGATAAATACGTAAGCTTATAAATAAATAAATATATAAATAAATAAATAAATAAATAAGTATATAAATAAGTAAATAAATAGATATCCTTGTATGTCCTACATCGTCCCCTCTTTCGTGCCGCGTGCAAGAACCGTCCATCTCGGTCGCTCCTACACACGGCTCCTAGTTAGGGTGTCGTCAATAGCTTTTTAGTTCGCAGAATATCCTCCAAGGACCTTGCTACAGCATTCCATCCTTCTTCATTTTGAAGCATTCTTTTAACGACATTGTCAGGCGCAATGTCGCCTATTTCCGCCTCCAATTCCCTCCTTTTGATCACCCACCGATCCCAACGAAAGAACGTGTGACACGCATCATCGCGTTCGCCGGGACAGAACACACATTCGGAGCTTCCAACTTTGCCCATCCTGAAGAGATAGGACTGAAAAATCCCGTGTCAAGAAGTAATTCACTTCCCCATTTTCTCTCTGGATCCATGGAGTGACATCTTTTATGAGACGCCTGGTCCATGCGCTGTCTGTGCGATCCTTCCAGAGCGTCTGCCAATCCAGCATCACATCCCTCCTAACTTCCGATCGGATGGAATATATGGATAGTTACTATAAAAAAATTAATTTGATTAAGATAAATTTAGAAAATGTACAGTATCTCGATTTTGATGACATGGAGGTTGCTTGAAAATACTGTAATGCTTTATTTTAGAAAAACAGAAACATATGTCAATAACTGTATGTTGCTATATGTTGCTATATGTTGCCACAAAGGAAAAATAGTTTTATCACCTTTAAGTCAGTACAATGAAACATTGATAGGACTATTGTTTGAAAGAAAATTTCATGATTTAATTCGATATTACAACAGCCCATTCTCCTTTGTGACATTTAGTGCAAAAGAAATAAAAAACGATAAAGGAGTATTTAATTTAAAAATTCTTAGTCAGGTTTACCATATTACACCGTCATCAATAGATATTAAAGAATCCAAAAAACCATGTTTTGGGTAATATGTATGATGACATAACAGCAGTTAAAGTAAGATTAAATCGAAATCCAATATTATTAGAAAATGATGTTAATATACTAACGAAGATTATGAAAAATAAACCATACAGTCAGAAATATAAAGCCTTACATGAGTTGACAGTATATGATTCATTACCAGAGTATTATTTATATTTTACTAAATCATTAAAATTAAATCAAAATGTGTATAACGAACCTTGAACTGCAGAATATGCAGCATTAATAGTTTGTTACAAGGATAAATTTCCTGATGATTTCGATATTTGCATATATCCAAAACATAATAATGTTAATGAATGTACGTGTGTAAGTAAATTGTCTTTTCATTTGGATCCTATGACATTCCCTATAATGTTTCCAAAAGGTGATTTAGGTTGGCACAATAATATGCTTCAAAATAATAATTCCAAAAAAAGATTGACATCTTTATAATATTACGCTCATAGAACAGCATATAGGGAAAGTATAATATTTGATTCTATTTTACGATGCGGTCGATTAACACAACAATATTTTATTCAAGCTTACATTATAATTGAAAGTATTCGACTTAATTATTTAAAATTTAAACAAAAGAAATTCAGAATTCATTGTTACCAAGGAATAATCGATCATATTTCTGGTCATGCTGCAAATTATTCAACAAATTTCAATATTGAAAAAAAATTAGGTAATATATATTGCCTTCCGTCTTCTTTTTTAGGAAGACCTAGGCATATGCATCAGATATACCATGATGCATTAAACTATAATGCGTAATATTGGTCATCCTGATCTTTTTATCACTGTAACATGTAATCCTTAATGGCCTGAAATTTAGCGTGCTTTGAAGAAATTTCCACCTGGGACATCGTGTAATGATATACCGAGTATAGTTAATAGAATATTTCATATTAAATTAAAGGCAATAATTAACGATATAATTAAAAATATATTATTCGGGAAAATTGCTGGTTATGTATATACAATAGAATTTCAGAAGAGAGGACTCCCACATGCACATACATTATTTACTCTTGAGTATGACATTAAAATATTAAATCCATCAGTTGTTGAGTCAGAGGCAGGGGGCACTTCGAATCGCTTGCTCGTACAAGACAGTATCAGAGCCAGCGATCCAGGTGGTGGCTCGGGTGATTCCCATCGACCTGCTTGCCTTGGAAAGGCAGGCGATATATAACCGTGGGGAAGAAGAGCGCGACGTAGCTTCCGTTCGCGCTCGCTCCCGCACAATGGAATGTTGGCAGTATAGGTGGAATGGTGACCCGAGGGGACGTTGGACGCACCGCCTTATCATCGATTTGGAAAGCTGGATGAACCGTGATCATGGAGAGGTAGACTTCTACCTCACACAGTTCCTAACTGGTCACGGTTATTTCCGCGATATGCTTTTCAAGTGGAGCAAGGTGACATCTCCGGAATGCTTGCATTGCCCGGGCGAGCTGGATACCGCTGAGCACACCTTTTTTGGGTGTCCTCGCTTCGCTGAAGGGCGACCGCCCTTCGATGAATGGAGGCCGGAAGTAGTCGTCCCGGAAATGCTGCGCAGTGCCGCTAACTGGTACAGTGTGGCAGAGTACGTACGGGCGACACTGATTGGAAAAAAGGAGGAAGGTTTCCTCTAGTAGGAAAATCTCCTCCTTTATTGACAGGGTATGGCGAAGAAATGCCTGGGCTGCATTGTTTCCGGACCGAAGTAATACCTAAACAGGGAGTCCTGGTCCGGATTCTATGATATTGTCATAAATGCAGGAGGGTGGGGAGTTTAGTGGGTATTGTAATTCCTCAATTGTGTATATCTGGGCAACCCCAGATACAAATTTGAGGTTGAGTCCCACATAACCATACAGTACGCGTGTATGGTATGCGTAAATGCATTCTCCTCGTCCTACGAAAAAGGCCCCTTCTTGAAGGGGCCCAAAAAAAAAAAAAAAAAAAAAAAAATTAGTTGTTGATAACTATATAAATGCTGAAATGCCTTAAAATGATATTATATTAAAAGAATTAGTGATTAAACATAAGCTACATGGACCCCACGAAGGTAATAATTTCCGTTATTACAATAAAGCTACAAAAAAATGTAAAAATAGATTTCCTAAACCATTCAGTAATGAAACACAATTTGAAGAAAATGGTTTTCCATTATACAAAAGACGAAATAACAATGAAATGAATTATTCATACAACACAAAAATAAACGGCAAACCCGTCCCTTTAACAAAGTAGGATTGTATGCTACAATCATATTCAATTATTTAAAGAGATATAAATGTCACATTAATTTTGAGTTTTGTAGACATTTAGGAAGCATAAAATATATTTTTTGCCCTCCCGGTCGTAAAACTCGTGTGTAAAGAATTTTCTGAACTCGTTCTACGCCTAGGTGGGCAAAAAATAGTGTAAGCACCATGGGCGAAATATTTTAGACACGAGCGTGAACACATATCACTCGTGCCCGGCTTCGCCGAGCACTCGTGCTAGTGCTCACGCTCGTGCCGAAACTTTTACGCCCTTGATACTTAATATACTATATTATTATTTACATAAAGCTTATGATAAAGCAATGATAAAAATAACAAAAGAAAAAAATAATTCTAATCCATAAATATATGATGAAATAAAAAATTATTTAGATTCACGTTATATTGGTCCCTCAGAAGCATCTTGGCGTATTTTAGAATTTTCTATGTCAGGTAGATCACATCGTTATACGTTTATCAATCCATACAGAAAATCAACAATCTATTATATTTGAAGAATATAAAGAAAGTGATATTGTAAACAAAAATAATAATACAACCTTCACAGCAAATTTTGAATGAAATATGAAATTAATTTATCATACATAATTAAATGTAGGAATTTGATTAGATACGTAGAAAATATCATTAATATTGATACAAAGAATAAAACTACTGGAGAGGAAATAAAAATATTAAAATTTATTTTTAATAATGACGATTCTGCTCGTATATTATGTTCTATATGGAATAATGATATTGCTACATATAAAGATTTTATAAAATCAAATAATGTATAATTAATATTTATTTTAATACACAAAAGATTAATCCCACAATATTTAATGTTGTCAATTTTTTAATTGTATATTAGATTATATTTTTGAAAATGGTTGGAGCAGTAGAGACTAATAAAAGATTTAATAAGGGAAACGTTAATTATGAATTGTCATTTAAATCAATAAGTTTAATTAAAGTCCTTGGAAAACATAACAAAGTTAAGAAAGAGCTATTTTTTTTTTTTTTTTTTTTTTTTAAGGGAAATATGTGAATCTTGCATCAGCCATGGAGTGTTTGCGGGCCTTAAAGACTGAGAAAGACCTAAATTCCCTGCACCTGGTGCAGGTAGTGGATGCTGAATATGTTCAAGCAAAACTATGGCTTGAAGTTCCTTACCTGGTCCCCCTGGGTGGAAAATGATGTTAAATCCACCTCCATGCAAAATTATTGCCCCCCCTCAGAATCCATGGGGCCGGTGCCAGCCACCGGGGCTTTCACCTGATCGGAACCGACAGCTGAATCGACACTTTTTGAGCAAGTGACTTATCAGCCTCAGGTATATCAGTTTTATCATTTTGCATATTTGTCATTTAAACGGCCTGTGTCACTGGACTAAGCGCCCTTAAATGGATTCGGGTAAGGGTATCCTCTGTGCGATGTGATAACCTGGAAAAAAGAAGAAACCTGTAAAGAACTATTGTAATTAGTATACCTGTAATGAAATGGGAAAAAGTGGTGTGATAATAGGACCGAGGATTCAGACCCGCAGCAATCCTCACCCTGGGTAGAAGACACAGGGGGGTGACTGTTGCGAGTCCTACAGATCTGATGTCTGCTGACATAATACGAAATTTTACCCATCGTATTAACAGGCTCCTCATAGGCCATTCCTAGCGATTGGTCAAGATCCCAATGATTCTTATAAAAGTAAGATTACTTCCACAGATGATCAAATGATCACTAGGTGAAAACAGCACGTGCCGTTTGATCATTAGATTTGCACTGCAAGAAAGAATGCGACATCCACCCAGACATCTGCTCCTGGGACTTACACACCTGTGCAATTTAATTAAATTTTAGGTTAGTCAGGGAAGCTCTGAACAAAAAAAGGCTTGACTAGTCATGGAGTGAAGGCCCCAGGACTCACCGAAATCAGGGATCCTAGGATCAGTCATGTCCGTGCCCAACACGGATCTTTTTTGATAAGATCACTCACGGTCTAAAATTTTAAAATCACACCAATCAAAAGTATGTCCAGTGGTTTTGTGATGTTTTAAGATGACCGGGTCTGTTTTTTGTGTTTTATAGAGATCTTGGATGAGGGCTTGAGGGTTCTTAATGACTGTAGGATTTTCTTTTTTACCTTTAGATCATGTAGTCATGATGTGGTTCTTATCTGTAGGCAAAGGTTTGTTCAATATAGCAATCTTTTTCTTAATGATACTGTCAACTGGTCTACAGTGTTCGTCAATGCGGTCTAAGGCTTTACGTTTTAAAATTCCTACATAACTGGCTGTACAGTCGTTACACTCCAACTTATATACCACATTAGTTTGGTTCTTTTTTTTCAAAATGTCCGTTGCTTTTATCAGGATGTTGTTTAAGTTATTGCAAACTATAGAAAGAGTTATAATGTTGTACTTGCTAAAAATTTTCCTTATGTTTTCATAGAAACCTTTAATGTAGGGTATACAGATTTTTGGGCTATTGGCAATAATTTCTTTATTTTTGTGATAAGAAATGATGTCATTTGTTTGTCTAAAATTTATGTTGTCTTAACGCTTTTTGGTATAAAAATCAATGAACTTTTCAGGATATCCATTTACAACTAAGAAATTTTTACCAGATCTAGGTTGTTTGCGTGGAAAGACGAATCTGATAATAATATTGCCTTATCAACAAGAGTATAAATCATACATTTTGATTATATATCATATTATACATTTTTCACCATTTTATAAATCATATAAGTTGTATAAATTGTTATTTAAATTTTTCATTATTTCAGGTCTTTTGATAAGGTCACCATAGTGTATCGAAACTTCAAGTTTTCCACATTAAAATAAAACATTTTGCTCGTAAAAGATCGACTTATTATTAATTTACTCTAACTAAAATGATTTCGAGCGATACAAGTCATATTATTATAAAGATGTTAATATTAATGTAGAATTTTTTAATGAGGCTATAAATAAGATTATTGTAGAAGAAGTTCCTAGAACATTAGTAATTAAAGATAAGTTTCCGAAATTTTTATCAACAGAATTAAAAAGAAAAAATTTTTAATTATAATATATAAAATATACATTATAATTAAAATATTAAAAAATTTATCACAAAAAGTACAAATAAACCAAAAAATTCTATAATTACCAAAAATTTAATAAGCATAGGAATTATTGTAAATATGTATATAATATTGAGTATAATGAATCTAATAAAAGTTTTGAGAATGATATAAAAACTAATCAAAAACCGTATTGGGATTACATTGGTAATAAAAAGAAAAGTGAAATACCTGTAGATATGAAATATAATAATAAAATCTATGAAAAAGAGGATGAAAGTCTCAATACTTTTGCAGATTTCTTTCAAATTACATGTAGTAAAGGTAAATTCGGAGATTAAATGTCCAATTAAAGGATTCGGGGACTGAGATTGACCGAATCCAGAAAATCTAGGATGGCAGCGTCCTAATAGAGCTGAGCTTGTCAAAAGACCGGCAAAATCTATTAGACGCTGTCAAGACGGTCGCAGACCCAGAAACTACAGTCAAGGAACTAATTCCCCACCTAGCCGTAGAGATCAGAGGCCTTGATGGTATTACTGGCAGCAACAAGGTGAGGCAGGCAGTAAATGAGGCAACCAAGCTGCAAAATGATGACGACATAAAAGTCGCCATCTTCAAGGCTAAGGACACTAAGGCGGATATGGCGATCGTAGAGCTGCCAGAAGCCGCCGCACTAAAATTGACCAATAAAGGCCGGCTAAATAATGGCTGCTCTAATTGGCAAGTGCGCTTAAGAGCCGAGGTTATACGGTGCTTCAGGTGTCTTGGTTTCGGCCCTAACCATTGGTCATGTAACGGCACGGACCAAAAGTCAGCGTATTTTAAATGTGGCAGTCAAGGTCAAATGTCAGAAAAATGTCCTGTGGAAAAGCGGAATGTTTCCTCTGCAGGGAAAGAACTGCAAGGTCAAGACCGACCACCTTCCAGGATGTGGAGCATGTAAGCGCTATCAAGAGCCACTTACGGCAAGGAAGATAAAGTGTCATCGGTAATGTTCGGAGTCCTGCAAAGGAATATGAAAAATACCATTCTCGCCGACCTTTTGCTCGATCAGTTCGTGCGCCAGACAGACTCTAGCGTAGTTTTGCTATCCGAGCCGTTTCGCAATGGGAACTGGAAATTCTGGTTCACGATGACACAGGCCGGTGCGCTATATGGCTACAAGGCCATGTTCAGACGTCTGAGTAAAGTGCGGTGATACAACTTTCATTACTTGTTATTTGTCAACGAATGAAACTATTGGGATTTTCACGGGAAAGCTGGCCTTATTGGAGGAAACGATAAGGGAAGTATGTGGCAATATAAAATAAAACAATTTTCTTCATACATTAACAATAAAATAAATAAAATAAAATATAATAAATAATAAAAATTTGTTTCAAAAATATAATATTCCATGCAAAGAAAAAATTTTATTTACCCCTGTTCTTTTTTTTTTTTATTTTTAACTGACGTTGTTTGCTCAAGTTCAATCCTCTGTCTGACCTTAAGCGCTTATTCAGCTGAACTTTTTGATAAGTTACCAACTAAGATTAGAAGATTTAATAGAACAAAGAAAGCCTACGAGGCCAGCATAGGAAACATCGCAAATGTAGCAGTTTTAATAGATACATTTAATACCAAATTACCCAAATAGCAAGAAATAGATTTAAAAGAGGTCTAATACCAGAGATAGAATGTAGATTAGGTTTAGACACTGAATTACTTACAATTGTCAAAATTGCTAAAAAAGCAACTATAATTAGATTATTTAGAAAAATATAAAGAAATGAGACATGAAGTACAACCAATACATAAAAATGACACTAAAACAGAAATAATTAATACCATTAATCTTGTAATGACACGCGCAGACTTTATTTTGAGGCCACAATGGTATAAAAAATTTTACGCCTAGGGCAACCCCAATACTTAACAGAATTGTTTTTGTAATATATTCCTAAGAGTAATGCTGTGCTACCTAAATTGAAAAATTGTGGTGCGCAATCCTTCCAATATCATGGCACTGCTCTTTGGAATTCGATTCCATCTAATATAAGATTTCTACCATCTCTTAACAATTTTAAGACAGATATGTATAAATATTTTTTAACATTAGACCCCTAAATGAGGATTCATTTATCTGTAACGGAATTGAAACATTATATACACTTATCGTAACCAATGCTTACATCACATATAAATACTCTATTTTACTTAAATATTTGCTATTGTATTACTGCTCATTACTTATTATTTTATTTACTATGAATTATTACTTAACTAGCTGAACTTTAATAATTACTATTTACTTTAAAGACTGTGATAAACCTTTTATCCAAAGATTAGATTATATTTACTACATGTACAAAAGACATATATATACATATATATATATATATATACACAATTGTTATTAATTATTTAAATTATTGTAATTCTTTTGATTTTAATTTCTTATAAATATTTTGTACATATACTTTGTTTTATTACTTATATTTTACTGTATACTTTTTTGTGGCAACAAATAAATAAATAATCATAATAATAATAATTAATCTAGAAAAATGCGAAAAATGCGAAAAATGTTCATCTACTGACCATAAAATAGAAAATTGTCCAAAAACAATACAAGAAAAAGTTAACAATTCACAGCAACAAGTAGAAACATTATGCTCAATAGTCGTAAAAACAGCTCTATTTTTTCAAGACAAAAATAATCAAAATTAAACACAAGAAACTAAAACTGAAGAACCAAAATATCCCTGCATAAATCAAACTTGAAAAAACATAATACAAACCAATTCAGAGGAAATAATTTTAAAGTAACTCAAATCAAATAATAATCGAAATAATCAAAGAAACTTTAATAATTCCAAAAATACGCAAAACAGACGATATAATCATAACAACAATAATAATAATAACAGAAATAATAATAACAAAAATTTTATTCCAAATCGCTCATACAATAATAAATAATCGTCAAAATCATAATCACCAAAATAATGGCAAAAATAATTATCAAGGTAGAAATAATGGCTATAGACCGAGATACAATGGTCAAAATTACCAAAGAGGATGTACATTTTGTGGTAACCCATATCACACTATAAATAACTGTGCCCAACATCAACTTTCACAAATAAATCCGGGAAACCGTTTACCAGCCCTTATGAGGTTACAGGGATCTGGTCATTCACAAACCCCACAACAATTTTCAACTCAGGGACAACAACAACAAGCACTACCAATAAATTTCAACCTAACTCAATAAAAACCTACAACATTTTAACATTTAACGCAATAAATAAAATTCCAGTTTTAAAATTTTCAGACCAAAAAGGTAATTTAAGATATTTACTTCTGGACACGGGTGCTAGTTTGTCTGAGATACTTGAATCCTGCATCCCAACCCTAAACATACCATACATAAACAAAAATGAAATAGTAATAATTACAGGAATTTCAGACAAAACGATAAAGACCATTGGAACATATAATATTTCGCTATATGAATTACCATGTAAATTTCACATTGTACAGAACGACTTCGCAGTGAAATCAGTCAACGGAATTTTAGGAAGTGATTTTTTGGATGAAAATAAAGTAATCATAGATTATAAAAATAAAGTTGTAATTTTGAGAAATAAAGAAATATAATTCTTTTCTAAAAATGAAATAGAAGAAGAAATTTTAAATTCAAATACATCAGATACCCCAAATAAGCAGGGATATTGCATGTAAAAAATGCAAGTATTGAAATTTCAAAATTAGCTAATACAATTGAAACTGCAGTTAGGCCGATTGCAGAAGAAATAGTTGAAACTAATAAAGAAAAAGTAGATGCAAACATTTCTCTCTTAAGAAACCCTAGTTTTGAGAAAAATGGATCCCAAAGAATTAAAAATTTTAAGGTCAAGGAAAATAATGAAATAAATTCCTTTGACACAAAACATAAACAAAATTTTGAGTATGCCATAATGTGCTGATCAGCAAAAAGCTAGCAATGAAAACAATAATACTGATGTAAGTGTATTTTTTCATTCTGAAAAAGAAGCTTCTTCATTGTTATATAAATAACAATGAATTACATAATATGTTAAATAATATAAAAAACGACGAACAAGATATCTTGAAAACAAATATATTATAATTGTGCAATTAAAAAAGGCAATTTTAACGAAATAAATAATATTTTAATAAATGATATATTACAAAATGATACAAAAATGCAAACAATTCTTAGTAAATCGTACGATTTAAACATATTACAAAATACTGCAGAATTAATAAATAATGATGATATGATAAATGAAAATATTGCCAAAATATATAAATTAAACTTAATGCAAGAAGACCCTGAAATATCTGATGAACAAAGAAATTTTAATAATGAAATTAATATAAATATATCCAATAAAATTGTGAATTACGAAAGTAAAAATAATAAACAACTAAATTTTACTGATTTTATAAATTACAACTTTTCCGGAGAAAAATACGAACAATTTCTAAATTACCTAAAAGGAAGCCAACCAGAAGATTACTCCCCTGAATATATATATAGACAATAATGAGCTAAGAAATCTTCCTATTGACATACTTAGACCACATTGAACCGAAAAATAATAAAATTACAAAAATTGATGATGAAATTTTTACAATAGAAAATAACTCAATAACAGAAAAACCAAAATCAAAAGTTTTATATTTAGCAGAATTAGAACATTTTAAAAATACTCCCGAATATGACACTATGAAAAATATTATAAGAGATAATCATGACGTTTTTCAATTAAAAGAAGAAAAAATAACACAAGCAAATAATATAACCGTAAAAATACAAACAAAAACTTCAGACCCTGTTTATGTTAAAGAATATTTTATACCATATGGACAAAGGGTGGAGATAGACCGCCAAATAAATGAATTACTGAAGCAAGATTTAATTGAACCCTAAAACTCACCATACAACGCTCCATTGTTTTTGATTCCAAAAAAATCAGACAAGAAAGGCAACGTTACATATCGCTTAATTTCAGATTTTAGAAAGTTAAATAAAGAAATTCTTGAATCAGTATTTCCAATTCCAAGAGTACAAGAAATTCTAGATGACTTGAAAGATGCAATTTACTTTACATCATTAAATCTTTATTCCGGGTTCTCACAACTCCTAGTAGACCCTGAAAACCGTAAAAAATTAGCATTCTCGACGCATTCCGGACATTATGCCCATAAAAGGCTACCTTTTGGTAAAGTCATTGCCGAAGATATTTGTTCGCCTTATATCAAGTGTTTTAAAAAATATTCCAAACGTACGAGTATATATTGATAATATTCTTATATTTTCTACCGACTTAAAAACACATTTCATAGCTCTAGAACGAGTAATCCAAAAATTAAGGGAAGCAAACTTAAAAATACAAATAAATAAATGTACGTTCTTAAAACGAGAACTAATCTATTTAGGTTCCAAAATTTCAGAAAAAGGAAAAGAGACGGATCTAAGAAAAATTTCAGCTATAATAAAAATGCCACCGCCAAAAATTATAAAGCAAGTCAGAATTTTTAATGGAGTGACAAACTATTACAGTAAATTTGTTAAAAACTATGCAAATATAGCTCGTCCTCTGAAAAACTTACTAAAATAGGACACGCCATTTAAATGGACCGAAGAAACTCAAAGAGCTTTTGATTTATTAAAAGAAAAATTATGTACAGCACCAGTTTAAATATTTCCGAACCTAGAAACCGAATTCACTTTGTAACGGCCAATGAACGGAAATTTTTGACTTATAAAAGACAGTTCTTTTCTATTTACTGATCGATTGACCACCTAAGGATATTTATATAAACATATTACAGTTTACTGTGACCATAGACCATTATCAATTTGTGAGAAATTAGAAAAAAATAAACGAGTTCTAAAATGGCGACACCAACTTTCCGACTTAGATTTTACGATAATATATCTTAAGAGTAAAACAAATGTAGTAGCGGACTGTCTAAGTCGATATAAGAAGCGAAAGTCTTAACTCGTGCACAAAAAAATGAACAAGAAAACGCAAATAGTAGTAATAAAAATTCTGAAGATAAACAACATATAAAAGTTCAAAAGCAGAAAGAATGTAAAAAACAAAAAACTTATAACCGGTTTGTGTAAACACAACCTAAATGCATGGAACATGTTTACTTCCAAATGAGGACTAGATATAATACAAATGTCTCAACATTACAATACAATTTTCTATTGTTGTAATTTGTAATTATTACCTTACTAGTTGTTAAGATTCTAAACCCAAACTATTTTGATTCCCTTAACCTGAATTATTATATGTCCCTGAACCTAAATTATTCCAAGTCCCTAAATCGATATTATCCTAAGTCCTTAAGCCCAGATTTTTCAGTCTTTTAAAAGTATTTTATTTATTTATATATACTTACCTAATTATTCTAAGTCTTATTTGACCCCCCCCCCCTTAAAAAGGACAAATTTGACCCCCCTCCCTAAATAGGACAAATTTGACCCCCCCCCTAAATAGGACAAATTTGACCCCCCCATTAAAAAAGACAAATTTTACCACCCCTTGCTTAATTTTCAAGTTCTGAAGTACCCCCTCCCTATAAACATGTTCCATGTTAAAATAATAGACAAAAGGTCATTGCCTACAAATAAAAGAGGCAGATCTCCTAAAGCAAAAAGCAACAATATTCAAAATACAGAAAGTGAATTATCTACAGAATCTGAGTCTAGTGATGATGAAAAATCCGCATTGTCAGATAATGATAACATAATCAATAATGACAATATAAATTTACAGTATAATAATAATTTAAATTTAAGTAATTTAGTATATGTAAAAGATTTATTACAATTTAGAAAAGATAATATAATTTATTTTATTTTATAGACGAAAACGGAAAAGCTTTGTGTAAAGGTGCAATTAATTTAATAAAAGCAGGAAAAATACAAAGTTCTTCTACAAACAAAATTAATACTTTAAATATTCAAAAACATAGAAATAAAATTTATTTTGGTTTATGCATTAATCCTAAAGAATCAATTAAGTTAGTCTTAAATAATATAGAAAAATTAATTTTACAAGTAATCAATTATCTTAACAATTTTAATAATAAGAATAATTTAAGTATTGCAGAAAGCATATTTATAGCTAACGTATCTTTTTCAGATATATTTAAGTTAATACATAAAATTGCTGACAATAAATTTAAAATAATAGTTTTTAAGCAATCTTTAGGTTATGTACAAGAAAAAGACAGAGAAACTATTTTTAAAGAATTTCATGAATTGTCTACGAACATAGAGGTCAAAAGGCCACTATTCAAAAAATTCGCCAGTCCTATTACTGGGAAAATTTAAAAGAATATGTGCAAACAAAAATAAAAATTAGCTTATGTTTAAATTGCCAATTACGGAAAATTTCACGCCGCAGAGTCAAATTACCGATGAAATTAACCCAATATCCAGGGGCGGTATTTGAAAGAGTATCAATTGATATTATGGGTCCTATAGGAAATATGATGGCTAAAAATATATATTAATGATACAATGTCAATTGTCTACATTTTTAGTAGCTGTTCCCATAAAAAATGTCGATACACCTACAGTAGCCACGGCATTTATTAACAATTTTGTATGTTATTTCGGATCTCCAAAAATATTACTTTCAGACAGGGGTTCTCAATTCATAACTAACCTAATGAAAGCGGTAGCTAAACGGTTCAAAATAAAGAAAATTACGACTACTAGCTATTCGCCAACCTCAAACGGGATGGTAGAACGTTCAAATCGTGTAATTACAGAATATCTTAGGAATTACACAAATAAATACAAAGATTGGCATATGTATATTAGACTGCCAAAAAAAAAATTGACTTTTCGATTTTTTAAGGTGCTCAAGCGTTTTTGGATGTCATTTAATGAAAAAATAAGTTCTACGTAAACCGCATCTAAAAATATTTAGTCGTTGGACAGCGCCAAAGCATTTTCGATTTTTGAAAATGGGCTCAGGAACGTCGGGAGGGACTAAAGCTACTAAACTTAAAAGGCAACGTAAAAACAAAATTTCGGGGGGTATTTCATAGTTTTTTTGGTCGCTAAAAACGATGGTATCATTTATTTTGTATTATTTTTTTAAGGCAAAAAGTTATGAGCTAATTTCAGTGGTAAAAATATCAAAAATTGGACAGTTTTTGACGTCAAAAAATTGCTGCGGACTGAAAAATGTTTAGAAATTATTTTAAAAGGGCATTCCGCATGTTTTTTGGGTAACTAAAAACGATAAAGTTGGTTATTTTTATTTATTCTTGACGGATTCAGAGTAATGGGCCAAATATTGTAGTTTGATTTTCCAAATTTAGCATTTTTTTGACTTAAATGATTGTCAAGCGTACAGATAACTTTTCTGAACCTCTAGAAACGTAAATTATCATATTTTTATGTTTTTCTAACTAGCGCAGAATTAATTTCTTAGATTTTTTTTAAGGATGCTAGTTTAGTTCAATGTTACCACAATGTCATAAAATATGGTTTTCAGGCAATTTTCCAAATAATGCTGTCATCTTGCAATTCAACCAAAATATTTCCAGTTGGTCTCATTTTTTTTGTATAAAATACACCTTGCAATTTTTCATCAACGATTCTCTTATCGTAATAGTTAATGAACCAAATCTCCATTTTCGGATAAGAAGGGGGCTCCGGCCCACGAAACCGATTGCCGTGAAATTTTCAGGGCATACTTTGGGTACCAAAAGATCACCTTTCACCTGTATAGGGACTTCCGAATGCCCTTCCTTACGTCCCTAACCTCAAAAAGTAATTTTTTTAGGTTTTTAGCAAATTTAATAAATTTTCGATAAATTTTACTACATTTAAAGACACGTAAGATGTAGGGCTAGTTAAAAGTGACTTTTTTACACATAAAATAACTCACTTGAAATGATAGAACATAATTTTAAAGCTTAAAACAGTTTTTACAAGCTGTTTTATGTCATTTTTTTTCAAAAAAATCATAAGTTTTTGTTATTTTTCCCTTGTTTTCTCGGAACTGGTGATAGGTACACTCTTAATTTTTTTTCTGGTAACATATTTTAGTTGTACAAGGTCACCTTGAAGTTTTCAGACAAAACGGTTTGGTGCAACCTACTTAAAAATCCACTCAAAGTGGAGTTTGCAATTTTCGGTTTTTAGCAAATTTTTATTTTATACGATGAAAATGGTAAGTAATTCGAATTTTGGCCTAACCTAAATTTTTAAAAAAATCAATTTATTCGTGGCGAAACGTAGAAAATCAAAAATTTTTTTAAATGAATCGATGCTAAATAATGTCTTAAATATTAAATTCAAAGATTTTTAAAATCAGATTATTTATAAAAATGTCTTCAAAATCAAAAAACTTGAAATATATTTCACATTATTGTTAAAAATTGAAATTTTTAATTAGTCTTGATTAATTATGTCCCTCAAAAATTAGTGAAATTTCAAGCGCTAATATCTCCGTCAGCAGTCAATAAATTTTCAAAATTATTTTTTTAATTTTAAGAGACACATAACATGATCAATGGCTAAAAATATTAAACATTCTAGAAGTTTCGATCTCCAGAAATTGTTACTAAAAAAATACTATTTCTATCCACCTGATTCAACCTTAACAAAGATCTTTGAGAATGCGATGAAAAAGCGTTATTCAGTTAATTTGAGTATCAGATGATGTTTCAGAAAAATGTAATCATGTGAGATATTAGATAAAAATAAACTTTAACATAATCAAAAACCTAGTCAAATTTTTAATTTAACAGAATCAAAATATTGCAAATGAATTTTACCACCGTCAGCTCCAATAAGAAAAACAATATAGTGTCATAGTTTATTCGATTCTCTTTTCTCTATAATCAGGATGGCTCGTACAAAATCGGGCGCTCTCGGAGGCCTTCGGAAAGACACTATATTCCGAAAATATTATATTAGATAATCCTATAGAAGCCGGCTCCATGCATTATTAACGTGAACTTATATATTATTTATTGAGAGCGCCTAATTATCTACGAGGAATCCTGATTATATAGAGAAAAGAATGAAATCATAATTAGCCGATTTTATTCAGCCGGTCATACAGTGAAGCAATTGACGCGACGTATCTTTCATCTTTTTTTGCCCTCTAAACTGCCATCTCTGAACTTATATAAATATTTCAGACAGAAAGAATAAAACATTACTCACTTAGAACAAAATTAATGCCATTTTTTTCGTTTTTAATTGAAATATTTTTGAAATATTTTCTTCAGTCTAGCATGAAAAATATTAAAAATAGTGTAATATATTGAAAAAAGTATAAAATTGAAATAAATCAAAAAGTATTTCACTGATAAATCAGAATTACTTACCATTTTCATCGTATAAAATAAAAATTTGCTTAAAACCGAAAATTGCAAACTCCACTTTGAGTGGATTTTTAAGTAGGTTGCACCAAACCGTTTTGTCTGAAAACTTCAAGGTGACCTTGTACAACTAAAATATGTTACCAGAAAAAAAATTAAGAGTGTACCTATCACCAGTTCCGAGAAAACAAGGGAAAAATAACAAAAACTTATGATTTTTTTGAAAAAAAATGACATAAAACAGCTTGTAAAAACTGTTTTAAGCTTTAAAATTATGTTCTATCATTTTAAGTGAGTTATTTTATGTGTAAAAAAGTCACTTTTAACTAGTCCTACATCTTACGTGTCTTTAAATGTAGTAAAATTTATCGAAAATTTATTAAATTTGCTAACAACCTAAAAAAATGACTTTTTGAGGTTAGGGACGTAAGGAAGGGCATTCGGAAGTCCCTATACAGGTGAAAGGTGATCTTTTGGTACCCAAAGTATGCCCTGTAAATTTCACGGCAATCGGTTTCGTGGGCCGGAGCCCCCTTCTTATCCGGGAATAGCCTTTTAAATTTTGATAAAATTGAGTTTTATTTTTTACAACAACTTTTTGTAAGTTCCAAATTTCCAAAAATTTCTTATTCGTGCCTTTAGCTTTAGATATTTCCGAGATATGGTTCTACAAATTTAATGATAAAGTATGATTATTTTTTTAAAACCTCAAATTGAGACTCTGTCTTTAAATTATCATATCTGCTAAACGAAAAATTGAAAAAAAACAAGTAAAAAAATTTTTGAAACTTAAAGTTTGTACAAAATTTTTGAAACCTATAAGACCTATTTTTAATAAAAATTTCAATTTTAAAACTTAAAAATTGGTCATTTAGGGCCGAAAATGGGCATTTGGTTTATTAACTATTACGATGAGAGAATCGGTACTGAAAAATTACTGATTACGGGGATTGAAAGGTGTATTTTATACAAAAAAATGAGATCAACTGGAAGTATTTTGGTTGATTTGCAAGATAACAGCATTATTTGGAAAATTGCCTGAAAACCATATTTTATGACATTGTGGTAACACTGAACTAAGCTAGCACCCTTAAAAAAAATCTAAGCAATTAATTCTGCGCTAGTTAGAAAAACACAAAAATATGATAATTTACCTTTCTAGAGGTACAGAAAAGTTCTCTGCACGTTTGACAGTCATTTAACTCAAAAAAATGCTGAATTTGGAAATTCAAACTAAAATATTTGGCCCATAACTCCGAATTCGTCAAGAATAAATAAAAATAACCAATTTCATCGTTTTTAGTGACCCAAAAAACATTCGGAAGGCCCTTTTTAAATAATTTCTAAACATTTTTTAGTCCGCAGCAATTTTTTGACGTCAAAAACTGTCCAATTTTTGATATTTTTACCACTGAAATTAGCTCATAACTTTTTGCCTTAAAAAAGTAATTCAAAATAAATGATTCCATCGTTTTTAGCAACCAAAAAAACTATGAAACACCCCCTGAAATTTTGTTTTTACGTTGCCTTTTAAGTTTAGTAGCTTTAGTCCCTTTCGACGTTCCTGAGCCCATTTTCAAAAATCGAAAATGCTTTGGCGCTGTCCAACGACTAAATATTTTTAGATGTGGTTTACGCAGAACTTATTTTTTCATTAAATGACATCCGAAAACGCTTGAGCGCCTTAAAAAATCGAAAAGTCGATTTTTTTTTTGGCAGTCTAATGTATATAAATTTAGCCAGTTTTTGCTATAATAATACTGTACACAGTTCAATTTGTTACTGCCCACATGAAATCGTATTCGGTTTACTAGCCCGCATGCCTTCAGAAGCTAAAATAAAAGAATCTGAAAAATTACCAACTTATAAAAATTACTTATTAGATTAAGTCTCATGACTGATAGGCATACAACAAATTGCAAATCAAAACTTATATAACGCAAAATTAACATCAAAACAATATTATGATAGAAATTTAAATATCATGGAATTTCAAATAGGAGATCTAGTTTTCTTAGCAAAAGGGGGTGAATCGTCAAAACCAGACGATCCTTATACAGGACCATTTTAAATTATACAAAAATTTTCCGATGATAATGCAAAAATTCAAAAGGTCGGAACAAACTCGTCCCAAATATTTCACGTTAAAAGGCTAAAAAAACCAAAAATAAAAGTTAAACTCTAAATATGAGTTCTTTACAAAATACTCTCTTTTCTTGTACATAAAAATAAAATATAAAATATATATATATGACTCATTTTTATAAAAACTAAATTATTTTAATTTTTTTTTTCCTTTTAGCTTATATTTAAATACTAACATATTATTAATTTCTTTAGATACCATTATGCAGAAATGTGTGCTTATCATTTTATGTTTTAGAATCATAAACTCTGAGTTTCTAATAGGATTGACTGTGGCAGCGATACTAGCAATGTAACTACAATTTCTTTAACAAACATACCTAGTTGTAATGTAGGAAAACCTAAGGTCAAAACGACTAACGAATATATTGCGCTGCTACAACTCAAAGAATACGAAAAACTCAAAGTTTATCAATGCTTAATAGAAATTCATCGAGTAGTCCAATCATGCAACGGGTATTTCAACTATGTGAAACCCATAGAAAGAGCAGAAGAAACTTTCATCATAGAGGTCAGTTCAGAAACATGTAAAAATATCCACGAAACGAGAATTTATAAATAGGATAATAGTCACATAATTAATAATTATTTAAATATAAATGAAACAAAAACAGTACCAATCGTATTTTGCGGTTCGGCTGAAAATAATGAATGTATAGGTGGATTTTATTCCGACCAATATGGAAAATTTTTACATGTTTTTGTACAAGGCCACATTAAAATCACATTATCACAACAAGATGCAACGTTAGATTTACATTCTAACTTAATACGCTTAAATTCAGGTGTATCTTGTGAGTTCAATAAATATCATTGTATGGATATACAATTCGGCCACACTCTCTGGAATAATTTGGAAGGTAAAGGCTGTATTTTGGATCATTATACTATTTTATATTACGGATATGCCGAAAAGGTAACCGATTTTACAGATATCAAAAATAACATTACAACATATATATTGAACTCACAACAAACAACCTTTACTTTTAAAATAAAAGAACAAACTTCTATTTGTTAAATACCAGCGTTAAGAATACTCCACCCACGTATACTAATCCTAGATAATAAAAAAGTTGTATTAAATCAAATTTTGCAACACATCCCTATCAGAAATACGGGAGTTCAAGATTTAGATCTATTTACATCCGTAAATCAAAAATTTGTTTTTACAGAACACCATATTAATTTACAAGCAGATACTTTATATTTACATATGTTGAGAAAAAAATGTGAACTAGAAAAATCCATACTCCAATATAACCAAATCATAGCCACATTATCCCCTGATCATTTTGCATACTCAAAATTTGGAATTGGTCATTACGCAAAATTATTCGCAGAAGTTGTTTACGTAATACGTTGTACATCGATCAGAGTACAAATGGTACAAACTGAACGTTGTTATAACGAATTACCAGTCTTAAAAAATAATAAAACATTAAAATTTCTTACCCCAATAACAAGATTACTTGTAATTCAAGCAACTGAGGTAAGCTGCTCAAGGATTTTACCACCAATTTTTAAAATCAATGATGTTTGGCTAAAATTTTTACCAAACCAATTACCAGCAAAAGAGCCAGTTATTTTGAAGCCAGACACCAAAATTTCTTGGAAATGTGAACCGATAAAAAACCTGGCAACAAGCGGAATTTATTCCGAAACAGAAATAGAAAATCTACAAAAAAGTATTTTGTTACCAATGGAATGCGAATTACTATTAAACAGTATAGCAAGATCATTTAATGGCAAAACCTCAATACAACAAGATTTATACAAAAATTTACTCATGCAAAACTCAATATACACAATCACAACTTCTACGAAACAGTAAAAAAGTATTTTTGGGACTTTAGCTTGACATCAGCAGGAATATTAGGAATACTTTCCATATTATACTTCATTCAGTCAATTCTAACAGCAATACTAAATTTTTTCCAATTACAACGAATGTACGAAATTTTCATTTTACTTATTGGAAGCAATTTTTACATCTGTTACTAATTTCCTAATACAACTTTCAAATTACGAAAATAAAAATACAAATACTAATAATTCACAAATCAAAATAGATCCAACAATAGAATATCAAACTAACAAACACGAAATAAAAATAAATATGATGCAAGATATACATACTAATCCCCCTCCACTACCCACCAATGTTCCAGCCATTAAACCTACATCATACCCTTCATTCGATAAAAACTTCAAGTTTTATCAAAAAAATTAACCAATTACACCTTTTTTTTCTTAATATATCAACATTATTATCATTATTAACTTTTTACTCTGATTTTCCGAAATCAAACTTTTTGACAGTTTTAAAAAAATTTAAAACTCCTAAAGCTAAGCGGGGAGAAATACCTGAAGATACCAAAGTACCTGAACCTTACACAATTTGAATTAATACAACAAAATAATAAAATTTTTGTAAATAGTTATTAACAATTAAAAAAAAATTATATAAAAAAATTTTTAAAATTACAAAAAATTTGCTAACAATATTTTTTATAAGAAAATATTTTATATAAAAATTAAATTATTTTATATTAAAAATTACTTATATATAAGTTACTAACAATACATAAAATAAACTTTTGTAAAATGACAACACTGTAATTTGCAACGTAAGATAAACTATCAATTCAATGCACTCTAACAAAAAAAAAAAAATGTAAAAATCGCATAATAAACTAAATTTCCAATGTAAAAGTAAATTAAAAATTTTGTAAAATACTCTGTAATTAATATTTAATCTGGTTGACGAACCAGATCAAAAATAAAAATTAACATTTTTATTTTAGAAATTGGGGTGGAGATGTTATAACAATAACTAACAAAAAATAAATGAATAAATAATCAATAATAATTTATAAATATTAACAAATAATAAATAATTACCCAAGACAATATTTATTAATTAAATATTTAAATACTATTTAAGCTTATTAATTAAATAGGAAATGTTTTAGATTAAGAAATAATAACATAATATTAAGAAACTATAACATAAATTAGGAAAGCATAGTTTATTATTAAGCAAACTATAACATAAGATTATGTATTAAATAAATAGCTTAGGAAATAATAATATTTATATTTTAAATATTTTGAATAACTTAAATGAGAAACCATTAGTATATAAGACAATAAAAAATGTAATTAAGACAGTCAGTTAAGATAAATCTCGCGACGGCGTGTACTTTTAATCGCTAATAAACTCAGTTGTTATAAAATCTGTGTGTTATTTATTTCAAGGTCTCCTCGTATCCAGTATGAGTAAGTACGTATAATTCATTCTTTATAATAAATGTTTAGTCAGCAATCTCATATAAGTCATTGCTCTGAATATTATACTCTGATATGCTTGCAATACAATTTTAACGTAGTAATTCTACGTTCATTCATTTATTTATTGAATAATATAATTCTGTTCAATACGAACATAACAGTACCCCCAATAAAGCGTATTTTTTGCAATTTGAGGGAACTCTTTCATCATGTATGAAACCACTAAATTTAAAACTAATCTCAAAAAAAAAAAAATTGTATCAAATCCTATTACAAATTGTAAATATTGCCTAAACCCTCTTAAAAAGAATGTTTTTATAAGCAGATTAATAATATAAGGATAAATTGACAAATAATTGCTACTTAAAATATTATTATAATAAAATAGTATTACATTAAAAGAATCAGCTGCCCATTTGCAAAACATTTGCTGTTGACCACACATTTCATCACCTTCACATAAGTTCATGAGTCTTTCTCCTCCAAGTTCCCCCAGTAAATTATCAACATACCTCCCAAAAGCACAAAAATTTGGGTAAGCTGAAGAACCTAAGGCAAAAACGGCAAACCTGAAAATGAAAACATAAATTATAATAAGATAATTAAGAATAATAAAAATAAATTATATTAATACAATACTAAAGCAGGATTTTTGATAGGTTTTTTAATAATAAATTAATATACAATATAATTATATTTTAATTTATATTATACTTTAATTCGAATTTTAACGTTTGGTCTTTGGGTAAATTATGCTTAAATAATAACGAATTATATGCAAAAAAATTATTTGCAATAGTTCGCTAGATAAGTCGGGAAAAGATACTTTAAGTTTAAAAATAAAAAAATTTGAAAAACATTATGTTTGATTGGTGTCCAAGTCACAGATTACAAAATTTATAAATTACCTTTAATTATAATCCAGTGACCTCGTTAGTTCGAAAAAGTAAAGAAGTGTTATTTATTATATTATTTTCTATGCGTTAGTATTTTTTAAACCCTGATGATGAAACTAATTAGTTTCGAATCGCGTTGGCAATGACGAACTAACGAAGTTACTGGCGGATAATAATTAAAGGTAATTTATATATTTAAAAAAAATTTGGATAGGTTAGAATCATGTTTGTTTTGTAAATTTGTTTGTTTTTAAAATTTTTCTTTATTATAATTAGCGAGTTTGTAAAAAAAACTCTTATACACATGAGTATTTTTAGTAAATACTTCTTTGTACCAAGTTATACAAATGAACAAGCCTGGAATGCATTTTTATTACAACTTAATTGATGTGCTAGAAATGCACAGAGGTACCAACTAAGTAACTGGAAGTTAAGTTTAAAATGGAGAAAATATGAAAATTTTTCAATATCAGTTAAAAAGAAAATAAATAACAATAAAATATGTATATATTAATGTAATAAATAACAATAAAATATGTATATATAAGTATAGAACATGGTATCATGTTCTATACTTCTATGATAATATAAAAAGAAAAAATTAATTTTCAAAATTATGTTGTTTTACCAGAAGTGGAGTAAGTCTAAAAGTAATAAAATTTAATAGATATATATTTTATAAATTTTTTTTTAACGTAAAAAAACGCAAACTAAAAAATTTATATTTTATTCAGAAACATTAATCATTTACACGAGAGAATTAATAAAAAATAATAAAAATGTATATTGGAGTCCTATTATCTCTTCTGTTTGTTTATTTAAAAAAAATATCTGCATAACCTATAAATGGCTTATATAATATATAATAGACGATCGCTGATTTCAGGAAATTTGGAACTAAAACATACAAAACCAAGACAAATAATACTTTTTCTTAAATAGTATTAATGTCAAATATTTAAAAATCTTTTTAAAATTTTCAAGTCTTTGTGTTAGTGACGACTTCCTCCATAACCCTGCGCACAAGTTTTTTATTATCCTGTATGCATTAAAATTCTAAATTTTTTAATTATGGAACGTACTTGAAACGAGATAATCAAGGCTAAGCATTATTGTAATAAAAAATAATTTGCTTATTTTTTCAAATTTTATTTTTCTTCATTGCAAAATTTGAGTTCTGGTTATATATTTGGTACCACTGTGCACTTTCAGCAGATCAATTAAGTTGTAACTTTAGGCTTGTGTAACTGTATAACTTGATAAACCAAGTATCTATTAAAAATACTCATGTGGATAAGAGTTTTTTTACAAGTGCACTGTTTTAATCTTATTATAAAAAAAAAGAAACTTAAATTTACGGATATCCGTTAGCAATTATAATCGATTTTATCAGAACTCCAAAAATGGTTGACGACAATTTTATATTGAAATTTTAATCAATAAAAACGTGACTCTTTCCAAGCGAGCCGGACGTCAAGTGTCGCGTGCCGTCCGCCGTCTTCTCTCCCTTCTCCCCTCTTTCGTCTTCTCTTTACTTTCCATGCGTGTGTTCTCGCTGATGTACCTATATTTTTATAAAATCTTAAATCGATTATGTATTATAAAATTTTCGGCGGTACAGTAAATTAAATTTAAATAGTTTATTAATTTTACGTTTTTATTTAAATTGTAACAACGTTACAATAGCCTTCCCTTAAACAGGGCTTTATATACGAAAGCCCTCAACTCCTTTCAGCGAAAATTTTGGACTCTCATACTTTGAGTTACAATTTGCCTACTCATAACATACAGTTCTTAATTTAAATACATCGTCTTTAATACAAAAAAAAATATAAGTTACTCACATCTTTCGACCGCGTTTTCTATTTCTCATTTTTTAATTAGGCTTGGATTTTACAGGGTGAAAGGGATTAAATTCGGGCATAATAATTTTGAATTAATGATAGTATTAATTTTTACTATCTATTTATAAGGAGATTTATCCTCATGTGATTACAAAAAAAACACAAAAAAAAATTTTTTAAGATAAAAAAAAAGGGTTTTTGATCTAATTCATAGAAAAGAAAGCTAAAAGAAAGGTATAAAATAAAGAAAAATAAAAGAATTTATGGAGGGATTAATTTTTCTTCTTCTCATATTTTCATGCTAATTTTATAACTTCGGGCAAGGGCATATAAACTTTATAGATCTTTAGCTGAAGGGGAACATTATCTAGATCTAAGTCGAATAACCGTAATAACAGAAATCTACGTCTATGGTACTCTACATCAGTTGGATTGTTAGGTGATCCATCTACGGTGAGGTCTGATTCTTTTTCTTGGTTATCATTTTCTTGGTTTCTTTAGGTGGAGTGACTTTAGCTTGGGGGTCGTCTTGCCATGTATCGCCGTAAGGTGGGATGGCGAAGAGATGAGGATATAAGATCCAAATGGGTTTCCCCTTTGCTCGCAATATTGTGCATATCGACTACCAGCGCTTGGTCTTACATCGGGGGGATGTTTTTATTGTGACACCTTGTCTTCCACAGTTGTGGCAGATAGTTTTCTTCTCTTCTTGGGGACATTTCTGCGTACAATGCCCTTCTTTTCTGCAATTAAAACATATATAGTATGGGGCGTCTACTATTCTATCATTAGGAACCGGATCTAATCCTGAGAATAGCACTCCAGTACTCATATAAGAGTCGGGGAGTCGGACATACGGAAAAGAGTAGGCACCTCTTTCAGGTGGGTTTATTATAAATACTCCTTTCTTCTTTTTATCCTCGTCATTTTTTTTTTGGTCATCGTTTTGGTTAATATTTTCTCGTTCTTGGTTTTTTTTTTAATAACCGAGGTTCTCTAAATTCTTCTGGGGCCGGTATAATTAAACTCATTAATGCGGGTATATCTTTTTTAGGGGGGTCATTATTTTCAGCGTTAGGGAGCTTAGGTGTCCTTGGTGGTCTTTTTATTAAATTTAACGGTCTTTTATTTTTTTTTTTGAAGTGGTTTGTTCCCTAGTCTGAGGTCTTTGCTCTTGTGTAGTAACAGCTCGGGTCCTTCTTTTATTTACTTCTTTTCTATAAGCCAATCTCTTTTTAGCTTTTATTTCGTCGCTTTCTGATTCAAAAGACGTTAGTCTTCTTAACTTCTTATGGGGTATAGTTTTTCTTTTGACGCCTGTTGATTTCGGTGGTATTGGCTTATCATTTACTTGGCTGATCTCGTCGTTATTTATACTTGGGTTTATTGGTGCGAGGGCGGAAGCGTGGTCTCCTAGCTGGGTAGGGGACTGTTTCTGCTCCTGGGGCACTATTTTTGAGATTAGAGGAGTTTGAGATAATGCCGGGTAAGGGGAGGTTTTTGGGGGGGGTTTAGCAGGGATTCCTCGTTGGCGGATGACTCGTTGATACTCCACCATGTCTCTTCCTCCTCCGTTAGGTCCAAACTCAGCCCTTCTGCAATCATAATTAATAATTGGTATTTGATAGTTTACTTTTGGGGTATGGTCGATAATATGGAAGGGAAGTTTCAAACGACGTAGCTGAGATACATGGGCTTTAGGTAATCTATTCGGGGAGTGTATCTCGTAAGTATTGGGGGATAATACTCCAGCAGGACGTCCCTGCAGTTTGCAGGCCCCCTTTTTCTCTCAGCCTCTATTTAAATAATTGCCTATTTTACTAACTTAAGAATAATGTTAAATTCAAAAATTAAAAAAATAAAGTTCCATCCGAAAGTTTTTAGAAAACTAAACTACTTTAATAAATTGAATAAATTGTAAAAAAATTTTCTAAGATCAAACTCAAGAAGAAATCAGTTAGTCAGAAAGCAACTCATCATCTTCAAATAATGTTGACAGTCTTTTTCAGGTGCTATGTCAATAAGTTGATCCACTTAATTCAAAGTTTCATAAATTGGGGACCATTGCAAATTCATTTGGGGTATCCTTTTAATCCTACAATGGCATATTAGTAAAAAATTCAACCAACGATGCAATTCACCAAAATGCAATTTAACCTACGATGTAATTCACCAAATTTTGATATTTGTAAACAGAGTGAAATCTAAAGCTATTATGTACAATATATTACAAAAGTGAACGATTATACATACATAAAAGTGAACAATTTCTATAAATTTTTAATAATTTTTAAACAATTCATGGAAAATTTATAAAGTGAATGTATACAAAATATTATGATTATTCAAAACCTATTGAAGAATAATAGATTGAAAACCTACATTTATCGTCAGGTAGAACAAATTGTATTAAAAAAATTGTTAAAAGTAGATGTCTTTTCTCAGCAAATGTTACTGTACGTTCGAATTTTTCTTTTATTTATATAAAAGATAATTAATTTATTTAATTCAAATTTATTTTGGATAAGGAGAATGGTCATAAATATACTGTTTGTAAAATCACAAATTGTGAGCCACATATTAGTTCTATTTGTTATCCGATAATAAACGTTGAAGTTCAGTTAGTGATTGTACAAACGCGTTTGATTAGTGGCATTTTAGTTTACATTAAAGATGGTAATAATTGTTATTTAACGAAAGTACCTAGCCTTATTCATTATTATTAAAATTTGTATAATATTATAATAATTTACAGTAAATAAATTATAAGTGTTATGTATGAATTAAATTAAGTTGTTTTTTAATCTTAAAAATTTTTTGGGTTTTTCTATTTTTAATTAAATATAATAAATTCTTTTGTTCCGTAATATTAAGTTTTCAGTCCAACGATCAACCATTTTAAAACCTTACTACTTACCTACTTTTATCAATAGATTAGAATTTTACACATTTTTATAACTATATTCGTCATCTATTTTTCTCCTTAAAAATCACCTGATGTCCCAAACCAGTGATAACAAGCCAATATAAATACTCCCCAATTTCAAGACCAGGTTACATTCAATTTTCAATTTTTAAGTTGATCAATTGAGGATTTTTACTCCTCAATATCCGCTGAGTATTTCTACTACCAGCACCTCATGGCTTGTTATCTCTGGTACCTGACGTTGAACTGGAATATCATTTGTAAAGAATAATTAAGGATTAAATAAAAAGTAAGTTAATTTGAATTACTAAATTATTTAGTTATTAAAAAAAACCTTCCTTTCCTAAAAATATATTTGTATTATTAACTCATTAAATAAATCGCTGTACATGTTTATTTTGTATCTTACAAACTTGTGAGAATTAAATTACATAAGGTTATAAAATAAAAAATAAAATAATTTGAATTTTTAAAAAATAATTGAATACAAAACCAATTAATTCGCTATTTTTTTCCAAACTATCGTGGTTTCTTAGCTTTTAAACTGCCAAAATTTATTTTTCTCATAATCGTTATATTATTTCATTTCTTATTTTCCAAATTGATTACAATTGTTCATTGTGCATTAAATTCTGTTTTAATCAAAAGAAAATAAAATTTCCTATTGAAACGACATAAAGAAAGGTAAAATGGCTTAACAATAAAGTCAAAGACCAGTAAAAAAAAGTAATTTTTTTAGTTTCTGCAGTAAGTATTCTGACACTTTTTTAATTTTTACAATGATCAATATAATTTAAATCTATCGTTATTCAAAGTTATTAATAGCATAAAAAAGGTTACTTAAAATTGCAAATCATTTTACGAGCAAAACCAGATATAATTATTTGTGGAAAATAACAATATAAAATTCTGAACTAAACAAAATACCACTCCGTATTTTACAAAGTATGTTTTCAACTCCGCTACCTTGCAAATATAGAAAATTCGTAAAAAAATAAAAAAATTTTATCATAAAAACGTTTTTTTTAACCTCAAAAAACCCCAGATAAATTCGGTCCGTCATATTGGACAATTGGAAAATATGCTGAAGTGTAAAAATATAAATATTCGTTTATAAAAATATTTTTCTTCACCTCTTATAACTAGATACCCGGTTTTCGTCAACCGGTCATCGATTACAGTTCACAAAGCACATCTCTCACAGTCCCTTCTACATCGGCAAAATGAGAGAGGAACGATGGATATCGTGGTACGCGTTCTCCACTCGCCATGATATTCATGCTAGGATCGTTGGAGGGAGGTGCTTGGGACTTCCGGGAGTATGAAAGTGAGTGAGAATGTTAGTTTTATTTCGTTACTAAGTGAAAGGACCCCGCACAAAAAGATAGGAAATGGCCGTTTGGTCAAATTGGCTGAATTTTGGATATGTTATAGATTTCATCATTCTGAACGAAAGTCTCAATGCGCATAAAGCTCAAAACTCCCAACTTTAGCTGCTACGGAGCTTGAAAGCTCCAAAGCTTCATTTTCAAAAAAATTGCTTAAAAACCTTTTTTCTTTTACTTTTAAAGTATATCTTTATATTTTCGAGGTCGCTGATTTCGAATTTGATGTTAGATTGACAAGATTGTCAATTGACAGCTGTCAATTAGTTGTCAAAACTGTAAATCACCATGTAAAACTTTATAAAACAGCTGCTACTTATGTTTTTGAGGTCGCTGATTTCGAATTTGGTATCAGATTGACAAGATTGTCAATTGACAGCTGTCAATTAGCTGTCAAAACTCTAAAATATCGTAGAAAACTTTATAGAATATCCGATATTTATATTTTTGAGGTCGTTGATTCCGAATTTGATGTCAAATTAACAAGATTGTCAATTTACAGCTGTCAATTAGCTGTCAAAACTGTAAATCTCTATGTAAAACTTTAAAAATTAGCTGGTACTTATGTTTTTGAGGTCGCTGATTTCGAATTTGGTATCAGATTGACAAGATTGTCAATTGACAGCTGTCAATTAGCTGTCAAAACTCTAAAATATCGTAGAAAACTTTATAGAATAGCCGATATTTATGTTTTTGAGGTCGTTAATTCCGAATTTGATGTCAAATTAACAAGATTGTCAATTTACAGCTGTCAATTAGCTGTCAAAACTGTAAATCACTATGTAAAACTTTAAAAATTAGCTGGTACTTATGTTTTTGAGGTCGCTGATTTCGAATTTGATAACAGATTGACAAGATTGTTAATTGACAGCTGTCAATTAGCTGTCAAAACTCTAAAATCTCGTAGAAAACTTTATAGAATAGGCGATATTTATGTTTTTGAGGTCGCTGATTTCATATCTGATGTCAAATTAACATTATTGATAGTTGACAGCTGTCAATTAAGTTTCAAATAGCCAAAAAAAAATAATTTAACAATTGCTTTTAAAAAGGTCTTATGTTTATGATGTCACTAATTGTTAAATATTATATTATTTCATTTGAGGCAAAGTTGACAGTTGACCGCTGTCAGTTTATATAGCCCTTTATAGTCAAATAACTTTTTTAGTCATAAAAATCCGTACTTAGCTTTACCCAGGACTAAGGACGTGAAGGATACTGGTCCCTGTGTGCATGTACGTGTGTGTTTGTGTTTGTATTTAAGTGGTGTTGGCTGCAAGTGTATGTGATCATATATGTGTTTTAGTGTAAAATATATGCATTTGTGGAATTATCTATTTATATGATGCTAATGTATTCATTTCTGGTAAGTAAAATAAAAACAAAAAAAGCTTGAGTTAATATGAGAGAGAGAGAGAGAGAGAGAGAGAGAGAGAGAGATTATGGATCAATTCTTCTCACCATTATTCTCAACATATTCCTCGTTATAATGTATCCAAACTTGATGACTTTTTGCATTTGAGAATCTAGAAAATATACGGGCCCTAAAAAATCCAGGTTCGTTCATCATCGTTTCTTAAAAGAGTATCTTGAATATAGCTTGGTGCTAAATGTAGTTGGTATGTTTCAGATGTTAATTCTTTTATATATTTCATAGTTAACTGAGGAAATAAAGGTATATGAGCATCATTTAATGTAACCCTATGAGCACGCCTATTTCTCAGATTTTCATTATTTACACGATCTTGTACAGATGCTGTCATTCCGCTCTTGGGCTTGAAGTAATATTTGTTCTGCCATATGTTCATCTGCATCAGCCATTAGTATTGGTCTATGATATTTATTTATTATAGCTCCTGCAATACGAAGAAAATCATTTAAATTAGGTACATGGAAAGTACTTATCAGATTAGCAAAAAAATTAAACAAACTTTTAAGATGACCATTACGAGCCTCTATTATCCATCGAGTCTTAGTTATTAATTGTGCTCGATTTGCATCAGCAGTTTCAAATTGAGCCGCATTTTCCAACATTGGCGGCATATTAGTAAAAACTCTCATCCTTTGAAGATGTGGTATAGCATCGCGATATCCTCGATCAAGAATGAAAATATCTTGTCGATCAAACCAATTTTGCATCCCATCAACATATCTATGAAATTCATTTAAGACAATTCGAGCATCATTATTGGCAGCATTTGAGAAGTACAATACTACAATTATTGACGGTTTTACTAAATGTCTTTTTTTGTGGGCACGAAAGGATTGACGAAGAGTTTTAAAGCACATACTTTTCTCAATATCTAAGTATGTGCAATCTATGTAAACGATGGCTTTTCTTTCATTTGGCTCTGGGTTGTATAATCTATCAGAAAAATCTGTTACATGGTTGTCCATAAATTCTGGTTATGCATCCAAAAACTATATTTTCGTTCACAAATCTCCCCGATAAAGTCTGTCTTACGTTTGCAATGGCCATACTAGTTGCTTGCCTGGAAGTATAAACATTACGTGCAAGAAATCATCATTGACACCTTGACGCATATTGCATAGGAAACATATCAGGTCCTTTTTATTTACATACCGATGTCCACCAGGAACAGGGACTGGCTCACAATATGCAAATAACTCATTAAATTGCAATTTATTAATACCAGTGATGGAATCTTCTTCAGAAATTGATAGTTCAATTTCATACTTACCTTTTTCAGTGTTTAAAGCTGTCTAACGAAGTGACTGAAGAAAAACTTGCAATTCATTTCCGTTCAAAGAGTATGGTCTATTGATGTATCTAAGCTGATCTAGATTTTCATCTTTCAGAAAACCTCTTTCGTCTAAATGGTTATAACACGAAACATATCTCATAGGTATATATATATTTTTCTTGATAAAAATATAAGCGCTACATTCAGACGTTAATCTATGAGTATCATTTTGGCAATTGCAAATTAGACAGGTTTTATAAGAAAGTTGAGATAAGACATTAAGATGCATAGAATTTGGATCATTCTGTAGAATATGTATTTCCTGAGTAATTGATATATTGCAATTGTTGCAAATTCTTGTATCAGGGGTTATAGAAAGAGCAGGTCTACCCGCTTCATCTCGCCTGGTTATGGCTATATTACATTTGACATTATTTTCTTCTCCAAATATACGTACCATAACACGTGTTATGAGAGATTGTGGACAAATAAAACAAGGTAATCGTTGCGCCATTTTTAAATATTAAATGATATATTAAACAATTCGATTATTTTAAAATGAAAATAATTTCTTATAAATCTCAATTATGAGAGATGTATCTGATATAAAGTTCATCTTCCTTATATAGATTCAAAAACGCATTTCATTTGCGAGAAAATTGAAATATTTATTGAGATATAAAAAAGTTATTATGTTATCCGTTTTAACATTTTTTAAGTATAAAAGTTAAAATTCTGATGGCTGATTAATCGGTTTTCATTATTTAAAAGGTAATTGACAGTTGTCATCTGTCAACTTTTTCAAATTGTTATCTAATTTCTAATCAGTAACCTCAAAAATATTTGCTCCCTTTAAAATGAAAATATTTTTTTATCATTTGGCAGCAAATTGACAGCTGTCAAATGTTAACAAAGTAACTTCAATTACAAACTTATAATAAGTGACATTAGAAACATAAGATCTTTTTAAAATAAATTGTTAAATTATTTTTTTTTGCTATTTGAAAGTTAATTGACAGCTGCCAACTATCAATAATATGAATTTGACAACAGATTTGAAATCAGCGACCTCAAAAACATAAGTAGCAGCTATTTTATAAAGTTTTACACGCTGATTTACAGTTTTGACAGCTAATTGACAGCTGTCAATTGACAATCTTGTCAATCTGATACCAAATTCGAAATCAGCGACCTCAAAAACATAAGTACCAGCTAATTTTTAAAGTTTTACATAGTGATTTACAGTTTTGACAGCTAATTGACAGCTGTAAATTGACAATCTTGTTAATTTGACATCAAATTCGGAATCAACGACCTCAAAAACATAAATATCGGCTATTCTATAAAGTTTTCTACGATATTTTAGAGTTTTGACAGCTAATTGACAGCTGTCAATTGACAATCTTGTCAATCTGATACCAAATTCGAAATCAGCGACCTCAAAAACATAAGTAGCAGCTATTTTATAAAGTTTTACATGGTGATTTACAGTTTTGACAGCTAATTGACAGCTTTAAATTGACAATCTTGTTAATTTGACATCAAATTCGGAATCAGCGACCTCGAAAATATAAAGATATACTTTAAAAGTAAAAGAAAAAAGGTTTTTAAGTAATTTTCTTAAAATGGAGCTTTGGAGCTTTCAAGCTCCGTAGTAGCCAAAGTTGGGACTTTTAAGCTTTGTGCCCATTGAGAATTTTGTTCAGAATGATGAAATCTATAACAAATCCAAAATTCAGCCAATTTGACCAAACGGCCATTTCCTATCCTTTTTTGCGGGGTCCTTTGAGTTATCTGGGAAATTTATGCATTATTACGGGAAGATATTAGTTAATAAAATTATATTTTAATAAATTTTAAAAACTATAAATAGGGTAACCGTGCTAAAATAAAGAAAAGTGAAAATGTGTTAAAATTTGTTTTTACGCGTGCTCTCTTAAAATATATAAAATGGCGGATATAACATCCCCATATTTCGTTGTAAGTTAATAGTTCGCGATATAACTAAAATTACGGGAATTTACAAAGAAAATTAATATATATGCGTTTGTTTAACCTCTTAGAACAATTCGTTATACGGAGGTCACCAACAATTCGCACAAGCGGTCCAAACCGCAATTATTTGCTTTTATTTCCTCGGAAGTCGATATACATATTGAGATGTATACCGCTTTTTCCTTTAATGGAAATAATTTTTTAGGTTTGGAGACGTATGCGGATAAATTGTTAGTGTGTCTGTAGGATTAGAAGGAATATACAGGGTTGGTGGAACTTTAACAACCGTTTCTCAAACTCTTATTACCAAAATTACTCTGGGGTAAATTAATTTTAGGGTTTCAACATTAGAAGGGGTTTATAATTAATAAAATTCGATTAATTATAAAATTATATATGATTGAGCAACTAATTATTATTTTTATTAAATATATTAACTCTTAACCTTTTTAGGATTTGGGAAGGCCAATTGCGGTCCAAGGTCCGACTTTTTATAGGAGCCATGCTGACAATTCCGTCTCTAAAGCGCAGAGTTGTATTCCTACAACTCTATGCTTTAAAAGAGGCGCGAAAAACCTTAGAAAAACGCCCTCTATGCATGACATACGGAGACAGTAAATAGCACTTTCTATTTCATCTGTCTTGTATCGGCAGCCAGCTCTACTCTCCCTTCTTATAATAAATATTTAATTTTTATTAAATATTTATTTAGAAAAAAAAGTATCATTGCTCTGCATCAGCGGCGAACCCACTTCATAATATAATACTATATTACAAAGCAAGAACGTTAGCTCTGCGCTACCGAGCCGGTCCAAAGAAAATTAATATAAAAAGTTATTTTTGGGAATAAGAAAAATACAGAGAAAAGCCTCGCAAATATTAATTAATGTTATATTGATTTCTTATTTGTTAATTTATTAATAAATAATAAAACGATCGCTTATTTATGATAAATAATCAAATAAATTAAGTTAAAGGAAATTAGTAAAATGTTCATTTTATCAAGCTTCTCACTCTATGGGGAAATAACCGCAAGGTCATCGATTTTTGGATCAAGTCTTGTGCGCGCTCCAGATAACGAAATTATACGAGTTATAAGTCACGTAAAATTTCTTGTATAAGTGGATAAGAGACAGACAAAAATATTTGTAAAATTATTATAAGTAATTGATATAATTAGCTCTCTAATAATTACTAAATTAATGTTGCTTAATTTAAATAAGTAATATATTATTACTAAACAATTAATAGCTCTCTTTATAAATAATTACAGTTATTACTTAATTAATAATTGTAATAATTGATAATTTACAGTATTTCTGTTGGTAAAACAGTCATTACAAAAGAGTAATAAGTTAGTAAAACGTGATGAGTTTACTTATAATTTGACTATGTTGCAAAATATAATTGGGTTTCGTCAATTATTTAATTAAGTAGAATTTTATAAATTAAGGGGTATTATGGGACAAAGCAAACCATGTGTTTGATAATTAATTTAAGGGTTTATTAAGTTGTAACTTACTGTGATTTTTATAATTAATTAAAGTTAACGTCGTTATTGAGTCTTATAAAGTTAATTATTAAAAATGTATATTTGACCGGTCCAAAATTACTCTGGGGTAAATTAATTTTAGGGTTTCAGCATTAGAAGGGGTTTATAATTAATAAAATTCAATTAATTATAAAATTATATATGATTGAGCAACTAATTATTATTGTTATTAAATTGTATATTAGACGGCTTATTATTTTAGTTTAATGAGTTCCATCATTATCATTCATTTATAATCGATATATTAACCGTTATTAAACTAAAATTAGTTGCTAAATTATATATATGTAGGGTTTTGGGAGTTATTTATAAGACTATCTCCGATATAATTTTAATATACAATTAAAAATCAACTTTAATCTATCTTGCCTTCCCAAAAAGGGCCAAATATCGTCTTAAAGGGTTATAAAAATAAATAGAATTATTATTGCTGTTACTTCTAATTAAAGTCGAATATAATGTAATAGTTACGATTTTAGGTAGCAACTTGTTAGGTTCAAGATATAAACTATGATTTAAGGTATTAGTTTTAGGTTGAGTCGTAAGAAATATGATTTAAGGTAATAATTCTTTTAGTTAGGATTCATTCTTGAGTCACGATTTAAGGTAAAGATTCATCAGTAATTTTTATCTTAAATCTTTTCATATATATAATTATCTCACAGTCCCTTCTACATCGGCGAAATGAGAGGAGGACGATGGATATCTAATCATATATATAATTATCTGGTGTTTGTAGCGGTTTTATCTTGGGTAATTTGCGGATATCATTGCAGGCTATCTACGACGGGTCGACAACGAAATCAAAACTGTATGAGTACTATAAAACTTATATTTATAAATTAGTGTAAATGTGTGAGAGAATATCCGCGCAATAGCCGGCCACGTACGAACCGTCCTCTCTATATACCTTATTCTGTACATTGTTTAGAGTTAAAAGGACAGTTTATACATTTGTGGCTTTGTTATACACTGTAACCATCTGTTATGAATAAAATTTCTTTTTTCATGATTTTGGTCCGCTATCTTAGAAAATCGGAGAAGATATTAAAGTAAAAAAATGAGTTTTCTTCAACCTTCAAATTATTAATTTTTAATAATATTAATTTTTCTTCAAATTATTAACGAAATTTTTTTTATTATTATTATGATTTGTTTCTTTGTTTAGCAAAAAAAAAACCTCGAAAAGGAGTGTCTGATATTTTCGCAATTTGAGGGACCAGATTAGGTTCTTACGGGTTTTTTGGGTCGCTTATCAAGAATTTGAGGTAATTTTTTATGAATAATTAATATTTCACCCTTAAATTAGCAAAAATAACCCCGAAAAGGAGTGTCTGATATTTTCACACTTTGATGGACCAGATTAGGTCCTTACGGGTTTTTTGGGTCGCTGATCAAGAATTTTAGGTAATTTTTTATGAATAATTAATATTTCACCCTTAAATTAGTAAAAATAACCCCGAAAAAGAGTGTCTGATATTTTCGCACTTTAAGAGATCAGATTGGGTTCTTACGGGTTTTTTGGGTCACTGATCTGAGGTAATGAATAATTAATATTTCACCCTTAAATTAACTAATACTACCCATAACTAAAATTAAAAACTTAAATTAAAATTATGTACATAACAAACCTGTACATAGCTTGAAATATCGGATTATGCAAACGTCGGGCACTTGGGATTTTATAGCGGAAAATGAATGTTCAACCTATAAGGAAATAATACTTTCTTGGATTTAAATGTTTCACCTAGCTTCTTGAGAGTTATTTGATAAAACGTGTCTATCAGGGCAGCTGAAAATGAGCAAAAATTGTTCCTTCTCGGATCGGGCTCTGTTTATTGTCTGTATTTTGAAAATTTAGTCTCAATAACTGTGTTTTTAATATTCATGAAATCGAAAATAAACGATATTGTAAAAAAATTTTTTTAACATTATTTTTGTTATGTGATAAATATAGCAAAAGTGTAAAAAAGTAAATTTCGAATAATCCAAAGGTGGTTTTAATTTGGATGGATTCTAACGGTATTTTTTTTAAATGAATGTCAAACTATTCTTAAGAGTAAAATATTTATTATTCATAAAAAATTTTAAAAAACTTTTAAACTTAACTTAAACTTAAACTTTTTTTTTCAGACTTACTGTCGAATTATTTTTTGTGGAAGTATTATTAAAAAAAAATTTTTTTGGACATTTTTTAGTATTAAAAATTCAATAAAATACCCTAATTTTTTTTCGATTAGACGTATCAATCAATTGTTTTCCACCGAGTCCTAGTTTTAAGAAATTTGTTATTAATGGATTTTTTGGATCTCTTACTTGCATTATGAAAAATGCTATTTTTTGCATTAAAAAATTAAAATTACTTTCTTTTTGGAAGTGAAAATCACAATTTAAAAGAAATTTTTCGATCAAAAAATACAAAAAATCCATGATTTTTTTTGGAAGTAATACTTATTATTTTACACTAATTTTGTACGCGGACACTAAATTTAAAATGTATGATATCGCTTCATTTCTCAAATATGATTCAAAATTAAGCATCCACGTTATGACCATATAAGTTCTTTGGGTCGGATATTTAAGAATTTCGACTCCATTTTCAAAAAAAATTACTATTTTTTAATTTCGAGCATCCAGGATATGCCTATGTTTTGGGTCGATCAATAAAATTTCTTATTTTTTTTAATGAAAAATTAATATTTCAACTTAAAATTAGTTTGAGCTACCCTTAAAAGGGTTCGTTATATACATAATTTTAATAATTTTAATAAGTTTTTAATTTTAGTTATGGGTAGTTTTAGTTAATTTAAGGGTGAATATTAAAAACCCGTAAGAACCCAATCTGGTCCCTCAAAGTGCGAAAATATCAGACACTCCTTTTCGGGGTTATTTTTGCTAATTTAAGGGTGAAATATTAATTATTCATAAAAAATTACCTCAAATTCTTGATTAGTGACCCAAAAAACCCTTTTAGACCAATTCGTGACTAAATCTAAAAATTCATTTTTTTAATATATAAAAAAAACCTTTTTGAGGTTTCAGGTTTTTTGGTAGTTTTTGCAAATTTAAGGGTGTTGCGAAAATATCTTGTGGAAAAGACCCCGATTTTCGTGATCAGCTACCCGAAAAACATATAGTAGGGCAAATCTCATGTTGGCTATTGATAGTACACGGAATATCGGGACTTTTTCGGAAATTTTTCAAAAAAAATATTTTTTTATTTTTTTAATTTCAACCTGATATTTAATCTACATATAGCACAAAATAGAACCCCAGCCGTATTTCTATTAATATCCGTCAAAATTCGGGAGATATGATACATAAAATGGTAAAAATTGTCAAGTCATATTATGAATATTTGCCATTGTTTGAAAAAATATAAACAATTAAAATTAAACAAATCATAATAATAATAATAAAAATTTCGATAATAATTTTTGTAGCATTAAACTATTTAAAAAATAATATTCATATTTTATACTTATGCCGGGTTATATTTTACTATAATAAAACGCTTAGATTAAAAAAATCATCTTTGAATATCTTTATTTCTTTTAGGTATTTCATATAGATATTTTTAAAAATACAGTGAGTTTATATAATGTATAGAAAACTTGGTGAGTTTTATACAAGCGCCCTAGAGTTGGTTAGTTATTAATTTTTCTAAAAAAATCAGTTAGATACTCTTAGGAGGCGTCGATATTATTATCTATTATACAAAAATTATATTATACAAAAACTAAATAGGTGGGTCGATTATTTTTTATTATAAATTATTCTTTACAATATTAATAATAGAAAAAGTTTTTAATTTAATGGACACCTAAATTTATAACCTCATGCTGAGATTTTTTTTTAATGCCATGCATACATTGTCTTTTATATAAAATTAATCGTTGTTTTGTGCATAAATAAAATTTAAGAACAGATTATAATTTTTTTGTTGTTAAATATTGTTCTTTTTTTTGCATTATTGTAATATTTCGTGGTAAAAAAAATGTATTGCCTCTTTTATTATGTTCAATAGCTTCATTTCTCATATCTAATATGATTTTAAGTTATTAAAATTATTGCGCATAGATATTTTTATTGCTATAGCACTATACACGCATACTTGCTGCGCTTGAATTTTGCTTGAATTGCTTGAAAGTATAAGCAGATTCTGTAATTTCGAAGCAATTCCAACAAAGCGGCATTCAGGTTTAGGCATATTTTTTTATAAATTTAATAAATTTATATAAAATTAATATAATATTTATATAAATTTAATAAATTAATATAAAATAATATTTTATATTAATTCATTAATGAATTTATCTAAAAATTAAAATATTTTTTATTTAAAAAAAAATTTAATTCAATTTTCCATGGACACAAAATCACAATATGTATTAGAATATTTTATAATATTTAATATATTAACTATAACTATAATATGAATATATTTGCACAAAAATTATAAAAAATAAATGTGTTTTAAGCACCAGAGTATATTATTATATGCAAACAAATAAATTTCAAATATATATAATATTAAGATATAATATAAAACGTATGGTTAAAACGAGGGAGTTCCCTGATTCCCTTGCTATAGTAGGTGTGGAGTACATTTTGGGGAATATGTTCTCCGGAGAGTGCTCTTTTCGCTTTCAAAAATTGAATTTTTTAAAAACCGGGGAAAAGAGTGGGGAATTTTCTACTCCCTCGCTCTCTCGATTTCGAAAATTGATCCCCTGAGGGAGCAGGGGTTGAAGCACATTTTGTTGGGTTGGAGACAAAGCCCTTAAATAAAAAAAGATATATTTTATAATTTATTTAATTATATATTATTTTAAATCCTAATTAATTCCAAGTCCAGTATATCGATTTTTTCTTGCCTAAAATATTAATTCAAATGTTTTATCACCTGTATATATGCAGTTGATTTTATGCGATTTCGGTTACATTGGCAAAATACATAAGAATCTTATATTTATTAATAGTTTTAATAATATATAATGATAAATTATTTTACCTTACGTTACTGAGCGGACCAAATATTTCATTATCTTTAATACTAGAAATTAATTCATGAGCAACTTCATCAGTATTATTCTTTAATTTACAATCACCCATGCGACTATTTGCTTTGATAAAAGATTTTGAAGTTGAGTAACTGAAAATTAAAATTAAAATTTTTTTTGTATTTTATACTTATAAATTAATTAAATACTATAAACCATTTTTTTTTTTTTTTTTTTTTATATATAATATATATAAAATATATACTATATACTATATATTTGATGTGATTTTATGTATATATATGACTCATAGATTTAGGTAAGAAATGTGGTTCATAGTTTCTGTGTTTCTTTTTTTGCTGACAATTATTTATTTTTATTTTTTTATCATTATTATAATAATAATACTAGGTTCTAAGCTAGTAGGTAAAAATTATATGCATCATCATTGCTTTTTGATGCATATAATTTTTATTTACTAAGTTCTAATGTTTTTCTTGAATTTGTAAATTTTTTAACATAAATTTGAAAACGAATTTAAAATAATGATTTTATTTAAATTAGTGAAATGTATGAATATTTTTGAATACTTTTACCAAGTTTAAATTTTTTTTTGTGGATATGGTAATTTTTTGTTAAATAACTTACCGAAGATATTAAATTTTAATTGATTAATCGGAAATTACTGGAAATTTATATGACATAAATTCTTTAAACCTGATGAAAATCGTTGTAATTTTAAGTAGTTAAATCAGTAAATTATTTTAATTAATACAAAATTTAGTGAAAAGTCAACAGGTAAAACTTTTGGGGTATACTATAAGTTAACGAAGACAATTTTAATGGATTGACCGGAAATTAATGGAAATGTATATGAGTTGATTCCTTTGAATCTTTTGGAAATGGTTACCATTTTAGGTAGTTAGGTAATCAAGTAATTTTAATTAAACCAAAATTTGGAGAAAAATTGATAGGCAAAATTTTTTTTGAAAATTTGGCTCTTTTTTTTGACAATAGAGGTCATTTTCTTTTTTTTTTTTTTTTTGAAATTAAATAACTTTTTTATGGATTCAGGGAGTGATTTTATATTATGTTTGAATTCATTTTTGATAGAAAATCGATAGTTCGTTGGAAAAAAGGCCGTGTAAAAGAGAAAAACGATTTTTCTGCTTTTTCTTTGAGGCAGGACCACAGGCGAGGTGGGAAATTTAATTTGTCTGAAAATTTTTGTTTTTTTGGAAATATTTTGTTCGTTTTGTTTGTTTTTTTAGGCCTTTGAATTTTTGGTGCTCTGGTCAACATGAAGCGTATCAAAATTGGGTGGATGAACTGCAGGGTAAGGTTAAGAACCCCATTAACCTGCTGTTTTAAATGCCTGCGTTTTGGTCATATAGCCACAAAATGTAACAGAGCGGACAGGAGACCAAAATGCTATAAATGCGGAGGAGAAGGTCACAATGCAACTGACTGCGCAGCAAATGCAAGGTGTATACTATGCTTGGACCTCGGACTAAAAGGGAAGGAGTTGAATCACGACCTTGAAAATGGAAATTGCGAAGCGCTACGGAGGGCTCATGTAAAATTAAGGAACGGGGCAGACTCTAGCAAGTCAAATAATGTTAAACCTGCTTCAAAGTAATGTCCACATAAGCCCCTTACCAGGAATTTTGATGTTTCAACTTGCTAGAGAGAAGTCTGCGTACCTTCTCCTTATAAGTGAACAGTTGGCTGGATCACGCTCCCAGAACTGGTTTTCGGATGAGCTGGGGAAAGCAGCTATTTGGATAGTAAATCCAAGGAAGGTACTTGTGCAAGAGAATGGCTCCGGCAGAGGTTTTATCTGGATTAAGACGGAAAGTGTTACCTACATATGTGTGTACTTAACACCAAATGAGTCCAGAGAGGACACCAACCTCATCAGTCTGGAAGATGCAGTAAGGTACATGATCGGAGAAATTGTCATAGGATGCGATTTCAACGCATGGGCTCCCGAGTGGGGTATGCCGGAAACGGATGACAGAGTAAAGGTTATACTCGATCTGTGTATCAAGCTCAACTTAGCGGTGCTAAATATAGGTAACACTACAACTTTCAGAAGACCTGGCTACAGACAGAACATTCCGGACATATCCCTTGCAACAGAAGATTTAGCTGCTAGAATTATAGATTGGCAAGTTCTGGAGGACTTCGCAGCGAGTGACCACCAATATATCTCTTTTGAGGTGCATAACGAACGGCGACAGATACGAAGAGACGAAGCACGGAAATGTTGTGGATAGAACATCAAGCGGCTAAACCGCAAAATATTTGTCATCTCATTCTTAAAAGAGGAGAGATTGCTATCCTGTGGGAAAGCAATAAGGCCAGGAAATATTGACGACGCAGAGATATTAGTCAAGGAAATCATGACTCTGTTGGAAAAAGCTTGTAACAAAGCCATACCCAAAAAAAGAAATTCGCGAAAATAGAACACCAGCCTACTGGTGAAACGCTGAAATAGACCGTATAAGAAGTGAGAGCTTAACGACAAGAAGGAGAGCCACACATGTTAGGACCAGAATGGACGCTGCCGAGCTTATGGCAGAGTATAAGCAGGTTAAGAAAAGCCTGAGACTGACTTTGTGTAATGAAGTGGACAAGACCCATGGGGTTTTGGTTACACAATAGTCACCAAGAGAATTGGGGCTCTTTCCGCAAGTGGCGTTATGAACAAAGAGGAGGTTGGCCGTATAGTTAACGGACTTTTCCCTACCCATCGTGAGAAGGAGAAAAATGATGACTTAAAGGAGGATGATGAGGAGGATATCCCCGAATTCACCGTGGACGAGCTTGTAATAGTAGTAGATTCGTTCAAAAACGGAAAGGCACCTGGGCCTGATGAAATACCCACTGAGATTCTGAAGATAGCCGTATACAAGTGTCCACTGCTTATTCTGTGTATGTACATCCTTTGCAGGAGCGAGCGTCTTCAGCAAACTCTGGAAAAGAGCCAGACTATTCCTTATCAATAAGGGCAAAGGGGACCCTAGGCTGCCAAACTATTGGCGTCCTCTAGGATTACTGGATACAGCCGGGAAAATGATGAAAAGATGCTGCAACCACGGATACTGAGGGCTGTAGAAACTGTAGGAGACCTTTCTCCCCGACAATACGGATTCCGATTAAGCGATCGAGAAATAAAATTTGAGATTGCGCAAGGAACAAGATTGAAGAGAGTAACTGCAGGAGCAGTCCAAGGATCGGTCTATGGTACCTCATGTACGATCAGGTCGTAGGCCCCCAAGGCCTTTTACCGACGGATATTTAGCAACTTTTAACTAAAAATAAATCAATTTCATATACCCATTACATGAAATTTTATTTAAGGTTACTAAATATTAGTATTATTATACTAATAATACTAAATATTAATATTAATAATACTGAATATTAATATTAGTATTATTAGTATTATAAAAATATTAAATGTAAACCATATTTTGTTAATATCAATAAATATAAAAATAATAAAAAAAAATAATAATTTACTTACTTTTGTAAAAACCCTATAACTTTATACCAAAAGTTTTATTTTTTTAGATTCTAATTTTTCTATTACTTTCTGTATTTTTTTAACAAACATAAAGTACCTAATTAATTTTAATTTTATGACCCACTTAGAAAATAATTATGAACGAATAATTATGGCACGAAACACCAAAAATGTAAATAAAAACTAAGTATTGAATTTAATTAATAATTTTCAAAATTTATCAAAAATCATCAAAATTTGACATAAAAGTAGGAAGTACCTCTGTTAAAAAAAAGGTATCATAGTAAAGATACATTAGTGTCACAAAAAGTAAGATGTACTACATAAAAATTTTCATATAAAATCTTTAAATACATCGAGAATCGCAGGCTCGCTAAAGTATAATCTTCAAGGATTAATATATCTCTATAGATTATAAAGTTATAATCGCTGCCACCACTGCCGTCGCTGGCGAATGACACCTTTGGACCAATCTGACACTTTTGGGCCACTATGATACTTTTCAGCCATTCTGACTTCAATATGGTACTATTGGTCCAAAACCGGACCTTGTGGGTGTAAGTGAACTTTATGGGGAATAATAAAATTTTTCATTTTCTTACTTATTTACACTTTTGGGCTAATTTGATACATTTGGGCCAATAAGATACTACTGGGCAAAACCGGCTCTTGTGGGTCTAATTGATTTTATTTTTTTTTATTTTTAAGCCGATAAATCAATTAATTATAAACCTATTAACGAATTTTTAAATAAAAGAAAAACCATATAATCAATATTTTTAATTGAAAGTAATTATTAAAATTGTATTTAAAATTTTAGATTTGTTGTTCTCATGACTAACCCACTTTTTCAATCACTGTACGGATATTGGCGCGCGAAGCGCGCAGGGGACGTAGCCTCCTAGTATATTGATATATTGATATAGATATAGATATAGATTAACGTTTTGTTTTTTTAGATTCTAATTTTTCTATTACGTTCTATATTTTTTGAACAAACATAACGTACCTAATTAATATTGATTTTATGACCCACTTAGAAAATAATTAAGGAACGAATAATTATGGCACGAAACACCAAAAATCTAAACAAAAACTAAGTATTGAATTTAATTAAAAGTTTTCAATTTTTTCAAAAATCATCAAAATTAGACATTAAAGTAGGAAGTACCACAGTTAAAAAAAAAGGCATCATAGTAACGGTACATCAGTGTCACAAAAAATAAGATGCACTACATTTAAAATTCGTATAAAAAGCTTTAGATAAATCGGGAATCGCAGGAACACTAAAATACAATCTTCAAGAATATATATATATCGATTTATCGTATTATTTTTTTAGATTCTAATTTTTCTATTACGATTTGTATTTTTTTAACAAACATAAAGTACCTAATGTAACATACCAAATGCATAGTACCATAGTACCCTCACTATTACACAAATGCATAGAAAACTGTATACATACGCACTATGTGATACAAATAAAATTTCACAAAAAACCACACATATGCACGCAATGTATACATACGTATATATAAATTAAAAGTATTCATTTAAATATTTAAGGTAATTTAATTCTCCCAAAAAAAAACATTTACATGTAAAGTTACGCAAGAGCCTTTAAGTTTTGTCACTGCTTATTTATTTTATCTAGTATTTTATCATCAAATGATAAACCATAATCATTTATGATCATCAAATCATATTGCGCGAGTATCGATAAATGAGAGAGAGAGATCAAGTCGAGAGAATTATTGTATTTCCCTTTTTCTCTACTTCCTTCCTTTAACTTCCCCTTTTTAAAAAAATATATACAGGAAGAGCGTCGATGATTGTGCTTGAGTAAACATCATCACGCGTGGTTTCATAAATCATTAATTGAAGTTATTTTGGAGTTTGATATTTTTTATGTGGAATTTTTATTGAATTATTTGTACTGAGTTATTGGCCATAATTTTTGAATATAATTTGGATTGGCGACATTGAGTTTATTTTACAATAATTGGTGATCAACGAGTATTTAATTCGATATTGAAGGTTTAACGTCTTGAAGTATTGACCACGAGGCAGCGCCTGTTGTTTATGATTATTGAATTCTGAAGAAAGTGAAAATTGGCCATTTTTATATATTAATTCGACTAAATCAAAGTTTGATGCATCCATTTTTATTATTCATTGGCGAAGACATCAAGAGAAGGTATCATTTTAAATTAAAAGTATAAATTTTTTGAAGATTGTATAGCACTAATTATCCCTTTCCTGACTCCTTTTTTTTTAATATATTTAGTTTTATTTATCATTAATAATATTCTTTTTGCCCTCCCGGGCGTAAAACTCGAGTGAAAAGAATTTTCTTCTTTCGCACTCGTTTTACGCCCAGGTGGGCAAAAAATAGTGTAAGCACCATGGGCGAAATACTTTAGACACGAGCACTCGTGCTCATGCCCATGCTAGTGCCGAAACTTTTACGCCCTTGATACTTAATATACTATTCTCTCTCTCTATCGCATTGCGTCGCGTATTTCGCGCATATCTTATTATAATTTTTGGTTAAGATTTTCTGTAATATATTTTTAATAGTATATTAAATTATTCATAAAATTTAATAGAGTTAATAAATAATCGCTTTGTATTTAATTATTATTTCTTTCTTGTTATTGCATTTCTTAAAACTTAACCTTTTTGTATATATATGGGTAAGTTCACAATTTTATTAGTACTTTTATAAAATAATTATATTTTTGTATTTTTAAATCAAAAAACTCCTGAGTTCCCGCCATAGTAGGGATAATTCATATTCGTGCTATCGATTACCCCTACGGAACCCCTCAGAGTCCGTGGTATAAGAAAACGGAGTTATTGTTTTATTACTACTAGTTTAACCCTTTTCTAGTACCGCGAATCTCTTAATAAAATAACTTTGTAAAATGATAGAGGTATTTCTTTAATTCTATTAATTAATTAAATTATCATTTTTATTATTATTATTTTTATCGTAAATTTATCATATTACAGATCTCAAAACTTTCGTTAAGTTAAAAATAAGTGATAATAGAATGTTTAATCCGGTACTTTAAATTCCATATGTATATCTATTAGACTGACAAAAAAAAACGACTTTTCGATTTTTTAAGGTGGTCAAGCGTTTTTGGGTACCATTTTATGAAAAAAAAGCCCTAGGTAAACCGCATCTAAAAATATTTAGTCGTTGGACAGCGCCAAAGCGTTTTCGATTTTTGAAAATTGGTTCAGGAGCGTCGGGGGGGATTACAGCTACTAAATTTAAAAGGCAACAAAAAAATAAAACTTCGGGGGGTATTTCATAGTTTTTTTGGTCACTCAAAACGATGGAATCATTTATTTTGAATTATTACTTTAAGGCAAAAAGTTATGAGCTAATTTCGGTCTTAAAAATATCAAAAATTGGACAGTTTTTGGCGTCAAAAACATGCTGCGGACTAAAAAATGTTTAGAAATTATTTCAAAGGAGCATTTCGAATGATCATTGGGTCACTAAAAACGATGAAATCGGTTATTTTCATTTATTCTTTACGGATTCAGAGTTATGCGCCAAATATTGTAGCTTGATTCCCCAAATATAACATTTTTTGAGTTACAACCAATGCATCGGTGTTCAACAAACGCACTCGTTGCGTAAACAATTTTCTGCACCGTTCTACGCCTAGGTGGGCAAAAAATAGTGTAAGCACCATGGGCTAAATACTTTAGACACTTGCGTGAACACATATCACTCGTGCCCGGCTTCGCCGAGCACTCGTGCTAGTGCTCCCGCTAGTGCCAAAACTTTTACGCCCTTGATACTTAATATACTATAATATTCATCTTTAGTTTTAACATCTCAAAAAACAAAAGAATACACATTGAGTTTAAATTTTCCTAATAAAAATATTTTTTGCCCTCCCGGGCGTAAAACTCGTGCGTAAAGAATTTTCTGAACTCGTTCTACGCCTAGGGGGGCAAAAAATAGTGTAAGCACCATGGGCGAAATACTTTAGACACGAGCGTGAACACAAATCACTCTTGCCCGGCTTCGCCGAGCACTCGTGTTAGTGCTCACGCTAGTGCCGAAACTTTTACGCCCTTGATACTTAATATACTATTTAACCCGCTCGGAAGGGGGGGGGGTTAGTCTACAGGGCCAAGCATTGGTTAAAAACATTTTTTATATTCATCTTTGGTTACAGTGTCTCAAAAAACATAAGAAACACGTTGAGTTTTTGTTTTTGTAATAAAAAATGTATATCTCATTATGGGGGATATTATCTTACATTTTTTGTATACATTTTTGGTATAAACGTCCCAAAAAACATGAGTATATAGTTTCATTTTTTTAAAAAAATTTTTTTACTTTTGGGAGGGGGCATATTGGGGCGCTTGGTGCAAATTGGCTAGTTAAATTGCATTTCTATGGCTATATTCGGGTTTAGCACTGTTACGTTTTTGGGGGTTAGGCCAATTTGTAAGCAAATGGTATGTTGATTTGTTGGTTGGCTTTCACTTTTCGGCGTCTTGATTCGGCTGGACCGTGATTTGGTATATTTTTGGAAGGAAGTTTGCGGAAGTTAGGTTGTAAAATAATTCTACACTCGCGCTTTAAAAGTTAATAGAGTACTTTTATTTAGTTCAAAATATGCGTACCAAGAAAGTCTTTACAATTGCACTAAAGGGTGGAATTTAGTGAAAATGCGCGAAGATATTGTTTACCCGAAGTATGAGTGACGCGACGGTGAGTACGCAGTATTACTCAGTCTTTGATACGATAGTTAGTCGTTCGTAGACTCCCTCGAAGTGGGCTCCCCTTGTGAAAACTTGGTTTATATATTCGCGTGCTTGGGCGGTGCTAAAAAGGGTATGTACAAAACAAACTCAACTTTCCCCTCGTTTAGTATTTTGATAGGTTAATGTTAGGGTGTTTCCATGATGGCCGACTAAAATAAAACGTTCATTAGTTATTCTTACTTTGAGGGCTGTATATTGATTGGAAGGCTTCGCGTCCATCATTTTTTTATTCGACCAATGTCTTTTAATCCACGTATTGATTTTTTTAGGGGAATGTTTATTGTTGCAATGTCTAGGATAAATTATTATGTGTCTGGCTTTTTATAAGTATGATTGGAAAAGTAAAGATTTTATATATTAGGGTGGCCAACAATCCTAAACACGTTCCTCTGGTCAATTGCCTTTCAAGTCCCCTGACTTGTGGGCCATCTATTGGGTAGCAGGAAGTTAACAGGATTTTTGGACACCTAAGTCTTTCTTGGTACTTGTATAGTTATAAAGGTTATATTATTACATTTTTATTATTCATTAGAATATAGTTTCACATACAATATTTATTCTATAGGTTATACAATTCAATTTTAATCGTAAGTATACATAAAATTTTGGAAAAAGGTATTTGATAATGTGATTACATAATATGATTTAAATTTATATCTTTTATATTTTGACTCATTAGAAATTAATTAATAATTATTGTCTGAAAATTACTAAAATGTTTTTGATATAATTAACTTTAGATTTTAAAATTTCATTGATTTTTTTTTTTTTTTTTTTTTTATGGGAAATATGTGAATCTTGCATCAGCCATGGAGTGTTTGCAAGCCTTAAAGACCCGGAAATCTCCATGACCGCCCAGTCGTACAAAGTGTAAAACTGGGAGACTACCGGCGAACGCGGTCGCCGGCTACGCCCCAGATTCTTACACTTACTTATACACTGGCTTTCTCCCTTTCCAGGGCCTGCGGCGAGGCATCGAGGCATCACAAGCCCCACGTAATAGAGACGTTACTTTCTTAACTAAGATTTCAGCCTCGTGGGGACTTGTAGCCCCTCCATGCAAAGCGGGGATGGACGCTGACTCGATTCGAAGATATCGCATTCGTGCGGGTTATATGGTAAGTCTATTATAATTTTTATTTCACATCTTGAATTATTTGTTACTTTTAACAGTGGAGGGAAATTTGCGCCGATTTTTGTATTTTCTATGCTCTTACATTTTTCAATTTTCTCTATTTTAGGTGCTATGTACGTCTTTTTATCCTCACTAATCGCTAAGTAGTTGTTTTCTGGAATAATGTAAGCTGTAATAGAATAATTTCCTAAAGGATTAATCGCTGCGTACGGTGTTATTTTATATAGCTTCATTGCATTATAGTCCGTTAGAGGTAGATTTATGAAATAGATGAGATAATTGTCTTTAATAGCTTTTTTTATTTCTGATATCCTTGCGATGTTATTTAATGTAAATTCGTTTTCGTTTAGAGGAAATTTTGCATTGAGTTTTTCTAATTGTGTCAAATCTATTGCCTTACTCCATTGTTCGCCTTCAAACAGTGTTGGGTATAATATTCCTATGCTAGCTAATCCAATCGCCTGGTATAATATGTTTGTGTTGATTCTATAGTCGGTTAAACATTCACGAATTTGGTTCAGTATTACATTTAAATTAATTTTAAGCTGCGTATCTTCCATAAATTTTTTTAATTTGCTTAATGCTTTATTTATGATTAATGACCGTTTGTTTAAATTTGCTATATCTGTATGTAATATCTGTGTTGTATTACTTATTAACTGGGCAACTGCTGTACTGTGATTTACGGTCTGTTGGCTCAAATTTTCTAATATAGCTTTGTCCTTCTCCGTCAAAGTTCCGAAAAGGGCGCGGAATATTTCCCCGACCACAGGTATAGGTGCTCGTTTAACTCTTTCTTTACTTATATGGTTCAAAGTTTTCTTTAATTCTATGTTAACATCATGTAATCTTATTTCTTCCCGTATTAGATCCGGTCCGATACCACACTCTCGTTTTATACTGTCCCATTTATTACATTCTTTAAGTGCTGTAGTGATCCATTCTTGTATTATCTGTCCATTGTTGATTAAATGTGATAAATCGACTTTATTTACTATATTCCAGGTTGAAGTTTGTACGAAAAGGTGTGCTACTTCTTCAGCGATCATACCTGATGAATATCGTATTTCCTGAATATGATAACCTTTTTCTGCATAAGCCATATTGAATAATAATATTAATAATAATAATATTCTGTAACAGGTTTTTATGTATTTTAGTATCTATAATATATTTCCTATCTACTTCTTGGTGCAAATACATATATTTCTACACATTAAACATACCATTGCTTATTGAAAAAGTGTATTTGTAATATTAATAATATATAACTACTGTCATGCATTTTTAGAAACTCATTACCCGCTGACCGCTGCGTTTGAATTTTTATTTTGGCTTTATTATTACTATTGTTAAGTATATTTTATTAGTATTATTTTATTAGTTTCTTATATGTATTGTCTCAATATTATAAATTTTTCTCTACATAGTACAATGTATAATTCCTCGATCTTTTCATATTTTAGCATTTCTTCGCAATAGTATTTATTTCAGACTGTATTTGTGAATGCAAAATATTCTTTATTATTATTATTATTTTTTGTTAATTTTTCTATTATAATATTTTTATTAATGTTTGGATCTCTTCTTTCTATTAGTAATTTGATTTGTTGATTGTTTCCCGGGATTTTTATATCAAATCTATTGAATTTTATTACCGAGTCAATGTCTTTTGATGTATAAATGTGTATTGTTGCATATTTGTCGTGACTTTGCATATAGTCGAAAGGAAAGAAGCTCATATGCTTTTTAGTTTCAAACTTGTCGATCTTATTTTGTCCAATATTCTTTCTACTAATTAGGTTATGGCATTGAATTTTAACTTTTACTATCTGTTCCAGCGGAAAATATATGTGTATAGGCATGCTGGGATGATTCTCAACTGCTTTTGTGTGTAACGTGCCTTTAAAGAAAAATAATTATTCTTTGTTTAGGAAAACTTCGGTTATGTTGTTTTAAGTGTATATGTGTTTTTACTAGATTAATTAGTTTTAATATTATTTTTTATTTTAATATATTTTTTTATACATTTCTTTATATCGCGATTTTTAATTTATAGATCCGTGTATATTTATTATGATAGATCTCACGTAAATTTGACACAATTTGAATAATTATTTTTGACAAAACTAAATGGATGCTATTGTGTTCAGTGTTTCAATACTATTTTAATATTTTATATTTTAATAATTTATATTAAATACTATTTTAATATTTTATATTTTAATATTTTATATTTTATATTTTTATATTTTTATATTTATATTCCAATATTTAAAATTTCTTTTTTAGCCCCATCGTAATTTCTCTCAAAGTCTCTCCTCTCTCCCTCTTTTTTTCGTATATTCATTGGGTTAGTCGTTACGAAAATTTAACAAATTTTGAATGATTATTTTTAGAAGGAGCCTAACTTATATTATTTTGTCCAGTGTTCTATTTAGTATTTTATATTTTAAATTTTTATATTTAATATTCTAATTTTTAATAATTTCTTATTCATTTCACATCGTGCAAGAAAATTCTCTCTTTCTTTATTGCACTTCTTTACTGTAGTGGTTCGAGTTCATATTGATTCAAAAAATTTTCATGATATCGTTTATGGCTTTGTGGACACATTGCCCATATTTCGTAAAAATTTTTTCTTTGTTTATTTTGTTCATCTTTCAGTATTTTTATTTAAATTCTACATTTTGTTTATAAATAAGTGGTTTTTCGAATTCATACTTATTCAAAAAAAAATTTTAATGATATTGTTTATGGCTTTGTGGACACATTGCCTTTATTTCGTAAAACTGTTCCGGTATTTTAGCTTAAATTTTAGTTTTTATAGCCTATATAAATAAGTTTCTCAACTTATCTGTATACTTTGCATCCAAATTTATTCTAAAATTACATTATACTAAATAAGATTTAAACTTCTATATTCTAAAGTATGAAATAGTTAGTTTATATTATTAATGGTCGTATTTTTTGTTTAGTTTTTATTTTTAATAGAATAGTTTATTAATGGGAACAAAGCTTCTTTGTTAGTCTTCTCAATTAAATCTTTAAACAGATTTTGTGGAAAATAATACCATTATGTTCAGTATTCCTATGTCTAAACGTATAAGATTTTTAGAAAACTGCAATATTTTGTTACTGGATGTAATGCTTCATTCTATGAAATTGCTCCAATTTTTCAATATGGTTTTACTCGATATCTTTAACCTGATAATAAAAATTTTAAATCAATTTTTAAAGTCAATAGAAATGTATGTATGATATTTGTTTAGTGTTCAATAATTTGTACTTTAATTCTAACTGAATTTATTTTTAATCTTATTTCGTATCTTTGTATGTGCTTACAAGCTATTTTTTTATTTTTTTATATTTTCACTACGTATTTAATGAATTATCTTATGTTTAATATTATGAGCTTAAATTATTTAACCTTATTTATGTATTTTATATCTTATTTTATGGCTATATTCGAGGGAAAAATTTAATTTAAAAATTAAAATAATTAAAAAAAACTACATTTCTCTATATTCTAAATGGGTGAATTTCTTAATTAGTGTTATTTTTTTAAATCGGACTTTAATGAAAAATGTTCTAGTGAAAGAAATATGAAAAAAATTCACATTTCACTTGCTTTAAGGCTTTTAATATTACTCTTTTTCTTTTGTTATTTTGTTTCGTGTTTAGCTTACCTAGTTACTTATTACTTAAAATTCTGATAAAAATTTTTACAAAATTTATATCAGAAAAAAAAATATTTTCTATACCTCTGTATCCGAACTAAGTAATCGATTAGTACGATTTTATATTTTTATATTCTATGTAATACCACCATATTTTTATTAAGCACTTTTCCGAAATCAGTTTTTAAAAATTTATTGACCGAAATTAGATTCGTTAAGTAAATCTCATATTTAAGTTTCTATTGGGAAACTATCCTCAAAATTGCCAAAGTTAAAGAACGTAGGTTCGGTATTTACAATAATTTCAACTCATGAAAATAGGGAACATTGGTCTTCAAGAGATGGAAATACTTTGCATAGGCTATGTCTATCAATAATTTTCTTAGAGGAAAATTTTAAACTACTAAAATTGAGAAAAGTCAATTCGGCTTTTCTAATTCTATCTACACATGGAAATGGGAGGAGAACTAGGATTAGTCGTCAAACGATTTTCTGAAATGCAACAATCATGAAAATAGGAAACATTGGTCTTCAAGAGACGAAAATATTTTGCGTAGGCTATGTCTAACAATAATTTTCTTAGAGGGGAAAATTTTAAACTACTAAAATTGAGAAAAGTCACTTCGGCTTTTCTAATTCTATCCACGCATGGAAATAGGAGGATGATTCTCTACATGAATGTGCGCAGTTTAGACTAATAGACTTAGATCCATTATTCTCTGAGTTTTTGACCCGAATATATACGTCGTAAAACTCATTTCTTATTTAAATTCATTAAATGTATTACTTTAGGATAAATTTGTTTATTATAACGGTATCGAGAAAAAAAAATCATTTTAACAACATTGGTACAATCTTATCATATTCATTAATAACAATATGGTTTACTTGCAACCTTGATTTAATTATAAAATCAAATCCATTTAAATCTTCTTTATGAAATATCTTCCTTTATTATTTGTATTTAGAATTTTTCCCAGTTTAGTTAATTGAATAACGGTGGTATATTATTTTTTTTAGGTTGAAGACATGCATTCTATAAGACACGTACGTCGCCCTGAACTTCTTGATATATCTGAATTTCTCCCTGTCATAGAGGAGGTCTATGACGAGCTCCAAGAGCACGAGTCCTATTCGAATCTAAATCTTCCTAACCTACCTTTCCTTAGGTTTTATAAATACATTCGAGCCAAGTTATTATGTTGGTTTCTAACGCGGGATTCTTTCCCAGTACCAGCAGAATTAGAAGAAATTCGACTTCGCTATTCTAATACACCGCTACCGTCCAAAATAGCACAACAGTGGCTCCATATGACCGCTGATACTAATGTTTTCCATTTTGTTCCACGAGGTATACACACTTGGCCGTGGGGTTTGCCTCGTGATAAGCGAATGTATGATCTCTTCTTGACGGTCACTGATCACCTCAGAAGGTGTTCGGAAAAAGGTTTATTGGACCTCACACGGATGACATGGCTCAAGCTATAGATTTAATAAAATGTTACCATTTGAAATATGTATAAGATTTAACTAAAAAAAATGTGCCTATTTGCCAAAATATAATTTTATATTAATATATTTTCATTTTCTTTTATTTCTTTATATTTATACCTTTCCTTTATTTCTATTCCTTATAGGGTTTATTGAGCAGAAAAGAAAAAAAAATGTCCCTATATGGATTACAAAATCCTCGCAGGTGTGAGGTTCGATTTTTTGATGTTCATTCCTTCGAAAATATTACCAGGGATTGTTATGACACCATGAGGCAGCTTTTGTTTGAAATATATAATCGCACTTATTTCCCAGATTGGGTAGATTTTTGGCTGTATATTCGATGTGTATTGATAGCCTGAATTTTCTGTCGTTATAGACATACTATTTGGGATCTAGAATTTTTATCCTTAATAGAATTGTACTCATCAAAATATTTACCAGAGGAGATACTTCAGTCCGTAGTAGAAACCATTTTTCAAGATCCCAACATACTATTTTCTGTCGATTATGACGCTGATAGTTGGCCTTTCCGTATTGTTGTAGATAACTCAAACCACAATGATTTTTCTACACGTTTTGATAAACTTTTAAAAGATTGTCACGAAAAAGGCGTTATAAATATAATTTCTGGGTTAGAGGTTCCGGACCACAGAAAATTTTGAACAAAGTTTATCACTATTAAATTTATTGTATATTATTTTTATAAAATTGACACTTATAAATATTAAATATGTTACTATTTGTTATCGTTATTCGTATATTTTTTTTAGGTAAGGAAAAACACTATGGTTATTTATTGTGTACAAAATCCTCGTGGCCTTAGAGTCGAAGTTGTAGATATGGGGTCCTTTATGAGCACGTCCAGGGATTGTTATAATGATATGCTCACCAAGTACACTCGGAGATATAGAGGACCTGAATTCGTAGGATGGGGTGTTTTCTGGACCTATGTGGGGCGTGTAATAACGGCTAAAATATTACGCCGTTATAAGCATACCATCTACAACAAAAGACTGGTAGACCTAATCGTGATGTATTCGTCACGTGATCTTCCTACCTGGATCTATGAATCGATTGCCATGACGACTTTTATGCACCCCAATATTATGTATACAGTGAACTCTGGCCCCGATGGTTGGCCTGATCTTTTCCCCAGTGATGGAGAGGAATATGACGAGTATGCTGAGGTTTTTACCGAATTTTTTGTAGAAAGTCAGAAACACGGTGTTGTATACATGTGTCGTAGTTATGAAATTACTGGTCGCGGACTAATATAATTAATATTGTTCAAGATGATTACGTACCGAATATATCAAATTATATTATAAGATGTTGTTTGTGTGTTTTTTTTTTTGTTATCACATATGTTGTTCATAATAAATGATATTGTATAGAATTAGCGTAATTGCTTTGAGCGAGTATTTATTATTATTTTTTATTTTCATTTACTAAAATTCCAAATTTTATCCTTTATTAACCTAATTTCTAAAATTCAAATATATCGTCTACATTAATATATCCAATACATATGGACCTTAATACTAATATATAAGGATGCTGGAAATTGTAATAACTATATTTTTTATATATATCAAAACTGGTACTACATATGATATTTTTCTACTTTTCTACTTTTTAACATATATAATATTTTTAGCTGTAATCTCCACACAAAACACTGATTATTAAGATTTACTGCCATTACCGTGGTGAACTTTCCATCAATAAACCATGATTTATGTAGAGTACGTGTCATAATTGCTTGGGTCTGAACCCAATTATAAACCTAATACTATGATTATATCATTGATTATATATTTTATGATAAAATTTTGTAATAATATATGTTCGTAAATGCTACTTCTAAATACTATAGGTGCTTAATACTCATGATTATATCATTATATGGTTATACGATTTCTGGTAAATATTTGAACAAATAAGAAGAATATTATAGAAATTCTTTTTTCTATGTATGCATTATATATTTCATATAAGCTTTTCATATAAGATGAAATTATTCTAAAGTACATTTTTTATGATAAATACATAAAATTTATGGCTCTTAAGGTGATACCTGATTGGAATATTACGCTTGGGTAATTCCTTCTGATTGTGTAGCTTGACTATTGCAATCTTTATAACTAGTTGATGATATTTAAATATAAAATATGTGTAATATATTAAAATTATTATATAGAAAAGTTATATATTTTATTATATTTATAAGACTAAAAGTTGACTTAGTTTGTTCCTACATGGATTACTATTAACTAATATATGGTTATATAATTCGAGATTGGTAAAAATGGATGTCTAATTAAAATTATGCCCCCTTTCTTGTAAAAAGGTATTATATTAAGTTCATTATTAATCTAATAGGATAATATTGTATCAAAATTAATTATTATATATTATCAAAATATTACTCTAGTAATAATTTAGATTTTATTCTTATCTTTATTATAAGTATTTTTACCTTGTGCAATTATAGAACATTCTTATCTAGACTTCATTCCTTGATTACAAACTTTATATCTAATGCCTTATTATAAAAATTAAAACACTCATGCAGCATATACTACCTCCATTCATACTTATTATTTTTAAAAAAAAATTCATTTAAAACAGAGACCGATGGATGTCATTTAAATGATGGTGTAACTAATCTATTTCTTTAATTATTGAAATTCTATTAACTAAACATCAAATTTTTATTTATTTTTTATAAATACTACTTGGTTTTCTAAATTTTATTCTAAGTTATAAAACACTCATTAGATAATCTTATTCTATGTTACGTTAAGTATAAAACACAATGACATGATGTTGATTACTTAAATATTTTGTATATATTTTGATAAATGCTATATTTTTAGCATGTTGATATGTCTAGTCAAATTCAGTATTTTAGTTGCTCTATAATTTGGTGTTCTTGGGTGCTGTGTGCTGAAATGAGCTTTTGTTTTTCTTGTTACGAAATTACTTCTAGAAATTAATAAAATAAATTTAATGAGGCTACCAGAACACTTGCAGACCTAACAAAATCAATCAATCATATACAACTTAAACATGAGGAATTTCTAAGAACAAAATTACCGAATATTGAAGAAAGATTAACTAAGTTAGAAGAAAAGAATAATAAAGAAAATATAAATAAAACAGATATTGATATGATGGATATTATCTCAGAAATAAATTTGCAAAAAAATCTGGAGAGAAATGTTATGATTTTTAACCTCAAAGATATATCAAAAAGTGATAATGATATTAAAAACATAAAAAGTTTATTAAGTAAAAATTGAATAAATAACAAAAATATAAAAATACTAAGACTTGGCTCATATAAAAAAGGAATCAATAGACCTGTCAAAATTATATTTAATAACAGAAGTGAAGCTATTAAAATGCTGATGACAGCTAAAAAAATTGTAGACATGTCTAAACAAAATATATTTATTACAAACGATAAGACCAAGTATCAACAACAACATGAAAAAAAAGTTAGAGAAAATTTTCTATCAAGAGTAAATGATGGAGAAGAAAACTTATAATATATAAATGGAAAACCAACTATAGTCGAGATTCCAATTTCTGATTCTGATAATGAGATCAATGAGGAGGATGAAGAGAACAACTCCATTATCAATGAAGAATCTCAAAGTTCGTCAAAAGAAGAAAGTGATACTTCAATAGTGGAGTCATCGCAGAATACTCAAGAAAAAAAAAAGAAGAATGTAAAAGGTAATAATTCTACAAAAAAAAAATGATAACTTAAATGAATCTAAGAAACATAATAAAAACAAAAATGAAAAAGATAAACAAAATAAATTAAATGATAAACCATTAAGTAAAAATTTTACAAGAGATTCAAAACATCTCACAAAAAAGAAAGATTAAATTCAATAAAAAAAAATAATATTTTTCACAATAAATTATATATATACTACCAAAATACTAACAGTATTAATAATAAATATGATGAGTTTTTAAAAAATATTTCACTTGCAATAAAAAAATATGATGTAATACTATTAACTGAAACATGGTGCAAGGAAAATGATACTGTTAGAATGTTTGGTGGTATAGACTATAATATTTTTAGATGTGATAGAGACACTTTAAAACATAAAGAGAGAGGCGGAGGAGTAGCAACATTGATTTCAAAAAAATTAGTTTCTGAAGTTACTCTTTCTTATAGCAATAAGTATGAGTTACTAATTAATACAATTAAAACAGGCGATAAGAATTTTATTGTAATTAATGTTTATATTCCCCCACTCTCAGGTGTCGAAATATATTCAGAATTTATAGAAAAAGTTAATTCAATAATACAAAAAAACATTGATTGTTATTATTTAATAAGTGGAGATTTTAATCTCCCAAAATGTTATTTTACTACAGATAATGATAAAAACATGAATATATACACAAATAACAATAATAATGTAATAAATACAAATGCTCTTCACATTTATACTTACTTAAAAAATCTCAAATTTATGCAATATAACTCATTAAAAAATGTGAAAGGCAATATATTAGATTTAGTACTTGCAAATTTCAACTTAGAAGTTTGCGAAGCTAATTTTCCATTAGTAAAAATTGATGTATTTCACACTCCTTTAGATATTAAAGTTAGTCTTAAACCTACAGTAATTAAAACTAGTAAAATTTCAGTATTTAATTTTAAAAAAGTTAATTATACAGAAATTTTTTCAGAATTGAGTAAAGTGGATTGGCATACTAAACTAAAAAATAATAATGTAAATGAATGTACTACAATATTTTATGATATTCTTTATAAACTAATTAATAAATATGTACCTCGTAAAATAAAATATAAAGATAAATTCCCAATTTTTTTTTCACAAAAATTAAAACGATTAATTAAAATAAAAAAAATCTATCAAGTTCAATACAAAAGATTAAAATCACATCCTCAATCGCATTATTATTTAAAACGCTAGACAGTAATTGTCCAGAATTCCAGTTCGCGTTTCCTACAGTTACGTCATGCCAAGATGTAGACTTTCCTGCAAATTTAAAATTTACCCCAGGCGCCAGTCACGTCCCGATTCGTGACAAGGATTTTTAGAAACCCCTTTTGGGCATAACGCAACCCTAATACTTACGCGGCCAAAATCCGACTAGCACAGCTCGTAAATACGACAGGAGAGAGGGGGGAACTCATAAGTTTAACGTCGGAGTTCCAAAAATTCACAAAAAAACTTACTTAACTTAAAAATCCTTATAAACTACTAAAATTTACTCATTTTCATGTTTAAAATAACGTTAAATCCAAAATTTCCTACATTTTATAATCCTAAATTCGAATAGAAAATGTCTTATTTTATTTAATTAACGATAAACCAAAATGGATATTTTGTAACTATCAATTTTAATTAACGAGAATATAAAATGTTTTATTTTGTTTATTTATCGATAAACCAAAATTTATATTTTGTGACAATCAATTAAAATTAACGAGAATATAAAATGTTTTATTATGTTTATTTATCGATAAACCAAAATTTATATTTTGTGACAATCAATTTTAATTAACGAGAATATAAAATGTTTTATTTTGTTTATTTATCGATAAACCAAAATTTATATTTTGTGACAATATTTTGAATTAACGAGAGTGTAAAATTGTCTTATTTGTTATCGATAAGCCACGAGTTCTACCATTTATTTAAATAATTAATTGAATTTTTAATATTTTATTCGATAATCCTTAATAAAATAAATCCGTACTCAATTTACTCTAATTTAAGGTTATTTAAATGGCGGAAAGTGCAATTATAGAAAATTTACAAATTAATACTAAAAGTTTCAAGAAAATGCATGTTTATATAATAATATAATAATTTAACGATATTCCATAATTTTATTCTCATTTTATTCTAAAGTTTCCATTTTTACTCATTTTAAGTCGCGGCGCGCTATTTTAGTTAAAATAGCAACGAATTTTACTTATATTTTATTTTAAGCCGCTGGGGTTAATTTTGAAGCTAATTTAACGATAAACCATGTTTTCAGTCACTAGGGGTCGCCTTATAATTTTATAACTATAATTTTAATTTCGTTTTGTGACAATAATCGCCATTGCCTAACTTAACTTAACGATATTCCATCTGAGGATCTAAAAAATAATGGTTAAACCAAAATCCCGCAGACTTCCTCTGGTCCACGCGGCAACCCAAAATTAGAACTCCTTAAATCATATTTAACACTAATTTCAATTTTAAGTCCTATTTCTAACTTAAATTTTAAGACCTAAACCGCAAGGGGTATGTACGGTACATGCTGTGCTAACTGGGTTATCATTTAATTTTAAAAACCTGCATTGTGACTCGCAATCACAATTTCATTATGGGGACTATAGTCCCGGAATTGTTATTGCTGTAACAACAGCTTTATACAATACAAGTTTGTATTTAATTATTTAATTACTTTAATTTTTAAACATTTTTAATTAATTTAATTCAAAAAAATTTTTACTTCCCCAATTGTGTAGTGTGAATTATGTGTGTTAATTTTGTGTAATGTGTTCTGTTTTAAATATTAAGGTGCTAGTGTTCATATTGTATTTTGTTTTTATGAGAGAAATTTTGCAATAATTTTATTAACAACTAATTGTATTGCAAGTTTTATATATTTTATAAAATATGAAATAAGTTGACCTTTTTCCGAGTAAAAAATGATTTTATTTATTTTTTAATGACGTTTCGGTCTCTATTTGAGACCCTTATCAAATCTACAAAAAATTTATAAAAGTTTGAATATACATGAATTGAACATGATGTATTATTAATTAAATGGATCTTACTTGTGATATAATTATTATTAATAGCATTAAAAATAGGTGTATAGAGCCTAATGTCATAAAAATCTTAGAATCTTAATATTCATGATTAAAAAATCTGTAAAAAAAAATTTTGAAAAATAATTTAACCTAATGTGTTTGCAAATATTAAATTCAAATTATTACATACCATAAGTCATTATTATATTAACAAGTCATATAAAAAATATAAGAATAAATTAAATGTACATTATTAAACTATTATCACAGAATGCTTAAAATTAATAATTAAACAATAGTAAATAAATAAATAAGTATATCTGATTGCAAAATATATAACAGTAATTATGTCTAAAATAAACATTACAGTTAAAATAATAATAATTTAAATATGTTTGTAAAAAGGTAGTGGTAGTGACATCTATTGATATTTAGTTAAAATATATGTGATGATTTTTAATCGATAAATGAAATATGAAATAGTGACTAGGTATGTTGTCATGGTAACGTAAAGTTGTTTTATGTAAACATGTACTTTTGAACAAATGCATGTACTTTTTCATTCTATGAATCACAGATAAATATGGTTTAAAAAGACTTTGTGAATCTTCTTTTAGGTTGATAGGATTTAATTGTGTATTGATGTGAAGTACCTCAGAAGTATTACGTTTATGATATATTATTTATTATATATTTTATGTTTGTTTTGTGCAATTTTTTACCTAATTTCCTGATAGAATTATACCTAAAGTCTTAAAATTATGATCCGCTTGTTTTACCTTTTTAGAGCTGGGGCAAGTAAACTGATGTCCAGGGCTCGCTGATTAATTATTTTAGGATATTCAGCAAGTCCTGGAGAATTTTTATGTATTTCAGGTATTAGCAGGGCTCCAGATAAAACAATTACCCTGAAGTAAGTATGCGCTTTTACTATTTTGAACCAAAATTTTTATGATTTTTATTTAACTAACTTAATTTTAATTAACTTTATTCTTAACTTTGCTTAGATTTATCGTAATAACTAGTTTAATTAACTTTTTCTAAATTTGGTTCAAAATATTATAAGCCAAAACTGTACTTTTAAAATTGGTCTTTCCTATTATTTTATTAACTAATAGTCCTAAATTAGTTTTAATTAGTTAATTAGAATTAAATTAATTTAAATTAATAAATATAAAACGTTTAAAGCAACTTGAGTAGAATTTGGAACTTTTATACGTACAAAAGGCACCATGTGCTTTTCACGTTTTTTTTTCAATTTTCGACTTTTTTAAAATCATTTTGACTTGGCACAGCTAATTTATTTTAATTAAAGTGTTGAATTAAATAAAATTTTAATCCTAAATATTTGAAATTTCATCAAATTCAAAATTTAGTAAAAATTTGGAGAACGAGTAAAAAGTTCAAAAAGTGACATTTGATTTTTTTTGGGTACAATTTTTAGTTAATCTTATTAAAATTAGCTGCATTGGCATAAGTTTAGCCTATTTTAACCTAATTTAGGCTTTAGGGTTTCTTAAAATGGCTAGTAGTAAAGTCCAAATTTCTCACGAATTTTCTATATTTATAGGAGGAATTCACATCTTTTAATTATTTCGACAGACCAAAGTTCTCAATTTTAACAATAAGTTAATTTTATGACTTATTAAGCGGTATTCCAATTTTTTATTAAGATTTTTGCCTAGAACGATAATCCAAACTCCTGGCTTAATTTAAGAATTTGTAAGCTATAAAGTTAGTTTTAATATCAAGCGATAAGCCTAATTTATAGCTTTTAATTAAAATTTTACGGTAAGCCTGGTTAATTTGATTAATTAACGGTAAACTTGGTTAATTTAATTACTTTAATTATGAACGATAAACCTGATTATTTTTAAACGGTAAACCTGGTTAATTTTTTTGAACGATAAGACTTTTAGTTAACCGGTAAATCTTTATAAATTTTATTTTATAATTCGAGAAACCATTTTGTTAATACGAAAACCTTTGTCGATAAGCCTTTTAATTTTCTTCATAAAATGAATCTATAAAGGGGCCTATTGTATTATTATAAACTTCCAAGGAATTTTCCTCAAATTCCTCGGAGTTAACTAATAGATTTTCACGATATTTTTCGATAGAGTAACGAAATTCCGTCCTTAATCTCCTGAGGCAGATATCTTTATCGGCCCCAGAAGTCTTAAGGTTAAAAAAATACTAGGTTACTGCCATTTTTGAAGCATTCACCAATTCCTGGTGGGCTTTAGCGTCTTCGCGCACGCGTTTAGCCATATATTCTTTTAATTTAGTATTCATATTTTTAATTTATTATTTAGGATTTACCACGCTGCAAACACAAAATTTTTACTATTTTCACAACCTTAGAATCCTATTTGCCACTGATTAATTTCACTGAATTATTAAGTAAACTGACTCTATAATTAATTTAGTTTAAACAAAAAAAAGAATTTAATTTAAATAATTTAAGTTAAAAAAAAAATTTTGAACTAATTAAATCTGAAATAATGATGAATTTTGAATTTAAAATTGTTGAAATAATTGAGTTTACTAAAAGTTGACCAGCAACTATAATTTCCAAAATGGAACTGAACGAGGAGACCCGCGTGACTCTCGAGTTCACCTCCGTTTTACCCCACTATTTTATAAAACCCCACCCAACATGTCCCCGCTTAAAGGTAACTATACCCCCCCGTGAGATGCTCCGTGACAGTGAAAACGAATATTATTACGCTTGCGCCGTTTCATACTAGGGGCGCCAGTGCATGGTCGTAACTTAACACTACTGAGTCAAATTGTAGCACGGGGAATTTCCACCGTGTTACATATTATAATAAATTTAGTAAACAAAGGGCATACTGTATTTACATATATGACTCAGATTATAAAAATTATATAAAAAAAATAGAGTCTGATTTAAAAACAGATCAAAAACCATACTGGTCATATATGGACACTAATAAAAAAGATGATATTCCTTCAGAAATGTATTATAATAATAAAAAATTTAACAATAATAAAGATATAGCTGATGCTTTTGCAAATTACTTTCAAAGCACATTTAAAATATCACATGTAAACACAAATGTTAAAATAAATCATAATAATAATAATTTTTTATCGTCACTTCATATAACTAAAAAAGACATTGAAAACTCTTTAAAAAAAATTAAAATAAATCAATCTCCAGGTACAGATAAAATACATCCACATTTCATTAAAAATTGTAGTCAATATTTAATATTACCTTTGTTTATCATATTTAATTTATCAATAAGTCAAGGTGAATTACCTGAGATGTGGAAAAAAGGACTTATAGTCCCTGTATTTAAAAATGGTGAAAACAATATACAGGCTTCCCTCCTTATACGCGGGGGTTACGTTCCAAAAAAGCGCCGCGTATAAGGAAACCGCGTATAAAAAGACATTACTCTTATGGAAAAGGAGGGGTTAGGTTCAAAAATTTTTTATGTTGGGAAAAAATTTTATGGACAAGCATTTTTTAGTCACCAATTTTTATTTAGAAAAAAAATCTGTTATACGGGATTGTTTTATTTTTTTTTGGTAACGCGTCATGATGGGATCAGTATTTGCAGCCTCATCAATTGCATCTTGCATAGACGTTTAGCATGAGGTCCTAAATTTGTAGCGCTTGCTCTAATTTTGTCACGGTTATCTCTTATTGTACGAACCGACGATTTATTGATATTAAATTTTCTTGCAACAGCTGCGACTTTTTCTCCGTTTTCTAATAAATTTAAAATTTTTAGCTTATCAGCAATGCTCAAAACTTTTCTTTCTTTCTTTTTTACAGGTGATTTTTTTTTATTTGGTGCCATAATTTGAAAAAAAAAAAAAAAAAAAATATAATTTATGTAACTTGATAAAAATTTGGTTATATTTTTGTAAATAAAAACAAAAACAATCGAAAAAAAATTCAAATTTAAAAATTGAAACCGCGTATACGGAGGGAAATAAGCGCGTATAAGGCGGGAGTGCAACAATTGGAAAACCGCGTGTAAGGAAAACCGCGTATAATAAAACCGCGTATAAGGAGGGACTCCTGTAATAACAAATTATAGACCAGGCACATTACTCAGCACCTTTGCAAATCTGTTAGATCATATTATATATGACAAAATATCAATATTCTTCAATAAACAAATAATATCTGAACAACATGGCTCAATGCCAAAAAAATCAACAATAACAAATTTACTTACATTTAAAGAATATGTTTTACAGGCATTTAATAGAGGTAACCCTGTCCATGTACTTTACACAGATATCGCCAAAGCCTTCGATTCGGTAAATCATAAATTATTAATAAAAAAATTAAATGCATAAATTAAATATGATAAACAAAGGTAATATTAAATATTGACTACAATTTTTAATGAAATGTGGATGTATTTTATCTGTACCTGGAGATTGATTTATTTTATTTTTTTATTACTGGTACTTTATTGAAATGGTTCGAGTCATATTTAATTGATAGAAAATTGTTTGTCAAAATTAACAATACTGAATCAAAAGAAATAGATTACATATCTGGTGTCCCACAGGGTTCTAAATTAGGACCACTGTTGTACGTTAATGATTTAGCAAATAGTATATGTAGCTCAAAGTTTTTATTATACATTGATGATCTTAAACTTTTTAAGGAAATTGAAAATAATACAGACAAAAATTTGTTTAATGAAGATATTGAAAGGCTAAATAACTGGAATACAAATAATGGTCTCTCGCTAAACTATGATTTTCAATAAAAAGAAAAAAATTATTAAAACAGAAAATTAATAATAATAAATAAAATAAATAAAATTAATAATATAGAAATAGATAACATTTCAGTTATAAAAGATCTAGGTGTACTTTGTGATGAAGCTCTTACGTTTGAATCACATGTTGATTTTATTATAAATAAAGCAAAAAAAAGAATTTATTTTCTAAAAAAAATTCTTAAAAATTTCTCTAATATTAATTCATTGAAATTATTTTATAATACACACATAAAGTCAGTTTTAATGTATGCTTCAATTGTTTGGTCACCTTATCAATTAGGGATGATCAGACAATTGGAAAAAGTACAAAATCAAGTGCTGAGAATAATGGCATTCAATCAAAAAATTGAATTTGATTATTTCTCGCATGACTATATAGAAATAATGAAAAAATTTGATATTAAAACATTAGAATCATCACGAAGTATGTCTGACCTTAAATTTCTGTACAAGCTGTTAAACAACAAAGTAGACTCAATTGAACTTTTGCAAATAATAAGTTTCAATATTCCCAATCCAAAATTGAGGAATAGAAATATATTGTTTTATCTTCCCTATGAATTTAAGCTTAATAGAAAAACATCCTCAATATTTAGAACACTTGAACTCTACAACGAGTATAATACAAAAATTGATATATTTAACATTTCAGATTATAGCTTTTCTAAAAGTCTTAGAATCATAGTGGGGAAATATAACTAGAAAAAAAAACAAAAAGAAAAAATAAATAAGAATTTTTAACTAATTGTAATATTATTGTAAGATAATTGTAAAAATAAGATTGTTAATAATCACTCAAGCAAAATCCAAAATTAGAAATTAAATAGCGCCAAACACAACTACACTTATTCATTATTTTTTAAATAATATAAGATAATACAAAAACTAATGTAAAATATATGTAATAATCATACTAAGGGTTTGTCCCGTAAATTTTTTTCAAATAAATAAAAAAAAAAAAAAAAAAAAAAAAAATTAATATAACTCAAACTTTATAAGGTATACATTAAGAAACTTTTTGTAAATTCTGCTGTGAATTCCTAATACGACGATTAAATACCTTAACATACTATGGTTATATGTTTTGAATAAATAATGAATATTAGTCGCTGTATTTGATAATATTATTATTTAGTTTTCTTATTAAAACTGGCAATTGTTTAGATTTGAAACAAAAATTTTGAAATTGTGATTAAATGTATATCCATTAAATAATCTTTGGCCTTAAATACTCTTGTGAGGCCAACCCTTAATTTTATATTGATTATGCAGATTCCTAAATTTATTGATATATATCTTTTATAGCGGTGTCCACACATATTTATCTGATTTAATATGATGGATGGGGTAAAATAATATTTTATTTCTCCTCTGTCATGTAAGAAAGTTAATTCTTATTGCATGTAGTATGCATCAAAGCGATGTTAAAATGGATTGTCTCTTTTATTATTTTTGGCTTCAATCCAGTTGCGAGGTTAGATTTTTCTCTAACTCTGTCGCAATCTCTTATTTATAGCAATGTAGTTTTAATTGCAAAAATTTTATAAGAAACCTCTTTTCTTTTAAAATAGTGCCTACATGACTAATACTATATATTTTTTCATATTTGCAATCTTATTTATTCATTTATTTAGTAGCGCTGTAATTTTTGGTTTCTTTGTCTAACAGTATCTTCTTTTCTTTATATATTTTACGCGATGTTAAATAGTTGCTTCTGATTTTTATTCCTTCTCTTCAGTGTCTTTATTTTTATATTTTTTATGCGCTGTTAAATAAGCAACTTAAGCTTTTCTCTTTTACTTTTTTTCTTTTTTTTTTTTCACCTGAATCATTATCTATAATTTGTATTATATTTTATTGGTTACTTAATTTTACTGTACCTTAAAACTATATTTCGAAGGAAAAAAAACGTAGTTTTTCGATTCTATTCGTTAAATGCTAAAATGTCGATAAATCAATCGTAACTTGTATAATGTCTCAATATGTAAAATAATTTTATATTATGTAATTATTTTTTCTTATTGACTACAAGTTTTATATTTTGATAAATGTCGTATATTTGGTTAAATATGTAATAAGATTATATATTATACAAGAAATTTCTAACATATATGTATTAAGTTTATTATTACTTTAGGAACTTAATATCTTCCGCCATTTTTGTTTTTTCTGTCTACTAAAAGCGCTATTAACGGCAGAATTATTTTAAATAAACGTAGACATGATTCTGAAATTTTCTCATTAATGCTATCATTAAATGGAAAATTATAACAGACTTTAACCTTTCTTTTCATAATAGCGATGTAATTTCTTGCAATTTATATTTTCAATTCATAGCAATGTAGTTTATTGCAATTTATATTTTTCTATTGCAATTTTTATTCTTGATTCTGTAGCGATGTAGTTTATTGCAATTTATATTTTTAATTTATAGCGATGTAGTTTATTGCAATTTATATTTTCAATTCATAGCAATGTAGTCTATTGCAATTTTTATTCTTGATTCTGTAGCGATGTAGTTTATTGCAATTTATATTTTTAATTCATAGCGATGTAGTTTATTGCAATTTATATTTTCAATTAATAGCAATGTAGTCTATTGCAATTTTTATTCTTGATTCTGTAGCGATTTAGTTTATTGCAATTTATATTTTTAATTCATAGCGATGTAGTTTATTGCAATTTATATTCTCAATTCTTTTTCTTTTTTTATTTTTATTCCAAATATTTGGGAAAATTTTCTTGAAGCGCTGTTAAATGGGATTTTCAACTCTTAAATGTTTTCCTTATTTATGGTTGAAATTTCACTATTTGGAATTAAACCTTGTATTATCTATAAGGATGTTCTTTTTATGTAATATTTCATAATTTAATAATTTTTCATAAGCGATGTTATTTCATCTAATATTTCATAATTTGATAATTTTTATAAGCGATGTTATTTTATCTAATTTTTCATAAGCGATGTTATTTTATCTAATATTCCTTAATTTGATATCTTGCTCTATTATGGGATTTACTTAAATATTAACTCCTTGTTCCTCTCTGTTACTAATTATTCGATTATGTAAGGTGCTTGTAAAATGTTATCATATATCTAACTTGTTTATTACTACTATATACTTTATTGATTAAATATCTTACTGTATGGTTAATATTGATCTAATTCTAAACTCTTCTCTACTGTATCTCATATACTACTCACTTACTCTTGGTATAAATAATAGGAAAAAAGAAATAAAAAGGCTTGTTTAAGGATTTGCTTTAATAATAATATATACGAGAAATATAAAAAATTTTAAAAAGATGGTTGAATGTTACTTTCATTTTTTTGGTGCAAAAATGGATGTTGACTCGTTCTTATATAACTAGTAGATTAAATATTTAAGTATTATAACTTATCTTATATAAAAATTCTTTTTAACTTTAAAGGATAAAATTTGTATATGCTTAATTATAATATAATCATTTTCTAAACACTGCTCAAAACCATAAGCCACTCTATATTCATGAACTAATATTTCATATTGACCGGTAACTCTTTGTTAAATATCTTTTCCTGAAAGTAAAAAAAATTAAAAAAACATTTCCCTCAATTAACCTACTAACATAACCCCAATTTTATATCTTTTAGATTGGAAAAAGAAACACATAAAAAAAAATATGGCTAATAATTCATTACCTCTGGAAGCTGGCTTTCTTATCATTGAAAATGGTAACCAACGCCATAAAAGGGTGGGTCATTTAGGAGATTTTTGTGGACCGCGACTAACGAGTTTGGTTCTTCGCGAAGATAGAATTAATAAATTGAATTTAGGTACAGGAGAAGTTACTCTATCCAAAAATGCTCTCGGATGGAACCTGTTGTTCCGATTAGTGGGTGTTCTGACTAATATCCGGCATATTAAACTTGACATCACTGAAGACGTAACATCTCCAAATGGCTCCTGGTGTCGTGTGCTTCACAAACTCTTATCTGGCCTAAAAGGATTGGTTTCAATAGATTTTGGTCGATTGTTATTTCTTACTACTTCCTTGTTAAATAATAAGTCAACCTTAGTCACCGTTAAGTTTCGTTTCATTGAATCTGTATATGAGCATTGGTTGCTCGTTTTTCTTAGAAAAATGAACATCCAAAATTTATATATTGAATCGTTTACCATTTTTACTCCTTATGGACCCCGTGAAGAAACCTTTTCTTTAGAAAGTTACACCGTTTCTCGCTTGATTATTCGGGGTAGAATATCCAGTAGCGTTCTTGCCGGACACAATCATAATTTGGTCGAGTTAGAGTTATATCCTACAGCAGATCATCCCCTTATGTTTAATTCAGCTTCTAACCTATGTTTATGCAACCTACATAGTTTAACTTCTCTGTCCTTATCTCTCTTGGTAATATTGGTCTATCCAATATTTGCAACCATCTCGAAAATTTGTCTAAATTAAATATCAGTGGTTGTGTGTTATTAAACGACTCCGGATTAGAACAATTATCCTCCTTAACTCATTTAACCTGCCTATCGGCCGCTTACACTAGCCTTAAATTCCACCATATTAGGGATCTGGCAAATCTCATATATTTAGATGTTTGTTATACGGATCTTGTTGCTCTAGATATTTTAAATTTAATGATACATTCTACTTCATTAGTACATATTATCTGCTATCTTGAAATAGACAGAATGTCCGCGGATTTGTCTAATTATCTTCATGGGTATATGCATCACTTAGCTAATTGTTTCCCTTTACCGCTAGTAAGGTTATATTGTGATCAAGTAATTGTTAATTGTTTCCGGAGTTATATAGTTCCCCGGGTAAACAATAGTTTCCCTATAAATCCTGGCGTTCCTTTGGCTATTCAGCTAGCCTTTATCTATAATAGACAGTTTTTACCCTTCTTTTATCGGCGATCTGATAGTTGGTTACGAGATTTTCCCATGAATATTCCTATAGAGATCCCCATCACAGAATCAGAAAACATAAATGTAGTTGATTAAATTCTTTCAATTGTGAATCTATTTTATTTAAGTAATTTCGTGTAAACTTGTGTGTATATATGTATAGTTGATAATTACAGTGTATAATCCAATTGTTTAATTTTTGTATTAAAAGAATAATAAAATAAAAATAATATTATAAATTGTTTCCCATTTCGGCATAACTTAATAAATTTATAATTTAGTAAAACTTATAGTCTATGTAGTTTATTAAAACCTTCTCCTTTATGTATTCTTTATCATTTATCCATAAAACCTTCAGTCATGAATTTCTAGTTGTGTTTCATTGTACATTGTTTTTTCATTTTTCAGATTAAATCTTAAGCGAAAGAGAAAAATTTAAAATGGCTGATAATACGTCTGAATTCAGTGTGATTGGCAACGAAGAAGCTGCAGTTGAATTTATTCAACATTTAGGAGACCGCTACGGGCAAAGAATAACCGTCCTAAGACTTTGCGAGAACGAATCTAATTATATCAATTTAGATCGAAGCGAAGTTTCCTTATCGAATCGTTCTCTAAGCTGGGACCGAATAATTGAATTAATTTTATCCCTGCCTCTGATATTAGAATTAAGTTTCGATATATCCGACGATAATCAAGGGTGGTCTAGGGTTTGTTACAAGTGCTTAGATCGCCATGATTGCTTTATCGGTATAGATTTCGGGCGGTTAATGTTCCGTTCGGTGTATGCTAATTTATTATTAAAAAGTCGTCGTACACTAAAAACCGTTCAATTTCATTATGTTGAAGAATTTTATCAGGGTTGGATGCATAAATTCTTTTATCATATGCGAGTAAGGGATGTTTATGTGCATACTTTTACTATGTCTACTATGGAGGGACCTGAAGAAAGTGAATTTTCTTTACCGAAATATAATTTTCAGTCTTTATGCATCATAGGGCGAATTTCCAGTCAAGTGTTTAGCAATCATTCTAGGAGGTTAAATGAATTAAAACTTTATTCCTCCACTAATTATCCCTTAAGGTTTAACAGGGCTATACATATGTTATTGCCTAATTTACGATCTATTACATCGTTTTGTGTACCTTATTCGAATTTTGGGGACACCGGACTCACTCTTATTTGTGAAAACATGTTAAATATAGATTTATTAGATATTAGCGGATGCATGTTATTAACTATACCTGGATTAATGAAATTAAGATCTTTACCTCAACTAGCATGTATTTCGGCTGCTTATGTCCGTCTAATTGACGATAGCTTAACCCCCTTGACCTCTTTGAAGTACCTTGATATAAGTTACTAGAGTTTTATAGATCTAAGTATACTTCAAGTAATCCCATTATTAACCAGGTTAGAAACCATTATAGCTGTATCCACAGAACCCAGAAACATCAGAGATTTGTATCGGTACATATCTCGCGGTCGATATTTATTCCGAAATCGAAATCATTTACCTTCTATAACCATTTATTGTAGTGTTCGTATGGTGTCTCTTTTTTAACGAAAAAATTATCAACGTTATCGTATTTATGCCCGTTTCCTATATACTTCTACCGCGCCTATTGGTTTACAAGACACTATAAGTTATAACGTTCTGCGATCTGATTATTTTAGGTGGGGAAATGATCGTTGGGTTCGTGATTTTCCCGAGGAAATATCTTCTGCGCCTGTTACATCTGATGATTCTGCTGATAATTAATTAAAAAACAGACTTGTGGTACTTTAACATATTGATTTTATATTAAATTCATAAGTGAATGAACTTTAAATATTGTATGAGTTATTAGGTGTATTGATATGTGTTATTAAATGTATGTAACTTTGTGTATGACAATAACTTGTATTGACAAAATAATTTCGTTATTAAATAAATGCAACCTTGCGATAATTACCGCTTGTATTAATAAAATAAAATAATTTACTCATATATATGTTTCATTAAGTATTCTTATATTATAAATGTGTTATCAATCATGATTTAGATTCGAAACATTTAATTTTATTCCGAATACCTATTTTTATCTTAAAAAGGAAATTTATACTACTCATTTTATTAAGGAGTCTTAATTAATGAACCACATTTGAAAATAATACGCACTCATATTGATATAACTGGTGATTGGGAATTAAGTCTGTTATTATTTTATATTATTTTAAATTAATTTATAACATACATTGTAAGTATATATGTTCGTTATTTAAAATAGAATTAAATATAGGTTTAATATTATATTATATTTTATTTAATTGGGAATCAAGCGTTTAATGTCTCCCCAGTTATTGAATTTATTATTATAACTTAATGCTGTAAGTATCTACATTGACTATTATATCTATTAAGACTATATATCTATTAAGATATATAGTCTTAATAGACTATATATCTTGACCATATATCTATTAAGTATCTATATTGACTATTTAAAATAGGTTTGGATAAAAGTTTAATATTATATTCTAATTAGGAATTAAGTCTTTAATACTTCCATAATTATTTTCCTTTATTATTATAGCTTAATTTGTATAAGGTACTGTAAGAATATATGCTTATTATCTAACATAGAATTGGATATAAGTTTAGTATTATATTATATTTTTTTGGTAATTTGCTTGAGAACCTCAAAATCAAACTGCGTACTCCCCGCGACTAAACGTCTCATAATTTTGAAATAAAACCAGTAACGCATACCATGCGTTCACTGGTCAATTAAAGAAAAATTAATTAATTAATTTAATAATTAATTAATTAATTTTTCACGAGACTCGTGATAAATGTGATTAAACTTGGTTAGTAGTATTTAACATGTATTATCCAAATGATTCAAAATAAGTTAATTAAAAGTATTATTTTTTATCATGATCGTAATTAATTTCCCATTTTTAATTTATCATTATTAGTAATTAAAACCCTGATTTTTAGGATCATTTTAGAATTAAATTTGAAACTCTTTCGGTTTGTGATTATGTTTTTGGATCTATATTAATTTTGTTAATTATTACGTGTGTGGTTTTTATTAGTTATTTTTATTGTTTTAATTATATATCCTAATTTTATTTTATTGTTTATTTTAAGTTTTTATTTTATTTTTGATTTAATTTCAATATTTTTAGAATGTTTAATTTTTATTTTTAATTTTTAAGTAATTCAATACAGCCATCAACATGCAATGGATCTCCAACTTTAATGACATTTATTCGCTTATTATGCGCTATTTATTATTACGCCATCTTTTCCAAAAACTTGGTATGCCCGTTTAATTTCATTGACATGGACTTGTTTGGACTTTCCTCGTTTCCCATGTTGAATTTGGACATTTTGGTTATCAGGGAATACCTTTAATATCTCGCGAGTCCCCGTGAAAGACGTCTTACCATGTTTATTTTTGCGTTCGTCGTTCACATAATAAACCATTTCTCTTTCAAAAAAATTTGCCGTGTTCCGAGATCTGTCATAGTAAAATTTACTTTTATATTTCTTTTGTATGGAATTCAGTCCTGCTAGTGTTTGTGCCTCTACTAGATTTTCTGTTAAATCAGCTAAATAATCCCCATAAGTTAATAATTTTTCCCTAGGTTCAAAGCTCGATGGCATTCTCGCTTTATATCCTCTTACGGCTTGAAATGGTGTCATAGCAATTGTTTGATGAATACTAGTGTTGTGTGCGAATGTCGCCAGTTTTGGGTAATCGCTCCAATTGCCTTTGTCACCTACGAATATTTTCAGGTAATCGACAAGATCAGCGTGTTTTCTTTCTACACTTCCTGAAGTTTGAGGTCTATATGGGGTACTCCTGAATCTCTCAATATGAAATATTTCAGCGAACGCTTTCATTAGATTCGATTGAAATTGGCTACCTTGGTCACTAAGCCAAGCTTCGGGACAACCGTACTCTGTTATCACATTATCCACTAACACTTTTGCGACCGAACCTGCAGTGGCATCTTTAAGTGGAACCGCTATAAACCATTTGGTTAAAAGGTCGATAATTGTAAGAATCCAAAAATACCCATTTGATTCTTTTAGTTTCCCATGTAAATCGAAACTTATTTTCTGAAATGCCCTTGGTGGTGAATCCGTAATACGCATTGGCATATGAAGTTTATTCCTATTAATTTTCGTTTTTTGGCATATTTGTCAACTTCTAATAAATTGTTCTACTTCCTGTTTTAAATGTCTCCAATAAAATTGTCTCGCTATTGTGTAGTAAGTTTTTGCCATACCATAGTGTGCACCTACTGTATTACAATGGAATTCCTTAATTATTTTGTATCTTTCCTCCACCGGGGGAAGTTTTAAATTATCCTTATAAAATGTAGCTTTTATTCCTTTCCCACTCAATAATGTATTCAATGATTCAATATATCTATACACTTGAAGTTGTGTCATCATATCCAGATCTCTTATAAATTCAATTTCTCTTATTTCGAATTTATCTATAAGTCTACTCAAAGTTTTCAAACACTTATCCATATCTGCCTTCAAATTATTTGTATGTATATATGGCTTAATAGTTAATGCAATTAATTTTTTATTTCTATTTTCTATTGCTGTGACTTGTCCTGCTTGTGGATTTTGATTTCTTAAATTAATTATGTCAATATATTGTCTTTCAGCTAGTGTAGTCAGTACTTCTGTCATATGAACATCCGCGGTGATACAGAAAACTAAATTTTTAAAACCTAAATACGGATTACTATTCGAAATTTTCATAGATCATAACATTTCTACATCATTATTGCGCCATGGTGGCTTCCTACGGGGACGATTTTCTTTATTAACTTTATAGTTAATAGGAATTTCTGTTATTCTAGGGACTTCATGATTTTTATTAGCTCTAATTTTTCTAATTATATTTTGTATTTCCTGGTCAATGTTATAATTTTCTATTTCATCTACTTTCAGTAACGGGGTATAATGACTTCCTTTCAGGTGTAAGTGGATATAATCATCCGTGTCATTAGTTTTGTAATGAGCAAATGTAAACGTTGTTTTACCCTCACTGTTTTTTCTGTTATCATAAATGTGTACGCAAATATTCTGATTTAAATCTTCGGAAAATATATATATAATATCTTTATTTCCCCACGCTGTATCTGAATTCAATATCGCATAAGCCTTGTCTGGTTTTTCGCATAACTGTATTGTATTACTTCGTTTTAATATATCTCTTAATCCCCTATTATTCATATTTAAATCTGTTAAAATTATCAGACTATCAAATAAAGAATTTCCTGTATTATCAACTTGGGTATATCTTACTAGATCAATATTCTCAGCACATTCGTATGCTTGCACATACCATGGAAAATAAAAATCATCATTATTGTTATTATCCGGCTGAGTTTCCTCAATTTCCATATCACTATATTCTTTCTCAGTTTCTTCAATAATTTCTATATTTTCATTATTATTTTCGTTTATTGTAACTTTCTTTTTGCATGGATTATTTTCTTTATTAATATTTTTATTATTTGTTAAATCCAATTTATTATCATTCTCATTATTTTTCATTTCATTTATTCTTTTTTATTATCTTTCATATTATTTATATTTTTGTTTCCTAGATTAACATTTTTATTCTTATGGGTTTTTAATTCAATATTTATAATTTCATTATCCCCGTATTTTTCTCCTTTAATAGTTACATCGTAAGTACCTTGATGATATAAATTAGTCTCTTCGGGGAACAGTAATTGGAGATATGATTCTGATTCATTTTCTATAACATCCTGTGTTTCATTAACTCCTAAATTACTATTATTTTTTCTTTTATTCTTATTTATATTATTATTCATATTTTTCTTGAATTTATCATTTACTATATTTATACTATTGTCTATATTCTTTTGTCTACGTAATTTCTCATTAATATATTCTTTCGGTAATCTTTCTAAAATTAATTTAGGCTCCTTCATGATCAGTTTTGGTCCTGTTAAATTTCTTACCTTTTCTGAATTTAAACTTTGTTTCCTCGGGGAATTTGTTATAATTTCTTTTGACCTTCGTCTTAAAATTTTTTCAGGCTTCTCTTTTAATTTAGTTTCCTCAGTAATTACAATACGCTTCTTAGGGCTACATTGTAAAATTTCATTTTATTTCCGCTTTTTCGGGGATTGGGGTAATATATCATTTGGTAATCGATTTAAAATTACTTTTGGTTGTCTTGACAATATTAATTCGTTTAATTCGACAACTTTATCTTTCGACGGTACGTTTGTTTTATCAGGAATAATTTTCTTTTGCGTATTAGGTTTAGTTATTTTCTTAGTTTTTTCTGTTATGACTTGTTCATTTACTTTACTTTTATTCATACTTCTTGTTACTCTATTATTTTCTTTAATATTTATATTATTAGGTTTATACTTTTTAGGTACATAATCTTCGTCTGATGAATCGCTGTCTTCCCAGGCCTCTTTGTTACCTCCTATCTGTTTCGTCGCCCGGATTTTGCAAATTTTAAAGTCTGTACTATCTGTAGATGACGAGTCAACAAAATTAGCTTCTTCTGCTTTTTTTAATAATTCAAGTCTTGACATTTCAGGGTTTTCTTGGTTATTCTCAATTGAGAAATTTCTCGAAAGGGCGTCGGCTACTACATTTGTCCTTCCCGCTTTATAAACAATGTCAAAATCGTATCCTGTCAATTTTGACGCTAAGTTACAAGCTGTTAAGGTTGTATTTTTCTTAGATTTAATAAAAACTAGAGGCTAGTGATCTGTGAACACGGTAAAATGCGTACCAAATACATATGGACGAAATTGTTGTATGCCAAAAATAATCGCACTGAGTTCTTTCAGATAAATTGAGAGCGCTAATTCATTTTTCTTCAATAATCGGGAGGCATAGGCTATTACGTGTGGTTTATTATTCTCATCCATCTGCTCTAGAACGGCTCCTATCCCATAGTCTGAGCTATCGACGGTAATGCTAAATGGCTTGGAATAAATTGGTGTAGCCAGAACTGGCTCTGAACATAAGTTTTCTTTTAAAGTTTCGAAAGCTTTTTGTTGATCTTCCCCCCAGATAAATTTCTGATCCTTTTTTAAGAGGTCTGATAGTGGTTTAGCAATCGTAGAGAAGTTTTTAATATATCTCCTATAAAAAGAACAGAGGCCGCAGAAAGCTCTTACTTTTTTAAGCGTATTGGGGACTGGGTAATTTTTTACTTAAATAAATAATAAATAATAAATAATAAATAAGCTGTATATTTTCTGCTAGAGGGCGCTAGTGGCACTTGAAAAAAAGCTAAAGACAAATCTAATAAACTGACGTATCTTGCTGAAGATGCAGTGTCCAAAATATCATATGGCTGTATCAAAGGATAAACCTGACCCACGGTAATTTTGTTAAGTTCACGAAAATCTGTGACTATTCGCCATCTTTGTTCTCCATCTTTTGTTGCTTTCCTTGGTATCGCCCATAAAGATTTACACCAAGGGCTGGTTGATCGTTGAATTATTCCTAACTCTAAATATTTTTTTAAGTTCTTTTCTAGGGCTTCCTGTGCTGCATGGGCCATTCTGTACTGCTTACACTTGATTGGCACCTCTGATGTGACTTCGATTACGTGCTCCAAAACATTATATCTAATATTTTTTCTTTCGTTTGAAAATCGAGGCTCATTTACATTGCGATTAAAGTTTCTGTTTTCATTATTATAATTATTGTAACGGTTTTGATTTTGATAACTTCTATTCATTGAAAAATTTGTATTTCTATATCCTGGAGTTGGGTTTCTTATATTTCGAAATACATTTGGGCGTAAATTAAAATTAGGATTAAAATTATTTCTATTGCCACCATAGTATCGCATATTATTTTCATATAATCGAGGTCCGTAGTTTCTATTATTGTAGCCTCGAAAAAACTGCCTTTTAGAATTGTAACCGCGAAAATTATTCAATCTCGGATTTTCATTAAAATTATTTAGTCTTGAATTTTCATTAAAATTATTAAATCTTTCTCTATTGTAATTTTCTTCCATTCTATTATTTATAAGATTTTCTCTGTCATATTGGTTACCTAAATTGGCATTAGCTAATTGGCTATTACCCCTATTGTCTGGGTTCCTGCTGACAATATTTGTATTATTATTTATATTTAATGAGTGAATTAGATCAATAATTTTCGGTAAACCCGGGCATGTTTTGGCCTCATGTAGTGTAGACTTGCAAAATATGCAACTTACTTTAATCGCGGTCGCGGCTCTCACGACATTTTCTCTTAATTCTTCATCTGAGGAATCTGAATCATTAACATAATTTTTATTTATGGATGAACTTTTTGACTTCCTATTTGTTTTTTCGCGATATAGGGCGGCATCATCTCGCCCTTCTAATTTAATCGCGTAATTTATTGCTTCTGCTAAAGATTTGGGATTTCTTGCCGATACTCTATATTCAGGTGGGTTCCTAAGCCCGAAAATGAAACATTCTAGCGCTTCTTGTTTCGCCCTTTTCTTATTTCTTTCTTTTTCGTGTTGGTCAAGGTCGGTTGATGCTTCATAACTCGTCATCAATTTTTGTTCTAAAAGTTGGACCCGTAATGCATAATCCTCTACCGGTTCGTTTTTATATTGCGAAATATTTCGCAGTTTCGACCGAACTGTCTCACCGTCTTGCATAGCCCCGAATTGGAGCTTCAAAGCTTTTATAAAATCTTGTAGACAATTGTAGCTTAGCACAGATCCTTCAAAAATCTGTGCTGCCCTACCTTTTAGTTTACGAGGGAGCATTTGTAAAACATGAGATTCGCATTCATGAGATCTGCAGAAGCTAAAAAGATTCTGCGCCTTACCTTCGAAATCAGGCAATATATCGAGTGCATCTTTAAATGATAAAAGATTAATTTTAATCTTATAATTTTGTTTTGCGACCCGACGTTGCTCAGGTTCTACCCAATCTGAAGCCGTTACGTAATCCTCCCAAGTTCTTTTTATCTTATTGAATTCATTTTCTTCCCTATTTTTATAATCCTCCATTTCTTTAGTTAATTTTATTTTTTCCGGTGTTAAATTACTTTTAATTTTTGGTTTTCGCTCGGACGGGAATTTATCTCCGTCTTTAAGAAGATTTTCTAATTCAGTGTCAGATAAATATACGTAATTTAGATCAGGGAATTCGGTTTCATCAACAGAGCTTACTCTCGGGTCAGGGTTTTTCTTTCCTTTCAGTTCTCTACCAAAATGGAGGTCTGGCATAGGCAATAGTGCTTCTTTATTTACTTTACTAATTTCTTCAAATTTATCGTCCGGTATTATTAAATAACTTGTATCTGTTTTTTTAGATTTCTCGAATTTTACGTTATCTTCGAGACTATTATTTGGGGAAGAATCTGTTTCAAATTGATCTTTGTTTTCTCTCCAATTATTTTTATCGTCATTACTCATATTTTTAGTAATTATAATGCATTTATGGATCAAGAACTGATATTAACATTCTAAAATATTATTTTTATATCAATATTATTATTATATTTTTTTTTTTATAGGAGACTCTAATTTCCGTCAAATTATTTTTCTATTAAATTATTAAACTTTTTTTTATCTTTTGTAGTTAATAATTATACTGTTTATTACATGCAGATATTAATACTTCATCTAGTTATGTTTTATGTGTGTGAATTATATTTATTATGTGTAAACAATGCAGAGAAAATATAAAATTTTTATACTTATCTCTTACAAAGTGTTCACTATGATGAACTGGATCCTCATTTGAAGTTTGGGTGCCGTTCTCTTTGGAGGGCTCTCTACAGGTAAGATTTACTATTCCTCGTTGAAGTAATTCTCCGGAACAACTTTAGTCCACCGTCCTTGCTTCTATGAGTTTTTTCCCAGTTCTATTCCACCTTCAACCTTCCACCAGACCCGGTGCCGGAAACCAGTTTGTTACGTTTTTGGGGGTTAGGCCAATTTGTAAGCAAATGGTATGTTGATTTGTTGGTTGGCTTTCACTTTTCGGCATCTTGATTCGGCTGGACCGTGATTTGGTATATTTTTGGAAGGAAGTTTGCGGAAGTTAGGTTGTAAAATAATTCTACACTCGCGCTTTAAAAGTTAATTGAGTACTTTTATTTAGTTCAAAATATGCGTACCAAGAAAGTCTTTACAATTGCACTAAAGGGTGGAATTTAGTGAAAATGCGCGAAGATATTGTTGACCCGAAGTATGAGTGACGCGACGGTGAGTACGCGGTATTACTCAGTCTTTAATACGATAGTTAGTCGTTCGTAGACTTCCTCGAAGTGGGCTCCCCTTGTGAAAACTTGGTTTATATATTCGCGTGCTTGGACGGTGCTAAAAAGGGTATGTACAGAACAAACTCAACTTTCCCCTCGTTTAGTATTTTGATAGGTTAATGTTAGGGTGTTTCCATGATGGCCGACTAAAATAAAACGTTCATTGGTTATTCTTACTTTGAGGGCTGTATATTGATTGGAAGGCTTCGCGTCCATCTTTTTTTTATTCGACCAATGTCTTTTAATCCACGTATTGATTTTTTTAGGGGAATGTTTATTGTTGCAATGTTTAAAATTAATTTGAACATAAAATTCAACAAAAAGTGTTTACGTTCCAAGATTATACCAAACTATGTTAACATCCTATATATATTAAAATGAAATAATTTAAAAAATTGACTATTTTTGATTTTATTGGACACGCGTTTATGGAGAATTGTACGGACGAAAATACATGAAAGTGGTTTTAAAATAATCTTTAAAGAAATATCTCCAGACCTTTTTTTAATTTTTAAAAAATATTTAAATGATTTCGAGAAATCAATATCAGAAGTTAGTAGTCGAAAACGCAAAATAATTTCATTTTTTTTCACTAAAACTGATTTTTCTCAGGATCTAAGAGGTTTTTTGAAACGAGGTTTAGTGCAAATTATTCCTAGGAAAAAATGCTATCGATTTGACGTTTTTTTTTTTTTAATTTGAGCTCACGGTTCAGAGTTACAACTGTTTGAAGCTAAGAACTTCAAAATTGAAAAAATCAAAAAGTGGACATTTTCATCACTTCAGATCTCGGAATGGATTGTATCAAAATGTAAAAACCAAGTTTCTTTGTATTTATTAAGCACTTTTCTAATGCCACTTTTATTTTTTTTTAATTTCATTCATTCATTAAAGAGAAATGTCAAAAAAACGAATTAGAGTCTAATTTTTTGAATTTTTTATTTTTTTATATTTAGGACAGCTGATATCCATTTTTTATATTATTTTAAGTATTTTATATTTTATTTCTTTAAAAAAAATTTAATTTCTACTATTGCATAAAAATATATCTAATTAAAAAAATAATTAAATGCAATCATTGTATAAAAATATTTGAAATTCCAACTTTTCTATAAAACAGGAGACTGTTAGAAAAAAATTTATAATGGCATATAGTTTCTGGTAAAGTCAATAAAAAAATACAATTTTCTTATAAAACAAGACAAATACAAAAAAAATTTCAATGCAATCATTGCATAAAAATTTTTGAAATTAAAAACACATTTTAATGCAATCATTGCATAAAAATTTTCTCAATGCAATTATTGCATACAAATATTTGAAATTCCAACTTTTCTATAAAACAGGAGACTGTTAGAAAAAAATTTATAATGGTATATAGTTTCTAAAAAGGCAATAAAAAAATACAATTTTCTTATAAAACAAGAAAAATACAAAAAAAATTTCAATGCAATCATTGCATAAAAATTTTTGAAATTAAAAACACATTTTAAAGCAATTATTGCAGACAAATATTTAAAATTCCATTTAATAATAATATTAATTTTCATAAATATTCATTTTCATAATCATTGCATGAAAATATTTAAAAATACAATTATCATATAAAACAGTATTAGAAAAAAATTTAAAATGATGTATAGTTTCTGCTAAAGTCAATAAAAAAATTTCAATGCTATCATTGCATAAAAACTTTTGAAATTCCAACTTTTGTATAAAACAGTATAATATTAGAAAAAATTTAGAATAGCGTATAGTTTCTGCCAAAGTCAATAAAAATATTTCAATGTTAACATTGCATAAAAATATTTGAAATCCCAATTTTTATATATAACAAAGCATTATTCAAAAAAATTTAGAATGGAGTAATATTTCTGCTAAAGTCAATAATATTATTTCAATGCAATCATTGCATAAAAATATTTGAAATTCCAACTTTTGTATAAAACAGTACACTATTAGAATAAAAAATTTAGAATAGCGTACAGTTTCTGCTAAAGTCAATAAAAATATTTCAATGCAATCGTAGCATAAAAATATATGAAATCCCAACTTTTGTATAAAACAGGACACTATTCGAAAAACATTCAGATTGATGTATAGTTTCTGCCAAAGTCAATAAAAATATTTCAATGTTAACATTGCATAAAAATATTTGAAATCCCAATTTTTATATATAACAAAGCATTATTCAAAAAAATTTAGAATGGAGTACAGTTTCTGCTAAAGTCAATAATAATATTTCAATGCAATAATTGCATAAAAATATTTGAAATTCCAACTTTTGTATAAAACAGATGTATAAAACAGACACTATTCGGAAAACATTCAGTTTGACGTATAGTATCTGCCAAAGTGAATAAAAATATTTCAATGTTAACATTGCATAAAAATATTTGAAATCCTAACTTTTATATATAACAAAGCATTATTCAAAAAAATTTAGAATGGAGTACAGTTTCTGCTAAAGCCAATAATAATATTTCAATGCAATAATCGCATAAAAATATTTGAAATTCCAACTTTTGTGTAAAACAGTACACTATTAGAAAAAATTTAGAATATCGTACAGTTTCTGCTAAAGTCAATAAAAATATTTAAATGCAATCATTGCATAAAAAAATTTGAAATTTTAACTTTTGTATAAAACACAACACTATTCAAAAAAATTTAGAATGCCGGATAGTTTCTGCTAAAGTCAATAAAATTATTTCAATGCTATCATTGCATAAAAACTTTTAAAATTCCAACTTATGTATAAAACAGGACACTACTCGAAATACATTCAGATTGACGTATAGATTAAATAAATTGTGGTTTTCTTATAAAAGATATTTTATTAAGAAAAAATAAAAAACCGATGAAAATTTTAAGGTGACAACGTCGACGTTTAAAATACACGCATAATATTGTAATAATAATCATGTAAATAAAATCGCGTGCCTACAAACATTGTGCGACGTTGTCGTACTTTTTTTTTTATTTAAGCTACCACGAAAAATGATCTGTCAAAATACCGTAATTTTAATTGTCTGGTAAAGAACCTTAACATTACTTAAAAATATTTGAAATCCCAATTTTTATATATAACAGAGCATTATTCAAAAAAATTTAGAATGGAGTACAGTTTCTGCTAAAGTCAATAAAAATATTTCAATGCAATCATTGCATAAAAATATTTGAAATATTAACTTTTGAAAACACAACACTATTAAAAAAAATTTAGAATGGCGGATAGTTTCTGCTAAAGTCAATAAAAATATTTCAATGCTATCATTTCATAAAAATATTTGAAATCCCAATTTTTATTTATAACAGAGCATTATTCAAAAAAATTTAGAATGGAGTACAGTTTCTGCTAAAGTCAATAAAAAAATTTCAATGCTATCATTGCATAAAAACTTTTGAAATTCCAACTTTTGTATAAAACAGTATAATATTAGAAAAAATTTAGAATAGCGTACAGTTTTTGCTAAAGTCAATAAAAATATTTCAATGCAATCATTGCATAAAAATATTTGAACTGCCAATTTTAATATATAAAAGAGCATTATTCAAAAAAAATTTAGAATGGCGTATAGTTTCTGCTAAAGTCGGTAAAAATATTTCAATACAATCATTGCATAAAAATATTTGAAATTACATTTTTTATATAAAACAGTACACTAATCGAAAAAAAATTAGAATAGCGTTTAGTTTCTGCTAAAGTCAATAATAATATTTCAATACAATCATTGCATAAAAATATTTGAAATTACATTTTTTATATAAAACAGTACACTAATCGAAAAAAAATTAGAATAGCGTTTAGTTTCTGCTAAAGTCAATAATAATATTTCAATACAATCATTGCATAAAAATATTTGAAATTACATTTTTTATATATAAAAAGTACACTAATCGAAAAAAAATTAGAATAGCGTTTAGTTTCTGCTAAAGTCAATAAAAATATTTCAATGCTATCATTGCATAAAAATATTTGAAATTCCAACTTTTATATAAAACACTATTACAAAATTTATAGGACACTATTACAAAAAAATTTAGAATGACGTATAGTTTGTGCTAAAGTCAATAAAAATATTTGAAAATTCAATTTTTACAAATAAAAAATTCAAAAATATAAAAATACAAAATACACACCCGACAACTTGTATTTAAATTTTTAGAAGTTTTTCAAATTGTGGACAATCAATATGATTTTATCTTTTTAAGTTGTTAACGAAAAAAAAATTAAAGCGGGGTATAGTTTCTGTTAAATTCAATACTAATATTTCAATGCTATCATTGCATAAAAACATTTGAAATTACAACTTTTATATAAAAAAGGACACTTTTCGAAATAAAATTAAAGTGCGTTATATTTTCTGCTAAATTAATTACTAATATTTCAATGCAATTGAAATTACAACTTTTCTAAAAATCAGGCTACTATTCGAAAAAAATTGAAAAAGGGGTATAATTTGCTACATTTAATACATATATTTCAATGCTATCATTGCATCAAAAAAATATTTGAAATTACAAGATTTCTATAAAATAGGACAATATTCAAAAACATTTAGGTTGGGTATATTTTGCTAAATTCAATACTAATAATTTAATGCTATTATTGCATAAAAACAATTGAAATTACAACATTTCTATAAAACACGACGGAATTCGAAAACATTTAAGTGGAGTATATTCTGCTAAATTCAAGACCTATATATTAATACTATTATTGCATAAAAACAATTGAAATTACACTTTTTCTATAAAACAGGACACTTTTCGAAAAAAAATTAAAGTGAAGTATAGTTTCTGCTAAATTCAATACTATTATTTCAATGGATAAACCCAATAATTCAGTAAATCGGACTCTGAGTCTTTTATTTGCAATTTATTTTTAATGAATACATTAAATAAAAAACAAAAAAAAATCGGCTTTAGAAAAGCGTTTAATAAATACAATGCATTTTGTTTTTTATATATTTTGATACAAACCATTTTAAGATATGAAGTGAAGAAAATGCCCAATTTTTGAGTTTTTAAATTTTGTACTTCTTAGCTTTAAACAGTTGTAACTCTGTGCCGTGAGCTAAAATTAAAAAAAAAGCGTCAACTCGATAGCATTTTTTACAAGGAGTAATTTGCACCGAAGCTCTTTTGTTTTATATATGAAATGACTTAAAAATTTGAATATGAAATAATATAGACATTGGCAGTCCTAAGAATAATAAAAAAAACAAAAATTTAAAAAATTTAACTGTATAGTAAAATTCATATTGTCTGTTTACAATATGAAAAAACTACAATAATTTCAATCTGTATTTCTGGCTATTTTATATATGAAAAATTAAAAAAATTTCTCTATGTAATAATATAGATATAGGCAGTCCTAAGAATGAAAAAAAAAATAAAAATATTTAACTGTATAGTAAAATTCATATTGGTGGTTTACAATATGAAAAAACTAAAAAATTTACCATCTATATTGTTGGCTATTTATATATGAAAAAACTCAAAAAATTTCACTATGAAATAAGATAGTTATATCGGCAGTCCTAAGAATAAAAAAAACAAAAATTTAAAAAATTTAATTGTATAGTAAAGTTCATATTGGCTGTTTACGATATGAAAATACTACAAAAATTTACTCGCATGGAAAAAAATGAGGTATTACATCCAAATTAAAAAAAAAATAAAGTACCTGGAGATTTTTTGGTGAAAAAAATTTTATAAAAAAAATAGGTCTTAATGTCATACTGGTTGTGAAATATCACCGGTGACAGTGCTACATACATACATACATACACTCACACACACACATGCATACTTTTTTTTAAAACTGATTTTTTAGCATCCTGAGGTCTCAAAACGTGCGTATATGTCAAAAAATCAGAAATAAACATTTTACCTAAAACAATGGGTCCTCTATGAGGAACCAAAATTATAAATATTTCACTATAGAGTAAAATAGATATCTTCTGTCCTATTTATGAACAAAAAAAAATCATAAATATTTCACTGTAGAGTAAAATTCATATTGATTGTCTACAATATAAAAAAACAGCAAAAATTTCAATCTATATTGTTTTATATATGGAAAACACCAAAAATTTTACCATAGAGTAAAATGGATATCGGCTATACTATTTATGAAAAAACATAAAATATAAAAATTTCACTCAATAGTAAAATTTATATTGGCTGTCTACATTATGAAAAAAATTCAAAATTTTCAATCTATATTGTTGGCTGTTTTATTTATGAAACAGCTAAAAAAATTTCACCATAGAGTGAAATGGATATCGCCTGTCCTATTTATGAACAATAAAAAATTATGAAAATTTCATTCTATAGTCATATTCATATTGATTGTCTACAATATCAGTTGTGATGTGTATGAAAATTGAAAATATTCAAATATTCATTGTCTACAGTATGAAAAAAACTACAAATTTTGTTAAAAAAACTGCATATTACTATATTTTATTATTATTTATTATCAATAATTATTTATGTTATAAAATATACCTCATTAGTTATAAATATTTATAAATAATCATGTAACTTTTTTTTAATATGAATTATAAAATTTTTTTGTTAATTTTAGAAGTATAAAATTAATTCTGTTCTCATTCATTTTTAAATAAAATTAAATTGCATTTTAATCATGTATGATTAAATTTATTATAATTAACTACATATGATTAAAATATAAAAAAATTAATGCACAAGAGTGTTTATTTGGTGTTTATTTTTTTAAATCACAGGCAGCAAAGATAACAAAACATAAAGCTCAACTTAATTGGATAAATAACGAAATCAAACAACAATATCGCATAAAAATGAACTTAATTACATACTATACAAAACTCATCTAGAATTATTAAATACAATAGACAACAGATTAATTGATAATATTACAACTAAAATAAGCGAAGACATCAGAAAAATAATGAAAAACATCATTAAAAATAAAGATAAAAAATTTCATAAATTATACAACAAACAGAATAGCAACGAAACCATTAAAAATGTACACAAATTCTATCCAAGAGTGGTCAACCTAACAAACATAAAATTTAGCAAGAAAGAATTAAATTTATTAAATAAAGGTTTAGAATATAATTTACCAGAATTCAATAACAAATTTAAAGAAATAATAAATTTAGAATCAACAATCAAAGGTATAAGTTCTCGAATAACACAAAACGAGATAAGAAACATAATCAACAAAAAGATTGACAGAAAAAAAAATAATACTACAAAGATAAGAAATTCCAAGAAATACAGAAAATTTAAAGAAGACATGAACACCATAAAATCAATAAAAAATAAACTCCAAAATAATAATGCAATAACATGTAAAGCTGACAAAGGCAACACAATAGTGATAATAGCTAATAGTGAACATTTACAAAAAACTCATAACTTCATTAGTGAAAACAATATAATCAAGTTAAACGATAATCCAACCGAAAAATATGTCAAAGAAATTAACGAAGCAATAAATTCATGCATTAATTTAATAAACAAAAAAGATAGTTTCAAATATAAACAAATAAAAGCATTAGCACCTTTATTCAATGGACTGATTAAATTACATAAAAATAATAAACCTATCAGACCTCTTATAAACTATAAAACAGCACCTAGTTATAAAATAGCACAATTCATTCATAGAATAATAGTTAATAGTTTAAAAATAGATAAACAAAGTAATTATAGTATCAAAAATAACATAGAATTTATTAATAACATCAAAAATCAAAAAATTAATTTCAATTACAAGTTAACCACATTTGACATAAGCAACATGTACACAAACATGCCAATAGATGAGGCTCTTAAAATACTAAAATCAAGATTAGAATCTTCAAAAATTTTAAATAAAACCAAAATAGATGAATTAATAAAAATAACTAAAATTATCTTAAAACAGAATTACTTTACGTTCAATAACGAATACTTTTTACAAAAAGATGGATTAGCCATGGGTAATCCATTAAGCTGTCTCTTAGCTGATTTATACATAAATAACTTTGAAAACACAAACGTTTTTACAAATACAAATCCACACCAAAAAAACATAATTAGTTACAACAGATATGTTGATGACATTTTTATGATATACAATGGCACAACTAGACAAATAGAAAGTTTTAAAAATTACATAAATAAATTTAATAAAAAAAATCCAATTTACAAGTGAAATAGAGACAGACAATTCAATAAATTTTCTAGATATCAAAATTTATCAAAAAACATCAAAGTTTGGCATTAAAGTAGGAAGTACCTGAGTTTAAAAGAAGGTATCTTAGTTAGTGTCACAAGAAATAAGATGTACTGCATAAAGATTTTCATATTGAAAGCTTTAGATGCATCGGGAATCGCAGGCACGCAAAAATATAATCTTCAAGCATTAATATATATACATCTATCGTTTTATTAATTTAAATATTTTTTCTATTAAATTCTATCTATTATATTTTATCATATCAAATGAAGTACCTCATGAGTATACCTAATTAAAATTGATTTTATGATCCACCTAGAAATCAACTTTGGTACTAAACACCAAAAATTAAAATAGAACCAATCTTGAATTAAATTAAAAATTTTCAAAATTTATCAATAATCATCAAAATTTGATATTAAAATAGGAAGTACTTCATTTAAAAAAATAGTTATAATACTAAAGATACATCAATTTCAGATAAAAATAAGATGTTTTACATAAACATTTTCATAAAAAAAGGTTTAGATACATCAGGATTCGCAGGCACGCAAAAATATAATCTTAATGGATAAATATATATATAGATATAAATATAAAAACAAAGTACCTAATTAAAAACATAAAGTACCTAATTAATATTTATTTTATGACCCACTTAGAAAATAATTATGGCCCGAAACATCAAAAATCTAAATAAAAACTTAGTTTTGAATTTAATTAAAAATTTTTAAAATTTATCGAAAATGATCAAAATTTGGCATTAAAGTAGGAAGTACCTTAGTTAAAAAAAAAGGTATCATTAGAAATTTTTTTCTGTAATTTTTTCGTTCTGTATTTTTTTAAAAAACATAAAGTACCTAATTAATATTGATTTTATGACCCATTTAAAAAATAATTATGGATCGAATAATAATGACACAAAACACCAAAAATCTAAATAAAAACAAAGTTTCGATATAATTAAAAATTTTTACAATTTATCAAAAATCATCTAAATTTGACATTAAAGTAGGAAGTACCTCAGTTAAAAAAAAAGGTATCATAGTAACGATACATCAGTGTCACAAAAAAATACGATGCACTACATTAAAATTTTCAAATAAAAAGCTTTAGTTACATAGGGTATCGCAGGAACGCTAAAATATAATCTTCAAGGATTAATATATAGATTTATCGTTTTATTTTTTTAGATTCTAATTTTTCTATTACTATTTGTATTTTATTAACAAACATAAAGTACCTCTTTAATATAGATTTTATAACCCACTAAAAAAATAATTATGGCACTAAACACCGACATCTAAACAAAAACTAAGTATTGAATTTAATTGAAAATTTTCAAAATTGGACATTAAAGTAGGAAGTATCTTAGTTAAAAAAGAAGGTATCTTAGTTAAGATACATCAGTGTCACAAAAAAATAAGATGCACTACATAAATATTTTCATAAGAAAAGCTTTAGATACATCGGGAATCGCAGGAACGCTCAAATATAATCTTCAAGGATTAATATATATATGTATATATACTATATATAGATTTATCGTTTTATTTTTTTAGATTCTAATTTTTCTATTACGTTCTGTATTTTTTTAACAAATATAAAGTACCTAATTAATATTGATTTTATGACCTATTTAGAAGATAATTATGTAAATAAAAATCTAAATAATAACTAAGTATTGAATTTATTTAAAAATTTTCAAAATTTATCAAAAAACATCTATAATTGATATTAAAGTAAGAAGCACCTCAGTTAAAAAAAAGGTATCATAGTAACGATACTTCAGTGTCACATAAGATGTACTACATTAAAATTTTCATATAGAAAGCTTTAGTTACATCTACAATCGCAGGAACGCTAAAATATAATCTTCAAGGATTAATCTCTATATATTATAAAGTTATAACCGCCGCCGCCGCTGCCGCCGCTGTCGCATGAGCCCTTTGTGCCAATGGACCTTTTGTGCCAAAATGGACCTTTTGTGCCAAAATGGACCTTTTGTGCCAAAATGGACCTTTTGGGCCAATCTGGTCCTTTTGGGTCAAAATGGACCTTTTGGGCCAATGTGGTCCTTTTGGGCCAATCTGGTCCTTTTGGGCCAAAATGGACCTTTTGGGCCAATCTGAACCTTTTGGGCCACAGTGGTCCTTTTGGGCCAAAGTGAACCTATTGGGCCAAAGTGGTCCTTTTGGGCCAATGTGGTCCTTTTGGGCCAATGTGGTCCTTTTGGGCCAATAAGGTCCTTTGGGGCCAATGCGGTTTTTTCTATATTTAACCAATTATTATAAAGTTGTTTTTTTTATGTTTTTATATAATCTATATTTTTTATACTTTTTTTAAGTTTAAAATATAAGTAAAAATAGAAAAATCAAATTTTTCATTTTTTTAAAAATATTTTGACTAAATTGCAAATGTTGACTAACACATCTTTATACTACATACAACCATCTAAAATTATACTAATACACTTTTTTTAGGTTTATTTATCATTTATGTGCATATTTTAATACAGAGTTGTACTTAAAAAATTTTTTTTTTATTTTGAAACTATAAATATTTTACCTTTTTATGGTAAAAAACAGATTTTTTTTTTTCATTCAGCAGCTAAAAAAATTAAAAAAAAAAATTTTTTTTTGGATCTCGGTAGCCTTTTATTTAGTATACACAAAAACGGTCATTTTCCATCCAGCAGAATTTTATTTCATAAGAAATTGCGTTGAAGCTGATTTTTGGCCACTTTTTTTTTTTTACTACACTGTGGTACACCTTGCAAGTGATTATAAAAATATACTATCGCAATACTTCAATCACTCTGCGGGAGTTGGCGCGCGTAGCGCGCAGGGGGCGGAGCCCCCTAGTATATATATATATATATAGATTTATCGTTTTATTTTTTTAGATTCTAATTTTTCTGTTACTATTTGTATTTTATTAACAAACATAAAATACCTATTTAATATAGATTTTATAACCCACTTAGAAAATAATTATGGCACTAAACACCAAACTTGGTATATACTTGGCTTCAAAACTTGACATTAAAGTAGGAAGTACCTCTGTTAAAAGAAAGGTATCATTGTAAAGATACATCAGAGTCACAAAAAAATAAGATGCACTATATGAATATTTTCATATAAAAAGCTTTAGTTAAATCGGGAATCGCAGGTACGCTCATAGATAATCTTCAAAGATTAATATATCGCTCATTTTCATTTTTTTTGCCAAAATAGTGTCACGTGGTCGTATATACCGATTGAAATAAGAGTTTACAAATTTTTTTGTCTAAAAGTTTGTATTTCAAAAAGTTGTAGAACATACACCATAAAAATTAACATAATTTTAAGTTGAAAAAAAAATTTGTGGCTAAAATATGACAAGAAAGCCTTTATCGTTCCTATCAAGTACTTGGTGTTTTAAGCAAAACAAGTGCACGTATTTTAATATTTTTTAATATTTTTTAATATTTTTTTTAAAGTTTGTATTTAACTTAATTTTTGATGTACCAACAACTATTTAACCTTAAATTAATTTTTTAAATATTATTTTAGTTTAAAATATGACCAAAATTTTCGTATTTATTCACAAAAGCATAAAAATACTTTTTTATACCTCAAGAAATAATCGGTTTAAAGCACAATACTAAAAATTTTTTAATTTCACTGAGTTTTTATGACAATAATAAGTTGATCCTTTGATAAAAAAACTTTTACTTTATGTTTTCAAAAAATTACAGCACTAAAACAAGATTTTCATATTATTTTTTTTAAATCTATTTTTACAAAAAAAATGAAAATGCCATATATATATATATACTAGCAAAAGTTGGAGGGCCCCCCCGCATTTACTTCTATTTGAGTTGCTTTAAAAAATCATTTTTCACTGCAAATTTAAAATTATGCAAACACGTTCAGATTTTTCAGATGAGGCTCAGTTCCTCCTGTTAAAATTTGCTTCAATATTTTTCTGTTGCTTAAAAAAATGTTGTTTCACTACAAATTTATAATTATACAAACACATTCAAACTATTGAGAGCAGCGTAGGTGAAACATTAATGAAAAATTATAGGTTTTGGTTGGGCGGTACTTGAGTCATTAGGGTACAGACAGACAGACAGACAAATAAATTTTTAAATATATATGGTATATATAGTATATAGTATTAAGATATGTATATATAGATGGTTCAAAAATTGACTGATCAAGTAATACCAATTGCGACATTAAAATTTTATCATATTTTTCAGATATTTCACTTTTTAAATCTTTCTCTATAAAACTGAAATGTAACGAATTTTGTCATCGATTTACTCTGGCGCACGCGCTGTAATGTTTTAACAGCACTATACTCTCGCGCGTTAAATAGTTTTTATTATTATATTGAATTATAATTGAATCTTTTATTAATTAATAATAAAATTTTGGGTATTTTTCATTATAATTAAATATAAATAAGAAATATAATAATTTTCTCATTTTATTATACAATCTTTTAAAAATTTCGTCTTCGATTTTATCTAATTAATCGATTCATTTTTTCTCTGCAGTGTCAGCTGCGCGATGTATAAAAAATTTGTAAAACAATTTTAAATATTAATTTTTTAATTTATTATTATAAACTGTCAAAATAATTATAAATTTTAATAAAAAATGTTTAAACTATAATAAAACATTACAACTGTAGATGCGACATATATAATATATGAAAACTCATTCGAGTATTTCGTCATCCTATTATAAAATTTCGCTGTCCAGGACAAAAGAAAAATTAATGTCGAGGGTTGAAAAAGGTTCTAGCCCGAGGTGCGTAGCACCGAGGGACAGTAATCAATATTTGCATTCAGATACGATATATATATTTTTTTCTTGAAATAAATTTTGAAAATAAAAATAATATTGGTTTTTATTTATGATATAGTAGTATATGAAAACTTATTCGAGTATTTCGTCATCCAAATGTAAAATTTCGCCGTCCAGGACAAAAGAAAAATTTATTTCGAGGGATAGTAATTGGTATTTGCATTCAGATGCAATATTAAATATTTTTTTCTTGAGGTAAATTTCTATCTCTAAAAAACTTGTGTGACATTATTCTTCGTCTAATTTATTCGGGTTGCGCTGATTTTTTCAGTATTTATTTCATTAGTTCTAATTTTTATTATTTTTTAAAATACTTAATTATTAATAAAATTTTGTGTAAAAAATTCGGAAATAAGCAATACCATAATTATTTTATTATACAATCTCCTAAAAATTTCCTCATCTTTATCTAATTGGCCGTTTCATTGATGCTCTGTAGTGTTAGCGGCGCGCTGTATACAAATTTGTAGACAATTGTAAATATTAATTTATATAATATAAACTGTAAAAATAATTATAAATTTTAATGAAAAATGTTTAAACTAATAGAAAATTAATTATATTTTTATAATAACATGAAAATTAATTGAAGTATTTCGTCATCCTATTAAAAAATTTCGCCGACCAGAACAGAAGAAAAATTTATTTTGAGGGATGAAAAGGATTCTGGCCCGAGGTGCGTAGCACCGAGGGACAATAATGCAATATTTTTTTTTTTTAGATAAATTTTGAAAATAAAAATAATGAAAAGTTTATTAAAATTATGAAAATAGTTCATTATTTGAAATTAACATCTCAATGTACAATTGTTTTTATTTGTGAATTAAAACACTTTTAGATTAAACATAAAATATAATCTGAGGGGGTTGGCGCGCTTTAGCGCGCAGGGGGCTTGCCCCCTAGTAAATTATTAAAAATACCATAAAAAATAAAAAAATGAAAAAAATATTTTTAACCAGCTTCAAAAATATTTTATAAAATTTTAAAGATACCTCCGTTTTGAATAAAAATTCAGCAAAATATGTAAAAACTGGTGCCGAATCGAAAGTACACACTTATGACAGTAAAATTTGTCGATAGTCTCGAGATATTTTAGTTTTTTTCAAAATTTTTGTGAATTTCAAAAACACTAAAAATTAAATATCTCAAAAACTACGATAGCTGTCACCCGCGGACTTTTTATCTTTGTTTTTACATCGGTTTTATGTAATTTTGTTCAGAGGTTTGACCCTGATGATGGAACACACACACACACACACACGCACAGACACACAAATAAATTTTCAAATATAGTAGTAAGATATGGATTGTAAATGTAAATGTAAATATTCTTTATTTGTAATTGAACAAAAATACAGTCATAAAATATACATCATATAGTAAATAATAGATAATTAACATAAATAATTTTTTTTTTTTTTTTTTTTTTTTTTTAATAAGTTTAAAATATACGTAATAACATTTTAAAATTTTGAATAATAGATTAAAATAAAGTAAATTAGATACTAAATGCTTATGTTATAAATATGATTTAATAGTATACTATGAGTATCCTATGAGTATCACAGTCGATTTAATTGCATATGCATGGTAAAGTCAGTCTTAAATTGACTGTAAAAATAAGTAAATGCTTTAATAAAATTGAATAATAGGAATTTGTCTTGCATCAAGAAATGACATGACATTCTTAGACTATTTTTAAGGATCAAGTGTAAAAAGATGTTTATATACCGCAGCTTTAAATAAATTAAGAGAAGGAAGAAACCTAATTTCTGCTGGTAGGGAGTTCCAAAGCCTGGCCCCTTTGTACCGAAAGGTGTTAGTACTACAGTTTTTAGTATTAGGTATGGTGATTTCCTTTGAGCGCAAACTACCCCTTGCATTTTCTTTAGGAGTATACTTGATGAAAGATTCTCTCAAGTATAAGGGCTGATGTAACCGTAGGATTTTGTAAATGATTATGGCCAAAAAGTAATGCCTGCGTGAGTCAGTGCATAACCATCCTAACTTGCGTCTAAAAGGGGTTATGTACTCATCTTTGCGTATGCCATAAATATACCTCAGTCCAGAATTGCATAGTCTTTGTAACCTTGCTTTTAGTGTATTGCTTGCATTCAAGTAAACAACTGAGCAATTATCAAAATGAGGTATAATTAATGCCTGTACCAGTCTTGTACGTAATGTTTCTGTAGTACAATGTCTGATGAATCGTAGAGTATATAGAACGCGATTTACTTTTTTTTCGATAGTTGTAACGTGACTGTTCCAGTTGAGTCTGCTGTCAAGTATTACACCTAGACTTATCACCTCATCTACAAAAGGAGTGATGATGCCGATTCCTAAGTCTATTCCCGACAAATTTAAGCTGTTTAAACGATTGACAAAGGTTCGCGTACCAAAATAAATAGCTATTGTTTTTCCATGATTGAGCCGAAGGGAGATACTTTCAGCCCAAGCAGAGATATTACAAGCAGTTTTTGATAATAAAGCAATGGCCTCAAGTACTTACCGTTTAATTTTTTATTTATCGTTTAATTGGATTTATCGTTTTATTTTTTTAGATTCTAATTTTTCTATTATGTTGTGTATTTTTTTTAACAAACATAAAGTACCTAATTAATATTGATTTTATGACCCACTTAGAAAATAATTATGGATCGAATAATATTGACACAAAACACCAAAAATCTAAATTAAAACGAAGTATCGATATATTTAAAAATTTTTACAATTTATGAAAAATCATCATAATTTGACATTAAAGTTGGAAGTACCTCTGTTAAAAAAAAGGTATCATTGTAAAGATACATGAGTGTGACAAAAAAATAAGATGTAGTACAATAATATTTTTATATAAAATGCTTTAGATACATCGGGAACTGCAGGTACGCTAAAATATAATCTTCAAGTGTTAATATATAGATATATAGATATAGATTTTTATTTTTGATCTGGTTCGGTAACCAGATAAAATATTAGTTACAGGGTATTTTACAAAATTTTAATTTTCTTATACTAATGTATCTTACATTGGAAATTTAATTTATTATGCGATTTTTATATTTATTTTGTTAGAGTGCATTGACTTGTAAGTTTACCTCACGTTGCAAAATTACAGTGTTTTGATTTTATAAGAGTTTATTTTATGGTACCCTCTCAACATAAAAATACCGAAATTTTGGGAGTAAAATACCAAGGAGGCTGTTTCTTAATTTGTAATCTAGAAATGAGACTCATTGGTATTTTATAAATAAGAAATGAACTAAATGTGTATTTACAAAATGCGAAACACAGCCGTTAGCATTTTAAAATCTACCAACCAGCTGTATTCCAAGTTTCCGATAAAATGAGCTAATTATGAGTAATTTATAAACTACTGTTAACCTCATTGTTATATTTAAAATACGCAATGAACTCACTTTCATTTTTAAAACTACCGCTGAGCTGAATATTATTTTTCTGATTTAAGAAAATAGTAAACGGTAGTTTATAAAATACCTTTAACCTCATTAAGATATTCAAAATACAAAGTATACTCACCTGTATTTTAAAAACTACCACTGACCTGAATGTTTTTTTTTCCAATTTCAGGAAATAGTAAACGGTAGTTTATAAAATACCAATGACCTCATTAAGATATTAAAAATACTAAGTACACTCGCTTGTGTTTTTTAAACTACCACTGAGTTAAATATTATTTTTCCGATATAATAAAATGTACAGCAGTAGTTTATAAAATACTATTTAGTTTATTCTAATATATAGTTGTACAAATATCAATATGTATTCTTAAAACTACTTATAACCTAAGTTTTATGTTTGTCATAAAAGAAAAAGTATATTTTTTTTAGAGTTATAAAATTTATGTAATATATTATTTATACATAATCAATTATAAATAAATATTAGTGTATTATATATTACGAATATCGCAGTAGGTATAAAAAATTAATATCCGCCATATTTATATATATATTAATATCGTATCATTCGTGTATCTACGACGCGCAGATGAAATAATTTTACATCAGTTTAAGACGAAGGATATTTTTTGTTTAATTATTTGTTTATGGAAGACAAAGTTAATATTAGTATAAATAAAAAAGATTATCAATATTATTATGGCAAATAACCTTATGGAATTACTAACAACTATCGACATTAAACCAGTAAGTAGAAGTAAATAATAATAATTGCTTAAAAGAGGTTATGTATACAATGTTTTTTTGCTGCACATGTGCTTTATATATAAAATTAAATTTTAATATTAAACATATTTTTGGATCTAATTAAATCCTTTTTACTAAAAAATTATTAACCCCTTAATTAAACAGTTTGTTTGTAGAAAAATACATTTGTTAACGTATGCATTTTATTTAAATTTGTTTTTTAATTTATTTTTCATTTTTATCCTTATAGGAAATATTGGAAGAAGAAGAAGATCTATTTACTTATTTACATGCCCTAGGCTTTGAGAAAGAAGATGTCGATATTCTTGAATGTAAGTAATAAACATTATATTTTTTATTTATGTAAATGAGAAAAAAATTAATCGTATAAAGTCATCGCGAAACCAAGAACTGATATACCGCGAAAAAGTCTTCATAAAGGGGCCGTTCCAACTTGAATGTACAAAATATTTTATTTAATTATAATTATTTAACAATTAAAAATAGTTCTGGGGAATGTTCGAGCTGCTTAATCGATATTTTTCATCACAAAATTTAAAAAGCATCTTCAAAGCCGGGAAATTCAAAAACTCATTAAGTATCTTTTTTAGCAACTTTATTTTCTGCTTAATTCTTTAAAAGGGATTCTTTTTAAAATTAAATCCTTTTTAACCCAATTTTATTGAAAATTATAATCATTACCTGTCAAATTTGTTCAAATTTTCAACAAAATTAGGTTAAAAAGGATTTAATTTCAAAAAAAATCTGGTGGTTGCCAGTAACTATACAACCCCAATAACCCGTATTATGACTGAAGTATTATGCACCCCCTCAGATCATATTTCAAGTTTAATCCAAATAAAACTGTGGTTCAATCCATAAATAAAAAGAATTATCCAGTGAGATGTCAATAATGAACTTTTTTTATAATTTTAATAAATCATTATTATAATTATTTTTATTATCCAAATTTTCCTCAATGAAAAAAAAATTGCGTTATTGTCAGAACCCTCTTCATCCCTCAAAATAAATTTTTCTCTTCTTGTGGACGGCGAAATTTTTTAATAGGACGATGAAATACTCAAATTAATTTTCATATGTTATGTGTTGCATCGAAAAATAGGGTGATTGTACCAATTAGTGACCAACCCCTAATTAGTGACCAGAGGAGGAGTATTATAGCATTTATAATAATTTTAATTAATAGAAATTGTCTTGCATAAAAAAATCTAAAAATATAACTCTTCATTTTTCTAACATAACACCTTTTTTGTGAAATAAATTTTTTTTTCAAGAAAAAAAATCATTTCTTTATGGAGTTTGATGAAAAGATAATAAAAATCTCACAAATGATCTCTATTTTTGGTAGGGTGATTAAACCAGTTAGTGACCAAAGTTCAAAAAGAGCAAATTTAAGTGTAAATAAATAAACATTTTTAATGAATAGTTTCTATTTTTTTTTTATTTTTGAAAATTTGGTAGCAGATTAACTAGAAAAACGCTATTATATTGTAAAAAATTAAGTTATATATAATTTTAAATTAAATTAAAACAAAAAATTCTCATTTCACCAATAAATGACCACAGACCCCAATCAATGACCAATGAATCACCAACTAGTGACCACTATTTTATTTATAAATATTGAAATAAAAAACTTCATATTTTTTTTAAAATTTGTCAAAACATGAAATTAAATTAAATTAAAAAGTATATAAGTTTTAATTATTAGAAGTCTAATTTAAAAAAAATAATAATAAAAAAAGTAACATATAACCTAGAGATATTATTAAAAAAAACTCATACTAAGTTTTATTTTTCACTTTATTATAAGAAACTAAGAACCAAAAAGTCTAATTCTTTTCACTTCATTATGTGAGTTAGTTTTATGTTGCTTTTGATACAAATCCTTATTTTCTTACTTTAAAAGTTAAATTTAAAAGTCCAATTTTTGCAAAGAAACAGTCAACTTTATTAATTGTCCTTTTTTTTGCACTGGAATAATTTTTTATTGTTTTATGAGAATTTTGGAACTTACAGAAGACATATTATATATGAACTGTTACAACTTATCCAGCACTAAAGTATACCTTATGTTTGACAAGTTAACTTGTTCTTTATTTCAGGTTCTTTGCTTATTGCTTTATAGTAAACATTGATAATTGGGGTTCATCTGTAGTACACATTCACTACTTGCTTACTATTTTTAACTGTTTTTGATAATTGAAATTTTGGTACAACAATTTTGAGCCCTTGTAATTCATCGAGTACTGGAATGCCATGTTTAACCATTTTGAGTTATACGAATAGTAGTATATTAAGCTTTAATTATTTAAACTGATCTAAATTTCATCGAATACTATTGTATCATTAACTTTAGTTAAATTTAATAATATATTAGTATTCGATGAAATTCAGATGAGCTACAATAATTCTAACTTGATGTACCACTTTTTGTACAGCTTAAAATAGTTAACTACATTTCAGTACTCGATGACAATCAGATGAACTTTATTTAAAACTGATTAATATAAAAAGAACTAAAATTTTATTATACTTATTACACTATAAATATACAAATACACTTATTGCAATAACTTTTCACTTTAATAATTTTTTTACTAAACTTGACCACCTAATTAAATGAAAAATTAATAAATAGTTAAGGTAATATGCACTTAATTTTCTAATATAGATTATAAATTAACTTTTTTAATAAAAATATGACTATTTTAAAATTTAACTTTTTATTAAAACCACTTTTAACAGGTACTACGGTTACCGCGGCAGACCTCTTTTGTGAGATTTTTACTATCTTTTCATCAAACTCCATAAAGAAATAATTTTTTTTTCTTAAAAGTAAAATTTTTTTCACAAAAAAAGTGTTTTGTTTGGAAAATGAAGAGTTATATTTTTTGATTTTTTTATGCAAAAGAAAAAATCTATTAATTAAAATTATTAAAAATGCTATAATACTCCTCCTCTGGTCATTAATTGGCGGGTGGTCACTAATTGGTTCAATCACCCTACTCGTTATGCCAGTGCTAAATAAAATATAATTAATAAAGTTGACGGTTTCTTTACAAAAATTTGATTTTTTAATTTCAGTTTTAAAGTAAGAAAATAAGGATTTGTATCAAAGCAACATAAAACCAGCTTTCATATTGAATTGAAAAAAATTAAACTTTTTTATTCTTAGTTCCTTATAATAAAATGAAAAATAAAACTTATTATAAGCTTTTTTTAAATATTATATCAATATTTATAAATAAAATAGTGGTCTGGTGATTCATATGGTCATTGATAGGGGTTTGTAGTCACTAATTGGTGAAATGATAATTTTTTGTTTAATTTCAAATAAAATTAAATATTACTTAATTTTTTACAAAATAATAGCGTTTTTCTAGTTTATATACTAGTCTATATACACTTAAAGTTGCTCTTTTTGAACTTTGGTCACTAATTGGTATAATCACTCTATAATTAATTTTCTATTAGTTTAAACATTTTGTACTAAAATTTATAATTATTTTACCGTTTATATTATAATAATAAATAAATTAAAAAATTAATATTTTAAAATTGTCTACAAATTTGTATACAGTGTGCCGCTAACACTATAGAGCATTAATGAAAAGACCAATTAGATAAAAATGACGAAATTTTTAGGAGATTTTATAATAAAATAATTATTGTATTTCTTATTTCTATATTTTTTACAAAAAATTTTATTTATAGTTATAAGAAAAAATCATAACGCTAATAAATTAAATGAAAAATTATGTCAAATGAGTTTTTTAGAGATATAGTCTAGGCGCCAGCCATACTAATCAAGCCCAAAAATTAAAAAATTAAATTTCTTTTTTGCGGATAAAAATAAGTGGTATTCATGTTTTTCAATCCGCTGAACACGAATCAGGGGTCCGTTTTGTGAATTTCGTGGTCAATTTTTTGTTATTAACAAATTATTGGCCAATTTTGCATTTTCGGAAAAAGAAATTTAATTTTTGGGCGTAATTTGTATGGCTGGCGCCTGTATTAATAGAAGAAATAGAAATTTACCTCAAGAAAAAAATATCATATCTGAATGCAAATACCGATTATTTATCCCTCAAAATAATTTTTTTTTTGTCCTGGACGGAAAAATTTTATAATTGGGTAACGAAATACTCCAATGAATTTTCATATATTATATCATAAATAAAAACCATTATTATTTACATTTTCAAAATTTTTCTCAAGAAAAAATATTTAATACGCATTTGAATGCAAATACTGATTACTGTTCCTCGGTGCTACGCACCTTGGGCCAGAACCCTTTTCATCCCTCCAAATGAATTTTTCTTTTTTGCTGGACAGCGAAATTTTACAATTGGATAACGAAATACTCCAATGAGTTTTCATATATTATCATAAATAAAAGACAATATTATTTGTATTTCCAAAATTTATTTCAAGAAATAAATGGGTGGTTTTCACTGGAACTGAATATTTTTTTATTGTTTATAGCACAGCACAAATTATATATATTTTTTTATTTTTTTGTATTTTTATGTTTATCAAGGTCAAAAAACCGAAAATTTTTAGTGGCACTACTACAAATGTAAAAATAAATTATGCGTGTTATTCTTATGGGATTTTTTTATTTTTGCGGACGGTGGCGACATTTTGAGTATATTATATATTATATTATTGAAATAACTCTGTTTTGAAGCCATCAAATTTTCTCAAACTTTGGGTATCTTATTTTTTAATCAAAACACATCACTGAACAAGATATATTAAGTAATATATGGCATACACTTGGATCAAACGACATGGACGGTGGCGACATTTTTCTTTTGTAAAGGCGTTTTAAATTATTTTAAATAATAATAAACATTGAATTAAGCGTGAGAGTATGTGACCGAAAAACTCCTTGTATTTTACACCGCTAGCGCCCAATAAAAAATATTATTCACGCGCATGACAAAATCAGCGCGACCAAAACACGAATAAATTAGATATTTATTTATTATTACTTTTATTGACAATGTACCAAAAATGAAATTTAAAACAAATATTTAATCGATTTCGAGTATAAAACTTCAATTTATAAATTATATATTATACACAGTATGGCATGCCGTCTGCTATCGCCAAAGCAAGATGTTTCTAAAACAAAAAATTTCACTTAAGGTGGCTCACAGTTTTAGGTCCGTTCATTTTAAGGTGACATCAGAGGGGGGCATAACTAACTAATTAAATTTTATCATTTATTTTATAGATATGTTAATACTTATAAGTTGATATTAATAATAATGCATTTTCTTATATAATGAGTGCGTTGTGAGCAAAATTTTTAAATACTAAACATTTTATTGAAAGGGGCCCGCGACTGAAATTTATATGTTTATAATTTAATCAGCAAGTATTGTATTTTTTTGGATAACTTAGATAACTAATAACTCATGTTAATATTTATTCTGAAGCAGACAAATTCTAACATTATTTTTAGCAATTTCTAATAGGTAAATGTTACAAAGAAAATTAATCTCAATCTTTTTTTTTTTTTTTTTCTTAACATCTAAGAAACAAAATAAAAATTAAATTAAAATTTATTTTTAATTTAGAAAAATTTATTAAACTGCTGTTAATGCGATACACGCTATGGGCGACTCATTAACAATAAAGCAGTTTAAATATTATTCATCAATTACATTCATTTGTATTGATGAATAATAATAAGTCTCCGTAAAGACCGATAAAAATAAATACTATTTAATCTCAATCTGTTTAAGAATTGAAGTTTTTGTTTTGGATCTGAAAAAATTGTTCTTACAAGCGAACTATAAAAACAAATTTTTCAGATTCAAAACAAAAACCGTAACACTTAAAATAATTGGGTTAGACTTTTCTACTTCTCTTTATCTACCATACATTGCTAATAAATAAATTTAGAATTGAACTGATTTAGAATTACATGATTTGATACTCAAAAGCTTATCGAAAGTTATCTGAAGAGTCTAAGCAAGTTTCACCCATCTTTTGTTGTAAAATCTGGAACCTGGTATGCTGGAGCTTTGGAGTTTGTTTTTCCAGGTTATATTTACTCCTTAGAACTAGAAGAAGCAAATTTTAAAAGTCGGTCTATTCAGGTTTTAGGTTTCTACAGAAACTTGTTACTTAAAACTTTTCGCTTTCTGCTAACAAATAAGAGAATTACAATTAAAACAATTTGAATGAATTTTAGAACTTGATCTACCTTATTTTGAAGTTTATTTCTATAATTAGAGTCTAGAAAAACAAGCTCCAACACTAACAAAAAGAAAACTCCAAAGAAGCAACAAATGAAATTTATAAAAATTTTTTTTTTTTTTTGAATTTGTTTTTTCCTTTTTTCATTCTTCAATTATTTTTTAAAAACTTATCATTTATTTCGATATAATATTGCTAATGGTTTATATATATAATTAAACTTTCGGGCCATAAATGTGGTTAGATTAAATTTTATGGCCTAAGCAAAGTAAAATTTAATGTCAGTAAAAGTATAAATTATAAACCCCTTTCTAGACTTAAATAATTTTTTTTTAATATTCTGTGTTTTTACTATACTCTTTGGTATAGTAAAAGCACATGGAATTAAAAAAAAATTATTAGGTCTAGAAGAGCATAACTCGTATAAGTATAACTCGCGTCTGCGGCGAGTGTAGATTACACATCAAGATAATTAGCATTTTATGCTATTTATAATACTACTGTCATAATACGGGTAGTGGAAGTTGTATAGTTACTGGCAACCACAAAATTTGGTCTAGTATAGGTTTTTTGGGTCGCTTATCAAGAATTTCAGAATCATTTGGTTCATAAATTGAGGCTTCATCCTTAATTTAGCAAAAACTTATTCCAAAATGGGGTATTTTTAATATGCTTACTCTTTGAGTGCCCACATTTCTCGCTAAATTTTGCATCTAGGGGTTTGTAGGGTCGTTCATCAAGATTGTCGATGATTTTTTTTATGAAAAATTAATCTTTCACCCTTAAATTTGCAAAAACTACCTCTAAAAGGGGTATTTTTCTAATTGGTGGATACGGATTTTTTGTGTCGCTGATAAATAATTTGGGGAAATGTTTTATGAAAAATTAATATTTCACCCTTAAATTAGCGTAAACGATCCCTACAAGGGGATCTTTTGCTATTTTTGCACTTTCAGCTAATATACCTACAGTCTAACCTACAGGCGTATAAAAAAAAATTCACCAATTTATTTAAATTTTTTAAAAACTTATTATTATTATTTCAGTAATGAATTATATTTACATAGCATTTTATGCGTTCAGCTGTAACAAAACATTTTCATTAAAAATTTGATAGCTTTTTAAAAATTATTTTACACATAATGTATTTTAATATTTACAATATTAAAATAATTAAATATTTTGCTTATTTTAATTAATGACTCTATCGCTCATAATTTTTAAAAATGACGAATTTTAAATATTTTGCTGTTATTCTTTTGATTACAGGCAAGTCCTCTGAGAAAACTAAAAAATAACTTCGTAAATTCTAAAATTATTGAAAAGCTATCAAACTTTGAATGAATAAATTTGTATTTAATTTTCTAAAAAATATAAACAAAAGTATTTATTTATTCATTTTGAATATAATATTTACTTTTATTTAGTTTTAAATGAAAATTATCAATCACAAAGCATTTAAAATTGTTTATAAAATTTTTTATATTAAACTTCTTAAATAAAATGGAACGACTTTATCACACTTTCTAAATAAAATTATTTTCTTCCTAGCGGGCCGAAAACACTTTTTTCGCCCCGCAGCAAGATCGAAAAAAACGCGTTTTCACCCCACTGAGAAAGAAAAATTTCGTTTTGTCCATGGGAACGAAAAAAAAAATACCCCAGATCGCAGTTTACCATCCTCGGCTTCGCCTCGGATGCTAATTAACGTGCGATCTGGGCCATTCTTTTTTTTTGCTCCCTTGGTTAAAAATGTACTATTTATTTATGGAATTCGTAGTAATACAATTTTTTATCACTTGTTTCATAAAATACTATTATATTATTATAATTTATTTTTTCAATTAGATTTTATATTTTTCCTAAAATTTCTGTAGTATATTTATAATTATACAAATATTGAAGTATATATACAAAAAATAAGGTACCTGAACGATCGTTCAGAATTTGATTTTCTTTTATATCATTTTTTAATATTGAATTGAAAAAATGGATAAATATTGAAGTCAAAGGAACACAGAAATAAAGAAAAATTTTTAGGTCGTTCAGGTACTGAAGCATTTTATTATACACAGTTTTCCCATTTAAAATTAGGTCGTTCGTGTACTGGTGCAAAAAACATGTTGTGAATATCACTTAATTACACAAAATAAAATGCTAATTTAGATACAATTTTTGTGGTGATGTTTCAATTAAGGGTTCAAAGTAACTATTAAAAACAAAACTTTAACATAAATAACATTATTTATTAAATATTTCACATTCAATTAACGAAAACCCTTAACCGTTCATGTACTTGTACGAGTACTTTATAGGTGTTTAAAAGAAGTGTCTCTAAAAAATTTTAAAGATTTTTAGAAAAATTTTTTAATTAAAAAATATTAATATACTTAGGTCAGGAAACAATTTATGTCAGGCAACATAAAATGTTACTCTTGAGTGAAATTTTCTGGGTTTTTATTTCAAACAGGCGATAGATTTTACTTTCAATTGAAATTTAGGGTTTTTTAAGACAGGCGACTTGAAGTTTACTCTTGAGTAATATTATTTACATTTTTTCACATTTAAACTAGTTAGTTTTACATTTAAATTTAAAATTTAAATCAATCAGCTAGTTACAAAATTATTATTATTTTTTATGCAAATATTTAAAAAATATTTTTTTGATTTTAATTAATTTACAATGAGTAGAGGAAGGAGTTTTGTAACCAGCAGGCCAGCGACACTAAAGTTCACAACCGGGGAAGACCACCGGAGAGAGATGTTTACTCTGGGGATTACCGCCAGATAATGCCGAAATTATATGCGAGCATTTAGGTAATAAGCAGAGCACGTACCTTGCGAGAGATCCAGCGCGCGCATCGTAACAGATATTATACAGAGCACTCTAGTGGAGCGCGCGATAAATAAAATATTTAAATAATTATTGATAAATATTATACCCGGGGTATAATGCTTCATTACCCCTCCTATTTTTGATTATAAAATGGAACATTTTTTACATAAAAAATAACAGAAAATAAAAGAATAATAAGAATTTATCTATTTCACTCATTGATTTAATTTCATACAAATCAATAATTTATACAGTCTTTAATTTTTTATTTACACTAAAAAAGATACACTTTTAATTGTCACTTAAAGTCTTTAATTTTGATTGCACTAAGAGTCTTTAATTTTGATTACACTTACAGTCTTTAATGTTAATTACACTTCACAAAAAAAAACTGGCCAAATTTTTTTTAGATGTTTGCAGCATATCGAAATTCTAGATGAATAACTCCATTATTTTTAGAAAAATGTAATTTTTAATATGGAATTCACTATTTAAATAATTATTGATAAATATTATACCCGGGGTATAATGCTTCAAGACATTAAAGGGAGAATTGCCTAATGCAAATATAAGGAGATGTTAATGTTAATACTTAATAGCTGAACTCGTTGCTTATTAAAATTTGATTTTTTAGTAATTTATTAAACTGTTGCAGCCTCTGGGCCAAAGGTGGTGAGTTTCTTTCAATATTAAGTAATTTTCTCGTAATTATCGTAATCTTACGATGCTCCCCTCAAATTTCTTTAATGCTTTCTTAGTTTCTGAATTATTTTAATTTAATAATTTACATATAAAGAATAAAATTATGAGACATTTTTTATGCTATATTTAATTTCATTATTCTTTTTTTGTAACGCTATCTTCCTATGTATAGCATATTGTCGAGTTTATGTGAATGGTATAGAGGTAATTTATTGAAGTGAGAAAAAATCTTCGTAATGTAAGATGATACTAGAATGTAATATAGTCATATATTGATACGTATGTATTTTTATATGCGATAAGAGAATCAGATAAATTTATTTTAAAAATAAAATTATCAAATAAATTTTTAAATAGAATGATTAATTTTAAAATCGGGTTACAACTAAATTTATTTTAAAAATAAAGGATGATGACTTATTTTAAAAATGAGTCACAACTGAGTTTCTTTTAATCAAATAAATAAAAGTATCAAATAAATTTCTAGATATTTGTCGATTTTTAAAGAATTCGAACGGAATTCTCGTAAGATCTCGTTAGAATCTCTCTGAACGGAATTTTTGTAAGAAACACAAATTTTTAAATAATAAATAAAACATTTATAAATATAAAATATTTAATATTTAGTGATGAAATAATTATTATTAAACAGCAAAATTGCAATATGATTATTTTTAAATAAGAGCTTATTTGAAAGTTTGACGACTTGTAAACTCAGCAAACTTAATTTTTTAAAATTAATTTTTTACATTATTTTGATAATATTTATTTCTTATTCAAATTTAATTAAATTCTGCTTCAAACGATATTGTGTCCAGCATATTTGAAAAAATATTTTTTACTGAATATTTTTACAAAAGTATTTTAAACAAAGAAAATGTCTTCAAACAATAATTTTTTAAAAAATTAATAAATTGCTTAAAATCTATATTTTTTATAGATAGAGGACGAGTTCGACCATTTGTTTCCCGACGCAAATGATTTTATCCAAACATTTGAAAAAAAATATTCAAATACAATTTATGAATTTTGCAAAGACGAGAAAAATGGATATCTGGATGAATTAGAAAAAGCTGAACATATTCAAGATGGTAATATATTATAATTTAAATTTTTTAAATTTTACTTATAAAACAAAGGCGTAGTGTATTAAGTCTAAAAATATAACTAACACTAATAAAAATTAGAGCACAGCAGAAATAAAAAATTAGCAAGCCTTATCTCTATAAATTATAAAGTTATAAACGCTGTCGCATCAGACTTTTGGCCCAAAATTATTAATGACATGTTTTATTACAATCTCTCATCATTTCTTTTATCAATTTAATTTCCTGGATAATTTTGGCCTAGGAGTTAATTCACAATAAATAATTTACATATATTTTTATTAAATTACAAACCTTATTGAAATTTCCTCCAAAAATAAAAACAATAAAAATAAAAATATTTATCTTTTGAAACTAATATTCAAATATCAAATATACTGATATAAAAAGATTTTTAATTAACAATAAAATTAAACAAGATTATAAATATTATATATACACATGCATATTATATTATATATGTATATATTACATATATATGCATACTAGGGGGCTTCGCCCCCTGCGCGCTCAGCGAGCCAACCCTCGTATAGGGTAAACAATAATGTCAATTGATCAGTGTTTGCATTTTTATATGATAATATTATAATATATATATTTTGCTTATAAATTTATAAATTTTAGTAACGAGAGTCCACCCCGTGCATGGTTCGCGTGTAGTGTAATGTTAATGTTAATGTTAATTTTGATCGTAAATAAATAAGAAACAAATTAAAAATTGATAATCAGCATATAATATAGATATAATATGGTAGCCAACCAGGAGTGCCTAAAGCACCAAATGTACCATGCCCAAATGTCGGCGGCAGCGTTTAGAATTTTATACTAGAGAGAGATTATATACATACATATTATATTAGTTATTGTGAATCATTTTTATGTTTAAAAAAATGATTATGTTACGAATGATAATGTAAAACTTTACATTACCTTAATCACTCTACCGGGGTTGGCGCGTGTAAAGCGCTTTTACCTAATAATGCTATAATACTAAACCGTACTAAACTAAAAATTAATACTTTTTTTATTTGTTTTACAAATTATTGCTATTTTTTGTGTCTTCATTTTAAATATATTTATATAGCAAACGTCTAATTTTATGTTTTATAATTTGGTTATAAAAATCCATCTACGTGATACAAAATTATTTACAGATTAAAAATTCAAACTTTTCTGTTTTTAGAAAATTATCGCTCTATGGTACTGTTAGCCGCAATTTGTTCTCCAGAAAAAGTAATATTTTAGAACATAAATAATTTTTCATTTATTTTTTCTGAAATATAAATTATTTGATTTTTCTAGATAGAAAAAAAAGTACCAAATCCAGCATCACAAACCAATTCTGGCAAAAGGCAACCAAAATTCATGAAGGTTACCAAAAAAATAGTTCCAAATTCAGGATTTATTAAAACAATTTCCGTAAGTTAATAATAAAATTTTTTACATAAATTCTAGAAAAATCATTTATTTTTTTCTTTTTTGTGAAGAAACAAAAGTTATATAACCCAATACCCGTGCTTCAATTTTTACGATTTTTAATGTTGAACATAACTCTTTTTGACTTTCACTTTGGGTAATTGTGTTCAAAAGTTGATGAAGCCCCCTTCTCTCCTGTATAATTTTTTAATTTTCTCCTGATATAAATTTAACTTCATGCACAATAAATTACTATATATATACGCATGTAAATAGTACATCCTTGCAGAATGACCTTCACCTGTTAACCCAAATTTAGTGTTAGTTTTGTGTACATGAACCATAATAACTTCCAATGTTTGAGCCCAAATTAGGCTAATTTGAATTTTTTGGGAAATTTTTAGGTTTAAAAACCATTATATAATAACATACAATAAAAGTATTTTCAAAAATTATCCTACGTAAAATTTCCATCTGAATCCAAGTTTTTGGTTAGTTTAACCCTACAATGCTCCGGGGCGTCAGAAAATAAAAAATTTGAAATTTGATGGATAAATTAGATTTCCTAAGAATTTTGTTACTCAAAAATCTCGTAACTGGAACCAGAGAATCTTGGCAAAAATTCTACAACATGCTAAATAGCTCATTTAAATTATTAATGATTTTGCACCAACTTAAAAGTATTCAAGATTCTATGGTTTCAGTTAGAGTATTTTGAATAATAGACATTTTATAAATTCAAATTAGCGCATCAGGTGTCAAATTCTTCATTTTCCGACGTCTTAGCGCATTATAGGCTAAAAGGTAACAAAAAACTGTTGGTTAGGGACAACTTTTTAAATAAATTTATTACTATAAACTTTGAGTGTTAAGATACGGTCTAAAAAAATTTTAATTCTTTAATAGGGTACATGTAACGTATTTATGTCCCAAAAATTCATTTTTTTTCCAACGAAACCAATTTGTATGCAATATTCTTAACGTATCGTCATATTCAAGCCTGTTCTTAACTTTTAGGTTTGTTTAAGTTTCCTACCATTTAATAAAATCTTACTTTTTTAGAATGGAACAGATATTAAAGAAAAATCAAGACGATATCCCGACAAAAGTGATACGTGGCTCATTGAATGCAACAATAAATTTTATTTAAGGGTGAAAAGTGACATAGGTATAAAGGTCCCTTATTCCATTGTTGATTTGGGCCCTTGTTTCCTGAAAGCATATTCATGTTTTTTAAAATTTTCGTGTGTTTTTTATTTACCAGTAATTAAAAAACTAGACGTTTATTTTAATTTTCTTAAAGGTTGCATTTTGAAAATATGCAATGCACATCCAAAAAATATTAAATTAAATGAGAAAATACTTTTGTACTCCACTGAAGTCGAACAAAACTTAATGAATGCTGCAGAAGCAAATCAAAATTTCCAAGAAGAAATAATTCCGATTATTCATGAAGTTGAGGTTCAATCTACAGAAAACGTGTTAAATAAATATTTTTGTAAATAATTTCTATGTAAATAATTCTATAAAGTTTAGCTCGGCCGATAAGCAGGTTTTTTACACCATCAGGCCCTTAAATAGTCTCTCATAGTTTAAGTATATATTCTTCTTTGTTTTAACTAAGATTTGTCGCGCATGCCTTTCTAATTAGAAAAGTATGCGTGATATAATGTATAAAAGTCAAATATACGATCGAAAACATTTTTGTGTTAAAAAAGTCAGTGGTCGATTTTCTGTAAAATTTGGTTAAAGTTTTGTAAGGGTTTGGCCAAACCGGACGACGTGTAGTCGTCCACGAGGAATAAGTGTTTCCTCAGGCGCCTAGTGAGCGTCAGTCTTTCGGCGTGCTAAAGGCTGCCATTTTTGTTTATTGTAAAGTCAGGTATTTATAGTTGTTAAGGAGTGAATGTGGATGTCTGTGTGAGAAATTTCATTTATTTAAACAACAAAACCAATCGGTCCTTTTAAGGACCACCATATAAGTAGAACGAAGAACAACTAATTATGCATGCTCTTGCACTGGAGCTTTAACGTAAATTAACATTGGTGCCGAAGTACCCGGGAAATATTAACCGGTAAAAATCTAGTGCACGAGTTGGTTTAATTTTTTGTCTTCGAAAGTTAAAAGTTAATAATCGTATATTTGACACAATAAAAATTTTAGTTTAAATATTTTTTATTAATAAGTAATTTTTAATTTTGGTATATTTTATTAATACTTAATTTTTTTAATTTTTAGTATTCTTTAGTTAATAATAATTTCTAAGTTTATAATTTTTTAACAAATAATTAATTTTTAAAATTTAGCGATATTTTTATTAATAATTAATTTTTTAAAAATTTAGTAATTTTTTGTTAATAATTAACTTTAATTTTTTGCATTTTTGTTATAAATAATTAATTTTAAAATTTAGTAATTTTATATTAATAATTAATTTTTAAGAAGTTTAGTATTTTTCGTAAATAATTAATTTTAATTTTTTATCATTTTTTTATAAATAATTAATTTTTTAAAATTTAGTAATTTTTTATTAATAATTAATTTAATAAATTATTTTTATATTAATAATTAAACATATATTTTGGGTATTTTTATTAATAATTAATTCGTAATCACGTTTCTTTTCTATAGTTGGTTTAATTTTTATATTAATTATTGCGCATAATCGTTCTTATAGTATATTGAAATGGTAAATACTAGAAGCGGACGACTTAGCAACAACCGCGGAAAAGGAGCGCGGGGCGGGGGTCGTAGAGTCCCGACGAAAGAAAGAGTCGCAAGTATTCCCCAAGCTAGATCCGGAAACAACTCGGATGCGGCATCTAAGGCGCGCGCCGGTCGAGGCCGCGCGCGCACTATAGTAGAAGTAGGGCCCGCAACCCCTCCAACGTATCCGTACAGCAGTCCGGAGAAGCAAGCGATGATGTAATAGATGATGCTTTCTCCTCAAATCTCGCTCGTGGAGGTAGTAGTCGTGGTTTTATAAACGATGGCTCGCATGCCTCAAATACGGTTTCTGGAGATCTAGCAGTTGACGATCGAGACCTTTTGGTAAACTCAGCTGCGGGAACAGCTACTAACGTTAATAATGAATTTCTCAATTTGCGCAAGCGTAAATTAGATTTAGACATTGAAGTTGATCGTTTAAAATTACGCATGATGGAGGCAGAACGCGAACGGGTTGCGCTAGATTTGGCAAATGCGAGTGTTATCCGTGCAGTTACGGATCAAGCGTCGACCTCTTCAGCTAGTGAAGAGCTTTCTGCCTCAATATCCAATGCCGTAGCGGAAGCTTTCCGTGGCTTCAAAAATGGACCAGCCATTGAACGTCAACCGGGCTTATTAAATAGACTTACGGTGGACAAGTTAAATTTAACCTTTGACGGAAATACTCTTGACTGGTTAAGATTTAAAAGGGTATTTGAGCATTCTACGGAAGTCGAAGGATTTTCTGATCGCGAAAATGTACACCGACTGTACAACTGTTTGAAAGGCGATGCAAAACAGGCAGTAGAAAGCCTTATGATTACCTGCAGTAGTGCGACACAAATAATGAGCGCACTCGAACGCCGTTTCGGAAACGAAGACGAGGTTGTTCTCAAATTAGTCACCGCGATGCGAAACTTGCCAAAATTAAATTCCGGGAAGATAGATCTCATAGCTTTCGCAGCAACGATTAAAAATAATGTTGACGCTATGATTTCTATTGGAAAAACCGGGTATACGGAAAATATTGAGCTCATTGATGAAATTTTAGGGAAAATTCCGTATACGGTAATTTATAAATATCATGATTACCTCAGAGAATCAGGGGGTCGATCAAGCCTTGTAAAAATAGCCGATTTTCTTGATCGTGAGGCCGAATCCGCTAATATCGCCGGTACAGCACGCATTATAGGTGGTTCAAAAAAAGATAACGTGAAGCGGACGGAAAATCCTGGTAAGGCTAAGCGCGTATTTGCTATCAAAGAAAGTAGCAGGGAAAGTAGAGATAATTTTTCGGCAGACCTTAGTTGTTTTTACTGCTCAGAAAAGGGCCATCGAATTTGGGATTGCAAATCATTTTTAGATTTATCAGTAAATGACAGATGGCGTTGGGTTAATAAAACCCAGCGTTGCCGTAAATGTTTTAAAAGTGGGCATAATGTCCGTGATTGCAATCCCAAGTATAGATGCGGCCAGGGTGGGTGTAGATTGCCTCACAATCGCTTATTACATAACCCTAATACAAGGGAAAATGGCGACAAACCGACTGCTGTAAATTCTACTCAAACTCAATCAAACGCATCCTGACTAGCTACAAAGCCGCTACTTAAGGTATTACCCGTCATTTTAAAGGGGCCTAGCGGTACTATTAAAATATTAGCCTTTTTTGACGAAGGCTCCCTAGTTTCTTTGATTGACCGTGAAGTGGCGGCTAAGTTAGGTTTAAAAAATATGCGGAGCACTATAAGGTTAGCAGGCTTAAATGACACGCCTTTAGAGGTCCAAGTTGTAGGTAAGGTTAACTGTCAAATTTCTGGCGTATTTAACGTAGAATTTTTAGATTTAAGTGGGATACATGTGACAGAAAATCTTGATCTACCTCCGCGCTCTTTAGCGTTGAATACCATTGAAACTTATAATCACTTTAGGGGTCTAGAAATAAGTAGCTTTGAGCTTGAAAGTCCACGACTCTTATTAGGTCAGGATAAATGGGACCTCATAGTAACCCGCAAATTACGCGAAGGAGCTCAAAATGAACCTGTAGCCTCATATACTCGTTTGGGATGGGTAGTTCACGGTCTTATAAAGTCAAAACATCCCAAAAAACGTGTTTTCAAGTGTGTAGCTTCTACAAACCTGTCGGGGGATAACTCGGATTATTATGAAAACGATGAAAATTTACATGATCTAATTAAACAACATTTCTCCTTAGAAAACCTTGGCGTGAGCACGGCAGCCCGCAAATCAAAATTAGAAGAACGAGCTTTAGAAATTTTAGAGAAAACCACACGTTATCGAGATGGTTATTGGGAAACTGGCTTATTATGGGCACGGGATGATTTAAAGATGCCAAATAACCGTGAAGGTGCATGGGCACGTTTGAAATCATTAAAGCGAAAATTAGATCGTGAGCCACTCTTCGCGGCAATGTATTATAAAGAAATAGAACGTCTTATTGAAGAGGGTTACGCCGTACAGGTTAAGCCAGAAGATATCACTCTTGACGCATGGTATCTCCCACATTTTGGTATATATAAAATTGATAAGCCAGATAAAGTTCGCTCGGTTCTTGACGCTGCCTTTAAATATTCAGGTACAAGTTTAAATAATTCGCTACTATCAGGTCCGGATTTACTAAATCCTTTATTTGGGGTTTTATTATCCTTTAGGAAAGGCCGTATAGGAATCAAAGGCGATATCAAAGATATGTTTCTACGTGTTAAAGTTATTGAATCAGATCAGAATTTCCAACAATTCTTATGGCGTGGAAAAGACCGCTCATCGCCGCCAAAGTATACAAAATGACTTCCTTAATATTTGGCTCAAAAAGCTCGCCTTGTAGTGCAAATTACGTAAAAAATAGGAACGCGGATTTATTTATTAATGAATTCCCGGAATCCGCGAATGCAATAAAAACATGTACATACGTAGATGACTATTTAGAGTCACTTGATTCAGTAGACGAAGCTAAAAAGAGAATTAGGGAAGTCACACATATAAACGCGCATGCAAATTTTAAAATGCATGAGTGGGTCAGTAATAGCCCTGAAATTGGTAAAAAGTCAAATAAAATTAACTTGCAAACTACAGGTACAGACAAGGCGCTAGGTTTACAGTGGGACACAAGTACAGATATGTTAAGTTTTACAATGCGCATGGGAAAGGTAGCACGAATAAGCGATAAAACACGTGATAATCCTACGAAACGCCAAGTTTTAAGCGCGTTAATGTCTTTCTATGATCCTCTTGGATTTTTAAATCCCTATACTGTTAGGGCTAGAATACTTTTACAAGATATATGGAGACGAGGAACAGACTGGGACGAGACCTTAGACGAAATTGATGCGAAAGAATGGAGGGCATGGTTGACAGACTTACCAAAAACGCGCGATTGCAGAATCCCACGTTGTTTATTTGAATTTGACTACAAACCAGTGTCAGTGGAACTACACATTTTTTGCGATGCCAGTGAAAAAGCTTATGCAGCTGTTGCTTATTCGCGAGCCATTTACCGTAATGGGCATATCAATATGAGAATAATAGCAAGCAAAAGCTATGTGGCTCCACTGAAACCGCTTTCCATACCCAGACTAGAGTTACAGGCTGCATTAGTAGGAGCTAGGCTTGCATCTTCGATAATAAAAGAGTCTCAAATCCCCTTTAATCGGCGAATATATTGGACTGACTCTAGAACGGTTCTTTGTTGGATACGCACGGATCCTCGTTCGTACAATAAATTTGTGCAGCATAGGTTGGGAGAGTTAGACGAATTAACTGGGGCAAGCTTATGGCGTTGGGTTGCCACAGATCATAATCCTGCCGACGTGGCTACTAAAGTTAAAGACTTAGATTTAGGACCCGAGGGGCTCTGGCAGAGAGGTCCGGAATTTTTGAGTAAAGATGAAAGTTTATGGCCTCCGTGAAGGTACCCCCCATATAAAAGCTGATAACACCAATCGATTGCGCTTAATTAGCCCTTTAATTTGGTAGGGTCAAAAGGTTTGCGCGTCCCTTAGTTAATTAATTAATCCAAAAAAACCTTCGGGGGATAGTTTTCATCCCCCGAAAAATTAAAAGTTATTTTAAAATATTTCCTTTTAATATGTATGTGCTTTATGTTTAACCTCTTGAACCTTACGTTATGTCGGAGGTCACCAACAATTAACACAAGCAGCTACCGAACCGCATATTTTGCTTTTATTTCCTCGGAAGTCGATATATACATAGAGATATATACCGCTTTTTCCTTTATTGGAAAATAACTCTAGGTTCTGGAAGCATGTGGATAAATTGTCAGTGAAACTGCAGGATTAGAAGGTGAATTAAAGGATTGATGAAGGGATTGAGGGATTTATAGGGTTTGGGAGGCCAATTGCGGTCTAAGGTCCGACTTTTTGTAGGAGCCATGCTGACAATTCCGTCTTTAAAACACAGAGTTGCATTTCTACAACTCTATGCTTTAAAAGAGGCGCGAAAAACCTTAGAAAAACGCCCTCTATGCATGACATACGGAGGCAAGTAAATGGCACTTTCCATTTCATCTTGCCCCCTGCGACTCGGCAGCTAGCTCTACTCTCCCTTCTTAAAATAAATATTTAATTTTATTAAATATTCATTTCCAGAAAAAGAATCATTTGACATATAAAATAAATAATCTAATTTCAGGTTGTCATGTTATTATCATCAACCTATATTTCATTCTGTTGACAAGCAAATAAGACCATGGCATTGGAGATGAACTTTCATAAATAAAAAATTTGATAAACTTACTGCATTCTTGATCAATAGTTTTCTCGTTGTAGAAAATACATCTCGATAACAGAATTTTGTGCTTACAAAGCAGCCTAATGCTTATCTAAGGATACTCCAGGTAAGCTGGCAGTTATTATTTTCAGTCAATAAATTATTATTAGTACAAAAAATAAAGTGAGATATATATCATATTGTAGGATGTCCATGAATATTTAATCTGGTAAACAGCTAATCGGATCATTGTATTGGAGGTATGAAAAGAATGTGTCATGTAATTTAATGTTTATCCATAAACTGTATTAATAACGAATACTTTTGTTATTGCAGGAAGTTCTTCTCAGTATAAAATTATTAAATCCCAAACACCAAAAATGAACTCAAATTATTATCAAATAATCAGAAAAGTTTAAGGATCATCATTTTCAAGCTGAAAACATTTACTTGGGTGCATTTGGCAGAAAAATAAAATTGTCTTATGATTTAATACATTTTATGAAAACTTCTGCTCCAATTCGATAACCTGATAAGTTATTCACCAGGTTGAGCCAATTCAACAAACTGAACACTGCATCGGACAACTGTTTTCTCATCGGAAGCTTAACAGGGGTTTTAAAATAAAATTATTAAGTCCCAAAGGCCAAAATTGAAGACTACTTATTATCAAATAGTCAGGAAAGCTTGACGATGATCACTTTCAAGAAGAAAGCATTTACTTAAAATTGTCTTATGATTTAATACATTTTATAATAACTTCTGCTCCAATTCGATAACCTGATAAGTTATTCACCAGGTTGAGCCATTTCAACAAACTGAACACTTCCATCGGTCAACTGTTTTTTATTGGAAGCTAAATAGGAGTTTTAAAATAAATACTACGCACTCTATTAATCTTCTAAATTCTTCTTCAAAAATGGAAGCAATGCTTTATTATAATCAGCGTATTTTTCATTAAAAAAAACATCTTGCACAAAAAAAAAGAAATTCCTGATGAAAAAATAGAATGCAAGTTTTCTGATTTTTCTAGTACCATAATTTATGTACTACGATTGTTTATGTTGTATAATATAAATGAATTTTTAAAGTTTTTTTTTTAAACTTATTTAATAAAAAAAGTTTAAGAAAAATTGTTTTGTTATTTACTTCAGTTTAAAAATCCTCGAAGACTTATACTATTTACAAATAAAAAAACAAAAAACTTTTCAAAAATAATTCTTTTTATTTTATTAATTATTTTTAGATTATTTCAGATTATTTACAAATTATATATTGCAATAACAGTCAGTAAATACTATGAAAATAATTACTTTATATTTTTAAATCTACTTTTCTGTTATCATTTTTTTTTAAATTAATTATGTATACTGATAACCATATAATATTTTGCAGAAATATAAATGAAACCTTCAAAAATACTATATTTAAAAAATTATCTATTTATTAAACAAGAGGGAAAAAATAGAAATTTATCAGCTCCCAGAACAATTACACCCTCCCCCTCCATGGGCCTGCCTGATCTTAAAAAAAAAACTTATTTTTGAGGTTTTGCTGGATTTTTTATATGATAATGGGCCCAGGGGAGTCAGCTGTAACTCAATGGGTAAGAATCAGTTCCCAGATCATAATATGCCTACATATGGGCAAATCTGCCCGAGCATTAAATTTTTGCTGGATTTTAACATGAAACAATATGTTTATAGGGAGGTGGTACCCTAGAAAACTGCAAATCAAGGAGGGCTAAAATGCCTGATTTAAGGGGGGTGCGGGGTAAATGTGCCTGATTTGGGGACTTAGAATAATTTCGATTTAGGCACTCTTGGAATAATTCAGGATTATAGGGACTTAGAATAATTTTGATCTAACGAATTGTAATAAATATGATTAAGGCACTTAGAATATTTATGGGGACATAAGATAATTCATGTTTATAATGAATAAAAATAATTTGGGTTTAAAATTCCGTATTAAAAATTATAAAAATAGCATATACACAGTGGTTTGGAACGCGAAAAAAGATTTACCACGATGCTCCTAAAAATCTCTGGTATTTTCTTATTCTATATAGGGTCTCCTGAGACAGGAAATGCTTGTCCTAAAATTGAACTCGTATACGAGAACTACGTAGTTCTCGGGGAGAGCCGCCCCAATTTGGGGGTTGTTGGGGGGTTAAAATAGCATATTATGAATGATAATGACCCCAATTGGATTTCAAATATCCACATTACTACGTAATTTTTTTTTTTTTATAATTTGTGCAGTGTTTAAAATAAAATTAGTCGTAAAAATATTCAAAAATATTTAAAAATGTGTTTATTATGTAATATTATATTGCATAAAAAATAATTTTAATTTCATAAATTATGAAAAAACATTGTTATTTTAGGTTATGATACTTGCTAAAACTTGGTGAAAAAAATAATCTCTGCGACCATTTATTTATCTTCATCTCCCTGTATTATCATTATCGTACTTTTTGTAAGCTCCAAATATAGGTATAAATTTCCATAATATACTCCCAGTCGAAATACGGGTTTGGTGGTATTGTTTCTGGCCACCTCAGATTTGGTCTAGTATATGTTTTTTGGGTCGCTGATCACGAAAATCAGGGTCTTATCTATGAGAAATTGGGGCTTGGCCCTTAAATTGGGCAAAACTGCCCCTAAAAATGGCATTTTTTTGTATTCACTATAAGCCTTTGAAAATTGGTATAGGAGGGTTTTTTGGAACGCTTATCACAAAAATTGAAGTACTTTTTATGGAAACTTAAATCTTCGCCCTTAAATTGGCCAAAACTACCCCTACCCCTAAAAATGCGCCGTTTTCGCTACGCATTCACTCTGGCCCTCTAAAATTTCGTACCCGGGTGTTTTTTGGGACGCTGATAACGAAAATTGAAGTACTTTTTGTGAAAAATTAGACCCTCACCCTTAAATTGGCCAAAACTACCCCTAAAAAATTTGGTTTAATTGGGTTTTTTGGGTCACTGATCACGAATACTGAGGTCTCATCTATACAAAATTTTGCGATAATTAAGTGATCAGTGACCCAAAAAATCCTCCTATACAAAATTTCAAAGACTTAGAGTGGGTACAGCAAAAATGCCCTTTTTAGGGGCAGTTTTTCTAATTTAAGGGTTAAGCCCCAATTACTCATAGAAAAGACCCTGATTTTCGTGATAGCGACCCAAAAAACCTATACTAGACCAAATTTGGTGGTTGCCAGAAACAATACCACCAAATCCGTATTTTGATTGGAGTATTATGGAAATTTTTATTTGGAGCTTACAAAAAGTACGATAATGATGATACAGGGAGATGAAACTAATTAAATATGATAAATAAATTGTCAGAGATTACTTTTCCAATTAATTTAACTAAGTTACCACATGCATTCATTAAATATTCAGTGAAAACCAAGTTTTAGCAAGTATCATAACCTAAAATAACAATGTTTTTCATAATTTATAAAATTAAAATTATTTCTTTTTTTGCAATATAATATTACGTAATAAACAAATTTTTAAATATTTTTGAATATATTTTTACGAATACGTAATTTTATTTTAAACTGCAAATTATAAAAAAAAAAATTTACCGTGGATATTTTTTCCAATTGGGGTCATTATCATTCATTATTTGCTATTTTTATAATTTTTAATGCGTTTTAAGATTCTAAACCCAAATTATTTTTGATTCATTATAAACTCGTATTACCTTACGTCCCCACAAATATTCTAAGTCCCTTAAACGGATTTATTGCAAGTCGCTAGATAAAAATTATTCTAATCCCTATAATCCTGAATTATTCCAAGTGCCTAAATCGAAATTATTCTAAGTCCCTAAATCGGGCACATTTATCCCTCCACCCTTAAATCAGGCATTTTAGCCCTCATTGATTTTCAGATTTCCAGGATACCGCACCTCCCTATAAACATGTTTTATGATAAAATCCAGCAAAAATTAAATGGTCGGGCAGATTTGCCCATATGTGCACATATTGGGCATATTATGATCTGGGAACTGATTCTTACACACATAGAGTTACCTCTGGTTCCCCTGAGCCCATTATCATATAAAAAATCCAGCAAAGCCTCAGAAATCATTTTTTTTTTTAAGATCAGGCAGGCCCATGGCGGGGGAGGGTGTAATGTAATTGTCATCCTGAGAGCTGATACATAACCGTGAAGTTCTAAATTTCTATTTTTTCCATTTGTTTAATAAATAGCTATTTTTTTAACAATTGTATTTTTGAACGTTTCATTTATATTTCTGCAAAATATTATGGTTATCAGTATATTTAATTAATTAAAAAAAAAAATGATGACAGAAAAGTAGATTAAAAAATATAAAGTAATTATTAGTATTTACTGACCGTTATTGCAATAAATAATTTGTAAATATTCTGAAATAATCTAAAAATAATTAATAAAATATAAAAAGAATTATTTTTGAAAAGATTTTTACTTTTTATTTGTAAATAGAATAAATCTTCGAGGATTTTTAAACTGAAGTAAATAACAAAACAATTTTTTTTTACATTTTTTATTAAATAGGTATTAAAAAAGAAAATTTCAAAATTCATTTATATTATACAACATAAACAATCATAGTACATAAATTATGGTGCTAGAAAATTCAGAAAACTTGAACATTCTATTTTTTCATCAGGAATTTCTTTTTTTTGTACCAGATGTTTTTTTTAATGAAAAGTACGCTGATTATACTAAAGCATTGCTTTCATTTTTGAAGAAGAAGTTAGAATATTAATAGAGTGTAGTATGATTTTAAAACTCCTGTTAAGCTTCCGATGAGAAAACAGTTGTCCGATGCAATAGTGTTCAGTTTGTTGAATTGGCTCAACCTGGTGAATAATTTATCAGGTTATCGAATTGGAGCAGAAGTTTTCATAAAATGTATTAAATCATAAGACAATTTTATTTTTCTGCCAAATGCACCCAAGTAAATGTTTTCAGCTTGAAAATGATGATCCTTAAACTTTTCTGATTATTTGATAATAATTTGAGTTCATTTTTGGTGTTTGGGATTTAATAATTTTATACTGAGAAGAACTTCCTGCAATAACAAAAGTATTCGTTATTAATACAGTTTATGGATAAACATTAAATTACATGCCACATTCTTTTCATACCTCCAATACAATGATCCGATTAGCTGTTTACCAGATTAAATATTCATGGACATCCTACAATATGATATATATCTCACTTTATTTTTTGTACTAATAATAATTTATGGACTGAAAATAATAACCGCCAGCTTACCTGGAGCATCCTTAGATAAGCATTTGGCTGCTTTGTAAGCACAAAATTCTGTTACCGAGATGTATTTTCTGCAACGAGAAAACTATTGATCAAGAATGCAGTAAGTTTATCAAATTTTTTATTTATGAAAGTTCATCTCCAATGCCATGGTCTTATTTGCTTGTCAACAGAATGAAATATAGGTTGATGATAATAACATGAAAACCTGAAATTAGATTATTTATTTTATATGCCAAATGATTCTACAAGTAAATGCCATCAGCTTCTATAGTTACCTGGAAACAAAGTTTACGGTCATCAGGTACTTCTTTATTTTCATTGAGACGAATACTAAAATAGTGCAACGGACAATTGTTCCTTTTATTATAAATAAATAACTTTTTTAATACATAAATAGCAGTTTGTTTTTATTATTAAAAATAATAATAATTTTAATGATAGTAAAAATTACACTGATTTTAATAAGTCTATATCTATGCACACAGAAACTTTACAAAAAACTATTGTTTAACCAAGAGCCTCTATGCAATGGTATTGTCATATTCCATAAGATTTTTGCAATATATAAAATTTACAATGAATTATTTAACATCTAGACACTTGAATCAATTAAACCATCATGGAAATAAATATTTTTAAAAAAGCATTGCTTTATCAAATCCACTAATAAAATCAGATCCGAATTCCGTTTGAATCTTTTTTTCTTTAATACAAAATATATTTCTGTAACACTAACAACTACGAAGATTCCTAAAATTATTAAATAAAAAGCTTTTATGATTAATTAATTAATTTATTTAATTTTAATGTTCATATTTGGTTAATGATTATGTTTTGCAAACAGCAAACAGCTGACTTCGTTTTTCGAATAGATGTCGCGGCGCATGCGTCACTACCGTGGATTTCACTGGATTTTAATTTCATTTATGCAAACTATAATTTTTAATTAATAATTAACTAAATAATTATTTTTAATATAACCTGATTGCGGGGGATGAAAGCGCAAACGACGCGCAAACGAATGGTACCTTTTTTTAAAAATTATACTAAAAGGAAATATTTTAAAATAACTTTTAATTTTTTGGGGGATGAAAACTATCCCCCGAAGGTTTTTTTGGATTAATTAATTAACTAAGGGACGCGCAAACCTTTTGACCCTACCAAATTAAAGGGCTAATTAAGCGCAATCGATTGGTGTTATCAGCTTTTATATGGGGGGTACCTTCACGGAGGTCCTATACAGCCCGAAATTTCTAAAAAAGAACAGGAACTTAAGCAGCGGGTCGAAGCGAAGTCGGTTGTTTTAACTATGTACGTGCGGGACTCGCTTTTACCGGATCCAAAGGGGTGCTCAAAATGGTTAACATTGTTGAGAGCAACTTCTCGAGTAAGGGTAGCCTCAGATAAGCTCCTAGGGTGGTCAAATCGTGAAATAGAGGTAGAAGATTTGAGTAAAGCAGAAAACCGCTGGTATAAAGAAGTTCAAGCAGAATATTTCTCACGTGAAATAAAATGTATAAATAAATATGAGTCTTTGCCTAAAGATAGTTGTATAGCCCAATTTATGCCTTATTTGGATGCGAATGGTCTATTGCGTGTGGGAGGAAGAGTTTCAAAGTTAGAGGGGGTGTCTAGTTTTCAGAGACACCCATTGATTTTACATGGCCTACATCCCGCAGTTCGGCTTCTCATAGCCCATTTTCACGCATTATACAACCATGCTAATACCGAGACCGTTTTAAATGAGCTAAAGCAATCCTTTTGTATAGTCAGGTTAAGAGTAACCTTAAAAACCATAGTAAGTCATTGCCCGTCGTGTCAACTTAAGAGGTCAATGCCCACCATACCACCAATGGCTGAGTTGCCGGCTGCAAGGCTAGCCCATGGGACAAACCCCTTTTCTCATTGCGGAATTGATTATTTTGGGCCTTTAACCGTAACCATTGGGAGACGTCGAGAAAAACGGTGGGGAGTACTATTCACGTGTTTAACAATGCGAGCAGTACATCTTGAAATAGCAGATACTTTGTCAGCCGATTCGACAATCATGGCGATCCAAAGAATGACGGCTCGTAGGGGACAGCCTTCGGTTTTTTATTCAGATAACGGAACAAATTTAAGAGGTGCCTGCGAGGAATTAAAACAGGCTGTCGCCGCGTTAGATCAAAACATTTTAAAAGAATATGGAAATAACGTAGGTTCAAAGTGGAAATTTATTCCCCCAGCAGCACCACACATGGGAGGTGCGTGGGAATCTCTAGTTAAAAGCGTAAAACGAGCAATTTACGCTATTTTAAACTGCCAATCTCCTCGAGAGGAGGTTTTACGTACGGTTTTTGCAGAAGCAGAACACACAGTAAATTCACGTCCCCTAACGTGTGTTTCGTCCGATCCTGAAGACCCAGAAGCCATAACGCCTAATCATCTGTTATTCGGAGCGTCTTCTCGAGGAATGTTATCTCGTAGGTATGAAATGATCGAGGGAAGCCCTCGTAAACAGTGGTATTTTGCGCAAAGACTAGCGGATGATTTTTGGCATCGTTGGAAAAAAGAATACCTTCCTACATTGCTTCCCCGTGCAAAATGGACTTCCGAAAATCCTCAACTTAAAGTCGGAGATATTGTAATTATTTGTGATAACCAATTGCCTCGAAATATATGGCGTAAAGGTATAATCCAAGAGGTAAAACCAGGGGCAGATGGGAGAGTAAGATGCGCTCTAGTTAAGACCACGACGGGAATTTTGACTCGTCCGGTTTCTAAACTTATAAGATTAGATTTAGCGTCTGGGATTAACTAATTTAGTATGAACATCTGGGATGTACATACGGGGGGGAGAATGTTAAATAAATATTTTTGTAAATAATTTCTATGTAAATAATTCTATAAAGTTTAGCTCGGCCGATAAGCAGGTTTTTTACACCATCAGGCCCTTAAATAGTCTCTCATAGTTTAAGTATATATTCTTCTTTGTTTTAACTAAGATTTGTCGCGCATGCCTTTCTAATTAGAAAAGTATGCGTGATATAATGTATAAAAGTCAAATATACGATCGAACACATTTTTTTACGCGTCATTAAGTCAGTAATTGATTGGTTTTGCTGTTGATCATATCGTATGTTTTTCATTGTCAAAATTTGTTGTGAAAGTGGTGAAAATTGGAAAAGTTAGTTGTGTTAAAAAAGTCAGTGGTCGATTTTCTGTAAAATTTGGTTAAAGTTTTGTAAGGGTTTGGCCAAACCGGACGACGTGTAGTCGTCCACGAGGAATAAGTGTTTCCTCAGGCGCCTAGTGAGCGTCAGTCTTTCGGCGTGCTAAAGGCTGCCATTTTTGTTTATTGTAAAGTCAGGTATTTATAGTTGTTAAGGAGTGAATGTGGATGTCTGTGTGAGAAATTTCATTTATTTAAACAACAAAACCAATCGGTCCTTTTAAGGACCACCATATAAGTAGAACGAAGAACAACTAATTATGCATGCTCTTGCACTGGAGCTTTAACGTAAATTAACAAAACGGAAGTCTTCAAATCAGAAGTGAAGAAAATATTGAATCTGCTGCGGATAAATATACTTTTGAAGAAACAAATAGAATTTTATCAGATCATAGTGAAGAAAATAACGAAAATGAAACCGCGTTATCTTAGATTACCTTTTGATATAATCATTTTGAATTTTTTTAATATTTTGAGTTTATTTTAAGTTTTGTAATCATTAAAGCAAGAATAAGAGATTATTATTGTTTGTATTAGTAATAAAATTAATACTATAAGTTTTAGAAAGAGATCTCATTATCGTTAGTTTTAAATAGTAAGTATAAGTAATATAGTAATTATAAGTGTGTGAAAAATTAGTAAAAAATTCTAAATTTAAAATATATCAAAATTAATACCTATATATTATATTTTAAATTTGGTATTATATTTTGTTATACTTTAAGTATAATTAAAATTTTTTTAATGTATAAGTACATTGTTAACTTTAAAATGTGAACAAAATTTTTAAAATTTTATAAATACTTGAATAAGTCAATTTATTTGCACCTTAATATAAAGTTTAAATTATGACTTTCATATTAAGGGTTTGAAAGAGTGCAAAAAAGTGCACAATAATATTTTTTCATTTCCTTTTTACCACTATTTGCATCTCCATATTCTCTATTTTAGCCTACCCATTTGCAAATTAGTATGTAATTTGCGGTTTCTGAGATACATTTTTTTTGATTTATTAATAAGCATACTCTAAATCACTTGATTTTCAATTTAATTCTAACTAAAGTTCAATTAAAAATATATAATGGTATATATATTTTATAGCCTTAAGTACAATAAAATTTTTAAACAATCATATACAATTTTATTGTACTTACATGTCTATATAAGATATTTTGTAATTTTAAATTTTAATTATTCATGTGTTTAATAAATACTTATCTTAAGTTTCGTTTACATTGATATTCATAATAAATATTATCGACTTTTTATTACAACCTACTTAAATATAAGAATTATAAGTTTTCTCACATAATTTACTTTTATAGCTTCAAAAATACCGTTTACAGACAGAAAATTAATTAATAATTTTTTTTTTATTGACAAAAAAACTAAAGACTCATTTGTGGAATCATAAATTGTTAACTAAAATTCCATTTGATTCATCCCAAAAAACTACTTTTGTGTTATAGTAGTTTTTTTATCCCCAAATTTGATAAATTCTGGAAAACTATTTCTGAGTTATCAAAAATCAACTAGCAAAATAAACATTTTTTTTCCGTCAGAAATCAGAAAACTATTTATAAGCTTACCCGACAAATTTTCGATAAATCTCTTTAGAACTCCGCAGATCTCTAGCGAAAATTCATCGGGTAGAAACTTAAAACGGTTTATGGAAACACAACGTAAATCCATAAAACATGTTTACTTCCAGCTGAGGGCTATACAACGTTACAATACAATTTTCTAATTATATAGTTTGTAACTATCACCTTATTAGAGGTTAAGATTCTAAACCAATCTATTTTGATTCCCTAAACTCAAATTATTTCAAATTCCTAATTCAAAATTATTCCAAGTCCCTAAACCTAAATTATTCTAAGTCCCTAAATTGATATTATTCTAACTCCATAAACCTGTAATATTCTAAGTCCCTAAGCCCAGATTTTTGTCAAAATTAAAGGTCCCTGAATTAAAATTATTATAAATCTCATTGGAACCCCTCCCCCTTCAATCGATCAAATTTGACCCTACCCCTAGCATAACAAAGTATTTTGTTGTCTAATCATCATTTATTTAAGATCTAAAAAATTTATTAAGAATAATAATGTATAAATATACAATTAATAAAATGCTTATTTTTTTATCACAAATATAAAACTTAAGTTATTAGTAGTTTTAAAAATACATATTGATATTTTTACAACTCTATAAATTAGAATAAATTAAATAGTATTTTGTAAACTACTGTTAAACATTTTATTAAATCGGAAAAATAATATTTAACTCAGTGGTAGTTTAAAAAACACAAGCGAGTGTACTTAGTATTTTTAATATTTTAATGAGGTCATTGGTATTTTATAAACTACCGTTTACTGTTTCCTGAAATTGGAAAAAAAAACATTCAGGTCAGTGGTAGTTTTAAAAATACAGGCGAGTATACTTTGTATTTTGAATATCTTAATGAGGTTAATGGTATTTTATAAACTACCGTTTACTATTTTCTTAAATCAGGAAAATAATATTCAACTCAGCGGTAGTTTTAAAAACGAAAGTGAGTTCATTGCGTATTTTAAATATAGCAATGAGGTTAACAGTAGTTTATAAATTACTCATAATTAGCTCATTTTATCGGAAACTTGGGATACAGCTCGTTGGTAGATTTTAAAATGCTAACGGCTGTGTTTCGCATTTTGTAAATACACATTTAGTTCATTTCTTATTTAGAAAATACCAATGAGTCTCATTTCTAGATTACAAATTAAGAAACAGCCTCCTTGGTATTTTCCTCCCGAAATTTCGGTATTTTCATGTTGAGAGGGTATTATTACGTAACTTATATGTATAATTTTTATAAAAATATTGTTAGCAATTTTTTTATAATTTTTATATAATTTTTAATTATTAATAACTATTTACAAAATTTTATTATTTTGTTGTATTAATTCAAGTTCCTTTACTTTAGGTACTTCAGGTACCTTCAGGTATTCCTCCCCGCTTAGCTTTTGGAAGTTTAAACTGTCAAAAAGTTTGATTTCGGATAACCAAAGAAAAATGAGAAAAAGAAGTTTACTTGGTTTCTTCTTCTTGGTAATGTTTCTGATATAATTTGAAGATTTTATCGAATGAATGGTATGATGTAGGTTCAATGGATGGTACTTTGGTAGTTAGTGGAGGGGGATTTGTATGTACATTTTGCATCATATTAATTTTTACTTCGTTATTAGTTTCATATTCTATGGTTGCATCTATTTTAATTTGTGGATGATTATTTTTATTTTTGTTTTCGTAATTCAAAGTTGTATTAGGAAATTAGTTACGCCTGCAAAAATTGCTCCCAATAAATAAAATGAAAATCTATATATTCGTTGTAATTGGAAAAAATTTAGTATTGCTGATAGAATTGACTTAATGAAGTATAATATGGAAAGTATTCCTAATATTCCTGCTGATGTCAAGCTAAAGTCCAAAAGTATCTTTTTGCTGTTTCGTGGAAGTTGTCTATGATTGTGTATATTGAGTTTTTTGTGAGTAGATTTCTGTATAGGTCTTGATGTATTGAGGTGTCGCCGTTCAATGATCTTACTATGCTATTTAGTAGCGATTCTCGTTCCATTGGGAATAAAATATTCTTTTGTAAATTTTTTATTTCTGATTCGGAATAAATTCCGCTCGTTGCCAGGTTCTTTATCGGCTCATACTTCAGAGAAATCTTGGTATCTGGCTTCAAAATAACTGGCTCTTTTTCTGGTAATGGGTTTGGTAAAAATTTTAGCCAAACATCGTTGATTTAAAAGTTGGTGGTAAAATCGTTGAGCAGCTTACCTCAGTTGCTTGATTTACGAGTTTTCTTGTTATTGGGGTTAGAAATTTTAATGTTTTATTGTTTTTTAAGATTGGTAATTCGTTATAACAACGGTCAGTTTGTGCAATTTGTACTCTGATCGGTGTACAACATATTACGTAAACAACTCCTGCAACTCCTTTGCCGTAGTGGCCAATTCAAAATTTTGTGCGAAATGTGCAAAATGGTCAGCGGATAACGTGGCTAAGATTTGGTTATTTTGGAGTATGGATTTTTCTAATTCATATTCTTTTCTCTACATATGTAAATATAATTTATCTGATTGTAAATTAATATGGTGTTCAGTAACAAATTTTTGATTTACATAGGTAAATAGATCTAAATCTTGAACACCTGTATTTCCAACAGGGATATTTTGCAAAATTTGATTTAATACAACTTTTTTATTATCTAGGATTAGTATGCGAGGGTGGAGTGTTCTTAAAGCTGGTATTTGACAAATAGAAGTTTCTTCTATTATTTTAAAAGCAAAGGTTGTATGCTGTGAGTTCAACATATATGTTGTAAGTTGTAATATTATTTTTGATATTTGTATAATCTATTACCTTTTCGGCAAAACCCGTAAAATAAAATAGTATAATGATCAGAAACAGCCTTTACCTTCCAAATTATTCCAGAAAGTATGGACAAATTGTATATTTATACAGATATTTATTGAAACACATTCTCCTTTCTAAATTCATTACGGAAATAAATATTTTACTTAACATCTCTCCCGAAATTCATTATAAAAATAAAAATATACTAGATAATTGCTAACAATTATAGACTCTGCGAAGCATAATAACCCACTAAATTTATTCCTAAATACAGACGATTTTTATTATTTGAAATATTATTAATTGGGTATATTTAGTGAAGTAAATAATCAAACTCATTTTGTTATAAAAAATAAATATTTAATGTACAAAATATTGTATGTGTACATTTACAGTATTAGCGTGTTTATTTACATAATAGTAATTAATTAAATGTATATTCAAAATAATAACTTTAATTAATTAATTTTTGATTATATATGATTTGTTTTTGAAAAATATTTTAATCAATATTTTATTCTTTAATTGCTTTATTAATTTTGTTTAATGATTGCATGAAAGCTTGTTTTACTTTAAAAGATGTTGAAAGTCGTATTGAGTCAAAACGATATTTGTTGTAACCTTTTATTAAAATTATATCATTAATTGATTTAACTCGACTCAAACCGACGTATGTAATTCCCAATTGTCATTCCGTGTCTCCTATGTGTAAGAAATTTTTATCTAACGTCTGTCCTTGAAACTTGTGGATGGTTAGAGCATATGACAACATTACTGGAAATTGCGTGTGACTGCATAAAATATTATTATGTTTCCAAGTTCTTTCCACGGGAATAATTGGGAAATAATTTTTATACAAAAATGGTCCTTTGTAATTGTCAAATTCAACCATTAATACTTGAGGTAATTGTGGTGGTGATTCATTATCAGCATATATTATTTCCCGTATGTATCCTAAGCTTCCATTTGTTAATCCACCTGCTACCTATAAATTTGTACGTAACATTATTCTACAGTCTTTTGACAAGAAGAATATACTCTGTAATCCTGTTGCTTTTTCGTCCGAGCAACGTATGGCAATATTGGGTGTGTTTATTGAAACTATGCGTGCAACTGGATGTCCCGTATTTTTCAAAAATGTTTCATTATGTGTTTTAACTTGTGCACACGTTGGAAATAAATAAATTGCGTTTTTAAAATTGTTTAATTCTTCTTTGGGGATAATGGTTTCTCTTCAGTTATATAATAAGTTATAATTTTGTTGAGACAGTTCTGCATTTGCTATTTCATCTAGCAATTGTGAGTAAGGGGTATAATTACCCTTTTGTCTGTGTGCGTTTTCGAGACAATAATACTTTTGGAATTGTTTAAAAATTATTCTTCCTTGTGTTCGTAAATTGTCTGTTAGTTTTTTATCACTAAATACTGCTGTGTCTCCAACCGGTGTCAATTGATTGTAATCTCCAAGTAAGTAAATTATGATTCCACCAAAAGGTTCGTCAATTTCATTAGCATGTATTTCTCGACATCGTGATTCTATCTGAAATAACGTTCTTAAACCGATCAAAGACATTTCATCTATTATTAAAAATTTCAAATCTTTCAAATCCGTTTGAAATTTTTTTGCATTTTGATTTTCTAATTTAGAAAATAACTTGTAATTTAAAGGTAATCGTAGCAAATATTGTAATGTTAGTCCATCTATGTTAACTGATGCCATACCTGTTGATGCCGCTACTTTAACCGAATCTTCTCCGAAAATTGATGTAATCCTCTTAACCATTTCTTTGATAATTGTGCTTTTACCAGAACCAGCTCTGCCTTGTATTATAACTCTTTTTATATTATTTGCTGTCATAGTACCGTTTTGTATACTGGTTATTTGAGTATCTAACAAGTTTAATATTTGTTGTTGGTCATCTGTAAACGATATTTTAGATTCTGTATTTTGTTTATATATTTTCTTTCCTTGTTGAGATTTGTAGGTATTCAGAAAAAAATATATTTCTAATTCAGTTGATTTGTTTTCAATAGGCATATTCCAGTTATAACATAAATCTATCGCCCTTTTTCCTAAATCTCTAAATTGTCATTTTAGAATCCTGATAGAAACTCAAATGCATTTTTTATGTTATCGTCATTTATTTCTTCTGGAATTTCATCATTCTCAGTGAATTCGTTTAAATCTATATTTTCATATTTAATGTTTCGTAAATTTGCTTCCATTTATTTATATTTTCATATGATTGAAGAATATCATTATAATCATTTTTAAATGGTATGTTTAAAGTAAAGTACATTGTTGTTTATAAAATTTTTCATCTTCAATTTCATAATTATTTAATAATAAAATTCTAACTAGTTATTTTAAATTTCGGAAAAATTCTAACAATGTTTTCTTTCCGTCGTTTTGTAAATTTGTTCTTGACAATTGTATAATTTTTAGCGAAATTTAATAACGTTAAGTTATTTAGTTCTTTTGGTCTGATCTTATATTTTTCTATTAAATTACAAGTTTTTGTATCAATATTTTCATCATTTGATTCATTTGTCTGAAATCAAAAAATTATTTATATATTGTTTAATAGTCTGTTGAAAAGTGCGTAAAATTTTTTTTCGATTTGGGAATTATTTGGAATCGAAAATTCGTTCGCAAATCAAAAAAAAAAAAAAAATTCTAGTTGAGTTATTGATATTATAAGTAAAATTAAATATTATGGTACTAATTGAATTTAAATTTATAAAAATGAATACTTATAGATAAGTTTGTTATAAAAATCCTTTGTATTGCATTAAAATAAAAATAAAAAATAATTAAATAAAAAATTAAGCTTAGAGTAAAAGTATAAAGTCATATATGGGTAACTTTAAATGTAGTGAGTGCGATTTGTATGGTCGTGTCTTCAAAACTGCCCCAAAGTATTTTTTTCTGAAAGTACTGCCAAAAATAAGTTACCAGCCCAATTTTTAACCTCACAGAGCAAAATATCGATTTTTGGCAGCTATTTTAGTGTTTTTGACTGTTGTAAAAAATGTAAGAAAAATGAGTCATAATTTTTTTTATTATTGCTGTAAAAAACTCACATTAGCATGAAATATTTTTTCTTTTTAGATCCGGATAGGATATTTCCCTGGCTATCCGATTCTGGGGTCAAAAAATTTTTTTTGAGTAGCGCATGCGCGAGGAATCGCTAAGATAGGCTGTTTTTTTCAAAAGTCGATTTCTCAAATGCCTATTAGTGAAAAATCTTCTAACCATGTTTAAAATTTTTCTTAAACTTTATATTTTTTGGCAAAAAAAATTTCGATAGGACACTGCTTTTTGGAAGCTCTAGATAAAAAAATAGCAGTTTTCAAAAGATCCTTTTTTACAAATTTCAAATTTCCCGTCAAGTCACATGAGCAATTAAAAATCTGACCAAAAATTTGGGTTCCGCGGGAAATTTTACATAAGGATATATCTTTTCATGTTTATAAGAGAGTTTATGTTAAAGCAGCAAAATTTTAAATTGAAAAATTAAAATATATTATTTTTCAATGAATTTTTTTATTTCTAAATTATACGAATATGTGGTGATCCTCTAAATTGCCATTCCCAACGATACCAGAAGTCGGATACTTCAAATAATGGTTTTATTACATATTTCATAAAATTATTAACTCTTTCTTTAAAAAAATAGCTGACAATTAATGGATTTTCTTATTATTAATTAGAATTAATTTTTTTTTTTTTAGAATTAATTTTTTACGTTGTTGATCATCAATAGTATTTGGATCTGTATCGGGACATAGTAATTTAAACAATGAATTCCATTGATGATCTGCTGCACTTAAAGTAAAAAAAATTGTTGGTTTTTTAATTTGTTTAACTATGGTTAATAGTTCATCACTTCGTTGATACCAATAGCTGTTTGTAGATTACTTTTGCTGCGTAAACCATTGTATGTTTCCAAAAATTTTTATCGTTTATTATTTTAGTTTTTAATTCATTAATTTTCATGTCTTCTAATTTTGATTTTCTTATATAAACTCCTGCTTTTTGTAATAAACCATGACGCATTGTGGTGTTCATTGCAAAAAATCGAAATCTAGCATCTTTTGCTAATCTTTATATTTCATAAGGTGTTTAAAATATTGATCTAAAGTAACACGTATTTCACGTGCTTGTAAGAAATCTGCAACTCCTCTTGGAAATAAATGTGGAAATGCAGAAGTTATGTGCATACAAAAAATGGATACAAAAAATGTATCCTTCTGAAGTGAATTCATTAATTGGTTCATTTTCTAATGATGGGTAATCGGGATGTAATTCAGAGTTGATTTTTTTATTTTGATTAATTATTGTGATATTAGGAATGTTGGATTCTGTTAAATTTATTTCGGCGTTTGTTTGGTTCACTTCAGAATATTCAGTATTCAGATTATTGTCATTTATATTCAAATTTTCTATGTAGTTTATTATATTACCATTATTTGGTAAGATTCGTAAAACTTCTTCGTCTATTTGTATATTTTTGTAATAAATGTTATTAATTTTGAGCCAAATAAGTGCTTTTTTAATTTTGTTGGCTCGTACATTGAAATCACTTATACCCTCTGGAGTTTTTTTTGTGAAATATTAAAGTTGATAAAATAAAATAAATAAATTAAAATGCTTACATAGGAGTTAATATATCTAAATCACAAAAATTAAATATTAAATTATTTGTTAAGAGAAAAGTCTTTGAATGTCTTTGAAAGACATTTCGATTTTACTCAAATCTAAATAAATAAAACAATCATTTATTAATATTACGAAAAAAAAATTTATCAGCAATTGTTATAACTTACCCATTCATATAATATACAATGAAACATATTTTCATATTTTAACACAAGTTTAACTGTATATAAAATTTTTTTTTTAAATCAAAGTACTCTCAGAATTTATAAAACAATAAAATCAAATAAATATATATATTACCACCATAACATAATAAATATACATTAAGTTATCATAATAAAATATTATAATCTTCACTTAATTACAAACACCATAATAAAGCACGACGCTAGCGGTCTCTAATAGTAAACTTTCGGAATTATATAGACTTTTCATTATTTTATAATTCATAAAATTAAACAGAATATGATATTTTGTTATTTGATATTTTGTATAATATATATAATATGATAATTTGATATTTTCTAACGAATATTGGTTTTTCTTGCCCTAAAAAACTCCTATGTAAAGTTAAAAGTTCATTTTTTCAAGTTTTTTGGTTCGTTATCTTGGAAAATCGAAAAAATTTTTAGGTTAAAAAATTGAATATTTTTCATCAAATATTTTTTTTTTTTTTTGTTCTAAAAACCTCCTTTGTAAAGTTTAAAGCTCATTTTTTCAATTTTCTAGGTCCGCTATCTTGGGAAATTGGGTCCGCTAAATCGGAAAATCGGAAAATTTTTTAGGTTAAAAAACTGGATATTTTCTGTTGAATATTCGTTTTTTTTGCCCTAAAAAATTCCTTTGTAAAGTTAAAATGGTATTTTAGTTTATTTTTCAAGTTTTTTGGTCCAGCATCTTGGAAAATCGGGAAATATTTATGGTTGAAAAATTGGATATTTTCTACTGAATATTTGTTTTTTTTTATCTAAAAAATCCCCTTGTAAAGTTGAAAGTTCATTTTTTCAAGTTTTTTGGTATGTAATTTTGGAAAATCAAAAAAAATATTCGTGTGGAATATGAAAAATTATACCCCCAGGGTATCCGTTTCTACTTGGAATGATTACTTTCATCTTAAAAGTCCTTATTTTATCATGCTTTATGTCTTATATTTGACATTTTGTGTTTTTAACGCCCTTGTAATGTCAAAAATTCATTTTTTTGAGTTTTTCGGTTCGTAATATTGAAAAATCGGAAATTTTTTTTGGCTAAAACACTGGATATTTTCCACCGAATATTTATTTTTCTTGCTTTAAAAAACACCTCTCTAAAGTTAAAAGTTCACTTTTTGAAGTGTTTTGGTCCGCTATCTTGGGAAATCGGAAAATTTTTTAGGTTAAAAAACTGAATATTTTACACCGAAAATTCGTTTTTTTGCCCTAAAAAACCCCTTTGTAAGGTTAAAATTTCATGTTTTCAAATTTATCGGGTTCCCACCTTGGAAAATCGGAAAATATATTTGTGTGGAAAATCAAAAATTATACCTCCAGGGTATCCTCTTCTACCTAAAATGATTATTTTCATCTTAAAAGTCCTTATTTTATCATGTTTTATGTCACAAATTCATTTTTTCAAGTTTTTTGGTCCGCCATCTTGGGAAATCGGAAAATTTTTTAGGTTAAAAAACTGAATATTTTCCACCGAATATTCGTTTTTTTGCCCAAAAAAACCCTCTTGTAAAGTTAAAAGTTCATTTTTTCAAATTTATCGGGTCGCCATCTTGGAAAATCGGAAAATATATTTGTGTGAAAAATGAAAAATTATACCTCCAGGGTATCCTCTTCTACCTAGGATGATTATTTTCATCCTGAAAGTGCTTATTTTATCATGCTTTATCTCTTATAAAAAAATTTTTTTAGGTTAAAAAACTGAATATTTTCCACCGCATATTCGTTTTTTTGCCCTAAAAAACCCTGTTGTAAAGTTATAAGTTCATTTTTTCAAATTTATCGGGTTGCCACCTTGGAAAATCGGAAAATATATTTGTGTGGAAAATGAAAAATTATATATTATAATCTACCTAAAATGATTATTTTCATCTTAAAAGTCCTTATTTTATCATGTTTTATGTCAAAAATTTTTTCAAGTTTTTTAGTCCGCCATCTTGAAAAATCGGAAATTTTCCACCGAATATTCGTTTTTTTTGCCTTAAAAAATCCCCTTGTAAAGTTAAAAGTTCATTTTTTCAAGTTTCTTGGTCCGCCATCTTGGAAAATCGGAAAATATATTTGTGCAGAAAATGAAAAATTATACCTCCAGGGTATCCGCTACAACCTGGAATGATTATTTTCATCCTAGAAGTGCTTATTTTATCATGTTTTATGTCTTATAATCGACATTTTGTGTTTTTAACGCTGTTATTCCCGTAAGTTGATAATAATTTCGGTAATATATTTTCGATTTGGTTCAAAATCAATACAGTTCATGTTGGCCTTATATCTAACTTATATATAAATTTTGAACCTAATCGGAGATCACTGTGACCTTAACGAGTGCGCACAAGAGCGACATTTTGTCGCGGGTATAGACTGTGCATCGCACAGTCTAATTACTCGACGTTTCACCCCTGATCTCATTATAAATATAAAAACTTTACACGGCATCTCCTCCTAAATTCATTATAAAAAAATTTTTACACTACATCCCCCTCCCCAAAACTATATAGAATTACAGAAATTTTACTCGAAATCTCCCCCTGATCATAGAAAATAAAATATGTTTTTCAAGCGTAAATAAGTTATAAAATTAATTATATTATTTTATAAAATTAATTATAAGACTAATTTTATAAACTCACACAGTAAATAAATCAATACCTCAGTCATTTGCTAACACTGGTCACGAACAGACATACCTTCTTAAACCATGAATATCGTTGTGGACATTGAATTTCTCAAGGGTGTAAATAATGAATCTATACCGAAAGAGATATCAGTTTTAGCCCTTAATGATGAGTTTTTATCTCATTGGATTACCACGCCTCCTTACACAACATCAAAATTGTCAGCCTTCAAAATAATCACTTAACTCAGCATCACCATGGTTTGGACTGGTAAAATGGTGACATAGAGAAAGAACAATTAATCAATAGTTTACAACATTTTTCATAAGACGTCAGGAAAGTTTACGTCCGCGGAACCGAAATAGTTAATTTTTTACAAGATATAACAGCACGTAAATAACAAATTTAGAAATCCTTCCTGGATCTCCAAAAATGAAAAATTTACCTTGGAACGATTTATATTGCATGCGTCATTCAATGAAACATTGTTACGTGAACCTTAGCTATGCATTAAATAATGCTTCAAGGTTGAAGAATTGGTTAAACGATAATCTTAAGAAACTCCGTGGAATAGATAGGGTTGATGACGGTCATGAACTTTCTCACTAGGATACCCACACAAACGACAGGAGTCTCAATGGTTTTCCAAAAACGGTCAGTTTTATTCAATTCGCAGGCAATCAATCGCAATCAAAACTTAATTGAAAGTTACACTAATTTAACTCACAAAGCAATGCACAAAATGTACCAAAATTCAAAAAAGGAGCGCAGATTTCGTGAAATTGACACAGTTTTGATTGAATTACCAACTTGTTATGATTTAGTTACATGTGAACAAAAATGGCTGAAACTTCTATACTTAAGTCAACACTTATTCAGAAAGGCAAACCGTTGAAAAAAATAAAAAATAACAGATTCCATTTTGCGTATAAAGTTCGCAACGATGGTGAAATACGGCGATGTACTGATAAAGCATGTAATTCAAAAATTTTAATTTACAATGGACTAGTCACAAACTCAAAATTAACCGAACATTTACATAATGTCGAAAAAAAAACATAAGACGCAAAAAAAATTATAAAAAACCTCCAGATTTTTTACAACTAATGGCAACGATTTCGAGACATAAGTATCCGAGGAAAATGCAGAAAAACATAACTCGAAGAGCAGTGGTCGGGAAATAAATATCGAGAGACTGGTGTCACATTTTGAAAATATATTACACAGTGTTTCAGTTCAAATCTCTAACTTTTCTCAGATCAGGCTGGCGCAGCGCCAAAAAAGCTTGAAGGTGAGCACCAAAAATTTGAAGGCCTAAAAAAAACAAACAAAATATCTCCAAAAAAACAAAAATTTCCAGACAAATTAAATTTCCAACCTCGCCTGAGGTCCTGCCTGAAAGAAAAAAGCAAAAAAAATCGTTTTTTTCTTTTATACGGCCTTTTTCCCAACGAACTATCGATTTTCTATGAAAAATCAATCTAAACATAATTTAAAATCACTCCCTAAATCCATAAAAAAGTTACCGAATTTAAAAAAAAAAAAAAAAAAAAAAAAAAAAAATGATCTCTATTGTCAAAAAAAGAGCCAAATTTTCAAAAAAAATTTTGAAACTCAAAAAATTTTTCTCCGAATTTTGGTTTAATTAAAACAACTTGATTACCTAACTAGCTAAAATGGTAACCATTTCCAAAAGGATTTAACTCACATAAAATTCCAGAAATTTCCAATCAATTCATTAAAATTATCTTTGGTATCCGTTAAAATCCTTTAAAATTGTCTTCGGTATAATATTTTCATTTGCAAATTGGCACACTACATTAAATTGTTCGTCAAAATAATTTTTTTTGAGATTAGTTTTATGACCTGAAGTACCATATTTCATTTGGTCCAGTATTTTTCTCTACTGTCAGTTTTTGAAATGAGAAACATCCTAATTTTTATATACAGGGGGGGTACTTCAAGCATATAATTTGGGGGGGGGGGCTCAAATGGACTTAGAATAATTACGAATTAGAATGGGCTTAGAATAATCTAGGTTTAGGGACTTAGAATAAATCAGATTTAGGGACTGTAGGGACATGAGGGTCTTAAAATAAGTTGGATCAAGGGTTCTAAAATAATAAGTATTTTTGAAGCTTAAATTTACATGAGTGCCAATCATTATCCTAGAATACTATTTATTTAGAGGGTTCCATAATACCAGTGGTGATTGAAAGTATATGTTCCATGATTGTTGTTTGTGAGTTCACAAATCGGTTGTAAGTTTTTTCATATTATATTTATAGTATTTCGATTTATAATAAAAATATAAACTATACCCGATGGAATGTCCAAACTGGAACTTTTGCAAATTACTAATTCTTAGTGAAACTTTACTAAAGGAAAAGTAGACATTTGGGATTTTCATAAAACCAATTCAAATGGATTTAGTACGCAGAAATATCATTCCATATAAATTTTTAAACTTTTAGATTGAAAGCTTTCGAAATGTCAGCTGCTTTTCAATTTTAAAGTTTTTTCAAAATTGCTAGAAAAACGTGAGCTAATTTTTCAATTTTCCTGAGTTTCATTTCTGTTGGCAATTTTTTTTATAAATTAGTTGCAGAATACAGAATAGCACATGAAAGTATTTTTTTTAACTTTTTTGGCAGTATTCAAAGTCAATGAAGCTCATAAAAAAAATATTTTTCATTACACGCTGCAAAAAGATCTATTTTCTTACTTTCAAAAACTTTCTTTCTTTTAAAAACATAATCTGTGATTATGGATTATAATTATTTACAAAAAAATATAAAATAAATCTAAAATAGAGTATAGAAGGCGTTTTGGATAGCAGACATAAAAATTTTTACTGCTCCAAAATTATTATTTTATTTTAATAAATCTTAATTAAATTTAAAATATTTTTCTTAAATAATAGTTAATTTTTAAATATATTTAATAAATTGATTGATTTTTCAATAAATTTAAACTTTTTCACTTTGGATTATATATATTTACTTGGATACATTCCTTATACATGTGCTTCTGTCAAGCATGGCAGATGAAATTGACACTGATATTGATCTACATATTTGTAGATATTGTAATAAGTTTATTGTTAGATTAAATAAAATAGTTTACTGCTCGTGTGGAGAAGCTTATCATCCATCATGTGCTGATCGTTGTACTACTTCACAACCTGGAGTTTATCGATGCTGTACTAGCTAAATAAGCCAGCTAAATGATATACCAACTACAAGAAATGATATTATACCAACTACTCAAAATAATGATAATTTATCATCTCCTGGTGTTTGTGCCTCTAATCAACAACTAGCTAGTGCTCATGATAGTAGTTCGGATTCAGGACTTGATGATGATACAGAAACTGGTAATCGTAATAAGGTTTTATCGAATAATCCTATTAATACTAATGTTAATATAGATAATTCTGATCCTATGCTTATCCTTAATGGCCCAGATAGTAATTTACATGATAGAAACAATACTGAATATGACTTACTACAAGATCTTGAAGTACGTATACCAGTAATAAATAAAAATAGTAGTACACTAAACCAAGAACAACTACTTGAAAATTTTGATAATGGATTCTCCAGTCTAGTTGATGTTATTAAGAGCTTTATGACACAAGTACAACAGTCTCAGGTTAATATCACTTTGAATAGGCAAGATATTACTCAACTTAAAGAACAGAACAACTTACAACAAGCCTCACTTGATAACATTTTAACTCGTATTGACAATATTGTCTCTCACATTGATAATATACCAATACAAGTTGAAAATGGTGCAAATAATAATATCAACGGGGATGAAGCTACTAATTTGATCAATCCTAGCAATATGGATAGACTACTATCTGAAATCAATGATCGTAATAGGAGATATCTAAACTTAATGTTTTTTGGTGTTGCTGAAGATGGTGATAATGATGATGTGAATACTATTAAGAATATCCTAATTAAACTTGGAATTGATTATATGAATAAACGCATGGGTAAAGACAATAATAGAAAGCCCAGGCCATTAGTTGTCACAATGGATAGTCGCGCTGATATTATACTAGCTATTAAAAACAAAAGAAGTTTACCACATAATATACATATAGGTGACGATCAAACAGAAATGCAACGTATCAGATTCAGACAACTCAGAGATCAAGTATCTGAACACAATCGTAATAATCCTAATAATCCTCGTACTATTAGATATGTAAATGGTAATCCTGTAATTATTGACATTACTAACACTGGTAACAGAAGACGTAATGGCAATGCTCAGGGTAATATTCGTCGACAAGGTAATAATCTCAACAATAGAAAAAACTAAGTAGTGATCATCCTGTCTACAGTGGACTTTCAGTGTATTATCACAATGTACATGGGTTAAGGACCAAGACAATCGAATTATCTCATAAATTCCATACTTCTCACTTTCAACCTGATGTTATAATTTTTGTGGAAACATGTTTAAATGATTCATTTGATGACATTGAGTTAGGTTTTAATAATTATATAGTTTATAGATGTGACAGAAATTATGATAATGTTGTAAAAAGAGGTGGTGGTGTATTAATTGCTGTGAAAAAAAGCATTAGTTCTAGTCTAATCCAAAAATATAGTGACGCATATGAGAGATTATTAGTTAAAATTAGTTCTAGTGATAATAAAAAAGAAATAATATTAGTTTGTTCTTATCTAATTAAAGAACTAGGTATTAAACCATATAACGACCACTGTAAAGTTCTTGAAAACTTAGTTTTAGAAAATCCTAATAGTGATATTGTTATCATTGGAGATTATAATCTCAATGATGTAATATGGGACACTGATGATCAGACTTTTTCTATTAATGGTTACCATAGGCCAGACTTTAAACAAGTGATTGATCGACTAAATAATTTATTTCAATACTGTAATTTTAAACAAAAATTTATTAATTTAAATAGTAAAAATTATCGTTTAGATTTATGTTTATGTAAAACTGAGTTGATATTATTGAATGAGTTAAAGAAAGATGATTACTTGTTGAAAAGTGATAGCCATCATATTCCTTATTATTTCAATCTAAACAATACAAAAAAACATTTTGATGAAACTTATAATAATAATAATAAAAAAATTTATTTTTTCAAATCATGTAATTATAAAGAATTTAATATGTTCTTGAACAGATGTAACTGGTCATTTATTGACAACTTATTTAATGATGTTGCTAGTAGTGGTAACAATGTTGTTAATTGTGAAGCTAAAGAAATATGTTATGATGTTCATGATGAATCTAGGATATCTGATGATGATTCTTTAGCATTATTAATACTGCCATATATGTCCATAGCCTTGTTATTAAACATGATGCTTCTTAACCTGCTTGGTTTAATTATGAATTAATTAAATTAACTCAATTAAAGAAAAGTTATCATGCTGCTTGGCAAAATAACCCTGAGGATGAGAAGCTTCATGTGGCATTTAAGAAAACTCGGGCACAATGCTCATACTTATCTAGGAGCTTACATGCTCAGTATTTATTGGATGTTCAAAAGAGTATCAAATCTAACATCAAATATTATTGGAAATATGTTAATTCCTTAAAAAACAATAAGAGTACTACTTTCCCTAGATGCATGAGTTTTGATGAATATAAATCTGATAATGACTATGAATCTTCTAATCTTTTTCATAAATTTTTCTCCTCTGTCTATACTGTTAATTTTAATAAATATAGACTAGACTCTGATTTTTTTAATAATATCAAAAATTATCCTGACTCTCAAATGAATAATTTGAGCTATTGGTTAAGTACCCCTGATGGAATTATGGATATTATAAAAAATTTAAAAGATAATGGTAGTAATGTTCGTGATAATATTTCTGTATTATTAATTAAGGAATGTAACAACTTTTTTTCTGATAAATTATCTAAATTGTATAATATCTGCATTCTTGCAGGGTACTTTCCCACTTCACTCAAACTTAGCTTCATTATACCGGTCTATAAAGTTGGGAAACGTGATGATATAAGGAATTATAGACCTTTATCTAAAGTCACGCCTACATCCAAGATATTTGATGCCTTGTTCACAACTAAACTTAATACATTTGCAATAGAAAACATACATTTTAGACAGTTTGGTTTTATGCCTAATAAGACCACATTGTCTAGCTTATTTAAATTTAATAATTATCTTAATAATAATCTCAATAATTGTACTCAAATAGACACTATATTCATTGATTTAAGAAAGGCATTTGATAGCTTGGATCTAGCTAGATTAATAGATAAACTTGGAACCATGGGAATACCCAAAAATATACTTAAATATGTTTTCTTCATGCTTTATGAAAGAACAGTTAAAATTAAGGTTAATAATTCCTTATCTGATTCTGTTAAGGTATCTAAAGGTATTTTACAGGGGAGCCATTCTGGTCCATTATTGTTCAACATTTTTGTGAATGATATTTTTGGACTTGAATTGTTTTCTGAAATTGATCTATTTGCTGACGACATTAGAATTTATAAAAATGTTAATAGTCCTTTTGACCAGTTCAAGATAAATTATGATTGGATTTTAGTACATGATTGGCTAACCATGAATAGATTAATAATGACTATTGATAAAACAGATTATATTAAGTTTAAGTTAGGTAGTTTGAGTTTTAATTATGAGTATAATATACATGGTTTGCCAATTAGGGAAGTAACAGTAGTTAAACACCTTGGAGTTTATTATGATAACCTACGTAAAATAATTACAGGAAAAATATATAAAAATATTGCAGAATCTCTTTATAACATAAAACTATTAATTAAAATTTATAACCGGTTTGCGTACAAACACAAACAAAGAAAATGTTCCATGCTCATAATAGTAATAAATCCAAAAACCTAAATTACAATAAATCCTGAAATATGTACTAATCCTAAGTCCATAAACTTAAAGTATTCTAAGTTGTTGTTGTTATCAGGGCCTGACTCCCACTTCAAATTATTTCCTAAATAACAAGTCCCTAAATCGAAAATATTCTAAGTCCATTTCACCCCCTCTAAAAACAATTTTTCATCCCCCCCTAAAAACGTCACTTTTTCACCCTCTGTTAGCGTCAATTTTTCACCCCCCCCCCAAGAAGCGTTATTTTTCACCCCCCCCCCCTCTGCCGAGCCAAACTTTTTCAAATACCCCATCAAATGAATATGTTCCATTTTAAAATATATCGGTAGTTCTTAGCTATTTTTACTTAAGTCTTGAATTTAAAAAATGTCTATTGCACTATGTATGAAACGTAAAATAATGGTTACTGGTTAATTTTTAAAGCTGTAGGTGGATTGGTTGCAATTTGGCAGCTAGTTTTCCAATTTTGATTTTTTTCGAATTTTCAGCCTGCCGTTTGCTTTTTATTTTCTGAACGCCCTAAATAAGCCTAAAAAATATTTTTTTCGTAAAGGTGAGTAATAAAATTTCTCGCCCAGAATCAGAATCTGACCATATTAAAAAAAAAACCTCAGGAAAAGCTGGAAAATTGGAAAATCTAAAGAAAACTTTCAAATACATATCAAAATACAAAATACACTTTTAAAATACACATTTTTCAAAAACCGTCACTTTCTTTAAATTTTTTTTTTTTTTTGTGTTTTTCTATATTTTTTATGGTGGTAAACTCCTTTTTTGTCACATTGCCTTTTAATTACTTAAAGTACTAAAAGTGCATCCATATCCATACTGCATATAATTCCATTATCATTAAACAGTATCATTTTACTATTCTATCTCATATTATCATCTCACATAGTACACATAGATTTATAAAATTACCTTCTTTGCTCTATTATTATAATTCAGTAAAATATACTTCATATATGTCCTCGTATTGTTGATTATGAATAAAAAATATATGCGATTTAATACTTTAATTCGTTTTGGGTATGAAGTATTATTTGAATTTCTCTATGAGTATGTTATACGCAAAATAAAAAAAAAATAAAAAATTTATTATTGCTATTCTTATTATTATTATTATTATTTTTTTTTTTCAAGGGAAATGAGTGAACCTTGTATCAGCTATAGAATGTTTGCGCAAAAGACCCGGAAATTTCCATGACCGCCCAGTTGTACAAGTACAACCGGAAGACTGCCGATAAATCCGGTCGCCGGCTTTGACCCAGATACCTACTGGATAAACAGACTGCTAAACCTGCAATTGTTTGCCCAAAACTGGAATTCCTTTTCAGGTATAACCTATGTAATACGTGCTGCGCCACTCAATCTGGCTGGTGCATACACGAGAAACCCCTTGAAACTTTATACAATAGCGATCAAAGGAACAATTTGTATTTTCACATAAAAGTTATTGCTTTGTGGTCAACTTTCACTAAAATTTTAGCACCTGCTAAGTACGTGTTGAGCATTTTTACTTTTAGCATAAATTACACATTAATTAAATTCTGCAGATTTTAATATGCAGCTAATGCACATAATTATTTTTTTTCGCCATTGTCTAGTTGAGATAGAATAGATCCTATCGCATATTGACTTCAGTCGGTGGTTAAAATGTATGGTTTTTTTAGATCCGGAAATACTAGTGGTTTTTGTTCAATAAAGAGTTTCTTGATTTTTGTTAATGCTTCTTCATGTTCTTCAGTCCATTTATATTGAGTTTTATATATCTTTTTTATATAAATTTAATAATTATATAATTTTATCAGCATAATTTTCAGCAAAATGAGAATAATTTAAAAATCCCAAAAAATTTTGTAATTGTTTAACGTTTTTTGGCCTTTTATAATTTTTCTCAACAGAAAAAAGAATTTTTTTAAATTCTTAAGCTTTTTTCTCAAATGAAAACAGAAAAAAAAATTTTTATACAAATGCATAAAATTGCATACAAATCCATAAAAGTACATCAGAAAGTGCATACAAAAAGGTACCTATGAGTTCATTTCTGAATATAACGCATTCTAATCTTAAATAACTTTTTATAAAATTTTATGTAGAACATGTTTCCTTTTATTTACTTAATATATATAATATATAATATGCTTTAAATAAAGCATGTAAATACATTGAAATGAAATGATAAACCATACTTTAAAAGGAGATAACAATAATAGCTAAAGTGAATTTTTTGGCGACTATACTCAATGTCATATGCAAGTTGATACAAAATAAAAATCTAGTATCTATACATTTTTATAATTAAAAAAAAAACGAGTTTAGAAATTAAATAATCAGTATATTTATTGTTATTTTAATTCTTATTTTAATTCACATTTATGTTTTAATTTAAATGCTTTTAATGTAATTGTTTTCATTCTTATATAACATCAATTGAATTATTTTTATTTATATAAAAGAATTTAATATTTTATATATCGTTTATTGAAATTAGAGGTTTCATTTTTTAACATGGCAAGTGTTTATTTGAATTAAAAAAAAATTTTTATATATTCGCAAAAAAAAATATTATATTATGCAATTGCCAATAAAAATGAAACTAAAAATTCAGCATTCTATATTTAAACAAACTTATGCATTTTTTGTACCGTTATTTTTCAGTACTAAAATAAAAAAAAAAAAAAAATGAAATTTCAACATGTATAAGAAAAAAAACTACAGTTAGGTACTTTAAAGGCAGGTTTGCTACATCGAAACCACTGAAATTGGGCCTGGTCCATGTAAGGAATGATATTTATATATACCCTATGAATACTTGCTGCGAAACTCAATCTGGATAGTACATCGAGAAACCCCTTCAAACGTTATGCCATAATGATCAAGGGTAGCATAAAAATTGTTTCCTGTGGAACTTAAAAAAGACAAACTAAATTATTGAGACAATAAAATAATCATAATTTGTTATAACTTGTAATTATTTGTACTTTAGTACTCTACAGGAACGAACTTCCAGAAAGCTAAAATATATTTTAGCTCCTGCAAAATCTGTCGCTCTATTTATATTGAATCACGGATTTCGCATACTAAGACAATTTTGCTTCCAGAAACCTCGCGAATATTCTTAGAACAATTAAGATGTAAAAATTTATTATTTAAGGTATCTGGGTATCCGGAAGTCCTGCTCGAGAGACCGGAGCATGTCGTTCCATCTTGCAGAGTTCTTCAACTCTTCTAAACGCCTTCGCGTTTTTAACATCCAACGTTACCAGTAGGACCTCGATGTGGTTCACGTGCGGCCTTTCTCTCCCTAACATTACGGTTTCCACGACATGCCTGGTAGAGTTAATGGTTGAATGCCCCTCGCGAAAGCCGTGCTGTTCCTCAGAGAGATAACCGCCCTCCACTATCGCGAGTCTTAGTATAGCTCGAAACATGCTCTCCATCACCTTGCCAATGGTATTTAACATAGTGGTCTGTAAGATAATGGAGAATCAGATGCTCCCCCTTTCTTTTGTTCAAGAGCCCGAAGCGAGTCACCTTCCACTCCCTAGGAAACACTCCCGCCACCAAGCAAGCATTAAACATGCCCAGCAGGATACCAGGGATTACTTTAACAGCCCGTTTAAGGACCTCCGCTGGTATCGCATCCGGTCCTGGCGCCTTGCCATTTTTCATGGCTTTGATAGCCTTGATCATCTCAGCCTCGCTGAATAGTGGCACTTCATCCCTGGGTATTTCCTCTACCGGATTCTCCCGGATGGGCTATTCAGGGAGAAGAGCGCTCAATATCAAATATTTTTAAAGCTGGTAAAAAAATTTTTCATTTTTTTATTTTTTATGGTATTTTTAATAATTTATTTGTGTGTGTGTGTGTGTCTATGTGTTTTATCATAAGGCTCGAACCGGTTTAAACGAAATTACATAAAACCAGTGTCAGAATAAAGTTAAAATAAAAAAATTTCCACTATTTTTTGGAAAAATTAAACTTTTTGAAAATTTGGTTAAAAAGTGAAATATCTCAAAAATATGAGAAAATTTTAGTGTCGCAATTTTTTCTAATTGATTTTGCACATTTATACGTACGTATGGTTAGTTAAATTTTTATTAAAAACGAAAGTTTCTTCAAAATTAAAAAAATTTTTTTGTTTCATTTGAAACAATGTTTGATTTTTAAAAATAATTTATTAGATGATTTGCGATAAAAAAAAGAATCCTTGAGAAAAATTCAAGACATTTTAGTACTCATCAAAAATAAATAATATAATATATTATTAAAAATTTTATACATAAAATTTTAATGTCCCAATTGGTATTACTTGATTCAGTCAATTATAGAACCATCTATATGTAGTATATCTTAATACTATATCTTAATACTATATATATATTTAAAAATCTATTTGTTTGTCTGTTTGTCTGTACCCTAATGACTCAAGAACCGCCGAACCATTTGGCATGAAACCGGTTTCAAAATAAAGAAGAAAAGTCTGCGGGTGAATTTTTGGAGATATGAATATTTAGTTTTTTTGAACTTGATAAAATTTTTCACAAATGTTGAAGTATCTCGAGACTATTGAAACATTTTACCAATTTTTACGTATTCTCTGTAATTCTTAACAAAGGTATATTTAAAATTTTATCAAATATTTTTGAAGCTGGTAAATAAATTTATACATATATATATATCTTAATACTATATATATTTGAAAATTTATTTGTTTGTCTGTCTTTTTTAACAAAAATTGAAATATCTCGAAAGTATCGAAAAATTTTTCTATCGCACTTTGTAGTATTCGATTCGGCACTAATTATTACGTATTCTCTGAAATTTTTATTCAAAACGGAGGTATCTTTAAAATTTTATAAAATATTTTTGAAGCTGGTAAAAAATTTGTTTTAATTTTTTTATTTTTTATGGTATTTTTAATAATTTATCTGTACCCTAATGATTCAAGATCCTCCAAACTAAGTGACATGAAACCGGTATCAAAATATAGAAAAAAAAGACTGCGGGTGATATAGGCTATTTTCTGCTCAGCTATCGTAGTTTTTGAGATATTCAATTTTTACTATTTATGGAGTTTCCATGTTTCAAATTTTGATGAGTCATTTCATGAGTCAATTTTTACTAATTTACTAGAGTTAAATAATTATAAATAGTACTAGAGTTAAATTTTTGTTCAAAACGGAGGTTTTTTTAAAAATTAGCAAAATTTTTTATATATCTTAATACTTTATCTTAAGACTATATATATTTGAAAATTTATTTGTTTGTCTGTCTGTCTGTCTGTCTGTCTGTCTGTCCACTCATCACGCAAGAACCGCCGAACCAATTGGCATGAAACTGGTGTCAAAATAAAGATAAAAAGTCTGCGGGTGACATAGGTCATAGTTTTTCTGTTCAGTTATCGCAATTTTTGAGATATCTATTTTTCAGTTTTTTTAAACTTGATAAAATTTTTAATAATTAAAAAAAAATTGAAATATCCCGAGACTATTGACAAATTTTATTGTCACATGTTGGTAGTATTCGATTTGGCACACATTTTTACGTATTCTCCTAAATTTTTATTCAAAACGGAGGTATCTTTAAAAATTTATAAAATATTTTTGAAGCTAGTAAAAAAATTTTTTTTTATTTTCTTATTTTTATTCTATTTTTAATAATTTATTTGTGTGTCTGTCTGTACTTTAAAATGTAATAAATGTAATTGATTTGGCAATAATTTATACGTAATTAGTTAAATTTGATTAAAAAAGAAAATTTCTTCAAAATTAAAAACAAAAAAAAAATTTGGCTTTCCAGTTTCCTGTACTTTACATTGTCAAATTTTGAATACGGTTTTTAATTTTACGTTAAAGAGCATAGTGTCTTTCTTTATTTAAAGTATAGTTATATACATCAAAAACACTTCCCGAGGCTTTCCAGTTCCCTGTTATTAATAGAATAATTATAATAGAACCATCTATATATACATGTCTTACTACTATATACTACTATATACTATATTTATTTGAAAATTTATTTTTCTGTCTGTCTGTCTGTCTGTACCCTAATGACTCAAGAACCGCCGAACCACTTGACATGAAACCAGTGTCATAATAAAGAATAAAAGTATTCGGATAACATAGGATATAATTTTGTGACTCAGCTTCCTTACTTTTGGAGATATTCGATTTTTACTATTTTTAGGATATATAATTTTTTGAAAATTTGCTTGAAAAGTGAAATACCTAAAAAATATGATTAAACTTTACTGTCACAATTGGTATTACTTTATTTGGCACTAATTTATACCTACTCAGTTAAATTTTTTTATTTTCTCTATTATAACTAGAGAATCAATTAGAACCTATAATTTTTCATTAATGTTTCACCTACGCTGTTTGAATGTGTTTGCATAATTATAAATTTGCAATGAAAAATGATTTTTTGAAACAAAACAAACAGAAGTAAATGTGACACAGGGGGGGGGGGTGGAGCCCCCCCTCCAACTTTTGCTAGTATATATATATATACTAGCAAATATATACTAGCAAGTATATATATATATATACTAGCATAGGTGACAGGGGGGGCTCCGCCTGTTTTGATGTTATTGATTTTTACTATTAGTTCAAAACATATATTTTCTAAAATGAATGATAAAACACATAGACACAGAGACACACACACACACTTCAAAAATATTAGATAACATTTTAAAGATACCTCCATTTTGAATAAAAACTTCAGAGAATATATAAAAATTAGTGCTGAATATAATAAAGAATTTTTCGATAGTCTCAAGATATTTTGTGAAAAATTAAAAAAAATTTTATTAACTTCAAAAACACTAGAAATTAAATATCTGAAAAACTACGATAGCTGAGCAAAAAATCTATTTCCTATGTCATCCGCAGACTTTTTTTATTTATTTTGACACCGGTTGCATGCCAATCGGATCGGCTTTTCTTGAGTCATTAGGGTAAGACATACAGACAGACAGACAGACAGACAAACAAACAAACAAAATTTTCAAATATATATAGTATTAAGATATTAAATTTTTGGAAAATAACAACATGATAATAATAAAAATTAATAATAAAAAATCAATAACATTAACACCGGAAACAGAATGGGTGGGCGGAGCCCCCCCTCTCACCTATGCTAATATATATGTTAATAATTGTTGGTTCAAATGTACATACCTAGAGATCTCCAGGCTAAGAGAGTTTTCGTTCATCTTCAGAGAGTATAAATTTTGAGCAAACATCTGCAAACAAAATTAAATTTCTTATTTTATTTGAGTTTTTCTATGAAAGTTTTTTATTTCGCGAAAAATGCATTCCTATTTACATCTTATCATATGCTGCAATTGTGGAATATTCATTTACACATATATGATATAGAATTATATAAATATTTATACATAACTATGACGCGGCAAATTTTGTGCACGAAAAAAAATTGGTTTTTTGAGCACAGCAAAATAAACATAAGAAAATTAAACACCCAAAAAAAATATTAATTTCTAAAATTAATTTTTTAGACACCTTTTTTGAAACACAAAAAAAATTTTTATAAAAAGTTTTAATATTAAAAATATTAAAATAAAATTATTTTATATTTTACAATTAAAATTAAAATTTTTTTTTTTTAATGTTTAAAAAACCGTGTCTAAAAAACTAGTTTCAGAAATTAATATTTTTTTTAGTTGTTTGATTTTCTTACCCACTCCGCATCGACACAGGAATTTTGGAGGACTAACCTGGAAATAAGGTCTATTTCCGTGTTAGAAACTGGAAATTACTATATTTCTGTGTTACGATATAGAAACGGATTATTTCTTGGTTTAAAACTAGAAAAGAAGCAATTTCTGTGTTACGATATAGAAACGGCTTATTTCTTGGTTTTAAAACAAGAAATTAAATGTTCGAAAAGAAAAGCAAATATATTCCTTGAATGAAAACTAGAAATAAGTCGTTTCTGTTTTATAAAACATAAATTTATTGATTTCTGGTTTTCAAACTAGGAATCAGATATTAGAAAATATATGTGTGATACAATTTCTTGATTCAAAACAAGAAAAATTTTTATTTTTTAAAAAAAGTTAAAAAATTATTTTTGGATGTATTTACGGGGTTTTTTGGGTGCGCTAAGCTCAAATTTAATAATAAAAATTTAAAAATCGGAACCAATGACCCTGAAACCGCAAAATTCGGTAAAAAAGTATGATTTTTAAAACTTAAAAAAAATTTTTTTGTTACATGGCTTTCGGGGTTACGAATTATGCTGATCCCGAATTCCTCAGCCAAAATTGAATTAATGTAACCCAAAACCGTAAAATACGGTAAAAATATTATTTTTTACAATTTTAATGGAATATTTTTGACTACGGTACCTAGGGTCTTGGATTATCCTAAAACCGGATGTCTCGGCCAAATTTTGAAAAAAATGGATCCCGAAACCTTAAAATTCTGTATGAATATATTTATTTTAAATATTTTTTGTTAATTATTTTTTACTGCGGTACTTGAGGAGTTAGATTAAATTGAATTCAAATTTCTCAAAAAAGTGATTAAATTTTAAAGGATGGACCTAGAAGCCGTAAAATTCGGTTAAATTATTTTTTCTGAAAAAGTTTTGGTAAACTTTTGATAAAGTTTTGATAAACTTTTTCTTGACTACGGTGCGAATGAAAAACCTGAAATTCTTGGACAATTTACCAAATTCTAAATCGTTTGCCTAACAACCGTAAAATTCGGTAAAAATATTATTTTTTAAAATTTTAATGGATTATTTTTTACTGCAGTACTTAGAGTCTTAGATCAGGCGTAATCCGAATTTCTAGTCAAAGTTTTAAAATAATAGATCACGAAACCGTAAAATTCGGTAAATATAATATTATCTAAAAAAGTCTTGATCAATTTTTCTTTACTATGGCACGAATGAAGAACCCGAAATTCTTGAACAATTTACTAAAATTTTTTATCATTAAAAAATTAATAACTGAAAAATTCGGTAAAAATCTGGGGAGTTAAGACAAGCATTCTTATATCAAATTCATAAGTTTCTAATAACGGGTTCCATAAAATGGTATAGTTTTTATACCATTCATTTTTAAACTATACAATACGTTCAGCCTTACATCCAAATAACCTAAGAAAGTGGTTTATAATAAAAAACGACACGTCAATCATTGCACTAACATAACCTAATAAAGAAGTCTATACTAAAGAAACGATACGTCAAGAATTACACTAAAATCATCTAAACCTTACACTAACATAACCTAAGGAAGTAGGATATAATAAAATCACGACACGTCAAGCCTTACACTAATATAACCTAAGGAAGTAGAGTATAATAAAAAACAACACGTTAAGCCTTACACTAGCGTGATCTAAGGAAGTATAACTAAAATAACCTAAGGAAGTAGACAGTAATGATAAACAACACGTTAAGCCTTACACTAGCATGACCTAAGGAAGTATTCTAAAAGAAAAAAACGACACGTCAAGCCTTACACTAACATAACCTAAGGAAGTAGAGTATAATAAAAAACAACACATTAAGCACTAAAATAACCTAAGGAAGTAGTAGATATAGAATAAAATAACGGCACGCCAAGCCTTACACTAACATAACCTAAGGAAGTAGAGTATAATAAAAAACAACACGTTAACCCTTACACTAGCGTGACCTAAGGAAGTATTCTATAAGAAAAAAACGACACGACAAGCCTTACACTAAAATAACCTAAGGAATTATGATATAATAAAATAACGACATGTTAAGACTTACACTAGCGTGACCTAGGGAAGTAGCCTATAACAAAAAAGAATACGTTAAGCCTTACACTAGCGTTACCTAAGGAAGTATTCGATAAGAAAAAAACGACACGTAAAGCATTACACTAACATAACCTAAGGAAGTAAACTGTAATGAAAAACAACACGTTAAGCCTTACACTAACATAACCTAAGGAAGTAGACTATAATAAAAAACGACACGTCAAACCTTACAGTAGCGTAACCTAAGGAAGTAGGTTATAATAAAAAACGACACGTCAAGCCTTACAGTAACATAACCTAAGGAAGTAGGCTATAATAAAAATGACACGTCAAGCCTTACAGTAACTTAACCTAAGGAAGTAGGTTATGATAAAAAATGACACGTCAAGACTTACATCAACACAACGTAAAATTTGGAGACAAAACTTTTCAAATAATTAAGTATCAGGTCAGTTTTTTTCGAGTTTTTTTTTGGTGACAAAAACTTTATTAAAAATTTTTCAAATCCTTAATTATCATATCCAATAAATCTATTAAAACCGAGTTTTCTGAAATTATTACTTTCATTGAAAAGTATTATGTATTACGTCCAAAAATAATAAAAATTTACATATTTTTTATAATTTTTGAAAGCATTAGATTGATACAAAAATTTAGCACAAGAGTTACACCAACATAACCTAATGCAATGGTATAGTCAGGGTGGACACGGAAGTGAAGTTTTAAAATTCCCTGACTTTCCAGACTATTTTTTAAAATTTCCCAGTACTTTTTTAGTGTTTCAACCAAATTTCCTGAATTTCCAGAGTTTCCTATAAACAAATTTTAGTAAATTTCAGACATTTTCTTTTTCAAAATTTAATATTAAATTTAAATACCCAACTAAGTCTGCACTCTAGTTATTAAATTTACTATATTTTCTGTATTATATATTTTTATTATTAAATTGATTTAAAAAGGAATGAACAAAAGTATTAAAAAAAAAAAATAAAATGATCATTTTTTAATATTATATGTCTAAATATCATTTTCTATTTGCTGGCTAGTGTTTAAAAAACTTTTAAAGCATGTAAAAAATTAGAAAACTGATAAGTCAAAATTCCCATGTTATTTAAATGGGAAACTTTAAGTGCTCGGTAGTACGGGTAAAATCCTTAAAGATGGGGTGTTTTTATGACCAAAACATCCAAATGTGGGGAGAGCAAAAAAATCTCGAAAAAAAAAAATTAAAACACGCTCTACTGAACACGATTACGACATAAATTGTACTTATTCCCCACAATAGAAGATGAATGCGTAGCAATTACCTAAAGATATTTAATGTGGGCAACTGGTGCATTTTAAGTAAAAACAAACATGATATTCGGGTTTAGTGACCCAAAAAATATAAATAACCGATAATAATTTAATTAAACCCTACTTCCTTAGATTAAGCCTAATTCCTTAGGTTAAGTTACTGTAAAGCTTGACGTGTCGTTTTTTATTATAACCTACTTCCTTAGGTTACGCTACTGTAAGGCTTGACGTGTCGTTTTTTATTATAGCCTACTTCCTTAGGTTACGCTACTGTAAGGCTTGACGCGTCGTTCTTTATTATAGCCTACTTACTTAGGTTACGCTACTGTAAGGCTTGACGTGTCGTTATTTTATTATAGCCTGCTTCCTTAGGTTACGCTCCTGTAAAGCTTGACGTGTCGTTTTTTATTATAACCTACTTCCTTAGGTTACGCTACTGTAAGGCTTGACGTGTCGTTTTTTATTATAACCTACTTCCTTAGGTTACGCTCCTGTAAAGCTTGACGTGTCGTTTTTTATTATAACCTACTTCGTTAGGTTACGCTACTGTAAGGCTTGACGTGTCGTTTTTTATTATAGCCTACTTCCTTAGGTTATGTTACTGTAAGTCTTGACGTGTCGTTTTTTATTATAGCCTACTTCCTTAGGTTACGCTACTGTAAGGCTTGACGTGTCGTATTTTATTATAGCCTACTTCCTTAGGTTACGCTACTGTAAGGCTTGACGTGTCGTATTTTATTATAACCTACTTCCTTAGGTTACGCTACTGTAAGGCTTGACGTGTCGTATTTTATTATAACCTACTTCCTTAGGTTATGTTAGTGTAAGGCTTGACGTGTCGTTTTTTTCTTATAGAATACTTCCTTAGGTCACGCTAGTGTAAGGCTTAACGTGTTGTTTATCATTACAGTCTACTTCCTTAGGTTATTTTAGTGTAAGGCTTGACGTGTCGTTTTTTTCTTATAGAATACTTCCTTAGGTCACGCTAGTGTAATGCTTGACGTGTCGTTTCTTTATTATACACTTCTGATTAGGTTATGTTAGTGTAAGGCTTGACGTGTCATTTTTATTATAGCCTACTTCCTTAGGTTATGTTACTGTAAGGCTTGACGTGTCGTTTTTTATTATAGCCTACTTCCTTAGGTTATGTTACTGTAAGTCTTGACGTGTCGTTTTTTATTATAGCCTACTTCCTTAGGTTACGCTACTGTAAGGCTTGACGTGTCGTATTTTATTATAGCCTACTTCCTTAGGTTACGCTACTGTAAGGCTTGACGTGTCGTATTTTATTATAACCTACTTCCTTAGGTTATGTTAGTGTAAGGCTTGACGTGTCGTTTTTTTCTTATAGAATACTTCCTTAGGTCACGCTAGTGTAAGGCTTAACGTGTTGTTTATCATTACAGTCTACTTCCTTAGGTTATTTTAGTGTAAGGCTTGACGTGTCGTTTTTTTCTTATAGAATACTTCCTTAGGTCACGCTAGTGTAATGCTTGACGTGTCGTTTCTTTATTATACACTTCTGATTAGGTTATGTTAGTGTAAGGCTTGACGTGTCATTTTTATTATAGCCTACTTCCTTAGGTTATGTTACTGTAAGGCTTGACGTGTCGTTTTTTATTATAGCCTACTTCCTTAGGTTACGCTACTGTAAGGCTTGACGTGTCGTATTTTATTATAACCTACTTCCTTAGGTTACGCTACTGTAAGGCTTGACGTGTCGTATTTTATTATAACCTACTTCCTTAGGGTATGTTAGTGTAAGGCTTGACGTGTCGTTTTTTTCTTATAGAATACTTCCTTAGGTCACGCTAGTGTAAGGCTTAACGTGTTGTTTATCATTACAGTCTACTTCCTTAGGTTATTTTAGTGTAAGGCTTGACGTGTCGTTTTTTTCTTATAGAATACTTCCTTAGGTCACGCTAGTGTAATGCTTGACGTGTCGTTTCTTTATTATACACTTCTGATTAGGTTATGTTAGTGTAAGGCTTGACGTGTCATTTTTATTATAGCCTACTTCCTTAGGTTATGTTAGTGTAAGGCTTGACGTGTCGTTTTTTTCTTATAGAATACTTCCTTAGGTCACGCTAGTGTAAGGCTTAACGTGTTGTTTATCATTACAGTCTACTTCCTTAGGTTATTTTAGTGTAAGGCTTGACGTGTCGTTTTTTTCTTATAGAATACTTCCTTAGGTCACGCTAGTGTAATGCTTGACGTGTCGTTTCTTTATTATACACTTCTGATTAGGTTACGCTACTGTAAGTCTTGACGTGTCGTTTTTTATTATAGCCTACTTCCTTAGGTTACGCTACTGTAAGGCTTGACGTGTCGTTTTTTATTATAGCCTACTTCCTTAGGTTACGCTACTGTAAGGCTTGACGTGTCGTATTTTATTATAACCTACTTCCTTAGGTTACGCTACTGTAAGGCTTGACGTGTCGTATTTTATTATAACCTACTTCCTTAGGTTATGTTAGTGTAAGGCTTGACGTGTCGTTTTTTTCTTATAGAATACTTCCTTAGGTCACGCTAGTGTAAGGCTTAACGTGTTGTTTATCATTACAGTCTACTTCCTTAGGTTATTTTAGTGTAAGGCTTGACGTGTCGTTTTTTTCTTATAGAATACTTCCTTAGGTCACGCTAGTGTAATGCTTGACGTGTCGTTTCTTTATTATACACTTCTGATTAGGTTATGTTAGTGTAAGGCTTGACGTGTCATTTTTATTATAGCCTACTTCCTTAGGTTATGTTACTGTAAGGCTTGACGTGTCGTTTTTTATTATAGCCTACTTCCTTAGGTTATGTTACTGTAAGTCTTGACGTGTCGTTTTTTATTATAGCCTACTTCCTTAGGTTACGCTACTGTAAGGCTTGACGTGTCGTATTTTATTATAGCCTACTTCCTTAGGTTACGCTACTGTAAGGCTTGACGTGTCGTTCTTTATTATAGCCTACTTCCTTAGGTTACGCTACTGTAAGGCTTGACGTGTCGTTTTTTATTATAGCCTACTTCCTTAGGTTACGCTACTGTAAGGCTTGACGTGTCGTATTTTATTATAACCTACTTCCTTAGGTTATGTTAGTGTAAGGCTTGACGTGTCGTTCTTTATTATAGCCTACTTCCTTCGGTTACGCTACTGTAAGGCTTGACGTGTCGTTCTTTATTATAGCCTACTTCCTTAGGTTACGCTACTGTAAGGCTTGACGTGTCGTTCTTTATTATAGCCTACTTCCTTAGGTTACGCTACTGTAAGGCTTGACGTGTCGTATTTTATTATAGCCTACTTCCTTAGGTTACGCTACTGTAAGGCTTGACGTGTCGTTCTTTATTATAGCCTACTTCCTTAGGTTATGTTACTGTAAGGCTTGACGTGTCGTTTTTTATTATAGCCTACTTCCTTAGGTTATGTTACTGTAAGTCTTGACGTGTCGTTTTTTATTATAGCCTACTTCCTTAGGTTACGCTACTGTAAGGCTTGACGTGTCGTATTTTATTATAGCCTACTTCCTTAGGTTACGCTACTGTAAGGCTTGACGTGTCGTTCTTTATTATAGCCTACTTCCTTAGGTTACGCTACTGTAAGGCTTGACGTGTCGTTCTTTATTATAGCCTACTTCCTTAGGTTACGCTACTGTAAGGCTTGACGTGTCGTATTTTATTATAACCTACTTCCTTAGGTTACGCTACTGTAAGGCTTGACGTGTCGTATTTTATTATAACCTACTTCCTTAGGTTATGTTAGTGTAAGGCTTGACGTGTCGTTTTTTTCTTATAGAATACTTCCTTAGGTCACGCTAGTGTAAGGCTTAACGTGTTGTTTATCATTACAGTCTACTTCCTTAGGTTATTTTAGTGTAAGGCTTGACGTGTCGTTTTTTTCTTATAGAATACTTCCTTAGGTCACGCTAGTGTAATGCTTGACGTGTCGTTTCTTTATTATACACTTCTGATTAGGTTATGTTAGTGTAATGATTGACGTGTCGTTTTTTTATTATAAACCACTTTCTTAGGTTATGTGGGTGTAAGGCTCAAAGTATTGTTTTTTATACGACATCCTTAGGTTATTTGGATGTAAGGCTGAATTTATAGTATAGATTAAAAATGAATGGTAAAAAAACTATAGCATTTTATGGAACCCATTATTAGAAACTTATTAATTTGATATAAGATTGCTGATTTTTTAGATTTTTTAGATTTTTACCGGATTTATCAGTTATTAATTTTTTAATGATAAAAAATTTTAGTAAATTGTTCAAGAATTTCGGGTTCTTCATTCGTACCGTAGTAAAGGAAAATTGATCAAGACTTTTTTAGATAATATTATCTTTACCGAATTTTCCGATTTCTAGGTCCCTGATTTAAATTTAATCAAAAGATTGATTTAAAGTTTCAGAAATTTGAATTTTAGTTTAGTCTAAATCCCCAAGTACCGCAGCTAAAAATAATTAACAAAAATTTTTTAAAGTAAACATATTTTTACCGAATTTTACGGTTTCGGGATCCTTTTTTTTCAAAATTTGGCCGAGACATCCGGTTTTAGGATAATCCAAGACCCTAGGTACCGCAGTCAAAAATATTCCATTAAAATTGTAAAAAATAATATTTTTACCGTATTTTACGGTTTTGGGTTACATTAATTCAATTTTGGCTGAGGAATTCGGGATCAGCATAATTCGTAACCCCGAAAGCCATGTAACAAAAAAATTTTTTTTAAGTTTTAAAAATCATACTTTTTTACCGAATTTTGCGGTTTCAGGGTCATTGGTTCCGATTTTTAAATTTTTATTATTAAATTTGAGCTTAGCGCACCCAAAAAAACCCCGTAAATACATCCAAAAATAATTTTTTAACTTTTTTCAAAAAATAAAAATTTTTCTTGTTTTGAATCAAGAAATTGTATCACACATATTTTCTAATATCTGATTCCTAGTTTGAAAACCAGAAATCAATAAATTTATGTTTTATAAAACAGAAACGACTTATTTCTAGTTTTCATTCAAGGAATCGATTTGCTTTTTTTTCCGAACATTTAATTTCTTGTTTTAAAACCAAGAAATAAGTCGTTTCTGTATCGTAACACAGAAATTGCTTCTTTTCTAGTTTTGAAAAAGGAAATATAGTAATTTCCAGTTTCTAACACGGAAATAGACCTTATTTCCAGGTTAGTCCTCCAAAATTCCTGTGTCGATGCGGAGTGGGTATGTTTATTTTGCTGTGCTCAAAAAACCAATGTTCATTTTTTTTCGTACACAAAATTTGCCGCGTCCATAACTACACGTATAACTAGTCAAATTCCCTTAGTACTTTTAAATTCTGCAATACCCCTGATGCAAAAAAAAACTCCGCATTTCTCCACATTTGATTGGATTTTGGAACTTTTGTTATTTTTATTTATTTTAACTCAGAAAAGGATTTTACGGTGAAATAGAGTTCAAAAATATATATTGAAGTAAATATTTATTTTTCCACTAAGATTAGTTAGTGAAAATCAAAAATGGCGTCGTATGCTAATTTTCAAAAGTTACAAAAACATGAAGAAAATGAAGTTCTGAGCTTTCAGGGTTTCAAAGTCAAGAGGAGCGAATTATAAGAAAATTTTGTTTGATTTTTCACTCTAATAAATTTTACGGATTTCTAAGATGGCGAACGAATAAACTAAAATAGTGAAGTTCTTAGGGGGAATCCTTGAAAACGAGAAAAGCGAATTTGAAGAAAAAAATTTTAATTTCTTACCCAAATACTTTTTAAAAGAGGTAAAAAATGATAATAATTTAAATCTTGATAATTTTAGTTTATATAATTCAACCTTGAAGCCTGGTAGCATTAATTTGAGTAAAAATGATATAAAAAAGTTAATAAATGATGAGATTAAAAAATAAGGTATTAAAACAATTAATTCTAGTAATGATTTTTTTGTTTTTGTTTTTTTGTTTTTTTTTTGCGCAGGAAGTGGAGAAATGCATTACGCATACCGTCAACTCGTACTGTTCGATTATGTGGGACTCGGCAATACAGTGCATAACTTTCATACCTTATGAAAGTCAGCCCGGGACCGTTTATCACATTACTTCGGGTTGACTCAAGACCATGTATCTTCACTTAATGAGGAACCTTTCATTTCTTCTTCCATTTTAGAGAGTTCAATGTCTCTGCCTCAGAATAAAATTAAAATAAAATTAATGTTAGGCCCTCCTGTATCCTGTTACTTCCTTCAAGTCGTCAGAAACAGATAAATAAATAGATAAATAAATAGACACATAAATAAATAAACAAATAAATAAATAAATAAACAAATAGGTATCTTTGTACGTCCGGCTTTGGTACCATGCGCAAAGACGCGCATGTCGACCGCTCCTGCAGACGGCTCTTGGTTAGGTTGTCATTAATATCTTTTTGGCTCGCAGAATTGCTTCCATGTACCTTGCGACAGCGCTCCATTTTTCTTCATTTTGCAACATCGTTTCGACAATGTTATCAGGCGTAATGTCGGCTATTTCGAATTCGCTATTCGAACACAGACAAAAAACGCGTGATACGCATCATCGCGTTAACCAGGACAGAACACGAATTCAGGGCTTTTGACCTTGCCTATTCGGAAGATATAGGACTGGAAAAACCCATGTCCATTGAGGAACTGGGTCAGGAAGTAATTCACATCTCCGTGTCTCCTTTCGATCCACGGCGCCACCTCTTTTATGAGGTGCTTGGTCCATCTGCTGTCTGGAGCCCGGAAAGTGTTTTAGTTCCTTGCCTTTCAGTTTGGCGGAGATACAGAGGAAGCATTGTAACTTACCTCTGCAATCATCTGCTTTGTGGTTTTCCATTCCACACTTAAAGCATAATTTGCTTTGGTCTAGTCCTTCGCATTTGGAGGCTATGTGGCCATATCCCATACATCTGAAACACCTGAGTGGGGTTGCCTTTAACCTTACTCTACAGTTACCGAGACCCAGCATTATGATACCTTTCTTAACCTGCTTGAACGCGGCTTTTCATTTATTTCAACTGCGGCTGTCCTTTGCTCCCGAAGATTCGGTCGGGATAGTATATATCTTACCTTGATAGGACCAAGATCCCTCACCGCGACTTTCAAGGCTGCTTCTATTTCCTATACTGAGGTAAGACAGTCGATGTCACTTATCTGGAGAATTCGCCGTGGTGTCAGGCAAGTTACAGTAGCACTTTCTCCTATCGTCTTCACTGCTTCAAAAAGGGCTGTTTGCTCAGCTTCTGTTCCCTTCATCTCGATCAGTACGTTACCCGCATGGGTCTTTCTTACCGTAATTATCTTGGCTTCTGTGACCTGTCCTCTAAGCGACTCTTTTATTTGCTTTAGAACATCGGCATAAGCCCTGCCCTCCGGCAATTTTATCGTTACTGCCTTATATCTTGCTTTGGGAATCTTCCTTTTATTCGATTTTCTCTTCTTCTCTTTTTCTTCTTCATTTATCTTCCTCTCTTCATTTTGGTTATGACGTCACTTCTATTATTTCTATATATGATTTAATGGTTGACTGCCATAATGAATTTTTTTAATCAAAAGTTTTGAGCAATTAATGATATCACCTCAAATAATTTAAGCATTAAAAAAATTCCAATTGAATAAAAGTATTTTCGTCATTTTTTAAAATAACTATTTTTTGATAATAATCATGAGGAAATTCATAGTTCGTGCACGTTTTAGATTCATGCTTTTACAAGCAATATAGTTATTAATTTCTTGTCAATTTTTCACTTTAACAGCACATAAAATTTTTCTTTTATATTAATTAAATTGCCTTCAATTTAATAGCAAATATTTTTTTCTTTTTAATAATTTAATTAACAAGCTGGTTGTGTTCGCTTTGACTCATATGACTCCATAAATAAATAAAACGTTATAATTTCTTACAAGGATTATAAATGTGCACCTGTTGCTTTTTATACTAATCACCTTTTCACGGTTTATTTTTTCGTAGAGTTCTTTGGCATACCAAATGGAATATATCTTAATTAATTTATAGGTGATTATATGAAATTACATAGATTGAGCTATAATAAAGTTTATTATGAGCTCAATGTATTTAGCTTAAGAATTCAGCAAACATTAAAACTAAAGGAGGATATATACAAAAAAGGAGGGGAGTTCTTCCACACATACATATATATGTATAAATATCTATATAGATATTTACACAACAATAACCAATAAAAAAATCTAAAACATCTGTCCAATACGACGACCTCTAATGTATAAAGAGGGCGGGGCTTAAAACAATAGATTTTTTTATACAACCTTTTGATTCAGGATACTGTATAAATTTCTATTTCATTATACTAAACTGATAAACTGTTAAAAATTCGTTGTTTTAAAAAAATTTTTTTTAAACATTATCACTAAAAAAAAATTTTCACGATTGTTTTCGCCCCCTTAAAAATTTCAATCATCAATTTTCATCAAAAACATTTTTTACTCAATTTTATAAACTTAAAAATAAAAATTTTCTTTTCTAAAAATAATTTCAAAAAATAGGCAAATTTATCAATCGCATTTAGCCTGTGCTATATTCACATTTTGAATTTGTGACCCTTTTAATATTTATCTGTCGCTTTAATATTTTTGCCCAGCCTATAGCGCTACGGAATTTCAAGAAAATACATTTTTTCAGTAAAAAGCAGACTACACTTTTTTTTGTAAAAAAAATATAATAATTTAATCATTTTAATTTAAAAATTCAATCCACGAGTAATATTCATAAATATTTATATTATGAGGTTTGCGTAAAAAAAGGTGAAACCGGCTAAAATGTTTTATTTGCCAATGACCTATTTAAAATAGACTATGTCCCTAAATTTTAGCCCTTAATATTGAAAACTAAGTCCAGGGCGAATTTTCGAAAAAAAAAAACACGCTTTCATCTTTTCTGAGCCGCTCATTCTTCTTTTATATGCCATTCCTTGTGGAAACGATTAAAAATTATGAAAAACAAGGTACTATAGTCAAATTTCCTGCTATTAATCCAGTCCTGCTATTAGTTTTTGAAAAATCCTACACGGAGCCGTAAAATCGATGAATTCACAGGGTATTTTACGGAAGCTACAGAAAAATTGTATATATTCGAGTTTTTTATTAACCTTTTCAGAAAAAACGTGATGCGATCTAGCAACCTAGATGCGATCGAACTTCCTAGACCCTAAAATAATCGAAAAATCGTAATTTTTCTTCAATTTTTCTCATTTTTTTTCAGTTTTTTGAATTTTTCCGATCTAAATGACACCGAATGATTTAAATAAGGAAAAATTCGGATTCCCAGGGAAATTTTACATACTTCCTTTATTTAAATATTTTTTAGGCTTTAATGTAAATGAGCTTATACCAATGTCTCAAATACAAAAGTCGGATTTTCGGATTTTCATCATTTTCAACAGTTTTTCTGAATTTTCCCGACCTCGTAAAAGTCAAATAGGTTTAGACTTGGATTCTCCAGGAAATTTCTTATAACTTCTATACTATGAAAATCTTTAGGCTTTAGTATAAACAAGCTCATAGCTATGGATTTAAAAAATTCTAATTTTCCTTGTTTTTTTGTAAAAAAATGTAAAAACATTTTTTTGTATTTGTGCGGTTACTCTAACAAAAATAACCAGTAGTACTACTCTCTGGCTCAGAGAGTTATAGCTCCCAAAATCAAGGAAATTTCTACATTACCTGGGGGTTTCCGAGGTTGAGAAATTCATTTTTATGAATGAATATTTTAATTTTTTCGCCCTAGAAGTTTTTCCAATTTTCTAAGATTGCAGATTAAAAAACATAATAAGTTTTTTGTATTGCCTGGAGATTTTCGAGGTCGTTAAAACATTTTTATTAATGAAATTTTTCATTATTTGATCCAGAATATTTTTCGATTTTCCAATATGGCGGAACGAAAAACATGAGGAACTTTCTATATTTCCTGGGGATTTTTGAGCTTGAAAAACGTTTTGAATTATGAAAATATTTTTACCCTCGCATATTTAATTCATAAAAACGTTTGTCTCAACCTAGAAAACCCCTAGGTTATATAGATATTTCTACTTTTCATGTTTTATGTTCCGTAATATTGGAAAATCGGAAAATATGCTAGTGTGAAAAAATAAAAGTTTTGATCAATGTAAACGTTTTTCTCATCCTCAAAAACACCCAGGCAATGTAAAAAACTTATTCTGAAATGTTTTTGGTCCACTATCTTGGAAAACCAGATAATATGCAATGGTTATTTTTGTTAGAGTATGACATATAAAAGAAGAATGAGTGGCTGAGGAAAGATGAAAACGTGTTTTTTTTTCTCCAAAATTCGTCCTGGAATTAGTTTTCAATATTAAAGGCTAAAATTTGGGGACATAGTCCATTTTGGAAAGATAATTTACAAAAAAAACTTTTTAGCCGGTTTCAGCGACACGACCTGGAAACTTTTGCTGAGTTCACTAAGAATTACTCTATTATTTTTTTTTTTTAAATTAAATATTTTAATTCATAAAGTTTTTGTTTTTTCAGATTTTGGGATATTCCTTTTTTATAAAATTAATTATTTAAGATTCTTCAAAAACAATAGAAGTGATAAAATTCATTTAGTGTAAATTTTGTTTTTTTAAATTTGTTTTTCTAAAAAATACAGTATGTGTTTTTATGTATCTAAAATTAAATAAAACACATCTTTTCAACCATCTATAAAAAAATACAGTTATAAAAGGACACCCATTTAAAAATTAATTGATAAAATACCCCTTTTATCATTTACCTATGATTGACACACCCCCACTTGACATCCACTTGAATAATCTACCCTTCATCTCTGACCGTCACCACCCTCAACAGGGTTATTATCAAACTTATTATTATTTTAAAATGGTTTTATATTAACTTCTGATTCAATTTTCAAAAAATTGATCAAAAATTTACTTAATTGGCTTAATATTCAAATAAAAAAGCTGGCGATGCTTATACGTTTTATTTTTCGTCTAAATCTAGAAATATTTTTATTATTTTTACCTAAGTAGAAATTCTAGTGGTTTTCTAGCTTTCAAATTTTAGAAAGAGTTGTGAAAAAGATGCCAAACCAGTTATATAATGACATTTAGACTATCGTCTATATTAAAATACAAAATACTTAAATAAATTAAAAATTTATGTATATTTTTACACATACTTCTCCGTTTTCTGGAGGATCCCCATTACCGAAAGTTGACGTAACTACTAGGAGTAATGCTTCATGTTCAATATTTGTAATATCATAGTCTGCCATACTAACGACCTAAAAATTAAAATATTGAAACCGATTACTTTATATTATAATAAGTATTACTAATCATTATTATTATATTATTGTGGTTCTTTATTTTTTAATCACAAAAATATTACACTAATACAACATATTTTAATATTATATATAGTATATGATAATACTATATGGTATATAATATTATCATAGATGTAAATTCAATAGAATAAATTAAAATATATATAAATGTAGCTGAAGTTTCGACTGTTCGATGCGGCTGCGAATAAATTATATAAATGTCGTATTTTAGTTTCCATGCATTTTCAGAACCTAGGCAGGGCATTACCCCGAATTTCTTTTTACGATATTAATCTAATTATTTGCCAAGTCTCCCAAAAAATTTTTGAGCCCATTTTAAGAGGGTTAATTTGGTCAAATTAAGTCGATTAAAGATCGGTCATTTAGGGAAAAACAGCCTTTTTAGAATTTAATGTGATCTGACCCCAACTAATGTTTTCTTATATTGATTGAAATATGTTTCTCAATACTCAAAAATGTTTTGGACATATTCCTAGGTGGTATACTACCTCAAATGCGGCTGCGAATAAATTACATAAATACCGTATTTTAGTTTACAAGTATTTTCAGAGCCTTGGCAGGGCATTACCCCGAATTTCTTTTTACGATATTAATCTAATTATGGGCCAAGACTCCCAAAAAATTTTTGAGCCCATTTTAAGGGGGTTAAGTTCGTCAAATTAAATTGATTAAAGATTGGTCATTTTGGGAAAAACAGCCTTTTTAGAATTTAATGTGATCTGACCCCAACTAATGTTTTCTTATGTTAACTGAAATATGTTTCCAATACTCAAAAACATTTTGGACATATTCCTAGGTGGTATACTACCTCAAATGCGGCTGCGAATCAAATTAAATAGATATCGTATTATAGTTTCCAAGCATTTTGAGAACCTTGGCAGAGCATTACCCCAAATTTCTTTTTACGATATTAATCTAATTATCTGCCAAGACTACCAAAAATTTTTGAGCCCATTTTAAGGGGGTAAAGTTGGTGAAATTAAGTCGATTGAAGATTGGTCATTTTGGGAAAAACAGTTTTTTTGGAATTTCATGGTGATGGATAAATGATGTATTTGGTGATGGAGATGGTTGACTTATTAAATACACATAGTATATATTATGTAATACTATTTATTAAGACGACGCTCGTCGCTTGGCGTCTCAACGAACACTAAATATAAAAAGGGAGAATATATACAAAAAAGGGAGGGGAGATCTGCTACACACACATACCATATAATACATTATAATACATACATTTACACAACATTTCCACCCACCACAATTTTACTAATAAAATTGTAAATAAAGAATGAATATAAAAAATAATTGTGGTAAATGAAAAATACAAATTTGACTCGAATATTTTTACAATATGCTAAACGGCTACATAAATTAAAAAATAATTTAAAAATTTAAACAGTTTAATTACAATTGATAAAAGGTTTTCAATTTAAATGCTAATCTGATTCTGAGATTCACTAATTCCATTAGACCGGCATGAAATCTGTAGACATCAATGGTTTGTAAGACCATTGAATGCCCAGATCGAATTACACAGTCAATAATGACACTTATCTTTTTTTTATAATTTGAGCTATGTACTACAGAGAAGTATCATTATAGCATATTAACAAGTTTCATAAAGTTTAGCAAGTAGAACTTTAACCCAATAAAAAAATTTTGCTTAAAGTAGTTCGGAAAGTCGATTTAGACACTCTCCCTCTCCTCAAAAAAGGTGAGAGTAATATGGTAGTTTGAGTAAAATTCTTGAATTTAATACTCTCGTGCACAAATAAATAAAGCTTAAGCATGATAACTTAGCTTTCAAGCAAAATTATAACAAAATTTCTATATAGTGGTTTGCGACCCAGTTTAAAAATTAGTTCTGCAAGTAGAACTCCAAGTATTCCCTTTTCCTCGCAAATTGAAAAGGAACATGTGATTAAAATTTTTTAAACTGTGGTTTAAGCAATATGTTAGAGCAATTTAACAAAGTAGGGGCAATGGAGCAAGAATTATTTTTATAAAATTAAAAATACAGTAATTTTCACCACCCACCTTGCCAAATTTGCTCATACAAAGTTATATCACAATTAGTAAATCAATTGAAAATCCATGTTTCAACAACTACTATTCACATCTCTCTCCTTACAGAAAAAGTAAGCAAATTTACAATTACACTATCTGTAAGAAATTTTACAATTGCAGATTAAAGAAGTGAGATATAAACAATAATTACAAAATTAATAGCAAAATTTGAGGCTAAACATTTTTTGAATTCTAAATTTTGTAGTGTTTTAAATTTACATAAATTTGTTTTTAATCAAGTGAATTTAAAAAAAAAATTAAACCAGAAATGGAAAAATAAAAAAAGTTACAAGTTATAAAATGATAGCCAATTAAATATAAATAAATTATCTTAATTAAATTTAATTAATTGAACTTAAAGAGTTCTTGATTACACTTAATCATAAGATTATATCATATTCTAAAGTACAATATTTGACAAAACGCATACAAATACAATAAATAATGAATTGATGCGAGTTTAACATAGACTGATTGCCTAATTTCAAGTTTTACTATCCTGACTAGACCAGCAGGATATCTGTAGATTCAAGATTTAATAATTATTTTGATAATAATTCTATCACTGACATCACTACTGCACCAGCAATAATGAATTCAAAATAAAAATAATTGAAAAATAGAATTAAATAACTCTAAAACTACTGATGTTGGCTTTTTCGCCCATAATTTTGAAATATGCGAGTATTGAGGAATATTTCGACACAGAGGGCAATAAATTAGACAATAATATATTTATATATTGCGCTACGTTTTGTTTGCCTTCTGCAAACCTTTTCAAGCTATAAAAAATTACTTTATTAAATAAAAATATAAAGTGTGTTAACAATATTAGATACAAATATATATATCATACCATAATAAATAATTAAAATATTACATTAAATATAAATAATTACATTAAAAAATTATAACAATAAACTTTGGTTTATAAAAGAACAACTTGTTCTCAGTCATAGCTGTTAGTATACTAATAAACATGTGTATAACACGGAGAAGACATTACCATGATGCATATAGAATATACACTACAATCTTAGTATATCACTAGATATAATACAAACAGATGATAATAATCATATAAGAGAAGAGCCTTTTAAATGTAAAAATATGAAAAAATAGTATATAAGATTACATATGGAAAATGTTATTATTGGATTATTGCAATTTATTAGAAATATAGTTCATTAAGTTTTTATAATTACTATTCAGATATCTTGTATCTTTTTGTTCATTGATCGAAAATTTGTCTATTTGGATATATAAACTTTCTGATGTTCTTCTCTTATAAAGGTTTGGTTCCCTATCTAAAATAGATACCTTGTTTAACTCTTTCCTGAGGAATCTCCCTAAATCGTTCTCTGTGTGACTTGCATTAGTATGCGTGTATGGAGTAGTACTACTAGCTATGTAGTAACGTTTAAAATTATTTTTATTCATTAAATATAAAAATATTAGTTATTTACAAATGATTTATCAAGTATTTTATTTTAAATAAGTTAATATATTAAATAAATAAAGTAAAATAAACTGCGTAAAGCGTGTATCACGTGACTTGTGGTGGGGGTAATTCCTCAGGAAAGAGTTAAATCAAAGTCATGGCCATTAATACAATGATTGGGAACTACTTTGTTAGTTTTGTTATCAATATCATTTTGATGTTCCTCTATTCTATGATATAAAGCTCTTTTTGATTCACCTGTATAAGATGCATTACAAATATTACATTTAAATTTATAAACGGAATTAACATTTTCCATTTTGGGCGTTACATCTTTTCCATTAACAACGAATCTGCTTAACTTATTAGTAATCATAGGTATAGGTATAATGCCATTCTTTTTATAAGTATTTTTGAGATTGTCAAAAAGAACTGGAATGTTTGGTATTTTGGCCTTAGGTAATCTATTATAAATATTGTTATTAATCTGGAACACATAATTATTTTGATGTTGGTCATTTTGATTATTGTTATCAATATTGTTGTTATCATTATTATTATGCATTTGTTTGATGGTATGCAATCTTTTTTCTACAAATTTGTTAATAAAGTTACTAGGGTAGTCATTTAATAGTAATAAATTTTTGCAAAATTTTATGTTATTCTTATGAAAACTATTGTCTGAAAGTCTTATAGCCCTATCAACTAAGTTGTAGATAATGCCTATTTTATGGTATGTAGGGTGAATAGAATTATAATTTAAAAAGCGACCTGAGAAGCATGGTTTTTGAAACCAATTGGTAATAATGTTGCCATTATTTTTAATCAAGAGAAGATCCAAAAAATTAATTCTATTATCGTTCTGTGTTTCATAGGTAAACTGAATATTCTGATTAACCTTATTGAAGATGTTAACCATGTAGTTTAGTTTACTTTTAGGAATACAAGTTATGATGTCATATATTTTTATTTAATAAAGTAATTTTTTATAGCTTGAAAAGGTTTGCAGAAGGCTAACGAAACGTAGCGCAATATATAAATAAATTATTGTCTAATTTATTGCCCTCTGTGTCGAAATATTCCTCAATACTCGCATATTTCTTAAATAACTCTAGTTTATGTTTTTGAGTTTAATAAGCAGTTAAATAATAACTTAATGAGAATCTTGCTGATTTAATTTTTCTTTTATTATGTCTACAATCAGAGCATAATACTGATTTATGCAAAACAAGAAATAATATGAGATTATATAATAACTTAACAAATTTATATCATTTCTGCAAGTAGAGATGATATAAAATTTTTCATACACAGAAAATGTATTGAAAGTGAGATTATATCATAAATCAGCGAGGATTTTGCACAAATTTTACAAATGAAGTAGTTTAACAAAGCAGGTGCTATATTAATCGAATAATTAATTAGTAATTATCATAATTGCCACACACCTTGCTAAATCCACTCAAATGAATTAATAAAACTCATAATAATCTAATTTAAATATATTAGTTGAAAATAATACAAACTTCAATTAATTTTCAAAATACAAATATACACCCTCTTCCCCCGCAAAAAATATAAGCAAGTTAACATACAAAAATTAATTTAAAAGACTGTAATCTGCAAAATTTCTACAATTGCAGATTGTAGAGAAGAGGTGTATCTTAGCATGTTATTAAATTCAACCAACAATTAAAGCATTAGAAAAATTTACAATATTTTATATAGCAATGATAATAATAATGCCAAAAAAGATTATTTAAATAGCATGAATTTAATTTATGAGAAAATGAATTTAATTTATGAGAATTTGTAACACACTTATAAGAGATTAACACCACTATGGCCCGTAAGAGAATAATACAGTACTTAACAATACAAAAAAAATTTATTGTATCAAAGTAATTTAGTTTGAATTAAACAATTAGAGCCATATATCAATATGCTAGAATTGATTGAATTCTTACTAAATTAAATAATATGCTAATAAGAGAATAGCATTTTGTAATGAATAAAAATATTGAAGTGCAGTAGGATCCCAGGATGATCTTGAATTTGTGAGTAAAACAGCAAGCAGGATAAGTGATAAGACATCCAAGTGTGAATCCCATGACACCAACTAGTCTAGCAAAGTGGTTCCACTTAATTTCAGCAAGTTGAACCTATGTAACATCCAATATTATTAGCAAAAAGTTTATAATTCAGTAATTTCAGTTAGTAAGATCAATTCAAATTTTACAAAATTTATAAGATAAAAGTTTAATACACAATTTTTATCACAATTTAAAATGTTATAATTATAATTTAAGAGAAAATCAATTTAACATTAAAAATTTTATTAAAATTTAAAAGGGTTATGACATGCATAAAATGATTTTAATTTAAGATAAAATTAAATTTTTATGAATTATTGATAATCAGCAAGAAATAAAATTTTAGATGATTAAAAACACACATAACACTTACGCAGCTTTACACTCCCTTAAATAATACTTTTATTTTTTAAAAATATTCTCCAATAAATTTAACCGTTGCTATAGTTACCACTTTCATAGCAACCGTTGCTATGGTTACAATTTCCATAACAACCGTTTCCATGGTTACTGTTTCCATAGCAACCGTTGCTATGGTTACAATTTCTATAACAACTGTTAGCATGGTTACCGTCTCCATAGCAACCGTTATTACCGTCTCCATAGGAATCGTTATTACCGTTTCCATAGCAACCGTTGCCATGATTACCATAACAACTGTTACCATGGTTACTGTTTCTAAAGCAACCGTTACTATAAGTGGTGATCACGTGATAAAGGCGTAGCGATCACGTGATATACACGTGGTGATCACCTGATAACCACGTGGTAACCTGCCTACAGCAGCGATTATATATTTATAGTATAGGTAGATTATTATTATTTTCTGAATTAAATTTTTAAATTATATTTTATAAATAAACCAATAAACTTTATTTCACCATAAATAGTGTTATGTAAACATTTTTTAATAGCTGAGGTTGACATTATATATTGATCATTTATTCATATTTTATATTTTCTTTTTTTAATAAAACCAAGCGACTTAAAAGTTAAAAAAAAAAAGGATCGCAATATTTAAAAATAATCGTGATTTTGAATACATTTATGTGTTTTATATTTCATTTCAAATCATATCTAAAATTGTTATTAATTTATTTATTCATTTTCTCATTGAATCTAAAACAAACCTAATTAATTTTGCAATGTATATTTTATTAATCTTTAAATTTTTTATTTGACCAATTTATTAAATTTTTCATGGTGGGTGGTACTATTAATTAGGGTTGTTCACTAAAAAAAAAGTGCGACAAAAATGTTCTTCCTGAAGTATGTTGAAGTTTAGGTGACAAAATGATCGCGTACTAATTTTCGGCTCATTTGAGAACGATCGCACAAACCCAGGGTAGCTCTCAAGTGGTTGGCTAATACCGACAATTAGTGCGAACCACAAAAATTTTTTCAAAATACGTTTTCCATGCTTCCTAATATGTTTTCGGTGTCGCTCAACTCGAAAATGAGGTCCTCGGAGTCCGAAAATTCCTTAATCACCCTTAAACACCGAAAACACCCCCTTTTTTACTAAAAATTTTTGGATTTTATAGCGAAAATCGTATGTATTCGAAACATCTGGATTATAAATTACAATTCATGACTTAAAAATGTTAAAAAAATACCGAAAACTCCTTCCGTTTATTCTAACGCGCCTTATTGGCCGAGAAACGCAGAGCTCAATTCTATAACAATGATATAAGATAGGGTTTTTAGGCGATTTTCCAAATCACGCTGTCATATTGCAATTCTACCAAAATACTACCGTTTGGTCTCATTTTTTTTGTATAAGTTCTACCTTTCAAACGCCGTAAACCGCAATTTATCATAACCGATTCTCTTATCGCTATAGTTAGAAAATCAAATGTCCATTTTTTGCCAAAAATGACCAATTTTAAAATTGCTGTTAAAATTTTAATTTTTGAAGAAAATAAGTCTTATAGGTCTCCAAAATTTTATATTAGTCTCAAGTTTCAAAAAATTTTTCACTCGTCCATTTTGCTTTATACTTTTTCGAGAAATGACTCGAAAAAGATAGTGATAAAATATGATTTTTTTTAAAAAAACCTTAAGTTAAGACTAAAGTTTTCAAATAATAATTTTTAGTTGTAAATAAAACACTAATTATATCAAATTTAAATTTTAAAATTTTTGATGTTCTTTGATACTGCAAAATAAATTAAAAAATTATATCGTTAAAATATTATGTATTGTATTTGTCTTAACTTATTATTATCAAAAACTACTCGTCAATTAATATGAAATTTTATAATTTTTGATTTATTTAGTATATTAAGGAAGTGCGTGGAGGGGCCACAGTCCAACACTCCCTCCCGTCTCAAGCACTTTCATATCTATTTATCTGAAACAAATAAAATCAATTATTAGTTTATCTCATCGAATACACATCATGTACAATTTGACTCGTCTAACTCTTCAAGTTTAAGATTGAATTAGTCAGTTGTCTGTGCAAATCAAAAGCCAACGGTTTAGTAAAAATATCAGCTATTTGTTCTTTAGAAGATACCCTAATTAGATAATATCTAACTTCGATATAACCCTTTTTGAGACAATCTTTAAAATAATCAACCTTAGTGTCTATTATGTGTCTCAACCGATTAATGCCTCTCGTCTTAGTATTTTTATCCGCAGCTGAATTATCACACCAAAGGGTCAAGGGCATTAAAGGAATGTTCAACATTAATTTTAATGAATTACAAATTGAAATCATTTCTTGAGTCGCATTACTCATCGCAACGTATTCAACCTCACAAGTAGATAGATTTACATAAGACAGTTTGCGTGTTTTCCAGGCTATTGAATCACCAAACAATTTCTTGCAATCAGAATAACTAGAGTCAGAATATCTTTCCAGTTTATTATTAAAACCCGTGTACGTTAATTTCAAGTCTATGGTTCCTTTAAGATATCTAAATACTCTTTCAATCATAGCCTACTCATTTTCAGTTGGTTCAACCTTGTGTCTACTTATTATATTTACGGTATACGCAATATCTGGTCTAGTAACGTTAGCCAAATATGCTAAAGAACCAACTGCTTCTCTATAAGGTGTATTTGCCATAAGTAGATTTTTATTCAATTTGTCATCATCATCAGACTCATCTCGTTCTTTTCTTTTTCGATTAGCTACCTGTTGTGTAACCATAGGCGTTCTTTGCGGATGTTTTTCTTTAAAACCAAATCTTTCTAACATCTTTTCTATATAATCTTCTCGTGATAAACTTAAAATTCTCTCCAATCTAAGATAATCCCAAGAAAACTTTTAGGTTCGCCTAGATCTATCATTTCAAACTCATCTTTCAATTTCAGTTTTATTTGCTCCAGTTTTTCTAAATCATTACTGGCGATAACATATCTTCTACGTATAGTAACAATATGAGAAATTTACTCCCATTTCTCCACGTAAATAGACATGGCTCATCATAATGAGAAGTTAACCCAATTTTTGAAGCTACTTCAGCAAATCGCTCATTCCATCTTTTAGGGCTAATTTTTAAACCATATAATCCTCTTTCTATTTTGCAAACGTTTTCTCGTCTAAATTGTTCTGAGACATTTAACCCTTTTGGTATTTCCATGTAAATCTCGTCTTCGATTTTACCATTAAGGAAGGCAGTTTTCACGTCCATTTGACACACATCTAAGTCATATTTATTTATGATCTCAAGCACTGCTCTAATTAATACAAGTCTAGAAACAGGCGCATAAGTATCTTTCAGATCGTACGTATTTTTATCTTTAAACCCTCTTATCACTAATCTCGCCTTATGTTTGATTTTGCAATTTATTATTTATTTATTTATTTTACTCTATCTTTTTCTTTAGAACCCACCTTGAATCAATTATATTTGGTTTATTACCATACTCATTTACAAGAGGTCTTTTAACAAAATTCCAATCTTTATTTTTATCCATCGAATTTAGCTCGTCTTTTACTGCAAGATCCCACTTATTTTTCTCATCGGATTTCATGGCTTCTTTAAAACTTGGATCTTTATTAATTTTAGTGAGTAATGCATGATAATACTCATCATCTAAAATTGCAATCTCTTCCTCAGTCTCTTCTAAATGTACATTATTAGAGAGTACTATGATATTTTTACTAGGTCTGCCTCTTTTTCTTTTTAACGCTCCCTCCGTTCTTTGCATGTTATTAGCAATTTCTTTTGGTTCCTCATCAAATTTAACGAACCAATTATCATTATTTATCTCATCAAAGGCATTTTCCCAATCTGTGATGCTATTCTTTCTATATTTGTCCTTTGAATAGTCTGGTTAAATCTCTCCGAGACACCATTATGTTCTGGAATATCAGGAGTAGCAAGTCCTAACTCAGCTCCTAATTTCTCCAATACTTCTTTAGTTTTCCCACCAACAAATTCAGTGCCTTGGTCAGTTCTAAGATTACAAACTTTAGCATCTCGTCCGATAAAGTTTCTAGCGCTTTTAATAAACAGTTCAAGGCATGTTCCTGTCTCATCTTTTGTTTTCATGCCAAAAGCCATTGCCGCCCTAGAGTAGTCATCTATGAATACAGAAATGTATCTATACCTTTTTGGGTAAGTCATAGGACTAATAGGATCCATTATATCAGAGTGAACTATTTGTAATGGTTCATTTGCTCTAAAACTTACAGTATTGAACGGTAATTTATTTAGTTTCGAAACCAAGTATATTTTACAGTCTAAAATTTTCTCATCGAATTTCGCGTCTTTTAAATCTTTTATTTCTGGATATAATTTTTGAAGTCTTTTTAAATAACCCAACGACGCATGATCCATTCTAACAGGCCATAACATTGCTATATTATTTTTAACAAACATATTCTTTTGTTTATCAAAATTTAATTCGTTTTTCTCTTTAAATTCATCATCAGTCAAAAGCGATTCATCAGCATTATTTAAAATTCTGTCTCTTAAACTATTTTTAAAAATGGCATCATTTAAGTCAACTTCTACTCCAGTCTAATTTTCAAATAAATTATTGTCACAGAAATTTTCATTAATCGCATCTAATTTCTCATCTGAATGGATTTTATTATTATTATCAGATTTATCTTTTAATTCATAATTTCGGTTATTTCTCGTCGTTAAGTATGCAATAATTTTATTATTTAAAGGACCGTGTTCTGAGTTTATGTTCACATCTAAATTATTCACTCCAAATTCTATTTTCCAGTAAGGTTTATCATATATACCAGAGATAAATGATTTTTTAGAAACAGGGTCAAAAATATTAATTTTTTCATTATCTAAATAGATAGCTAAACGTTTATCAAATTTTCTAAGGGAATGCAAGTTTTCCGATAAGTCTTCAGCGCAAATTACATTCTTTAAAGCAATATTATTATCAGAATTTATCAAATCTACAACTCCTACTCCCTCCGATTCAAAATTCGCAGACTCATCTTTATTTGCACATTTTGAAATATGTCTACAATTCTCATCTAAAGTCTTAAATATCAGTTTAGAATTTGTAAGATGCTCTGTAGCTCTGGAATCGGCCAAAAATTCGGCTAGTAATTTATTATTGTTTAAACCGGTAAAGCTAACTTGGGTTATATTATCTCGTCTATTTAAATCAGTATTAAAAATATTTAATCTATCAAAGTTACCTTTACTTTCAGAGTTCTTCTTTTCTTGCTGCCCATTGTTTTGCTGTTTTCCGCCTCGACCCCGGTTTTTATAATTTCCTCTACCCCTATTATTAAACTTGGATCTTTTTGAGTTAGACTCGTCATTATTACTTTCTATCTTTCTTTTAAAACCAGGACCACTACCATTGTTTTTATAATCACGTCTATTGTTATTATCATACCTTCTATCTCGTCGATTTGATCCTCTGTTTCAAGGGCAGTTAGCTGCAATATGGTCTGTGTACCCCTTACAGGAATAAAAAAGCTTTCCTTCCAAATCTTTACGAGGAAAATTCCTCCCAATATACCTCAGGTATTGGTATTATCTTATCACAATGATGAGTCTGCGAATTTTGAATCGGAGGGAGTAGGAGTTGTAGATTTGATAAATTCTGATAATAATATTGCTTTAAAGAATGTAATTTGCGCTGAAGGCTTATCGGAAAACTTGCTTTCCCTTAGAAAATTTGATAAACGTTTAGCTATCTATTTAGATAATGAAAAAATTAATATTTTTGACCCTGTTTCTAAAAAATCATTTATCTCTGGTATATATGATAAACCTTACTGGAAAATAGAATTTGAAGTGAATAATTTAGATGTGAACATAAACTCAGAACACAGTCCTTTAAATAATAAAATTATTGCATACTTAACGACGAGAAATAACCGAAATTATGAATTAAAAGATAAATCTGATAATAATAATAAAATCCATTCAGATGAGAAATTAGATGCGATTAATGAAAATTTCTGTGACAATAATTTATTTGAAAATGAGACTGGAGTAGAAGTTGACTTAAATGATGCCATTTTTAAAAATAGTTTAAGAGACAGAATTTTAAATAATGCTGATGAATCACTTTTGACTGATGATGAATTTGAAGAGAAAAACGAATTAAATTTTGATAAACAAAAGAATATGTTTGTTAAAAATAATATAGCAATGTTATGGCCTGTTAGAATGGATCATGCGTCGTTGGGTTATTTAAAAAGACTTCAAAAATTATATCCAGAAATAAAAGATTTAAAAGACGCGAAATTCGATGAGAAAATTTTAGACTGTAAAATATACTTGGTATCGAATCTAAATAAATTACCGTTCAATACTGTAAGTTTTAGAGCAAATGAACCATTACAAATAGTTCACTCTGATATAATGGATCCTATTAGTCCTATGACTTACCCAAAAAGGTATAGATACATTTCTGTATTCATAGATGACTACTCTAGGGCGGCAATGGCTTTTGGCATGAAAACAAAAGATGAGACAGGAACATGCCTTGAACTGTTTATTAAAAGCGCTAGAAACTTTATCGGACGAGATGCTAAAGTTTGTAATCTTAGAACTGACCAAGGCACTGAATTTGTTGGTGGGAAAACTAAAGAAGTATTGGAGAAATTAGGAGCTGAGTTAGGACTTGTTACTCCTGATATTCCAGAACATAATGGTGTCTCGGAGAGATTTAACCAGACTATTCAAAGGACAAATATAGAAAGAATAGCATCACAGATTGGGAAAATGCCTTTGATGAGATAAATAATGATAATTGGTTCGTTAAATTTGATGAGGAACCAAAAGAAATTGCTAATAACATGCAAAGAACGGAGGGAGCGTTAAAAAGAAAAAGAGGCAGACCTAGTAAAAATATCATAGTACTCTCTAATAATGTACATTTAGAAGAGACTGAGGAAGAGATTGAAATTTTAGATGATGAGTATTATCATGCATTACTCACTAAAATTAATAAAGATCCAAGTTTTAAAGAAGCCATGAAATCCGATGAGAAAAATAAGTGGGATCTTGCAGTAAAAGACGAGCTAAATTCGAAGGATAAAAATAAAGATTGGAATTTTGTTAAAAGACCTCTTGTAAATGAGTATGGTAATAAACCAAATATAATTGATTCAAGGTGGGTTCTAAAGAAAAAGATAGAGTAAAATAAATAAATAAATAATAAATTGCAAAATCAAACATAAGGCGAGATTAGTGATAAGAGGGTTTAAAGATAAAAATACGTACGATCTGAAAGATACTTATGCGCCTGTTTCTAGACTTGTATTAATTAGAGCAGTGCTTGAGATCATAAATAAATATGACTTAGATGTGTCAAATGGACGTGAAAACTGCCTTCCTTAATGGTAAAATCGAAGACGAGATTTACATGGAAATACCAAAAGGGTTAAATGTCTCAGAACAATTTAGACGAGAAAACGTTTGCAAAATAGAAAGAGGATTATATGGTTTAAAAATTAGCCCTAAAAGATGGAATGAGCGATTTGCTGAAGTAGCTTCAAAAATTGGGTTAACTTCTCATTATGATGAGCCATGTCTGTTTACGTGGAGAAATGGGAGTAAATTTCTCATATTGTTACTATACGTAGAAGATATGTTATCGCCAGTAATGATTTAGAAAAACTGGAGCAAATAAAACTGAAATTGAAAGATGAGTTTGAAATGATAGATCTAGGCGAACCTAAAAGTTTTCTTGGGATTATCTTAGATTGGAGAGAATTTTAAGTTTATCACGAGAAGATTATATAGAAAAGATGTTAGAAAGATTTGGTTTTAAAGAAAAACATCCGCAAAGAACGCCTATGGTTACACAACAGGTAGCTAATCGAAAAAGAAAAGAACGAGATGAGTCTGATGATGATGACAAATTGAATAAAAATCTACTTATGGCAAATACACCTTATAGAGAAGCAGTTGGTTCTTTAGCATATTTGGCTAACGTTACTAGACCAGATATTGCGTATACCGTAAATATAATAAGTAGACACAAGGTTGAACCAACTGAAAATGAGTAGGCTATGATTGAAAGAGTATTTAGATATCTTAAAGGAACCATAGACTTGAAATTAACGTACACGGGTTTTAATAATAAACTGGAAAGATATTCTGACTCTAGTTATTCTGATTGCAAGAAATTGTTTGGTGATTCAATAGCCTGGAAAACACGCAAACTGTCTTATGTAAATCTATCTACTTGTGAGGTTGAATACGTTGCGATGAGTAATGCGACTCAAGAAATGATTTCAATTTGTAATTCATTAAAATTAATGTTGAACATTCCTTTAATGCCCTTGACCCTTTGGTGTGATAATTCAGCTGCGGATAAAAATACTAAGACGAGAGGCAGCAATCGGTTGAGTCACAAACAAATAGCTGATATTTTTACTAAACCGTTGGCTTTTGATTTGCACAGACAACTGACTAATTCAATCTTAAACTTGGAGAGTTAGACGAGTCAAATTGTACATGATGTGTATTCGATGAGATAAACTAATAATTGATTTTATTTTTTCTCTTTCACTTCCAGATTTTCCAGTATGAATATTTCCCTGCAATGGGTACAATGTTTGGGCGTCACAAATCCACCGTACCTTTATGCCATATTTTGCTAGCTTACTTTGTATGTATTGGGTGGATTTTGTACGCCCCCGATAAGGAAACAATTGTTCATCAATTGTTAGATCTTCGGTAGGCCTATACGTTTTATATAAGTTTTCATTTAGCATTGACCATAAATCACTTACTGGCGTTGCTTTATTGTTTGCTAAATGCTGGCTTCGGGTATTTAAATTATCAAATCTAATAAATCGCGTTAAATTTTTGAATCGTCGAATGCCAAACATTGCTCTATATAAAGGAAATGAACTTGGCTTCCACATCTCCATTGTTGACTCCAAATTAGAATGATTAGCACCAGCTACTATCAGTACTCCAATGTAGGCATAGATTTCTGTAGCATCTACCTTTTTCCATTTTATTGGTTCTGAATCAGTTCTTTTACTGTTAAATTCTGCATAAAATTGTTCAGCTTTTTGATTCGTGAATCGGACGATTTGATGTACCATTTCAATTGTTACTAATTTTTTAAATGTGTCTACTATTGATAGATTTTTAGTCGGTGAATACGGTCCAGCTCTTTCATGTATCACATTACGATTCCCAGTTCGATTTTCTGTAGGAGGTGTTTTGCTCCATTTAGTACCGTCTTTTGCAATGTAATTGATTATTCGCCCCACTACTTCTCGTACACCTCGGGACTTTGACACATACAGCACACTTTACAATATAAATATGTATGCGTTATATGACATACATAACTCTCAAAAAGCGTTACTTTTTTTTTTAATGTGTTCTCCTATACTTTTCATGGTGGTAAACTCCATTTTTGTCCCATTTACCTTTTAAGTACTTGAAAACCCATTTTATGCTTAAAAAATGGAATTTGAAAATTTTGCATTTTCTGAATTTTCCGATTTTCTCGCTTTTCCTGACTAAAAATGAAATAAACATTACAACTCAAAAAAAAGTTTTAATTAACTTATTTAATTTATTTTAATAAAAATTTTTTTTATGTTTTATTTTATTTTCTAATTCTTTACGATTCCTTACAATATCTATTCTCTGGAAATAATTAGTTAAGAAAATTACAAAATCCAAAAGTTTTATTTCCATAAAATTTTAGATGAAATAAAAAAATACCCTGCCAACTAGCTGGCACTGAGGTTCCTCAAACAATGGGCTGTGTTAGGGATTTACTAAACACCCTAATATAGACACCACCCTAAAATATAAAATAAATTCCACCCTCCACCTCTTTAGAATAGCCCATAAAATTTTATTGCAAAGGGGCTACAGGAATATCGTGACTATTGATTAATAATATTTGAAGGGAGATAAACACCCTCTTTTATAGTTTACGGCCACCCTTTTTCGCCTGACTAAAGGGGAAGCTCCCTCCAGCCTTTCACTATAAGGGAAAAGCAAACCTAAGTAGTGTTAATCGTTCAGATAAGTTAAGAGGGTAAACTAAAATCAATACAGACCCCTACCTCGATGGTCTACAGGACTAATGTAAAATGGTCTACAGGGAGTCGAGGGGTAAACAAGGATAGTTACTTCCTCCCAGGGGGGGTTACCACCCACAACGACTATATAAGTCGTTACAAATGCTATGAGCAAGCAGTCAGGAACTCAGACGTCTATACGTACACATCTTTAGTAGTCCTTACTCAGTCAACGTAAATAGTCCAGTAGATATATATTTTTGGTTACAAAGTTCAGAGAATAGTAAACTCTTAATAAACAAGAAATATTATAAAAATCTACGTGTTCAGTCATTTACTTGGATAACCTTTTCCGATAAAACATATCCTTAGGGATCCAGTAGAACCAACAGCATCAATTACAACATAAGGCCATTAGACTCAACTGGATAATTATTTATATAACTCGAATCCGTAACAGCTGTAATCTTAATTTACAACAAATATTATTGATTACAACCATGCAATTATACATACATTTTTCGTTTTTAGTAGCCGGTAAAGTAGATTATTAAGATCATTTTGTTATTAAATTGAAAATTCTGGCGTCCATGGATTGGTCGCGCCGGCGTTAATGGATTTTGAATCATTTTTGCATAATTAAAAAGAAACAAATGTAAAAAAAGCAAATTTTATTTTTTTTTATAAAATTTTATTTTATTAGAATATATAATTATCCCTTAATAATTAAAATATTGGGTAACATGATTTTTTTGTTTTGTCAAAGAAATGGTTGGTAACGATACGAAAATTACAAATATTCGCTCAATTATTATAAAAAGATAGGAGTTTTTACCATAATAATTCCTTATAATTTATTTTCTCAGTGTACTTCTTGCATTTCAAGATTTTAACATTATTTATATTATTTCTATTAATCACAAAATAATAAATTATTTAATCCTATAAATTGTTTGATTCTTTAAAAAATGCCAATATAATTTTTAAATCTTAATTTTAAAATGCAAACATAACCATTTAATATTTTTAGGCTGTTTATTATTGTTTATAATTTCAATAAGCTGCATACATAAATAAACATAGCAACGAGCAAAATAACCCAAGGAAGTCAAAAAGAGGCAAGATTTCCATCATTCTTTCTTGTGTGTTATAATTTATATCAAAATAAAAAAAAAATTGTGATCGGATACAAAAAATTACTATAAACTAAATTTTTAAAACTTGTACACTCATTAAAATAAATTAGATATGTCCAAAACGAAAAATAAATTTGGTGTTTTATGTATTTTTTTGTGACGAAGATTTTGGAAAAAAAAATTTTCAAAAAATTAATTATCAGATTCAATATATCGAGTAAAAATCATAATTTCATTTGAAATTGAGAACTTATATTTATAAGTAATTTCATGGAAATGAATGAGGTATTAAAAAAAAAAAGTATTTTGAGATTTTTTTAATAAACAAATTTTTTGGAAAAGAAAGTTAGGTATTCATTCGATAGTTGTTATGAAATATCACTGGTTACAATATTTTAAAATATTAGTACTTTCATAGAATTAAAAGAGGTATTACACCAAAAAAAAAAAAAAATATTGCAATTTTTTTTATTTTTCTTTTTTTTTAATTTTGAGAAAAAAATTTGGAAATTGTAAGTATCAGTTCCAAAAAATTACTGTAAACGAGGTTCTTAGAACAAGTACTTCCATAAAAATAAATTAGGTACTACGTCCAAAAAGAAAAAAAAGTTTCGTATTTTTTGTATTTTTTTGTGAAAAAAATTTTAGGAAAAAAATTTTCAAAAAATTAAGTATCAGATTCGAGATATCGAGTAAAAATCGTATTTTCAAGTATAAGTACTTTCATGGAAATGAATGAGGTATTACATCGAAATTAAAAAAAAAAAAAGGGAGTTTGAGATTTTTTTAATAAAAAAATTTTTGGAAAAAAAATTAGGTCTTAATTCGATAATGGTTTTGAAGTATCACTAGTTAAATAAATTATTTTCAGATACTAGTACTTTTGTCATAGCAGATAATTAGCATAATAATTTTTTTCCCACGAAATTATTCATTACTAATTTTTAATTTTTATCTATGATTCATTATTTGATGTTAAAATTTTATTTCATTTCTTAATTTTAATCTCTATCACGCGTTACTCAAGTGATTAAGTTAAATAAATTAACTTAGTTACAATAGAATATTTCGTCAAGTCACGGCCATACCGACCTTAACCGGATTTTTATTACCTTATTTTTATTAGATTATTTATATTAGATTATTTTTATATTTCCAAAATTTAATAATGTTGTGTAATGTTGTGTAATTTCTACAATTTTTATCTATGTTTTTTTTTGGAAATTCCCAAAGTCTACGTGACTTTTTCATGTAAAATTTAGTATATAAGCACCCTTGCTGTACTCAAGCAGCAGAGTTCATATTTTTCAATTAAGCGAATAACATCACATACATTTTAATACAGTCCACTTTTTTTGTAATACTTAGAATTTAATAAACTTAGATTAAATATTCAACTAAATTTTTATTGCAAAATTTCCTACAACCATACGCCATTTCATGGTCAGTGTCGAGCCGAATAAAAAATAAAAAAGAAACAGCGAAAAGTAAAAATTCATCAAGAAAACTCTTGAAAATACAAAATTCTAAAAGCAGCGTTAACAGAAGCACATAAATTCACAAGAGGTATTTAGTAAAGTCGGTCAAATTAATGCCGTCCCCATAAATTTATAAGTAATTATACGGTTTAATATTAGTTGACATTTTATTTAAAAAAATAAAAAATAAAAAAATATGGTATATTTACAAAATTTAAAATTTACAATTCGCGAAAAAAATATAATTTAAAAAAATGATATTTGTAGAGGAAAATTCGCTGATTAAAATAAAATTTGAGTTTGCAAAATCGGATGTAAATTGGCAGCTCTAGACGATAAAAAAGATGACAAAATCATTAAAAATTTTGAAATTAAAATAAAAAAAATATTATTTTTATCTTAATACAAAAGAGTCGCTATGGGGAGTATCTAATGCTTAGATACTTATTTTTATTTATTTTAATTTCCAAATTTTTAATGATTTTGTCATCTTTTTTATCGTCTAGAGCTGCCAATTTTCATCCGATTTTGCAAACTCAAATTTTATTTTAATCAGCGAATTTTTCTCTACAAATATCATCTTTTTAAATTTTATTTTTTTCGCGAATTGTAAATTTTAAATTTTGTAAATATACCATATTTTTTTATTTTTTATTTTTTTAAATAAAATGTCAACTAATATTAAACCGTATAATTACTTATAAATTTATGGGGACGGCATTAATTTGACCGACTGTACAAGTAGATAGCGCAAAGCAGTATATACACTCACAGCCAACTCTACTTCAACGCATACGTGCCCTGATAACCAAGCCTTCTCCTAGGATTTGTACTGCAAGCATATCTGTATATCTGGTAAGCACATCTCAGGTGCTCCAAAATAAGGTAATAATTTATGATATCACCTTACAAGTCGCTTCAAATTCAAATTAAAAATATGATCAAAGTCCACGAAATAATTGCCAATCAGGTCAAATTATACACAAAGATAAGAGAATACTATGATAATTTCTTAACAAATTACCCAGAAGCCAACTTACGTTCTGGGGATATAGACGCCAGAATATCAACGTTGTAATCTGCTTGGAGCAAGTACCAAGCAAATGCGGAAACTCTGCAAGAATGTAAGGATGAAACGAATGAAAATCAGACATACTATACAAGTCCAGACTATTCATTAGATGCAGTAGAAGAACATTTTACCGTTTCATACGGCAATTTTTTATGCCTAAAAAATCGTCTTCTTACAAAAGAAAATAATGTTACAGGTAACCGTCAGCAGATGCCACAAGTGGTCACGCAGAACAATTCGACGTTGCCGAAAATCCCATTGCCCACATTTGACGGTGATCAAATACAATGGGAATCCTTCAAAGAAGTGTTCCAAGCCAGGGTGGCAGACGATGACTCAATCATTCCGGTATTTAAGCTCCAGCACCTGCTATCTCACATTAAGGGACAGGCTGCAAGACGTCTTGCAGGTATGGAATTAACGGAAGCAAATTTCGAAGTTGCCTGGAATCGCTTGAAACGCCGCTATGATAATAAAAAATTGAGACTATCTACTCATTTGTCAAGGATAATCTCAATCCCTGCCATCTCAGGCAGAGCCAGCAATGGAATCAATCAACTTATGGATACTGTCGAAGCAAGTATCCGAGCCCTTAAAGCGTTGGACCGACCAGTGGATCACTGGGATGACTGGTTTGTCCACTTGATTGTCTCAAAGTTAGACGCTAGCACACGCACTGATTGGGAGAAATCAAGAGAAAACGAGGACGCCTTTAGCACGTACGAGCAGCTCACTACGTTTCTGGAAAACCGTGCCCGTACACTAAACTCCTCACTCTCCTTGAGCCATCAGGCATCAAGTTCAAGCAAAGTTCAGGGTGCTAACAACCCTAAACGCCCCAATGTGTCTACCCATGTTACAAGTGCTGGGTCAGCACGGGAATTGCCAGAGTGCAAATTCTGTCCAGGTGAATCACACTCACTTACTAAATGTTCTCGCTTTTTGCAGATGACCGTATCTCAGCGACGCTCATCAGTACCGCCTTCCTGCTGTTACAATTGTTTGGCCACTGGACACCGGGTGGACAAATGCAACTCCAAATGGAGCTGCAAAACGTGTGGCGGCAGACATCATACAATGCTCCACGTAGATAAGGTTACAGCAAATGCTACCAACGTCACTACTCCAGATGACGACAATTCTTTCCAGACAATGCCCTCCAACGTGACTGTCTGCACTACTTCAGTTGGGGGACGGGTGCTGATGGCGACCGCCTTGATCAAGCTGAAGTCAGAAACAAATGAGCTGATTGTTAGAGCACTCCTGGATCCAGCATCCGATGAATCTTTTGTAACGGAGCACGTGGCTCAGGCCCTCCGTTTAAAACGGAAACCAGTATCAACAAGCGTAAGAGGGGTTGGGGGCTCAACCGCCTCCCTGCCTAATTCATTAGTCACATGCATAATAAATTCTCCAAAAAATGCTAATTTCACCATGAATATTTATGCACTAGTTTTGCGAAAATTAACTGACCTTCTTCCTAATGTACAGGTCCAGCATCAGAAATGGTCACATATTGAGGGTCTTGACTTAGCGGACCCCAAATATTACCAACCCGGACGTATCGATTGCATACTAGGCGCCGAGGTGTATGCTATAGTCATTCGCAAGGGTCTTTGTCAAGGAACATACCCGTCTCCGATAGCACAAAACACAGTTTTTGGATGGGTACTAATCGGACCATTCAAATCTTTGGCCCACCCGGGAAAACAAGTGACTTGCCACGTCACCAAAGCTGAAGACTCAATTCAAAACCAGTTATGTAAGTTCTGGGAAATTGAGGAGCTTCCAAAAAGCACCCACCTCACTTCTGAAGAAGAGAGGTGCGATTCTCACTTTCAACAAACTCACTGCAGGGATGCTGAGGGACGCTTTATCCTAAGGCTGCCGTTCAAACAGGTCCCAGTACTCCCTGGAATTTACGAAATAGCCAAGGCTCGCTTCCTTTCATGTGAACGACGCCTACATGCAAATCCACAGCTACTCAGCTTGTATACTAAGTTCATGCAGGAGTACTTGGACCTTCAACACATGGAGTTAGTACCACAGAACGAGCTTCAACGTAACAACGTGTCTTATATACCTCATCATGGAGTTCTGAAGGCTGATGGCTCCGGGAAACTTCGGGTAGTGTTTAATGCCTCGCAACGTGCTATGAATGGTAAGTCGTTAAATGATCATCTGCATGTAGGCCCGAAACTCCAGTCGGAACTGTTTGGAGTCCTGACCCGATGGAGGTTCTTTCAATGTGCATTTACGGCTGACATAGTTAAGATGTTTTGACAATTCAAAATCCATCCTGAGGATCGGGACTGGCTACGCATACTGTGGAGACCTTAAAAAAGATCAGCCCATTCAAACTTATCGTCTGCGGACCGTCACTTATAGTACTGGTCCAGCTCCCTACCAAGCAATTAGATGCCTTAAGCAATCGGCAACTGATCAAGCGGACCAATTCCCGCTGGGAGCAGCTATACTAAAAAATAACAGTTACGTTGATGACAACTTAGGTGGTGCTCACAGTCTCGAAAATGCGATTCAGGCTCGTGACGAACTCATCGCTATTTTGGCCACCGCAGGCATGGAGTTGGATAAATGGTCAGCCAATGATCCACAAATCATAAATAAAGTAAGCAAAATATCCAACCAGGACCATGCCTTCGAAGAAACTATATCTACGCTGGGGCTAATCTGGAATCCACGCAGCGACTGCTTCCAGTTTGAGGTAAAGAAAACCCTTAACAAATCAGTATTAACAAAGCGAACTATATTTTCAGAAATAGCTTCGCTGTTTGACCCGTTGGGCTGGTTAGCCCCGGTCATAATTGTAGCCAAGGTCTACATCCAGGAGATATGGATCCGACAATCAGGCTGGGACCAACCAGTTGACGCGGACCTTCGAGATGCCTGGATAAACTTCAAGTCTCAATTACCTGATATTGAGTACATCCAGATTCCCCGATGGATACACACCACTAATACGACAACCTGGGAGCTGCATGGATTTGCTGATGCTAGCGAGAGAGCTTATGCCGCTGCAGTATACTTAGTGGTGTATAATGGTGATGGGGTCTGTCGGACCTCATTATTATCAGCAAAAACCAAGGTGGCACCAGTCAAAAAATTATCCATTCCCAGACTGGAACTTTGTGGGGCTCAACTTCTTGCAAGACTTCTCAACGTTACAGTCAAACAACTGCCTCAAAGGCCTTCAAAGATTCATTGCTGGTCAGACTCACAAACAACATTAGCTTGGTTACGAGGTCACCCATCCAAGTGGCACACCTTTGTGGCCAACCGAGTAAGTGAAGTCCATAGTCTCGTCAGCGATGCAGTATGGGGTCATGTTTCCTCAGCACAGAATCCAGCCGACTTGGCCACTCGGGGAGCTTCTCCAGGTCAACTAAAGGACGCTGTCATCTGGTGGACTGGACCGGAGTGGCTCATGCAAGGTCCTACATTCTGGCCCAAAACTCAATCACAACGCCTCTCTACGGATTGCGAATTGAAAACAACCACCAGAATTTTCAGGACTTCTGTAGAAGATACACGCTTACTTGATTGGATGTCAAGGTATTCCAGTTTAAATAAGTTCCGATTTAATAAAATCGCCTATCCTTTTTGTTCAGGTGGAAAGTTAAATCCAAAACAATTAAGGATGCTACACCAGTCGATGCTCGTGCTGCCGCCAAGTCAGCCATCGTCAGAGTGTTTCAACAACACTTCTTTTATGAAGAAATTCAGTCGCTGCAAGCTGGAAAACCACTGAAGAAGTCCAGTTGCCTTCGCAGTCTGGTTCCCTTCCTGTCTACCGATGGTATTCTTCGAGTTGGAGGTCGTCTTCAAAATGCTCCCATTTCAGAGTACGAGAAACATCCAGCTATAATACCAAAGAAGTCACACCTATCTAGCTTACTTATTTGGGATGCTCACAAACGCACTCTACACGGTGGCTCCTTACTAGTGCAGTCCACGCTTCGTCAAGAATATTGGATTATCCACGATCGCAGCCAGATCCGCCAGGCCATCAAAGCTTGCGCCCGATGTTTACGCTTTCAAGGGTCTTGTCAACGTCAAATTATGGCACCGCTACCTAAGGTCCGCCTTCAGCCTTCTCGCCCTTTTACATATACTGGGGTGGATTACGCGGGCCCTTTCAATACGAGGGCTTCCAAAGGCAGAGGGCACACTTCATTCAAGAGTTATGTGGCCGTGTTTGTAAGCATGGTCACTAGAGCTGTACACCTCGAATTAGTTTCAGATTACTCATCTAAAGCATTCATCGCCGCTTACAGGAGATTCTCCAGTCGTCGAGGCTTAACCAAAATCATGTACAGTGACCATGGTACAACATTCCAGGGAGCTGTAACTGAAATTCGTAAGCTATTCAAAGACCATTCCAATTTCATGAAAGAGGTATCTGCTATTCTCGAAACCGATGGAGTCGAATGGACTTTCATCCCGCCTAAAGGACCCCACTTTGGAGGGCTGTGGGAATCAAAAGTCAAAGCCTTCAAGCATCATTTGAATCGAGTTGCTGCCAACTCAACACTTACTTTCGAAGAATTTACCACTTTACTCACACAAATAGAAGCGTGTTTAAATTCTAGACCGCTGAGTCCTTTAACCAGCGACTCAAGCGATCCCAACGCATTAACTCCAGGCCATTTTTTAATAGGTGGACCCATTCTCTTGCTTCCAGGTAATTATTCTGCGATCGAATCTCCAAGGAACCCTGTAGAACGCTGGCACTTGGTCCAAAAGATGCTGGGGGACTTCTGGCGACGGTGGCGTAATGAAGTACTACACGATTTGCAACAACGCTCTAAGTGGTTAGAGCCCCAACGCAACTTACAAATTGATGACATTGTCATCATACGAGATGAATTAAGCCCACCAGGACGCTGGCAACTCGGGCGAGTAATCAGTTGTCACCCGGGACCTGATGGTCAAGTGAGATCAGTCACCCTCAAAACTGCATCAACTACCTTGGTGCGCCCTATAATCAAACTTATTCTTCTGCCTAGAAACACAGAAAGCAACACCGGTCAAGCAGAAATCAAGGTTAACTAATATGATACTTCATGGTGGGCGGAGCGCCTCCACTTCAAATATTGTAATTTAGTTTAAGATCGCGATTTTGTCACGTTTTCTCATTTACTTTCTTTCTAAATGATGTTAATTTGGTCGTTAAATACGATTTATCGAGGTGGGCGGTATGTCATGGCAGATAATTAGCATAATAATTTTTTTCCCACGAAATTATTCATTACTAATTTAGGTTTAATTTTTATCTATGATTCATTATTTGATGTTAAAATTTTATTTCATTTCTTAATTTTAATCTCTATCACGCGTTACTCAAGTGATTAAGTTAAATAAATTAACTTAGTTACAATAGAATATTTCGTCAAGTCACGGCCATACCGACCTTAACCGGATTTTTATTACCTTATTTTTATTAGATTATTTATATTAGATTATTTTTATATTTCCAAAATTTAATAATGTTGTGTAATGTTGTGTAATTTCTACAATTTTTATCTATGTTTTTTTTTGGAAATTCCCAAAGTCTACGTGACTTTTTCATGTAAAATTTAGTATATAAGCACCCTTGCTGTACTCAAGCAGCAGAGTTCATATTTTTCAATTAATACATTTTAATACAGTCCACTTTTTTTGTAATACTTAGAATTTAATAAACTTAGATTAAATATTCAACTAAATTTTTATTGCAAAATTTCCTACAACCATACGCCATTTCAACTTTCATAGAATTAAATGAGGTTTTACACCCAAAAAAAAAAAAATATTGCAGTTTTTTTTATTTTTCTTATTTTTTAATCTTGAGAAAAAACTTTTGAAAAAACTAAGTATCAGATCCAAAAAATTACAATAAACAAGGTTCTTAAAACTAGTAATTCCATGAAAATAAATTAGGTACTAAGTCCAAAAAGAAAAAAAAAATTGGTATTTTTTGTATTTTTTTGTGAAAAAAATTTTAGAAAAAAAATTTTCATAAAATTATTTTATCAGATTCGAGATATCGAGTAAAAACCATTATTTCAAATATAAGTACTTTCATGGAAATAAATGAGGTATTACATCCAAATTAAAAAAAAAGGGGGGTTTAAGATTTTTTGATAAAAAAATGTTTGAAAAAAAAATTAGGTCTTAATAGGATAATGGTTTTGAAATATCACTAGTTACAATATTTTCAGATATTAGTACTTTCATAGAATTAAATGAGGTATTACACCCAAAAAAAAAAAATATTGCATTTTTTTTTATTTTTCTATTTTTTTAATTTTGAGAAAAAAATTTTGAAAAAATTAAGTATCAGATCCAAAAAATAACAATAAACAAGGTTCTTAAGACTAGTACTTCCATGGAAATAAATTAGGTACTACGTCCAAAAAGTAAAAAAAAATTTCTATTTTTTGTATTTTTTTGTGAAAAAAATTTTAGAAAAAAAATTTTTAGAAAATTAAGTATCCGATTCGAGATATCGTGTAAAAACCATACTTTCAAATATAAGTACTTTCATGGAAATAAATGAGGTATTACATCCAAATCAAAAAAGTACCTCGAGCTTTTTTGGTGAAAAAATTTTTGAAAAAAAAATTAGGTCTTAATTCCATAATACTTGTGAAATATCACCGATTACATACATACGTACGTACACACACACACACACACACACATACAGACTTTTTTTAAAAACAGGTTTTTTAGCTTCCTGGGATCCTAAAACGTGCTTATATGCCAAAAAATAAAAAATCAAATTTTGACCTAACACAACGGTTCCTCTTTGAGGAACCAATAATAAAATTATTCTCTATTTTTATCCTATTTATTCATTTGATTTTAGTTTGCTTTTAGCATTTCACTCTTAAATTTTATCTAGAAGGGTTGTCGAGATAAAATTTTCCGAGAAATCCAAAAATCACGTCAGATATTTTTCATTATATTTCATTTTCAGTCATGAAAATCGAGAAAATCGGAAAATTCAGAAAATGCAAAATTTCAAATTCTATTTTTTGAGCGTAAAATGGGTTTTTAAGTACTTAAAAGGCAAATGGGACAAAAAAGGAGTTAACCACCATTAAAACTATAGGAGGACACATTAAAAAAAAAAAAAGTGACGCTTTTTGAGAAATTTTTATTTGAAATATTTCTTTAGTTTTTCCAATTTTACAGCTTTTCCTGAGATTTTTCCGAAAAAATATGGCCAGATTCGGATTTCGCGTGAAATTTTACTACCTACTTAAATATAGGCGTCCAGAAAATAAAAAGCAAACGGGTGGCTGAGAATTCGAAAAAAATCAAAATTGGAATAGTAGCTGCCAAATCGTGACCAAGCCACCTGGAGCTTTAAAAATTAGCCAGTAAACATATTTTTACATACCAAACACAGAACAACCGTTATTTTTTAAATGCAGGACATGCACTATTAAAATAGCTAAGAACTACGGATGTTTTATTTTGAATTTTAGTTTTAACTTAGAAATATCTTATATGCTTTTTGGCTCATATCTCACTGAATACAGGCACTTTATACAGAAATTTTTTTTTTTTTTTTAATATAACACAAACTAGCACAAAAGGAATGAAACCTAGGGATTCGAAACATAGTCAATGGCATTACTGGAAGAAGAAAAAAATATCCCCTAGGGGCCAATTTGGCCCATCAGTCCCAAAATAAAATACTAATTAACGAGTTAATTAACGAGAATAAAAACGGTTTCTGGAGATAAAAATAAGGGTTGAAAATAGGTAAAAAAAATTTATAACCGGTTTGTGTAACTACACAACCAACGAGCATGGAACATGTTCATTTATAACAAAGTATTTATTGTGTTCATAATATAAATATTTAAATGCAAATATTTATATTCAGATTTTTATTATAGAAATCATGCTGCTTAGACATCAAAATGAACCAAATTAATTAAATTTTCAAATTATTATAGTGAGACGGTCTGATAGGCACCTACTCATTCTCATTAAATATTTACATTAATTTTTTATTTAAATAATCAGATCCTCTAATCTAACCCTACCCTTGTATATATAATGCAGTCACACGGCGCCACAAGCCGATGGCTATGAGAATATCATAATCATCGACTTGAGCGCCACCGTATATGTAAAGGTACAAGCTACACTACCGACATATCAAAATTTGTTATTCTTATATTTTTCATTTAAAATAATTAATTAATCGTATTTTTGATAAGTAACAAAGTAATTTTAAGTAATTAAGTATTATTTTTCATACTAAATTAACTAGGAAGATTCATATAGAAGAGTATACAAGCTCCAAAAATATATCATATACTGACATAAAGATTACTATCCTTCTAATACATTTATCCCCTCTTTGAGTTCTCTTACTATCTTACGTAAGTGAAAGGCCCGGCCCGATTATAAAAGCGAGCCGGCCGATTGTAAAATCATCATTTCGTCGGCTGTGTTACACACAACTAGTATCCAAGTAATACATGAGTTGCTCTGTATTATCTCCTCTGCTTGGAGATGCTCCAAGAGCGTTAATCAGAGTTGGTTGCCTCTCTCATGAACCCTTTATATTACTTGTCGAGGTGAGTTACTCCCTTTTATGCGATAAGGGGTATAGGGCTATCGCCGAGATGGTTGCCACTCGTGCCGCGTGTATAACTTGGAGTTGCTTAAAGTGGAGGAGTGGTACAGAGAGCTCCTTGTTTTATTATTTAAAATTTATTAAATTTTTTATTTTTGTTTGTAATATCAGTACAAGATATATATGAGCTAACTAATTTCGCCACGCAAAATTATTTTTTATTTTTGATTTATATAAAATCACCGGTTATACAAAAGTCTGTATAAAATTGAACCCGGTTAAAAAGTGCTATTTTAATTTTGTATCGAGTCACGTTACGAGAAAAGTACATTGTAAATATTAAAAAGTGATAAAAAAGTGACAAGTGTAATTAGCGATATTATTAAATTACAAAAACTCTTTATTGCGCTACAAACACAACGTACTGAATGTAAATGATTATATTTGGTTAAAATAAAAATCTTTTGATAATTTTTTATTAAATTAAATTAATTGTGTTAATTTTCATTTACTGATCCCCCACCTGACAAATCTGGCAATAATACGCATGGATAAAGAACCAAGGTATGCCAACCCAGGGTGTGTACCGTCTCAATAGTTTTTTAAATAATATGAATTTATTTTTTATTAATTTTTACAATGAATTCTTAAAAATTCTGCACCAATGGTCCCTAGGTACTTCTGCACCAATACTCCATAGGTACTTCTGCACCAAAGGTCTTTAGGGACTTCTGCACCAATGCTCCCTAGGTACTTCTGCACCAAAGGTCTTTAGGGACTTCTGCACCAAAGGTTCCTAGGTACTTCTGCACCAAAGGTCTTTAGGGACTTCTGCACCAATAGTCTCTAGGTACTACTGCACCGAAGGTCCCTTGGTACTTCTGCACCAAAGGTCTTTAGGGACTTCTGCACCAATAGTCCCTAGGTACTTCTGCACCAAAGGTCTTTAGGACTTCTGCACTAAAGGTTCCTAGGTACTTCTGCACCAAAGGTCTTTAGGGACTTCTGCACCAATAGTCCCTAGGTACTACTGCACCGAAGGTCCCTAGGTACTTCTGCACCAAAGGTCTTTAGGGACTTCTGCACCAATAGTCCCTGAATCGAAAATATGCTAAGTCCATTTCACCCCCCCCCTAAAAAAACGTCAATTTTTGACCCCCCCCCCCCCCCTAAAAGCGTCAATTTTTCACCCTCCCCCCCCTAAAAGCGTCAATTTTTCACTTTTTCAGCATAGTGCGAAAACAATGAAAACACCACTTCTAGGAGTAGTTTAGGCTAATTTAAGGGTACAGACATAATTTTTAATTGAAAAGACATCGATTTTTGTGATCAGCGACTCAAGAAATCTAAAATCTTATTAGACCAAATTTCAAATGCTTAGAATGAATAAAGCGAAAATGCTTTTTTAGAGGTAGTTTTGGCAAATTTAAGGGTCAAGTCCCAATTTTTCATAGAAAATACCCCGATTTTCGTGTCCAGTGACCCAAAAAACCTATAGACTAAGTCTGTTGGTGGACACAAACAATACAACCACCCCCCCCCCCCTGTGATATGACTGGTGATAATTCCGGCAGCATAATATGTCCGATTCAAAATTTAATTAATTTATCTTTGACTCGAACCTAACTTTTATATAAATTTTGAATCTTATCGAAAATTATTATTACCTTATCGAGCGCAAATAAAAATGATATTTTTTCACGGGTATGAACTGTCCTTATTTTTTTTTTTTTTTTACATAATATACATATATTTAAAAATTTTTAAATATGTAAAAAAATAAAAAAATAGCATATCATATTTTGTTGATTCTTTTACATCTGTTATGGATTTAATAGTTGAGTAAATGAGAAATCGACTTTTCCAGAGCAAAGATATTTTTTATAAATATTGTTCCCAACGAAAAGGAGTCTTATAAAGACTCGAAACGTTGGGAACAATATTTATAATAAACATCTTTGCTCTGAAAAAGTCGATTTCTCATTTATTCAACTATCTTATTTTATCATAGTTTTATATCTTATATTTGATATTTTGTTCTTTTAACGCTGTTATTTCAGTATATAGGCTATCATTTCGGTAGCATATTTCTGATTTGACCTAAAATCTAATCAGTTCATCTTTGACTTGGTATTAACTTATATACAAATTTTGAACCTCATCGGAGATTACAGTGACCTTATCGAGCGCAAACAAAAGCGACATTTTGTCGTAAATATAGACTTTAACGCTGTAATTTTGGTTTATCGGCTGTAATTTCGGTAGCATACTTCCGATTTGGCCCAAAATCTAATCAGTTCATCTTTGAATTGGTATTAACTTATATATAAATTTTGAACCTTATCGGAAATTACAGAGACATTTCATTTTGTTGATTTTTTACATATTCTTGAAATTTGCTACTGGAAATTCTATTATTATCATCATTTTCATCTAATAATGCTAATAAACCTTCTTGAGTTTTTATTTTAAAATTATTATTATCCCTAATAATTTCAGTTCTAAACTGTTCTGAAATTGTTTTAACAAGTAATGGTTCATTTTCTTTCATTTCTAAATATTTTGCTGTATTCAGCAAATTTATTGCATAATTTACTCTATTGGATTTTTCTAATATTTGAATTCTGTTTGTAAGTTCATTATTTTTTCTTGTTTTAATCGTAATTGGTTATGAAAAAATGTGGCTTGTTGATTTAAAATTACTATTTTGTCTTTTTGATATTTTACTTCATTTTTATATTTTACTATTATTTTATCTGATTTTAATCTTGATTTTCTTTCTTGAACAAAAATTGTATTTATACATACCATCATTTTTAAGGTTTTTTATTATTTCACAGTTTAAATTTCTAATGAAAAGAGTTTCATAATATTTTGCAAAAATAATGTTTATAATTCTATGTTGTGTAAATGTATGTATTATAATGTATTATATGGTATGTGTGTGTAGGAGATCTCCCCTCCCCTTTTTGTACATATTCTCCCTTTTTATAGTTAGTGTTCGTTGAGACGCCAAGCTAATAGCTTCGTAATAAACAGTATTACAATTAAATATATTGTGTTTTAAATCACTTATTTATCCTATCCATCACCAATTAATCCATCAAATTACCAACATTTTTGGCATCCCTGGATTACGAACCAACGCATTTACAACTAGTTTTTTAAAGAGAAAATTCAATTCGAAAGCACGTGAAAATTTTTTTTTTCAACAAGCATCAAGTATCGACATCAATTCGAACAACTTTATTTTTAATGGAGATTTCTCAAAATTATTAGCAGTCGTTTTGTTTAAGTGCTAGATTTTCTCTGTTTTTGTGATACTCACATTAAAATAAATGAGATAAATTTTGTTGGTGATGGTTTGTGAAAGTGATCATTTTTGGATTTTTTCAAGTGATTAAAAAAAAAAAAAATGTGTTATTTTTTAAAAATTACAAAGCGAACACGCAGCACATCGTTTCAAAAATCATCAAGGTCAACATTTTTGGCCAAGTTTCAAAATTAAGTTTTTTGCTGCCTATCAAAATTAAAAATTATTTTTCATCTACAAAAAAAAAATCATCATCAAAGCAGAATATTGGCGCGTAAATTCTACCGCCCCTTCAATTTAATCAAAAAGAAGACGCCATTGCGCGCGCATCAAATGTTATCAAGTATTGATGGCAACTTTTTTATAACGAGAGAGACGAAGAATAAAACAGGCCCTACCACCGCGCATCAAAAAGCGGCGCAAGAAATTTTACTTAGTGATGGCGGCTTCTCATCGTTGATATCAACATTAGAATACATGCAAATCAAGGGGCCCTGTTACTACGCATCAAATTCCTGCGCGAATCAACTCATCATTAAAGCCGCACAGCAGACAACTTTTTTACATAAAAGATAAGTTGATAATTTTGTATAAACATAGAAAAATATAGACATTTTTTATTTTTTTTATTAGAAATATTATATATTTTTCAAGTGTATAAATTTACATTTTACACTTGAAAATATAACACTTACAAAATTATATATTAAAGTTTAAAATTCATTGAGAATATTTTTAAAATTAAAAATATTATATAAGGGAGTGTAAAGCTGTGTAAGTGTAATGTTTGTGTTTTTAAAGTATAGTTTTATTTTGTCAAAATTGTATTTTCAATTTTATTTTGAATTTGATTGCTATTTATTTATTGAACATTAACATTTAAAAAAAAAAAAAAATTTGTTTTTCTCTTAAATTAACATTTTAAAAATTGAAATAAAATTATTTTATAATGAAATAGTTTAAAATATTGTCTTATATATTGTGTACTATTGAATTGATCTTACTAACTAAATATACTAAATTTTAAATAAAAGCTAATAATATTGGATGTTACATAGGTTCAACTTGCTGAAATTAAGTGGAACTACCTTGCTAGACTAGTTGGTGTCATGGGATTCACACTTAGATGTCTTATCACTTATCCTGCTTGCTGTTTTACTCATAAATTCAAGATCATCCTGGGATCCTACTGCACTCCAATATTGTTATTCATCACAAAATGCTATTCTCTTATTAGCATATTATTTAATTTAGTAAGATTTCAATCAATTCTAGCATATTGATATATGGCTCTAATTGTTTAATTCAAACTAAATTACTTTGATACAATAAATTACGATTTTTTTTTGTATTGTTAAGTACTGTATAATTCTCTTACGAGCCATAATGGTGTTAATCTCTTATAAGTGTCTTACAAATTCTCATAAATTAAATTCATGCTATTTAAATAATCATTTTTTGGCATTATTATTATCATTGCTATATAAAATATTGTAAATTTTTCTAATGCTTAAATTGTTAGTTGAATTTAATAACATGCTAAGATACACCTCTTCTTTACAATCTGCAATTGTAGAAATTTTGCAGATTACAGTCTTTTAAATTAATTTTTGTATGTTAGCATGCTTATATTTTTTGCGGGGGAAGAGGGTGTATATTTGTATTTTGAAAATTAATTTAAGTTTGTATTATTTTCAACTAATATATTTAAATTAGATTATTATCACTTTTATTAATTCATTAGAGTGGATTTAGCAAGGTGGGTGGCAATTGTGATTACTACTAATTAATTATTTTGTTAATATGGCACCTGCTTTGTTAAACTATTAAATGTGTAAAATTTGTGCAAAATCCTTGCTGATTTATGATATAATCTCACTTTCAATATATTTTCTGTGTATGAAATATTGTATATCATCTCTACTTGCAGAAATGATAAAAAGTTGTTAAGTTATTGTACTCTCTTATTATTACTTGTTTGAAAAATTGCATAAAACAATATTATGATCTCATTGTAGACATAATAAAGGAAAAATTAAATCAGCAGGATTCTCAATAAGTTATTATTTAACTGCTTTAGTCTCAAAACAAAAATTGCATTTATTTAATTCTATTTTTCAATTATTTATATTTTGAATTCGTTATTGCTGTTGCAGTAGTGATGTCAGTGATAGAATTATTATGAAAATAATTATTATTAATCTTGGATCTACAAATATCCTGCTGGTCTAGTCAGGATAGTGAAACTTGAAATTAGGCAATCAGTCTATGTTAAACTCGCATCAATTCATTATTTATTGTATTTGTACGCGTTTTGTTAAATATTGTACTGTAGAATATGATATAATCTTATGATTAAGTATACTCAAGAACTCTTCAAGTTCAATTAATTAAAATTATTTATTTATATTTAATTGGCTATCATTTTATAACTTGTAACTTTTTTTATTTTTTTTTCCATTTCTGGTTTTATTTTTTTTTTAAATTCACTTGATTAAATAGAAATTTATGTAAATTTAAAATACTACAAAATTTAGAATTCAAAAAATGTTTAGCCTCAAATTTTGCTATTAATTTTGTAATTATTGTTTGTATCTCACTTCTTTAATCTGCAATTGAAAATTTCTTAGAGATAGTGTAATTGTAAATTTGCTTACTTTTTCTGTAAGGAGAGAGATGTGAATAGTAGTTGTAGAAACATGGATTTTCAATTGATTTGCTAATTGTGATATATTTGTATGGGCAAATTTAGCAAGGTGGGTGGTGAAAATTACTGTATTTTTAACTTTATAAAAATAATTCTTGCTCCATTGCCCCTACTTTGTTAAATTGCTCTAACATATTGCTTAAACCACAGTTTAAAAAATTTTGATCACATGTTCCTTTTCATTTTGCGAGGAAAAGGGAATATTTGGAGTTCTACTTGCAGAACTAATCTCAACAAAATTTAAAAACTGGGTCTCAAACCACTATATAGAAATTTTGTTATAATTTTGCTTGAAAGCTAAGTTATCATGCTCAAGCTTTATTTATTTGTACGCGCGAGTATTAAATTCAAGAATTTTACTCAAACTATCATATTACTCTCACCTTTTTTTTGAGGAGAGGGAGAGTGTCTAAATCGACTTTCCGAACTACTTTAAGCAAAATTTTTATATAGGTTTAAAGTTCCACTTGCTGAACTTTAAAAAACTTGTTAATATACTATAATGATACTTCTCTGTAGTACATAGCTCAAATTAAAAAAAAGATAAGTGTCATTATTGATTGTGTAATTAGATCTGGGCATTCAATGGTCTTACAAACCATTGATGTCTACAGATTTCATACCGGTCTAATGGAATTAGTGAAACTCAGAATCAGATTAGCATTTAAATTGAAAACTTTTTATCAATTGTAATTAAATTGTTTAAATTTTTAAATTATTTTTTAATTTATGTAGCCGTTTGGCATATTGCAAAAATATTCGAGTCAAATTTGTATTTTTCATTTACCACAATTATTTTTTATACTCATTCTTTATTTACAATTTTATTAGTAAAATTGTGGTGGGTGGAAATGTTGTGTAAATGTATGTATTATAATGTATTATATGGTATGTGTGTGTAGGAGATCTCCCCTCCCCTTTTTGTACATATTCTCCCTTTTTATAGTTAGTGTTCGTTGAGACGCCAAGCTAATAGCGTCGTAATAAACAGTATTACAATTAAATATATTGTGTTTTAAATCACTTATTTATCCTATCCATCACCAATTTATCCATCAAATTACCAACATTCTATAAATCTACTAATAAATTTGCAGAACTTTGGTTGGTTATTTAGAAAATAAAATATATATATTTTATCTAATAAATATATTAGAAAATAAAATTGCACCATTTTATGAAAAATAAAATGTATTTTTAGTTATTCTTATGGAGTTTGTTTTAATGTATTGTCAAAAGAGAGAAAGATTCTTATCTTTAAGTGTTTTCTGTAAATTTTGTAAATAATAATATTACAAAAATACTCTGTACTATGTCTCTGTACTACTTAATTGCCTGAAACCAGTTTATAATGGATCAAAAATTTTACCGTTATTAAGATATTGTGTAATTTGATCATGTGCTAATTTTTCCAGTACTTTAGATAAAAAGCATAATAAGGCTACAGGTCTAAAATCTGATGGTAAGGAAAAATTCCAAATTTAAGGGACTCATTAAATAACTGAACAAGATAAGGACCAATGGATGGAAGAAATTTCGCAAGTATACTGTGTGGAATACCATCTGTACCTGTGGCATGTGACTTGAAATGTGCAGCAGCTAAAACCACTTCATTAAATGTAACCTCACGAAATTTAAACCCACTATACGAGGCCGAAATAATAATTTCAGCGATATCTTGCGAGTTTTCAGTATCAGATAGTCAGACATTAGAAAAATGGATAACGGTTCAGTGGAATAAAAATTATAAACTAAATTATAATCATTAGTTAAAATCATACAGAAAAAAAATAGTTACTTAAATCAGAAGACAAACATTTTTAACTCTCCCCGGTCTTCGTAGGACAAACATGTTTATCGAAATTCTAACAATCTCCTACGTTAAACGGCGTTTAAAAATTTCCCTTGGGTTTTACTGTAAAAATTTTTGGCCAAAACCTTCAGGAATATATTGTTAATTAATTGTACTAAATACTCAAAAAAAATTTAGACCGATTTAAATTTGGCCAAAGTCGTTTAAATACTTCCCAAGAAGACCGCCGTGTATAGTATAAATGTCGAGGACCGCGGAGGGTTAAATTAATATAGTTATACAGCATTAACAATAAAAATAATAAGATGGATGAATTTTATAATGAAAATAATAGTATTTATTACTCTAAATATAAACTGAGTATATACAATTATAATAAAAATAGCTGATTGACCTCGTGGTGCTCGGCTTAACCATAACAATTAATTTTGTTGTTAGATAAATAATATTAAATCGTAAAATTTTTAAATTCATGAATAAAGATAATTTTTCAGTTGCAAATTCTATATAATTAAAAATATTAGATTTTTTAAATATTATTTTTGTCTAGTATAAGCACTTTTTAAGATAAGATTTCAGTCGTAATTGGAATAAATAACAATTAAAATGCAAGCCTTTATATGTACTTTTATATGCATTTTGTATGCATTTGTATGCACTTTTACAAAAAATCATTTTTTTAAAACAGAAAACATGACAACAATAATTTAATAAAATAATATTTAGAACGTAACTTTTACGAGCATAATTTGTTGTTTATTAACTTTTAAAAAACATTAAACCAACGTTTCGATTACAATGTAATCTTTATGTAGGAAGATGGAATGATTATTGACAAAATTAATTCGAGTATTTCGTCATCCTATTATAAAATTTCGCTGTACAGGACAAAAGAAAAATTAATGTTGAGGGATTAAAAGGGTTCTGGTCCGAGGTACGTAGCACCAACATATATAATATTTGCATATTAGTATTCAGATACGATATATATTTTTTTCTTGAAATAAGTTTTTAAAATAAAAATTATATTGGTTTATTGGTTTTTATTTATGATAGTAATATACGAAAACTTATTCGAGTATTTCGTCACCCAAATGTAAAATTTCGCCGTCCAGGACAAAATAAAAATTTATTTCGAGGGATAGTAAATAGTATTTGTATTCAGATGCGAAATTAAATAATTTTTTCTTGAGGTAAATTTCTATCTCTAAAAAACTCATGTGACATAATTTTTCGTCCAATTTATTCTGGTAGTAATTGGTTGCGCTGATTTTTTCATTATTTATTTCCTTAGTTCCAATTTTTATTATCTTTTAAAATACTAAATTATTAATAAAATTTTGTGTATAAAATACGGAAATATGAAATACAATAATTGTTTTAGTATGCAATCACCTAAAAATTTTGTCATCTTTATCTAATTGGCCGTTTCATTGATGCTCTGTAGTGTTACCGGCGTACTGTATACAAATTTGTAGACAAATATAAATATTATCTTGAAATCTTTTATACCGCTGCCAAGCGTGTAGTAGCAGCACCGCTGAGTGTTCGGAGGCCAACGAGCACCGCGGTCAGCAAATAAAAAAAGAGAAGCAAAGAAGAAAAAGAGAATCTAGCGGTACAAATTTCCGCCCGCAATATAGCAGTCAGTTTATGGCAAGACTCCGATCAACTCTACACGTGAAAATTCTCGTAATAAAAATATTTACGTATTTCACGTGTAGTACGGAGTGCACGAGCCTAAAAGGCCTTAAAAATATTCGCAACCATGAATTAACCGGTACGGTTAATTCATGGTTGCATAACAAATTTGCATGATCACAATTTCAAATATGAATCAAATCGATAAATTAGTAAAAATGCCAATCAATTCAGATGCTTTGAAATATGGAATCGCTATTTTACATGCTAATATTAGATTTTTAGAATGCGTATTAAATATTTCTTATCGCCTTGAAGTTAAAAAATGGAGGGTAAATATTAAAATAAAATTTTGGAATCTTTATCACTATTTTGAATTTAATTATATATATGGTAATTTAAATTATGTAACGGTTTTAATGTAAATTGTATTTTAGATTCCAAAAAGTATGAAGAGTATAATAGACGAAAGAAAAAAAGAAATACAAAATAAACTTGTTGAAAAACTTCAAATATTAGTAGATGTTCCAAAACAAGGTTTCGGAAGTTCAAATGATGGAAACACAGCAAGATTATTTTTTAATAATGCTGCTGTTTCTAATATAACTGGTAAAATCAATTATTGTTTAAATTTTGATGTGATTTGAGATAAAAATAATAAATTTTTTAAATAAGGTTTTAACAAAGAATTGCTATTAAGATTTAAAGTAATATTAGCTGTATTATCAAACGTTTGTTATAAAATTGATATTCAAAAGTTCAAAGAATATTGTATTAATACAGCAAAAATTTAATTTGCCAACTTCTATCCATATCATACTTATTCATGGATATCAAATAATTTAAAGTTTGACTGCCCTTTTGGAATGCTTTCTGAAGAACCACAGGAAGCGAGGAATAAAAATATCAAGCATTATCGTGAATTTTGCTCCCGAAAAATAAATACGTAAATTATTATTATTATTATTATTATTATTCAGTTTATTTGCCATGACAAAAATTTAGTATACACTCATTTACAATTGAAATATAAATTAATACAATATATGATACAGAAATAATGTTTACAATTTGTATAAGATTTTAAAATACAATATATGATAAAATTGAAAATAAAAATAATATTCATAATTAGAGTAAATGTTAAAGTAAAATAATTCAAATAAAATCAATTTAAGGTCAACAACAATCTGACACTAATAATTAATTGATAAGTATCTATATATCTATATAACAATTGCTATAACGTCAATAAATCTATAAGTAAATAAATAACAGTCAATAATTATATTTAAATAACAGTAAATAATAAATATATAATATAATATATAGTCAATAATTAATAGAATTAGTCAATAAAAATAGTCAATAAATTAATTAAATATGGTAAATAAAGTATAAATTGAAATAAGTAAGTGAATAAAGTAAATTAATAGTTATTTATTATCCAGACTAAATAAATATTTTTTAATGCTATTTTTAAACTGATTATATGATGGGAGATCACGTATGCATGGAGGAATTTTATTCCAAAATTTAGCATATTTAACTTGAAAAGATTGTAAACCCCAATTGTGTATAACGGAGGGTATATCCAGATCTTTACGTGGTCCACGAGTTGGTCTGTCTCTTTTGTATGGTTTAAATAGAGGTAACAGAAAAGGGGGTTGTTTCATACGTATTATTTTATACATAGTCAATGATGCAAAATAGTCCATGCGCGTGGTTATTTGCATCCAGTCAAGTCGTCTCCTGTAAGGAGTAATATGCTCCTGCCGTTTTAGACCGAAAATATATCTAATGCTTGAGTTAGAAAGTCTCTGGAGCTGGTCAATCAGCTGTTTAGAAATATCAGAGTAAACAACACTACAATAATCTAAATGCGGCATCACTAGTGATTCAACTAGACGTTTACGGAGATTTTGAGATGTGCAGGGCCTGATGATTCGAAGACCATAGAGTACCCTATTCACTTTTTTGGTGACCTGTTGAATGTGAGAATGCCAGGAGAGGGTATTATCAAGTATAACACCAAGGCAGGTAACTTGATCCACAAATTGGATACAGTCACCATTCATATTGAGATTTATTTTTGGTATGTCTAGCATTTTGAATGTTTTTAAGGATTTACAAGATCCGAAAACAATGGCCTTGGTCTTTTTAATATTTAAGGATAAGCCATTTGCTTCTGCCCATGACACCACTATTTTTGCTGATTTTGTTAATTGTTCTATGCCCTGCTCTATTAGATGTAATGGTGTTTGGACATATATATGAAGATCATCAGCATACAAAAGCCTGAAAGTGCTATGCTCATCCAAGTGATCCTTTAGATCATTCATGTAAATACAGAACAGGAGTGGACCAAGTGCTGAGCCTTGGGGCACTCCTATGTTTATATTACGATATGAGGAAGAGGATACTTTGGAGGCAACACACATTGAGCGACCACTCAAATATGACCAGAACCAGATTAATGATGACTTTGAAAAGCCAATCACCTGAAGTTTTTTAAGAAGCTTAGATGGTGAAACATTGTCGAATGCCTTAGAAAAATCAAACTGCATTAGCAGGGTAGCTAGCTTCTTTTCCTTACCCAGGCGTATATCATCAGTTAATTTAATTAAAGCAGACTGAGTACTGTGATATTTGCGAAAGCCTGTTTGATATATATCCATAACTTTTCTTTTATTCAAGAAGCCTACCACCTGATCATGAGCAAGCTTTTCCAAGACCTTCGACAAGAAGCATAAGAGAGATACAGGGCGAAAATCAGAAGGAGTCGATGGTATAGGTATTTTTTTTATTGCTAGAACTCTAGACTTTTTCCATTCTGCTGGGAAAATACCCTTCGAAAGTGAGGCATTAAATAGTTTGGTTAGGTGCAAGGCTATTGTGCCTTGGCTATGACACTTTGAGGAATTTCATCATCCCTTTTCGCCTGCGAACAAAAATGAGAAACTGCAAGGATGACGTCATTTGTAGACACCTCTTTGAAAACAAAGCCCTCTTGTGAAGAACTGTTAATTATGTTTAACGGCAAGGAAGAATCTTCAGTAGCAGAGATGGAAATATTTGAAAGATACGAATTTAGTTCTTCAGGGGAAAATCCATGAAGGGCATCATTGATTGTAGGAATGAGTCCAAGACTCTTCATTTCCTTCCAGAAATTCTTATTGGCATCAAGAGTGCCACAAATGCGGTTATGCATATATGAGCAACGAGCATTCTCTGACTGTTCCTCATATTCATTTGCAAGCAATAGAAACTCATTTAGAAATTTTTTAGAGCCTGTTCTATGGTATCTTCTACTAGTGGCATCACGCTTTGATTTTAATAAACGAAGTTCTGAGTTGAGACAAGGAAATCTGATTTTCTCAGGTCTTAAAGTTTTGTCAGGGGCTAGTGTGTCAATAGCACTTTGTATATTATTTGTCAATGTTGAAAGACCCTGCTCAATGTCAAAGTCATTTGTTTCAGGAGAGAAGGCTCTCCAATCAAGTTTAGCTAGGTAACTATTTAAATTATGAGCTGTTATTGTATTAATAGCCTTGTATTTAACTGGTACATTTGGAGGTTCAGGATGAAATGTTTCTATGGTGACTGAGATGATATCATGTCTACTTGGAAAGTTAGGAAGATGACGATCAGAACTTAGTACGGTATCACATTTGTCAACAAAAATACAATCTATCCAAGTGTCTTTGTCTTCTGTATGATGTGACGGACCTGTGTTTATCAGTTTAACTGATAAGTTACTCATAAGAGTGTCTAAAAACCGCGTATCTGGATTGTTAGTGTTAAGTACATCAGCATTCCAGTCACCAATTATAACCTTATGGCTATAATCAGAAATATGTAGGCTTAGTGAGTCAATAAATTCACGATCTGACCTGATATTGATATGAAGTAAATTAAACAATATTAAATATACTTTAATATATATTAATTAATTTTGATTTTTTAAAAAATATATACGTATAATTTGATTATTTTTATATTTTATTATTTGATTATTCCAATAATTGATTTTAATTCCATATAATTTTCGTAAAAAACTGCTTATACAATTTGTTAAATTTAATTTTACTAAAAAATTTTATTAAACAATAAAAATAAATCGTTTATCAAAGTAAAAATTTTAAGTATATAATTTTTTTTCTGCAGGATTTCAACAAATACAAATACTTTTTATAGGCTTTTGTTAAGTTCTGATCTTTTTATTTCCCTTGGTAAAAAATTAAAGAAAAAAAAAATGAACAATTAACTGAGGAAATGAAAAATTTATTAATTATTCAAAATGAATAACGGGAATTCTTCTACAGATGATATTTCTAATAAGTTTCTAATAATAAAAATTTATTCTAGCCTACTTAAAAATACTTTTTTTTTATACTGAAAAATATAAGAATATTTCTGTATATGAGTTACAGAAAGTTCTAAAAATGTATATGAAATTAACATTCATAGCTTAAAGAATACTAAAGTGCAATTTTTTTTTTATAAATTTAACTATATTTTAATTTTTATAACATACAATATATTTTTCCTTATATAAATCAGTATTATCAGTATTATGTAATTACTTGTGTAAATGTTTTCTTTTTCGTACATTGTAAAAGTTAAACAGATATTCTTTCGTTAATTTTATATTTAAGGATACTTTAAAATATATATATATATACAAATATATAATATTTGTAATAACTGCAGGCAGGTATTTATAATGTTATAAAAAAATAATAAAAAATATATTTATCATAAAAACAGATACAATTAACTCTTATATTCAAATCTTTATTTTTGCAGCTTAAAATACTACTTCATAAAGTATTTGTGCATTACGTTTATAATTTTAAAAAAAAGTGATAAAAACAATCCCATATTTACAAATCCAGATCCAAAAACTCTCTCTCCCACACACACCCACATATTCACAAATATATACACACATACAATCATATGTGCATGTTATATATCTCTATATATTATAAAGTTATAACCGCTGCCGCCGCTGTCGAATGACACCTTTGGGCCATTCAGACACTTTTGGGCCACGCAATATGGTACTTTTGGGCCAGTCTGACACTTTTGGGGCACTCTGGCAATTTTGGGCCATTCTGACACTTTTGGGCCAATCTACCACTTTTGGGTCAAACTGCCACTTTTGGCCCAATCTGCCACTTTTGGGCCATTCTGACACTTTTGGGCTAATTTGATAATTTTGGGCCAATATGATACTATTGGGCAAAACCGGACCTTGTGGGTATAATAAAATTTTCCATTTTCGACAATAGGGGATTTTATTAACAACTAACAGTATGACCGATCATAAGTTAACTTACCAAGTGATTGTTGCTTCTTAGACATACTTTTTTTAATAAAAATGATACTTTTTTATTTATTAAAAGTATCATTTTTCAAACAGCAAAAGGAATAAACTATAATTTTTTTTTTATAAGAATCCTTTAACCTAAACCAATATCGTTATGAAAGATGAATTCAATAATATTTATTATTATTATTAAAGCCGCAGAGTGATTGAAGTATTGTGATAGTATATTTTTATTTACCTGCAAGGTGTACACGCATAGAAGCCGAGCGGGTATAATAGAGGATGAGTTTGTCGATCCTATATTCTAGGGTCTCTACCTATAATTCGCAGTGTCGAAATTTCTCATCCGGCATTTTACGGGATGAACTTTCTCTCATCCTTCGTTTTACAAGATCAGCTGCGCGCGCTGATTTTCATATTTACATAGAATTTTTTTTACTTAAATTTTATAGGTGCACTTTGTTTTCGCATTTGTTTTTTCATATCTAATTGTTAAAATTAAATTTATAAATTATAATTTTTATTAAAAAAATTTATAAATTAATGCGAATCAATTTTTTATATTTAAAAAATGCCTGATACTATACTTAGATCACTTATTATTTAATTATTTAATATATTTAAAATATTATTTAATATATTTAATATATTTAAAATAATATTATTTAATATATTTAAAATAATATTATTTAATATATTTAAAATATGAAACATAATAATTTTTATACATTTTTAAAAAAAATCCAATGCGAAAACACATGAAGCACGTGCACGCATATAATATTATTATAAAGTAAAAAAAATTCTATTTTTATACGAAAATCAGCGCGCGCAGCTGATCTTGTAAAACGAAGGTTGAGAGAAAGTTCATCCCGTAAAATGCCGGATGAGAAATTCCGACACTGCGAATTATAGGTAGAGACCCTAGAATATAGGATCGACAAAACTCATCCTCTATTATAACCGCTCGGCTTCTATGCGTGTACCTTATTCATTTTGAATCAATTGATTTTCGTGGCAGTGGTTGTAGATTTGGTATAGTAATATAATTTATGTTAATTTTAATGACATTTAGTTTTTAATTCAAATTTAATTGTATATAAGAGTTATTTATAATTTTAAAAATTATAATATTATTAAAAGAATTTTCTAAGAATATCGAAAACTTTATTATAAACCAAAAGGATTATTTTATTTTTTTGTTTTTTTACAGCAATAAATTATTATCAGTGATGACTGATTTCAATTAATAATAATTGAAATTCAGATATCATTTTAAGCCAATAAATCAATTAATTAATTGGTTTATAATTATAAACCTATTAAAGAATTTTAAAATAAAAGAAAAACAATATAATAAGCATCTTTAATTAAAATTGTATTTAAAATTTTACATTTGTTGTTCTCATGACTAACCCACTTTTTCAATCACTCTACGGGGGTTGGCGCGCGAAGTGAGGGGATAAAACTAAGCCTATTTATCAATTTTTATCAAATATTTTTAAAAAACATTGTTTTTTACGTGTCCACCTAAATTTTTTAAATGACAATGTTTAAAACATTGTTTTTTACGTGTCCACCGTTTAGTGCCTAAAATGGGCACAATAGATTTAAAAAGATCAATGAGAGTAAAAAACTAGACCCATTTTCAGTCAGTTTGAGAAAACCAAAATCTTTTTAAGTTACCACTATTTTTGGACAGAGGGGGGTGGCTGGCTGGAGAAATAATCGCCCATATTTAAATATTCACAACGAAGATAAAATATTTTCTGTTACCTGTGAATTAAATGCATGCCCAAAAAGTTCACCAAGCTTTTCTGCATAATCTTGAGATTTCCCAGTTTCAGTTGCAAATAATATGGTAGTTTTAATTCTTTTAGATAATGCTCTGCCAAAGAGTTTAGATGTAAACTTGACAGCTCTGAAAGTCGTATTAAAGTATTGAATTTTTTATTGTATAACAAATATTAATCTTAAACAACTAATATTAAACCATCTAATAGGCCTTGTTGAGATTAGTAGCATTCAGTAATAATTCTTGAGAATACATTGTAAAACGGTGAATTTAATTTCAACCAAAATACTTCCAGATGGTCGAATTTTTTTTGTATATATTATTACTTTTCATTCCCCATAACAATTTTAATATGGAACATGTTCATTGGATGGGGTATTTGAAAAATTACTGATCGGCAGGGGGGGGGGTGAAATATTGGAACTTTTATTTATCAAATTCTTTGATTTATCAAATTGGTCATAAAAAAAAAAATGGAAAATTTTCATCAATAGACAGAGAATGGAACTAATTGGGTGGGGTTGCTATTAAATATTTACCAGAAACGTTCCTTAATTCACCTACTATTTCTAAATGTGTACCTTCATCATAATTTATATCTGATTCATTATTAGTGTATATATCTATTTTATAAAAAGAGCCTCGGTAGCTCTGTGGTTAGGGCGTTGGACTTCGGACCTGAAGGTTCGCGGTTCGATTCCCGGCTATATCAACATCAAATTTTTTTCTTTGCGAAAAATTCTTGATGTTCTTCTACCGTGGGTTCTAGGATTGAGGTATCCACCTAATGTTAAAAAAAAAAAAAAAAAATCAAAATTATGTGGATAACGCGGTCCGAAGTGCTTCCAGGGCACTATAAGCCGGCGTGGGGTTCGAGAGAGGTCGCGTACCTCCTGGACCATAGGTTCAACGCTCATACCAGCTACACTGACACTCAAACAATTATACAATAACACTTCACTAATAATTGTCAAAAGTCGCTTTCACATCCTCAACCCATTAAAATAGCGAAATAGAAAAATTAAAATAGTGCAGGGTGTGATAGCAAGAGCAGTTGTTGGTGATCTCTGTCACAACATTCGTATGGAAGTTTAAGATGGAGGTTAAACAAATACCAATACTAATATATCTATTTTATATCTTTTGTCAGTTATTAAGAGTATAATAAACTTTTATTTTTATCAATTGGGAGAAATTTGTTAATAAAATATTCTTTTATTTCTAAAAACATAATTTATTGATAATAATAAATTTTATAATAATATATTTATTTTTTTTAATTTTAACGACCTTTTACGAATGCAAGATTTTATATACTTTTAATCATCATTATACTGCTTTTAACTATTTACATATGAAATACAATGTATTTTCATACTATGTAGAAGCAGTTTTTAAATAATTTTTTAAAAATACTAGATCTTTTTGTAAATAATTTTTATAAACTTTTTTAAGCTAATTAAAGCTTAAAGAAGCTAATTCTTGAAGAAAAAAAATGTCCATCATTTGGTCTCCAGGAGGGTTCAAACTTCCAACCTTATGTTTTAGCCACATAATATATTTATTTTATTATTTTATTTTTATTTTATTCAAATAGTTTATATTTATTTCGTATTAGAACATTAATAACTTTCTTGTAATTTAATTTGGATTATATTTCTTCTACTAAAAAAAATAATTTAATTATTTACTGATTAATTTCTACATGTATATTCAATAACGAAATATTATCATAACTTAAAAAATTAAAAAACTCATGTGAAGTTTATAATAGTTTACAGCTGAAGTATTTTTTCGAATTTAATTGGTTTAATTTTTAAAAAATAAATAAAGTTAAAGATTGTAAGTGTAAATAAAATAAACTTAAAAATAATTTTCTCATGATATTATATTTTTAATACAAAGGCAGCGATGGCATCGTCTGAACACAGATTTAAATAGGTTAAACAGATTAAATAGATTTAAAGCCTAATAAATTTATTATTTTAATAAATTTTAATATTTACCTATATGATATTTAGCAGAAGATTTATCTTTAATTTTCTTTTTATCATAGATCATATGCATTTGCTTATATTCCATTTTAAACCATTAAAATAGTTTCAATTATGTAATCTTTTGAAGTCTGATTTAAAGGCTTTTATGTCTTTATTATTACATATCTCTTTAAAAATTTTTAAATCATTAATGTAGATGATATACAATAAAGCTCCTACATTGGATCCTTGCGGTACCCCAGAAGGTGGTGTAATTGGATTGGAAAATTTTCGGTTAATTTGAGCTAATTGTTTACGATTACATAAATATGATTGGAACCACTTTAAAAGTTTGTCATTCACATTATATTTTCTTAGTTTAGATAAACTATTGCTAGATAGCAATAATTTATGATTAACTGAATTGAATGCTTTAGCTACATCTGTGTATAGTACATGTACGTGGTTACCTCTTCCAAATATCTGAGAAATGAATTCTTTAAATGTTAGGAGATTTGTAGTAGTTGACCTTTTATTCACCGATTCATGTTGTTCAGAAATGATTGTATCATTCATGTAGCAAGATAGTTTACTATTAATTAAAAAATTTAAAAGTTCGGCAAAACAAGATAAGATGGTTATTGGTCTGTAATTTTTAATGTCCTAGCGTCGCCTTTTTTATATATAGGAATAATTAAACCATATTTCCATATATTTGGAACGATGCCTTGGTCAATTGATTGATTGAATAGTATTTTGAGTGGAAACGATAAGTAAATAGATGGATTTTATCATAACCTGGAGATTGATTAGGTTTTAGTCTTTTTATAGCGTTAGTAACATCCGTTTCAGTAATCACAAATTCGTCCATTCTGGTATTATAAGTTTGAAATTTACTTGTATCTGAAATTATTTCCTTATCAGTGTAAATAAATTTGCTATATCGATTGTGAAGGAAATAGGGGATTTACCCATATAATACACCCATCTAAACACACCCATATACCAAAAATTAATTTCAAACCACCCTACCACATTTATACTAAATCGATAACTATTTTTAGACTGATCAGACATAAAAAGCTCCTCTATAATAACGGACCCAACCCTAATGATATCATAAAACATATAGTATATTACTCACCCTCCGTAGACATGCAAAAGTAACGCACCCTCAGTAGACATGCAAAGTAACACTCCCTTTGTAGACAGTCAAAAGATCAGACTCTCTAGACAGTCATGCAAGATTAATATAAATACACCCTAAATACAGACACGCAACAACAATAAAACGCACCCTTAAAACGCACCCTTAAAACACACCCTTAATAGTCATCAAACTAAGTTAATTAAAAAGCTCACCATCCTTAAAATACATAAAAATCAATATCTCATCCAAAATGGAATCTAGCAACTGACCTATAAGCTTTCGAAATCCCACTTAGCAACCAATCAAAAACTAGGCGGAGACTTAAAATCCAGCCTTAGGAAAATATTGTCACTCCTACCAGAAAGGGTATATAAAGCATGTTTCAGGATGACTGGGCTCTCTTACGTTGGGTTCTTACGTTCAACACTTAAGTCTGGCTCTTACTATCGAGCTCTCACATAGTATTTTCTCCTTATCCCAGTAGTGTGTAATAGTCTTCCTCGATATCTATTTATCGTGATTAAAGTGTAATATCAATAATACTTGTTAATTTATTTCGCTGCCTACCTTTCATATCCGAAAAATACCAATAAAGGTCCGAGAGTACATTATAATCGCCAACAAAAGTGAAAGCCGAGCAACATCAAGAAATCAGCGATATACCACAAATTTCGATATTTTGGTCCCTTACTAAGATTCGTAACACAATATCATTTTCAATAACTTTATTTTTATAAAACATATCAACCGGGATTTGATTTTATTTATTTTATTGATATAATACCAAAAAAGTTTTTGATCATGTTTGAAGTTTTTTTCCACATCATCTATATAGTTATTTAACTCTAAATTATAAATATATGTACAATAATTTCTATGTTTTTTGAATTTTCTATAGTGAAAGAGCTTGTTTTTTTTGTGTTTTTAAATTTTTTATGATATATTTTTTTGATTTTTATCAATCTTTTAGTTTTTTTTTAAAAGAATTTTGAAAAGAAATCTTTAATTAACAAAGTCTTAGGGACTTCTTCTTGAATTATCTTATTTAGAATTGTATAAAAGATATCTGTGTTATTATTAATGGCTTTGTTATTTAGTTTTTCATTCCAGTTAATTATACTATGTTCCAAATAAGGATGGATAATTGCGGAACTAGGTTAGAAATAACTGAGACGGCCAGTTTGCTATTACAGACCAGAGTGTTTTATTGATGATGCGTGTGCACTTCGCCACGTCTGAGAGCGAACTGGTATTCGCTGTCGTTATACAAGAGAGGCGCTCATGCGCAGTATAAAGTAAAGTACAATGTATATTATACATATAAAACGCGTACAATATAAGTAACGTATATTACATATACCGAGACATCCCACCCACCCATTCTATGAAGTAGAATGTCGAAGCAGAGGGAGTACATTCAAAAAATTTTAAAGTACATCGAAAAAAATTTAAAAAAAAAGTTTAAAAAATTTACAATAAAAAGTATTTGGAAATAGAATATACATGCTTAATCAATTCTTAAAGTAATAATCAATTAAAATAATTTACATAAATACAGTCTCTAATTCTTAAAGATTAATTATAGAAATAATAATTTAAAACAGTTTACATATATACAATTAATTATTGAAAACTTATACAAAAAATTAATAAACATTTATATAAATTAAACGATGAGACATAATAATAAAAAAAGCAAGTTAGTAAAAGAAAGTTTGATTGGTATAGAATCATTGATGGGCAAATTATCTGTCTATCAGTTGGATCATCTGTTAGCAATGGAGGAGGTTTTCAAGTTGCCATAGAGTTTCAATATTTGAAATTCTCTTTTAAAATATGCATGTTGAATTATATAAATCCATGTAAGTTTGGCTCTATGTTTTTCCATAACCGTAACTATAGGAAAAGATTTATTAATTTCAATTGAATTAATCCAAAGATTAGAAAATAAATTTGAATTGACTAAATTATTTAATTTTTTAGATTTTTTAATAATGTTAAATATGAATCTTAAAATAATTGACGTTATTCTTAAAAGTGTACTAAAATTTTAATACCTGTTGATTAAATACCAAACATTAATTTCTTAATAACAGCATTGGTATTTGTACTTACAAAACTACAATGGCAATTTGAATCGCATATATTTTTTGTTTGAAATGCATCTTTTTTATCAAACAAGTGAGGATTTTTAATTAAATGGCTTTCTTCCCACCACAACGAAAAAGAAAGCAATTGTTCAGGGGTGATTCCCCTGGAAATACAATCTGCTGGATTATCTGATGAGCGGACATGGTTCCAGAAAGCATCAGGAAGGAGACTGTGCATTTGAGAGCATCTATTTTACGACAAATTGATTCCATTTCGATGGATGGTCTTTTAACCAGTACAAAACATCAGTTGAATCGGTAAACAAATAAGTGTTAAAAAATTCCAATTTTAGAGTTCTTTCTACTTTTTTAACCAATTTTGCCAATAATAGGGCTGCATTTAACTCTAATTTTGGAATTGTCAGCAATAGTTTTAAAGGAGCTACCTTTGATTTAACTTGGATTAACCTATTAACTTCTGTTTTATTTGAACTAATAATTTTTAAGTAAACACACGCTGCGTAAGCTATTTTAGAAGCATCAGCGAAACCATAGATTTCAAATTTTGCATTTGGAAGATAACCTAACCATCGATTGATTTTGATTGTATTTAGTAATGATATTTGATTGTACCAGCTCAAGAATTCAGTCTCCAAAATTTGAGATAGTTTGTCTTCCCAATCAATTTTGGCTAACCAAAGCTTTTGTATAAAAGCTTTAGCTGTGATTATGACAGGGGCTAACCACCCTAAAGGGTCATATAATTTTGCAATACTTGAAACCACTCTCCATTTGGTGACTGACTTCCTAAATTGGTCAATCTCAATTTTAAAAAAGAAAGAATCTTCTATTGGATTCAAATTTAGGCCTAATAAGCTAAAATAAGAATGAGAAGGGTCTGAGTCTGACTGAAGGTCGTCTGAAAATTGAATTAGTAACGATTTGTGGTTGGCCATCCATTTATGCAATTCAAAGCCACCCACCTTGCAAATATTGATCAAGTCTGCCTGTTTATTAGAAGCTTCTTCTAAAGTATGACCACCTGACAAAGTGTCATCCATGTACGTCTCATTACTAAGAATTTTTGTACCTAAAGGGTAATTATGACCTTCGTCAACTGCTAACTGTTTAGTAACCCTAATAGCTAAGTAAGGACTACTGACCATGCCATAAGTAACAGTTTGAAGTGACCAAGCCTTTATTTTATCATTAGGATCAAAATGCCATACAATTTGTTGAAATTTTTGATCAGCTTTATGTACAAGTATTTGACGAAACATCTGTTTGATGTCTGACACGAAAACAAAACGATACTTCATCCAGCTAATTAATAGTTCTGCTAAATCTGGTAGTAAATTAGCTCCTGTGTGAAGCACATCATATATTGAAATATTATTCTTATCTTTAGCAGAACCATTAAAAACTGTACGAAGTTTTGGTTTTAGACTATGCTTTTTTAAAACACCATGATGTGGCGTAAAGTAATATGAATCTAGATCTATTACGTGACAAGACATCATCATGTGTTTAGTCATTTGATAGTCCTTCATGAAATCAATATAAAGCGACCTAAATTGAGGGTTTTTAAGAAAACGTTCTTCCATTTTGGGCAATATTCGCTTTGCATTGAGAAAAGAGCCAGAAAATTTTAATTTTGACAAGTTATTTGCTTTGAAAGGAAGACGAACTACATATCTACCATCTGGGTTTCTGTAATGAGTTCTAACGAAAAATTCTTCGCATTCCTGTTCTTCAGGAGTTAACAAACCAGAGGAAGAATCAGATAGTTCTTCCTGACGCCAAAATATTTCTAAGTCGCAGATGAAATTAGATTCATCAGAATTTATTACAAACGAGTTACAAGAGCGTTTAGAATTGATAGTGCCACCAGAAATCAACCAGCCTAAAAGCGAGTTTGTTGCAATGGGTTGACCTGGGATACCTTTTTCAATACCCTCAATTGCCACTGAGCTATAAACAGTTGAACCAATTAAGAGATCTATTTGACCACGTTTAAAAAAATGAGGATCAGCCAAAGTTAAAGTGGACAAGTGACTAAGAGATTGAATACTCTCTTCTACATTTGGAGAGTAAGATGAAACTTTTGGAAGGACATAAGCATCCATTTCCAAACTAAAATCTGAATAAAACCAAGGCTTCAGGATAAAATTGACCCATTTTTTACAAACGTAGCCAGTTCTACCCAAAACACCTGAGATTGGTAGTTTAGCTGACTGATGAGAAATATGAAGTCTTTTATAGAGGGATTCGCTAATAAATGAGGCCTGAGAACAATTATCAATCAAAGCTCTAGCTAAAACTACATGACCAGTTTCATCTACTATTTTTACAAGTGCGGTTGCTAACAAAACTGTATTAGGAGATTCGCAAACATTAACCGAAGCCTCTGCATCCGAAAATGATTCCTGACTACTATTTATTTCTGATTCAAGAGCATTTGTAACATTTACACTACTTTTACTTTGATTAGAATTATTATTTTTATTTGAATTTTGAATGTGTAAAGTAGTTTGATGCATTTTTTTACAAGTTTTGCATCTTCTATTAGATTTGCATTTATCCATGAAATGATTGCCTAAACAATTAATACATCTTTTCTAGATGATAAAAGAAATTTCATGGACATTTGTCCAATGCTTTTCTTTGCTCCTGAGATTTTGACAAATAAGAATCACATTGAGAAAAGTGATGACCTTGTTTACAAATGATACACTCTAATTTGAATTTATTTGAGTTATTACTGACTGTTTCTATTATACCTGTTTGTTAAAAACTTTAGCAGGTACTGTAGATAAATTTAAATTTTTATTATTTGAAGTACTAGCAAAAGAATTCAAATTTGAGGTATCACTTTCCTCTAATGATTCCATGATGCTAATTTGCAATTCTAAGAACTCTACCAACTTTGCAAAAGAAGGAGGTTCGGAATTAGGTTTGGATGCATTGACTTGACTTGCCAAAGGAGTTGAGGCATTTGGAAAATCAGCAATGGTTGATTTGGGTTGCTATAAAACAATTCCCATTGTCTTTTTGTCTCCACATCTAATAACGAAACGATATGATAGACCAATAGATCATCCCAGAATTCGACAGGGCGTTTCAGAATCTTCAGAGCAGAAATTGGAGTATTAATTCCATCTAAAACCTGTTTGAGTTCCATGGCTGATGGCCTACTTATGCATTTAAGAGAAAAAATTGAAGAGACATGAGCAAAAACTAAACGCTTTTTCACTTCATATCTTTCTTTTAACTTATTCCAGACAATGTCAAAATTTTGCTCTGTAAGAGAGTAGCTCTGTACTAAATTTGCTGCGCCACCTTTTAAACATTTGCGAAGGTGGCGTAGCTTTGTTACTTTGGATATATTTTCTTTATTTACAACCGAAGAAATAAATATGTCTCTAAAAGATTCCTAATTCTGAAACGTACCATCAAACTCAGGGAGATCCATTCTAGGTAGACGATCAAAGTCTTCCCCAACATAATGCGTCGATACATTATTATGGGAACTATTATGGACTGTATGATTAGGGGTTGTTGAGTGTGTGTCTATGTACAAACGAAATTTGCCTAATAATTCTAAATACTGTAGTTCTACTGTTTCAAAAAATTTATCTTTAAAATAAGGTTGGTCTTTTACTTCATTATAAGTTACATTAGTATATAAAGTATCATTATTTGCTTCAAATTTAGACCAAGTTTCTTTTAAAGATTATAAACGCGCTTTACAAGAGCTAACATTCATATTGTCGCCTTCTGATTCAAAATTTGTATAAGCATTTAGAATTCTGGGCTTTAACAGCAATTGACGCAATATTATATCAGTCATGTTTACTATTATATTATTTACAATAATTAATATAGAAAAAATTTGATTAAAAGTAAATTTAAACAAGATTATAATATAATAATAATAAATAAAAGACAAAAAGTCAGAATAATTAAAAATTATTTACAATATAAGTGCAAAAACGGCTGATATAATAAGTGGAATTTACGCAAGACGCAAAATAATTACAGTAATAGATTACAATTGTTTTGATTTTACAGCAAAAAAAAAATTCAAAATATTTAAAATAATTATACAATAAAAAATTATTACAATTTACAAAAAATTGTAAAATAAGAGAATTTAAAGAACTTAAATTAAATAAAAAGAGAAGACAAGCCTTCATCCAGAAGCATTGAACCAGGACTGCACAGCAACAGCGAGGAGAAGACCAATAAGAGTAGACATCCAAAAGAGAAGCACAGCTTTGACCAAGAGTCTAATACAGCAACAGTACCTACAAGCGACACAGTGTATAATTAGAAAAATATTTTTAATTCAATTTAGAAAAAAAAAAAGAGATTGTATTTCTGTAAAGAAAAGATATTGTTAATTTTTGTATTTGCATGTATTTTATTAGTATTAATAATTCTTGCAAAAAGGCATATAATTTTTTCAATTGAACTAGCAGTCAATAATAATAATTATTTAGTAAAAAGTAATATGATAATTAAAAAAATTTTGAACAATAGATTTTATGAGTACTGATAAATATCAAACATGTAATCTTTACAATAGAAGTTGCAATCAAAAGGATTAATTATTTAATAAAGAGTAATTTGATAATTTTATTTGTAAAATATTGATTCAACCTGAACTAATAAATTTAGTAAGCAAAAAATTTAATTATTTAGTTAAAATATAATTTGTTTAAAGTATTATAAAAATTTTTTTACAAAGTATTAAATAAAAACAATCTAATTATTGATTAATTAAATTGTATTTAATTTTAAATTAAATAGTGAATAAAGATTCCACAAAAAAAAAAAATAATAAAAAAAAGCAATTTGTTTAATTATTTAAAAAAAGCTTAAGTTTAAAATAATATTAAATACTTAAAGACGTGAAATTTAACCTCTCTTTGATTGATGAGATGTTGTCTGTTAGAAAACAAAAAATTCAAGATGGCGAAGGACAGCGTGGATTGCCGACTGTGATCGAAGCTCGATGGCGTTGTTGTATGATAAGCGAGAACAAATATGGCTGACCAATGATACTTCTATGCCGCCCCTCCAAAGTGACAATTTTGAATTTTTTGAATACCTGATGACGAAATTGTGCCTTGTAGATGATTTTTTCCCTTTTTATCAATTTTGACAGTAGACGTGGTGACAACAGATGACGAAAAAGAAAATTTTGCCTAGTTAAAATTTTCAAATACTAATTTTGCAGACGACAGACGAAGAAAAAGAAAATTTTTCCAGGTTAAAATTTTCAAATACTAAGTTTTTTTTTAATGCACAAGGCCGAAAAAAAAAAATCTTGAATATTTGCACGTGCAAAATATATATTTGTATTTTGTTGTTTAGATTTTTCACGTGCACTAAAATGACTAAAAAAGTAATTTTCACTTTTACTTTTTTGACTGGTTGTTCGCTCCCAAAAGATTTTTTGTCTTGATGAAAAAAAAAATACAAAAGTTTGCACGTGCACAACATGTAAAAAACACGCACTTTTCTTTTTTTTTAAACGTTGTTTGCAAAAAATATATAAAAAATATTATGCGTTGAGACATGTGCTGCACTTTGAGTATAAAAAATCTACTCGATGATACCAGATGGTTCAGGATGTAATAGATTTTTTGATACGTACAAATCTCGAAAATTCACAAACTAAGAAAGAGACTTGCACGTGCACGAAAATATAGAACACACTTTTTTGAAAACGTTTTGTTGCAAAAAATATATATAAAAAATATTATTTATGAAAACTTGTTCCGCACAAAAAACTCTATAATTCGGCTCGATGAGACCAGATGTTCCAAATAAGGATGGATAATTGCGGAACTAGGTTCGAAATAACTGAGACGGCCATTTTGCTATTATAGACCAGAGCGTTTTATTGATGGTGCGTGTGCACTTCGCCACGTCTGAGAGCGAACTGGTTTTCGCTGTCGTTATACAAAAGAGGCGCTCATGCGCAGTATAAAGTAAAGTACAATGTATATTATACATATAAAACGCGTACAATATAAGTAACGTATATTACATATACCGAGACATACTAAGTTTATTAAAAATAATTTTATAATTTCCTTTTTTATAATTAAAGACTTCAATTTTCTCTATTTTTTTTTTAATTAATTGTTTTCAAATCTGATTGTTAGAGGGGCGTGAAAAACATCTACTTTGACTAGTGATTAAGTGACTAAATTCACTTTGATTTTTAGATTTGAAAATACTGAGTCTAAAATGTTTGATTTGATATTATGGTAATTATTGAATTGAGTTACGTTGATATATTTTAAATTGATGTATAATAATTTGGAATTTCATTGATATTGTTATTTTTATTATTTGTTGCAATTTGCATTTCATTATCTGTGTTTAAAGTAAAAAAACATTTAGCTAAATTAAAGTCACCAGCTATTAACAAATCAAAGTTTTTATATTTTTCTTTCATCATATTAATCTTATCTATAAAATCACAGTAGCAGTCAAAGCTAGAGAGTGGTGGAAGATAAACAATGATTATGATTATATTTTTTATGCCAGTTTTAATGAAAGTAATGAGTATTTCATAATTTTTGCTATCTTTGTAAATAATTTCAGAGTTACATTTTATGGAAATTACAGTTACAAATCCACCACCTCTGGTTTTTCCACCTTTGGTATCTCTATCACATCTATAAATTTTATAATTTATATTACCAAACATACGGGATGTATCCTTTTATTTACACCAAGTTTCAGTGAGAAGTATTGCGTCATAATTGATTATTGATAAATTAATATTTTCAATTAGTTCATCGTATTTGTTAACTATGCTTTGTACGTTTTGGTAATAGTAAGTATTTTTTTTTTTGCGTAGGAAGTGGAAAAATGTGTTACGCATACTGTTCAGCATCCAGACTGACAGTTATGTGGGACTCGACTTAGTTTGCCTTTACTCACTAAATTTCCACTCCCTTCCTGCCTTGTGCGAGCCTATCCCGGAACCGTTTTCAAATTACTTCATGACAGGTTCAAAGTCATTTAGTTCTAGTGGTGAACTCCATTTTTTGACTTGCATCCAATGACTCCCCAGTCTGATTAAGGACTCCGTCGTTCCATCTGATTCAAATTCCGTCTTTTGTGCTGTCATATTCAATAAAATATATGTTAGCTGAAATATAAGTCATTTCCTATTATCGTCAAAAAGAGAAGGTAATAAATAAATATATAAATAGATAAATAATTAAATAAATAATTATTATCCTACCATCTTCGAGTGATTTCGATATTAAAAGTAAGTTCAGGAATGGTTGTATGTTAGTGCAATACCTGAAGTAATCTGGATAACCACAGTACGTCTCAATATTAGCCTATACCTTGGACATCAGGTTTTTTGGTGCCGAGTATGTACTCCACATACAGGCTGATTTTGGATCATATTTCTTCATTTCGAAGCATCAGGCCAACCACATTCTCAGGTGTGATTTGACCGATGTTAGCTTCTAATTGAAACTTTTTAGCAGCCAACCTATCGCATTTGAAGAATGTGTGTTCCGGCGTGTCTTCTTTGCCAGGTATATACTATTCAGAACTATTTATCTTCTGGATCCGAAAGAGGTAGGAGCAAAAAAGTCCTTGTCCAATCAGGAATTGGGCCAAAAAATTATTAATAACCCCATGCCCTCTATTTATCCAAGGTGATATCTCTCCTATCAATCTCTTGGTCCACTTGCTCCCCGAGTAGTCGGTCCAACGTTTCTGCCAATCGCTTAGGCTGATCTGGCGTAAAGTAGCCTTTGCGCGGTCAAGGCCTTCCCTCTCAGATATATATACTATCTCTCAAGAGCCACTAGATCTATAGGGATTACCCCGGCGATAATTAGAGCTGCCTCCAAGGACACTAAGCGATAGGCACACGAGATTCGCAGGGCTCCTTGCCTCTGAACGCTCGTAAGCTTAGACGCATAACTGACCTTCTTTATGCAACCAGCCGATACTTCTGCACCATACAGGAGTATTGAGTGGGTAACCGACATAAGAGGCCTGCGCTTTCCAGTCTTAGCTCCGCATGTATTTCTCATGAGCCTGCTTAACGCAGCAGTGAGCCTGGCAGGCTTCTCCGTGCTTCTCAGAATCTGAGCCTTAAACGTCAGATTCGTGTCCAACAGCACTCCCAAGTACTTTAAGTAATCCTTCGTTTCTATCCTATCCTCCCCAATATATATTGGGATGATGGTCTCAATATGTTTACGGGTGAATAGGACAATCTCAGTTTTCGCCGTCTCAAGATTTAGTCCGTGGTGTTCCATCCAGTAATTGACTCCGTAAATGCCTGGTTCAGTTTCTCCTCGGCAGTTTGTACATCTTTGACCTGGATAACTAAGACCAGATAGTCAGCATACCCGACGGTAAAAGTATCCTCCGGCATTGGGAGCCTAAGTACCTGTTCGTACATGATGTTCCATAGATCCGGCCCGAGGACCGATACTTGGACTGCTCCTGCAGTTACTTTCCTCAATCTTGTTCCTTGAGCAGTATCAAATCGCAGATATTTTGCACCTGAAAGTTCCTTAGCCCCTCCATAAAATTCCTCCACCTTGCTGAATTAAAGGCATTCATTACATCTAGGGTCACTAGTAGCGTGATTTTTCTAGAGTAGTGATTGTCTGTATGTTCATTCTTAATAACACGGGTGATACTGCTTATGGCATCGATAGTTTACTTTCCTCGGCGGAACCCGTATTGTCGGGGAGAAAGGTCTCCTGCAGTTTCTACAGCCCTCAGTATCCGTGGATTCAGCATCTTTTCGTAATTTTTTCCGGCTGTGTCCAGTAATCCTAGAGGACGCCAATAGTTTGGCAGCCTAGGGTCCTCTTTACCCTTGCTGATTAGGACTAGTCTGGCTCTTTTCCAGAGTTTGCTGAAGACACTTGCTCGTGCGCAAGTATTGTACATGCACAGAATCAGCTGTGGACTCTGGGACAGTGGACAGTGGGTATTCCATCAGGCCCAGGAGCCTTTCCATTTTTGAGCGAGTCTACTGCTGTTACAAGTTCCTCCACGGTGAAATCGGGGATATCCTCTTCGTCATCCTCCTCTAAGTCATCCTCTTTCTCCCTCTCAGGGTGGGTAGGGAAAAGTCCGTCAACTATACGGCCAACCTCTTCGTTCATAATGCCACTTGCGGAAAGAGCCCCAATTCTCTTGGTGACTATTTTGTAACCAAGACCCCATGGGTCATTGTCCACCTCATTAACCTGAGATGTCAATATCTCATTGGCTGCTAGAAATAGCGCCCGGAAAAGTACTCAAGAAGGGGACTACTCTTATCAATTTTCAAGTTAGGGCCTCGCGCAAAATGCGCAAATGCTTTGAGTTTTCCCATAAATATTTTATGTCTTGAAACTTTTTATTGCTTTTGAACTAAGCTACTATTTTGAGAATCAAAATTTAAAATATTTAGAGAAAAAAATTCTTAATTTTCATAACTTCTATTAGTAAAATTTCATGAGAGAATAATTTTCAATTTAAAACTATTTCCTCTGGGAAATTATACTCTAAACTATGAAATTTATTTTAATATTAATTACTTATTCTAGTAATAAAATTTAAAAATTTATAAACAATACTTAAAAATTATTTGAACAAAAATAACTATTTTAATAATAAAAATAAAAGTAGTTAATTAATTTAGTTTGAACATCAGTTTTCCTTTTCGAGCTTTAAATTTTCCTAAAACGTATGTGTTTTAAAGCTTAAAAATAAAAACTGGCAAAGGAAATGCACGATCTCTTAAATTGTTTTCATGATTTCTTTTTTTACATTTTCTTTGGCTAATTTTCAGTACCTAAAGGAAAATCGTTTTTCTCGCAAATGAAATTTTAGGTACATGAATATCAGCCAAATATCCTGCAATTTCCATGTTTTTCTCTAATATGTCCCAGAGCATAATATTTTTTTTAAAATCTATTCATACACGGGGAAAAATTTAAAGATTCTAAGCGTAAGCTACACGGAGGAAAATTTAGAGATGGCACAAAGTGGGGCAAAACGGTCAAAAATCGCTCTTGGACTCAATTTTCGAGCTATTCACTTAAAACCGGTTTTAAACTACTTCTAGAAGTATCTAATTTCATGTGTCACTGCGGCTTTTTTGATTTTTTTTTTTATTAATTAGCTGTCAGCGAGGCTGTCAGCCAAAAGCGCAAATTTAGCAAAATTTCAAAATTTTATATTTTGAATTTAAAATGTTTTACACTTAATTTTTTTACTGTTTACTCAATCTATATATAAGGGGTAATTGCGTTACATATATTTTAAATATAATGAATATATATTTTAAATATATATTCTGGCATAAATATTACAATAAATAATTTTAGTTTTACTTCAAATTCCAATGTTTTTCGCTTTCTATAAAAATTTATCCAGAAATAAATATATATATATACATACAAAATATATATATAAAATATATATAAAGCAATTATATAATGGCTGAGTAAACAGTAAAAAAATTAAGGGTAAAACACTTTAAATTCAAAATATAAAATTTTTAAATTTTCGCTAATTTTGAAATTTTATTAAATTTGCGCTTTTGGCTGACATCTAATTAGTTAAAAAAAATCAAAAAAGCCGCAGTGACGCATGAAATTAGATACTTCAAGAAGTAGTTCAAAACCGGTTTTAAGTGAATAGCTCAAAAATTGAGTCCAAGAGCGATTTTTGACCGTTTTGCCCCACTGCCGCGGCACCTGACGTTACACGACCCAAAAAACCCGTGTGGACTTAATTTTGTAGCTCAAAGAGCAAAAATAATAAACCCCTAACAGGGGTGATTTTAATTACTACTTTGTGTCAATAAGACTAAAAATTAGAAAATAAAAAAAAATGTAAAAAAAATTTTTTTAAAACATACTTGTATTATTTTCTTAACGCACTAAAAACTAAAAAATAATTTTCCTCTAAATTCTGTTAATAATTTATTTGCGCACTAAAATATATAAAATAATTTTTTATCTTTGAAAATCAAATATATTTTTTTCAACCCATTATAAACCAAATATATTATTTTTTTAGGAATCTGATTACCAACAATTTTTTTGTAATACGCTCATTCAAATTCTAAGATTTTCAAGCGTGGGTGCCAAATTTAAGCAAAAAAATTAAAAAGTAATGACACCCGTGCTTTAGAATCTTGGATTTTGAAGGCGTGTTTTACAAAAAAATTGTTGGTAAACAGATTCCTAAAAAAATAATATATTTGGTATTATAATGGGTATATATAATGGGTTTAAAAAAATATATTTTATTTTGAAAGATAAAAAATTATTTTATATATTTTATGGCGCAAATTATTAACAATATTGAAAGGAAAATTATTTTTTAGTTTTTAGTTCATTAAGAAAAAATACGAGTGTGTTTTAAAAAAATCTTTATTAAATTTAAAGAAATAGATGAAAAATTTGGATTGCCAGGGAAAAACCACTCCAGAAGAAAAAAAAACGTTTCTTTTTACGATGAAATTTAGCCAAGTTATCGTCAATTTAAGATTTTGCTTAAATTCGCCTTAAAAAAGATTGAAATTTTATTGAAAAAGCCTGTTTCTGAACTTTGAACATGCATTACTCGCTTGATTTTCATCGTAAAATAATAATTTTTTTTTTTTAAATCGATTAATTTTTCCCTAGCAATTCATTTCTTTAAGAAAAAAATCATTTTTATGTACCGAATTTCAATTTTCATGTCAAAAGCCTTTGAAAACTGTAAGTAGCGAGATTTACTTAACACAATTTTTGACCTAAAAATTGAAATTTGGTCAATAAAAATGATTTTTTTTCTTAAAGGAATGAATTGCCAGGGAAAAATTAATCGATTTAAAAAAAAAAATTATTATTTTACGATGAAAACCAAGCGAGTAATGCATGTTTAAAGTTCAGAAACAGGCTTTTTTCAATAAAATTTCTATCTTTTTTAAGGCGAATTTAAGCAAAATCTTAAATTGACGATAACTTGGCTAAATTTCATCGTAAAAAGAAAAGTTTTTTTTTCTTCTGGAGTGGTTTTTCCCTGGCAATCTAAATTTTTCATCTATTTCTTTAAATTTAATAAAGATTTATTGTTAAAAATCAAATTTTCGGATTTTGATCTCTTAGCCACCCACAAAATTGACTAAAAATTTTTTAGACGATCAGCTCCAACTTACTGCTATGGAAATATGAAAATAACAAACTATTTCCGAAAACTTTGCTGTATCAGATTTTGTCGTCATTTTTTTCGACTTTTCGCTCGTTCAAGCTGGGTGTGTACTTTTTTTGTCGGTTGTGTTCGTTTGCCGTTTCTTTTTGATAGATTTTTTATATTTATTGTTAACTGTTATCATTACTGTAGATACTTGACTTTTAATAACGTTTTCTGATCTTTGCGCATGCTTTTGTCAGCGTTTCTGCTTTACTCTCCCCGGGTTGAGTTTTTGGTCCCCGTTAAAAGCTTTATTCGATACAAATCCTAAGATAATGCGTTTCGGTATCTGACCTATAACTACGAATCTATCGTGTGATTCAATATCCCCTGCGAAATAACGACTGATTTAACGTCGACTCTGGTTAAGTCGTACTTTACCGTGGTTTTTGACAATGTATTTGCATATGCGATGAGAACACCCGGTGAAATTTTTACTCTACGTATGTGTAATGTAGCTTCGTCAAAATGTACGTAATGCGTACCCGTCTCGTCCATTAGTGCAAAAGATGGTCGGGCTTTTATTAGTCTTACTTTCAAATCGACACCGTTCAGCAGGAACTTGTTTTGGTTGAAGACGTCACTGTGTAAGTGACCAATCATATCTATGCTTTTGTTAGCATTTAACATCATGCGACGTCCTTCTAGACCAATATTACCGTCTTTTAAGTCATCCATCTTTCCCGCCGTGTCGTCGTACCAGCCGACACATTGTAGATGCGAATTTTTCGAATCTTATCCATATTTGAGCAAATTTTCAATGTATTCTCGGTAACCATAACCGTTACCCGGCGGAGTTACGATTTTTTGGTTAAAAGAGACTTCCACTTGACTGAAAACCGAATGCATAAAATTATTTACTGGTCCAATGTTTTTTATTTTCAGCAAAGTTGCAGCGTCAGCTTCGGCAAGGTCCTCGTCCGTTTTGATTGTAACTTTTAGGCTTAGCATGGTATGGGCCAGGTCTAGGTATTCTTCGGCATTTCCCGGAATATTGAATTCTATCGGGCAATCATCTGTTAAGCTCGCGATCGTTTCGTAGTTAATCCAATGACTCGATTCGATGGTAGCTTGTGTGGAAGGTACGGTAAATAATTCTAACTCGCTTTTTATCGATTCGCATGAATTTGTATGCAGGAAAGCCATTTTGAGTTTCTTATATTTTAAGAAAAAATGTCGGCAAACGTTTTCTTACTTGACCGTTTTTTGTCGTTTTTTTGCTTTTTCTGAAACTTTTTTCTTTTTTTCTTTTTTATGCCGTTTTTTTTACGTTGTTTTCCTTTTATTAGTTATCTCCTTTTTTTTCTTTTTTCTTCGTTTTGTTTCTTGCCCAGTTGTACGCAGAGTGCCGAGTGTATTTAGCAAATGACTGCTTAGAGCCGGATGTTTCAATTTATAACCAGATCCCTCCATTAGATACTTATCTAGCTGATCCTCTACTTTTCTCTTTAAATTACCGATAGACTCGCGTGCATGGATGCGCAGAGACTCTTTGGCTGGTTTTTTGTTCAACGCGACATCTGACAGTACATTTATACCGGTCCGCCAAGCTTCTTTACCGACTACCTTAGCCCCTCTTGTAAATAAAGGTAGGATGCTGCGATACAGTCCGCCAAGAAATGAGCCAATACCGCTTCCCCGTTGATGTGGTGTTCCAATGTAAACGCGATTTATACCTGTACTAAATACACTTCCACCGCGCCCAATTTGACTGTTGTAGTAATCAATGTAGTGGGCCATTTTGTTTGTTTTTTTTTTTTTGACTAATCCGTGCGCTTGAAATGCAACGTCACTGTCAACGTACCGGCATCAAATGGCACTGCTGAACCTTATTGGTCGCGCAAGTCAATTTCAATTGATCTAAAAGACTTGTGTAATAAGGGTACGTAAGAAGGGGGTGAGAAACTTTTAACCCTAACTGATCCATAAACAAACTTTTCGGTATCGAGAAAGATGCTCCTTAATAGCGGGGTATGCACATCACCCGTGATCCTTGATTCAAGAATATCTGAATATATCATTATCATGTTGGGTATGTTTGCCGTGAGATTCGGTTGTCTTTCAGCGGTTACTTGCTCTTTTTCTGGGGCTCGTAGCTCGTAAGTTGAATCCGTGAAACCTAATATGCTTCTGATGACTTCGGAGACTTTCAGTGTGTGTAGTGAGTTGCTGCTGCAGTATTATCGCAAGTCAGTTTGAGGGAAACGAAGCCTCCTCGTTTGCGTTCGTATGCGAAATGCTTTTTTACTGATTCCTGTGCATTTAATTCCACCAGAAACGATTCTATATCGTCGTAAATACCTGGACTTATGTGGGATTCAATTTTTGACTCTGCTGTAGAGACTCCAGTTTTTGGTGTCTCTTTTTCTTTTCCAGTAAAATGCAGCAACCGAGTAGTAAGTTTTCTATCAATCGAATTGTCCTTGACGTGATGCATAGTCATTGGTATTTGAATTTCGGCCAAAGCCACACTCCACTCTCCATCTAAATCAATCTGTTGCGGCGGCAGGTACGTGCTAAAATGCGTCGTCATATTGTCAGGATATACATTCATGCTGCTGTTGCTGGGCAGCACAATGGAGAATTGATTTTTCTTCATTTTTTTTTTAAATATTTTTAGCATTTACTTAAATGTGAACCAACTCAGTAGCGAGAATCCAGGAATTGAACTTTGCCGGATATCCACGCCAGCTTACAAAATGTTTCTTTGCCTTTCCGCGACCTTTAGTTTGCAGAATTTGATCAATTTCGAAAACAGCATCGGTGAGGTTTTTTTTTACCGGACACAGCTCTTCCTCGTAGTATATACCGTCTATGGCTTCCTCCAACGTGTAGACCGGCGGTTGTCTCACACAAGAGACACGCACGATTCTGAAAATTTCGAGAGTCCAACCACTCTCGTAACCCTTCCGGAAAGTTTCTGGAGCACGGCTGACCCGAACCAGCGTTCCAGCGTTATATTTTGGTATTTTATGTAATTTTCTCTTTAGCGAGTATCTTTTTCTCAAATTGAAGCGTGCTATATCTGCGTTATTTAAATTTACACTCGCTGGAGTCATTTTTGTGCCTGAATGTATCGTGTTGTTGTACGAGTGGACTATAGACGGTAGTACATCAATATATCTCCGTGTATTTTTGTACGTGAAGAAACGCCATAAGCGATGCTTGATTGTCTGAATCACGCGCTCGGCGATTGCAGCTTTTGCGTCTGGGTTTCGAATCAATCGAAATTCAATATTATAATCCTTGAAGACATCCTGTACGACCTTAGCCGTGAATTCACGGCCACGGTCCGTTTGGTAAATAATCGGTAATTTATCCCTGTTGTTGGAAAATATTTTACGCAGAGCAGTAGCCACAGAAATGCCTAATTTGTCTTTAAGAGGTTCGACCCACAAAAATTTACTTAAACAATCAATAACAAAGAGTACGTAAGAGTAATTATCGTTTAATGATTTGATCGAACGGAAATCGGCCAAATCAGCTTCGAAATAGTCGTATATATTGGATACATCGTACGTCCGTCGTGGAAACTTTTTTCTAACCAATTTATGCTGATTATAGGCGTCTTGTTCGATCAGCCAATCTTTAACTTTTGTTTTTTGGAATTTGCTTTTTGTGTTTCGGAATAAATGATAGGCTCCGGCGAAAGCCGAATTTTGCTCAGGCTCGTAATACAATTTGCTCAGTTTGCTTTCCATTATTTTTTTTATTTTTTTTCTGCACTGGTGTTACCTTCTGTTTTTTTGTTTTGTTTTGTTTTTTTTTTCATTACTCTGTAACTTCTTGCTTTTCTGTTTGCTTATTTTATTTTTTTTCTTTTTTTCTTCAATTTTAACGTTTTTATTTTTCTTTTTATTGATACAAATGAGTTTCTGGATACGATCAAAAAATTTTTCGAACGTAATTTTCGAAACCATGCAGCAGGCTGTTACGAGAGCAGCGGTTCGTTCACCAGGTTCGGCATCAAAAGATAACATCCTCGTAAATGCTTTATCGTCTAATATTCGATCGGCTTTGCGTCTGTCCTTGTCAGAGTTGTAAGCTAAGTCATGTTGTAAGCAAGTTTTATCTAAGGGATTTATACCTTGCTCACCTTGCTGTAAACGCTGATCCAAATGAGTACCAGCCCCGCAAAATTCGTAGCCTCCCGGAAAATTTAATTCGAAAGGTAGCAAATCAATTAGCGCATCTAATACGTTATTTTCTTCCTTTTTTGCATCGTCTTCTTCACCGTTGAGCATTTTAAATGCTTCTGATTCAGGTTCTACATTAACCTCTTCAGTTAGTAGATTAATATCAAACGCTTCTATCATAGGTCATTCCATGTTCTTAGCGATGAATTTGCTACGGGACTGAACGCGGGTATAGAATCGTTTTTTCGTAGCCTCTTATGTTTATTTTTTTTCTGTTTAATTTTGGTGTGACGTCCGAGTAATTTTCTTCTTCTTCTTCTTCATCTTCAGCTAGTGCGTCTTTATACGTGGATTCGTTTACCGACGCAAACGATTTGCTTCTATTGTTATTATTATTTATGTTTCTTTCTGGTGGTGGTGGTGTTGATGACGCGAGAATGGAAAGCAGAGAGTTGTGAGGCGCAACAAGTACGCCGTTTTTCCAAAAGTCTTTGTTTTCGACAAAATTCTCAGGCAAACCAGCGGCTCGGAGAGTAGAACAAAACTGACTTCTTCCCTTTGCTCTGATTCTTTTTCTCGATCGCATAGCGTCGTTCATTAAGTCAACAATGCTCGAGTCAGGTAGGAGAAGTCCACGCACGCGTACTCTTCCGGCATCGTCCCAAGATACGTTACTTACTTTTCGCGCAAACATCAAAAAACTTCTGGCTTTTTCGCGATATTTGGTTTACCCTCTATTTGACTTAACGCTCTCAATATGTTTGCGTGTTTTTTCAAAATCGGGCACTTTTTTCTCCCACCCCCGCAGCGTCGTCCTTTTGTCGCCATTACAAATAAATCACTGATGGTTGAGCGCTTGAGTTTTTCATTGACGTCTTTTTTCTTTTACCCCTATTATTATTATTATTTATAGGTACGTAAACTGTTTGATGCAATGCCTCGTGTGGGAAAATGTCTGTACGATAACGCAAATTCTCCGATGTGGATTGCTTGAGATCTACCAGAAGATAACCGTGTGGTTTAGCCGTGGCGTCGCGTCAAGCTTGCTGGACAAAAAGCGGTTGTTCGGGTGAGAGCTGATGAGCTAAATGTCTTATTTGGGATTTGTCTCTGGGATTTTTGAGCAGTACCAGATAATTTGAATTTAAAGATATGTCACGGTGATTTTTTCCCTTGTCAAATAAATTCTGCGTTGTAAAAAATACACTTGAATTACCGTGATGACTGCCTTTTGTGAATAAATTTAAAATATCATCACAATCCGAAGATTCTATTAGGAGATCATCGAGAATCAAAAGTTTTGTCTTTTGTAAATCACTCGTATAGTCCGTGGAATCGGGTAAACCTTCGTGAAATTCGATGTTTTCACCCAATCCTCTGTAGGTTTCCTGCCACATTGAGTAATAAAGTAAAATGCGATCAAAGCGACAGACGTTCATACGATCTACATGTTCGAGAAAATTTTTTATAAAAACTGTCTTACCGGCTCCTTTTTTTTTTTTTTGGTACACCAATCATCATCATCATCATGAACACCAACAACAACAACAACATCAAAGAGTAAAATGAAAGGAAAAAAAAAGTCATTATGTTATTTAATTTTTTTTTGTCTAAGCAAAAGCATAAATTTTTACGGTAAATTGACAAATTACCTGTTGGACCGCTGATCATACATGTCCATGGATGCTTCCATGCTCGATATTGATCCATTTTTTTTTTATTTAAATGTAATTTTTTAACTTACGTAGTTTCGCTGCGTGAGCAAATACGAGCTCGCGCAGCCGACAAAAGCTGCTTGCGCAGCGAAGCGCGCGGCGCGTGCGCGAGCTTGATAAACTCGCAAACAATTCGACTAATCTTGCGTTTTTTCTTTTTTTTTTTTTTATTTATTGATACAAACAATGCGTGAAATCGATGTACCATTCGTACGTATGTACGACTGTACGAGGAATTTTTGGCAAGGAAAAAATTAAATAGGAATCAGATAATAATAAAAATAAAAAGTACACAAATAATTATTATTTTTTTCTTTTTTTTATCAACAATTTTTTCTTATTTATTTTTTTTTTAAACTTATTTAAATACAATAATACAGTATCATACATGTTTTTTTTTTCTTTTTACTATCTATCTACATTTAAAAAAAAACATATGGAAAACTTTTACTTAAACCTACGAATCCAGGTTTGCTAAAAACTGGTCTACAAATTTTTGTTTCAGTCCGGGTAACGACATCGTGAAATTGCGTGCGTCTAATAGCAATATTGTCACATTGGATCATTTTGTTCGCACAGTACCAGTGATTTAACCGTGTCAAAATTGATTATCTGACTGTTTTTGAAATTTAACTTAATACCCTTGACCTTGCATATTTCCAAAAAATAGAAAAAATGCAAAAATTTCTTACAACAAGCAAAGAGCATAAAAGTCACTTAAAGATAAGACAATACCAAAAATATGTGTCATAATAAAACAACTTTATGCATACTGTTTATTATTATTATTTTTTTTTTTTTTAAAGCTCAACTCGACAAAAACAGAGAAATATATTTTAAAAAAAAATGTACATTTTTTCATCTTTCAAAAAGAATGTCAAATGAAAAAAAAAAACACATTGTTTTTTCAAAATATAATAAATTTTATTGAAAACTTAAATACAAAAAAATATTCATTTTTTTTTCATTTTTTCAGTTATTTCCAGTAAAGCTTTTTTTTCATCTTGAAATAAATCTGTTTTTCCTTTAAAACTGGAGAATTTGTTAAGCACGTCCTTCGAGAAGCTCCATTTATCGTTGCTAACTCTCCTCCAATAAGGTCCGTAATTTCTTTCCCCGTCTTCCCCTGCGTCTTCAAAACGACTATAGTTTACACTACAATTCGTTGGTTTATTACCTATTTTTTTTCTTTTTTTTTTAAATAAAACAACAATTTAACAGATATCATTAACTTCAGAGCTTATGCAAGAATGACTAAGCATCGATTCAGAAACCCAAAAAAAGCTACCGAATTTTTCAAAAAAAAGGCAAACGACCTCTATCGACGAAAAAAAACAAAATTACGGAAAAAATTTTTAATTTAAAAAAATTTTTCAATCCCCGAAAATTTTACCTGGTAATTTTACTCTAAATTTCGGTTCAATTAAAATAATTTGATCACCTAAAATGGCAACAATTTCCAACAGGTTTAAAGGGTTCATCTCAAATAAATTTCCAGTCATTACCTATAGATCCATTAAAATTTAATGTCTTCGGTAGGCAATAGTATACCCCAAAAATTCAACCAGTTGACTTTTCTCTAAATTTAGGATTAGTGTAAATAATTTGGTCATTTAGCTACCTAAAATTACAACGATTTTCAACAGGTCAAAAGAATGAATGTCTAAGGAATTTCCAGTAATTTACGATTGATCGTTTAAAATTTAACATCTTCGGTATGTTAATAAAAGAATTACAACTATGCGAAAGAATCTAAAAATATTTATTTATGTCACCAATTAAAAATTTGCACGATTTGTACGAAAAAAAAAACAAAAACAAATCAGAAGCTTGAAAGATTCATGCTAAAAACAAAAAAAAAAGCAACCGAGACTTTGCAAGGAAAGGGTGGCGGCGGTGGTGCTAGTCTACGGGGAGAGTAAAGCAGAAACGCTGACAAAAGCGTGCGCAAAGATCAGAAAACGTCATTAAAAGTCAAGTATCGACAGTAATGATAACAGATAACAATAAATATAAAAAATCTATCAAAAAAAAAATGGCAAACGATCACTACCGACAAAAAAAGTTCCAAATTTTCAAAACAAAACTTTTCAATTTAAATAAATTTTTAGAACACCAAAAATTTTACCTGTTAATTTTGGTTTATTTAAAATAAGTTGATCACCTAACTACATAAAATAACAACAATTCCCGATATGTCTAAAGGACCCAGCTCATATAAATTTCCAGCAATTTCCGATCGATCCATTAAAATTTTTATGTCTTCGGTAGGCAATAGCATACCCCAAAAAATCAACCAGTCGACTTCTCTCTAAATCTTAGATTAGTGAAAATAATTTGGTCATTTAGCTACCTAAAATTACAACGATTTCCAACAGGTTTAAAGAATTTATGTCAAATAAATTTCCAGTAATTCACGATTGACCAATTAAAATTTAACATCTTCGGTAGGTTAATAAAAAAATTACAACTAAGCGAAAGAATCTAAAAATATTTATTTATGTCACCAATTAAAAATTTGAACTATTTGTACGAAAAAAAAAAACAAAAACAAATCAGAAGCTTGAAAGTTTCATGCTAAAAACAAAAAAAAGCAACCGAGACTTTGCAAGGAAAGAAGTCAAGTATCGACAGTAATGATAACAGTTAACAATAAATATAAACAATCTATAAAAAAAATGACGACAAATCTCAACCAAAAAAAAAAGTACCAAATTTTCAAAACAAAATTTTTTAATTTCAAAAAATTTTTTAAACCCCAAAAATTTTACCTGTTCATTTTTCCTAAAATTTTGGTTTATTTAAAATAATTTGATCACCAACTACATGAAACAACAACAATTTCCGATATGTCTAAAGGATCCAGCTCATATAAATTTCCTGCAATTTCCGATCGATCCGTTAATATTTAATGTCTTCGGTAGGCTACAGTATAACCCAAAAATTCAACCTGCTGACGTTTCTCTAAATTTCAGATTAGTTCAATTAATTTGGGCATTTAGCTACCTAAAATTACAACGATTTCCAACAGGTTTAAAGAATTTATGTCAAATAAATTTCCAGCAATTTACGATTGACCAATTAAAATTTAATATCTTCGGTAGGTTAATAAAAAAATAATCATATCTACAAAAAAAATTCAACTAAGCAAAAAAATCATAAAAGATTTATACATGTTACCAACTAAAAATCAAATAAAAACCTGAAATTCAACAAAATTTTTTTAAATTAATGTCAAAAAATTAACAATTTTAAAAAAATTTTCAAAACGGAATCTGCCATTATTTATTCCTAAATTTCAAAAACCTTTCACAAACGCAACGTTGATGCAATTTATAGAAAAAGAGAATAATATTAAAATCACATATGGATTTTCATACGGTGAAAATCAATACGGGGTCTGTATAAAATGGTCCATTATTACGGCATATTTTATACAGTTCCCGTATTGAATTTTGCCATATGAAAATCTGTACGGCAAAATCCAATACGGGACCCTTATAAAATAGTCCATTAATACGGCATATTCTGTATGGCTCCCGTATTCACTTTTCCCGTATGGATTTTCATACGGCTGAAGTATATACGGGATCCTTTTAAAATTTGCCGTATTAATTGGCTAATTTATACGGCTACCGTATGCAGTTTGCCGTATATACGGCTGATTACATCTAGTACCAGTTTACCGTATACAGTATATACGGATAACAGCAAGTCACAGTATCCCAGCTCTGATATTCATGACCTTGTGAACCCCCTCTAATAGACAAGGAGATTAGCCTCATGCTAGCTAGCCGAAATAGGTAACAGGTAATTTCCCCTTTGTTTTACTATTATTATTATCAATAAATCATACCTATATATGTCGTAGCCCCATAGGATAATCAGTTTTATAGGCTATAACCCGGCCCATTGAGTAAAAATGCTCGAGCAAACCTATTTGGCTATGAAGCGGTGCGCTCCAGTTTTATAGCCTATAAGCCAGCCCCTGGCTTTTAGCGTATAAAGCTGAAAGAGGTCAGCTTCATAGACAAATATCAATGTTTCGAGACTCTTAATTTTAAATAATATAAATTTACCAATATTATGTCGTAAATGATTTATATTTATCTTATAGTTTTATTTACATTATTAAATTTGTTTGAAATAATAATATCTATCTATGAAAAATAATAAATTTTTATAATTTTCTATTTGAGAAAATAAAATAATGTTGCAAAAATTTTTGTTTCATCTTTATTTTGTTCAATTTGATAAAACATTCTGTCTCGACCTCTGTGTTGGTGAGCCTTAAGTAATTCTTCATAACATTCTGTAATTGGCAAAAATATTATAATTTGATCTTTTGGATCATTCCCAAAGATCAAATTCCCTTAAACATTAAATGACAGTACTTTCTTGTACTTAAGTCCACACTGACTTATTACCACGGTGAGTAGAGTAAAATCCATTAATTTTATTATAAAATAGATGTCGATCAACACTATCTTCTTGTATTTCACTATTTACTTTTTCCATATTAATACTAAAAAAATTGATTTAAAATTTTATAATTATATGATATTAAATAACAAATTTATTATTATTCATTGATAGAAATTATTATTTAAAATAAATTTAATAATGTAAATAAAACTATAAGATAAATATAAATAATTCACGACATAATATTTGTAAATTTATATTATTTTAAATTAAGAGTCTCAAAACTTTGATATTTGTCTACGAAGCTGACCTCTTTCAGTTTTATACGCTAAAAGCCAAAAGGCTATAAATCTAAGCAATCACTACCGCTGAAATGGATAAATATTGAAAATTTTATGAAAAAAGCACCAGATTATATATATTTAGGAGCTAAGGTTAGTACTCTCATTAATATGTGCTTTATGTTTAACCTCTTGAACCTTACGTTATGTCGGAGGTCACCAACAATTAACACAAGCAGCTACCGAACCGCATATTTTGCTTTTATTTCCTCGGAAGTCGATATATACATAGAGATATATACCGCTTTTTCCTTTATTGGAAAATAACTCTAGGTTCTGGAAGCATGTGGATAAATTGTCAGTGAAACTGCAGGATTAGAAGGTGAATTAAAGGATTGATGAAGGGATTGAGGGATTTTTAGGGTTTGGGAGGCCAATTGCGGTCTAAGGTCCGACTTTTTGTAGGAGCCATGCTGACAATTCCGTCTTTAAAACACAGAGTTGCATTTCTACAACTCTATGCTTTAAAAGAGGCGCGAAAAACCTTAGAAAAACGCCCTCTATGCATGACATACGGAGGCAAGTAAATGGCACTTTCCATTTCATCTTGCCCCCTGCGACTCGGCAGCTAGCTCTACTCTCCCTTCTTAAAATAAATATTTAATTTTATTAAATATTCATTTCCAGAAAAAAAAGTTGTCACTGCTCTGTATGCGAACCCACTTCATAATATTTTGCAATATTACAAAGCGAGCGCGTTACCTCTGTGCTACCGAGCCGGTTACTCTCATTAATAAATAATGAATATTTTAAAAATTTATTAATCATATTACTATAAACTTAACTTCAGGTTATACTTATTTTTGGAATTTGTGGTGTTCTTAGATCCTGTGAGATGACTAAACTAAAATATGAGCAAGTTGAAGATACTGGATTAAATAAATATATTGTTACGATAACAGATACTAAAACTGAACTTGATCGTCAATTTATCATTGGACCTCTTTTTTTCAATAAAATTAAAGAGTACAATTCTTTAAGACCAGCTGGGAATTTTAATAAAAGATTCTTTGTGCAGTATACAAAAGGAAAGTGTAACAGCAGGTTATCGGTAAAAACAAAATAAGTAGTATACCTAGTCTCATCGCTTCATATTTAAACTTGGAAAATCCTAAACTTTATACTGGACATTGCTTCCGAAGAACATCTGCCACAATGTTGTCAGACTCTGGTGCGAGTTTGCAACTTGTTAAATAACTAAATTTAAATAAATTTAAATAACTAACATTTTTACTGGTATAACCAATGCATCTACATCAAATGATCAATTAAATTCATCAAATATTCCAGAGCCTGTTATTGAGATAAATTCTTCAGAAACATTTGAAAATAATCCAGATTTGTCTGGCGATGTCATGATATTAAATCCTGCAGTTTGGGGAGATGATTTTGGAGGCTTTGCTCATGGTGTAGGTTTAATTAATGAAGTAAGTACTTCGTTAACAGAACCACCATCAACCATTAATTTGAATCAATCAAAAATAGTTATGCAACCATCATCTTCTTCCGCTCCACAATTAAGTTTACTTGATTCATCGTCAAAAGAATTTCAAAACCCTGTTCTCATTTATTCGTCAAAAACTTTAACAAAAACAACATCAAATTGATTTACAGAAATCCTGCATTTTTAAAAAAAGAACCAGTCAGGTTACGCTTTGAAAATTCATCAGCTGAAACTCCAATAAAAATAAGAAAGACATATAATGAACCTGAACTCAAGAATACTGAAGATAATAATAATAATATTAATTCAATGCTATCAAAAGATTTAACTCCTAAATATGAAAATTGTACATTTAATAATTGTACTTTTAATATAGCTTCTTGTGTTTGCGATAAAGAAAAATTGGAGTAAAAGTTGTAAATTTTTAATTCAAAATAATATAATGTTTGTAAACAATACACACATACACATAATGTTTTATATTAATGTAATTAATATGTATAAAAAATAAACAATTATATTTTAAAATATATTATAATATTAAACAATAAATTTAAAACTAATATTACAATTTTTTATTAAAATGAGTAACTACTTTCTATCCTTTTTTATGTTTATATCTCACGAAATTATATTCACATTCATATAATCGATATTTAAATTATTAATTATTATATTTTTATTTAATTTAAAATTCAATTTCTGCCGAGGCATTTGATGCTTGAGGCGTTAGCCGATAAAATTATAAAATATGTATTATATGCAAAATATATAAATACTAGCAAAAGTTGGAGGGGGGGCTCCGCCCCCCCCCCTGTATTGCATTTACTTTTGTTTCTGTTGCTTAAGAAAATCATGTTTCACTGCACATTTATAATTATGCAAACACATTAAGAGTTTTCAGAAGAGTCTAGTTCTGTCCCCAGTAAAGTTAAAATTATTAATTAAGGAAAAATATTTGAAAAGGTATTGGAGAGACTATTTCTAATCCCGAAGATAATTTATTTCTTATGGAATCCAACAGAATCTAGCATTTTAGTATTAGTATCTCGTGTACTATTTTGGTATTCTATAGACTTAGAGACTTCAAGACCTATTATGAATCATGTTAGCCGGCTAGTGATTTCATAATTTAAACTTCGTGTTATTAACTGGATATGCAATTTTTTCGGTATTTTTTGATCTATTTTTTGATCTCTTTTTCGGTATTTTTTGAAAATGAAAAATCAAAAAAATGTTCAGACTCTAAAAAAATTTTACACATTTTTAAAGAAGCGTCCGTTTTTTATGCAAATTTATCTGAATACGTATCGAAATACCGAATCGATTAATACCAATTTCTACACTAAAATTTTATCATATTTAGAAGTTATTTCACTTTTTAAGCAAATTTTCAAAAAATTTTATTTTTTCCAAAAATAGTAAATATTGAATATCTCCAAAAGTACGGTAACTGAGTTTCAAAACTATGGCCTATGTCACCCGCTGACTTTTTTTCTTTATTTATATACTTCATTTTGACATTGATTCGACCCTGATGATGAAACACATACACACACAGACCCACAAATAGATGATTATAAATACCACAAAAAGTAAAAAAATTTTTTTAAATTTTCCGATCAGCTTCAAAAATATTTTATAAAATTTTAAAGATACCTCCGTTTTGAATAAAAATTTAGGAGAATACGCAAGAATTGGTGCCAAATCGAATACTACAGTGTGACACTAAATTTTTTCGATTGTCTCAAGATATTTTATTTTTTGTTAAAAATTTTTAAAAATTTTATCAAGTTCAAAAACACTAAAAATTGAATATCTCCAAAAGTAAGATAGCTGAATCGCAAAACTATGGCCTATGTCTTTCGCGGACATTTTTTCTTTAATTTGACACCGGTTTTATATAATTTCGTTCACTGGTTTGGCCCTGATGATAATACACACACACACACACACACACCACACACACACACACACACACAGACACACAAATAAATTTTCAAATATATATAGTAGTAAGATTAAAACTCATAAAGAAGTATACAGATGCACATAATATATATTTATATATTATATACGGATGAAATGATTAAATTATAAAACCCACTTTCGGCCTGATATAAAGAAAAATAGTTTACCGAACACGGGAGAAAAAATGAACGCCCGTTCCTGGGGCGGAAGTTCATTTTTCTTCCCTAATTGCGTAATGTACTATTTTTTATAAACCAATACCAATACCAATACCACAGATATATCGACCTCTTTGGTATCGATATCGTATCGAAAATAGGACATCAGTATTGTCTTGGTATTGTCTTGAAAATCGAGACGATATCGATAAAATATTGATATTATATCGAAATATCGCGGAACTCTATTTTAATGTGACTTAGGTCATGAGCGACTGCATTAACATTAAAAGCAATTTAATATTATTCATTAAATTACATTAATCTGAATTTGTAGTAATATTTCTCTGTAAAAAAATGATAAATAAAATTTATCCTATTTATTTTATATGCGAAGCACAGTCTATACCCGCAACAAAATGTTGCTTTTGTTTGCGCTCGATAAGGTCACAGTAATATCCGATAAAATAAATTAAAATTTACATATAAGTTAGTACCAAGTCAATGATGAACTGATTAAATTTTGGGCCAAATTGGACACATACTGACGAAATTATAGCCGATTAACCGAAATAAAAGCATTAAAAACACACTAGATCACTGCTAGATAATTGCTAACAATGATAGAACGTGCGAAGCATAATAACACACTGTTTTAGGTGAAAGATTGATTTCTGATTTTTTGACATATAGATTCAAATGCGCTTCGCGCAGCAACAATATTATGATAGCATTAAATAAATAATTTGATAATCAATAATTAAGAAATTTAGTAATTTTCCAGCTACATTAAATTAACCTCAAAATTAATTATCGTTTTTACTTGATATTTTGAATCTCATAATTTATTTTTTGAAAATTTTTATTTCAAAGTTTTTACCAAAAAATACAAAAAAAACCAAATTTTTTTACCAAAAATTTACCAAAAAATACAAAAAAAAACCTATTTTTTTTTCTTTTTGGACGTAGTACCAAATTGTTTTCTATAGGCGTACTAGTTTTAGAAATATCGTTTATAGTCAATTTTTAGATTTGATACGTTTTTTTCACAAAATTTTTTTTCATTAAAAAGTAAAAAAAACAGCAATATTTATTTCTTTTTGAACCTAATACTTCATTTTTTTCTATGAGAGTATTAATATCTAGAATTATCGTTTTTACTCGTTATTTCCAATCTGATACTTAATTTTTCAAACATTTTTTTTTCAAAATTTTTACATAAAGAAATAAAAAAAAAACCATTTTTTTTTTGACGTGGTACCTAATTTTTTTCATGAAAGTATTAATGTCTATAGAATTACACAGCTGCAGAAAAAAAAAAAGTTCTGATCTTGTAACAAGACCTACCTACAGATAAGTTTTTCGATGTCCTAAAACCGAATCTGAGGTCAGAATTTAGCCTACACCCTCAGATTTTGCCCCAGCTACCCCCAGCCACCCTCTAAACCGCCCCAAAAATCAAATATTTTACTATGTCCAAAAGTTAAAAATAAAAGTACTTAAGTTACGTATTTTGGTGTCCTAAAACCGAATATGAACTCAGAATTTAGCCTACACCCTCAGATTTTGCCCTAGCTACCCCCAGCCACCCTCTAAACAACCCCAAAAATCAAATATTTTACTATTTCCATAAGTTAAAAATAAAAGTCCCTTAGTAACGTATTTTGATGTTTTAAAACCGAATCTGAGGTCAAAATTTAGCCTACACCCTCAGATTTTGCCCCAGATACCCCAATCACCCTTTAAACTGCCCCAGAGGGTGAATACTTTGTGCAAAAGTTATAAATTAAAATATCTTGGTTACGTATTTTGATGTTCTTAAAACGAATTTCAAGTTAGGATTTACCTATAACCTTTAGTTTTTGTCCCAGCTACCCTAGTTACCTTCTAAAACCCACCAGAGAAAAGTTAAGTAACGTAAACATACGTAATCATATATGCTCGTAGGTTCTTAATGTTTCCAACAAAAGTTCTTAGCACCATCCTGATATCGCTGTAATATTCTAAAGCAATTAACTAACCTTCTTCTGGTGGACTTTAGAGGGTAACTAGCTGGGACAAAAACTATGGATGACGGATAAATTCTGAATTAAAATTCGTTTTTAGAACATCAAAAAACGGAAATAAGATACTTTAATTTATAACTTTTGCACAAAGTAAAATATTCACCCTCTGGGGTAGTTAAGAGGGTGACTAAGGCTATCTGGGGCAAAATCTGATGGTATAGGCTGAATTCTGACTTCAGATTTGGTTTTAGGACATCAAAATACGTAACAGAAGTTCTTTTGTTTTTAAGTTTTGGATATAGTAAAATATTTGATTTTTGGGGCGGTTTAGAGGGTGGTTGGGGGTAGCTGGGGCAAAATCTGAGGGTGTAGGCTAAATTCTGACTTCAGATTTGGTTTTAGGACATCAAAATACGTAACTAAAATTCTTTAATTTTTAACTTTTGCACATAGTAAAATATTAGATTTTTGGGGCGGTTTAGAGGGTGACTGGGGCTATCTGGGGCAAAATCTGAGGGTGTAGGCTAAATTCTGACTTCAGATTCGGTTTTATGACACCAAAATACGTAACTTAAGTACTTTTATTTTTAACTTTTGGACATAGTATAATATTTGCTTTTTGGGCGGTTTAGAGGGTGGCTGGGGGTAGCTGGGGCAAAATCAGAGGATGTAGGCTAAATTCTGAGTTCATATTCGGTTTTAGGACAGCAACATACGTAACTAAAGTAATTTTATTTTTAACTTTTGGACATAGTAAAATATTTGATTTTTGGGGCGGTTTAGAGGGTGGTTGGGGGTAGCTGGGGCAAAATCTGAGGGTGTAGGCTAAATTCTGAGTTCATATTCGGTTTTAGGACACCAAAATACGTAACTTAAGTACTTTTATTTTTAACTTTTGGACATAGTAAAATATTTGATTTTTCAGGCGGTTTAGAGGGTGGTTGGGGGTAGCTGGGGCAAAATCTGAGGGTGTAGGCTAAATTCTGAGTTCATATTCGGTTTTATGACACCAAAATACGTAACTTAAGTACGTTTATTTTTAACTTTTGGACATAGTATAATATTTGCTTTTTGGGCGGTTTAGAGGGTGGCTGGGGGTAGCTGGGGCAAAATCAGAGGATGTAGGCTAAATTCTGACCTCAGATTCGGTTTTAGGACATCGAAAAACTTATCTGTAGGTAGGTCTAGTTACAGGATCAGAACTTTTTTTTTTTGTGCAGCTGTGTAATTCAATAGATATTTATACTTTCATGAAAAAAATTAGGTACCACGTCAAAAAAAAATGGTGTTGTTTTGATTTCTTTATGTAAAAATTTGGAAAAAAAATGTTTGAAAAATTAAGTATCAGATTGAAAATAACGAGTAAAAACGATAATTCTAGATATTAATACTCTCATAGAAAAAAATGAAGTATTAGGTCCATTTTTAATGAAAAAAAATTTTGTGAAAAAAACATATCAAATCTAAAAATTGACTATTAACGATATTTCTAAAACTAGTACGCCTATAGAATACAATTCGGTACTACGTCCAAAAAGAAAAAAAAATAGGTTTTTTTTGTATTTTTTGGTGAAAAAAATTTTGAAATAAAAATTTTCAAAAAATAAATTATAAGATTCAAAATATCAAGTAAAAACGATACTTCTAGATATAAGTACTTTCATGGAAAAAATTGAGGTATTACATCCAAATTAAAAAAAAAAAAGTACCTCGAGATTTTTAGGAGAAAAAAACTGGGTCTCAATGTAATATTGTTACAGTCATACACACACACAAACAGACTTTTTTTAAAAACTAGTTTTTTAGCTTACAGAGGTCTCAAAACGTACTTATCCTTTTTCTAAAAATGACATGCTCATCGCAACAGTAACTATGTACATTGTGTAGCTAAAGAGTCATTCTGATTGGTTCTCACAATAATTGACATTCTCAATTAACAAAAACATAAACATAAAGAAATTCATCTTAAAATGATAGATTAATTTTGAGGTTAATTTAATGTAGCTGGAAAATTACTAAATTTCTTAATTATTGATTATCAAATTATTTATTTAATGCTATCATAATATTGTTGCTGCGCGAAGCGCATTTGAATCTATATGTCAAAAAATCAGAAATCTATCTTTCACCTAAAACAGTGTGTTATTATGCTTCGCACGTTCTATCATTGTTAGCAATGATCTAGCAGTGATCTAGTGTGTTTTTAATGCTTTTATTTCGGTAAATCGGCTATAATTCCGTCAGTATGTGTCCAATTTGGCCCAAAATTTAATTAGTTCATCATTGACTTGGTATTAACTTATATGTAAATTTTAATTTATTTTATCGGATACTACTGTGACCTTATCGAGCGCAAACAAAAGCAACATTTGGTCGCAGGTATAGACTGTGCTTCGCATATAAAATAAATAGGATAAATTTTATTTATCAGTTTTTACAGACAAATATAGTAATATTTACAAATTCAAATTAATGTAATTTAATGAATAATATTAAATTGCTTTTATTGTTAATGCAGCTGTGTTATCATTTTTACTCGATATCACCAATCTGATAATTAATTTTTTGATCGCTTTTGTCTCAAAATTTTTCACTTAAAATGAACATGTAACGTAAGTTTTCAGGTCAAAAATTTACGTTATGCTAAAATTTTAAATTTATGAAGAGAAACGAGAATAAAATCGACAAGAACTGCGCGCGCAGGAGAACTGCGTGTGAGCGACCGGCAAACACCGGTTCTTCTTCCTTCTTGCTTCGGAGCTAGTCGGTTGATTTTGATTAAAAGAAAAGAGTTTTGTTTTATTTTATTTATGTGCTAAGCACACAGTTTATCAATCTATTAAATAAAGTTATATAAATTTAAGTTTAACTATAATTTGTCATTTATAAGTGAGTGGCTAGTTAACTTATAATTAATCAGTTATTATTTTTTTATTTTCTATAAAACTGTATAAAATCAGTGTTAATTTATTACACGCCATATTATTGCTAATAAGCAAACTAATTTAATTGATCAAGAGTATTTCAAGGCTATTAAGATAGACCAAGTAGTTCAGTTTATTCATCGTAATTTCACTAAAAGTAAATAATTAAGAAAATTAAGAAAATAATTTTATTTTTTTAGCTTGCTCGCAATTTTCATAAATTTTGCGATTTCGTTATTGTGTGTATCTATAAAGAGTGATAATAATTGAGGTGCATAAAAATTAAACTTTAAAATTAAACCTTTATAGTTTAATTTTTTGGCATTGGGTCTGAAATATGCCAAGAAATTATAGTTTTGTTCGTCTATTTTATATATACTACTTTGCGTATTACTATACTACATTATGATACTACACTTTTTCAGTAATTAAACTGTTATTCAACTAACATAAATATAAATATTAAATATATGTACATTGTGTTGTACTATCTGAACACCGATGAACATAAACTGTAATTTCTCTCGAAAGAGAAGTGATATACTTAAGGTATATAAATGAGTATCATGAAAAGTTTAACATCTTGGTTTATCTAAAGAAGTATAGTAGTATACTTTACTGATGATGGCTCGCACTACTATACAGAGCCGAAATAAACTATTTAAAATCTTTTAGGTCAGTAATAAGACTGACAAATAATTTCCATCAATCTTTGTATAAAGCAATACTTATATTGTTGTTTTTATGTTCCATATTGACTAATATATAATATCTTTTAATTTAAAAGGAAAGGAACGAATTAATAAAGTATTATAGTCTAATTTGTTTTTGTGGCAAACTCTGACCCACAATTTTGAGTGTCCCGCAATTTTGATTTGATCGTAATTTTGACTCAAGATTCTAAATATAGAGACTTTTTTTACAAAGGGGTTCTTTTTCAGAAATATAAATATTTTTGTTTAAAAATTAATTTAATGCAAATCAAATCAAACAAATCAACACGTAGATAAACTCTTGGGCATTAAAAGTTTAATTAATTCGAATTAATTAATAATTAATAAAATTAAATCTTGTGTTCTTTCGATTTTTTATTATATTTCATCGATGTAAAGTTTATATAAGATCCATGAAATTTATTGCACTGCTAACATTAGTGAAGTTTTTCACCAGTGTGTTTTTTACCTATTATAATGCATAAATGTTACGCAACGGTACCATACAATTTTCTAATTTTATAATTTGTAATTATCATCTTACTAGATGTTAAGATTCTAAATCAAAACTATTTTTTCCCTAAACGCGTATTATTCTAGGTCCCTAAATCAAAATTATCTAAGTCCTTAAACCTGTATTATTCTAAGTCCCTAAGCTCAGATTTTTCAAAGTCCCTAAATTGAAATTATTGCAAGTCCAGTTTGACCTCAGCCCCCTTTAACCGGACAAATTTAACCCCCTCTCCTTAATTTTCAAGTTCTGAGGTAACCTGAGATGTTAATATTATCTGGTAAAATTGGCCACCAAGTGACCTATTGAGTGAAAATAATTGACAGGGAGTTAAAAATGTGACAACTATGATAATACCTTCAAATAAAATCATCCACAGATTTATTTATTGGATCCAATTGGGCTAAAACATAATCAACGTATAAAAGTACATTTTTAAACGTAAAAATGGATTCCGGGAGTAAATAAATGGATTCGCGTGATAAAATTAATAATAACAATTAATATCTGACACCAAAGGTCATAATGGACCAAAATAAAATATTGGGCTAAAAATCTTTGTATTTTTACAAAGATTTATACTTTATACTTTATAGTAAAAAATTTATACTTTATAGTAAAAATAGCTTTCTGGAGGTATAAAATGGTACTCGCATAATTTTTTCAATATCGCCGAATATTATCAGTCACAGTAAAATCCTCTTTCAAAAATTAATTAAGATGCTTAATTTTAATCTTTGTGTACTAAATAAATCATAAATAATAAAACTAACGACATCTGATTAAAGACTACTGCGGAATAAGGTATTGTTTCCGGCCCCAGCATATTTTTCGCATTTTTTTGGCTCAATTTGATGATATATGATAAAAAATAAGATTCCGAGGGTCGGCACCCCCCCACCCCCCCCTGCGTTACCCCTGGGGGGTTGAAACGTGTTTTTCACTAAAAATTAATATCTCCGGGCCGAATCATCCGATTGGGACGTGGTTGGTATCAAAATTTTTGTTTTGAAAAAATACACCAAAAAAAAATTTTTTTTTTTATTTTTGAACTCATTTTGAGGTTCAAAACTTCGAAAAACCTCATTTTTGGCTTTTTTGACGGTCTAAAAATTGAGATATCTCAGGATAGAGGAAAAACTCCTTTTTTTCGCGCTCAGGGGAACTTTGTCTAAGACTACTTTTCAAAATTCCGTCGGAAAAATGGCAACTTTTACGGTGCGTCACTCGCAATTGACGATTATGTAAAAAAATCGTGTTTTATTTTTTGCTTGTTTTATCATACCATCTAATATTTTATTTTAAATCTAAAATTAGCTTTTTTATGGTCTTTTTTAAGTTTTTCTCATAATTTTTTCATAAAAAAACGATATTTCACCTATACTCTACCAAAGGACTTCATTTATTTCATGAAATCTCTTTTAATTTTGGCAAATAATATCTATTTTCCTTATTAATAATAATTAAAATACTAACACTTTTATTATAAATAATTGTTTTAAAGAAAGTTATTTATTCTTAAAATATGTATTAAATTAGTTCATAAATAACGATAAATTTAATTAATTAACAAATTGAAATATATAATTATTTGAACATAAAACCTCATTTTTAACTATTATATGGAAAATCCGCAGAAAGATTGCGCTTAGGATGATCAACTTTTTAAAGAACAAAATTAAACGCACACCTTCCTGTTACATTTCTTTGGGTTCTTTAGACCATAGAAAGTGACGAACAAGTGAGAAACAGTAAATATTTTGCTTGCCCTATATTTTTTTTCTTTAGTTGGAAGACTCAAAATCACGTTTTTTCGATGTTTAAAAAAAACCGATTTCTGAATTATATTTTTATAAATTAAAATTATTCTAAATGATGGATTTATGTTTTTTCACTTATTTTGCATTCACAATTTACTAAAAAGAGTATACTCCCTTTTCTTTATATACATGACCAAAAATCACAAATTTTCAGTTTTCAACTTCTTGAAGCAGCTCAAAAGGTAAATATTGGGGTTTTTTAAAATTCATACTCTTGGGATATTCCTAGCAGATTCAAATGATTTTATCAAGGTTTCATCGAATTCCTGAGGAAAAAAAATATAAGTAAAAATTGCAAATATTATTCAGAAAATTTTTTCTTAAAAAATGCGAAACTTTAAACATTGGCTCCCTGAAAATTGGGGCCCTAAAAACTAAAAAAATGAATTTTTCTCCTATAAAGCGTCGTTAAATGTTAAAATGAATAGTGAATTTAGATTGTACAGGAAAAATTAAAACGAAGTATGTTTTTAGTCCAGTTTTTAACATCATTTTAATCTGTTAGAAAAATCCCCAGTTGATGAATTATTAAAAAACCCAATATCTAACATTTAAACTGCTCCAAGACGTTGAAAATTGAAAATTTGTATTCTTTGGTCTTAAATATACTCTTTTTAGTAAATTGTCAATGTAAGAAAAGTGAAAAAACATAAATCCATCAATTAAAAAATAATTTTAATTTATAACAAAAAAATTCCAAAATTGGTTTTTTTAAATACATATTGAAAAAACGTGATTCTGAGGCTGTCAACTCAAAAAAAACTATGCGGCGAACAAAAATTTTTCTATACCTAGCTTATTTATCACTTTATATGGTCTAAGATACACAAAGAAAGGTATCAGTAAGGTGTGCCTTCAATTTTTTTTTTTTTCAAAAAGATGATCATCCTATTGATTATTGCGAAAATTAAAAGAGATTTCATGAAATAAATGAAGTCCTTTGGTAGAGTATAGGTGAAATATCGTTTTTTTATGAAAAAATTATGAGAAAAACATAAAAAAGACCATAAAAAAGCTAATTTTAGATTTAAAATAAAATATTAGATGGTATGATAAAACAAGCAAAAAATAAAACACGATTTTTTTACATAATCGTCAATTGCGAGTGACGCACCGTAAAAGTTGCCATTTTTCCGACGGAATTTTGAAAAGTAGTCTTAGACAAAGTTCCCCTGAGCGCGAAAAAAAAGGAGTTTTTCCTCTATCCTGAGATATCTCAATTTTTAGACCGTCAAAAAAGCCAAAAATGAGGTTTTTCGAAGTTTTGAACCTAAGATTATCTAAGAAAACACCATCTCGCGCAAGGAGCGTCATAAATATCACGGATAAACTCAAAATTTTGAATTTGATTGATAATGGTGAAAAAATTGCCGTAATTGCAAGGCGTTTTCAAGTGAATGAGTCGGCAATTAGGACAATACGCGATAATAAAGATAAAATCTGAAATAGATCTCTGAATTTGGGGCAGCACGCCAAATTTGTGAAGGTTGTACGCGGAAATATTCTTGAGAAAACGGAGGAAATGCTCACGATTTGGATTCAAGATTTGATACATAATAACATTCCAGTTACAACTGCTTCAATCAGGAGCCAAGCGATGCTTTTTCATGATCATTTGAATAAAAAATATGAAAAGAAAGAGAGTTTTAATGCAAGTAAAAGGTGGTCTGGCCGAATGTTGCTCCACCTAAAGAAAAATCGAGAAGAAGAGAATATCAAGAGAGTGTTCGAACCATCGTAAATCTGGCTCGAACGATAGATGGAGAGGGATTTGCCGATCTTCGAGAGACTGACGTTTTAGATTTGATGTTGCCTTCAGCAGATCTAACACCAGAAGAAACTGAAGAACTAGCCACACCCTTACCAGAAGTGCCAGAAACCGAACCAAATGTTGAATTTTCTCTCAATGGAAAAACCATTATACAAATCATAAATTCCTTACAAACTTCCATTGATTTGGCAATGAATTATGATCCAATAATGACAAGGAGTTTGAGTTTTAAAAATAATTGTGAAAAAGCGGTAGAAATTTATGAAGAGTTATACAAGAATGTTTTAAGACGAGCAAAACAATCGCGGATGACAGACTTTTTTTAACAAAAAATTTGATCCTGAACTTACTTTCATTGAAATTTTGTTTATTTTGAAATAAATTTACGTACTTTTAGGCAAAAAATCATTTTTATTTGAAAAAAAATTAATTTTAATATCATTTGAATTTCTACGAAAGTAACCCCTATTTTCCCATAAGAGTAGGGTCATATTATCCGCAGTTTTGTTATCCGCGGTACTTTTCAGGAATGTATCTCCCGCGGATAACGAGGGATGCCTGTACTTAAAAGGCAAATGGGAAAAAAAGAGTTTACCACCATGAAAAGTATGGGAGAACACACTAAAAAAAGTGACACTTTTTCAGAAATTTGTATTTGAAAGTTAATGAGTTTATAATTAGCAGGATGATTAAATAAATACACAGTGAAATATAATAAAGAAAATTATTGGAGTTCTTCTCACTAATACTAATACATTTTATACTAAAATCATACTTTAAACAAAAGTTTTCTTTAGTTTTTCCAATTTTCCGTTTTTTGCTAAGGGTTTTCCGAAAAAATTCGGTCAGAGTCGGATTGAGTAGGAAATATTACTACCTACTTTTACATAGAAAATATTTTATAAGCTTATTTAGGGCGTCCAGAAAATAAAAAACAAACGAGTGCCTGAGATTTCGAAAAAAAATAAAAATTTGAAATACAGCTGCCAAATCAAAACCAAGCCTCCTAGAGCCTTAAAAATTGGCCAGTAACGATATTTTTAGGTAACAAATACAGCGCAATCGGTATTTTTAATGTAGTTACGTATTCTAGTACCGAAGTACTTTTAAACTTTTAACGTCTTCTGAAACAGGTATTTTTATACGCTTGCCCACATCAACTTCCAAATTTAATGCATTAAGACGGTCGATAAAACTGGTTGCACTGAAGTAGATGTAATGAAACGCTGTTGGCAATTCAATTAAGATTGGTAACCTCAGTAGTTATTTCTTCAGGAGAAGCTTGCATGTAGACTTGAAGATCGTCTGCATAAAGTAAGTGATAGGCATAATCAGGAAATTGGATTTTTAGATCATTAATGTAGAGCCAAAAAAGAGTGGGTTATTAGGTGGGGGCTTCATAAATAAAAATGACTCAGTTATTTAATTTAAAAAATATAATAACAAAATTTTATTTATTTCATGGTATTGGTAAATTTTTTATAAACGTTCCATACGTGGCATTAATTTTAAGTTAAAATGATATTAGTTAAATAATAATTAATCAAAAAGAAATAATTAAAAATATAATCCACTGTTTATATGTGTGACCTCTAAATTATTTATTAATATAGTTGTAATCTAATTGAAATTTTCGTTTCCTAATTTTCATTATTCTTTAAATCTATTCATAAGGTTTAAATTCTTAAAAAAATTAGTATATAACATTTAAGGGCAAAATCTTTTTTCTAAATCTGAATTTTTAGTCGTAATTTTATTTGTTCACCTGGATTGATAGAAAAGGTACTTCCTCAAAAAACTGTACAATAAAACCATTTTTTTTTTTGAGTTCCATTAAAAAACCAGTTTAAAATAGTAAATTAAATATGTTGTACATTATTCTTATTAAAGAAGTGATATAGATTATACCTGGCAATTTGTTTAAAATGAAACTTTCTTCTATTTTTTATGTTTCCGATTTGCTTGTTAATTCTTTTTTTCCAAACATGTGTACGCCAGGCTGGTTCCTATAAAAATATTTATGAAATTTGAATGATATCCGAATTTAATGCCATAAAAAAAATGTATTGTAACAGTATATTTTATTTTATAAATAAAATTGAAAAAGGGCTTCAAAAACATACAATCTTGCTACAATTTAGATGCTTATCGTCACTCTTTTGAGAGAGAGAGAGTAGAGAGTTTCTAGACTTTATAGAAACCATAATTAATTATCTACCTATACTATAAATATATAATCGCCGATGTAGGCAGGTTACCACGTGTATATCACGTGATCACTATATGGTTATCACGTGATCACCGCGTGAATATCACGTGTTAACTACGTGATTATCACGTGATCACCACTTATAGTAACGGTTGCTATAGAAACAGTAACCATAGTAACAGGTGTTATGGGACTGGTAACCATGGCAACGGTTGCTATGGAAACGGTAATAACAGTTGATATGGAGTCGGTAACCATGCTAACGGTTGTTATTGAAATTGTAATCATAGCAACGGTTGCTATGGAAACAGTAACCATGGAAACGGTTGTTATAGAATTTATAACCATAGTAACGGTTATGGTTATCACGTGATCACCACGTGTATATCACGTGATCAACACTTATATTAACGGTTGCTATAGAAACAGTAAATATGGTAACAGGTGTTATGGGAATGGTAACCATGGCAACGGTTGCTATGGAAACGGTAATAATGGTTGCAATGGAGACGGTAACGGTTGTTATAGAAATTGTAACCATAGCAACGGTTGCTATGGAAACAGTAACCATGGAAAAGGTTGTTATGGAATTTGTAACCATAGCAACGGTTGCTATGGAAACGGTAAACATGGTAACGGTTGTTATGGGAATAGTAACCATAAAAACGATTGCTACTGAAACGGTCGCTATGGATTACTACTCGTAGTAACGGTTTCTAAGTTAAACAGTTGATACGTATGAATAACATTTCAGACGTATAAATATTTTTTATTTTTTTTTTAAATTTTTTATTGTATTATATATATTTTCATTTCTAAAGAACATGGATTTTCTTCTAAAAAATCAAAATTATTTAGTTTTAATGTTATTGAGTGTTTGCAAAATATAAAAAGATGTATAGCTTTAGATGATGTCTGTGATAAATTTTATGTTATATAATACAGGTATAGCTCAAACAAAAAAAAGGAACTGTAAATATCATTAAGATTTTTTTTTATATATAAGTTATTAATTAAACTACTAAATTAGTTCAAATTTAATTAAAGATAAAGGTAAATTTGGATAGAAGTAGTGGTAAAAAACCTGAAATTTTAATAACAGATGAAACAAAAACCAATGTAAATATTAACAATATTTAACTTTTTTAAAGTTAATGTATAACTTATAATGTTTTTTATTGAGGGTAAAATTGTATTTTGGGGTTCAACCGCAGAAAGTATAAAAATAGAAACTGAAGATCAAATATTAATAAAACAAGGTGTAATTAAAAATTATAATGGTGATCAATATATATCAATGACAGGTTGAGGTTCACGGTTCAGCTAATTATAAAATAAATTATAAATTAAAAAAATTATAAAAATTTTCAATTTTTTTTTTTTATAAATTATAAAAATTTATTCAAAATTTAAAGTAAAAAACAATAAAATTAAAGATTTTTTTAATTAAAAGAATATAAATAATTTTTTTTATTTTACAATGTAATTTTTAATGCGTTGCGCGACCCATAAATGCCTACTCCTCACGTGCGAAGCGCGTGAGGATAGTCCTAGTTAGTAATAACTTATATTTAATTTTATTAAAATTTTGATACGCTAGTTATTCTTAGGACTTTACATATGTAGATGCTAAAAGATTATAAGGATGTTTTTTTTGGAATATTTTATATATAACTTCTATATTTTTAGTATAATATTTTGAAATAATAATTTCCTTTTATGTGCGTGCGTGCGTGTGTGTGTGTGTGTGTGTGTGTGTGTGTGTGTGTGTGTGTGTCTGTGTAAAGATATAATAAAATTTTATGTCAAGCTGGAGCTGCTCATCTATCCAGAAGTTGACCTTTGATTGTCTTATGACTTGAGTCAACCTCTCCTGTTCTATTTCCAATTCCCTAGCCTATGTAGTTAGGTCTACGTACCCAAATTAGGGAGACTTTTTCCAGGAGATAAAATCGCAGAAAGCCCTAGTAAAAGGCATTTCTCAGTTCAAGTCATACTTACATATATACATATATATCAAAGGTGGGCGTGTACGGCATTTTGGGCATGGAAAACTAACAGCCGTATATACGGCCAAGCAGTATAATCATAGAATAAGTATTACTGCGTATAGAAAAGCAGTTCTTTTTTTCGCTTGAATTTTAATTAAGAATGAGATATTAGATGGAGTTAGTTTCAGCCTCTATTTCCCCCTCTTTACATACCGACTTTTATCATAGAATAAGTATTTTCTATGGTATAATGATCCGTACCAGAGATAAGTTTAGAGAGATCGCCAGAGAGATAGGAAAGGCTGACACTGTTTTATTTTACATCGCCGAAGCTATCACGTGGTCACTCTCTTGCATCTTTGTTTCTTTTGTTTTATGCGGTTATTTGTACATATATCCTTTCTTTTCTATTTCTCCGCCGACCTCCCTACTACATAAAAATCTTTTCTTTCTATTTTTCAAACGATTGTAACCCCCAGTATTGGGTGTGTTACGTAAATAAAAATTTACATGTATACATTTTGAATAGATCACTCGAATATGTCCTACCCGCCTATATTCACCTCCGAGGAGGTTGTTAACAATCCCTCCCGACACAAAGTGCAGGAGGGCTGATCCAACTGACTTCAAAGAAGTCAGTTGCAAAAAATATGTAGGAAGGGAAACGAAGGGTTTAAGGACAAACGTCACCTTAAATAAAAATTACGATTTTATCAGAATCTCCTTTTTATTTGCGAACTTAGTTACACTAGTGGTTCAGATGACGGTTGCCAAAAGAATGCCGAAGGCCCGATTTTGCAGGCTCTTTTATAGCTAGTCAACCGTCTTCCAGAACGTTCTAGAACAATTGAGAATAGTTAATTTATAATTTTTAGTGGTTATTTTATTTATTGTTTTATTTCTTTTTAATATTAATTGATTAACTATTATCTTATAAAATATATTTTTTATACATGTTAATTTAATTGCGTTCTATGCAACTTAGTTTTTTATTATTTTACACAAAACAACAATTATTTAAAAGGTCGTGGACCTGAATCCGACCATTCCCTTCATAACAACATTTTCAATAATATATATAGTGAAGTCTATTATAAACATGATTTCTCCACTCTAAATCAAATCCATGCTTACTCAAAAATTGTCAACAAACTAGCCATTGCCTTTTCTAGAAGAAAATTTCTTCTAAGATGTAGATTTGAAGACTGTCTACCAAAACACACCAACAGTATAAAATATAGATTTAAGGATTTTACTTTTCATCAAGAGTCATTATATGAATCATTTAAAAATAAAAAAAAAAAATGCACAAAACAACAATTATTTAAAAGGTCGTGGACCCGAATCCGACCATTCCATTCATAACAACATTTTCAATAATATATATAGTGAAGTCTATTATAAACATGATTTCTCCACTCTAAACCAAATCCATGCTTACTCAAAAATTGTCAACAAACTAGCCATTGCCTTTTCTAGAAGAAAATTTCTTCTAAGATGTAGATTTGAAGACTGTCTACTAAAACACACCAACAGTATAAAATATAGATTTAAGGATTTTACTTTTCATCAAGAGTCATCATATGAATCATTAAAAAAAAAAAAATATATATAGCCCAGTACTGGTCATTAAAAAAGATAAAACAAGTATTTATTCATCAAAAAATGGGCGATACACAAAACAACAATTATTTTATTATTTGATTTATTTTATTTAATTAAATTTATTTCTCGAAGATTCTATTATTTTCTATGCTTAAATTGAATGTTAATTTATGTGTACTTAAATCTAAATCTAACTTAATCTAACTATTTACATATTTACAATATTCATATGCAGTTGCACATTTTCCTGCATTCCGGACTGCAAAGGAAAAGTGCATCTGCATCTGTTTGAATTTTATCATTCATTTTCTGGAAAGTGCTGCCATCAAGATTATCGTCGACGTGAATATAAATTTATTAATAACGACGATGATCTTGGCGCTATTTTTCAAATAATTTACATATATAAGAGAGGTGTCCATTACCGTAGGTTACACGATATTGTACCTAATTAACAAAAATTATTACATAAAGTCTCGATGGTCAAGTGGATATGTTGACTCGGGATAAGTTGAATCGGTGATCGAATCCTCGACTCGGTCAATTTTTTTTTTATTTATTTTTTTTTATTATTTAATAACACTTTTTTTTCATTTAAATTTTATTATATTATATGACTTAAATAAATTATCCCAGTTAAAAAAAAAATAAATCACTTAACCCTGGATAATAATTTTATTCGATTAGCTCAAAATTTTAAATCAATTTTTTATTAAATGAATTTTTAATTTGAAAAAAAAAGTTTTTTATATAAAATATTATTTAGTTAAAAATTGTCTTTTCTTGGGAAAGCTAAAAAATAAAGTTAAAAACAGGTAAGTAATTAAAATCAGGTAGAATATTTAATAAAAGTATAGAAAAAATATTAAAAACAGGTTCAAATGAAGAAAATATGTGTCAAAAGTTGTTATCTCAAATAATCGCTTAAAAATTCCACCTCCTAAAAAAATTTATCTATTCTGATCTTATCTCTGTTTGCATTGAATCAGAGATTGAATTTTTCAAATATAAAAAATTTTCTTTTGTTTTATTTTAAAAATATTTTTTTTGTTTTCAAAATATTGTCAGTTTGATTTTTATTTTTAAGCAGGATAATTTGGGCTTGATTTAGCTTGGTATTTTTCGTGAGGAGTACTTTATTTTGTTTAGAATACACGTTTTAAAATTTAAGTTCTGGTATTTATTTTTTTAAATAATATTTGATAAAATATTATGCAAAAATGAAAACTAAAAAAAGTAAAGTTTATCAAATTTGTCAGTATCCTGGGTGTAAAAATACTTCAAATGATAAATTCCAGCTTTTTCATTTTCCAAAAGATCCAAACAAACAAAATACATGGCATAATCTGGTTGGTAAGTAAATATTATGATAATTTTATACAAAAAAAAAACGCTACCAGGTAATTGGCACTATGATTTCCATTAACAAAATGTTTTTATGGTCTATTTTTCCTAGCAAAAACAATAATTCTAGATATTAGCACATTCATAGAAAAAAATTAAAAACTACGTTCCAAAAGAAAAAAAATATTGCTATTAATTTTATTTATTTATGTAAAAAATTTTGAGAAAAAAATATCAGATTCAAAATATTGAAATATCGATTAAAAGAAAATATTTTGAGATTTTTTTATAAAAAAATGTTTGAAAAAAAATTAGCTCTTAATACCATAATGGTTCTGAAATATCACCGGGTTACATACACACATATATGTGTTCTTTTACGAGAAAATACGTGTTATGAGCACCAAAAATGAAAAAAAAAAATTGACGAGACCGCGACTACCACTATAATTTTCTGGTAGTTTGGACTCTTTGGAATGCAAAAAATAACGTGAACACGAAGTCGGCGATGGATGCCAAAAAGATTTTGCCACTTTTATGTCAAAAACCGTGTTTTTCGTATCTGAGCTACGACAAATTTTCAAAATTACTTTTCAGGTTAATAAAATTAAAAAAATAGATAAAAAATATGATTGCCAGGGAAAAACCACTCCAAAAGAAAAAAAAGTTTTCTTTTTATAATGAAATTTAGCCAAGTTATCGTCCATTTTTAGATTTTCCTCAAAATTGTCTTAAAAAATACCGCCAGTTGCTTGATATGCTTGAAAATTCAAGCAACAAATGAATTTCAAGCAAAGCAGCCTGGCTGTGAAGATATTGAAAAAAGTTTGTTTTTGAATTTAAAATATGCATTCATTGCTTGATTATTATGGTAAAATACTTTTTTTTTTTAATCGTTTACTTTTTTCCTGAGTATTCATTCCTTCAAAAAAAAAATCATTTTTTTACCACATTTCAATTTTTAGGTCAAAACCCAGTGAAAACCTGTGTTAAATAAATTTAACTACCTACAGTTTTCAGGCTTTTTACTTAAAAATTAAAATTTGGTCAATAAGAATAATTTCTTTTCTTCAATAAATATTTTTTTCAAATATTAGTATCAATAATTAACGATCTCTACGAACAAATAATAATCTTATATTTCAAAGATACATAAGGCATTTTCATGCCATTAATTTTATTTAAAATTTTTTACAATTTTAAATAAATTATTAAAAATTTTTTAATGATGTTAAATAATTTTTTAAGTTAAATTATGTTACGTATGTTAGGCCATAATTCGAGCCATTACATCCGCATTCTATAATATTCATACATTTAATATTTATTTATATATTTAACTTATTCCTGCTTACGTTAGCTCGTAAGTCGAGCTAACATACCTACATTTCCTCAATATTACACTAAACGACAATTCCATACATTCTTTAATATCAGATTTTAGCAATTCAGTTCCGGCCCGCTATAAATCGGCATAAAATATAAGGTCATTGATGACGTACATCCAAATATTTTTGGAAATATGGAATTGCATAAACCCCTTCTCGATTTCCCCCAAAATAATTACCGACGCTTTTCATTAATTGGACGTGACGAAACCGACGCTTTCGCGTATTGGACAATCCCACCAAAATCAATTAATATGGGCAGGATGTAATTAGGCTATATAATACCCTACAAACGCCCGAAAAAGCCATTCGATTAGAACAAACTTCTTGAGTACACTTATCTTACAGTTCGACTTAGACGCATTTTATCTTATATTAACTTATAATAAATTCAGTGTTCTAAATCAAAGTACTTAGTTCATTCATTTAAAGTGACATATCCTTCATAAATCCTGAACTTAAACTATTTAAGTTCTACCAGCTTCAGAACTCGAGGTCAACATCAACTTGAATTCAACTATACCCCAACAACTATAACCTATATAACTAGAATAAATACCTGGGGCACTAAATATCCCCAGGATAAATCTTATTTTATTTTTTTTTATATCAAGTATCCTGATTAAACCTCAGGATACGTAACAATTAATTAATAATTTAAATTCATGACGAACGTTAAACTAATTAATTAATATAAATTTGGTACTAGATCTAAAAAGCTGCCCCTTGAATGAAAAAGAAAATGTTTCTGATTGTCTCTTGTGGTTGTCCGCCCTCGATAGCTCAGTTGGTAGAGCGTCGGTCCGGCAAACCGAAGGTCGTGGGGTCGCATCCCGCTCGAGGCAAGTTGATGGACATTTTATTTTTCATTCAAAACCTTTTTTTAAGTTAAATTATTAATTAATTTAACTTAAAAAATTATTTAACATCAATAAAAAAAATTTTTAATAATTTATTTAAAATTGTAAAAAATTTTAAATAAAATTAATGGCATGAAAATGCCTTATGTATATTTGAAATATAAGATTATTATTTGTTCGTAAAGATCGTTAATTATTGATACTAATATTTGAAAAAATATGACGAACGTTAAACTAATTAATTAATATAATTTTTTTTTTCTTAAAAAAATTAATCGACTTAAAAAAAATTATTATTTCACGACAAAAATCAAGCTAGTACATATACATATTTTAAATTCAGAAACAGGCTTAATTTCAATCATTTTTAAGACAAATTTCATCAATAATTTCAGCATTATTTGCTTTATTTTAATCGTAAAATAATAATTTTTTTTTTTATTTCAATTAATTTTTCCCTAAGTATTTCTTTCTGAAAGAAAAAAAATCAAATTTAAATTTTTAGGTCTAAAACTGTGTTATAAGTAAATTATGCTACTTACCGTTTTCAAGGCTTTTAACCTAAACATTAAAATTTGGTCAATAAAAATGATTTTTTTTCTTAAAGAAGTGAATTTCCAGGGAAAAATTAATCAATTAAAAAAAAAATTATTATTTTTCGATAATAATTAAGCAAGTAATGCATGTTTAAAGTTCAGAAACAGGCTTTTTTCAATAATAAACTTCAATCTTTTTTAAGACAAATTTGAGTAAAATCTTGAATTTACAATAACTTGACTAAATTTCATCGTAAGAAGAAAAGTTTTTTTTTCTTCTTGAGTAGTTTTTTCTTGGCAATAATATTTTTTTATCTATTTTTTTCAAACTACATTTTTTTTTAATTTGAATGCAATACCTAATTTATTTATATGAATGTATATTTGAAATAATCGTTTTTAAACCTGTTACTTAATTTTTTCAAAACTTTTTTCTCAAACTTAAAAAAACAAAATTAAAAAAACTGCACTAATTTTTTTTTTTTCAATATTTTTATATACATCAATATTTTTTTTCTTTTTGGATATCGTACCTAACTTTTTTCTATGAAAGTACGAATATCTGAAAATATGGTCATTACTTTTTTTTTTTTTTTTTTTTTTTTTTGGGCCCCTTCAAGAAGGGGCCTTTTTCGTAGGACGAGGACAATGCATTTACGCATACCATACACGCGTACTGTATGGTTATGTGGGACTCAACCTCAAATTTGTATCTGGGGTTGGCCAGATATACACAATTGAGGAATTACAATACCCACTAAACTCCCCACCCTCCTGCATTTATGACAATATCATAGAATCCGGACCGGGACTCCCTGTTTAGGTATTACTTCGGTCCGGAAACAATGCAGCCAAGGCATTTCTTCGCCATACCCTGTCAATAAAGGAGGAGATTTTCCTACGAGAGGAAACCTTCCTCCTTTTTCCCAATCAGTGTCGCCCGTACGTACTCTGCCACACTGTACCAGTTAGCGGCACTGCGCAGCATTTCCGGGACGACTACTTCCGGCCTCCATTCATCGAAGGGCGGTCGCCCTTCAGCGAAGCGAGGACACCCAAAAAAGGTGTGCTCAGCGGTATCCAGCTCGCCCGGGCAATGCAAGCATTCCGGAGATGTCACCTTGCTCCACTTGAATAGCATATCGCGGAAATAACCGTGACCAGTTAGGAACTGTGTGAGGTAGAAGTCTACCTCTCCATGATCACGGTTCATCCAGCTTTCCAAATCGATGATAAGGCGGTGCGTCCAACGTCCCCTCGGATCACCATTCCACCTATACTGCCAACATTCCATTGTGCGGGAGCAAGCGCGAACTGAAGCTACGTCGCGCTCTTCTTCCTCACGGTTATAGATCGCCTGCCTTTCCAAGGCAAGCAGGTCGATGGGAATCACCCGAGCCACCACCTGGATCGCTGGCTCTGATACTGTCTTGTACGAGCAAGCGATTCGAAGTGCCCCCTGCCTCTGTACTGCCTTTAGTTTCTTGCAGTACTTTTTTATGCGGACATTGTCCGCCCACACCTCTGCACCGTAGAGCAAGATGGAGTTGACTGTCGTCATCAACAGCCTCTTCTTCTCAGATCTGGGACCGCCGATGTTCGTCATTAGCCACGAGAGGGACTTTGTCACCCGGCCAGCCTTTTCACAGGCCTGCTGGAATTGTCTATTGTAGGTCAACTTGTTATCCAAGAAGACCCCCAAATATTTGACCGATGGTTTGGTCTGGATCATAAGGGGATTACCTCCATCATCAAAGCTGACGCCGAATATGGTATCAACCCTTCTCCGGGTCAGAAGGACAATCTCCGTTTTCGGGACTGCCAGTCTTAGTCCGTGATCCGACATCCAGCTATTGATAAGGCGCATGGCCTCATCCAAGGTATTCTGCTGGTCCTCTGGCTCTCGAGCTGTTATGGTTAGAGCAACGTCATCCGCGTATCCGATCATGGAGCATCCATCCGGAAGCTCAATCTTTAGCAAGCCGTCGTAAAAGGCATTCCACAGATCAGGACCCAGAACTGAACCCTGCGCTATGCCTGCGCTTAATACTTTACCTCTTGTGCCATCGAGCGTGTCCCAGCGCAGGTATCGGTCCCGGAGGTAATCTCTGAGTATATTTCTCAGATAATCCGGAACTCTGAATACCTGCTCGAGGGAGTGCAACATATCGTCCCACTTAGCCGAGTTGAATGCGTTTTTCACATCCAACGTGACAAGCAGCACGTCCGGTTTAATATCCGGCCGCACTTGTCTGGACCTCATAACCACCTTCACGACCTGCTCGATGGCACCGATCGTGGAACGCCCCTCACGAAAGCCGTGTTGGTCGTCGCTAAGGTCAACCGCTTCCGTAATTGCTTGCCGCAATCTTCCTCTGACCATGCTCTCCATCACCTTGCCAATGGTATTTAACATACACAATGGTCTGTAAGATGATGGAGATCCTGGTTCACCCTTTTCCTTGCTTATCAGAGCCAGACGGGCCACTTTCCAGTCCCTTGGAAAGGCGCCTGCCACGAGGCACGCGTTAAACATGCCAAGCAGGAGACCAGGGATTACCTTTGCAGCCGCCTTAAGGGCTTCTGCGGGTATTCCGTCTGGTCCTGGCGCTTTCCCATTTTTCATTGACCTAATTGCTTGAAGCATCTCAGCCTCGATAAATAGCGGAACTTGATCCCTCGGGACATCCAAAGCAGGGTGTTGTTGGTTTGGATGATCCGGGAAGAGAGCGTCCACTATTCTTTTGGTCGTTGCTTCATCCATCGTGTTGTCACATCCGGACTTAAGTTTGCCCATGACAACCTTATATCCCAGGCCCCACGGGTCGCTGTTGACATCATCTCTTAGGGACCGAAGACAGCGCGCCTTGCTGAGGCGGATAGTTTTCGCCAGCCTATGCTTGGCTCCCTTGTACTCTTCAGAGCGCGTAGCCAGCTCTGGGCGGCCATGCGCTCTTTGCCGTCTTCTGCGTGCGCCGTGACAGACCCGTCTAAGCTCCGCAATTTCTTCATTCCACCAGTACACGCTTCTTTTACCCTTCCAGGGCCGTTTACGTGGCATAGAAGCATCGCAGGCTCCTCTCAGAAGAGCAGTTACCCTCTTGACAAGGGTCTCTGCCTCTCGCGGGGTGGTCGGTCCTCCATGCCAGGCTGGGATAGACGAGAACTCTTCGCGAAGATAATCCACAAATCTGTCCTCGTCCATCTTTGACACATTCCAGCCTAGTGGGCGCTTTTTGTACGGGGGACGATTAACAACCCTATCACGCACTTTGAAGGTGATGTAATTATGATCGCTGCCATTGGCTCCATCCATCACCCTCCAGCCACCCATTCTTTCTGCCAGCCCGGCCGAGGCAAAAGTGACATCAGGGATCGATTCGCCAAAGCCTGGCCTTACGTAGGTTGGATTGTTCCCAGAGTTCATGACCACCAGATCAGTTCTAGCGGCCATCTCTAGGATCAACGTTCCCCTACGGTTCGTGGTTGGCATTCCCCATTCCACGGCCCTGGCATTTAAGTCCCCAGCAAATATGATAATGCCAGAGACTTCCCTTATCGTTTCCTCCAATGAGGCCAGCTTTGCGGTGAACACCCCAATAGTGTCATTCGGTGACAAATAACAACTAATGAAAGTTGTATCACCGCACTTTGCCCAGACGTGGCAATTGCCTTTTCCATGTCGGGACATAGACGTCTGAGCACGACCTCGTAGCCATATAGCGCACCTTTCCTTTTTTCTTTGACCTTTGCTTTTAACAGCGACGAAATCATCCTCGTCTGGAGGGTAGGTATCTGTAGCTACATCTTTTGGCTGCGTTTGCTGGCCAGAAGCTAACTGATTTACCTCCTGAACCATATCTTTCGGAGGAGACATCACTGCATTAGCGAAGGTCTTCCTTAGAGGGAGTTCCGGGGACGTTTTTTGCGCCGGTCTCTTTTTTGTATTCTCCTTTCCGGGTGGGCTTTGGGACGCAGTCCGAGCCCTCTTCTTTCCTTTTCCAGTCATAGCCCCTGATGCTTCCTCTATAGGAATATCGGGTTTTTGTTTTCCATTTAAAAGCTCCTGCTGCAGTTCAAAAATTGTCTTAAGCCTGGCTAAATATTTTTCAAACTCAGCTATGCCTTTTTTGACTGTCATATTACAGTTCTTCTGTACTTTGACTGAATCTCTCATCTGAGTAATATCTCTCTCCATGTTTGAGTGGATTTCAATGCACGCCTTGTTATAGTCCTTTGATTCTCGGAGATATCTTTCTATATTTTCTTCCCTCTTGCCTTCGTCGTCAAGCCCAACTTCGCTAACTTTAGGCAACGAATATGACCTATGGTCCTTCAGAATAGAAGGCCGTATCAAGCTGTTGCTTGAACCTTTTTGGGCGCCACATTCTGCGCATATGTCACCTTCCATTGAGGATTTGCGGGAGGAATCCTCGACCTCTAGCCTAGTTAAGACTACCTTTGCCGTCTTTTTTTTAGCAGTAATTAGAGCTAGATGTTGTTGCTCTGTGGGCGTGGTGTTCTGCCTTTGCTGCTGAGAAATGCTAAATTGGAGACCCCAAGAATCCGTGTCTCCGGCTCTGACCATCAAGGCTTTCACTTGATCGGAATCAGAGGTTGAATTATCCTCTGTAAGAGGGGTATCAACCTGGGGTAATTCACTGTATTTATTTAGCATTGTACATAAAATAAGCCTGTGTCCCTGGACAAAGGGCCCTTAGTTGGGTAAGAGTACCCTTCAGAGTATTATTAAAGGATTTACGTTAGTCGCTGACAGAGAGTATCTATCAGCTTCCAGCGTCCATCCAGTAATAATAGTCCTACAGATCGGGGGGTTTTCACCACCATGTCTGATGACATCACATACGATTATTAATCTGGCATGTAACAGACTTCGATTGAGAGGCGGTGACGCGAGGGAACACCAATCCTCAATCTAACAGGTGAAGTGTTTCCACCTCTATGTTTGCTACCATTCCACAATGTTTTATACCTGTCATGGAACAGGTCAGGCATCTACCAGTGGAGTCATGAGGGCTGATGTCAGATTTTACTCTGGAACCAGGCGGCATTGATTCCATAGATAGATCCCCTACAGAATGGAGGATTGCTCCTCCTTGTCTGATGACAATGCCACTTCCCAATAACCCAATATCCCATCACCTTCACACATTACTAAACCAGAAAATACAACCTGCAGTCATGATTTAGCGGGGACTCGCGACTACCTTTAATCGGCTACGTCGCTGTGCTCGAGGTAGAATTCTCCCATGCTAAGAGCCAATACGTCAGGTCTAAGGCAACCCTGTATGTGGCTTATATCGCACTTAGGTTGGAGAAAACCTTGGAGCCCCTTTAATATGCCTCTTCCTCAAGGATAGTTTAGGATAGCAGTCTGCGGCTGCATGCTTGTCAAGAATGCTCGAGGGAAAGACAAGGCATAAGACCCGGTTTATAGGGCAGCCTCAGTTATTCCAGAACCACTTATAGACTAACTATGAGCAGTCTGCGGCATTCCTAACATGCACACATGGGATAAAGCATAGAGCATGTCCCCGGAGAAATGCAAGGCACGAGACCCGATTTATAGGGCAGCCTCAGTTGTTCCAGAGAGCTATATCCTATATCCTTGATTCTAGTTCAACCTTGAAAAAAAAGGCGGCCTGAACCACCCTCCTCCTTCCTCGGCCTTATGAGGCTCCGGGCTTGGGACCGGTACAGCGGAGTTATTACTAGAAATTACAGCGGTCATTACTAGATATCTCAAATCCGACACTTAATTTTTTAATCTTTTTTTTGTCAAAACTTTTTGCCTAAAAAAATATAAAAACAGCCATTTTTTTTCCTTTTTGAAAGTAGTAACTCATTTTTTTCTGTGAGAGTACTAATTTTAGAAATATAATATTAATTTTTATCAATATAATATTTTTAGTCAATTTTTTTAAGCTGAAACTCAATTTTTTTTTAAACTTTTTTTTTAAACTTTTTTTTTCAACATTTTTACATAAAAAAATTAAAATAATAGCAATATTTTTTTTTTTTTCGAACGTAGAACCTAATTTATTGTTGAAAAAGTATTAATATCTGAAAATATGTTTTTTACTCTATGTCTCGAATTTGATACCTAATCTCTGCTGATATTCAATTTTTTAAATACTTTTTTCTTAATATTTTTTGCATAAACAAAATAAAAAAAACACTATTATTTTTTTTTTATTTTTGGACATAGTATCTAATTTTTTTATAAGAAAATACTAATATATGAAAGTATGGTTTTATTCCATATATCGAATCTAATAATTAATTTTTTGAAAATTTTTGTTTCACAATTTTTTGCATAAAAAATTTTGTTGATAAGGAACCATAGTGCCAATTACTTGGCAGCGTTTTTATTTTATTTTGTGTATAACTCTCAAGTGGTCAACTTTTACGTGTAAGACCTTTGCTTGCATAAAAAAATTTGTGATTTTTTACATATAGAAACTTTTTTTATTTTAAAACTTTTTAGGAATTTTTTTTATCTTAGTTATGATTTATACAATTTTTAGGGAATGAAAGACTCTTTAAATGGAAACAAACTTCCTTGACTCAAGCTAAAATCTAATCAAATCATTTTCTGTAGCAAGATTTCATTGACGGTGAAAAAAGGACAAGAAAGTATAGAGATGCAGTTCCTATTTCTCATGTTGAATATTTTAAAAGTTTTGGTAACATATGTAACAAAAATGATTTTTTGAAAGAAAATCAAAAAATTTATGATCATTATGATATATCTGAAGGTGATATTATTATAAAAGATGGTCTTATTAATACTCTCGGTGATAAAAATTTTAATATTAAAATTATTTCTAAAAATATAAAAATTAAAAATAATATAATTAAAGGGTCAATCCCTATTTTTAAAACAAATTTTTCTGAATCTAAAAATACAGTGAATTTTAATATAAATGAGATTTTAGAAAATAATACTATCTTCGAAGCTACGAATGCAAAAATAAATTCAACAATTAATAACGTAAATACCAATTTTGATAAAAATTATGATGATGAAAATCCTTTTATCGAAGGTGGTGATAATTTAAACGTAAGTTCTATTGATGAAAATAATTCAAATGAACAAAATACTAACGACAAAAAAAAATATAGTATAATTGGTAATTTGAAAAGAAAAATAAAAAGAATTACCTACTTTTGAAATAGTATAATATTTTATGGGATTGACACTATATTTTCCTTGCGAATTTTCTGTTATATTTTTTTAAGGATACTTTTTCAAATCAGGCTAAAGAATTTATTGATATCTAGAATTAGCCTGGGATGTCTATATTTTTTTTTTTATTATATTTTTTCAAATAAGTCTAAAGAATTTATTGATATCTTGGATTAGCCTGGGATTCCTAAGATTTTTTTATACATTAGACATCTCAAATTTACATTACACCTTTTGTTGCTTTTTTTCTATCCCTGCCGGGTCCGTAAGGCAATAATTAAATTATGCATAATAAAATATTATCAAAATGCTAACTTAACTAACTTAAAAATTATTTTTTTTATTGAAAATATTGGCTTACAGACCCGGCAGGGATAGAAAAAAAGCAACAAAAGGTGTAATGTAAATTTGAGATGTCTAATGTATAAAAAAATCTTAGGAATCCCAGGCTAATCCAAGATATCAATAAATTCTTTAGACTTATTTGAAAAAATATAATAAAAAAAAAATATAGACATCCCAGGCTAATTCTAGATATCAAAAAATTCTTTAGCCTGATTTGAAAAAGTATCCTTAAAAAAATATAACAGAAAATTCGCAAGGAAAATATAGTGTCAATCCCATAAAATATTATACTATTTCAAAAGTAGGTAAAGTAAGTAAAGATATCATAACAGTCGCAAGGTTAAAAAAAAAAACAATGTGAAGCAATTAATAAAACTATAAATTATGAATAAAAAACGCTGCCAATTTATGGGCACTAAGATTCCTCAAGCAATGACAAATATTCAATATGAGTTGATATGTATGCGAGTGTATATGCGTATCCGGTATCACGGCGAGAATTTTATTTACATAATTATATCTATACTGTGATTTTTTTTTTATTTTACGACTGTACGGGCCCGTTTTTAAATATCTATTTTTATTAATGTTCTCCTGATACATTTGGATATACAAAATTCAAAATATTTTAAGGAATTCATGTACCAATATTATATGTATACTAACTCTTGCGTTATTATTACCTAATAACAGAAAAGAATAAAAATCCCCTTTCCTTATAATTTAAATATAATGTAATGATATATTTTTATTAAAAATTATGATGATACCTCTTCTTTACTTATAACTGTTGGATCAAAAAATTGAAAAGATTCCCTTTAATTAATCGCAGTAAATCGAGATTTCAATATTCGCTGCGATACATCGCATAAATGCGATATAAAAAACGTAAGTCAGATGAAAAATGCGATAAATCGCAAAAATGCGATTAAAAAAACGAAAGTCAAACCAAAATTTCGATATTTCGATATCTCAGCCTTCTCCGATCGTGAGTTATATGTAAAAATATGTCCCTCTCACTTAGAAGCAAGGAATATAGAGTAAGAGAAAAAAAAGAGATATATATAAGCAAAGCTAGCTTTTGCTTGCGATGGAGGGTCGCGTGACCAAGATCAAGATATACAAAATATACTATACCAAGATACACAAAATCAAGAACATTAACCGATTACGAACAAGAAACTTGGTTCTAAAAGAAAATATGAATCATTCGCTAGATTTTTTTTTAAACAAACACGGGTGTACTGAACGATTTGCCAGAACAATGGTGAAACTGCAGCTTCACAAACCTAATACTTGTTATACCGAAGAAGAAAAATAATTAGCTAAACAAATTTTTTACCATTCTGCATCAAGTTACTCTCGGCTAAGACGAGCCGAGGTTGTTTTACCAGCAGAATCAATTGTCCGTGGTTGGATTGAAAAATATTCAATAGAAACTGGATTTGATGATAAAGTTTTTGAAAAACTAAAAGAATCCTTAGCTAAACTACCACTTTCACAAAGAGTATGCATTTTAAAATTTGATGAAATGAAAATTAAATCTTTCGAAGAATATTCAAAAAAGTATGATTTAATTGAAGGTTTAGAAGATTTAGAACCCTTGAGGAGAAAAATTGAAGTTGCAACCAATACTCTTTTAATTTGCGTAGATAGTTTAAATGCTCAAAATCCTTGGCATGAAATTGTCGGTTATGTTTTTACTGGAAAAGAGTTTGGTGTAGAGCAAGTTGTTGAGTAATTAAAGGTACTTTTATTGAAACTTAAAGAAGCTGGTGCAATCGTAAAAGGTGTTGTGTGTAATCAGATTTCTTACAATGCTAAGGTGGCTAGATTACTAAATGCAACTGCTGAGAACCCTGAATTTATTCTAAATGATGATTCATATTATTTTCTTTTTGATTGGCCACATTTGATAAAGAGATTGATTTTTCAGTTACGTAAATATAACAATATTTATTGTGAAAGAAATATAATCGCTTGTTTTGATGATATGAAAAATACGTGGAAAATTGATCAACAAGGAAAATCGCAACTGTTATCTCATTTAAGTTACGCTCACTTTTATCCTAATGCTTTCGAAGCTATGAATGTAAAAAGATCTTTTCAACTACTAAGTCATCGTATGGAAAGTGCAATTAAGTTGGAAGGCGAAGCTGGAAAAAAACCAGGTAGCTTTGGAACATACAAAGGTTTGCCTACTAAAACTTGGCAAAATACTTCTCATTTTGCAGGGTCAATGAATACAATTATTGAAAATTGTAATTCATACTATTTAGCAACAAAAATGCCCACAAAAAGGCCCTTATCACACAGGAATCCTGAAGTCGAATCAAATTTAATTATGTTTTTATGTTGGGTTAAGAAATGGAGCCTTGATAAGGGAAGGAATATTAGACTCCTTGTTTTGATGGAATGTACCAGACCGTGTTTTCTATCCTTAAAATATATTGGGTCATAAAAAAAGACTTTCCAAAATTTGAGTTATGTACTGGTCTTTGCAATCAGGATTCGATAGAACACTGATTTTCTCAAATTCGCGGCAGAGGTGGGTTTTGCTTTAACCCGACTTGTCGAATGTTTAGATTAACGGTAAGACATATTTTGTCAGCACCAAATTTAAAGACTATAGCAAAAAAGGCAATGTTACCATTCCAGAGGTCACCACTACTTTTAGCGACAAGAATAAATCAGACGATTCATTAGAAGAATCATTAGAAACAACAATTGTACCGACGACAATGAATATAGAAACTGAGATAGAAATACAAGAAATAGAAACTGCAGCTGATGTTTTTGAAGAAAGTGAACATTTGCTCAGGGTTCTAAATCATCTTTAAAAAAATTAAAAAATAGTGGGGCTGGTATGTATGAAATAAATGCTGTTAATTATTTTTCAGGATATGTTGGTGCATATATTTTCCATAAAAAAATGCGAAGATTGTCGAACATTTTTGTTAAAAAATTCAACAGATAATTTTGATTATGAAAATGAAATTTACTTTAAAATTCGAGATTATCATGTAAACAAAAATGAGCAAGAAGTTACGTGGCTAAGTCGTGCTACAGAAAATTTTGCTGACATTATATTTTTACAACTTCAAGCTTATGACAATAATTATTTAATCTTTTGAGCTGAAAAAGGATTATTAGAAAAATTATTACAATTAGGAATTATGGAAACATGTTCATTACTTTAACAAAAATAATAAATGTTATAATCACAGGGTTGAAGCTTTAAGGTTTTTGTACAAAGTTAAAATATTTGCTCAAACATTTAAGAATAATAAAAATAGAAAACAATTAATTAAAATAATCAAAGAAAAAAAAATACTGAAAATAAAAAGATAGGATTAAATAAGATTGCAAAAAATGGGAAAAGCAATGTAAACATCTCTGTGTTTATTTCTTAATGATATTATACTATAAAAAAAAGTAATTATAATTTTTTTATAGGCTCTTAAATTTATATATAGTAGTAAGAAGAATATTCTATTTTGATTAACATTTAATAGTTATATTAAATATTTATTATATTATAATATTTTCAAATTATTTTAATTTAGTTCCATTATAGCTTATATTAAAAAAAATTTGCACAAAAAATAAAAAATAAGTTTTTTAGTTGTCAATTGTAATTGTATGGCATTATTTTTTGACTACTGAAAAAAATAGGCCAAAAATAAAAAGTAACTTATGCTAAAAATGTTTTATTTGTATTAAAAAAATGTATTTTATATTATATTTAGAATTTTTTTGATAAAGTAATTTCTATTAATCACTTCTGTAAGAAATTAATTTTTTCTTTTTACTATTTTTCAATAAATCTTCCTAAAAACAAACTGACTAATCTTAAAAATAACAAAAAATTAATTTCTCTGTGCAATATGAATACCTGCACTCCATTTTCTCTTGCACATTTTAATAATGTTTTAAACAAAGAAAATTGAAAATCATCAAAGAATGCATAATTTTTTTTTTACTTATTACCATAAACAAAGTTAGATTAAACAATTTTTTTAACAATTATTTATTTATTTTTTTTAATATATTTTATAGTAAGAAAAAAATTGCAATTTTATATTCATAATATCTAGAATAAAAATTAATTCAAAATTTTTTTTTAAATAAATAGAAATTAAAAAAATATTGTTTTTAAATAATTTACTTTATTTATTTTTATTTTATAAATATTAAATTAATCTATTTTACTCAATAAAATTTAAATGAATAACAAATGTTATTAAATAATTGAAAAAAAAAAAGAGTTGAGGATTTGATCCACAATACAAACTATCCCGAGTCAACTAACATATTCACTTGACCATCGAGACATCACAAAAATAATTTTTTATTTAAGTAGAATTTCGTTTGAATAATAGAAAGCAAAGATTTTTATGTGATAGGGAGTCGGCAGAGAAATAGAAAAGAAAGGATATATTGTAAAAATAAACGTATAAAAGAAAGATGCGAGACAGTGACTACGTGACAGCTTCGGCGATGTTGAATAAAACGGGGAAAAAATTTAACACGGGGCCGTCAATCTCTTTAAACTCATCTCTGTCCGTACACAGTCTGTCAATACTTTTTTTTCCTTATAATACCCCATAGGAAATTTCCCGTAGAATTCGATTCTGGGGTCCAAATTTTTTTTTAAACTGCGCATGCGCAAGAAAATCAACTTTCTTGCTTTGCCTTTTCTAGCTTTCATACACCAGCTGCAGACAGCTCAATTTTCATCCTGTTGGTCTCAAATTGTATGTTTTCTCATATAATTTCAGAATATGAAATCATTTTTTTGGGTAAATTTATTTCCAAAGCGCCAGCTTGCAAAATAATCATTTTTTAAAAATCAATTTTCACAAATTTTGAATTTCCCGCCAAGTGACCAAATGAAAATCTGACTAAAAATTCGGATTTAGCGGAAAATTTTACACAGGGATACCAATTTTCGTCTTATTTCATTAAATAGTTTCTAAGATATCCCATTTTAAAGATAAAGATTAAAATTAACTTTTTTTAAAAAAACCCTAAAAATGGGACTCTGACTTTAATTATCATATCTGCTAAACAAATAATTATAAAAAGACGAGTAAAATTTTTTTGGAAACTAAGGGCTTGTAAAAAATTTTTGAGGCCTATAGGACTTGTTTCTTTTGAAAATTAGAATTTTGGCAGCAATTTCAAAATTGGTCATTTTTGGGTAAGAATAGGGTAATAATTTGATTTATTGACTATCGCCATGAGAGAATTAACAACAAATAAATGTGGTGTACGGTAAATAAATGTTGATACGTATACCGAAAAAATGAGACCAATTGGAAGTACGAAAAAATCCTATTTGATAACATTGTGGTATTTTGTAGTTATTTAGTATTAGTTAGTATTTATTAGTATTTCTTTTATTTCTAGGTTTATCCGGATAGACCTAGGTCTATCCAGTGATCGGACTCTACCGGTAACATATATATATACTAGAAAAGTTGGAGGTGGCGATCCGCCCCTCCTGTATCATATTTACTTCTGTTTCTGTTGCTTAACAAAATCAAGTTGCACTGTAAATTTATCATTATGCAAATGCATTCAGAGTTTTCAGCGAAGTCTAGTTCTGTCTCTAGTAAAGTTATAAATATTAATTACAGAAACATATTTAAAAAGGTATTGGAGAGGGTATGTCTAATTCCGGAGATAATTTAATTTTTTATGGAGTCAACGTGTATCTCCCGCACGAATAGAATCTAGCATTGTAGTATTTAGCTTACTATTTTAGTTTACTATTTAGTTTACTATTTTTTTTTTTACTATTTTACTACTGTTTGACTTAGAGACTGCAAGACCTATAATGAATCATATTATTTGGCTAGTGATTTCATAATTTAAACTTCGTTTTATTAACTGGACATGCAATTTTTTTGGTATTTTTTAATATAGAGAATTTAAGGCCATGGAATAAAAAATTATCAAATAATATTCATAGGGGCCTCTTTATAGTCCTAATAGTTTGTAGCGTAAACAATATAAATTGAAAATAATACATTCAACAGTCGTGAGTTTGACTCCTGGATATAAAAAATCTAGTTTTTCAGAGGGCCCTAATTTTTCATTGATGATAATTAATCTCGATAAGCTAATTTGTAAAAAAATTATAATTTGATAAAACAATCATGAGTTTGTTTTCTGAATAGTAAAGAATCTAGAAAATTTTTTGAATTTTTCTCTAGTTTTTTTATTTTTACCGCAAATTACCAAAAAATTTTTGTTAAAAAGTACAATTAATATTCTAAAAGAAAATTACAAATTTTTAAAGAAACGTCCGTTTCGTATATAAATTTATCTGGGTACGTACAAATTAGTGCCAAATTGAGTAACACCAATTGCGACATTAAAAATTTATCACATTTAGAAGATATTTCACTTTTCAATCAAATTTTCAAAACATTTTATTTTTTCCAAAAACAGTAAAAATTGAGTATCTCCAAAAGTACGATAGCTGAGTTGCAAAATTATGGCCTATGTCACAGACTTTTTTTCTGTATTTCGACACTTTATTTTGACTGTTCATTGGTTCGACCCTGATAATGAAACACATACTTACACAGACATCCAAATAAATGATTGAAAATACCATAAAAAATAAAAAAATTTTTTTAAATTTTTCAACCAGCTTCGAAAATATTTTACGAAATTTTAAATATACTGTAACGTCCTCGGCCGTTCGGAAATTTTTTCGTGTAGGTTGAAATGACAGTCACTGGAATTTTTCTCCCGTGTAGAATGAATTTAAATTTGAAATTATTTTATTCTGCAAATAGTTTGGAAAATCTAAGGGACACTATGGAAAATGATTTTCAATTGCGAGAAAAAAAAATTTAGCTTTCAGTTTCACCGGATAACTGAAAAACTTTTGCGAGGACAATAATTTCACTTTCGAGCTGTATTTTTGAATTCTGCTTTTAAGAAAATTGAAGTAATCAAAATAGGGACTCGAGGGATGAAATTATTAGATTTAAACTATGTACTAAGCATAATTTTAAAGCCAAAATTCCTACTTTTAATCCATTCTTGAGCATCGTTTCTAAGCATGAAAATGTTGAAATATGGCCCATAATGATTAAAAGATCTAAGGAAAAATAGAGTTAAGGCAAAGAAAAATTAAGTTTTGATTCATGCAAATAAATATTTTTCGCAAAGAAACTTCTTTTGCAAAAAAATTCTACAATTAGCATAATAAATTTTAAGTTTTCATTTTCAAGAATAAATTACTTTGAAAAAGCTCATAATTAACTTAAACCAAAAGAAAAAGGGCTTAAGAGTAATTTATTTTTGGAAAAACAAGAAAATTAAGTTCAAATTAAAGTAAAAAAAATGGGTTCAATAATGAAAATCATTTATTAACAAAATTTTAATTTGATGAAACACGAAGTGTTCCCTTTGTTTTGAAATTTCATATTTTGTCGATTCATTAAAAATTTGTGATAAGAAAAACAGCATCTAATTTTTGATGAAACACGAAGTTTTCCCTAAATTTTATTACGATGAGTCGACAAATTCCCCTCTTAGACAAACTCTAGGACCAGATCGTATGATAAAACCTTAACCCACTCCTGATTTTATCTAGAGGGGAGAAAGGTTTTATCAAAATTTTGGGTGCTTAAATACTCGTGTTTTGGCCTAGGAAAGGCCTTTTTAAAGTAACATCAAATACCGGTTGATATCGTTACGCGCATTAATCATGAAGAAAAAAAGAAAGAAAAGAAAACTTTGAACTTAATTTTATTTTAAGACGATCTGAAAGTATACTGTTATGATTATTACACTGCCTTATCGACAGGACCGTCCTGTTCCTCTGTTTCTATATCCACAAATAGCAGACGGCAAACTACCGTGGATTTGTAATATTAGCTATTTTTTTGAACAAAAAAGTTATTTATACAGAAATATTTGCTTAAAAAGGTTACTTATCTTTTTCAAGTTATTTTTTAAGCAATTATAAAAAAGTATTGCAAAATTATTTTTTTTACCTTTAAAATTATTAACTTTTAATGATTTTTTAATAGAATTTTTTCTTTCTAAACTTAACTTATCTTTTTCAAGCTGTTTTTAGAAATAGTGCTTTAACAGTAATTTTTATCATTCAAATATCAATATTTAGATTATATATTTTTAGATTATTTATTTTGTTCAAACATTTTTTGGTAAAAAATTATCTTCAAAATCTTGTTCTTTTGTTATAACTTATCTATTTCAAGTTTTTCTTTAAGCAATTATAAAAAAGTATTGCAAAATTATTTTTTTTACCTTTAAAATTACCAATTTTTAATGATTTTTTAATAGAATATTTGCTTTCTAAACTCAGCTTATCTTTTTCAAGCTGTTTTTAGAAATATATTCTACCGAAAGTTTAATGGTGCTTTGATAGTAATTTTTATCATTCAAATATCAATATTTAGATTATATATTTTTTTTAGTATGTATTTTATTTTATTCAGTCATTTTTTGGTATAAAATTATCTTCAAAATCTTGTTCTTGTCTTACAATTTATCTTTTTCAAGCTATTTTTTTGAACAACAAAGTTATTCATACAGAAATATTTGCTTAAAAAGGTTACTTATCTTTTTCAAGTTTTTTTTTAAGTAATTATAAAAAAATATTGCAAAATTATTTTTTTTATCTTTTAAATTATCAACTTTTAATGATTTTTTAAAAGAAAATTTGCTTTCTAAACTTAGCTTATCTTTTTCAAGCTGTTTATTTCTTCAAGAAAATATTTTTATTTAATAATTTTACTAAAGCTTTCGATGTTACAAATTACATTACTTTTATAAATTTGTTTCTTGTTATTTTTTGTCAACAAACGTGAAAATTTTGTTTAAACATTTTTTAATTTTTAAAACAAAAAAACTATTTAAAAATCTTATTATCAACTACTATTATTTATATCTTGATTAATTAAAATATTTTAAGGATTCATAATATAGTTTCCTTGGGAATCTTAAACTATATGCATATTCAGATTAGTATTATTATTAGCGAGATGGTTGGCTCTTTTTCAGTACATATATTTTATAACAGAACTTTCTTGAAAGCTTAATTCATCCTTTTTATCAGCATAATAGTCATAAATAGCAACATCTGAAATAAAATTATCAAACATTAAATTTAAAATTCTATTGAATTAATTTCAAAAAGCTACCCTTTTCAATATCATTTTTAGGAATCCATCCAGGTAAATTTTCTTTATCTATTTCAATAGCTCTCGTTCCTTGAGTATTATCAATTAATTGTCCAAATTGAGAATTTTCATCTTGATCTAGTGGTAGTGTTGGAGGTAATGGTGGATTGTTCGAACCATTATTGCGATTCAGTTAATGATGAGAAAAGCGATATGTAACATTACTTAAACCAGTGCAGTCCAGTATACCTGCCTTTGTGTTTTATAAAGGAGATGGAGGCGCTAAAATTTGAAGTAAAAGTATATGTATTTAAAAAGAAAGTAAAATATTGCTCTAAGTACAATATTTAATTTTCCTGCAAAATTAAAATATACTTAAAACATAAATGATCACAGAATCACTATTCTTAACTTTTGTCAATATGTAAGTACGACTCAGATAAAAATAAAAAACCTTTTGCTGCTTAAAATGCCCTCTAATATTGCTTAGTTACTAAGAAGAGTGCCCAAAAGCTATATTTTACTTGAAAGTAAGTATACATTTAATGAAAATACATTTAAAATTCATGTTCTATACTTATTTAATAAAAAAAATTTGTTTAGAAAGAATTTTTCATTTTTTTTTTCACCAAATATTTTTTTAAAAAACTAGAAACAACTGCGCTTCGCGCAGAGAATGACTGCCTTTAATTCATGACTTGGTCTATTTAGTATCCGAGAACACGAACTCACGAACGTTCGTGGAACACGAACGTGCACCTTTCACGCCTCGGAAAAATTTTGGTGTTCCACGAACAATTTTCTAACTGAAGAAAAATAGCTTTCACGAAAGTTCATGGAACACGAACAATTTTCAGACTCGAGGTAAACCGAGAGGAAAACAGAGCTTTCACGAACGTTCGTGAAATAAATAAAAAAATTTAAAAAAAGGGTTATAAAGGACAGGGGGGCCGAAGGCCCCGTGCGCCAATTCATTATAAAAAATTAACTGAGCACATGTAAAAAACAGAACTCAAAAATTGCGTGTGGATGATTTAGCGCACGGGGCCTTGCTTTATAACCCTTTTTTTAATTCACGAATGTTCGTGAAAGCTCTGTCTTCCTTGAATCGGAAAATTGTTTGTGTTCCACGAACGTCCGTGAATATTTTAAATTATTATTTGAAAACCGATAAAATATTGTAAATGGTAAATTCTAATTTAATAAATGACCCTAATTTTATGCGGTAACATTTAATTATTATGTTCAATAATTTTATTCACCTAGTAAAAAGTATAAAACTAATTAATTTTTTTCCAAAAAATAAATTATAATTAATTAAAATTGGATTCTTTTAAATGAACTTTTGAACAAAAAAAACAAATTTAATCGTTTAAACCATTTGAACTAAAAATTGGTATGGAGACTTATTATTAGTTGCACTTTTGGGAAAAAATAGTTTGGACCCATTTCTGGAGACCCTTCATTTCAACTTGGGCCCCATTGGCGTGGAATCCCTAATATAGTTGTTTTTAATTTATTTTTTTGTTATTTATATTTAAAAACTTACAACTGGTTTGTGTTCTCACACAACCAACGATCATGGAACATGTTCTCTTATAACAGTCTTAACGTATACTCCCTAATTATTATATAAGTCCTAAAACAAAAATTACAATAAATCCCGAAATATAAATTAGCCTTAGTCAATAAACTTAAAGTATTCTAAGGTCTTGTTCTTCTCAGAGCCTGATCAGGCCCTGACTCCCACTTCAAATAATTCTAAGTCCATTTCACCCCTCTCCCTAAAAACATCAATATTTTGACCCGTCCTACCGAGCCGGACTTTTTCAATTACTTCATCCAATGATCATGTTCCATGTTAATAAATTGATGTGATAAAAGTGTATAAGAGTAGTTAAACGAAATTAGTAAATTCAGAAAAAATAGCTTTCTCCAGTAAATAAAATTTACTTGATCAGTAAAAGAGCTACTTCACAGTGATCAGAGAAGTCTATTAAAGACAATTAATTTTTATTCTAAGAATTTTAATATTATTATGAATTTCCTAAACAATCACCTATTTTTTTCCATTGCCTAACCATTATTTTCGGTATAAAACACAGGGTTCAATTATTCGATGTTTTTTTCACACCGTCATGGAAAGTTAAATAGACCTATATTTTTTACACGTTGAATAAATAGACATTTTTTGCTTTTTCAGAATTTCTATCCAACAAAAATAATTTTTACCTAGAAAAGATCTAATTTTACAACCGGAAATACATTTAGGTCTTTTTTCTTTCCACAATTTATCTACATTTTTGTAGGTATAATCTATCTTATCAAATTAGAGATTGACCCCTAAAATTTTTAAATAAAAAATACTCATACATGCTCAAGTAAAAAATATTCTAAACGGGGAAATAGTTTACCGGTTCCTGGAAGGGGTAAACAAATTTTTATTAATGATTTGTTTGTATGTAAGTGCATTTTGAGACGCTCAGATGCTAAAAAACCGATTTTTAAAAAAGTCCGTATTGTGTGTATTTTTGAGGATCTTATTAAGGATTAAAAAAAAATTGTAGCCTTAAAAAGTACGGAAGCTACCCTTTTTTTATTCCTAATTTTTTTTATTAAAGCTTTAGATTCCAAAAATTTTGTTATAACTCGGTTTTTCGTATCCGATACCTGAAATTTTGAAAATCTTAGTCTTATCATTTTTATAGACAAAAAATACAAAAATAGTATCCCTTTCTTTTTCTACGAGAATTCTAATTTTAGGAAATTTGTTAAAACCATATAAGTTAAGGTTTAAAAATTACTTAATTTTTTCTTTTTGTTCGTGCAACACATTTTAAACCAATTCAGCTATTGAAAGATAAATAATTAATTAATTATTTATCTTTCGAGTATCATAACCTATACAGTACCAATAACTTGGTGACTATTAATTTTACTTGAAAACGGTTTTTCAAAGTGCCCTATAAATAAACAAAGGTACCTAATTTAATTTTTATATTTTATACAAAATATTTTAACCGCACATTGTTTGTATAAAAAAAAGTTTTATTATTGAAACATTTAAAAATTATTTTTGGTATTTATACTAAAACATAATATGACTAAAAATTTTGAGGTTTTATATTTAAAATTTTGTTTTTATCACAATATTTATGCTATAACCTAAACTTCATAAAATTATAAATAAATTTTCAAATTTAAAATAAAAACATATTTGAGCAATGCATTTTTATTAACCAATCAGGAGTGGTTTTTAGCTATAACAATGTACATAGTTACTGTATCGAAGACATGTACTTTTTAGATAGGATAAGTATGAAAGAGAACTTTACTATTACTTTCACCAAATTTATATTTTCTTACAAATGAAATATAGCTTTGGGATACTCTTCTCAATAACCATGAAAAATTAGAGGGCATTCTAAGGAGTAGAAGCTTTGGAACTAACATTCTTACCTTTTCATTTTTATCCGAATTGTATACTTATATATCGACAAAAGTTAAGAATAGTGATCCTTAGATCATTTATGTTTTGAATGTATTTAAATTTTACTGAATAATTAAATATTCTACTTGTCGTATCAGTACGTGGCACCATCTATATATTATACATAAGACTGGGCCTGTATTGTATCTATAAATATATTATAAGTCAGTTCGATGCGTGCGCTTAAAGCATATACACAAGCACTTGTCCTTTATAACTTAGTTTATATTAATATTATATTTCTTATTAATAAATTCATTTATACTAATTAATCATTAGTATTAATTTATTAAATACCTTTCAATAAACACGACATGGCGCAGTCGGTACGTGATTAAAAATAATAAAAGTGATAATTATAAAAAAAAACAGAAAAAGCGTGTTTGAAAGGGCGGATGAGTAATAGCAAGCGGCTGACTCATCAAGAAATATATATATACTTGTAAACCTGTATGGCAGATTACCATAGCTATTCTCAAGAAGAAAATTCAGACACAGAAGTCATTGAAATAATAAAAATGGACTCAATATTACATCCACCGCCAAGTCTTTCCTTTGAAGGAAACTTAAAGGAAAATTGGAAAAATTGGCTACAAAGGTTTGAAATTTATGTAGAGGCCGCGGGTTTAGACAGTGCGTCGGACTCAAGAAAAGTGTCCCTGTTGCTACACATAGCAGGAGAAGAAGCAATGCAAAAGTTTCTAACATTTAATATAACAGAAGCAAATAAAAAGAAAATTGCAGAAGTAGTGAAGGCCTTTGAAGAATACTGTACGCCGAAAACAAATGAAAGTGTAGAAAGGCAAATATTTTTCAACAGAGCACAAAATGTGGGTGAGAATTTTAGCGAATTTCTTACACATTTAAAAAAGTTAAGTGCTTCGTGCAATTTTGGTGAATTAAATGACAGTTTAATAAAAGACAGAATTATATCAGGGATACGTGATAGCAAGACCAAAGATAGGTTGCTAAGAGAGGAAAATTTAGACCTCACAAAATGTGTAAACATTTGCGAAACAGCGGAAATAACCGCTGAACAAATCAAGACGATGACGTCAGATAACATAAATATTGTGACGTCATATAATAATAATTACAAGAAAAAACCTGTTGCTAAGAAGCAAGGCAATGCGCAAGAAAGAAGAGCGCCAACAGAAAAAGGAGGAGAAGTGAGGGGTTTCAAGTGTTCCAGATGTGGGAGGAGCCACCAACCAAGACAGTGTCCGGCATATGGGAAGACATGCAAAGGGTGTGGCGGCAGAAACCACTTCGTCTCAGTATGCAGATCAAGAAAAGAAGTACATGCCATAGAAGACACCGCTGAAAGCGTAAACTTGCTATTTATAGACTGTGTAAGTATGGATGAAATAGAAGAGGAAGATAATACCGAGGAAAATGATTGGTATGAAAATATAATAATAAATAATATAGAAAATATTAGAGTTAAATTAGATACAGGTGCGGATTGTAACTGTATCTCAGAAAATGATGTAACAAAAATATTTAAAAATATAAAGTATGAAAATTCGCAGAGAATTATAAAAGGATATGAAGGCAATAGGTTAGAAGTCGTGGGAACTTGCCTATTACCTTGCAAATTCTTAAATCGGGATATAAAAAACCTGGAGTTTGTGGTTATAAAAACCAATGAAAAAGTACCAATAATAATAGGTAAGGTAAGCCTAAGGAAACTACAATTAATAAAAAGAGTTCATGCCATAGAACTAGATGTAGAAACAAATGTAATACTAAATGAGCATAAGGAACTTTTTACAGGTATAGGTAGAGTAAATGATTATGAATATGACATAAAATTAAACTCAGAAAATATTAGAGGTTATGTAGCTACCTGTAGAAAGGTGCCTATAGCTCTGTATGATGAATTAAAAAGAGAGCTTCAAAGCATGGAAAAGTGTGGTATTATTGAAAAAGTAACAGAACCCACTATATGGGTAAATCCTATAGTTATAGCATTGAAAACAGATGGTAAAATTAGACTTTGTTTAGATCTAACTGAACTTAACAAATATATACTCAGAGAATACCACATCATTCCTAGCTTTGAAGAGCTCAGTGCTAAAATGGCACATGCAAAAATATTCAGCACACTAGATGCTGACAGAGCCTTCTGGCAAATTAAATTATCGGCTAAAAGTACTAATTTAGTTACCTTTATAACGCCATTTGAAAGGTATAAGTTTTTGGTTATGCCTTATGGCATTTGCTCAGCCACTGAGGTATTTCAAAAATATATGGATCAAACATTTGGCGATATAGAAGGAGTAGCAATACTAGTAGATGATTTAATTGTATCAGGAAGGGACAAAAATGAACATGATAAGAGGCTAAAATTAGTTTTACAAAGGGCCAAAGAAAAAGGTCTTAAGTTTAATAAAAATAAATGTCAGTTTAATAAAACAGAAGTAAAATATATTGGCCATATCTTTACTGATAAAGGTATTAAAATTAGCAATGATAGGGTCAAGGCTATAATAGAAATGCCAAAATCTAAAAATAAAGATGAGCTCAGAACATTTTTAGGCATGGTAGAATATGTAGGTAGATATATACCATGTTTGTCTGAAGCCAATGTAATACTACGAAACTTGATAAAAAAAGATACTGATTGGATTTCGGATGCAAATGCAGATAAAGCGTTTAATGATCTAAATATTTTGTTAACAGATGCCCCAGTTTTAAAATACTATGATGTAAAAAAACCGGTAACCCTTAGTGTAGATGCTTCACAAAATGGGATTGGTGCGGTTCTTTTACAAGACTGAATCCCAGTGGCATATGCAAGTAAATCGTTAACAACAACCCAACAAGGTTATGCTCAAATTGAAAAAGAAGCATTAACCATTGAATTTGCATGCTCGAAATTCAATCAATATATATATGGTAAAACAGTTTTAGTAGAAAGTGATCATAAACCATTAGAATCAATATATAAAAAACCGATAAATGAATGTCCAAGTAGAGTACAGAGAATTAGATTAGGTTCAATAAAATATGATATACGTGTAGAATACAAACCTGGCAAAGAATTGCTATTAGCAGATGCTCTTTCAAGAGCTTACTTAAAAATGAAACTCATGAATTTAGTGCAGAAATTGAGACCCAGGTTTGTCTTCTGACACAAAATTTTCCTATAAGTATAGAAAAAAAAGAAATTTTCCAACAGGAAACATTAATTGATAATGAATTGCAATTAGTTTGCAAATACATTTTGAAAGGTTGGCCAAACCAAAGAAATTTATTGCCTAGTCTAGTTAAACCATATTTTTTAATAGCAGACCAGTTAACTATAATAGATGGTCTAGTATTCAAAGCAGAAAAACTAGTAGTACCAAAAAGTTTAAGAAAAGAAATGTTGAATAAAATTCATTATAGTCATCTAGGTATGGAAAAATGTAAACTTAGAGCTAGAGAAATTATGTACTGGCCATTAATGAATAAAGAAATTGAAGATTTAGTGGCTAGCTGTGCAATATGCATGCAATTTAAAAAGAATAATAATAAGCAGCCTTTAATTTTAAGAGATATACCAAATGAACCTTGGGTTATGATAGGATTAGATTTGTTTTATTTTAGAGGTTCTAATTGGCTTCTCATAATTGACTATTTTAGTAAATATGTGGAAGCAGTAAAACTTCAAAATAGTGACAGCACAAGTGTAATCGATATTTTAAAGTCTGTTTTTGCCAGATTTGGAATTCCCAAAGAAATGTGCTCTGATAATGGTCCTCAGTTTGACAGTTTTGCTATGCGAAAATTCACTATAAAGTGGAATATTAATCATAAAACATCTAGTCCATATTGGCCAAGATCGAATGGAATGGTAGAAAGACAAATTAAAACAATAAAAGATATGTTTTATAAAATAGAAAAAGATAATGATAAAGATTATAATTTAGCTTTATTAGAGTATAGAAACAATCCCATAGATACTTATTTGCAATCGCCAAATGAACTTATGTTTGGAAAGAAAGTAAAAGGTATAATACCAATAAATAAAATAAATAATGAAATAGATTATAAAAAAGCTAAAGATAGACTAGTGGATAAACAAAATAAATATAAAGAATATTATGATGCTAATGCCAATGATTTAAAAGAGTTAAAGGTAAATGATGAAGTATATGTAAGAAGGAAAATGAACCAACCATTAGAGCCTGGCAATATTACAAAAGTTTGTGATAGACCCAGATCATATGAAGTTACATTAGAAAACACTGGTAGTAAAATTGAGCGTAATAGGAAGCACATACTTCCATACAAAAACAATTGTAAAAGCAATGTAAATAGTGACACAAAAGAAAGTCACTATAATAATAATAATGAGCAAAATGTACAGGAAGAGATTCAAGCAAATGATAGAAATTCTGTACAAGAGGATTTGCATGAATCTGCTCCTGAGCCAGAGATATCAGGTACAAATGATACACCAGTGTATACAAGATCTGGAAGGCAAGTTAATAAACCTGCCTACCTAAAAGATTATGTCTAAAGCATTAAATTAAAATATATAATATAAAAAAAATTTGTTTTTAAAAAAATAAGAGAAAAGGATGTCGTATCAGTACGTGGCACCATCTATATATTATACATAAGACTGGGCCTGTATTGTATCTATAAATATATTATAAGTCAGTTCGATGCGTGCGCTTAAAGCATATACACAAGCACTTGTCCTTTATAACTTAGTTTATATTAATATTATATTTCTTATTAATAAATTCATTTATACTAATTAATCATTAGTATTTATTTATTAAATACCTTTCAATAAACACGACACTACTTAAAGCAATATTTTATAGTATTATTTTAATAGTGTAACATACAGTGAAATAGCTTGCAAAATTCTTTTTCAAACTTATTTTCAAACAAAAATTTGTTGAAAAAAAAAATTAATAATACTTTCAAATGTTAATTACAATTACTAGTATATGTATTTAAAAAGAAAGTAAAATATTGCTTTAAGTACAATATTTAATTATCCTGCAAATTTAAAATATATCTAAAACATAAATGATCTCAGAATCACTATTCTTAACTTTTGTCGATATGTAAGTACGACTCGGATAAAAATAAAAATTGTTAGTTGAATGTTAGTTCTAAAGCTTTTACTCCTTAGAATGCCCTGTAATTTTGTATGTTTTTAAGAAGAGTATCCCATAGCTGTATTTCATTTGAAAATAAATGTAAATTTGGTGAAAATAATAGTAAAATTCTCTTTCATACTTATTTTCAAAAAAAATTTTGTTGAAAAAAAAATGAAAAATATTTTCTAAACAAATTTTTTTTTTGAAATAAGTATGAATGAGAATTTTAAAAGTATTTTCACTGAATTTATACTTACTTTCAAATAACATATAGCTTTGGAGTACTCTTCTTAGTAACTGAGCAATATTAGAGGACATTTTAAGCAGCAAAAGCTTTAGAACTAACATCCTTAGCTTTTTATTTTTATCCTAGTCAAACTTACATATCGACAAAAATTAAGAATACTGATTCTGAGATCATACTATTTAGGATGGAACTTTCAAGTATCTTCATGATCAGGTTTATCGGTGTGCATTAATGCAACTGCACAACCACTAGTTGAATATTCACATGGAAACATTACGTAGCTGGCTACTTTTTCCATTGCAAGATTTTGTATATTACCTAAAATTTAAATAGTATTGAGATGGACAAATCTTATTCAAGTTTTAATTTTAAAATAGTTACTAACCAAGTAGTCCTCTGAATGTTGGCAACTTGTGAGCTTAGGACGATGATTTCCACAAACAAGATGACCACTTTGGCATTTTAAAATTTGTTGTAAAACGTAATCAAAGCAAACTGGACATTCAAATAAATTAGCAAGATCTGTTGAACTCTTTAAGGCTGATACTGATGAAGCTGAAGTACTCGCTACACCTCCTCTTCCTCGTTTTCCTGTACTTATTGTGTCATAAATAAAAATTGTTTACATAATTATTAAGTATATAATATAAATAATAAAAATTAATACTCAACTACTTAAGAAGAATAAATCTACTCGAATGTCAAAGCATAGATTTGGGTTTTTGAATTAAAGGTACGATTAAGCAAAGGCGACTGGAAAAACTACCAGCGAAAGATACTTCTCTTGAGAATTCATGGATGATTGTAAATAGCAGTTAATAATTCAGTCAAAATGTTTATTGCAGATCATTTGGTTTAAAATTAAAAAATTTGAATCAATTAAAATCAGTTATTGGTTATATTAATTTGAGATTTTTAAGCGTATTATTTTAGCTTGTGTCAATATTGAATTCAATATATAGTATTCATTAAATTCTTAGTGATCTCAAAAACCATAAAAAAATAATTGTTTTTTATATTATGCAGACAATATTGACTGTTTTGATCTGGTTTTGAGGTAAATGAATCACATCACTTATAAATTAAAAACATTTATTACGTGGAGTTAAAAACATTTATTACGTTATTACGTGGAGTTCACCAATTCTTGTTTTCACATTATAGAAAAAAAAAGAATGCTGTGATCACATATTATAATAGACTTATACATATATACTAATAACATGTTTAGATTTTTATTTTTCTAATATTTTTAAACCTTTATAATTTTAATTAATTAATTAATTAATTATTATTGGTTACACGTGCAATGTACAAATATAATCTTATAACTATATACCTAAGGTAAAGTTATATGCTCAACATGTATGTTTATATGTGTATATAACGTTTGAAGAACACGTGATATGTTTGGAACGGTGAAAATGAACGGCACACATAAATATTTAAAAATGTGGGTCGATAAAAATCTGCATTTTTTTTATTCGTTTGTTAAAATTTGGCCAACGGTCGCGAAAAGTTTATAAAAAAATAAAGTAAAATTTACGATTACATGAAATTTCATAAAGTCTTAATATCTTTTATTTGTGAATGCGAGTGATGACTCGGAATATTGCCTCAACATATTAAAAAATTGCATTTTTTGCAAAAAACGCCATTTATGCCATCTGCAGTATGTTGCATACTTACAGATTCTCTTAAATTAATTATTTTATAGAAAAGTGTTCATTAGTTTTAACTTCCTCATCTTAATAAAAATTATGTAAATCTTAAAAATTCTTTTTAGTTAAATAATTTTAATAAATTTTAGTTTTTTTAAATAAATTTTAGTTAATAATATTCAATTCTAAAAAAATATTTAAAGCACAATAAATTTTTGAAATCCAGTAAATAAATTTTATTCATTCAAATTTATTTTCGACATCCAATTTAAATAAAAAAAAAGGTAAGTAATATTTTTCTTTTATTCAAAAAGTAAATTCAATAGGCAATTATTGAGAACTTTTCTGAATGTCAAGCTAATTAAATTACAAGAAGGCCTGGACAACCTTCTTAAAACAAGAATAGATTAACGTAAAACCATTAATCTGGTTCATCACAATACCTTCGCTTTGAATAAAAATTTAAGAGAATACGCAAAAATTGGTGCCGAATCGAATAAAACAAAGTGCGACCATAAAATTTTTCGATTGTCTCTCGAATTTTATGAAGTTCAAAAACAATAAAAAATATGCCATATACTTCCATGCTTTTGGTAGTAGGCTGGAAAGGACGTTAAGCACGGGCATTGCCCAAGGATCGGTTCTTGGACCTGACCTGTGGAATGCTTTTTACGATGGCTTGCGCGTTGACCTCCCGGAAAGTCGCCCAGCAGAAACTGAATCAAGTCATGAGACAGATCAACCTCTTGATGGGTCAGCACGGGCTCCAACTTGGGATTCCAAAAACGGAGACCGTACTGACCCGTCGAAGCACAGTGTAGTAAAAAAAAAAAGTGGCCAAAAATTGGCTTCAAAGCAATTTCTTATGAAAAAAAATTCTGCTGGATGAAAAATAACCGTTTTTGTGTATACTAAATGATAAAAAAGTTATTAATACATTTAGTTAATTTAAATTTTTACAATAAGTAAAAAGGCATTAAAATTAAAATTCTTATTAAGACTGTGTACTTAAAAAATAGTTATAATAATAGTTTTCTTTGATTTATCACTGCATAAATTTTCTTAAACATTAAGTTTTATTTGATGATACATTATTAACAGTATATTATTATTTACCTTGAATTTTCTCCTCGATCTCATAATCTTTTAAGGCTTGAAAAAGTATATGGGCTAAATCTTTTTCTGGTCAGCGGCCAGAAAGCACGGGTTTCCTGGCCGCTGCGCGTCCGGCAAAGACGTGTTTTCTCGCCACTGATGCAGAAAAATCGTATACGACCCTGGGCCATTCTTTATTTTTCTGGCCATGGGTCGTAAAATACTATTCCTGAATGTTTGGCTCCTAGCTGATAGTATAAAATCTAAAGTTATTGAACGTAAAATCCAGTGTTCATCAATAAAATATGGGCTGTTATTCCGTAAAAGAATTCAGTTTTATGATCAGCTAATCAACGATCAAATAATATCAATAATAATCAACCGTCAAAGATAATTTATAAACATTATTATTTTAAATCTTAAAAATACGTTACAGTAATTCATTGCAGATAAAATTTTTTTTTTCAAATGTATACAATTTTAATCAAAAACAATATTTTTTTATCTATAATTTTACAAAAGAATAACTGCTTGATAAAAATTGTCAGGTTATTTTATTAGCCATAAAAGAAACTCAGCTCAGAGGGCGCTTTAGTCTCACAGGAATTTATAAATTTGTAATTGTTTGTATATAAATAGTTTTATTTTTACTTTTTATTTTACATAAATTTTATTTTTACAATTTTATTTTTATAATTTTCCTGAAGAAAAACTTTAATTTTTTCGAGACTTTCTCGAAAACGAGACGAGACCAAGACGAGACGAGTCTTTAAGGCCCGCAAGATTCACAAGATTCCCTTGACAAAAAAAAAAAACTTCCATGCTTTTGGACGTTTACACGGTCCCATACATTCAATACTTTTTTCATACAGGAGAGTGAAAATTTCAAAAAACGACACGAAACGCAAACGATCCAGCGATATATTATATATATCTCCCCCTTGAATTTACTTTAGAAAAGTATACTGTATGGATAGGTACATTAATGCTTTCTGATATATTTTTTAAATTTCTTGCCTTGTGAATCAAACTTCAAATTCAACATACGATTGAAATGATATTCAATAATTTTCAGTATGAAATAGATAAGTTTTCAATAATAATTATTTTAAAATTTTATTATTTAATCTTTTTTATAATTTCCTTAGCTGTTGGCTTTTTGTTTGTTTATGTTATTAAAAGTTTTAATGTAAAAAATATCATTTCATTAATTGATTTTTAACATAAATTATAAAGAAGTGATTTTGTCAATAATTTTGTTAATACTAAAAAAGTTATTTTATTGATTATTTGGCAAATATTTATGTTTTTATTCGCATTGTAATAAACCAGATTAATGGTTTTGCGTTAATTTTATTGTTTTTTGAAGGCTGTCCAGGTCTTCCCGGGAATTTAATTAGCTGATTATTCAGAGGATTGCTCAAAAATAAAAAAAAAAACTACTACTGTCTATTTTTACATAATAATAATAAATAACTTACTTTTTTGTTTAGAGTTCATTAACCCAAAATTAGTTGAATTAAAAGAATTTTGTTAATTAGGTTTAAATCCGAAATAAATGAATTCACCAAAAGTATATTAAGATGTTTAATTTACATTAAAAAAGAATTTAAAATTAAATGAACACTTTTAAATAATAAAATTAATTTAAAATAAAATTAAGTTTAAAATTTTCTTTTCTTTTTTTTTTCTTCATGTTTAACGTGAGGAACGTTCTGAACTGGCTCAGATGGTACTTCCAAAAGGCATCAGTATTTAAGCAACAAAATTTCTGATAAGACCGTTTTCCCACTACTGCACCTTCCCCAAAACCAAAAACTGATGGCGTTTACTCATTGGTGGGTGGTGGTAAGATTCTAAAATTCGGAGTGGGCGAAAGGCCTTATCATTGCCGCCGCCTAGTTCTAGAGATGTGTCGAAGAGGGGACGATTTTGGCGATTCATCGCACGTCATCGATCAGATTTTGTTTTTCTTATCACAAATTTTAATGAGTCGACAAAATATGAAATTTCAAAACAATGGGTTTTAAATAAATAAATAATTTTTATTATTAAACCCATTATTTTTACTTTAATTTCAACTTTCTTATTTTCCAAGTATAAATTACATTAAACCCCTTTTCTTTTGGTTTAAATAATTTATTCATGAAACTAAAAACTTAAAATTAATTATGGGTAAATTTAAATGAAGTGAGTGCGATTTGTATGGTCAAACTGCCCCAAAGTATATTTTTCTAAAAGTGCTACCAAAACTAAGTAACCAGCCCAATTTTTAGCCTCCCAGAGCAAAATCTCGATTTTTGGCAGTCATTCTAGTGTTTTTGACTGTCGTAAAAAATGTAAGAAAAATGAGTCATAAGTATTTTTACTATTTCTGTAAAAAACTCACATTACAATGAAAAATTTTTTCTTTTTAGATCCGGATAGCAAATTTCCCCGGCTATCCGATTCCGGGTTTAAAAATTTTTTGTGAGTAGCGCATGCGCGAGGAATCGCTAAGATAGGCTGTTTTTTTTCGAAAGTCGATTTCTCAAATGCCTATTAGTGAAAAATCTTCTAACCTGGCTTTAAATTTTCCTTAAACCGTAAATTATTTGGCGAAAAAAAAATTTCGATGGGACACTGCTTTTTGGGAGCTCTAGATAAAAAAATAGCAGCTTCCAAAACCTCATTTTTTACAAATTTCAAATTTCCCGCCAAGTCACGCGACCAATCAAAAATCTGCCCGAAAATTTGGATTCCGCGGGAATTTTTACCTGAGGATTGGTATCAAAGAAATGGTACCAAATCTTTTGGTATCAAAGAATATATTAATATGATGTATGTAGAATTCTGAAAGGGTTTTATAATAGTATACTAGAGCTGTTACACTATACAAATGCTTTAAGCTTAAAGAGGGGAAAAGAAGTAGCCACTGCCGCGCGCAAGATATTTTCTCAAGTTATAGTATACTCTTCTCTCTTTTTGAATGTTCTTTTGTTTGAACATTTTTTGACTCAAAGTGTTTGCTTTATATTGAATACAAGTATTACACTTGTGTATTCAACTTCTTACTAAATTTCTACCTTTAACGACCCAGAACTCTTGCATTAATGTTGAAAGTGTCAGACAGACACCAAAAAAATAAATAAATCAACTAAAGTTTGGAGAACGATCATTTACTTGACAATATCCAAAGGTGTTTTTAATCATAATCGAGTAAGGACAAATGAATACAACCGCCTAATCGAAGCAAGTTAATTTATTAGAGCCATATATAAATATACTAGAATTGATTGAATTCTTACTAAATTAAATAATATGCTAATAGTTGATAAGAAAAAATAGCATTTTGTAATGAATAACAATATTGAAATGCAGTAGGATCCCAGGATGATCTTGAATTTGTTAGTTAAACAGCAAACAGGATAAATGAAAAGACATCCAAGTGTGAATCTCATGACTCCAACTAGTCTAGCAAAGTAGTTCCACTTAATTTCAGCAAGTTTGAACCTATGTAACATCCAATATTATTAATACGTGGTAGAAAAAATAGGTGTTAGAGCAAATAGCTGGTGGAGCATGTACACTGAAAAAAAACAGACAAAACGTGTATGACTTTAGTGCAACCGTTTTGTATTGGCGCTGATCTATCCAAAAAAACTAAAAAAAAATAGACTAAATGTCTGTTAATAGCCGCCTGGTCTTAATGTTCATCTTTTTTTACGGACAGAGCGTCAATAAATAAGAGACAATACGTCTCCTCTAAGCCGCCTAGGGAGTTCGTGTCTAATGTATGGACGTTTTGTCTGTAACGCCGAGCCGCCTACAACAAATCTGATTTACTCCCCTCTTTTTACTTATGATTTTTATTATATCCGATGAGTTTAATATACACTATGGTGATGGGTTTAATTTTCTCATTTTAGCCCAAAAAGAAAAAATTAATTAAAAAAAAAATTACAGAAGAAAGTTATCGCCTTTATCAAAATAATGAAAATATAAAAAATTGTGGTTTTTTTTCATTTTTGGGATTTTATGAGTTCATCAGGCTGAGAGAGGGCTGAAATGAGGAAATTAAACCCAAGACCGAATGGAACTATCAGAAAGACATGTTAATCTGTTTTTGTAAGCTTCGAAACATTTTAATTATGTTGCGTAAAATCAAAAAACTGTGCACAAATTGTACTCAATCGAAAATTTCTTTCATAGGAAGTTAGAGGTGAAAAACACTATTCTCCTGACGTTTGGGTCGAAAATTTTTTAACCTCTCCCCCTCAAGTCAGATCAGTTGTTTTTTTACAAACAGATTTGGAATTAACTTCTAGGGGGAATGTATTTAAGGATATCCGAAATTTTCATCCGGTTATAAAATTTTCACCTGGGTGAATTTTAGCTAATCAGCCTAGGCAAATTAGGAACACCAAGACTCTTACTTAGGCTCTTAACATATAATTCACAACGGGAGTTCAATACACTTGGAACACAAAATTACACCAAATGGTATATATGAGTTTATTATGTTGGAAAAACATGCCGACTACCCTCTGTTCATTCCAATGGGCCTCATGAGCCTAGAAACGCAGTGTTCAATGTTATAAAATAGGTTTTTTTGGTAATTTTCAATGAAACGCTAAAACCTCAAGAGTGAATCAAAACTCTTTCGCTTGGCCAGATATATGGCAAAAACTACTTTTTTGCTAAATTTTAAGAAGTTTGCTATCGGATTTTATCATATCTCTGGTTAAAATCGTCATAAAAAAAAAATGGAAAATTTTCGTAATTAAACAGAGAATGAAACTGGGGGGGGGGGTTACTATTAATTGGGGGGTTACTATTAAAATACATCCTAACCTCCAAAAATCCAATGTTGTCCATTTTTTTAATTTTTTTTAATAACTTGGGCAAAAACAATCAGATTTTTATGAAAATTTCAGGAAATATGTATTTTAATGAAGGGTCCATGAGGTTAAATTTTTGCGAAAAAATATTTTTTTTTTGGACAAAAATCAAATTTTTTCGCAAAAATTGAGCAATTTTAAAATAGTAAAATAAATATAATATTATATATAAAAATTATTTATATTCTTTTAATTAAAAAAATCTTTAATTTTATTGTTTTTTACTTTAAATTTTGAATAAATTTTTATAATTTATAAAAAGAAAAAATGGAAATTTTTATAATTTTTTTAATTTATAATTTATTTTATAATTAGCTGAACCGTGAACCTCACCTGTCATTGATATATATTGATCACCATTATAATTTTTAATTACACCTTGTTTTATTAATATTTGATCTTCAGTTTCTATTTTTATACTTTCTGCGGTTGAACCCCAAAATACAATTTTACCCTCAATAAAAAACATTATAAGTTATACATTAACTTTAAAAAAGTTAAATATTGTTAATATTTACATTGGTTTTTGTTTCATCTGTTATTAATATTTCAGGTTTTTTACCACTACTTCTATCCAAATTTACCTTTATCTTTAATTAAATTCGAAATAATTTAGTAGTTTAATGAATTACTTATATATAAAAAAAAATCTTAATGATATTTATAGTTCCTATTTTTTTGTTTGAGCTATTTGTATTATAACATAAAATTTGTCACAGACATCATCTAAAGCTATACATCTTGTTATATTTTGCAAACACTCAATAACATTAAAACTAAATAATTTTGATTTTTTATAAGAAAATCCATGTTCTTTAGAAATGAAAATATATATAATACAATAAAAAATAAACAAAAAAATAAAAAATATTTATACGTCTGAAATGTTATTCATACGTATGAACTGTTTAGAAACTGTTACTACGAGTAGTAATCCATAGCGATCGTTTCAGTAGCAATCGTTTTTATGGTTACTATTTCCATAACAACCGTTACCATGTTTACCGTTTCCATAGCAACCGTTGCTATGGTTATCATTACCATAGCAACCGTTGCTATGGTTACAAATTCCATAACAACCGTTTCCATGGTTACTGTTTCTATAGCAACCGTTGCTATGGTTACAATTTCTATAACAACCGTTAGCATGGTTACCGTCTCCATAGCAACCATTATTACCGTTTCCATAGCAACCGTTGCCATGGTTACCATTCTCATAACACCTGTTACCATAGTTACTGTTTCTATAGCAACCGTTAGTATAAGTGTTGATCACGTGATAAACACGTAGTAATCACGTGATATGCACGATTACCAGTCCCATATCACCTGTTACCATGGTTACCAGTCCCATAACACCTGTTACCATGGTTACCAGTCCCATATCACCTGTTACCATGGATACCAGTCCCATAACACCTGTTACCATGGTTACTGTTTCTATAGCAACCGTTACTATAAGTGGTGATCACGTGATAAACACATAGTTATCACGTGATATTCACGTGGTGATCACGTGATAACCATATAGTGATCACGTGATATACACGTGGTAACCTGCCTACAGCGGCGATTATATACAAAAGTAGCCGAAGACGCTAGGCGGCCTAGTCGAGACGCTTTGTCTATTACGCGCATAGAAAATGTCTTTATTTATTACGGAAGACCCTCCGCAACTCTGATACAGACAAAACGTCTATGTGATTCAGCACATTTTGTGAATTTTTTTTTTTCAGTGTAGGTGGTGGAGCAAGTAGGTGGTAGAGCACGGTACTTCTGTTATTTAGATTTAAAAAAGGTTATGATTTTAATTTAAGAGAAAATTAAATATTTATGAATTATTAATAATTAGTAAGAAATAATATTTTAGATGCATTAAAACAAATTTGAAAAAACAAACATCACACTTACACAGTCTCACACTCCCTTATATAATATTTTTAATTTTAAAATATTCTCTATGAGTTTGTACTTTGATTTAATTATTTAAGAGTTATAAATTCAAGTGTAATATGTAAATTAATACAAATTTCAATGTTTTTCTATATACAAAATTATCAACTTATCTTTTATGTAAAAAAAAAGTTGTCTGCTGTGCGGCTATGCTGTTGAGCTGATTCGCGCAGGAACTCGATGCGTTATAGTAGGGCCCCTTGATTATCATATATTCTAAGATTCTTTTGTAGTTACCAAAGATGAGAAGCCGCCACCACTGAGTTTGAGTTCTTGCGCCGATTTTTGATGCGCAGTGGTAGGGCCTTTCGTCTTCTTCTTCTTTTTTCGTTAAAATATTTCCGCTATCATTACTGTATAATTTTTTAATATTTGATGCGCGTGCAATGGCGTCTTCTTGTTCATGAACTTGAAGGGTTGGTAATTTTTAAGCGCCAATATTTGTAACGAGGCATTTTTGCCCGTTACAAGCAAATATTAAATATTAAATTATTTAATATTTGCAAACATACATACACACATATTCGCGCGCCTCAAGTCTTCAAGACAGAATATTTCCGCCTAGCAACAATCAAATTTGAAAAATATTATTTTTAGTTCAAAGATATTTAAATATAGAATTAATAAAAGCAGCACCGATCAATAAAATTTATAGATTTACATATCGACTGATAATGATTTATAGTATCAGCCGCACGGCGCTGTAAAAGAAGACCATGCCGTTTTCTTTGCAAAACGAGCATTCCGGTTTCAGCTCTGGACCGCGACGTCACGCGCGATCTCCATAGAGCAAGTAACGGTTTCGCACCTCTAAGTGCCAAAAAAATACTGGTAAAGATACGCGTATTGCCTTGGAGCCATTTTAAGATAAATTAAATAATCATTTATAAATTAATAATAATATAAAGTGATAATTATTAATTAAAGATAATTATTAATTAAAGATAATTATTAATTTACACTTAAAGTGTAAATTAGTTTAATAAATTACACAAATCGCCGACTACGGTCGCCATTAAATCGCATAGCGATTTTATTAAAAATATTAATTAAGACCACGATCGTGTAAAGTGAAGAAGCCGACAGTAGTCGATAAAATCCTGCATCGGCATCAACGAGCCTACATCATTATTCAGCATCCTAGCAGCAGACATCATCCACAAGTAGACGATTCCAGCAGCAGATATATTAGCGCGGTATCGTAAAAGTGTGTGTATGTGTGATTGCGCGCGGATCGCGAATATTTTTATGTAAAGCCACGCGGGTTTATTATTTTAGTATTTAATATAATTATATTTCATATTTCAGTTTAAATGCCTACGAGGCAATATAAATAAATAAATAAAATTTAATTTAAATGTTTTCTAATAAATAAATAAGTGTTTATTTCATTTAGTGTAAGTGCATGTTCACATATAATAATATTCCCCACATAAATACCTATTTCTTAGAACTCCCCCACTTGCCGAGTGAGATGTTTCTTATGCCGAGCTAGCCGAATAACAGAGGTAATTTCCCCCTATTTTATTATCATTATTATTAACAAATAATTATACACACATATGTATTTATTGAAAGGCGCTCTTTAAATATAAATATATTAATGAATACGTATGTATGTATATTATTATAAATTATTTATTTAGCCGAAAATACCTCGTTATATATTCTGCGATGATGTTTTTTGTAGAATTTTTGCAAAAAAATTCTTCTCTTTTTTTGAATTTTCACTGACAGTAAAAAACTTAGAAGATGATTATTTTTTTAAACGATGTAATGCGTGTTCGTTTTGTAATTTTTTTGTTTAAAAAAAATTTTTTTTTTTTTTTAATCACTTTCACAACCCATTACCAATAAAACTTCTTAATTAATTGAATTATTGTAGCATAAAATTAAAGAACATAAAACATAGCACTTAACAAATCGATAATAATGTCGCCATGATAAAATGATGAAAAACTTAATTTTTTGTTGAAAAAAATTTTGCACGTGCTTTTGAAAATCATTTTTCTTTTTTAACTTTTTTTTTGTTGATTCGTTGGTTCGAAATCCGGGATGCCAAAAATGTAGATTTTGGCACCACCATTGTTGTAAATTAATGTGATGCAAGTTCACACTTTCGTAAAGGCACATGGTTTTTAGAAAAATAATTGTACATGTTTTTAAATATTTTTTTTTTAAGAAAAAATTTACACTGATTTTTTTTGCACAGGTTCTATTGTCCAGAGATGCTGATAATATGATGGAACAATTGGTGATGGATATGGTGAAGGATGGTTTAAAGATTAAATACATAAAGTATATTAATGTAATACTATTTATTACGACGCTAGTTGCTTGGCGTCTCAACGAACAGTAAAAAGCAAATGTAGAATGTATATATAAAAAGGGAGGGGAGATCTCCTATACACAAATACCATATCTTAATAACTGATGATATGATAAACAAAATTGTAAAAATGACCAACATTGAGATGGCATCATTGAGAGCTACAAAAATCAAAGCAGAGTATGCAAAAAAAAGAAGTTACGCAGATACAACAGTGGTGGAAATGAATGCTTTTATTGGAGTTTTATATATAATTGACGTTAAAAAGCAGAATCATATGAGCTTGGACGAATTATGGGATACCATTTTTGGGGAAAGTTTATGTAAAGCAGTTTTTAGTCAGCACAGGTTTTCCTTCCTATTGTCTGCTATACAGTTTGATGATAAAGCAACTAGAGTTGAAAGGCAAAAAATCCACGGCTTGGCTCCAATAAAGGAGGTTTGACCTAATTAGTGTTTTATTATCTTTTTATTCTGTCTATTTTTAAAAAAATTTGTTTTCATTGCTTTATTTCAGATATGGGACTCTTTTATATAAAATTGCCAAACCTATTATAATCCATCGAGTAACGTTACCATAGATGAACAATTGCTCGCCTTTCCGTGGCAGATTCAAGGGTAAAGTATATATACCAAACAAACCCGCAAAGTATGGGATCAAAATTGTGTCATGCAACGATGTCCAAAATGGGTATATGATAGATGCTGAACCTTATGTAGGTAAATCTGAAAGCACAATGGACAATTCTGCTCGTCACTACATGATCAACCTAACAAAAACGATTCACAATAAAAATCGCAACGTCACAGCGGATAATTGGTTTATGCAAGTGCCGACTGTTGAAGAGTAAAAACGACGTATGGACTAACATGTGTGGGAACACTAAGAAAAACAAACCTGAAATCCCAAGTTCCTTCACTAAGCCTGCTGAAGTTGGTCATACTCGTTATGCCTACAACAATGGCATGACCCTTGTTTCGTTTTGTCCCAAACCGAATAAAGTTGTCTTGGTAATTTCAAGCTTATATAAGACAGGTGGCTTTGATGAGAAAGAAGAAAAGCTGAAAATTATTGTATTTTACAACAAAACGAAATGCGGGGTCGACGTTTATGACCAGCTGTGTTCTGGATACAGTGTATTCAGGGTAAGCCATAGGTGGCCTCTTAGGCTATTTTATGGAATATTAGACCAGGCAGGGGTAAATGCCAATATTCTCTACAACTTTAATTTAGATGAAGCTAGATTGTTGGAGCGAACATGCTTCCTAAAGCAAATTGGGCTGGAACTAATCAAATCGCATCTTTCGGAACGGCTTACGTACCCAAAACTGCCTATTGTATTGAGGGAGCAAATCCGTACATTACTGGGTCAATCAGTCGGACGTGCAATGAGACCAATTAAGCACGAAGTAAGAAAATATTGCAATATATGTGAAGGAAAAAATAGGAAAAAAACTATTTACCGATGCTCAAATTGTGAGCGCACAACTTGCGATGACCATAGAGAACACTTATGTTGCTTCTGCACATCCTAAAAACATTATATTTTCAATTCAATGTATTTTTTATTACTTTTTTATATGTAAAACTACCTAAAATTTCCTTTTTTTTTAATAAATGACACTTATTATTAAAAAAATACGATTTTTGACTTTTTTTTTTACCTCATTTTTTAGAATTTTCAGATTGCAAAATAATTATACTTTTTAGAACGGAGCCAAACCTGGGTAGGTTTCCTTCAAAGGTACACTAATGAAGAGTCAAACCCTCGAATATTTAGTCTTAATCTCTTTTTATCCCCGAGATACGAATTTTTAAAGTTTTCGCCTCAAAAGCCACGTTTACCGGTGTTTACAAATTTCCCCTGGGTTTTCCTAAAAACATTTTTGGCCAAAACCAACGGGAATGTATTGCTGAATAGTTGTACTAAATACCCAAAAAAATTTTAGACCGGTTGAAAACTTTTAAAGGTGTTAGATTTGGCCAAAGACGAATTCGTCCTACGAAGACCGGCGCGTAGTCAAAAAAGGTCTGGGGGGGGGGGGTTAAATTAGCATAAAAAGGTCCTGACAAGTCTATAACAAATCCATCAGTGGCACAATTTGTAAATGGCTTACAATGGCTTTTTTTATGGTAAACGTAGTACAGTGATCTAGAAAAAAAAAAGCGGAAATAAGTTTGATTTGATCGAGTTTCCATCCAATTTTAATGCGGGTTGGCTTGTTTTACTAGTGAAGACCTTTATTTTGCGAAAATAACGACAAGAAAATTTTTTTCAACATGATTTTTACCCCCTTTTCAGAAAAACCCACACCAAAAAAAAAATTGTATAGCAAAATTATGTATATGCTTGAATTTGATTGGAAATCAAATAAATTATGTTTAAAAAAAATTATCCCTATTCTACCCCTAATTCCTCAAAAACTACCATTAAGTATAGTAAAAAGGCTTACAAAATTTGTTTTCTTTAAATATTACATAAAATTTATATTTGCGGAATTTCTGGGGAATTAGGGGTAGAATAGGGGTAATTTTTTTTAAACATAATTTCATTGTTTTTCAATCAAATTTCAGCATATACATAGTTTTTCAAGGCCTAGAAAATTTGTTTCGATAAATTATAATTTTGCTATCAAGTTTTTTTTTAGGGATGGGTTTTTCTGAAAAATAGGTAAAAATAATGTTGAAAAAAATTTTCTTGACGTTATTTTCGTAAAATACAGGTCTTCAGGAGTCAAACAAGCCAACCTGCATTAAAATTGGATGGAAAATTGATCAAAGCAAACTTATTTCCGCTTTTTTTTTCCAATATCACTGTGCATAGGTGCTATAATATATTATTAACTGGTTATCTATATTGTGTAATTTTATAGCCATTTTCGTTGTATGTAACTCAATAAGATCTTGTCTTGTAAGCGCTCTGAAGCCAAATTTTGAGTTTAAAACACCTTTTTCAAAAGCGTTAATAACAGAAAATCAACATCTTGAAATTATTTGATTGTTTTTTACTTTTAAAATTGCGTTTATAAACTCATCACTGTTTCCAGTTCTTAGTTTCATTAAAAAAATAACCAAAGTTTGTAGAGAATCTCTGCTTTCTGATTTTCTTAGGCTAGAAAGCAAACTAACTATATGATGTATTTCTTCCCAAAAATACCCAGTAAGAACTTTTAGTCGCTCTTTATTTAATGTATAATCCCTAACCTTATCATGTATGCTTTTGTTACTTAATTCTGGCAACTTGTTTAAAAATAAATAAATTTCTTTAAATGATACATGTCTTGTTTTAGAATAAACACAAAAATTTTTATAGTTAATAACTAAATTAATTCTAATAAATAGCTTTCCAATTGAATGCTTTGGACAGCATCTGCAAAATCTGTCACTTTTAGGAATAAATATTTTTATTTTAAAAAATGCTTGAATTCTAGCTTCATCAGGAACAACTACAAGACTGTTTAAATAATCATTTGCAGAGCAAACGCATCAGCGACGATGCAGCAGCTACTCTATCAAATGTTTTTTCTATATACTCTATGTCTATGTATTCCATTTCAGTATCTAATTACTCTTCTTCTGATGGATAATAAAAATCATTTGTAGAAAGTTCTGTAGATTGTGGCGTTGCGTTGGAGTTAATGAAATCTGCAAAAAAGATTTGATTTCATCGGCAATTTTTATTTTTTTATTTTTAGCTTGTCTTGTTAAAAAAGGCGAGAAAAAAATAGAAGGTTGAGAGCATGCTAACTTACCAGAAACAGCATAATTGCAACAGATTCGAGAGAGTAGAAGTAGTAGGTGGATTTGTATCGAGACAAGATTGTTGAGTTTTTAAGAAATATTGTTCTCAGCAACCCGAAAACTAAATTATGATTTTTTTTAATTTAAAATTATAAGTAATTAAGGGAAATTAATTTAAAATGAAATATTTTTTAAATTAACAATAATTTTATTTACAATTCATGTTCAAAAATAATTATAATTCAATAATTTAAAAATAAAAAAATTTTTTAAATATTAAGAACTTTTGTCGATTCTTTAAAAAAATATTTATTATAAGAAAAATTCTTATAATAATTAATTTTCTTTTAGACACATTGGACATTATGCAGATAATCGGCGAAATTCCTAATATTTATATTTACTATAATGTTAAATTCATTTACTTATAAAATATTAAAAACCAAGGCAAATTATATTATATTTAAGACGAAGTGGTATATAAAAAAATATACTACAAGGCTTACGCCAACATAGCCTAATGCATTGGTTTATAAAATATAAGCCACAAGCTTTAAACTAATATAGCCTAAGGCATTGTTTTATAAGAAAAAACTATACGTCAAACCTTAACATAAAATAGCATAAAACATTGTTGTATAAAAATAAATTATACCATGAGTCTTAAGCTAAAGTAGCCTAAAAAATTGGTATTTAAATAAAAATACCACAAGCTTCATAAAACTAACAAAACCTAAGGCATTGTTTTATAAGAAAAAACTAAACGTGAAACCAAAATCCACAAAACCTACAGAATGCGTAAAGTCCTTATAATTTTTGCTAAAATTATAATAAAAAATTTTATTTTTTAACAATAAATGGCTTCCAGTTTGCTAAAATGCTGAATGAAAAATTCGCTGAAATTTTCCCTGGTAAAATATCTTTCAGATTAGCTAAAAAATCAAAAAAATTCATGTGGAATAGGTGTGCCTTCAGTTTTAAAAAACACAAAGAAATTTTAGGATCTTCGGCGTATTTTACGGGCTGTGCTAGTCGGATTTTGGCCACTTAAGTATTAAGGTTGTGCTATGACCAAAAGGGGTTTCTAAAAACCTTGTCGGGATGCGACTAGCGCCTTGGATAAAATTTTAATTTGAAGGAAAGTCTACATGTTGGCATGACGTAACTGTAGGAAACGCGAAATGGAATTCTGGACAATTACTATCTGGTGTTTTAAAATCTTGTAGTAATATTGAGATATAATAAGGTCCAAATCAGTAATAACCTTTTTCAGTAACCGTAATAGTATGTTAAGTATCAAGGGCGTAAAAGTTTTGGCACTAGCGTGAGGACTAGCACGAGTGCTTGTCGTCCCGGAAATGCTGCGCAGTACCGCTAACTGGTACAGTGTAGCAGAGTACGTACGGGCGACACTGATTAAAAAAAAGGAGGAAGGTCTCCTCCTTTATTGACAGGGTATGGCGAAGAAATGCCTTGGCTGCATTGTTTCCGGACCGAAGTAATACCTAAACAGGTAGTCCCGGTCCGTATTCTATGATATTGTCATAAATGCAGGAGGGTGGGGAGTTTAGTGGGTATTGTAATTCCTCCTCAGTTATACTGAGTATCTGGGCAACCATAAATTTGAGGTTGAGTCCCACATAACCATACAGTACGCGGTGTATGGTATGCGTAAATGCATTCTCCTCGTCCTACGAAAAAGGCCCCTTCTTGCCCAAAAAAAAATAAGCACGAGTGCTCGGCGAAGCACGAGTGATATGTGTTCACGCTCGTGTCTAAAGTATTTCGCCCACGGTGCTTACACTATTTTTTCCCCGCTAGGCGTAGAACGAGTGCAAAAAATTCTTTAAGCACGAGTTTTACGCCCGGGAGGGCAAAAATAATATTAATAATTAATAAAATAAATTATTAACAACAAAAAATTATATCGTAACAGGTTCAATTTATTCTTTATTACATAATTTTGTTTTATAAAATCGATTCGAATAGACAATTAACTCATGGTATTATTTATAAAGGGATTAAAATTATGTATATTTTTATTTGAAAATAGTAAATATTAAATAAAATTATTTACTTGCAAGTCGTAAGATGGTTTTAAGTGATAAAGAGCCATTTCTTGATGAAAAACAGAAGTTGCAGAACCAGACAAAGGCGGTACTATCCAAACCCAATCGGCAGGGCATCCATTGCGTAGACGAATTTCATTCTCATAATGTTTAATAAAGGATTCTGATGCTGTATGATGATCTACGATAGTGACATTATTTATCTAGAAATATTTGGAACGAAAAATAAAAATATGTTATTATAAAACAAGAGATATTTGGTTTGCAGAGAAAATATTAATATTATTTATTATTAATAAAAAGATACGAGCAATTATTAGCTAAATGAGTACAACCTTGCAGGTTGGGATCGTTGAATATGGCTGGTGTTGTGTAAATAGTATATGTGTCTTGTATATATGTTGGTGAGCTCCCCCCTTTAGTTTTTATATGTATATCACTTTCGAGCCTCAGTGCTCCGCCAGATCGCGAGCTAGTTACAGCTCTTTTATAATAAAGTTAAGTATTCTAAATCAGTGCGATCATTTATTACTTTTACCTTTATCACCATTATCCATCCATCCTCAACATTATTGGCATCCCAAGATCGAACCTACAAAAACGTTTTTCAAAAAAAAAGAAGTGATTTTCTGTTTTAATGAAGAAAAACATGTGCTCGAGAAAAATTTTTAAAATTTCAAGATGGTGGATAAACTGTAGATATGAAAGCATGGTGTTCTAGTGTATTGAAATTGGTGATTAAAACAAAAATTTTATAATTTTTGATATGAACAGTGTAGTTTTACTATGCAAGCGGAGCAAAAATTTAAATAATTTTTTTAAAAAAAATTTAAATTTTGACTGTGTTTTTATGTCACGTGGTCATATCAACGTTTGCCATCGTTGTATTTTTTTTTGTTAAAAAAAAGAAGACCAGCAAATGATAAGATGTTATAGTTTATTATTGCTGCTAGAAATAAAAGAACTATTTACAAAAAATTAAAATAACAAGAAATCAATTCAAGAAATAGAACTTTTTTTTTGAGAAAAATTAATCAAGTGTTGAATGCAATATACTAAAAAAAAAAAAATAATAGCAAGTTGTACTGTATAAAGTTTTATATTGGGATAGATGTGAAATTGATTAACTCCAAAAAAAATACAAAAAATTATCATCAACAAAAAGGGACATCGTGACGTCAACATTGGGGGAGGAAGATATTTGGCGCTAATCTTGTACATTGTCACCGGATCGGCGCGCGCAGTCCTTCCTGGTTCTCAATCTCCGTCGTTCCGTCGCCATTAAATTACGAAGCGTCGTCAGTGTGTTTGTTGAGGGGGCAACAATGTCATCGAACCACGCACGTGAACAACGGGGAATTTTAAAGGAGAGCTTCCATCTTTCTCAATCTTCGTCGGCTGCTTGCAGTTTATATAAGATAAGTCTTATTACCAAATTTTTGTTTTATTAAGTACCTATTATTTTAAAAATAGTAACCTAAAATTTATTGATAACTTTAAAAATCTTATCAATGTTTTTAAGGTGTCACTTTTGTAATTTTAACTTATTTGATTAAAAAGTAATTGTTAGTTTTTTCTCTGTAATTTAACACTATTAAAATTTATTTTGTTTTAATAATTTAAAAATTAAAGTTCTGCTTTTTGCTAAATAGTAAAAAAAATATAAATATTTTTTTAAATTGAAAAATTAAAATTGAATCTTTTATTGTATTATGTAAAATCAAATCTTGGATTTTTTAACATTATTGATTTTTTAATTTAAAATTATCATCTTTGTTGTTCATTATCTAATCAATTTGACGTTACCTAGGTTACATCATTATTGGCGTTTTTTGAACTGGTGATCTGGATTTATTTGATACTACCTAGCTGAGCCTCAACTTTTGTGGACTCTGAGGATTCGTGGCATTCCATTTGCTGGTTTAACAAAACATCAGGTCATAAGGAAGCGATTACATCATCCAGGGCGATATTGCGTCACCGGTTTGGACAAAAAGTTAGCTTTTTATTGTACATATTGTATTTTTTGCCTAGTGTTTGGATTCTATACTAAGTATTTAAATTTCAAAATAATATGTTTATAATTATCGAATAGTAGTAAAGAGAAATATGTAAATAAGAAAAAAATTTACAATAATTTTAAGTTAATATAAAAATTTACAACACAATATTGAGCAATGTACAATAAAAAGCTAACTTTTTGTCCAAACCGGTGACGCAATATCGCCCTGGATGATGTAATCGCTTCCTTATGACCTGATGTTGTGTTAAACCAGCAAATGGAATGCCACGAATCCTCAGAGTCCACAAAAGTTGAGGCTCAGCTAGGTAGTATCAAATAAGTTCAAAAAACGCCAATAATGATGTAACCTAGGTAACGTCAAATTGATTAGATAATGAACAACAAAGATGATAATTTTAAATTAAAAAATCAATAATGTTAAAAAATCCAAGATTTGATTTTACATAATACAATAAAAGATTCATTTTAAAACTACTTGATAATGAGTCTCGTAAACAATGGGAAATTTTCTATAATGCCTATTGTAACTCTTTACCTCCTTCTACAAATAATGATACTGATAATGCGACTGTTCCTGCAAAACCTAGCTCTGAACCTCCTACTTTAGCAAAGCTATTAGAATTTATTGAGAGTCAAATTAGTATATTAGAATCAATTGAAGAAGCTAGTAATTCTCAAACTAGTAAATCGTATTTAGATTTTAATAAGAACAAAAGTACAGGCAATCCTAATAGTTCTGCTAAGGTTTTAAGTACTACTGTTACCAATCAAAAATCAAGTCAAAATTTAAATAATAATTGCATTATTTGTAATGCCAATCACTTCTTTTTGTTTTGTGCGGACTATAAAAGTAAGACCCCAAAGCAGAGAGAGGAGATTGTATCAAAAAATAAAAGATGTTTTAATTCCTTGGGTGCACATTTTATTTCAAATTTTACATCTACAAAAAGGTGTACCATTTGCAAGCAAAAGCACCATACATCCTTGCATATAAAAGGATATAAAAAAAATGCTAAAAACAGTAGTACTGGTAATCAAACTACCAACACAGAGGGGGATAGTGCAGAAGCTAGTACATTATCATCCAACTCTTGACAATTACCTTCTAAACCCCTTTTGATGACAACTGTAGTTAAAGTTTGCTCAAAAAATGGACTGGAAGTATTGGCAAGATCTCTAATTGACCAATGCTCCCAAGCCTCATTTATAACTACTTCTTTATTTAGGAAATTGCGTCTTAAAAAAGAATCTGCTCAACTGCCTGTATCGGGAATTGGTGGTAAAACTGATATTGTTTGCTCAAATATAGTAAATCTTCAGATTAGACCTCACTTTTATTCAGATTATGTACTTAATGTCGATGCTTTTATAATACCAAAAATTTCATCTTATGCACCTAATTCAGGTATTGATCCTAAAAAATTCCCTCATATTAGTCATTTGCAATTAGCTGATCCTGGATTTGCTAACAAGGGTCGAATCGATTTGCTACTATGTTCGGGTTGTCACTCCTCTTTAATTATAGGTGAAATTATTAAAGGCCAACAACATGAACCTATTGCAACAAGTTCAGAGCTTGGCTGGATAATTTCTGGTAATTCGGGTATCACTTCGAATTCTTGCCTACTGTTAACTAATCTTCATATAAACTCTGATTTAGCATTTAACTTAGAGCGATTTTGGCAACAAGAGGAGATTTCGATCTCACCACAAGCTTTGCTTACTCCGGATGAGCAGGCTTGTGAAAAATATTTTGTTCAAACTCATTCGCGTGATTCGGAAGGTCGCTATGTTGTTAGGCTGCCTTTTAAGGATTTGGACACTGCAGGTCTAAACTTTAATGGCTCCTTTCAACATGCAAAAAAAGTGTTTGAAAGAACCGAAGCTCGCTTTAAAACTAATCTTGATTTTGCTCAAGCCTACCATAAATTTATGCACGATTATGAAGATTTAGGTCATATGGAACGTTCTAGTGCAATATTATCGTTTTTACTTTACTATTTTTTGCCACATCACGGAATTTTAGGTCATAACCGTAAATTTCGCTCAGTTTTTAATGGTTCAGCCAAGGATTATAATAATGTGTCAATTAATGATTTATTGCACAGTGGTGCAAATTTGCTTCCTGACTTGGCTGAGCTGTTAATTAACTGGATGAAATACCGGTTCGTGTTTGTGTCAGATATAGAACATATGTTTCGACAAATTTTAGTACATAAAGATGATAGAAGATTTCAACAAATTTTATGGCGGTACGATGATTCTAAAGACTTACAATCTTGGTCATTAAAAACCGTCACTTATGGGATGATAAGCAGCCCATACCTTGCAAATCGAGTTGTTAGACAGTTAGCCTTAGATGAGGGTCATCGTTACCCATTAGCAATAAACATCTTGAATCATGAAACTTAAATGGATGATACTCTTTCTGAAGGTCATTCACTTCCTGAAGCGATCAAAAAACAAGCCGAACTAATACAAATTTGCAAGGTGGGTGGTTTTTCATTGCATAAGTGGATGGCAAACCATTCAGCATTGTTAAAGTTTCCTGTGTCAATTCGTGCTGAAACAAAGTTGGCAAACTCTTGTTTCAATTTGCTGGGTTTGAATTGGTGTCCTAACACCGATCACTTTACTTTTGATTTCGAGCTAGACCAACTAAAAACTGATCTCACAAGGAGGCAGGTACTTTCGTCCGTAGCTAAATTATTTGATCCATTAGGCTGGCTTGCACCAGTAGTCATTACAGCAAAAATTTTTCTTCAAAAACTTTGGAAAACTAAAAATCCCAAGCTTGATTGGGACACTAAATTACCTGACTCGTTGAGAGATGAGTTTAAAAATTGGTATGCTAGTATTCCTGCAATTAAAACTATCAAAATTTCTAGGTGGCTAAAATATGTCCCAGGGGCTAAGTATGAAATATACGGGTTTGCAGATGCTTCCGATAAAGCATACGGTGCCTGTACATATTTAAAAGTAACGCTACACGGGAAGAGCACTGTGCACTTGCTGCAAACAAAATCTAAGGTTGCCCCTTTAAAGCCAATATTAACAATACCAAAATTAGAGCTTAATGCTGCTCATTTATTAACTAAATTAACTGTAAAGGTGCTTAGAGCTTTAAAACTTGATGAAGTTAAAATATACTTATTTTCTGACTCTACTGACGTATTATGTTGGCTGAAGGAGCATCCTTCTAAATGGGAAAGGTTTATTAAGCACAGGTGCTCAGATATTCATACTTTGCTCCCTGAGGCATTTTGTTCTCATGTTAGGTCCAATGACAATCCAGCTGATTGTGTGTCCAGGGGTTTGCCTCTAGAGCAATTGCACTCTTTTTCCCTTTGGTGAGAAGGGGGTATAATGGTAAAAAAACCAATAGATTTGCAAAATAGTATATTGAGTAAGTCGGTGAATCTTATAAATGTAGAGTGTCATGCTGTAAACTGCAAAGTTTTTGAAAAAGTGGTTATTTGGGAATTGGTCGATAGGTACTCTTCTTTACCCAAACTTTTAAGAATTACATCTTATATTATTAGATTCATCGATAAATTACTTACTAAGAGCAAAATCCAATTGAAACAACCTTCAAATCTTTTTATTAATCATTGGTTTAGTGTTAAATACTATGTTGGTTTTTGTAAACTTGTTTCAGTTCAGGAATTAGTAAGGGCTAAAATGCTATGGATATATTTAGTCCAAAGTAGCTACTTTAAAAAAGATATCAAATTAATTACCAATAGTGGAAAACCTGATAATTTAAATTTACGTCGTCTGGACCCCTTTTTTGATCAAAATTTGCTTCGTTTAGGCGGACGTATTCATTTTTCATTGCTAGATTATGATCAAAAACACCCGTGGATTTTACCAAGTAAATGCTCGTTCTCTAAACTTTTAGTTGATTTCATTCACGAGAAAACTTTGCATGGTGGTTTACGCCTAACACTTTCAGCCTTAAGGCAAGAGTTTTGGGTAATTAAAGGTAGAAATTTGGTTAGAAGTAGAATCCACAGGTGTAACACTTGTATTAGATACAACGCTAACAAATTAAGTCAAAAAATGGGCATACTCCCTACTTGCAGAGTTACCCGCCCTGATAAACCTTTCAGAGTAAGCGGAGTGGACTATGCTGGTCCTTTTGATACACTTAGATTCAAAGGTCGCGGTGCACACAAAACCCTTTACAAATCTTATATAGTAGTTTTTGTGTCTATGAACACAAAGGCAGTTCATTTAGAGCTAGTCACTGGCTACTCTAGTCAAGACTTTATTGCTGCTTTCCGAAGGTTCACGTCAACTAGAGGACAATGTTCTGAGTTGTTAAGTGATCAGGGGACTACCTTTGTCGGAGCTAATAGAATTCTCAAGGAAATGTATGAAGATTCTTCTGATTACATGAATGACCTTGTGGGTTCTTTGGCAAGCGAAGGTACAACCTGGAAATTTAACTCTCCAGGAGCTCCTCATTTTGGCGGAATCTGGGAAGCTGCGGTAAAGTCTGTGAAGCATCATATTCGAAGGGTAGTTGGCGATCGTCAACTAACCTTTGAAGAATTTTATACACTGCTAAAACAAGTCGAGGCGTGCCTCAACTCCCGCCCACTGGTCCCTCTGACTGATGACCCATCAGACAATAGCTTTTTATCTCCATCGTTGTTATTGACCCAGTCCGAGTCCTATATTCTTCCGGAACCCAGTTATGAAGGAGTTAAGATCCCTCCGGTAGAAAGATATAAATTGATTCAAAACATGATGCAGGACTGGTGGCGTTGTTGGTCTTCAGAATATCTGCAAACCCTCCAAGAACGCCACAAGTGGAAAACTGAGCAAAAAAATGTACAAATTGGTGACGTAGTATTGATCTCTGATGAGACAATGCCCTCTGCTAAATGGCCGCTAGCCAGAGTTATCAGAGTCTACAAGGGCCCTGACGGCTTTGTCAGAGTAGTGGATCTTAAGACTGGATCGTCAGAACTTAAGCGTCCCATACATAAGTTGATAAAATTAAATACTTTGAACAATGAAGAGGATGATAAATTATAAATTATCACCTCAAAATGCATAAGCAAAATTTTATATTAAATTCATGTTTTATGTATAAATTTTGTTATAATATTTATGTAAATAATTGTAAATAAGTTCTTTTTTATTCTTAATAATTTCAGATTTATTTGTATTTAATAATTTTATATTTATTTGTAATTTTAGTTAAATCAAAAAAAAACTAAAAATATAGTATTATCTGATTCTTAGAAACAAAAAATATCAATGAATTTTGTATTCTTTTCAGCCATTAGGCTATTTGATTGAATTTTTTAAATTTTTTATTTGTAATTCTACTCACCACAATTATCTTTGATTTTTAATTTCTATTGTGCTTTTTTTATACAATTTAGTGATAAATTGTGGTGGGTGGAAATGTTGTGTAAATAGTATATGTATCTTGTATATATGTTGGTGAGCTCCCCCCTTTAGTTTTTATATGTATATCACTTTCGAGCCTCAGTGCTCCGCCAGATCGCGAGCTAGTTACAGCTCTTTTATAATAAAGTTAAGTATTCTAAATCAGTGCGATCATTTATTACTTTTACCTTTATCACCATTATCCATCCATCCTCAACAGCTGGAGATTTATTTTTGACTTTTATTCAATTTTCTTACTCAAAATACGTTATTTTCTTTACTAGAAGGCAATAATGACTATATTCCTTGAGAGGCCGTCAATATTGCCCTTTGTAAGGAAAAAAACATCTCATTTAAAAATGTTTATTTTGCCAAATGCGGAGGTTTAAAGGTACAGAGCGCGTGGCACCACGTTCCTGTAATCGCATTTGGTAATAATAAGTATTTCTAAATGAGAAATTTGTACCTCTAAACCCCCACATTTGGCAAAATAAACATTTCTAGCAGCCGGTTAAGAATTTAATATTCCTTCATATCAAAATTTAAGCCCAGGGCAAATTTAAAAAAAAAAAGCTGTTTTTGAGTTCTTCTAAGCTGCTTGTTCTTCTGTAACACCTCATCTCTTCAAGAAGCATAAAAAAATAATAAGAAAAGAGGGACTTTAGTAAAATTTCCTAAGAAATCCTCTACACTGAGAGTTGAAAACCAAAATTATTCCTTTATGGTTTTGCTAAAGTTCTAAAAAAATACATCCTTCTTAATTTTTTTAAGGATTTAGAGAAAGTTAGCATTTTGCAAATTTTTTTAGATGCTGTATTAAACATATTATGATCCGCCTTTTAAAACCCTTTCTGTAAATCTAAAAAATTTAACTATAAAGACGGGATATCGGCCCTGGCAAAGAATTAGAGAAACCTTTAGAGACCTAGAAGTACTAATAAATAAAAAATTTTCATGTTGGAAAAAATTGGAGTTTACCTAAAATGACAAACAAAACTACCTGAGAGTTTTTTTACACGTCATAACAAACAAAATCGGGTGGCCAGAAAATCAAACTTTAGAAATCGTGAAATTCACACTTGTAATAGTATACATGCTCACAAAAAAATGCATGTTATTTTAAAAGCATACTTCATACTCTGTTCACACACATATTAAACTTTAAAATGTCAGCTCAAAAAAGCAATTAGAAGCTTTAAATCAAATTTTTTAATAGATGATGTTTCTGGACCTAATCTTGCAAGTTTACTGTTTTAGCATTAGCAGAAGGGACACAAGTGTCATTTTAAATTTTTAAACTTTAAAAATTTTATATCTCTAGGTTTTGAACAGTGGCCAACAAGGTCTAGAAAAATTGGATTACACACACTATGTAATAGAAAGGAAGAAAAAATGACACCAATGAAAAATATTTCTGTAAAATGAGAAATGACCTGTAACTTATATGTATGAAGATAGGCTACTATATTTTTGAAAACAATTTTTCCAAAAAATTTTTTCGGATGGTGATTCTCCTAGACAGAAAAATTTTTATTTTATAATTAATTAATAAATTTCTTATATATAACTTAACTTTTATGTTATTATTTACTCAATTTTTACCTAAAAGAAAATTTTTTTGGCTGTTAAAGGTAGATACCCAAGTGGAAAAGTTGTATACAAGTTGGATCCCAATTGTATTCAAACGTACATATCCATTTTGGATACAAAATTGGTAGATTATAATTTGTATACAGTTGTATACAAATTTAATACTATTATTTTTTTTTGCTTTTTAGGGTAAAAAAACTTTTTTAATTGTAATTTTAGATTTTTTATTGACTAGAATGAAACAAGAGTTTAACTAAACAACTTTATCATAATTAATAATTAATAAAATAATTTAAGGAAAAGAATTAATTAAATTTAAAAAGTTAATTAAAAAATATAATTATTAACAATTAACATTAATTGAAATAATCTCCAACAGCCCCATCTGAGTAAGCTTGATCATCTTCATCCTATTTTAAAAATCAGTAATATAATACATATATATACCATAAAAAGTATAATAAATAATAAATATTTTGAACGAACATTCTCTTCCTGCGTTAAATCTTCTAAAGTATGATCTGATACATCATCGTCATCAGAAAAACCACATGATGTGCCCAGGCCAAATGATTTGCTGTGATAAATCTAAATTAAAAAGACATGGATGTTTCGTTTAAATAAAAATTAAATCATTGATCTACATAACTAATAAAAATTTTAAATTGGTTCAACTAACATTAATATCCTCGTCAAATGATTCTTTTTCATCAATCAATCTTTTTGAAGGGGCCTAAAACAAAAATAAAATAATTAATGCACTAACGTCATATTTAAGGGGAAAAATATTTTTTCATAAAATTAGTATCAAATAAAACTAACATTTTTTTTATTTATTATACTTGATACGTTTTCAGAATTATTTATTCCTTTTGAAGTTGAAGGACCATGACATTTTAACTCATTTTTTTCTTTTTTCGTAATAATTTCATCTGAATCAGTAACTTGTTTTTCACTGCAACTATCCTTGAAGTTCGATAATTTCTAATTTAAATAATGTCAAATTATCAATTTTGTAAGATAAATTGAATATAGCCTTAACATACCGTATGTATTCTTCTTTCTGCTTCATATAATTCTATTGATATTAAAGATTTTAGATTATCGATTTGATCGTCTACCCAAACAAAATCTTCATCTATAACCTCTTCTTCAAATTTATTATTCTTGTTCTTAGTAATATTCTCCTTAGATTTTTTTTTAATTTCTTTTAATAAATCTTTTTCTACAACAGATGCAGGAAAAATTTTATTTGAGCTCTTATTCTCTTTATCCATTGATTTCTTGAAAGTAAACAAATTTAAATTCTTTTTATAATTTATTACTTTTTATGATTTTATGAGGTTATACGTATTATTTACCTTTGTTTTTTTTATTACAGAAGATGGTTGAGGTTTTCCTTGTTTACTTTTAGGTTTTTCAGCATTTGTATCTTTTTTTCTTAAACTATTTTTCCTCTCTTTGTATAAGCTCCGCATTTCCGTTAATAATAGTTTTTCACATCCTAAATAAATATTTTAAATTAAAAGTAAACTAATGAATAAGTTTTTACAATTACAAAAATTAATTGACATAAAGTTTTTTAAACTGAAATTTAATCTTATTCCAATAATGATATTCACTCACTATTTAAGTTTAATATCTTGCCTTTATAATCTTTCACTATTTTCTTATTATTTTTTGTAGTGATTAACCATTTAAAATCTACAGAACTATCTATATTTTTATTTTCTGATGTTATTGCAATTTCTTCAATGACACAAAATGAGGTGTCCGAACATTCAATTAAATAATACATTTTAAAAAAATTTTTTTAAAATTATATTGGTTAAATGAAAAGTTGATTGCAAATTTAAAAATTTAAAGTATTTGGTTATAACAGATTATTTTTTTTTCAAATTTTTGGTGAAATTTTAAGATTGACTTGAATGTATGTGTTATTTCAACATTTGATTGTCATTTTACGTTAATAATTTTAAATAAATATAAAAATAACGATTGAATCTGAAATAGTTTGAAAGCGTATTTTGAATTTAAAAAAATTAAGAAAACTAATTTAAAAAAATTTTAATTTCATATTGTTAAAAATCTGGACCACAAATTAGTAAAGCATTTATAGTAATTTTTTATCATTTTCTTACTAAAACTTAGGCTTGAAATTATTATAGGTACCTATAATATATCTTTTATTAATATTAAATTTTAATCAACTTGAAAATATGCTTGTGAGCATTTAATTTTGTTGTTCTAAAATTCTTCTATCTTTTAATTCAAATTTTCTGCAAATTATAAAAACTTATTTGCTGATAAATTCCTATGAATTTAAAAAAAAATTTTATTTTCATACTCTGAAAAAACTCAACAAAAAGAAACATTTTCATTAAAAATTGATTGGAGTAAGTAAACATAAAACATGAACTTACCAAGTTTTTATTTTTATTTTTAGAAATTATTATTTGTACATCATTGAAGATGAAAATTTTTCAATTTTTATCTTAGTTTGATGTTTTTTGAATTTTAAAATGAGTTAAAAATAAAATATATATATTATAGTATAATTAATATTCAGGTAAATATCACAAAAAATAAAGAGGTATTTTTTTCTGCTGTTGACTACTAAAAGAAATTTTTGGAGCTGTGCTATTGTTAAAAACTTATTGTTACCATAATTCGAACTTACAGTCTTCTACCTTGCCATCAAATAAAACTCCGTTATTTTACTTTGTTTACTACTCGGTTTTGATCCTGGTTTTGATTATACTAGGTACAAGCAGTAATCTGTGCCACAAGTCTTGTTTAATTTTGGATCAATTCTTATTTTTTTTAATTTTCAAATAATTAAAGTATAAAACAATCTGGATTGTATAAAAAAATTATTTATTCAATATCAAAATCAGATTAAATTAGATAAGTTTAAATATTTAGTATTCACTATTATTTGATTTTTAAATATAATTAATACTTTGTTCTTTTGGATTTCAGGTTTTCAAAGTGTAATTTTTTTTACAATATATTAAAGTTTAATTAGGTGAAAATTATTTGGATTAACATTAATGATTTTAGAACAATATATTGTAGGTTATGTGTTTATGTATATTCGAGTCAGATTAACAAATCCACTTGTTTGAAGACTTATGCACTTCATATTTAAATGACTAAAATTAAAAATCTACCTATAATTGATCCAAAATCTCCTGTTTAATACTTAAATTTTTACATTAAAATTATTTAGATGAACTGATTTTAAACTGAATTTTCAGACAAGAAGTGTTAATAATAAGTGTTGAAGTTTTAAAGTTTGTGAAATTTTATTTTACTAATGTATTATTTATAAATGAATGCTAAAATATTTCAGGTTTCAGACTATAAGACGTTGATTGTTTTATATGGTAATAGTTCCAGCACTCATTTGGAAATTGTAATAAAAGAAAATAATATGGAATTCTTAATGGTAGTTTTAATTAAATTATGAGCTTAAATTTTAACAAAATTGATGATTGCTTGATGGCTTCTAAATGTTACATCTAGTCGTTTGAACTTTTAAGGAATTAAGAATAATTATCATTATTGTTATAACAATGTTTCAGAATAAGTTTTAAAAGAAAAAGTGGTTGCGAGATTAGTTATAATTTAAAGATTGGATTAGATACGAAGTTACATGTATTTAACTAATTCTAATGAATTGTTTAAAATAGAAAAATAATCTTTTTTTAGGTTATCCATTAAATTATAGACAAGTATAAAATAACTTTTTTTAAAGTAAATATATATTTTTTTATTAAAATTTTTACAGTATTATATTTTATCTTTTTTCTACAGAATTAGGTGGAAGACATACATAGTTATTCACAAATAAGACTTTTTTAGAAATTTCATTTAGTGAAACTGCATGATAAGCGTAAGTCAATCTACAAGGAATTATAAAATTTGAAAAATCTATGTTTAACGGTATTGAAGAGCTATTTTTTTCTCTTTGATTGTAGTTCTGAACTAGTTCTTGAATTATTGCAAACGTTTCGTTATTCTTAACAATAAAATACTGTATCATGCCAAATTGCTTATCATCATTCCAAGACACAACATAATTGCATTTTTTCTTTTGTCGAGAATACAAAGTACTAATGAATATTTCTTTATATTTTTTTAGCTTTTAAATAAATAATCACTGAAGTATTCGCACTTATTTCAATTGAAAGAGGTGGACTTAGTAAAGCTATTTTCTCCATTTCACTCACATTATGATTAAATGGTTTGCCTAAAATGGCATAAGTTTCGTTTTCTGCGCAGTTTATTTGAAGTTTATCTCTCAAGATGTAAGATGCATTCAACATTTTCATTGTATTTGCTAACTCAATATCAATTTTGTTTGGTCCATGTATATTTCTTGTAAAGTAGCCTATAGCATCTTCAAAATTAAAATTTGACCAAACCCAAGCTGGTCCCCACATTCGTACTGAATCAGCTATATGAGTAATTTGATGTACGTTAAAACTGCACTTTTCAAGACCGTAAAGCTCTTCTATGTATTCTGCAAATAAATGAAGCATCTGTTTTGCTTCAAGTATTTCATCTATATGTATTTTGTTTTTCAATAAACTGTTCATTGAATATGATAGCAGTAAAAAATGGTTATAAAATTTTTTTGGCAATTTGTTTTTAAGCAAAATGGGTAAATAGAATAATAAAAGATTCCGCAGTTCTGACGCTTTATAGTATTTTCTATATACTAAAGTCCGTGGTTGCCTTATTGTAGAATCAGGAGGAGTGATTAATTTAATTTCTTCATCAATGGCATCCTTTTGTGCTTTATTTAAATAAAAAGGTTTGCATTTATATTTGCCATCGCACCACAAATGAAGAAGCATTACCATCACACCAAGCAAAACTGCATGCATATAGTCCTGCACAAATGCTTTTGCCACTTTAAAATGCGGCAAAATAGCAGCTGATGAAGGACCCTTCACTCCCATAACATGCTGAACATTGTCATTATTTACTGATGAATTTGCGTTATCTTCAATTGATTCTTCAGTTCGAGATGGGTAATTTATATCTCTAGTTGGAAAAACACGATTATGACCAGCTCCAGTAGCGCAGCTTTCTCCAGGATGTTCACATGTAGTACAAGTATATGCACCATTATACTGATTAAAATTTGAAGCTCCAGCTCTTGCAGGACAGTCTAAAGATGCTATTGGTGCTATAACTTTACTTTTATAGGAAGTGTTACATTTTTCCCACTCGATATCATTGTAATAAATATCTTTTAAAGTTTTAGTTAAAGGTTTTAAAAAAGATGTTATATTTGGTTTCTCTATGTTGCTGTAATAAATTCCAAGAACAAATTGATATGCCCTTCGCTTTTCAGGAGGTATATTAAGGATTTGCCCTTGAATCAACCATAACTGACCATTTGAACTCTCAGATACAGATGCACCATCACCACTCCATAATATATAAACATCATATTCTTTATGATTGTATTCCTGTTTGATTTTCATATACTCAGATCCTGATGTAAAATCGCATATATAATTAGGGTCATTGCATTGATTTTTTTGATGAGCCTCTATTAAATTTTTTAAATCCCTAGTTTCGAAAGCGTTTTTTAGGTTTTCTCTTAAATTAAATTCATAAAATCTTCCGTTTAAATTGAATTTTGAACAGTTAATACATTTTTTTACGTTATTTGTTTTTGAAAATTCACCAACCTAATTTTGGCAATTTTCACAAATTCTATGTTTTTTAATTATATCTTCTTTCTGGGAAAATAAAGTATCCACAAGTTTCATAAAATAATATTCATTTTTTGGAAAATTATTTGGTTTAGGTAGATATTTATAAGTGTAATGGATAAAATCTTCTAATGTAGTTTTAGAAATTGCGTTTTTGAAGAATAATTGTAATAAATCATTTACCATTTCTCCAACAGTTAAATCTGTTGCAGCATGTACAGGTTGCTTAATCCATAAAAGTTGTTGATATTAACATCTGGTGCATAAAATCTAATTCATAAAATTTATTTTCATTTTGAAATAAATTAATTGATTCTTCTGAAGATGATCTCGATGAATCAGAAAGTGCAAAATCAGGGCAATCTTCATTACCATTTTCATTAGGAATCAAAATCTTAAACAAATATAATATTAACTAAATTAATATAAGCTAAAAATTTAGTTAAAATGTAAAACACTGTATTGTTAAAAACTATCATTATAATAATATATACTCATTTATACCTCTGCTTCAAAAGTTTCATTTAAAATCAAACTATTGTCACCACAAAAACTTTCACAACTGACCTGAGGATCTTGTCGCGGACGTTTATTTTGACTTTGGGTTGTTGTTCTTGCCGTATACACAGCCTAATATTTTTAAAATAATTTATTTATTTTTTTAATCATATTTATAATAATATTTTGTATAAATTGTTGTATTTTACATCGTCAATAATTTGCAATTGCTTATAACGGTTTGGCCGCATATTCTTAAAATAAAAAAACTTTTTTTAGTTTATTTATTAAAATTGGAAAGATTTTTTTTATTATCGGCTTTTATTTTTTTAAATTTTTAATTAAATAATAAAAAATTGAAATTCGGAATTTAATTTTAAAATTTTTAATTATGATGTGTTCATTTAGTGATACTTCATTTGTTTGTTTTCATTGAATCAAAAACGTCATTAGAATTTATAAAGTAGAAAATTAACCTAATTATTATTTATTTTTATTAAACATAATTAAAATTTATAAAAAAAAAAAAATCAGTGAAAATGTTTTATTTAGTAAATTGCGATAATATTTTTCGTGTTATTTCTTTATCTCAAATCCTAATCGATGAGAATCAATGTGGTATTGAAATTGGAGGTGCGGTGATGTTTAATTATCCAAAAAATTCAGCAAATACATTTACTGGAATTGTGATAACATTTAGTCGTAAGATACTTAAGAATAATGATAAAATTACAATCAATATTAAATAAAAATTTCATAAAAGAAAAATTAATATTTGAATATTTATAAGTGCATAATTAAAGTTTTTTTACAGAAAAATTTTAATTTTAATTTGTAGAATAAGAAAACGTGTTATTAACTTTAGCAGATAGCATGAATGGTAATTCTCATGGAAAATCTAAATTATCAAAAAAAGATAAAAAAAAAAAAAAATAATTTTGACTTAAATGGTTGGGCAAGAGACGCAGAAAATTCACTTAAAGAGGATGTTTCTAAGTCAATAAAAAATATTGAAATAGAAGTTTTTAAAGTGAGTATTTTCTAACTTTTTTTTTGCATAATTAAATTTTGGCAATTATAACGATTTTATAAATTTCCAATTTTTGTTTTTTGTTACAGAAAATTGATACTTTGAAAAAAAAACTTCCATTTAAGTCAATACAAAAAAATTCTGGTGAGGCTGTAGAAGCTAATTTACTTCCAGTATCAACAAAATCAAAATCGACAAAAAGAATAAATGATTTTGACAAAGAATTTTCAAAGATTGATGATATTGAAATTGTAAATGTAAGTGGTTGCTTGAATCTGAAAATTTTATATTTTACAATTTTTTTTTTTATTTAATTAATCAAAAAAAAAAAAAAAAATTAAAATTTTAATAACAAAAAATTTATTTAATTTTTTTTTATTTTTACATTATTTACATTATTTAACTTGATAAAATTTAAATTATTTTTTTAACCTTTTTTTTATTTATTTTTGCATAGAACCCAGAAAAAAATATAAATAGTTCTTCAAAAAAAATAAAGATTGACAATTCGAAGATCTTGACAGAATCAAGCAAGCACGCATCAACCTCTTCCCAACGTCCAAATGAAAACCAAGGAGAAGAAAGTCAATATCGATATACTGAGGCAGAAGGTCATAAGGTAACATTTTACTTTTGGATTAAAAATAAATTTCTTTTAAAATTCTTGCTGCTATATAATAGTTTTTTTTAAATTTTTTAGATAAAAGAGTTAGTTCAAGATAGTGGTATTTTTGTAGATGCTTCTGAATTAAAAGCACTTGTAAAATTACTTGAGTATAAAAAAAATCGCAAGGAGTTAGCTAGGAATTTACTTCCATTAGTATTCAAAGACGAAGTTTTACCAGGTTGTTCATTGACTGGGCGCACGGCTAATGGTAAAGGTAAAGAAGATATGCAAATTTTAAATCTTACTTAACCTAAGCTATATTTTATTATTGCAGCTTACGTAATGACGTATGGAGACAAGAACCAATGGCCCTCCACAGATCCTCAATTAATTCGCATAAGTATGAGTAAAAAGTGCCAAGAGAAGAAGCCAAAAAAATTGAATTAAAATTTATTTACTTGTTTAGTTATTAATTCGTTCTTTAATATCTATAGCTATTTTTTTTTAACTATTAATTTGATTATTAATTTAATTTACCTCTTGATTCATTCTAGTTAATAAAAAAAAAATCATCGTTCAAAATATTTATTTTTTTTTTTATGGTATATATATGTTACACCCCATCCGTGTAATTGACCAATTCATGAAATGGTCAACTTTTTGACCAATTCATGAAATGGTCAAGCCCCTTGCCCAATTCATGAATTGGTCAAAAAATAGTAAAAAATTTGACCAATTCATGAACTGGTCAGAATTATTCAATTTTTTTACACTAGTTGGTCAATATTTAAAATTGAATAATTATAATATTTTAGCATGCATATAAATTATAGGTATAACATAAAACATTTTAAATGTAAATTATTTATCAGTTTATAATTTTTATTTTACTCTCTAAACACTATTCTGTAAATATATGTCCAAAATTACAGAATAACAGTCTATGGTTGGTAATACTTATTTTTTACAGTCTATGCTATGTAAATTTCTGAATTACAGAATAGACGATATATTTTTAAATCGAGGGTCGATCGAGGGGTAGTTAACTTTTAGTAGAATTTACTATTTTTTAAAAAAGTAAAAAATTATTTTTAGATATAATTACGGGGGTTTTTGGGTACGCTGAGCTCAAATTCGGTTACGAAATTCAAAAATTCCGAATAATGGACCCCGAAACTGCAAAATTTAGTAAAAAAAATATTTATTTTAAAACTTAATAAATTATTCTTGACTGCAACACTTGGGGTTTAAAGACACGCTGATCCCGAATTCTTTAAATCTTATTCCAAATAATGGACCCAAACACCGCAAAATTCGATAACAAATAATGTTTTTTCGTGTTTTAAATGAATTTTTGATCTTTCTTTAATAATGCTATTTAGCCAATAAAAACAGTTGACTATTAGAAAAAATTATTGCTAGAAATTTTAAAAACCTCAGAAAATAAAAGAAAAATATTGTTAACTGTTTTACCCCATGGGGGGGGGGGCACATTATGGAGGCGTGAGGGATGTACTTTTTAGGTACTTAAATAAATTGAAATTTTTACCTAAAAATGTTATCTAGTAGGTATTTTAGGCTGCTCTTTCCGAATCTGAAGTCTATTTTCATGTACCATCCCTCGGGATTACGATATCAACCACTCAAATGGGTAAATTGTAAATATACTGTTAAATATTTTTTAACTATTCAACACTTGGAAAAGTGGTTGCTCTTTAAAAAAAAATAATTAAACGAACTGTAAAAAATGTCAAAAAATTACGTGCATATCTTCTATACCCCCGAGGGGTGGTACGTGAAAACGGACTTAAGATTCGGAAAGAGCAGCCCTAAATACCTACTAGATACCATTTCTAGGTAAAAATTTCAATTTATTCAAGTACCTAAAAAGTCCATCCCCCACACCCCCATAATTTGCCCCCCAATGGGGTGAAACAGGAAAAAATATTTTTCTTTTATTTTTTGAGGTTTTTAAAGGTTCTAGCAATAATTTTTTTAATAATCAACTGTTTTTATTAGCTAAGTAACATTATAAAGAAAGTTCAAAAATTCATTTAAAACATATCCCACTTTGGGGGCTAATATCTCATCCTCGAAAACGGAATTCAGATTCGGAAAGAGCAGTCCTAAATACCTGCTAGGTACCATTTTTGGCCCAAAATTTCAATTTTTTCATATAAAAATATGCGAGTGTCCAGGAATTGTCGGTTGGGCGTTAATGGGTTAAATGAGAATATACTGAAAAATATTAATTTTCTAACTATATATTTTTATTAGAAATTTTTTACTTAAAAATTATTTTTAACTTAGACTTGTAATACATTTTTTATTAATATGTATTTTTAATTATTAAAATTATTAAAATTAAAAAATATAATAATGACTCCTGTGTATATAAATGTTATTTTTATTCATTCCAAAATTATTGACCAACAAGTGTAAAAAAATTGAATATTTTTGACCAATTCATGAAATGGTCAAAATTTTGACCAATTCATGAATTGGGCAAGGGGCTTGACCATTTCATGAATTGGTCAAAAAGTTGACCATTTCATGAATTGGTCAATTACACGGATGGGGTGTAACATATATATATTATATTACTGATTTTTAAAATAGGATTAAGATGATCAAGCTTACTCAGATGGGGCTTTTGGAGATTATTTCAATTAATGTTAATTGTTAATAATTATATTTTTTAATTAACTTTTTAAATTTAATTAATTCTTTTCCTTAAATTATTTTATTAATTATTAATTATGATAAAGTTGTTTAGTTAAACTCTTGTTTCATTCTAGTCAATAAAAAATCTAAAATTACAATTAAAAATGTTTTTTTACCCTAAAAAGCAAAAAAAAATAATTGTATTAAATTTGTATACAACTGTATACAAATTATAATCTACGAATTTTGTATCCAAAATGGATATGTACGTTTGAATACAATTGGGATCCAAGTTGTATACAACTTTTCCACTTGGGTATATAGGTTGGAAAACGTTTAATATTTTTGTTCCTTATTTTTTACAATCAAATCACGGCATTTAGAGTGATATTTTCCCCACTAATGAGGATTGTTTCCCTATAAGTTTTTTGGATCGCTGATTACGAATTCTGGGTTCCCGGAGCCGGTCTAAGGGTGGAACACCCTAAAATTTGGAAATCCAGTCTTTTTAAAAGGCATTTTTCAGGTATTTTAACAATATTTTTATCAGGAGATATTAATAACAATTTAAGCAGATTATAATAGGTTTTTGGTTCGCTAATCAAGAATTTGAGGGTCCCAAAGGTGTGAAGTTGATAAAACACCCTAAAATTTACAAATCAACCCTTATTTTTGCAAATGTTTATAACAAAGCCATTTTAAACGGCAGGATCAAATTTATTAGGTTTTCAGGGTCGCTAATTACGAGTTTAGGGGTTTCAATTTATTAAAATTGATTAAACACCCTTAAATTTACAAATACACCCTTAATTTTGCAAATTTTATAACCAAGACATTTCAAACAACAGGATCAAATTTATTAGGTTTTTTGGGTCGGTAGTTACAAATTTGGGGGGTTCAACTTCATAAAATTGATAAAACACTCTTAGATTTACAAATCAACCCTTATTTTTGCTAACTTTATATAAAAGCCTTTTTAAATGGCAGAATCATGATTTTAAAGGTTTTTGGGGTCGTTAATTACGAATTTCAGGGTATCAACTTCATAAGGTGATTTAACACTCATACATTTGCAAATCAACCCTTATTTTTGCAAATCCTATTGATCATTAGCACTCTATTTAAGTAAGTTTACATCATATTTAAGTATAGAAGCCACAAAAAACATATTTCACCTTTTTTAAACAGAAAAATAAATCTTTTTTAAAAATTAAAGTCATATAGGGTGAAAGGGGTAAAAATAGGGGTGGTTTACTTCATTACTGAAGAATTTTGACATCAAATGATATCAAATTTGAATTAAATTCAGGGTTTGAAATAATGTACTGGATCCCTTAAAATTCAAAATAAAACATTTATAAAACAAAATAAATTTTAAGGGGTAATTTTAGAATCACCCTCCAAGAAAATTTTTTTGCTAATTATTTTTTTTTTAACGGTAGCCTATCTTCATACATACGAATTATAGATCATTTCTCATTTTAGAGAAATATTTTTCATTAGAAACTGAGCTGGATCAGATTTTTTTTTTCTTTCTATCACATAAAAAAAAATTTTTTTTCACTATTAAGCGGTCTTACAATTAAAAATTTTGAAAATTAATATTAAAATTTTAACATTTGAGTGAATTTTTAGAGCAGAGAGAATTCTCTCTGCTCTAAAAATTTGCTCCCCCAAAAAAAAAAAAATTTTATTTTTTCATATTTGTTATTTGTGTGTCCTTAAGTTGTAGAATGAAACTGGTTTTTAAGAAATTTCAGAAGAAATTCCTTATTTATTCCAAATAGCCGAAGATTTTTGGTTCTTTTTTCCATTTTTTTGGGTTTTTAATCTTAAATTTAGCAGTTGTGAATATATAGAAAAAAAATAAATATTAAGCAGTTGTGAATTGTCAAAATCGTAAATCTAATAACACATTTTCATTCATGGACCCAAAAAATTTATAATTACGAATTAAAAAAGAAATGGATCCTTGAAAATAAACTGATTCTGCATTTAATTAATAAAGCGTAAGTATTTAAAAAAAGGTACGTTTTATGAAAAAATTATTTTATTATTTTAATAGTATAATTAAATAAATAAATCAATCTTGCAGCTAGATTTGGAAACTGTAACCCTTAATTTTTTTAAATATTCCTTAATACCTATAATTGTAGGGAAACGGTAAATATGAAATTTGACTTAAGCCTTTATCAAATGTTATACAGATTAGTTTTAGCATTTATAAGGCCAAAATCAGCCTCATTTGGACAAAAAATATTTTCTATTTACTTAAGGATAGTTAAGTAAGAATTAGACAACGCTTAGCAATTTAATTCTCATAACCTTGATTACAAAACAAAAAAACTTTATTCTTGATAAACGTACAAAAAAATTTGTTCTTTTTATCTAATTTTTTCCTTTCTAAAAGATGGCGATAAAGTTGGTAACTAATTATGAAGGTCAAAACTAAAAATTTAAAAATAAGACAGTCCGAAATTATCAGTTAGGACTAGAGGATCTAATAGAAAAAACTAAAAATTCTTACGAATATACGATTCCAGCAGGCCTCAATAAACAGCAAATAATAGAAAATTTTAATACAGGCATTAAAATTTAGCAAAGCCACGATTCAGAAAAAGCTTCGAAGAAAAAACTTAATCTAGATAATACCGTTAATAACAGATCAACAGAATTTCGGTAAAATAGCAGAAACGGCAAATGAAATAGAAGAATACTTGGAAAAATATAAAGGAATTAGTCAAGAAAACGAACATTTTTTAAACAAGAAATTAAAAAGAGATCAATTAGTACTGTTTCTCAAGAATTTTGCACAATATGATTTTCTCATTTCCATGAAACAGAATCATTTCCACAAATAATTCACAAAAATATAAAAAAATTACAACAAACTTTAGAAATTGTGGTCACTCAAAAGGACAAATCCTTAAATCCTTCTCAAGAAATTAATGTATAAGGAACCTTACAAATTAAACAAGAAGAATTTCAAGTCATAAAAAAATATTTCTGTCAAAATAACCTTAACAGCTTCCGTAATACAGAGCAATGTAGATTAAATTATCCAAATAATGGTCAATGGTCGAACTAAAGAAATTTTCAAAATGATAATAGAAATAAATAACAAAGGAATAAAAATAACAACAAAAATAATAATCGCTATTGACCTAAAAATAGTAGGAATAGTAATAGTTAATACTAATAGTTCAACATGATATTAATCAAAGGCAAAATTCTAATGGCAATTATCAAAACTTTAATAATAGGAATGGCAACTTTTCAAATAGGGTGTATACACTTTACAGAAACTAGTACCATATAATCAATCATTGCGCTCAATTTCAAATTATATTGAACCAATATCTACATTTGGTAAACAAAATACATGCCCAAAATGGGGTGATTAGAGACGGCAGTAGATAACCCACATTTCCATAGGACACAGCCTACAAGCATATATAGTAAACTACAAGCCCAGTCAATAAAAATTTATAAAATATTGACATCAATTAATAAATTAAGAGTCCTTAAATTTTTAGAAGCAAATAGAAAATTACGATGTTTATTAGTCGAAACTGGAGCTCAAGTATCAATAATAAGCAAAGACTGTATTTTAAAAACATATAAAATTTATATTAAAAAAGACGAAATCATTCGAATAACGAGTATTTCACATAAATGTATATTGAGCATTGGCATACATTTTAATCAACAATATTTTCTAATACGTAAATATCATGTAGTATTAAAAGATTTTATGGTACCATCAGTCAATGGCTTAATCAGCAGTAATTTCTTAACAGAAAGGAAGCATAGAAGAAATTCTAGATTAAATTAATATTTCATTAATACCCCTAAAGCCAATACCAGTGAAAACGACAATCTCAAGGTACAGTGAGAGCTCAAGTTCGGACGATCGCAGAATAAGCAGTTGAAGTGACAACAGGAGAAGTTATCGCTGATAACCTTAAAATTTAAATAATAAACTTCCTCCTAGGGAGCACTTGCACATTAGAAAAAACAGATGTGATTTCAAACACTTATTAAAATTTTTAAAATTCTTTATTACATTATAAAACTAGAAATAATTTAAAAATCTTCATAGTATAAATTCTTCATATGTATACAAAATAAATATTCAAAAAAATTTTTGCATTTAGTCATAAAAAAATGGTGAGTCTATACAGACATAATCTAAAGTTACAATATCATATTCAAATGTTTTAAATAAATTTAGTTTAATTATAATACAGACCTGATGATGGGAATTTATTCCTGAAACTAGTCGTCTAATTATTATACAAAAACAAGTTGTAAAAAGAAGGATCAATAAATAAATTAAAATAAATATATTTTGATTTAATTAATTAAAAATATCATAGGTATAAACTTTGTAAAGCTAAAAGAATTCGCAAAAGGCTCCTAAATAGTAACCGTGACGCAGAACACGCATACATTATAACTGAAGATAACCCTCTCTTAGTTAAATTATAATTTCCAAGCCAGTATAGCACTATTAGAACTGATTTTAAGAATATTACGGTAGCTACTTTACAGAAGAATGAACCAAAAAGTGATTTATCTGCAAATTTTAAAACTGAGCAATCGTACAAAAATTTTCTATCAAGTCTTAAAAATGACGAAATAAATATTACGCAAAATTATGCTTCAAAATTTGCAACTCTAAACGATAATTTTGATAAAATAAAGACTATTATTTTCGACCCTCGCAAAACGATTTACAAATCATAAATAATATTAATATAAATATAACAGAAATCTATAAAGAACTCTGCCTAGTAATTAGCACTATGGTTCCTCATTAACAATAACAAAATGTTCTTAATGGTGTATTTTGCTTAGTAAAAACAATAATTCTAGATATTAATACTTACAGTACTAATAGTACATCTACTAACTAAATTTAATATTAAAAACCCAAAATTTTGCTGTTTTTTGAATTTTTTTATACAAAAAATTTTGAGAAAAAAATATTCAAAAAATTGAGTATCAGATTTGAGATATAGAGTAAAAGCCACAATTTTAGATATTAATATTCTTATAGAAATAAATTAGGTACTACGTTCAAAAAGAAAAAAACATTGCTACTATTTTTATTTTTTTATATAAAAATTTGAATAAAAAAATTTTCAAAAAATTAGGTTTAGATCCAGAAAATTGGTTATAAAGGATATTTCTAAAACTAGAGCTCTCACAGAAAAAAATAAGGTACTACTTTCAAAAAGGAAAAAAATATTGCTGTTTTTTTTTATTTTTGTATGCAAAAAATTAAGTGTAAGATTAGAGATATCGAATAATAACCATATTTTCAGATATTGGTACTTTTATAGGAAAAAATTTACTAGTTACTACTGTTACGTATGATGGCTCACAATCCGAGCTATTATATCCGCATTCCTTTATTTTTATATATTTAATTTATATTCAAAATTTTATGTATCCGCTATATAGGATTTCACCTTATTCAGTTCCGGCTCATCATCATTATGACGTATTTGCAAAATATCTTATGCAACAAAGGTTTCATAAATCCCTCCTCGCGATTCTCCTAAAATAATTAGGGACGCATTCATTAATTAGTATAGTTTATTATTATTAATAATAATTCGTTAAGCTATCGTCAGGAATTAGAAAAAGGACGTTTTTCATCATCACTATTAATAAATTTTAAATTTTCGTCTGCATTCTTATTATCAGTAGACAAATGTACCTTTTTAATTAAATTAGAATCAAAATTTTGACTGATGTTATAATCATCTGACTGAGTAGAAAAATGCAATGTAAAATTTTTTTGACAAAACTTACATCTTTTTTCTGATTTACATTCAGGCAGCATATGCAATCCTAAACAATTGAAACATCTATGTTTACTAGCCACGAATTCTTTTCTTTCAAGTAGGGTTTTGTTCAAAAAAATTTCGCAAAATGAAAAGATCTTTGTTACAAATGATCTTTGTTACAAATAATACACTTGATTTGATTATCTTTGTTGTTTTTTGAGTCATTATTTGTAACATTTATTGATGATTTATTAAAATTATTTACTGTGTTATCTTCGATTGACTCTAAAACAACAACATGATTTTCTATAAATCTAAGTAAATCTGAAAATAAGGGAGGTTCTTTTGAATTTTTTAAATTTCCAACATATTTTTCTCACTGTTTACGCGTATCCAAATCAAAAAGGGAAATTGAATGAAATACCAACATATCGTCCCAATACTTAGTATTTCTTTTTAATGCTTCTAATGCTTCTATAGGAGCTGTAATCCCGTTCAAAATTCGTTTTAATTCGGCAGAGGACTCTTTTTTCATAGATTTTAAATTAAAAAATGAGGCTAAATGTGAATTAACTAACCGCCTCGTATTTTCAAATTTGTTGACTATCTTTTCCCAAACGAAAACAAAGTTATTATTTGTAATACTATATGAATTAACTAACTGAAGGGCTTCACCCTGTAAACTGGATTTCAAATAATATAACTTAAAAGCATCAGAATATTTTTTATCAATAACTAAAGATTTAAAATTAAAAATGTCTCGGAAATTCTCCCATACCGTAAAACTACCATTAAATTTTGGGATAGGGATTCTTTCCAATTTTTCCAAATTATTTTCAGTGGCAAAACGTGAAGATCTATGTGAGTTATCATTTTGAGGGCTATGGGTTGCAATAAATTCATTAAACTGAAATTTATTTTTTAAATAACTTTGTTCAACAGAATCAAAAGTATTATGTTTTACATAATTGGTTTTATCAGAATTAGCTATATTTAAAATTTTATAATGATTTTCCTCAAAATGGAACCATATGTCATTCAAATTTTCTAAACGGGTAGAAGCATTGTATATGCTTTCATTCCCATCCTCAAGAAAATTGGTATATGAGTTTTTAATACGTTGCGAAATAGAAATTTTGCTCTAAAATTAAACTTTTTGCCATTTTAACTAACGTATATTAATATAAGAAAAAGCTTAATTGTTTAAGTATGCAAACTGCTAACGAAACATATAAATAACTATTTGCGCGAATCAACTAAACAAAATAACTAAATGCGCAAAATAACTGAGTAAAAAAACTATATAATAATAGAATATGCAAAATTTCAAAGAAAAAAAAAATCAATGAAAAATGCTGCATAAACCGAACTAGTTAAACTCTTGTTGGAATTATTGAAAAAAACTGTGCTACATATAAATGGGCAAAAGTTCCCATAAGAACAATCCCAAAAAAATATTTTCTTATCGAAAGCCCTTCTGAAAAGAAAGAAATAAAAAAAAATAAGCTAACTACAGTTATTCTTAACTAAAAAAAGAAAACTAATTAACAAATTAACTTTTTCTTGGGAATGGAAACTCAATGGGTCCTCCAAACTCATGCAAAAAATTTCACCAATTTTTAATTTCTTGTAAATGGTAAAATTTAAATTGCATAAATGAAAACTCATTTTAAATAAATAATCAATAATTCCTAAAACTGAATAACTGATACAGGTTTTCTCACCCAAAAAAGAGAAAAATAAAAAATAACTGTAAAAACTTTAGAAAACTGTATAACAATTGAAACTAAAATATTTCTCTTCTTTTTTGCTTAAAGAATTCTGCAAAACTGAAAAACTAAATTTTTACAACTAAACTAATAAACTGATCATCACAAAGTATAATAAAAACTTCCCCATGATATTTTTTATTAAAAAACACCCAATAAAAAAATCAATAAACTTTGAAAAAAAAAATAGTACATTTAATATTTTTGAATAAAAATTCAAAAAGACCATAAACAAACTAACTAATAACTTTTTAACATCCATAATAAATTATCATTCTCAATATATAAAAAATATTTTAATAATATAAATATAATTTTAAAAGAAATCTTAAGATAAAAAGTTAAAATTAGTATTATATAACTAATATAAATTAATTTTTTAAATAATTAAAAAGGTATAATAAAGTTTAAAAAAAACTATTTGCACACAAAAAAATAAATTTAAAATTCACACCGCGGTGCCTTGAACTATTTCAAAAAAATAAAATTTTTATACATAAAAATATGTATTTCTTTTTTTGTAATACACATAAAAATTTTTTTTATAATACATAATATAACTTATTTTTTTTTATTTTAAACTATTTTTATTTAATAAATGAATTTAATTTTAAATTAAAAAAAAAAAAAAAAATAATGATCAAGAATTTTATTTAAGTATATAAAAAAAAAATGAATTTAACAAATGTATAAGTATCATAATAAAAAAAATGTAAGTATTATAAAAGAAACCTTGAGATGAAATTTGATGGACTCCCCCATGTAGCAGAAAACTCCAAAAATTTAAAGAAAGCAGAAGAGGGAACTGGAATGTTGCGTGCGCAATACCTCTTGAAGTTAAAATTTTTTAAACAAATGTAAACATGTGATTTTTTGACTGCGCAGGCCCTTCCGGTAATTTCTTGGATTTCTTCTTCTTTATGATGTCACAATCTCACTGAATAATGGAGTCCCTCTTTTTTTATGATTTTTTGAACTTTTTTTGATTATTTATTATAAATTATTCACTATCTACGTTTAACTGAATTTTTAATTAACTTTATTTTTTATTAAACTTGTTTATTTTCTTATAACTTAATTAATTAACTAATTAACTAATTTATTAACTTTTTATATCTTGGACAACTTTAAAACTGTACATCACCAAAAATGAATGATAAAACTAATAATTAATTTTTTTTTTAGCAAAAAATTTTTACTGAAAAACTTGTAATGGCGGCCGTAAAACATGATGACGGTAAAACCGCGCAGATGTTTTTATTAGACATTTCACTTACTTGATTTTTAACTTGAAAAAATTTTTGTCATTTTTTACTTTTTTTTTTTTAATCTTTTCTTCACTTATTTAATTATTTGAACTTGTTAATCAGAAAAACTTGAAATATCATGTTTGACAAAAAAAAAACTCCTCTAATAAAATATATTATGCCGCCATGCGGTCGATGATTATTTATTATGGTCAATGAAATTTCTTTTTTTATAGTAATCTAAACGGCGATGATGGACCAGAATGTTGATGAGTAGCTTAGTGGACTGTATGTTTATAAATAATTAATTGAATAACTGAAACTGGTGATGTAAGAAAATAATAAAAAACTGATAATTTAGTAGCACAAAAATATATAATTTATTTAATCAGGTGTGACTACTATAATAGTTGTCCTAAGACTGGGCACTGTGCACCGCTTCTCAAGGCACGTGCTTACACTCTGTGCACACACGCACGTATACCACAAATACACGCATACTACTAAACTTATATAATTATTATATTATTAATATTTAATATAGTGCATTATTTAACAATTTCTTTTTAAACAAATGTAATGATTAATATACAAAGTTTTTGAAGGGTGTGTCTATTTTGCAGCTGTTAAAAAATATGAATATTGTACAGGGATGTAGAGTATTTTTTAAAAATTGGAGGGTGGGTGTATCTTATTAGAGAGATTTGAAAAAGGGGTGTATCTTGGTGGATATTATTTGAAAATCGTAAAATTAATCGGTGGATGAGAAAATTTCGTTGTATAGAGATGTGGAGTATTTTTTTAAAAATTGAAGGATGGGTGAATCTAACGCAAAATTTAAAAAAGGGGTGTATCTTTATTTAAAAATCGTAAAATTAATCAGGTATTTGAGAGAGGGATGTAAATATTTTTTTTAAAAATCGTATGAAAATAAATTAACCGACTGTTTGAGAATTTAACGTTAGTCTTACTTTGACCATACCAAGTAAATGGAGTCTCCTATGGATCTCGCGTCGGTTTGTGAGGGGAGTGAAATTATAGTTATCGAGAAAGTTGAGAATAAGTCATTTACAAAGTTATTTTGAAATTGGAAATGCACCAATGGGTGTTAAATTTTCTTTGGAAGCTCAAATATATATTTTTAATTATATTTAAAAAGTTGATTGTATTCGAGCGCGATTCAAATTTGCAAGTTACTTTTCAAGTTACACAATCACTTTTTATAAGTCAATTTCGTACAGGACTGGTGACTATTCTTAGCAATTATGACATTGGTGGTTTCTTTGACGTATCTAGAGATAAAGTGTGTGACTTTGTTAAGGACGTTTTGAATGAATTGAAAAATATAAAAGTGAGTGTGACTTTTTACGTTGATTTTGAGTTGAACGAAAATTTGGAAGAAAAGCAGTTTTTAGTAAAGTACGAGGAAATTTTTAGAACCAGAAATTTGAGAGAGCGGTTGGGCGTTTAAACAAGACAAATATTTGTCAATAAATATAGTGAATTACTCGCCGTTAACCATAGGCTCATATCTCGATGTCCTCGATTGGGTATCGAAAACTGTTGGGGATGTTAACATACAGACAAATGATAAGAATTATTTCGAATTGAGCATTTTGGCCGCCTTGGAAATCCCCAACCGAGGCATCCTTAAGAGACCAACGGTTTATAGGCATCTCAAAGGAAAAAAGTATAATTTCAGAGGTGTGAGTAATCCTATAATACTTAATGAAATCCCAATTTTCGAAAAGAGAAATAAGATTTCAATAAATGTTTTGTTTATTGACCGAGCAAAAAGCGGGGGTGACGTTAATGCAACAGCTCATTTATGTAGAAAATTATATCAAAAACATGTAAATTTATTAATGGTTACTTCTGCAGCTGGCACTATTAATTTTTGTTGGATTAAAGATTTGTCTATATTAAAGACAAAATGGAAATTAACAAACTTGCTTGCAAAAAAGTATTTAAGTGTGCAATAACACTGCCTGGTCAAGGGAAGGACGAGTTGAAATTTACATCGCACAAGAGAGAAATTGAAGTCCCATTCGTTATTTATGCTGATTCCGAGGCCATTTTAAATAAGAACGTTGGTAAATAAATATCATTAAACGCATACAGACGTCTTAATATTTATTCGTTAGGTTACTTTTTAAAATGTAATTATGACGATAGCTTATCGAAATACGAATTTAAAAGAGATCCTGAATGCGTTTCTTGGTTTGCGGACCAGCTAAAAGAAATTGTTCAACAAGTTAATGAGGTTAGTTTAAAATATAAAAAAAATAAATATTCAATTTTTTTATAAATATTCAATTTTTTTTTAGATAAGGACAAATCAAAGAGCTATGAACTTTGGACCTGAACAACGTGCGATTCATGAGTCAGTAAATGCCGTCTGACACGCGTGTAAAATTCCATTTATACGAGGGGAGATTCGTTGCAGGGACTACGATTATTTTACAGGTATTAGATTGTTTTTTTTTTTGTGGGTTTTATTGATATCATTACCGTTATTTTTGGTAGGATCTTAACCAGGGCCCACACATATCTCCTGCAACCTCAATTACAAGGATAATTTTTTATTTTTAAGGTACGATATGCATTTGATTATAACGGATGTTGCCATTCAGATTCCTGGGGATATTCAAGTGATTCCTCACAATAGTGAAAAATATATCTGTGTGAGTAAAAAAGTTGCAAATACAGGAATTCGGTTTAGTTTTATCGATTCTTTTAAATTTTTAAACTGTTCGATTGAAAAGTTGGCAGCTTTTCTACCTGACGATAAGAAATCCATGCTAAATCGCAAATCTATTTTTCCCTAAGATTTTGTGGATTGGTGGGGGTCCTTGAACATTGAAAAGCTTCCTTCGAAAGAATCGTTTTACAATACTCTTACCGAAACGCACGTTTCTGACGTTGATTACCAAAGAGCTGTATATATGTTTGAATTTTTCGGATGTAGAAATATCGGGGAATATTCGAACCTCTATTTAAAGATAGACGTGTTACTCTTATCAGATGTGTTTGAATGTTTAAGAAATCGTATGCACCAGTCACACCAGCTAAACTTGGCTATATAACCTCATTATATAACCTTACCTTCGTTCTCATTCGACTGTATGTTACGTTTTTGCAAAATAGAATTAACGGATATTGAAATGGTTATTTTCTTTCAAAATTCTTTGCAAGGTGGTTTAAGCTATTTTACGAAAAGATACGCCGAGGCAAATAACAGGTACATGGAAAATTTTGATCCGTCAAAACCCGAGACATATTTATTTTATTGCGACGAGAGTAACCTCTATGGAAGCTGCATGGGTGGTTTTTGCGATAGTGCGATATAATAGTGCGATCGTTTTTGCAGGGTGCGATATATATGAAATTATAAAAAATAATTATGATTATTTTGATACTTTTGATTACCCCGAAAACAATGTATTTAATACCGAAAGAAAAAATAATAAAAGTTTGGGCAAGTTCAAAGACGAGGCTAAAGGCTGTATAATTACAAAATTTTGCGGTCTTCGAAGTAAAAAGTAAAACGCTTGGAAAACTAACAAAAAAATTGTAAAAATTTTAAAAGGAATAGTCCCCTTCGATGAAAAACGATTTATCCTTGAAAATAAAATAACTACATTGGCGTGGGGACACCGTTTGATTAAGAATTTAAATGTATAAAAAAATTTATATTCTTAATAACAAAATTAGTTTGTAATACAAAATATTGTATTCTTAATAATAAAATAAATACATTACAGTTTGTAATAAAACAATTTGTATTCTTAATGATAAAATAAATAAATACATTGATTTGAGGGGTATAGTTTTTTAATAAAAAATGCACATGTATAAAAAAAATGTAGTTTATTTATTTATTTATTTATCCAAGAATTGTGGCTCGAGTCTTGCCCTAGCCATTTTATAAAAATCTTATTTTTTTTAGTATTTAGAATTTTTTCGATTAAATAATCATTTGGATATTTTGTTTTCAAAAGTTCTGCTTCGTAAAAGCTCCCAACAATCGGTTCACCTGTGTAATCTTGCAATTTATACGTTGTAGGATAAGTAGGATTAACTTTGACAATGTTAAAATATTCACAACTCCAGTTTGGCGAGTAAGATTTTTCGAAAAGATGTTTATATTTGCTCACTCTAACCACTTCAAATTTTTTAAACTTTAGTTTTTTTCATGCAATTTTTTCGTTGTTGTAAACGCGTGTCAAAAGATATTCTTGGTGGGTTTTATTCACATTTTTAGGGGCCATGCCTATCGTACGATGTTTGGAAGAATTGTATTCGTCAACCAATTTTCGTAAAACATTAATGTACTCGTATTTACCCGATAAACTAAAATGTTTCCATATTTTCGTCTTGATTGTACAGTTCAATCTCTCCACAACACTTACTTTCATTACCAAATGAGTAGCGTAATGAACAATGTTGAATTTATCCATTAGAGCTTTAAATTTTGCGTTAAAATACTCTCGGCCTTCATCCAAATGAACGAAATCAACATTCCACGGTATCAATTCTAAAATTTTTTGCATTGCCCACGTCATCGCCACTTTTCGATTTTAGAGGCTGCGCCTTGGCATATTTGTACCCTTTATTTAGTTTGGAATATTTAGACTTGTATACGAGGTTGGTTTGTAAAAGTTCGTTTATCGATTACAAACTGATGTGACTATTAATGCGGTCAAAAATACACATGTCACTTTTTAAATGTTTTATTTCTCGTTTGCGAATTTCACAATCATAAACGTGAAATTCGTCGTGGTGTAAAGCTCCTCGTGTTTACCGCAAATATCTGAAGAGATATTAATTGCAGAAAAAAGTCGTAGCGACAATCAATAAAATTAAAATCAATACGTGTATTTTTTTATATTTGCATTGACTATTGTAAAACTTATTTTCGATCAAAAGCGAGTTAAATTTTTCTTCCGTCAACATCTCCTTGCCCTTGACACGACTGAAGGCTCGACAAAAAAAAAATTTGAAAAAATTTGGTATCAGATCCAAAAAATTACTATAAACGAACTTCATTAAACTGATAGTCTCGTAGAAATAAATTAGGTACTACGTCCAAAAAGAAAAAAAATTGGTATTTTTTATATTTTTTTGTGACAAAAATTTAATGAAAAAAATTAAAAAAAAATTGATTATTAGATTCTCTTGAATTGAGTAAAAATAATAAAATAAAATAATAAAATTTCTATCGAGTAAAAATCATACTTTCAAATATAAGTACTTTTATGGAAATAAATGATATCCAAATGAAAAAAAAAATTAGTTTGAGATTTTTTTATGAAAAAAACGTGCTTACATGGCAAAAAATGAAAAACCAAAATTTAATCCATCACAATGATTCCTCATTGAGGAACCAAAAATACATTTCTAATTAAAAAAAGAAAAAATTCCTCATTGAGGAACCAAAAATACGAGTTATTATCAAACTCTATAACGCTCCGAAACCTTATTCCGACGGAGACCAACCGTTTACGGAAATCCATTTACTTAAAAAAGAAACGTTTTCTGTATTTTTTTACTAACCACACCTTGCCTAAAACAAACACTCATGTGTATGTGTCTTTTGTTTGTGATCGATTAGGTCATAGTAATATCCTATAAAATTCAATTTTTAAATGAAAGTTAATACCGAATCAAACATAAACTAATGAAATTTTGGGCCAAATCGGACATATACTGTCGGAATTATAACAGATTTGTCAAAAATATTTAGGCTGTGCGAAGCACCTGCCACGAAATGTCGCTTTTGCTTGTGCTCGATAAGGTCACAGTAATATCCACTAAGTTTCAAAATTTAGATGAAAGTTAATTCTAAGTCAAAGGTGAGCTGATTTAATTTTTGGCAAAATCGGACATATACTGCTGGAGTTATTTACCGAAATAACAGCGTTAAAAACACGAAATATCAAATATAAGATAAGATAAAATAAGTTAAGATATTAAATACCATCAACGACTGGTAGAGCAAAGATGATGATGTTATAAAAAATTACCAGTAATTTTTTGATTTTGAAGGTTTTGATTAGATTGAGTTTATAATGACTAAATAAGACGTGGAAATATGTTAAGAATAGTTAAAGCACTAAGACTGACCTAAAAAATCTACTTCTTATTTTGCAACCTTGTTATATTTGTTTATTAAATAGATCTCAACCAAAAATAACTAAAATTTATTTGCGTAATCTTTCTTGTTACGTGTTTTTTCCATAACTCATCGAAAAAAAATTTTTTCTTTAACTCTAATTCCCTTCAGTTCACTTGAATACTAAATTAATCTTATACTTAGTCGTTTTGTTATCAGAAACTTACCATCTTATTTGTTTTTTTCATAATATTTTGGAACTGATGATCAAACAAATGCCATAATTTAAGAGTAATTAACTAAATATTTAGCTTATTTGATTTTGTGTCAAACTGGAATATTCGAGCTAATTTAGGGTTAAAAACTGTCCTAAATTTTACCATATGTTAGTTTTACTATTCATGATTTATTTATTACACTAATAAGATTAAAATTAAGCACCTTAAAATACACTTTTGAAAGAAGATGTTACTGTGACTCATAATATTCGGTGATATTGATAACATTATGCGAGAACCATTTTATACCTCCAGAAAGCTATTCTTACTGTCTTACTATAAGGGATCAAGTTTATTACAAAAATTTTATTTTAGTCTAGTTGAGTCCAATATGACCTTTGGTGTCAGATATTAATTGTTATTATTAATTTTATCACGCGAATCCATTTATTTACTCCCGTAATCCATTTTTATGTCAAAAAATATACTTTTGTACGTTGATTTTTTTTAGCCCGATTGGATCCAATAGATAACTCTGTGGATGATATTATTTGGTGTTATTATCATAGTTGTCACATTTTTAACTCCCTGTCAATTACTTTCACTAATAAACATTAACTTTGGCACCAGGATTTTACTTTATCCGGATTGGGCCCAATAGGTCTCTTGGTGGGTAAATTCACCAGATGTTATTAACATGGAACATGTTTATAGGTAAGGGGTACCTCAGAAATTGAAAATTAAGGTGAAGGGGATCAAATTTGTCTAGTTTAAGAAGGGGGGGGGTCAAATTAGACTTAAAATAATTTTAATTTATGGACTTTAAAGAATCTGAGCTTAGAGACTAAGAATAATACAGCTTTAGAGACTTAGAATAATATCAATTTAGGGATTTAGAATAATTCATGTTTAGGGACTTGGAATAATTCGGTTTTAAAGACATAGAAAAATTTTCATTTAGGGACCTAGTACGCGTTTAGGGAATAAAAATAGTTTGGGTTTAGAATCTTATAAGGTAATAATTACAAATTATAAAATTATAAAATTGTATTGTAACGTTGAGTAACATTTATGCATTATAATAGGTATACCTTGCCCACAGTTGAAACTAAACATGTACCATGCATTTAGGTTGTGTTTACACAAACCAGTTATAAGTTTTTATTCTATCATGCAAGATCCATTTTTACCTATAAAGTGGGCTGCAGGAATAAAAAATGTGTGTAAAGGATAAAATCAGTCGTCCTGGGACCTATTGGGCCCAATTAGGAAAAAATGAAATTTTCATGTATAAATCAACCCATAGAAATTGACTTCATAGGTAAAAATGTTAATAAAATTTGGTAATATTAGCCACCAAGAACCTATTAGGCCCAATCTGGATAAAGTAAGATCTTGGTGCCAAAGTTAATGTTTATTGGTGAAAATTATTGAGAGGGAGTTAAAAATGTCTAGTTTTAAAGGAAAAACAGATTCGTTTCAAGATGAAAAACAAGCTTTACTGGGAAAAGCCGAAAAAATGAAAAAATCGACTATTTTTTGGTATTTAAGTTTTCAATAAAATTTATTATATTTTGTAAAAACAATGTGTTTTTTTTTTAATTTGACATTCTTTTTGTAAGATGAAAAAATGTACACTTTTTTTTTGTAAATATATTTTTCTGTTATTGTCGAGTTGAGCTTAAAAAAAAAAACGCTGCCATGTGATTGGCAATATGGTTCCTCATCAACAATAGCAAAATATTTATAATGGTCTATTTTATCTAATAAAAATGATGTTTTTTTAATTTTTTTATATGAAAAATATTCAAAAAAAAAATTTGAAAAATTACGTATCAGATGGAAAAAATCCTTTAAAAACGATAATTCTAGATATAAGTACTTTCATAGATATAAATTAAGTACTAAGACCAAAAAGAAAAAAAATTATTGTTTTTTTAATTTTTTTATACAAAAAATTTTGAAGAAAAAAAAATTTCAAAAAAATTACATATCAGATAGAGAAATCCTTTAAAAACATAATTCTGGATATTAGTACTTTCATATAAATAAATTAAGTACTAAGTCCAAAAAGAAAAAAAATTATTATGTTTTTTTAATTTTTTTATAGAAAAAATTTTGAAAAAAAAAATTTTGAAAAATTACATATAAGATGGAGGAATTCTTTAAAACCATAATTCTGGATATTAGAACTTTCCTAGAAATGAATTAGGTATTACGTCCAAAAAGAAAAAAAATTATTGTGTTTTTTTAATTTTTTTATTAAAAAAATGTTGAAAAAAAAATTTCGAAAAATTACGTATCACATGAAATAATCATTTAAAAACGATAATTCTAAATATTCGTACTTTCGTAGAAAAACATTAAGTACTACATCCTAAAAAAAAAAAAAAAAAAATCAGGTCCAAAAAATTACTTTTATAGAGGTTCTGAAAACTATAACTTCCATGAAAGCAAATTATGTACTACGTTCAAAGAAAAAAAAAAAATTGGTGTTCTTTGTATTTTTTTATGAAAAAAATTTTCAAATAAGTATCAGATTCAAGATATTGAGTAAAAACCATACTTTCAAATATAAGTACTTTCGTGGAAATAAATGAGGTATTACATCCAAATTAAAAAAAAAAAAGTACCTCGAGCTTTTTTGGTGAAGAAAATTTTGAGAAAAAAAATTAGGTCTTAATGTCGTGTTGGCTGTGAAATATCACCGGTCACAGTGCGACTTACATACATACATACATACATACATACATACATACATACATACATACATACATACATACATACACACACGCACACACACACAGACTTTTTTTTAAAACCGGTATTTTAGCTTCCTGAGGTCTCAAAATGTGCTAATATGCCAAAATATCGAAAATCAAAATTTCACCTATCACAAAATAAAATACCCTGCCAACTAGCTGGCACTGAGGTTCCTCAAACAATGGGCTGTAATCTTAATTTACAACAAATATTATTGATTACAACCATGCAATTATACATACATTATTCGTTTTTAGTAGCTGGTAAAGTAGATTATTAAGATCATTTTGTTATTAAAGTGAAAATTCTAGCGTCCATGGATTGGTCGCGCCGGCGTTAATGGATTTTAAATCATTTTTGCATAATTAAAAAGAGACAAATATAAAAAAAGCTAATTTTATTTTGTTTTATAAAATTTTATTTTATTAGAATATATATTTATCCCTTAATAATTAAAATATTGGGTAACATGATTTTTTTGTTTTGTCAAAGAAATGGTTGGTAACGATGCGAAAATTATAAAAAGATAGGAGTTTTTACCAGAATTTATAATAATTTCTTATAATTTATTTTCTCAGTGTACTTCTTGCATTTGACCAATCTTCTGCAACAATGATAATAATAATAATAATAATATTTTGTAAAAAAAAAATAACCACATTAATTCTGTCAAGATTTTTAAATTGTTTGATTCTTTAAAAAATGCCAATATAACTTTTAAATCTTAATTTTAAAATGCAAACATAACCATTTAATATTTTTAGGCTGTTTATTATTGTTTATAATTTCATTAAGCTGCATACATAAATAAACATAGCAACGAACAAAATAATCCGAGGAAGTCAAAAAGAGGCAAGATTTCTATCACTCTTTCTTGTGTGTTATAATTTATATCAAAATAAAAAAAAAATTGTGATCGGATACAAAAAATTACTATAAACTAAATTTCTAAAACTTAGATATATCCAAAACAAAAAATAAATTTGGTGTTTTATGTATTTTTTTGTGACGAAGATTTTGGAGAAAAAAATTTTCAAAAAATTAATTATCAGATTCAAGATATATTAAAATATAAGTAATTTTATGGAAATGAATGAGGTATTACATCCAAATTAAAAAAAAAAAGTATTTTGAAATTGAAATTTTAATAAATTGAAATTTTTTATAATAATTTTTTTAAATTTAATAAACAAATTTTTGGAGAGAAAAATTAGGTCTTAATTCGATAATGGTTTTGAAATATCACTAGTTGCAATATTTTAAAATATTAGTACTTTCATAGAATTAAATGAGGTATTACACCAAAAAAAAAAAATAAATATTGCTATTTTTTTTATTTTTCTTTTTTTTTAATTTTGAGAAAAAAAATTTTGAAAAAATTCAGTATCCGTTCCAAAAAATTACTGTAAACGAGGTTCTTAAAACTAGTACTTCCATGGAAATAAATTAGGCACTACGTCCAAAAAGAAAAAAAAATTAAGTATTAGATTCGAGATATCAAGTAAAAACCATACTTTCAAGTATAAGTACTTTCATGGAAATGAATGAGGTATTACATCCAAATTAAAAAAAATAAAAAGGGGTTTGAGATTTTTTTAATAAAAAAATTTTTGGTAAAAAAATCCTATATATATTAAAATGAAATAATTGAAAAATTTTATTATTTTCGATTTTACTCAATATCCATTTATGAAGAATTGTATGGACGAAAATACATGAAATTGGTTATAAATTAATCCTTGAAGAAATACCCGAACCGATTTTTTTATTTTTAAAAAATAATTAAATGATTTCGAGAAATCAATCTCAGAAGTTAGTGATCGAAAAGGTAAAAAATTATATTTTTTTTTCACTAAAACTGTTTTTTCTCAGGATCTAAGAGATTTTTTGAGACAAATTCTAGTGCAAATTATTCCTTGGAAAAAATGCTATCGATTTGACGTTTTCTTTTTTTTTAATTAGAGCTCACCGTTTCGAGTTACAACTGTTTAGTTACAACGGTTTTTACATTTTGATACAATCCATTTTAAAATATGAAGTGATGAAAATTACCACTTTTTACGTTTTTAAATATTCAACTTCTTAGCTTTAAACAGTTGTAACTCGAAACGGTGAGCTCTAATTAAAAAAAAAGAAAACGTCAAATCGATAGCATTTTTTCCAAGGAATAATTTGCACTAGAATTTGTCTCAAAAAATCTCTTAGATCCTGAGAAAAAACAGTTTTAGTGAAAAAAAAATATAATTTTTTACCTTTTCGATCACTAACTTCTGAGATTGATTTCTCGAAATCATTTAATTATTTTTTAAAAATAAAAAAATCGGTTCGGGTATTTCTTCAAGGATTAATTTAAAACCAATTTCATGTATTTTCGTCCATACAATTCTTCATAAATGGATATTGAGTAAAATCGAAAATAATAAAATTTTTCAATTATTTCATTTTAATATATATAGGATTGTATCAAAATGTAAAAACCTAATTGCATTCTATTTAATAAACGATTTTCTAAAGGAACTTTGTTTGGTTTTTTATTTAATGCATTCATTGAAGAGAAATAGCAAAAAAACTACGTAGAACCAATTTTTTTTTAAAATTCTTTCATACATATGACAGCCGACATCTAAAATATTTTTTTTTTATTTTCTCATAACTAGGACAGCCGACATCTAAATTATTTTTTTTTCGATTTTTTCATAACTAAGGCTGCCGACATCCAAATTATTTTTTTTTATTTTTTCATACCTAAAAATGCCGACATCTAAATTATTATTTTTTTTTTATATTCTCATAAATAGGACAGCCGAAAACTAAATTTTTTTTTTTTTTTATTTTTTCATAACTAGGACAGCCGACTGTTACGTATGGTAGGTCAAAATTGATATGCCTAACATCTGATATATATATATATATATATAGTAAACCCTATATCCGATAGCTGTATTAATATTACAGACGATATAGGAACCCGCAGGTGCATTTCCGCTGATGCTGATCTAGCACAATAGCGTGGGACCAAAAGTCATCTATGACATAAATTAGGAGGGATTTATAGGCGTTATAAACTGCATAAATCCCACCTCGCGATTCTTATTAGTAATAATTAGGGACGCCTTCGCTAATTGGAAATGACGAGACCGACGCTTTTTTGTATTGTACGTCTCCCCCAAAATCTTGCAGTATGGGCAGATTCACATTAGATTATATATTGCCCTTCAGGCGCCCAAAATATTCATTAGAGTACCACCACTTAATAGACCACCACTTATTAGAATACTATCTTTCGTTTAGAGTCTTACCACTCTATTACAGTTCTACCTTTAATTACTTGACTTTAAGACTTAGACAGTTTTATTATATTTACTAGACTGCCAAAAAAAAAATCGACTTTTCGATTTTTTAAGGTGCTCAAGCGTTTTTGGATGTCATTTAATGAAAAAATAAGTTCTACGTAAACCGCATCTAAAAATATTTAGTCTTTGGACAGCGCCAAAGCATTTTCGATTTTTGAAAATGGGCTCAGGAACGTCGGGAGGGACTAAAGCTACTAAACTTAAAAGGCAACGTAAAAACAAAATTTCGTGGGGTATTTCATAGTTTTTTTGGTCGCTAAAAACGATGGAAATATTTATTTTGAATTATTTTTTTAAGGCAAAAAGTTATGAGCTAGTTTCAGTGGTAAAAATGTCAAAAATTGGACATTTTTTGACGTCAAAAACTTGCTGCGGACTAAAAAATGTTTAGAAAGTATTTAAAAAGGGCATTCCGCATGTTTTTTGGGTCACTAAAAACGATGAAATTGGTTATTTTTAATTATTCTTGACGGATTCAGAGTTATGGGCCAAATATTGTAGTTTGAATTTCCAAATTCAGCATTTTTTTTGAGTAAAATGACTGTCAAACGTGCAGAGAAATTTTCTGAACCTCTAGAAAAGTAAATTATCATATTTTTGTGTTTGTCTAACTAGCGCAGAATTAATTTCTTAGATTTTTTTTTAATGGTGCTAGTTTAGTTCAGTGTTACCACAATGTCATAAAATAAGGTTTTCAGGCAATTTTCCAAATAATGCTGTTATCTTGCAATTCAACCAAAATACTTCCAGTTGGTCTAATTTTTTTTTGCATAAAATACACCTTTTAATCCCCGTAGTCGTCAATTTTTCATTGCCAATTCTCTCATCGTAATAGTTAATAAACCAAATGCCCATTTTCAGCCCTAAATGACCAATTTTTAAGTTGTTACAAAAATTGAAATTTTCATTATAAATAGATCTTATACGTCATAAAAATTTTGTAAAAACTTTAAGTTTCCAAAATTTGTTTACTTCTTTGTTTTTAATTTTTCCTTGAGCAGATATGATAATTTAAAGACAGAGTCTCATATTGAGGTTTTAAAAAAAAAATCATACTTTATCATTGTAGAACCATATCTTGGAAATATCTAAAGCTAAAAGGACGAGTAAGAAATTTTTGGAAATTTGGAACTTACAAAAAGTTGTAAAAAATAAAATTCAATTTTATTAAAAATTAAAATTTTAGCACCAATTTAAAAATTGGTCACTTAGAGCCGAAAATGGGCATTTGGTTCATTGACTATTACGATGATAGAATCGGTGATGAAAAATTGCCGATTACGGGGATTGAAAGGTGTATTTTATGCAAAAAAAATTAGACCAACTGGAAGTATTTTGGCTGAATTGCAAGATAACAGCATTATTTGGAAAATTGCCTGAAAACCTTATTTTATGACATTGTGGTAACACTGAACTAAACTAGCACCATTAAAAAAAATCTAAGAAATTAATTCTGCGCTAGTTAGACAAACACAAAAATATGATAATTTACTTTTCTAGAGGTTCAGAAAATTTCTCTGCACGTTTGACAGTCATTTAACTCAAAAAAATGCTGAATTTGGAAATTCAAACTACAATATTTGGCCCATAACTCTGAATCCGTCAAGAATAAATAAAAATAACTAATTTCATCGTTTTTAGTGACCCAAAAAACATGCGGAATGCCCTTTTTAAATGATTTCTAAACATTTTTTAGTCCGCAGCAAGTTTTTGACGTCAAAAAATGTCCAATTTTTGACATTTTTACGCAAACCTTACCACTGAAATTAGCTCATAACTTTTTGCCTTAAAAAAATAATTCAAAATAAATATTTCCATCGTTTTTAGCGACCAAAAAAAACTATGAAATACCCCCCGAAATTTTGTTTTTACGTTGCCTTTTAAGTTTCGTAGCTTTAGTCCCTTCCGACGTTCCTGAGCCCATTTTCAAAAATCGAAAATGCTTTGGCGCTGTCCAACGACTAAATATTTTAGATACGGTTTACGTAGAACTTATTTTTTCATTAAATGACATCCAAAAACACTTGAGCACCTTAAAAAATCGAAAAGTCGATTTTTTTTTTGGCAGTCTAATATTTACTTATAATCAATAAAGTGAAAGTTATATATCAAATCAGTTATCAGTTATTATTGTGACAATTCCTTCTGTAATTAAGAACTTAACCTCAGGTTAGGTTCATCCAGCTTAGATCGAACTCGAACTCATCTACAAATACATCAACTATAAATCAACCAAATAATAACCATATCAACTTAATTTAAATACCTGGGGCAGTCAATATCCCCGGGATAAACTTATATTTCATATATTCATAATTATTTATATTTACGTATCCCTTGGATAAAACCTCAGGATACGTAACATAAAGTGGCTCCCTAAAAGGAAAGCTGGTAAGAAGGAACAAAAGCATATTTCCTATCAAGATAACGTTTAAAGTATATGACAAAGAAAGGCCAACGCTATTATACCTGCAAATATCCAAATTGCCAAAACTGTAAAGGAAAAGTAAAAGAAAAATTTAAAATTTCAAAACACGAAATACTATCAACAAACAAGTCAAATAGTAAAGTAATAGTGACTGTAAATTATACTATCGAACTCAACGAAGAAATCAACTCTAATCAATCAAAATCTCAAGATCATTGAAATTTTTTAAAGCCGTTATACCACACAATACCATCTAAAGAAATTTATCTACATCCTCGTAAGCAATTTCTGAAAAATTATTTTTGCCAAGCTGTAGCCAAGCTGTATATTGCCAAGCTGTAGCCAAGCTGTATATTGCCAAGCTGTAGCCAAGCTGTATATTGCCAAGCTGTAGCCAAGCTGTATATTGCCAAGCTGTAGCCAAGCTGTATATTGCCAAGCCGTAGCCAAGCTGTTCATTTTTTTATTATTATCATTACCAAGCAGTTTTAGGACCTATCCAACAAATCATTGGAAAATATAATGGAATTCAGGACCATTACTATAACTACAATCTTAATGTAAGTACCTTCAAAATATTTTATTATTTTTTTACTTAAATCTCCGAGACATTTCAAAAATTTTACAAAAAAAAAAAAATTTTTTTTAATCATTCTTATAAACAAATAAACAATCTCGTAAATTTTTTCGTAAAACTATTATGCAAAATAATTCCTGGCGACAACCGCGAGATACATTTTCTGATACTGAATCAATTAATAGTGAAGTAAGCCGAACCATGGACGGCCCTCAAACTAACCCGCCCAATAATATAGATGTAGCCAATTTAGCCCAAGAACTTGAACGCCTCAATTTAGAAATGCTACGACAACGCGAACAAATGACAAATATAATCAACTCTGAAAGATCACTAAATTTAGAAGTAGCTAACGAAATTTTGAACGAAATTGAAAATAATGATCAAAATCGTAATAATGCAGTACTAAACCCACCAAACAACAATAATAATAGACCTAGATTAAATAATACCGTCCCACTTATAACTGCTATTGCAAATATACCCGATTTTTCTGGTCAACCACAAACCCTACAAGCTTTTTCCAAAGTTTTGAAAGACATTGTTAAAACATATGGAACAGGATGTGAACAATTTTTGTTAAATTCAATCCCTCGTCGCCTTAAAGGCCGAGCATACGACGCTTACGCAGGAATTGCTTCTAATTACACCAGTTTAGAAAATTTTTTACAAGATTTAAAATTAAGTTTTGGAGGTATCACTGACGCTGATACTATTAAATTAGATATGAGACAGGCTGAACAAAATCCTGGCGAAACAGTCGCCGATTACGCCCTACGCGTACAAAATTTAGAACAAGCTTTACATGCAATTTATGATTCATCGGTTAGCTTAACCGCCAACGAAAAAGAACAATGGAAAAAGCGAACTAGTATTGAAGCCCTTGAATGCTTTCTTTTTGGATTAAGAAATCCTCCAGAATATAGAGTAGCCTCAAAACAACCAAAAACTTTACGAGAAGCTGCTAATATTGCAGTAAACCTTGAAGGTAGATGTCGCTCTGTACAAAGACATGAATTTTGTACATTAAAACATACACCAGTTATTCCAGCTGAATCAAACTCCCATGCGACGGACGACAAATCTAGTGTCACCACAGCCACAACTTTTGAAATATTCAATTTAATGAATCAATTTTTAGAAATACAAAGATTACATAATGAAATGGGTAATGCAGCAGGTATACGCGCTACTGCCGCTGAAACTTCAAAAAAGCAATGTATTTTCTGTAAAAGTAATAGTGACGATATATCCCAATGTAAAGATTTATTTAAATCTGTTGAGCAAGGAAAAATTAAACATCCTACCGAAACCCAAGAACCCGATATTGCAATTACAACTTTAACTCCTGTTTTTGAAAATTACCCCCAAAATTATCCACCACCTTGGTGGCAACCAAATAGAGGAAACAATTATAATCGTTATAATTATAATAATCAGAGTTATAATAGAGGAGGTCGAAACTATAAAAATAACCCATTTAATCAAAATTTTAATCAATACCCAAATAATCAACAAAATTCTAATTCATATCAAAATTTTAATGGATACTCTAATAATCAAAATTTTAACCCAAATAATCCCCAAAACTATAACAATAATCGCGGTCAATTTCGCGGTAATAATAGAAATCGTAATTTTAACAGAGAAAATTTTTCAAATAATTCTTAACCTAATAACTTTTATCAAAATTATTCAAATCAAAATATGATGGAATACCAAAATTTCCCTCCCCAAAATCATAATTATTCTAACCAAGGCCAAAATTATGACCAAAGCCAAAATGTTGCTCCAAATTACTTCCAAAATGGAAATAATCAGAATTTCCCTCCTAATATGAATAATCCAATTCAACAACCCAATAACCCTTCTAACAATGAAAAAAATTTCCTAACTGCTGAAAATAAATTAGAAAAACATTTAAACTAGTTACCTGCCCATTCTCGAGTGAGTTTAGGCCAAAATTAAGTTATGATTCTGACACTTTTTATAAAAATGCAATTCAGAAAACCTTTTATAATAGAACATTACCTTCAATTTTAAACCTTAATCATGATAAAATAAACGTTTCAAACACAATACCTTTTGAAACCCCAAATAATACAGAAAATTTAAGTCCTTTTTCAAATACTACCCTAGAAAAAGACTTTACTTCAAATAATGAAAAATTAACCCCTGAACCAGAAATAAATTTTTGTTTTGAAAAACCGAAATCAATTCTTAAGCCAAAAATAAAATCCACTACAAATTCTGAAAAATTAAAAATAATCCCTCAGACCGAATCTGATTTAGACTTAAGTATTGAAAAACCTAAAGAAATTCTTGATTTTCCAGCAATTAATAAAACCCCTAGTTTAACCATTGAGAAATCAAAATTAACTTTTAAACTAGAAGATTCTTTTCCTTTTTCAACTAACTTTAAAAATTTAGAACCAAAAATTTTTTTAAACCCTAAAACAGTTAAACAAACACTTGAACCCTTAAAAATAACAGAAATTACTTCAATCCCTGAAACAGATAAAAATTTAAGCTCAACTATCGAAAAATCAAGAGAAACCCCTATACCAAAAATTTCCCACCCCTTTTTAACAAATAATAAAATCCCTATTTTAAACTTGGAAAAATCAAAATTAACTCTAAAACCTTTAAAAACTAATGAAATTATTTCACTAAAATCACAACCTAATCCTATACAAAGAATAGTTACATTTAATCTTAAAAACAAATCTGATTCTGAAAATGATAGCCCCCCTCTAGAAAATTATTCAAAATCTCCTTTATTTATGGCAAAAAGAAAAAGAAATACAAGAAATAAAAATTTATCCGATTATAATAACAAAATAATAACGAAAAATATATTAAATAATAAAATGAATAAATTCAGTCCATTAAGAAACTCTATTTCCGATAAGAACATCGAAATTGATTCAAAAAAATGTAAAACAACAATTAGCAAATCACAACCCGAAACAAATAAGGAAACGATTACAGAAAATTACCCAGCTACTGTTGACTCCATCAAAGTTAAAATTTTATTTGAAGCATCACTCGACGTAAAATTTACAGACAAAGATCCAGAAACCATAATTCACAAAAAAAGAATCTGTATAAATTCTGAGAACAAAAAAAGCTTAAGTATAGATAAAATTATTGAACAATTAGAAAATGACGACACTGAAATCATGAAAGTTGACGATGAAAATAATAAAATTAATATTGCCTTGATATTTGCACCTAACAAAAGCAAAAAAGATACTTATAAACAAATTATAATCAATACAAACGTATTCAATCGCTATGATAAAATAAATAAATGTAGTGAAAGTTACGAACAATTTTTTAGGTATCTAGATGTAAGTAACTATAGTGACTGTTTCTTTTTCAGTCTTAGAATTTTATTAAATAATAATATGAGTATCAATGAATATAACAATAATTTAAAAATAAGTAAACCCCTAAAACATTGCCAAAATCCTGACGGGATCTTTCACATTTTAAACAAGAAAAAAAAATGGGAAGATAGCGATTGCGTACACATTTTTGCCAAAGAATATAAAATGAATATTTTAATACGAATTTTTAACTCCGACAAATTATATATCCCAAAAACGTGGGATAAAGCTTTTCAGGTGCTCTCTTTAAAAGCGTTGAACGCAGATCCTACTAAAATTAAACAAATCAATACATTTATATCACCTTTGAACGAAACCTCCTTGTCTTTGTTCCATGCCATTCAAAAAGAAAAAAATATAAATTATGCTAATACAAATGAAATTTCACTTCAAGAAGAAATAATAGAAATCGCTGAACTCAAAATAACTGAAACACCTCTCTCTAAAAAGGTTGGCATCTTGGTACAACAAAACGAAACAAACCTTACATGTGATGTACTTCAAACCAAAACCACGTATATATTGGAAAAAGCGACAGTAGAACCTAAACCACTGCCACCTGAAGAATTCAAATCCAAAATAGATGATGTACAACAGACTGAAACCAAATATACGCTGAAAAACATCATCCAAAAACAAAAACTGGCTCCAAAATCCTCACTAGACGATTTGCAAACCTATCAAGATAAATCAGATTTTCAGAAATTTTTCAGAATTTTGTTTGTTTTTTTGTATTATATATCTAAAACAAATTTTATTTCCATAAAATGGGACTTAGCACTGGACTTAATAAAATTTAATATGAAAAATTGGACAGGGCTTATCAGTCAAGGTACAATTGATTGGTTACCTAAACCGCCCGAGTTCTACTATCCCAGTTCTATTATTGCAGTACGCCCATCTAGGGCCCCACCTTGGCCAAAGATTTTATAGGATCGACCCATTTTACTATCTACTGGACAAAGTAGTAAATTAATAACATTTCTTAATAGATTTAATTAATTTAATTAATCTTATTAGTTATAATTCTTTTAAAAAAATTTTACAAACAAAAAAAAAAAAAAAATTTTTTATATAACTAGCTATATTTTTTACCTAATACTTTAAATTATTAATCTATCGTCCGGATTTGAACCTAATTGGATTAGAAACTCATTTACTAACAATACACTCACATCTTATCAAACCTTTACTTAAACTAATGAATAAAAATTTTTTGAATGACAATTAGCATACAATTTGTTTATGTTAAAATATTATGTTTTTTATTTGTTCTTTTTTTGAATGATAATAGAGATACGATAAACGAAAATTTATTTAAAATTTTTTTAAATTAAATAATAATTTTTTTTTTTACAAAAGAAAAACATGAAAAGTCTCTATATAATTTTCTTCCTCGATAATAGACAACCTATAAAAATAAAAATATTGAAATAAAAATGAAATAAATCTTTGAAATAAATAGATTATAAGTACGTAATATGTAAGTAAATAATAGTATATAAGTATAAAATATAAAAAAAAAAAAAATAAGGAAAGAATAAAGAACAAAAATGACGAAAATTATATAAAGATAGAAATAACTTAAAATTAAAGTGTAAGGGTTTTAAAATTAAAGTGTTTTTTAACCATGAAGTGATAGATTTTACAGTTGATAAATTTAAAGTTCTGGTAAATATAATACATATGAATAAGTATTAATGATTTACAATATTTTATTATATTTTTTTTTATCTCAAAGTTTTACGTATTCCCAGAAAATTTTACATGAGTTAGTTTAATAAAGGATATTAAAATTAGGATATTAATATTATTTAACCTCAGGATATGTAACACGACATTTAAAATTTTTTTTTTTATTTTTTCATAACTAGGACAGCCGACATCTAAAATATTTTTTTTTTATTTTCTCATAACTAAAAATGCCGACATCAAAATTATTAATTTTTTTTCGAATTTGTCATAACTAAGACTGCCGAAATCTAAATTATTAATTATTTTTCGAATTTGTCATAACTAAGACTGCCGAAATCTAAATTATTAATTTTTTTTCGAATTTTCATAACTAAGACTGACGAAATCTAAATTATTAATTTTTTTTCGAATTTTCATAGCTAAGACTGCCGACATCTAAATTATTATTTTTTTTTTTTTCAATAGGAATTACCTAACAATATAGAAGCACCGAAATTATAAGATAAATATTTCTGAATTTTTCATATTATAAACGACATATATATATGCAACAACGGAATGAAATTTTTTTAATTTTTTCTTTATACTTGGAACAGCTGATATCTATATTTTATTATTTTCTTTCTTTGATACGTAAAACTGCTAACAGTGTAAATTGAAATTTTAATAATTTTATCAGATTCTAGACAACCAATATGAATTTCAGTATATAAAATAAACTGCTAGAGTTTTAAGATCTGAAAAACTTTACGCAAGTTTTAAATATTTAAAAAATATATATTATCTAAATTTGCTGTATTGAAAATTACCAATTATTATCTGAAGCGAATTGACCCTTAATTAATTCATCTTACAATTATCAAAAATTATTTGTAAAAACTTGCCAGGCCGCCAATTAAAAAAAAGTTGATAATTTGAAAATTAATTTGCAAAATTTGCAAAATAAAGCATTTTTCATAATTAATTAACGGCCTGTCAAGTTTTTTAATAATTATTAATAATTGTAAGATGAATTAATTAAGGGTCAATTCGCTTCAGATAATAATTGGTAATTTTCAATACAGCAAATTTAGATAATATATATTTTTTAAATATTTAAAACTTGCGTAAAGTTTTTTAGATCTTAAAACTTTAGCAGTTTAGCAAAAATTTTTACAGCTAAAAACAAAGGCCAAAATACAAGCACACATAGCAAACTTGCGTCATTTTTACATGTAAATGTTTTTGTTGTTGTAAGATCTCATTCATTTCATTAAAGATATAAATTATTACACAGTCAAATTGGAGTTTTTTCTAAAATATAAGTAAATAAAGCTATGCATAATATCCCTTCTTACTATTATTTGTTATTATTATTATTGTCTCTATTCGTATACTTCTCCTAGGCAGTCACCTTAAGTTTATATATATACAAATTTTTTAAAAGTACCGCCGCTGGTCGAATCGAATCTCTCGAACTTCTCGAATGATAAACTTTCGCTTAAAAGACTACATTAGAGTGCCAGTCTGTGAAACGGAAGAGAATATTCTCGTATATCTAGGTGTCGTTCAAACTTGCGTCCCGAGACGACACGTCTCTGTAGAATAATTAATTATTTTTAAAAATATATCTAAAAAGTGAATTTTTTTAATTTTAAAAATTTTTTTCATAAAACAGAAGACTATTAAAAAAAATTTAGAATGGTGTATAATTTCTGCTAAAGTCAATAAAAAAATTTCAATGCTATCATTGCATAAAAATATTTGAAATTCCAACTTTTAAATAAAACAGGAGACTATAAGAAAAAAATTTATAATGGCGTATAGTTTCTGCTAAAATCAATAAAAAAATTTCCATGCTATCATTGCATAAAAATATTTATAATTACATATTTTGTATAAAACAGTAGACTATTAAAAAAAAATTTAGAATGGCGTATAATTTCTCCTAAAGTCCAAAAAAAAATTTAAATGCTATCATTGCATAAAAATATTTGCAATTACAACTTTTATATAAAAGAGGAAACTAATCAAAAAAAATTTTAAATGGCATATAGTTTCGGCTAAAGACAATAAAAAAATTTTAATGCTCTCATGGCATAAAAATATTTAAAATTACAACATTGTATAAAACAGGAGACTATTAGAAAAAAATTTAGAATGGCGTGTAATTTCTGCTAAAGTCAATAAAAATATTTCAATGCAATCATTGCATAAAAATATTTAAAATTCCAACTTTTAAATAAAACAGGATACTATTAGAAAAAAATTTTAAATGATGTACAGTTTCAGCTAAAATCAAAAAAAAAATTTTAATGCTAACATTGCAAAAAATATTTGAAATTACAAAAATATTTCAATTCAATCACTGCATGAAAATGTTTGACTATTAAAAAAAAATTTAGAATGGCGTATAGTTTTTGTTAAAGTGAATAAAAAAATTTAAATGCTATCATTGCATAAACATAATTGATATTCCAACTTTTCTATAAAACAGGAGACTATTAGAAAAAAATTTAAAATGATGTACAGTTTCAGCTAAAATCAAAAAAAAAATTTTAATGCTATCATTGCATAAAAATATTTGAAATTCCAACTTTTATATAAAACAGGAAACTAATCGAAAAAAATTTAAAATGGCGTATAGTTTCTGCTAAAGTCAATAAAAATACTGCAATGCAATCATTGCATAAAAATATTTGCAATTATAACTTTTATATAAAAGAGGAAACTAATAAAAAAAAAATTTAAATTGCGTATAGTTTCTGCTAAAGTCAATAAAAATATTTCAATGCTATCATTGCATAAAAATATTTGAAATTACAAAAATATTTTAATGCAATCATTGCATAGAAATATTTAAAAATCCAACTTTTGTATAAAACAGGAGACTATTAGAAAAAAATTTAGAATTGCGTACAGTTCCTGCTAAAGTCAATAATAATATTGCTAAAGTCAATAATAATATCAATGCAATCATTGCATAAAAATATTTAAAAATACAATTTTCATACAAAACAGGACACTACTATAAAAAAATTTTAAATAATGTACAGTTTCTGCTAAAGTCAATAAAAAAATTTTAATGCTATCATTGCATAAAAATATTTAAAATTCCAACTTTCATATAAAAGAGGACACTATTCGAAAAAAATATAGAATAGCGTAAAGTTTCTGCTATGATACATCCGACAAAATATATTAAAATTTTTAGAAGTTTTTTAAATTGTGTACTATCAATTGAAATTTATCTATACGATATATGTTATCGAAATTTTTATTTTTTCATGTTTAATACAGGCGATATCCATTTCCTTATATAATGAAATTATTTAAGATCATCCTTAACCCCTATGTTTTTAACATAGGATTACCGACTGAGTTTTAAATTTGTAAAATGTAGTTATTCCGTTCCTAATAACATTTGTAACTTCATATTGATTCATTCCCTTGCAAAAATTATACTTTAAAGCCTGAAATAATTTTTTTTTATTTTGTGAAGCGTAGAAAAGTAAAAGTACATTTTTAAAAATTTTACCGACATATTTGACTTTAGTATGACGTTAAGCTCTTTCTTATATAAAACACCCGACAATATATATTAAAATATTTAGATGTTTTTTAAATTGTGGACAATCAATATGAGTATATCTTTTTAAGTTGTTAACGAAAAAAATATTAAAGAGGGGTATAATTTCTGTTAAATTCAATACTAATATTTCAATGCTATCATTGCATAAAAACATTTGAAATTACAACAATTCTATAAAACACGACGGAATTCAAAAACATTTAAGTTGGGTATATTTTGATAAATTCAATACTATAATATATCAATACTATTATTGCATGAAAACGATTGAAATTACAACTTTTCTATAAAAAAGGACACACTGAGAAAATTATATAATTGTGACAATAATATCATATAATCATATTTGTACGATTATACATGTAATCAATCTGATGATATTATATCATCAGGACAATAATATTCTGTAATCCTGACAATTATATGCATATCATTGGGGCAATTATACATATAATCCTCCTGATGATATCATATAATCAAGGCAATTATATTTAATTTTTTGTTTTTTTTTTCAAAATATTTATTTTTTGGGTATATGAAGAAACTCACAGATATTTAATTATGTATTTTTACCTAATTTATTATTTATTAAAGTTTTTTTAAAGATTTTTAAAGATTTGAATTTTTATTATTTTTATCTTTGGTATTTTTGTTAATTTTTTTTTCGCTCGCACGCTTTCGTTCGTTATCAATTATCGATACCGTATAACCCTAATCTAATCTAATCGCATATGTATTATATTGTAATAACGAGCGCTCGCCGATCATCATTCTTATTGAGTATTATATTCTCGGTCCTTATATAGTAACTGGAACGTATTTTTGACACTTGCGAGAGAAAAAACCTTAGCATCTTGCGGTTGGAAATTAAAATAATACACCGCGCAAAATTCGAATTCAAAAAAAGTTTAAAAAAAAATTGATTTTAAATTTGATTTTAGCGCGGTGTATTGTTTTAATTTCCAACCGCTAGATGCTAAGGTCTTTTCTCTCGCAAGTGTTAAAAATACGTTCCAGTTACTATATAAGGACCGAGAATATAATACTCAATAAGAATGATGATCGGCGAGCGCTCGTTATTACAATATAATACATATGCGATTAGATTAGATTAGGGTTATACGGTATCGATAATTGATAACGAACGAAAGCGTGCGAGCGAAAAAAAAATTAACAAAAATACCAAAAATAAAAATAATAAAAATTCAAATCTTTAAAAATCTTTAAAAAAACTTTAATAAATAATATATTAGGTAAAAATACATAATTAAATATCTGTGAGTTTCTTTATATACCCAAAAAATAAATATTTTGAAAAAAAAAACAAAAAATTAAATATAATTGCCTTGATTATATGATATCATCAGGAGGATTATATGTATAATTGCCCCAATGATATGCATATAATTGTCAGGATTACAGAATATTATTGTCCTGATGATATAATATCATCAGGGTGATTACATGTATAATCGTACAAATATGATTATATGATATCATTGTCACAATTATATAATTTTCTCAGTGCACTTTTCGAAATAAAACTAAAGTGAGGTATAGTTTCTGTTAAATTAATTACTAATATTTCAATGCAATTGAAATTACAACTGTTCTAAAAAATAGGCTATTATTCGAAAAAATTGAAAGCGGGGTATATTTTGCTAAATTTAATACATATATTTCAATGCTATCATTGCATAAAAATATTTGAAATTACAAGATTTCTATAAAACCGGACAATATTCGAAAACATTTAAGTTGGGTATATTTTGCTAAATTCAATACTAATAATTTAATGTTATTATTGCATAAAAACAATTGAAATTACAACGTTTCTATAAAATAGGATTGTTTAAAAAAAAAAATTAAAGTGAAGTATAGTTTCTGCTAAATTCAATACTATTATTTCAATCAATAAACCCAATAACTCAATAAATCGGACTCTAAGTCTTTTTTTTGCTATTTCTTTTTAATGAATACATTAAATAAAAAACAACAAAAAAGCGGCTTTAGAAATGCGTTTAATAAAAACAAAGCATTTTGGTTTCTATATTTTAATACAAACCATTTTAAGATATGAAGTGATGAAAATGACCAATTTTTGAGTTTTCAAATTTTTTACTTCTTAGCTTTAAACAGTTGTAACTCTGTGCCGTGAGCTAAAATTTAAAAAAAAGCGTCAACTCTATAGCATTTTTTCCAAGGAGTAATTTCACCGAAGTTCTTTTGTTTTATATATGAAATGACTCAAAAATTTGAATATGTAAAAATATAGGCATCGGCAGTCCTAAGAATAATAGAAAAAAACAAAAATTTATATTGGCTGTCTACATTATAAAAATACCCTGCCAACTAGCTGGCACTGAGGTTCCTCAAACAATGGGCTGTAATCTTTATTTACAACAAATATTATTGATTACAACCATGCAATTATACATACATTTTTCGTTTTTAGTAGCTGGTAAAGTAGGTTATTAAGATCATTTTGTTATTAAAGTGAAAATTCTAGCGTCCATGGATTGGTAGCGCCGGCGTTAATGGATTTTAAATCATTTTTGCATAATTAAAAAGAGACAAATATAACAAAGGTAACGATGCGAAAATTACAAATATTCGCTCAATTATTATAAAAAGATAGGAGTTTTTACCAGAATTTATAATAACTAGTATTAAGCGCGCGTCGCGCGCAGAATGATTTAAAACTTTCAACCTTAATTATTTTCTTAAATAATACCAAAATTTATTCTTACTTTAATTATTTTAATCATATCAACTACTCGACGTACTATAACTAACCTCAAAAATAATAAAAATATAATATAAACAATAAAACAATTAATTTTAACCTATTAACAATGAAATTTATATGAGCCAATCAGAATGACTCTTTAGCTATAACAATGTACATAGTTACTGTTGCGATCAACATGTCCTTTTTAAAAAAGGATTTCTTATAATTTATTTTCTCAGTGTACTTCTTGCATTTGACCAATCTTCCGCAACAATGATAATAATAATAATAATAATATTTTGTAATAAAAAAAATAACCACATTAATTGCTTCAAGATTTTAACATTATTTATATTATTTCTATTAATCACAAAATAATAAATTATTTATTTCTATAAATTGTTTGATTCTTTAAAAAATGCCAATATAACTTTAAATCTTAATTTTAAAATGCAAACATAACCATTTAATATTTTTAGGCTGTTTATTATTGTTTATAATTTCATTAAGCTGCATACATAAATAAACATAGCAACGAGCAAAATAATCCAAGGAAGTCAAAAAGAGGCAAGATTTCCATCCCTCTTTCTTGTGTGTTATAATTTATATCAAAATAAAAAAAAAATTGTGATCGGATACAAAAAATTACTATAAACTAAATTTCTAAAACTTGTACTCTCATTGAAATAAATTAGCTCTAACAAAAATAACCACGTAGTTATACTCCCTGGCTCAGAGAGTTATCTCAGGGAGTTAACTCCCTAAAACAGGGAGTTAACCACCTAAAACAGAGAGTTAAACTCCCTGATTTAGAGAGTTAACTCCCTGATTTAGGGAGTTAACTCCCTGAAATTTCTGTCATCTCCACGAATACCTTCGGGATGAAAATGGACCGTACGAGGGAAAACTGATATCCTGGAGGCGTAAATTTTAATTTTTCATCCAAAACAATTTTCCAATTTTCCGATTTTCCAAGATGGCGGACCAGAAAAAATCAAAATAAAGACTTTCTACATTACCTGGGGGTTTTCGGGGCCAAGAAAACCGTTTTTATGAATGAAAATTATTATTTTTTTGCCCCAACATATTTTCCAATTTTCCAAGATGGCGGACCAGAAAAAATCAAAATAAAGACTTTCTACATTACCTGGGGGTTTTCGGGGCCAAGAAAACCGTTTTTATGAATGAAAATTTTTATTTTTTTGCCCCAACGTATTTTCCAATTTTCCAAGATGGCGGACCAGAAAAAATCAAAATTAAGAGTTTCTACATTACCTAGGGGTTTTCGGGGCCGAGAAAACCGATTTTATGAATTAAAATTTTTATTTTTTTGCCCCAACATATTTTCCAATTTTCCAAGATGGCGGACCAGAAAAAATCAACATAAAGACTATCTACATTACCTGGGGGTTTTCGGGGCCGAGAAAACCGATTTTATGAATGAAAATTTTTATTTTTTTGCCCCAACATATTTTCTAATTTTCCATGATAACGGACCAGGAAAAATCAAAATTAAGAGTTTCTACATTACCTGGGGGTTTTCGGGGCCGAGAAAACCGATTTTATGAATGAAAATTTTTATTTTTTTGCCCCAAACATATTTTCCAATTTTCCAAAATGGCGGACCAGAAAAAATCAACATAAAGACTTTAAAAAACTTTAAAACAATTTAAAAACTAATATTATAAATAAAAAAAAAATTTAATATAATGTAATATTATTAATAAAAAAGTTGTATTGTATTACAAATTCTTTATGAAATAAATTAATTAAAAATTAAGCTAATAAATGTGCATTATACATTCCATCATGTTTTGCAGAAATTTTATTTATAACCTTCACAAACTTTTAATAATCCTAATACAAATCCTCACTTATTTATGTAAAGTTTTTCCACAGGATTAATCGGAAGCTTCGCCATCTGCAACCATTTTTAATCAGAAATACAATTCAATCCTTATCATCAAATTAGGAGTTTTATCCATGAGGAGAATTTTTGGCAGTTGAGTTGCCATTAGCCAAAAAAATACTATAGTAAAAAAATTAGGCTTTCATAATTTAAAACGCTTTTCTCATCCTTGGAAACCCCGAGGCAATGTAAAAATCTTATTATGAAATACTTTTTGGTCCGCCATCTTGGAAAATTGGTAAATATGTTGGGGCAAAAAAATAAAAATTTTCATTCATAAAAACGGTTTTCTTGGCCCCGAAACCCCCAGGTAATGTAGAAAGTCTTTATGTTGATTTTTTCTGTTCCGCCATCTTGGAAAATTGGTAAATATGTTGGGGCAAAAAAATAAAAATTTTCATTCATAAAATCGGTTTTCTCGGCCCCGAAAACTCCTAGGTAATGTAGAAAGTCTTTATTTTGATTTTTTCTGGTCCGCCATCTTGGAAAATTGGAAAATATGTTGGGGCAAAAAAAAAAAAAATTTCATTCATAAAATCGGTTTTCTCGGCCCCGAAAACCCCTAGGTAATGTAGAAACTCTTAATTTTGATTTTTTCTGGTCCGCCATCTTGGAAAATTGGAAAATACGTTGGGGCAAAAAAACAAAAATTTTCATTCATAAAAACGGTTTTCTCGGCCCCGAAAACCCCTAGGAACTCTTTATGTTGATTTTTTCTGGTCCGCCATCTTGGAAAATTGGAAAATATATTGGGGCGAAAAAATAAAAATTTTCATTCATAAAAACGGTTTTCTTGGCCCCGAAAACTCCCAGGTAATGTAGAAAGTCTTTATTTTGATTTTTTCTGGTCCGCCATCTTGGAAAATTGGAAAATATATTGGGGCGAAAAAATAAAAATTTTCATTCATAAAATCGGTTTTCTCGGCCCCGAAAACCCCTAGGTAATGTAGAAACTCTTAATTTTGATTTTTTCTGGTCCGCCATCTTGGAAAATTGGAAAATACGTTGGGGCAAAAAAATAAAAATTTTCATTCATAAAAACGGTTTTCTTGGCCCCGAAAACCCCCAGGTGATGTAGAAAGTCTTTATTTTGATTTTTTCTGGTCCGCCATCTTGGAAAATTGGATAATATGTTGGGGCAAAAAAATAAAAATTTTCATTCATAAAATCGGTTTTCTCGGCCCCGAAAACCCCTAGGTAATGTAGAAAGTCTTTATTTTGATTTTTTCTGGTCCGCCATATTGGAAAATTGGAAAATTGGAAAATTGTTTTGGATGAAAAATTAAAATTTACGCCTCCAGGATAACAGTTTTCCCTCGTACGGTCCATTTTCATCCCGAAGGTATTCGTGGAGATGACAGAAATTTCAGGGAGTTAACTCCCTAAATCAGGGAGTTAACTCTCTAAATCAGGGAGTTTAACTCTCTGTTTTAGGTGGTTAACTCCCTGTTTTAGGGAGTTAACTCCCTGAAATAACTCTCTGAGCCAGGGAGTATAACTACGTGGTTATTTTTGTTAGAGAGATATGTCCAAAACGAAAAATAAATTTGGTGTTTTATGTATTTTTTTGTGACGAAGATTTTGGAGAAAAAAATTTTTTCAAAAAATTAATTATCAGATTCAAGATATCGAGTAAAAATCATCATTTCAAATATAAGTAATTTCATGGAAATGAATGAGGTATTACTACCAAATTAAAAAAAAAAAGTATTTTGAGATTTTTTTAATAAACAAATTTTTGGAAAAAAAAGTTAGGTATTCATTCGAAAATGGTTTTGAAATATCACTGGTTACAATATTTTAAAATATTAGTACTTTCATAGAATTAAATAAGGTATTACATAAAAAAAAAAAAAAAATATTGCAGTTTTTTTTGTTTTTCTTTTTTTTTTTAATCTTGAGAAAAAAATTTTGAAAAAACTAAGTATCAGATCCAAAAAATTACTATAAACGAGGTTCTTAAAACTAGTACTTCCATGGAAATAAATTGGGTACTACTCCAAAAATACAAAAAAAATTTGTATTTTTTGTATTTTTTTGTGAAAAAAATTTTAGAAAAAAAATTTTCAAAAAATTAAGTATCAGATTCGAGATATCGAGTAAAAACCATACTTTCAAATATAAGTACTTTCATGGAAATGAATGAGGTATTACATCCAAATTAAAAAAAAAAAAGGGGGGTTTGAGATTTTTTTGATAAAAAAATTTTTGGAAAAAAAATTAGGCCCTAATTCGATAATGTTTTTGAAATATCACTAGTTACAATATTTTCAGATACTAGTACTTTCATAGAATTAAATGAGGTATTACACCAAAAAAAAAAAAAAATATTGCAGTTTTTTTTATTTTTCTTTTTTTTTAATCTTGAGAAAAAAATTTTGAAAAAACTAAGTATCAGATCCATAAAATTACTATAAACGAGGTTCTTAAAACTAGTACTTCCATGGAAATAAATTAGGTACTTCGTCCAAAAAGAAAAAAAAAATTGGTATTTTTTGTATTTTTTTGTGAAAAAAATTTTAGAAAAAAAATTTTCAGAAAATTAAGTATCCGATTCAAAATATCATGTGAAAACCATACTTTCAAATATAAGTACTTTCGTGGAAATAAATGAGGTATTACATCCAAATTAAAAAAAAAAAAAAGTACCTCGAGCTTTTTTGGTGAAAAAATTTTTGAAAAAAAAATTAGGTCTTAATTCCATAATGTTTGTGAAATATCACCGATTACATACGTACACACACACACACACACACACACACATACAGACTTTTTTTAAAAACCGGTTTTTTAGCTTCCTGGGGTCCCAAAACGTGCTTATATGCCAAAAAATAGAAAATCAAATTTCGACCTAACACAATGGTTCCTCTTTGAGGAACCAAAAATTCAAAATTTTCAATCTATATTGCTGGCTGTTTTGTTTATGAAAAAGCTAAAAAAATTTCACCATAGAGTGAAATGGATATCGCCTGTCCTATTTATGAACAATAAAAAATTATGAAAATTTCATTCTATAGTAAAATTCATATTGATTGTCTACAATATCAGTTGTGATGAATATGAAAATAGAAAATATTTAAATATTAATTATCTACAATATGAAAAAAACTGCAAATTTTGTTAAAAAAACTGCATATTACTATATTTTATTTTCAATTATTATTTATTATCAATAATTATTTATGTTATAAAATATACCTCATTAGTTATAAATATTTATAAATAATCATGTAACTTTTTCTTAATATGAATTATAAAATTCTATTGTTAATTTTAGAAGCATAAAATTAATTCTGTTTTCATTCGTTTTTAAATAAAATTAAATTGCATTTTAATCACGTATGATTAAATTTATTATAATTAACTACATATGATTAAAATATATAAAAATTAATGCACAAGAGTTTTTTTTTGGTTAAGCCGAGCATCGCGAGGCCAATCAGCTAGTTAGGTCTTAATTCGATAATGGTTTTGATATATCACTAGTTACAATATTTTAAAATATTAGTACTTTCATAGAATTAAATGAGGTATTACAAAAAAAAAAAAAAATATTGCATTTTTTTTTATTTTTCTATTTTTTTAATTTCGACAAAAAAAATTTTGAAAAAATTAAGTATCAGATCCAAAAAAAAATAATAAACAAGGTTCTTAAAACTAGTACTTCCATGGAAATAAATTAGGTACTACGTCCAAAAAGAAAAAAAAAATTAGTATTTTTTGTATTTTTTTGTGAAAAAAATTTTAGAAAAAAAATTTTCAGAAAATTAAGTATCCGATTCGATATATCATGTAAAAACCATACTTTCAAATATAAGTACTTTCATGGAAATAAATGAGGTATTACATCCAAATCAAAAAAAAAAAAAGTACCTAGAGCTTTTTTGGTGAAAAAATTTTTGAAAAAAAAATTAGGTCTTAATTCCATAATATTTGTGAAATATCACCGATTACATACATACGTACACACACACACACACATACAGACTTTTTTTAAAAACAGGTTTTTTAGCTTCCTGGGGTCCCAAAACGTGCTTATATGCCAAAAAATAGAAAATCAAATTTTGACCTAACACAATGGTTCCTCTTTGAGGAACCAAAATGGTTTTATTCAGGAAGCTCAATTTGTTAATAATTGTAAAATTGTTGGTTAAAATCGCTTATGGGCGTGAGTATCAGCAATAATGATAATAAAAATAATGTTGCTTTTGATGATAATGAGACTGTTAATAGTAATTTAGATTCTAATCGTTTGATTATTTTAAGTAAACAAACTCGTAGGTATAATCGATTTAGGCTGAGATTTGCGGTAGTGAGATTTGCGTTAAGTTTAAACAGTCGACCGAGACTGAAAATATTGACGCACAAGCGTGGGTCTAAAATTGTATTAGGGAATTGACGGATTTATTGTTAGAATCCGCGTTGCCGAGTGATTACATTGGATTTGAATTGCGTTCTACAAAATATGACAAGCCTCTTTGGCTGAGTTTTATACCGGTAGAAAAATTTGATCATAGAGACGTTTTGGCATTGATTGCACGCGCGGCTCAGAGTGGTGCCGTTTTTGACGTTTGCGATAATTCACTTGAAGTCGTGTCCTCGATTGCTCGGGTTCCTGCTGGCAGGGGACGCGTATCTTTGACATCGTTGAGTCTATTCAATGTATACAAAAGATCGATTTTGAAAATTACTCGAGACAATTTGTGTCTGGCAGGATCTCTCTATGCCGCACATTTGCACGCTAAAAGGGGTCAATTGCGAAGCGGAATTTTGCATCAAGTCTGGCGCAAAATACGGAAAAAGAGAAAGCAACTTTTAGCAGCAAAGCAACTGGTGCGTGACGCTGGCATATGGATCCCACAGTTTGGGTGCGGAATAAACAAGATTCATCAATTTCAAATATATTACTCTAATTTGGGAGTGTGCATAGTGGTGTACGATGACGAAAATTTCAGTAGAGGTGATGCCCCGATGTTTGAAGGTTCTAGATACGTGGTAAATGATACCGGTAACGAAAATGATACCGGTAACGAAATTCGCTACACACTGAGAATAATGTATTTTGCGTGAACTAACCATTACAGCGCGATTTTAAATTTGAAAGCAGCATCAGTGTCTAGAGGCTACTGCATACCGTGTAACAAAAAATATTCGAACGGCAGGTATCACAGATGTTCGAGAAGATGTTACAAATGTTTCCAAATTCCACGCTGTGATCAGTTGATCGTGGGGTTTCTGCAGTTTGTGTTTTGCGATTTATGTCAGAGATAGTTTCTGAATGATAGCTGTTTTGAAAAACACAGAGCACGTGGGTCTTATAAAAATGTTGCCTCGATTTGCCTTGGTGTAAGACACTGTACTTCGTGTCTTAAAATGATAAAGATTGGCGATATCGTGAAACACAAACCCCTAAAAGGGGTGTTTTCGCTCTAATTTTCTAAGATTTGGTCTAATAGGGTTTTTTGGGTCGCTGATCACAAAAATCGGGGTCTTTTCAATTAAAAATCAGGTCATCACCCTTAGATTATCTGAAACTACTCCTAAAAGGGGAACTTTTGCTCGAGGGGGTTACAGCTTCAAACTTTTGAATATTTCGGATAATTCGGGTACCAAAAAATAAAAATAATATAAAAATACTTAAGAATCTGTTAGGGGGTTTTCGGGTGCGCTGAGACCGAATCTGAAATCCACATTTCAAAATTCAATATGGCAGCCTCCAAACTGACCAAATTTTGTCAAAATTCCCTAGATTTCTAGAATACAAAAAAAATATTTATAAAAGTATACTAGGGGGTTATTGAGTGCGTTAAGACCAAATCTAGCTACCATATTTAAAAATTCAAAATGGCGGCCAGAAAATTCTCCAATTTTTAAAAAATAAGCCAAATTTTAGTGCAATTTTTGTCGTAACACAAAAACAATATTGATAAGATATCTGGGGGGTTTTGGATATGCTGAATCCGCAAATAGAATAAACTAAACCACAAACCATACGTTCACTTAACCTAAGGAAGCAATATATAAAAACTACACGTCTTACACTTACATAACCTCACCGAAAAAAAAAGGTCACTTCTGATTCTTCCCACCCGACACATTAGATGTGGCGCTGTACTCGAGGTTGTAGCTACTCCGATCGGGCGAAGCAGCCGTCCCGAAGTATGTCTCTTTGCTAAGCCGGCGCCTCAGAAATCCCAGATAGAGAAAAGCGCAGTCCCAGCCAAGACTTCACACGTTTCGTTTTACAATATAACTACAATCTCGAAATTCGATAAAGCAGAAGTGACGTCGGCATTGCAGATTACTCCTTTTTTTTTCGGTGCTAAAGGAGTAACTAATAACAAAAAACAACACGTAAGGAATAACAACCGCATAACCGAATTTATAGTAAAAATTGGTACGTAAAGATTCACACCAACATAACATAAGTTAGGGATATATAATAAGAAAACGAGACGACAAGCATTACACCCACATATTCTTAGGGAGTAATTTATAATAATAAACTACACGTTTGGCCTTACACCCACATAAGCTATGGTAGGAATTTACAATAAAAAAGGACACTTTAAGCCTTACACTATCCTAACCTAAGAAAGTAGGCTATAATAATAAACGACACGTCAAGCCTTACACTAAAATAACTAAAATAACTAAAATTATTTAAAACTTAAATAACCTCAGAAAGCGAATACAGCGAAAATTCTGTTTTTAGGGTTAGCTTTGGTCAGTTTTAGGATGAAGGTCTAGTTTTTCATGAAAAGTACTTCAATTTTCGTCATCAGCGTCCCACAAAACCCCCGTATACCAAATTTTAGAGGGCTAGAGTGAATGTACCGAAAATGGCATTTTTAGGGGTAGTTTTTGCCAATTGAAGAGTGAAGCCCCAATTTCTCATAGAAAACACCACGATTTTCGTGATCAGCGACCCAAAAAACCTTTACAAAACCATATCTGGTGGTGGACAGAAACTATGCAACCAAACCCGTATTTTGACTGGAGTAATAATAATATAATCAAAAGCGCGCCGGCAGAAGGATAGAAAAAGTAAGATTAGGTTTATACTATACACATATTAATAATACGTACTTTTTTCTTATTATTAATAATATTATTCAACTAATATACAGGCGGGGCATAAAAATTAGGGTGACTTATTTCAAACCACTTGGACTTTTTTATTTTAAACAACTTCCTTAGGTTATGGTAGTGTAAGGCTTGACGCGTCGTTTTTTTATTATACCCTTTGTCACACTAAAGTAAGGCTTGACGTGTTATTTTTTATTGTCGTCTACTTTCTTAGGTTACGCTAGTGTAAGGCTTGACATACCGTTTTTGTAATATAGACTAATTCGTTACGCTAGAGTAAGGCTTGAAATATTGTTTTTTTATTATAGACTACTTCCTTAGATTATGCTAGTCTGTGTTTTTTTTATTATAGATAGACTAGTTCGTTAGATTTTGGTCAATGAGTCCGCTATTTTGAATTTCAAAATTTGAGGCCGAATTTAATATTAATAAAATATATAATTTTTATTTATTGAGGGGTTGTATTAATTTTCTATCATAAATTATACAATATTAATAAAATATTAAAAAGATTGGTAAAAAATAAAACAAAAATTATAATTTTAAACCATAGTTGAATGATTATTGATGGGAATTAAATAAAAAGATAATTTTGTTAGTTTAACAAATAACGTGAGTGCTTTATTCACATAGAATTTACAGAGTACATATATAGCGTAGTTCCACTATATATTGATGTTATAGATACCGTGTAATAGAATATTGTATATGATAATAGTAGATTCTATTTTTATCTACTTATAGTAAATATATTTATAATTATAATTCTAACACACCCTAGTAATTTTAAATTTATTTACTGAAAATAAAAATCAAAAATAATTAATTGCGCTTTAATATTTATAGCGAACAAAAATAAAATTTTTCTTTTTCTTTATATAATCTAGATAACAAGAAATTCAAAAATAAAAATTTATAAACTAAATATTGAAAGATAGTAACTATTTTTACAAATTGTATAAACTAAATAATTTTTATAAAAATATTACATATCTGTTTTTGTTTGAAATTCAATCTTGTTTTAATTTTCTTAACCCCATACTGTTAATACAAAATTCATGTTTTGGTCCTGGTAAAGCTTTTGTGAAGATATCTGCTATCATTTTATCAGTACTTATTTGGATTGTAGTTACTAATCCCTTCTTGATAAAGTCTTTTATTTCATGGTATTTTAATGCAATATGTCTAAGATTTGGACCAGAGTTTTGATCCTTGCTGTAATCTACTGCTGGTTTATTGTCTCCATATATTTTTGTAGGTTGTTCATTGATTATGTAGTCAAGTTCGATGGCTAAATTTCTCAATGTTATGGCTTCTTTACTTGCTCTTGACATAGCTAAATATTCAGCTTGGCATGTTGATCCAGAAACGCAGGATTGCCTTTTACTTGACCAACTAACTGGAAAACCATATAGGAAAAATATGTATCCTGCTGTTGATTTCTTTTCTTTGATACCGTCAGCTAAATTTGAATCTGAATATCCAACTAGTGTCTTTTCTTCATCAGTTAATGTTAATTTTAATTCTTTTGTCCCTTGCAAGTATTTTAAGACGTGTTTTACTGCTTTGACATGATGTTTGTTGTGGCAGCTGTTGAATCTACTTAAGGTTGTTGATGCAAATGCTAAATCAGGCCTCGTTGTTTGGCTAAGATATAAAATACATCCTACTGCTTCTTGGTATGAAAAATTCGATTTTGTATCTGTTTCTTTGGGTTTTGATTTTGATAATTTTAGACTTGGTTCTAGTGGTGTTTTTAAGTCGTTGCAATTTTCCATATCGAATCTTTTTAGGATCTCTTTTATGTAATTAGTTTGGTTCAATGCGATGTGACCTGTATTTTTGTCATAATCAATATTTATATTAAGGAAAAATTTCAACTCACCCAAGTCTCTTATAGTTATATGTTCTCTGAGCTGTTGTAATAATTTATTCTTTAAGTTCAATGAGTTGGTTAATATGATTAAGTCATCAACATAGGATGCTATTATTAATTGTTGATTTTCTACTTCTATTGTAAATACACAATTATCTGATTGTAGTTGTTTAAAATTCAAACTTTTTAGAATTTCTATGAGTTTTTGATTCCATTTGTGAGAACTTTGTTTGAGTCCATAGAGAGCTTTATTTAATTTTAGTACCTTATCTTTAGCTTTTGAATTTATAAATGGAGCTGGTTGATACACGTAAATTTCTTCTTCTATGTCTCCATTTAAAAAGGCTGTCTCTACATCTAAATGGAACATCATAAGTTTGTATCTTGATGCGAGTGCGAATAAAAATCTCAGTGTGCTGTATCTTACTACTGGTGAATATGTTGTTGTATAGTCTTCATTTGCTTTTTGCATAAAGCCTTTTGCTACTAATCTTGCTTTGAATCTAGCTATTTTTCCATCACGATCTTTCTTTATTTTAAATATCCATTTTAGATCAATTGGATGTTTGCCTTTTGGCAAGTCAGCTAGAGTCCAAGTTTTGCTTTTGTTTAGTGATTCAATTTCTGATGTCATTGCTTTTTCCCATTGGGTTTTGTATGTGCTTTCTAAAGCTTCTTTCCATGTGCTTGGTTCGTCAACATCAGTTGGTTTTGTCATTGTTAACATTACAAAATCTTTAAATTTTGATGGTAAAACAATTTTCCTTTTTGGACGTTCATCTGGTTTATTTGATGTACATGATTCATCTACTTCCATTTTTGAATCGTCCGTTGTATTATTTGAGCTGTCTAGACTTGTGTCGTTACTTTGATTATTTAAACTTGTATTTTCATCATCTGAGCTTTCAGTTTCATCTGATGATTCAGAAATATTGACAAATTCTTGATTGCCCTTTGTTTCAGGTGTTGTAGTTTCTTCAACGTTTACCTTTTCTGTTGTTTGATCTTTGTCTTTTGAATCGCTTTTAACTTCTTGATCTATTATTGGTATGAATAAGTCCTTTCTTGTACTTGGTACTTGATAATTTAAATCAGTGTTTTTATAATATTTTTCATTTTCTTTGAATTCTACCATTTTTGTAATAACTACTTCTTTAGTTTTTGGGTTAAAAATTCTATACCCCTTTTTGACTTCACTATAACCTACAAATACGCCTGTGAATGAGTTGTAGTCTAGTTTTCTTCTCTTTTCTTTAGGTATGTGTGCTGATGCTACGCATCCAAAAATTCTTAAGTATTGTAGGTTAGGTTTTTTGCCATACCACTCTTCATATGGAGTTGATCTAGGTAGAACTTTTGTAGGTGATCTATTAATTAGGTAATTTGCAGCTTGAACGGCTTCACCCCAAAAACATTTTTCTAGATTGGCAGCAGCCATCATCGCTTTTGCTTTTGAAACGATTGTTCTATTTTTCCTTTCAGCCAGGCCATTCTGCTCTGGAGTATACGCACAGGATCGTTGAAAGATTATGCCTGAATCAGCTAAAAAATTTTTCATTTCATTATTTAAATATTCTAGACCATTGTCGGTTCTTATAACTTTAATCTTCTTATTCTTTTGATTTTCAACTTCGTTTTTATATAATTTAAAATATTGTATTACCTCATCCTTAGTTTTTAATAAATAAACTGTGGTATACCTGCTGAAGTCATCAGTAAAAGTTAGGAAGTATTTATTCTTGCCTTGACTTAATGTTTCCATAGGTCCACAGAGGTCGCTATGTATTAAATTCAAGATGCCTTCTGCTCTTGTTTGTCTTTCTTTCATGAAAGGTTTTCTGGTTTGCTTTGCTTTTAGACATGGAATACATGCATCACTTTTATCTAACTTGAAATTTGTATGATAACCTTCTGCCATAAGATTTAATTTTAACATGTCTTGCCTGTTTAAGTGCGCTAATCTGTTGTGCCATACATCTGGATGTATTTCTGGTTGAGCGTTGGCTATGTGAGCTGTATCTGCTACGTTTTGTAGTTGATTTGAATCTTCTCTTTCAGTGATGAGCTTGTACATTCCATTTTCTTTTGTGGCTAAAGCTAATAAATTCTTATTTTTATCAATAATTGTAGCATCGCCTCTTTTGAAAACAACTTCTAAACCTTTGTCGGTTAGTACTTTAATGGATAATAGATTTGCCGCAAGTTGCGGTACATATGAAACATTTTGTAATTTTACTTGACGTACCTCATTCTTTAGTTTTACCTTGATTTCTATATCACCTTGACCTGCTGTTTTAATTATTTCCTTGTTTGCAATTTTTATGCCTTTGGATGATTGATGAAAATTTTTAAACAAATATTTGTGCGGAGACATGTGAACTGTGGCCCCTGAATCTAGATACCAACTATCTGTTTCGATGTCATCTAATGAGGTGGCAAAACTGAATGCTGTCCAGCACGTTTCTTCTGTGTCGTCTTCTTCTAGGCATAAGTTCCCCTGCTCCGTTTTGTTTCTGTTGTTTGGATTGGATCGGCAGATGCTTGAGATGTGTCCATATATATTACATGTATAACATTTTTGATTTTTAAATTTATTATCATTAGTAAATCTTTTTCTATTATTATTATAATTATTATTATTAGGCTTATAATTATTATTATTTCTATAATTACTTTTGTATTTATTACTATTATTAGTAAAAAATGCAGTATCGTTACTTGAATTTTCTTCAACTTGTACGTCTTGTAATAATTTAGCTTTTATTACCTGTTCTGTTAGTTGTGTACCAGAGCTTTCCAATCCCATTATCATAGGTTTATATTTTTCAGGAAGGCCAGTTAATAATAATGCACCAATCCACTCATCATCGACTTTAAAGTTGAAACTTTCTAATTTTTGAGCTGTATCAAAAATTTTATTTACATATTCTTCTACATTATTGAAGTTTTCTAATCTTGTACTTGTTAGGATTCTTAGTAAACCAACTTTTCTTGTGAGTCCTGAATCCTCAAATGCAGCTTTTATACTTTCCCAAGCTTGTTTTGCAGTTTCTGCTTTCCTTATATGTGAGTAAATAGATTTATCTACACTTAGTATAATTCTTGACTTTGCCTTGATTTGCTTTTGTGCATCTGTTGCACCTTGTTCTTCAGTAACATATTCCCATAGTCCTTCATGCTGTAAATATGCCTGCATTGCAAATTTCCAATCATTATAGTCATCGACTCCTTTTAATTTTTCAATTGCTGGTAGACTTGGATTCATGATTTTGTTTTCTTTTTAGTATTTTTCTTAATTGTACAATTTTTCTTTATAAAAATACACTTAGTATTTACCAGCACTCACTTGTGAAAAGAGTTTTTAAACAACACCGGCTTTTATAGCACACGTGATTTTGAGGTTAGAAAAAATATTTTTTTATTTCACTCAGAAATCACCTCCACATAAAACTATTATTATTTAACTTTTCACTTTTTTACTTTATTTAATAATTTATTAAAAGCTTGCTCGCCCATAACCTGATGGGAATTAAATAAAAAGATAATTTTGTTAGTTTAACAAATAACGTGAGTGCTTTATTCACATAGAATTTACAGAGTACATATATAGCGTAGTTCCACTATATATTGATGTTATAGATACCATGTAATAGAATATTGTATATGATAATAGTAGATTCTATTTTTATCTACTTATAGTAAATATATTTATAATTATAATTCTAACAATTATGTCAGTCCAACTTTTTTAAAATGTGGAGGCAATTTTCACCCCTTATAATTAAATATTCCATTATTCCTTAAATTATCCCTTGTATCCTAATTTGGATCTCTAATGAAAAAATCTTAATATTTATTAATCTCATCTTCAAAAAATTTGGCTTATTACAATCGATAATTTAAATGATTTTAAACATTTTAAAGCTGTTGTAAACTACCAATTTTGAGGTTAGCAATCTGTCATTTTAGGTCCCTCATTTTTAATTTTAAAAATATGATTTCGGAATCTCGATCGATCGAATTTTTGTTTTATTTTTTACCAATCTTTTTAATATTTTATTAATATTGTATAATTTATGATAGAAAATTAATACAACCCCTCAATAAATAAAAATTATATATTTTATTAATATTAAATTCGGCCTCAAATTTCGAAATTCAAAATAGCGGACTCATTGACCAAAATCTAACGAACTAGTCTATCTATAATAAAAAAAACACAGACTAGCATAATCTAAGGAAGTAGTCTATAATAAAAAAACGACTCGCACAAAAAGAAACATAATGATTTATCATCTGATTTACCATAAGGTATATTATTGACCTAAAATAATTTCTTTTATCTCCAAGAGACTTTCGGGATGAAAATGGACCCTCCTAGGAAAAACTGATATCCTGGAGGTATAATTTTCATTTTTCATCTCAACATATTTTCCGATTTTCCAAGATGGCGGACTAAAAAAACAGGAAAAAACGACTTTCTACAATACCTGGGGGTTTTTTAGGTTGAGAAACACGATTTTTTGACTGAAAATTTTCATTTTTTCACCCCAACATGTTTTCTGATTTTCCAAGATAGCGGACCAAAAAAAAAAAAACATGAAAAAACAACTTTCTACGTTACCTGGGCGTTTTCGAGGTTGAGAAAGACGATTTTATTAATGTAAATTTTCATTTTTTCACCCCAACATGTTTTCCGATGTAAGCGAGACGCTGTAAATAAAATTAAAAACAAAGAAAACTGTTAAAATCAAATATAATTACACATAATAAAATTTTGCTATTTTTTTAGTCTACCTACTACTAAAGAACTACCGATGAATATTACGGGTAGATATTCGTAACTTACATATAAAAGCTGCATTGGATTTGAGATAATTAAGCCCTATAAAATCCCTAAAGATCAAAAAATCTCAAAAAAACCAATTTCTTAGCACAACAAAAATTTTCAGTTAAAATAAATAATTTCGGAAATTCCGGTGCAAATTCAAATCCAAGACCTAAAATAATCTTTTAAGCTAAATATTTCGGTCCGCTGAGTTAAGCTGGACCTTCCATTTTAAAAATTGGAAAACATGTTGGGGCAAAAAAATAAGAAATTTCATTCATAAAATTGTTTTTCTCAACCTCAAAAACCCCCAGGTAACGTAGAAAATTGTTTTTTCCTGTTTTTTTTGGTCCGCCATCTTGGAAAATCGGAAAACATGTTGGGGTAAAAAATGAAAATTTTCATTCAAAAAATCGTATTTCTCAACTTCAAAAACCCACAGGTAATGTAAAAAGTTGTTTTTTTCTGTTTTTTTTGGTCCGCCATCTTGGAAAATCGGAAAACATGTTCGGGTGAAAAAATGAAACTTTTCATTCAAAAAATCGTATTTCGGAACCTCAAAAACCCCCTGGTAAGGTAGAAAGTTGTTTTTTCCTGTTTTATTTAGTCCGCCATCTTGGAAAATCGGAAAACATGTTGGGGTGAAAAAATGAAACTTTTCATTCAAAAAATCGTATTTCGGAACCTCAAAAACCCCCAGGTAACGTAGAAAGTTGTTTTTTCCTGTTTTATTTAGTCCGCCACCTTGGAAAATCGGAAAACATGTTGGGGTGAAAAAATGAAAATTTTCATTCAAAAAAGCGTATTTCTCAACCTCAAAAACCCCCAGGTAACGTAGGAAGTTGTTTTTTCCCGTTTTTTTTGGTCCGCCATCTTGGAAAATCGGAAAACATGTTGGGGTGAAAAAATGAAAATTTTCAGTCAAAAAATCGTATTTCTCAACCTCAAAAACCCCCAGGTAACGTAGAAAGTGGTTTTTTCCTGTTTTTTTTTGGTCCTCCATCTTGGAAAATCGGAAAACATGTTGGGGTGAAACAATGAAAATTTTCAGTCAAAAAATCGTGTTTCTCAACCTCAAAAACCTCCAGGTAATGTAGAAAGTCGTTTTTTCCTGTTTTTTTTGGTCCGCCATCTTGGAAAATCGAAAAATATGTTGAGGTGAAAAATGAAAATTATACCTCCAGGATATCAGTTTTTGCTAGGAGGGTCCATTTTCATCCCGAAAGTCTCTTGGAGATTAAAGAAATTATTTTAGGTCAATAATATACCTTATGGTAAATCAGATGATAAATCATTATGTTTCTTTTTGTGCGAGTCAGCATCCCTGAAAACTACTTAAACAACTTTAAAATGCTTGAAATTGCTTAAATTATTGAGTTTTAGGTTAATTATCGACAATTTTGAGTCCGACATTTTCAATTTTGAAATTCTTATTTCAGAATCGTGATCAGCGATCCCAAAAACCTAACTGGTGTGCTAAAATTTGGGTTACAAGCAATATTTTTTAAGTTTGCAAAATTTTGCCTAATTTGGGCAGTTACGAAAAATTGTCCATTGAAAAGTTAATGAAACCTTCAAAATTTTTAGCAACTACAAATATATAAGAATCACTTGGTTAAATCCATTTTTTCAATTTAATATTTGTATGGTGCATTTATCGCTGCTGGTTTCTTAACTATTTTCATACAGAGTAATGCAGTGTGATGCAGAATGTTATATGCATTCTCTAATGTTTTCTGAATACTCAGGAACATAATTCAGAGAAAAAAAATTTTTGCATAGCTTGAATCGATGCTGCATCGTATCGGCGATTCCTTGACCTATTGCCTATAAATCCTAATATTATTAATCTAATGAAAATTTTAATTTTTTTTTATTTTTCTTTTGTTTTTTTATGAGATATTATCATAATATTTCATGGTATGCCGTAATATCCCATAATATATTCCAAAAAATTGAGATATTATGGGATATTATGTTCTTTTTTTTCCACGAGGGATCATCCAGGTGAATTTCCGAAACCAGCAGATTTTTCGTTCGTACAATGGAGCTTTGGCCAAAAGTCTAGAATTTCGCTATGTCGGTGGCAAATAGTGCATTTAAATCTAAAAATCATTTTAGTCGTAAGTTTCAATTTTGGAAGCAATTTAAATATTGGTCATTGCCAAAAATATTCATTCGGTTTACAGATGATAACGGTGAGAGTATTACTGATAAAAAATTCCGTTTACAGGTATCAATAGCTGACACTCACACAAAGAACGTGAGATCAATTGGTAGGTTGGCATACAAGGTAGCAGCGTTATTTAGAATATAGCCTAAAAAACTCTATCTTGTAGCATAGAACCCCCTGCTAGGGGTTTTAATTTCTAGGCTCGGGAGGACCATTTTGGTATACTGAGGGTATTTGGGGTATTTTCAACTACCAAAACCTGAATGGACCTAATCTGGACTCTCAAAGTGCGAAAATAGCAAAAACTTTTAGTTTTAGCTAATTTATGGTTGAAATATTAATTATTTATGAAAAAGTAGTCGAAATTCGTAACTAGCGACTTAAAAAACCTACATGAGGCAAATCTGAGCACTCAAAATGCGAGTAAGTAAGAAAACTCCTTTTTGGGGGTAGTTTTTGCAAATTTAAGGGTGATGCCCCGATTTCTCTGTTAGTAGACCAAATCTGATATTCGCCAGTAATACTACAACCCCTCCCCCCACTCCTCGTATTTTGACTTGAGTAACTAAGATTATTTTGAAAATCTTATATTAACACTTTAGAGCTCTTTTGGAGTTATTTTAGAGTTACTTTTGATTTTATTTGGAGCTCATTTAGAGCTAAAACAGACTAAAAAAATTGAGCTCCAATGGAGGATACGCCTTGTCTAGGAATGAGCATAAATTATTTAACCCTAGAAGTTAACAATTTAATATTAAACAGATAATTTTCTCACCTGAAAACTGTGTAAAACAGCTACATTAGCTTCAATTATTGCTTTATCTTTCCACAAGCTAGAAATAGTTGAAGTATCTAAGCCCATATTTAACGCAATACACTGAAATAAAGATTTTAATTAAATGTAAATAATTTAAATTTATTCTTTGCTCTTTTATTATTTTAGGATTATGTTACAAATTATAGTATAAAGCCACAATCCCATTGAGGAAATGTTGGCTTTTAATCAATTAACGTTATTAAATAAAAATATTATTTGTATATATTGAAAGCGGAACTCCCTTATCAGATTTTTTTTTTTAAACTTTATTTTAAAACGCGCAGCATAAGCAACTAGCCTTAGCCTTCCCCTGCCTAGAATTGGAAGAGGGAAGATTTCTGGTCCTTACAATAAAAAAGCCCTCCTCCTTTTTTGACAAAAGAGTAGCCCTAACTTTTTTATTCGCGATTATTAGTTTTTAATCCTATGTAATTTTGGGTCTTTTTCTTAAAGGTTTTTTAAGTATTGCTTAATATCCCTTGATGGATCTCAAGAACAAATTGAGGTGACCATGGTATTATAATTTAAATCATTGCTGATTTATTTGTAACCATAGATTATTCTACTGAAAAGGACTGCAATAATATTATCTTTACCTAGGATTTACACAATGTCCAGATCATAATGATGTATCAATAATATCAGATGTTAAAAATATAAATATAATCATTAAAATTTCCAAAAACTAATTATTAACTAAATCTTGATATAGAAAAATAATAATAATTTGACCTTTTATCGAGTACAATTTAATTTATTTATTTATTGACAATTCTACCCCTGGTTCGGGGTCCTTTTCAAAATCTATTTAGAAAAATTTTTACAATTAATAATATTACATCAAAGTATATAAAAATTAGAAAAAAGTATTTGACAATTTAAATTCTTACATTTTTAAATTATAATTACATGAATATTAAAATGTAAGGGGTAACATAAAATTTTAATATTTCTGATTAAAAAATCTGTAAAAAATATATAACAAATTAACCTAGTCCGCACATACATGATTAATTGTGAATTAATTATGAATATTCACCGTATGTCATTGTCCAAAAATAAAAATATATATATGGGTGGTTTTCACTGGAACTGTATATTTTTTTATTGTTTACGGCACAACACTAAATATATTTTATTTTTTTTATTATTTTGTATTTTTATGTTTATCAAGGTCCAAAAACCAAAAATTTTTAGTGATATTGCTACAAATGTAAAAATTAATTCTACGTGGTTACTCTTATGGAATTTTTTTATTTATGCTATTTTGAGTATATTATTGAAATAACTGTGTATTGAAGCCATCAAATTTTCTCAAACTTTGGAAACCTTATATTTTCATCAAAACACATAACTAAACAAGATATATTAAGTAATATATGACATACTCTTCGAGAAAACAACATGGACGGTGGCGAAATTTTTTTTTTGTAAAGGCGTTTTAAAAATTTAATAGGTTTGATTTTCATATTTAAAGCTTTCATATTTAATAGTACATTTTTAACCAAGGGAGCAAAAAAAAAGAATGGCCCAGATCGCACGTTAATTAGCATCCGAGGCGAAGCCGAGGATGGTAAACTGCGATCTGGGGTATTTTTTTTTTGTTCCCATGGACAAAACGAAACTTTTCTTTCTCAGTGGGGTGAAAACGCGTTTTTTTCGATCTCGTTGCGGGGCGAAAAAAGTGTTTTCGGCCCGCTAGGAAGAAAAATTTTAAGTTTTCCACGGATCATAAATGAGTGGTAAAGTAATAAAAAAAATACAACAGTGCTTTCAAGTGCATAAATATATAGTGCGCTCACATAAAAGGTGGAAAGCTTAAAAAAAGCTAAAATCGAGGGACAGACTTATATCACACTTATATGTGACGATAAGCTAAGAGGATTGCATGAAACTTTGTTTCGTTGAAAACAATGAGTTTTTGGGACCTGAATACGTCATATGCACCCTACAGAAAAATTTAACTACAAATTTTAAGCCGTTTGTTAATATTCAAAATTTATAGTTAAGCAAAAGAACTGCGGACGGTGGCGACATTTTGAACACATATGCTCCAGAAAAATTTTTTGTTAAGTTACTGTTATATGTGTAGTAGGTTGTGACTTTAAAAAAATATTATTTATCAAGTTATTAATTTCATTTCGGATATAAGTGAGGGGGCACTATGTATATCGTACCTGTGAAAAGCACCCATATATATAATATCATAGAAAGTTATTTAATATATTAATTAAAATTAATTAGTCTTTATAAGCTATTATCACAGAGTTTTAATTGTTTGTAGATTAACAGTTAAATATATAAAAATTTCAGATTTGTATATTTTGTATTGTATTGAATTTTTAATGAGCTGTAAGTCTTAAAGTCATTAACGACTTTACATGCTTTTAACTCGGTGTGTCTTTGTAGAGTGGTTTTTTTCTGATAAACGATTTAAAGTTTACTCTTGTTGATAAAGTTTTTTATAAGGTAGCTCCTTAGTGTGTGCGAGTGTAGATGTTTTGTGTAGTGTATGTGTGTGCGATTTTATCTACGGTATCAGAGATTTGCAATTTCTCCTGTCCCCAAGCCAGCTTAAAGTGCTCTTGGAAGCAACCGGACTGCGTTATCTAAAAATGTCGGATTTTATCCCTTCAATTTTCAGATTCCTAGTTCTAAGCATTGGTGGTAAATAATTTTAAGAATTTAATCTTTTCAGAAAAAAAACCAATGAACACGTTCCATGTTAAAATAGAATGGGCATATCTGTCATTTTTTTTTAAATCGCTGCCAAAAATGAAATTAAAGGAAAAAAATAATTTATTTTAGATGGTTTATGGTCTACCAATCAAAACGATGCACTAAAATCATTTCCAAAAGTAATTTTATCTCGAAGTATATCGTTTAACCTTTTGAATGAGAAGTCGCAAGATCATTTTGATACAATCGTTTTACCACGGGAGTATCAGAAAGTTGACTAAAAAGTTGCCAAAAATGTACTTTTTTTTTGTTATTAGATGGCCGCCAATCAGAGCTGTAAGCATCTGGAGGTCTGAAAACTTCAGAATCCTATTTTTTTAGGTGTACTTTGACCTAATACAATTAGTTAATATATTTCGTGGGCCGATTTACTATATAGATCCAGGCATAACCTTTGAAAATTAAATTCTTTTCTTTTGATTTTTTAATATTTAAATCCAAAAATGTAACAAAGTCTTCTTTCCCTAATTCTAATAGTAAAAGTTGAGGAGTATTAATATCATTATAAGTATTATAAGTATTCTATTATTATAAGTATTATAAGTATTCTATTATTATAAGTATTCTCCTGTAATAAAATTTATGGCTCTTAGATAAGATTCAATTATTTCTTGACATTCTGTCTGGAAGATTTTATACCCCTTACTTTAACAGTAGAGGCTTGATTCTGCTGTCTCGTAATCAATACTAAATTTTGATAGAGAGTCAGAACCTATAATCCAAGGAAGGACTTAGTTAGGGGTGACTAGAAACGCGATCTTTTCTGAAAACGATCCTATTTGAACGTTGGTAATTAATGTTACATTAAATTATACGATTTACTGACGTTAAATCTCATAGCTCAGTTACCTACAAGTGGAAACTTTGGATTTTCTTTGAACTGTTCAATGTTTTTTGTGTAAAATTCTTCTGAGATACATATATTGATACTCCCTGTATCGATCAAGATTTTATCTGGAATATTAACGGTGGACACGTGACTTTATTTTTACAATTAATTTATTAATATACTATCGTCGTGATAAAACTCTTTAGAGTTTCTAAAGATTGTCTTGATAGATTAGAACTATCATTTCGATCAAATAAATTTTGAAAGTGAGAATAAAATCGGTAGTGAGATCGAAGAGATCATCTAAAAGCTCCCTCGAGGCATTTTTTATTTAATAAGTTCACTGAACAAAAGTTCACTCAAAAAATTTTATAATATATGCGCAAAAAACAACTTTATATGTTTTTAACTTCTTTGAATTTTTTTATTGTTTAGAACTAGGATTCGGCCGATACTTGAGATGGATTAAAAAATAATAAAAAAAAACCAGATGGAAAAGATAAAATGAAAAAGACTTGGTTTTCATAATTATGAAATAATTAACGAAACATTAGAAACTAAAAAGTTAATTAATTATTTATCATTAGCGTCAATAGAACATAAAGGTTATATAAACGAAATTATATTTAATTAAGATGGGTGAAATTAATACGATACTTACTTTTTGTGGAACTAGTTAAAACATAACCAAAAATTTTTGGAAGAATGTGGGCTTCTACATCTAATACAAAATTTGAGTCAAAATGAGACTGTATGAAAATATTGCTATTTTATTCGAACTATAAAACACTTGTCTACCACAACCTGATACGGGTATCATCATTGAAATAATTAGCTAGTTCAATCTTTTGGCCAAGGAACTTTTGATGAAAGAGGCCTAAAAGCACTAATGCCATAGCTAAAGATTGATATTCATTAGTACCAGAGATCCTAATCAAGGCTTTTACTAGTAAAGATTGATCTGATTGTCAGGATGAACTACCTAAATTAGTTTTCTCAGTATTTCTTTTTTTTTTATTAAATTATTTATTGTATAAATATTATAAAAAATTGTCAATTACAATAGATTTAACACTAGTAAGTCATTATAAATAATGAGAAGTCTGAGTGAAGATAAAAATATATTAAGCAGTAAAATAAAATATAAAATAAAAATAATTATTTTATACTTTATAATTACGATAACTATTAATATATTTTTTAATAAAAGATTCCTTAAAAAATGAAAAATTACTTATATATTTGTTAAATATTTGTTAATTATTGTACACTTCTTAACAAAAAATTGAATATATTAATATTTAATTAGTTAAAAATATTCATTTATTATATTGATTACCTAAACAGTAATTAGAACTAAATTTAAGGACACAATATTGGAAAGGAGTGCCAAAAGAAAATTGCTAAATAATTAATGAAATTATATCCCAATACTTACTGCAGATAATTGGAAAATGTCTGACAATAAAATTTTTACCACAGTTTAATTAAATGTTATCAATATTAATTTTAATAAACAATTATATTGAATATTTTATATTCAGTTTAAACATACTTACTTTAAAAAAATTTTAATTTCTATAATAAATAAATAATCATAACTAAAAATTAATAACATTTTCTGTCATTATTTTTTAAAGCTATTGGCCAACGGTCATATTTGGTAAAAAAATAAAATGTTCGACAAACAGGATAACATTTGTACATTATGCAAACTTTTTACATCCAGTATTTTTTTTTTTTTTTTTTTTTTTTTTTTTTTTTTTTTTTTTTTTTTTTTTTTTTTTTTTTTGCACAGTGGCAGAGAGGTGAGAATGCGTTACGCACGAACAGAACCCGGTGTTCTGAACAGTGTCGGACTCCATGATGGCAAGGCACTCTACAAAGAATGCATTGCCCCATGTTTACCGACTAAACTCACCCCTCATCATACCTTATACAAGTCAGCCCGGAACCGTTTATCACATTACATCGGGTTGACTTAAGGCCATGTATCTTCTTTGGTTGAAGATCCTTCCATCCATTGATCCTTTCTTTCTCCTTCTTGTTATTTCACCGTGTCGTCAACTAGATAAATAAGTAACTTTATTAATAAATAAATATATATATAAATAAATAAATAAATAAATAAATAAATAAATAAATATCCTTGTACGTCCTCCATTATCCCCCCATTGGTGCCGCGTGCAAGAACCGTCTAATTTGACTGCTCCTACACGCGGCTCCTAGTTAGGGTGTCGTCAATAACTTTTTTGTACGCAAAATCTCCTCCACGTACCTTGCCACGACGCTCCATGATTCCTCGTTCTGGAGCATTTTTCCGACTATGTTATCGGGTGTGACTTCTTCAACCTCTGCTTCCAGCGTTCTCCTTTTAGTTATCCAGCGGTCACACTCGAAAAACGTGTGACGCGCGTCATCTCGTTTGTCGGGACAGAATACACATTCAGGGCTCACGACCTTTCCCATCCTAAACAGATAAGATTGGAAAAGCCCATGGCCACTGAGGAACTGTGTCAAGAAGTAGTTTACCTCTCCGTGCCCTCTCTGAGTCCAGGGCGCGACCTCTTTTATGAGGCGCCTGGTCCATGCGCTGTCTGTGCCATCCCTCCAGAGCGTCTGCCACTCCAGCATCACATCCCTCCTAGCTTCCGCTCTGATACGGTCGACGTCGCCTTCATTTTTTCTATCATAAATAAGTTTACGCTCTTTGGCAAGTAGCTGAATAGGAATAATTCCTGCGATGACAAGAACTGCCGCTTCCGAGACAGTCCTGTATGCGCAAGAAACCCTCAGGGCACCCTGCCTCTGCACTCTTTTCATACCTTTCGAATATATATCCTTATCCAGTGCCTCACTCCAAATCTCCGCTCCGTACAATAGGATGGAGTGAGTTACGGACATTAGCAGCTTTCTCCTGCTGGACTTTGGTCCATTCATGTTCGACATCAGCCTGCTCAGGGCTAGCGTCGTGGTACCTGCCTTCTTGACCCTTTGAGAAATATGTTCGAAATAGGTCCGCTTCGTATCCAAAACTATTCCAAGATATTTGGCGAACCTTTTCGTCTCTATAATGGTATCCTCGTCAACCCGTATTGGAATAACGGTATTGATTTGCTTCCCCGTGAACATCACGATCTCGGTCTTAGCGACTGCCAGACTTAATCCGTGCTCTTCCATCCATGCATTTGTCTTTAACATGCAGACGCTCAAGCTATCCTGTGCTTGTTGCACGTTCCTTGCTATGATCACGAGGGCAATATCATCCGCATAGCCTATCATAAAGCAGCCATCCGCTAACTCCATCCTCAGGATACCATCATAAGAGATGTTCCATAGGTCAGGTCCCAATATGGAGCCCTGAGCTGCACCAGCTGTCACTTTCCTACTTCTCTTCCCTTGAAGAGTCTCGTACAATAGTACTCTGTCACTTAGGTAACTCTTCATTACCCGCATCAAATAATTTGGTACTGCAAAGTCATTTAGTCCTTGAAGGAACTTTGTCCACTTTGCAGAATTGAATGCGTTCTTGACGTCCAGGGTGACCAAAAGAGTAATTTTACGTGAGTAATGATTACCCGTTTGGGCCCTGGTTATCGCGTCAACGACCTCCTTCACAGCCCCGATCGTGGACCTCCCCCGTCTAAATCCGTATTGCCGAGGAGATAAATCCCCTGCTGCTTCTACTGCGTTTAAGATTCGCGGTTGTAGCATTTTTTCGAAGCCCTTTCCAGCTGTATCCAGCAGTCCTAGTGGTCGCCAGTAGGACGGGAGTGTGGGATCTCCCTTTCCTTTACTGATAAGGACCAACAGTGCCTTTTTCCATCGCCTACTGAAAACTCCAGCTCGTAGGCACGAGTTGTACATCATTAACATCAATGACGGACACTCGTGCGCAGCGATTCTTATAATTTCGGCTGGTATGCCGTCTGGGCCGGGGGCTTTCTTATTTCTGAGAGAGTCTACGGCAGCGAACAGCTCTTCTTGCGTGAAGTCCGGGATTTCGGTTACCCTAATGTCCTCCTCTTGGTCTATTCTCGTCGGGTGCATCGGAAACAGAGCATCAACTACTGTCCTTGCTTCCTCTTCGTCCATTAGTGAGCTAGCAGCAAATCCCCTTAGCTTTTTCGTGACTATCTTGAAGCCCAATCCCCAGGGATCGTTGTCCACTTCAAGGCACAGATTCCTTTCGCAGCGGATCTTACTGGCATTGATTGCCCGCCTCAAAGATCGCTTCACTTCCTTATGGACTCTCATCAGTTCCCTTGCTTCTTCGCGAGACTTGGCCCTAGTTGCTCTTCTTCGCGTCATGTGGCTTTGCCTACGTAACTCTGCAATTTCTGTGCTCCACCAATATACAGGTGGGTTCCTTCCATTAAACCTTTTTCGAGGCATGGAAGCGTCACATGCTTTTTTGAGCAGCGTCATTACTTCGGATACTACATTCTCCGCGTCTTCCTTACTTCCTACTCTGCGGGGTTTCATTAGAATTGCCCTTTGTCCCATCATTAAAACTCGTATAAATTTTTCTTTGTTCAGCTTATTGAGGTTCCAGCCTCTTGGTTTTGGCCTATATGCCTCTCCAGGGGGCAGTCTCTCATGCTGAATTTCGAACGAGATGTACTGGTGGTCGCTCGCAGTAAAGACTTCCATGACGTGCCAGTTATTGACTCTCGTACTCAGGCCTTCGGATGCGAAGGAGACGTCAATTATAGTTTCAGTAAAGCTGGGCCTTCTAAAGGTTGTGGTGTTACCCACGTTTAGAACAACGAGACCCAGCCTTGACACCATTTCTAGTGTCGCTGCTCCTTTTGAGTCAGTATAGGGCATACCCCAGTCGACAGCTTTGGCATTAAAGTCTCCTGCAACAATTAAGTTGCCACCCGCTTCTCTTGCGAAGTCCTCTATGTCTGCCAATTTCGTATAGTAGTCCTGTATACGTCCTGTTGGAGTTAGGTAACAGCTGACGTACGTTATGGCTTTGCTTTTAATCCATGCAAAACCCCTGCCCCTTCCTGATGCTTCGACTGGAACATTTCCAGGATTTGCGACCCAAATAGCTGCGGTTCCAAATTCATCCGCGAACCAAGTGGTTGGGTTTGGAAAACATCCAGTATAAGATCCATTGTTATAACAATATTCGAGAACTCTACTTCTGTGATGATCTTGCTGAAGTTATATAAGATTTCCAATAATGACCAAAAGTGTCTCTAGTAAGATCAATATTTAATCTTTGCGTTGAAAAAACAAGTCGAAAAGATTGTTTTGAATTTTTTTTCTCATCTTATTTTTTTGTTCTGAGTGTTCTAACTTGCAATTCTTCAAAGTTACCAAGTTTTGCTATAGATTACTCAGTTGATGATATTTAAAAAATTTTTTAATTAATTGAATTTGTTGTCATTTGGAGTTATTATTCCAATCTCATTAGAAGGTATATCTAACTTATAGAAATTGTTTAAATAAAAATCTATTGGAGCAGCTTCTTTAACGTAGCATGGTGCACCAGTTATAACTATCCCAAACTTATTCATTTTTAGTATCCATTATAGAAGAATAGATGTTAACGATGGAACGCCATTTTTTTTAGATCATAAAATTGAAACTTTTTTTAATAATTGAATATCTTCACAATCCTCTGACCAAATCTATTTTTAAAAAGTAAAAAAATTAGTTATATTTTATCAAATTATTTTCAGCATAATTATAATCATTATTAGGTTATCTTGTAATCCTTTGTCATAAAACAATAAATTAGAAAGTTTTAAAATTTCTGATAAGGCTTCTGTAGATAATTAATATTTTGGTAACTAAACGAAGATTGTACCCATAAGAAGATACTTCAAAATTCTTTTGTTATGGAAACAACTGTATTTATATTATTCAATAGCTTTCATGTAACACAAAATGATTTGAATAGTATGAAAAATTTATTGGTCCTGACTGCTGCGGATCATCTGTTTAATAATTTGCCTATATCTAGGACGTAAAAGACTGTTTGGAATCATTATTTCTGGTTCAGTTGTTTGTCCAGCCAGCTTCGTCGATACTAGCATGGTTAAAATGATTGTTTGGTAGCTCCATGTGATAAAGAATACCTAATGCTGAACAAGTTCCAAATATTATTCTATAATATTTGGAAATAGAAGATACTAGAAGTAAAATTTATTGTGAACCCTCATAAATCTTTTATGCTAACATCTGTGGATTTTATACGTTTAGCAGATATTTCTTCATTGGAACAATAGCTGAGAATGCTTTCAGGGTTACTTGGAGAGTTTAAATAATGATCAGCTACAAGGAGAACCTAAGAAAACAATGAATAATAAATATAAAATACATAAATAAAAAAAATTAAAATTGTTTACCAATTTTCTTGGAGTGATAACACCACTTCTTACTAATTTTTCTGCCGTTAAATATTTTTAACAGCTTCTTTATGAAATCTGTTTAAATTTTAATAATCTATCCATACAATTTTACTTTTTAATGTTTCTTGATATATTATAAAATTGTTACTTTTAAGTTTCCTTTTGTCAGTTGAATATCTTTTTCATAATCGGAGTTTATAATTAGACTATAATTAATAAATATTTAATTTTTATTATTTAATTAACAATTTATCTGAAAAAATCTTTATTTAATTGTTTATGTTTTGCCACGACTAATCTCACCATGATATGCGATTATCATACTTTATACAATTAATTAAATATTTGGAGTTTTTTTTATAAAAATGACTTAATATTTACTTTTTATTAATAAAAAAATGTTAGTGTATTTACTTTAATTATTTATTTTAATAAAATATTTATTTTTATTTTTTAATATTTGAATTTCGCGCCATCACCAATTCGCGCAATGATTTTACACTCAACTGGCGTATATTTTAGTCATAGAAAATAACCAAAAAACCGTGCTCTCCAGCAGGCCTATTCACTTTGCATAATCATCTTTTATAACCTATGTTTTTTTTTTTAAATAAATAAATAAATAATTTTTAAGTTTATGCTGGTTTAAGTATTAATAATATTTAACTGAAATATAAGTTTATGAAAATAATTTAGAAGAGTTCTTATAATCATATTATTGGCTATATGTTGGTAAAAATGGTTTTATTATATGAGAAAATAAAATAGTTTAAAAACGATTCGGATTGATTCCGTATATAAAAATTAATCGATGTTTTTACAAAGTTATAAAGACCCCCCCCCCCCTTAATTTTCAAGTTCTGAGGTACCCCCTCCCTATAATGTGTCCCCATAACATGTTCCATGTTAATAGTCGTAACACTCAATTACAGTGGGGCAAGGGGGGGAATAGTTACTAGCTCTCACCAGATTTTTTCTAATATATAGGTTTTTTGGGTCGCTGATTACGAATTTCGGAGCCCTATATTAATTAAACTCGAGATTCACCCTTAACGTCATACTAAAGTCAAATTTGTCGGTAAAATTTTAAAAAATGTACTTTTACTTTTCTACGCCTTAGAAAATAAAAAAAAATTATTTTAGGCTTTAAAGTATAATTTTTGCAAGGGAATGAATCAATATGAAGTTACAAATGTTATTAGGAACGGAATAACTACATTTTACAAATTTAAAACTCAGTCGGTAATCCTATGTTAAAAACATAGGGGTTAAGGATGATCTTAAATCAGCTAGAGGAGTGATTATAGCGAAAATACATTTTTTCGGGGTCAGTTTTTGCTGATTTAGGAGTAAATCCTTATCTTCTATAGAAATTATCTCAATATTCGTGATCAGCGATCCAAAAAACCTATTCTAGACCAAACGTGGTGAGGGCTAGTATATCAACCAAACCCGTATATTGAGTGGAGTATAACGCTTTATAAAAAAGAATATAACATAATTTTTTAATAGAAAAGAAAAAAGTGGTATAAAGTATCGGGGCCAAAGACTATTTTATTCTTTATTTCATTTATGTGAGGCTTTTAAATGATTCTTTACATTTTAAAATATTAAAAAGATGTAATTAAATTTACAAATATATTAACAGTAAACATTAATATTTTGCAGAATTTTTAATTTTTTACAATTAATTCAATTAACCTAGTCAAGAAATCTATTTTAGAAAGGTTTTATCGAATTTTAAGTTTTCGTTATAGTTTTTCATATATTCGTATAACACGAATAAACTTAATAAAAAAGGGAATAAATATCAGAGTGTTTTCGCAATTTATTGCGAAGATTTTAATCTAACCTAAAATTAGGAACTCACATTTTCAATAACTAATTTCCTTTGACTCACTTTTTTTTAACCTAAAATTGCATGCTTTCACGTGATTTCACGCTTATATTTCACGTGAAAACAGCGTCAATCAAATACAGAATAGGCCTGCAGCGTTAATTTGGAATTATTACATTTTACATTTTTTACATTTTCATGTAGTCACCTTGTATAAAAATTGAAGGTTTGTTTATAAGTTTATTTTGTTTATTTTGTTGGTTAATAAACTATAATTAGTTATAAAACCGTAAATAATTATGTCGGAAAAATTTTTCCTTACTTGTTTTTTAAATAAAAATTAATTTATAATACTTTTCTTGAAATTAATTAATATTATCTAATCAATATTTTCGTATTCCCAAAATATAAATTAGAGTTAGCTCAGTGACGAGAAATTCGATTTTTACACAAAGGGAAAAAAATAAAAAATTAGAATATTGTTAACAAATATTTCTAATTTTCGTTCAAAATATACCCCGATTTTCGAGAGCACGTATTTTCCTATTGCAAAGAGCAGTAGGGCAAGACGAGTTCTCGTTGAATCGGGAAGATGGCGTCACCAATTAGTAATGCCATAAGAAATATACCAAATTATAATTAAAATAATATGAATTGTAATAATTACAATTGATCATAGTATAATTTCTTTATTTCGCGATTCAGGTTAAAAAATATTTAATATTCGCGTCTATTTATTTATTAAATTTTAAAAAATAATAAATTCGTGTTTTACAAGAATAAGTCCCTAGTATAGTAACTTTATTTCGACCAATCAGCGCGCGCTTGGAAAGAGACAGAGAGGTATCGCACCCATGCGCGCTTTTTGTTGCCGGCGGAGTTCACTCTCTTTCGAGACTTCTTGCTGGTGAGAAGCTTTGTTTTTTTTTGCTGAATTGACTACGAGAATTCCTTCTGCATTTTTGTGTTGTGTGCCTGCTCAAGTTAGGATTTTTGCGAGGATTGTTGGAATTGACGTGCTTGGCCAAGTATCAGAGTGTGGGTCTGTTTTAGACCGTAACTGGACGAGGTCCAGTTAGTGGCACCGACGCGTGCACCAAGTGGGTCTGTGCTAGACCGTGACTGGACGCGGTCCAGTCAGTGTTTTGATTCGATACTTCAGGTATTTTTTGTATATATTTGTGTGATTGTGTGTGTGTATGTGATAATTTAAGTGAATTTTATATTTTCTGAGCAGCGTCACCACAAGAAAACATAAGTCCAGGCCCTTTTCAGGGCGGGCACAATTAATCATACGTAAGAACGTCTGCTCAGAATACGCTCAAGTCGGGTTTCTTTCTTTTTTTTAAATAAAGTTTTAATAAAATTAACCTCACTTTCCTTATCCTTTTTCCTTCCCTTTTTTTTTTAATAATATTTAACAATTTGGTGCCGTAAAACCCGGGAAATTATTACCGCTAAAAGAGGCTTGACTTGAGTGTGTGTCTGAGCGGCGTGCCCCCCGCGGCCGTCCCTCGTGATTTTCGTTTTCTTTCATTTTTAGTCTTTTTTTTTTTTTTATATTTTTAGTTTAATATACATATATATGTGTAGACGTATACACATATATGTGTATGAACTTTAATTTGAAATTTTGGTACACATGTGTATGTATAGACGTATACATATGTGTGTGTAACCTTTAATTTTAAAAATTTGTTTAAATTTCTGAAAATCGATTACACTAGTTTAAATTTTATCTTTAATCATTATTTTTGTCCTTTTTTAATTCTTTCCATTTCAGCAATACTCTAACCCTTTTCTCGAGCGCACGACGGTGGCAGCGTTCCTCGTGCTCGTTTATTTATTTGATTTTCAATCTTAATTTAAATTTTAGTTTTAATTTTTTAAATTAATTTAAAATAAATATATATCTATCCATTAAAAATAAAATTGATTTAATTTACAAAAATATAAATTGAATTTTTTATTTAAGAAGTTATAAACTACATTCTCCGTCTCTTTCTAATTTTTCCCTTTACAGCTATACCTCGATCTCTTTCCAGGCGTGCGTCGCGGCGTCCATCTTACAGACTTTGCTACTAAAACACATAAGTTGCGTTAGTTTGATAATTTCTCATATTTTTCTTTAAATAATTATTTAATTTTGATTAGTAATTAATATTTTTTCAGTAAATTTGATAATTTAGATTTTTGGATAAATTTAGCTTAATAAAACAACAATTTTTAGATTGAAAATTTTAAATAAATTGAGTTATTAGTATAAGTATTTTTAAATTGTCTTATCATTCTTTATTTTAACCTTAAATTAATATTTTTAATATTTTTTGATAATTAAGGTGGCTCTTGTGTTTTCAAAAAAAAAAAAAAAAATAATTTTGTTATATTTTTAAAATTTAAATTGTTATTAGAATTTGATTTAATTTAGTAAAAATTAGGAAGTTGACCCACATAAAAAATAATAATAATAATTAAATAATTTTTGTACTTATCTATTTTAAAATTTAATTTAGAATTACAATTAAAATTAGATCTGGAATTTACTTTAAAACAAAAATTTAGGAAGTTGGCCCTCATAATAAAAATTTTTCTTTATTTAATTTTAATTAATTTGAATTGACTCCGAAATTTTAAAATAGCCTAAATTAAGGTTGTTCAACGATATTTTTTTCCTTTTATTCATTTTTAATTTAATTTGATTATACAATCACAATAAATCAAGGTTTTTTCGACGATTTTCTTACAAATTTTAATTTTTGATCTAATTTAATTAAAAATGGCTCGTCGCAAACGTGCTGGCAGACGTGCAGGTAGAGGCAGGGGTCGTGGTGTGGGGCGTGGTGCTCCTGTTGTTGTGCAACCGCCAGTTGCCCCTGTTGTTCGTGGAGCTCGTGGAGCTCGTGGAGCGCTACGCGGCGCACCCGGTCGTGGCGGCTTGCAACGGGCACATGAGTTTGATCTTGTACCGAATGCAAGGAATAATAATTATAATTTGAGACGATTGCCAGTCGTTCCTCGCCCTGATTCTCCTAATAGTTCTATTCCTGAAATTGATGTTTTAATGCCCGCAAATCAAGATTTTAATCGTGGTCGTGGAATGGTTCGCGGACTCAACCGAGGGCGGGGCGATGCCGCCCAAGGTAGAGGCCGTTATCAACCTCCTCCACGAGAGCACGATGCCGTAGATGAGGGTCTTATATTCGATGATACCGAGCCTTTAAATTTAAATCAAGGAGAGGAATTTAATAATAGGGATCTTCTAAACGAGCCTGCCTTAGACAATGTTGATGCCCAGCCTGTCCTTCTTGACGAAGTCAACTTGCGCAAGCGCAAAGCTGAGCTTGACATTAAGGAAAATCAAGCAAAACTTAGAATCATTGAAGCCGAAAAACGGCAAATCGAATTACAATTGGCTACGGCCACAACTACTCGAACAGTTTTCAATGAGGTCCCTCCTTCACTTATTAATAATGATTTGTCCGCTACTATTTCTAGAGCAGTCATTCAGGCTTTCAATTCTTCAAACCCCACTACTTCTTTTGCTTCTTCTAATAATAACCACGCTCTTTTAAATAGACTAGCTATTGAAAAACGAGACTTAACCTTCGATGGCGATATTTTTAATTGGTTGCATTTCAAAAACAGCTTTGAACAAACGACCAAAGCTGGGGCATATAGTGATTCGGATAACGCTATTAGACTTCATAGGTGCCTTAAGGGCAAGGCTCTTCAAGCTGTACAAAGTTTAATGATGACGAGTACTAGTGGTCGCGAGATCATGAAAGCCCTTGAAAGGCAATTCGGTAATACTGAGGAAGTCATCCTTAAATTAGTTGCTGCTATAAGGGATTTGCCTAGATTGACTTCTAATAAGATAAATATTGTACCCTTTGCCGCCACTGTCAAAAATAATGTCGCGGCCATGATAAATTTAGGAAATAGAGGTTATCTTTATAATATTGATCTAATTAGGGAAACAATAGGTAAACTACCCTTAGTAATGATCTCTAAATATAATGAATATGTAGCAGGTATAGGCGAGAGCCCGACTTTAGAAACATTAGGTGAATTTTTGGATAGAGAAGCCTCGTTAGCTAGCTTTGCTGGTACTGTTTCCTTGTTTGGTAATACAAATCGTGATTTTAATAAGCCTGATGCAAATCATTCAGACAAACGCCTTGATAATCGTGATAATAATCATAGTTCGAGCAAACGCGTTTTCTTAGTTGATGAAAGCGGTTCTTCTAATCCTCGAAATTTGTTATGTTATTACTGTTCTGATGAAAAACATTTAATACGTGATTGCAATGAATTTTTAAAATTATCAATTGATGATAGATGGCGTTGGACTAAAAATCCTGATGCGAAACGTTGTTATAGGTGCTTAGGTAAACTTCAATCTGAGCACGTGAGATTCTGTAAAGCTTCCTCGTGTGAAAAAGAAGGATGTGGGCGTCCTCATCATAATTTGTTGCATTTTTTCTAAAGAAAAATAATTTTATGATCCCTCTTAACTAGACCAACAGATCGTGAGACTTTAGTTGCTATTGATAAATTAAATTGAAATCGTGTTGATATTGTAGCTAAAGATTTAACATTAGCTGAAAATATTTGGTTGTTAGAAGCTCAAGATTTTATATGAAAGTCAAAGACCTAAAATTTAATAAATAAGCGATATCTAAAATGGGTAATTTTCCGGCTGCAAGATTAGCTCACGGTTATAATCACCTTGCTCATTGTAGAATTGTCTGCTTTGGACCTTTTACTGTAGCCATGGTTAGAGTAAAGGAAAAACGTTGGGGTGTTTTGTTTATTTGCCTGATTATGTGAAAGATTTATATTGAAATAGCAGATACTTTATCTGCTGATTCGTGCATTATGGCGATCCAGAGGATGACAGCTGGACGTGGTCGACCGTCAGTCTTCTGGTCGGATAATGGCACAAATCTATGTGAAGCTCATGAAGAGCTAAAACAAGTTGTAGGAAATTTAGTTTTTAAAAGGTTAACTAACTATGGTACTAGTATGGGTTCAAAGTGGCCTTTTGTTTCTCTGGTTATACCCCATACGGGTGGAGTCTAGAAATCTTTAAATTAAAAGCATGAAATATTTTATTACTGCGACTTTATTAACATAGAACTCTTGTAAATTCAGAACATACTATAATTTCTCGACCTAATACCTTCACATCTCATGAATTAGAATGTTCAATTGCCGAAATAATAAGACTAGATCTAGCCTCCGATATATCATAATTAGGTGCTCCAATTTCGAATTCTCGCACCGGGTGGAGAATTGTTAACAAATATTTCTAATTTTCGTTCAAAATATACCCCGATTTTCGAGAGCACGTATTTTCCTATTGCAAAGAGCAGTAGGGCAAGACGAGTTCTCGTTGAATCGGGAAGATGGCGTCACCAATTAGTAATGCCATAAGAAATATACCAAATTATAATTAAAATAACATGAATTGTAATAATTACAATTGATCATAGTATAATTTCTTTATTTCGCGATTCAGGTTAAAAAATATTTAATATTGGCGTCTATTTATTTATTAAATTTTAAAAAATAATAAATTCGTGTTTTACAAGAATAAGTCCCTAGTATAGTAACTTTATTTCGACCAATCAGCGCGCGCTTGGAAAGAGACAGAGAGGTATCGCACCCATGCGCGCTTTTTGTTGCCGGCGGAGTTCACTCTCTTTCGAGACTTCTTGCTGGTGAGACGCTTTGTTTTTTTTTGCTGAATCGACTACGAGAATTCCTTCTGCATTTTTGTGTTGTGTGCCTGCTCAAGTTAGGATTTTTGCGAGGATTGTTGGAATTGACGTGCTTGGCCAAGTATCAGAGTGTGGGTCTGTTTTAGACCGTAACTGGACGAGGTCCAGTTAGTGGCACCGACGCGTGCACCAAGTGGGTCTGTGCTAGACCGTGACTGGACGCGGTCCAGTCAGTGTTTTGATTCGATACTTCAGGTATTTTTTGTATATATTTGTGTGATTGTGTGTGTGTATGTGATAATTTAAGTGAATTTTATATTTTCTGAGCAGCGTCACCACAAGAAAACATAAGTCCAGGCCCTTTTCAGGGCGGGCACAATTAATCATACGTAAGAACGTCTGCTCAGAATACGCTCAAGTCGGGTTTCTTTCTTTTTTTTAAATAAAGTTTTAATAAAATTAACCTCACTTTCCTTATCCTTTTTCCTTCCCTTTTTTTTTTAATAATATTTAACAAATATAATAATTCCAAATCAACGCTGGTGCTCTGTGAATTTGCCAGCACTGATAATAGTCGGGACCTAGGTGTAAAAAAAAGGCCAAACTTCTGAAAACCACGACCCTGGCTGACTTACGATGAAACATATGGGAATCTCTACACATAGCCCTAAAGAAAATTGTATACAATGAATAAACTTGCATTGGTGAAAATTGGGTGAAATTACCAAATTACCCACGATTCCCCCCCCCCTTAAGCCCTTAAATTTAAATTGATCTTTTTTTGTAAATTTAACGACCCCAAGTAGGTTTTTTGAGTCACTGAACACGAATATGATATCGGTTTTTATCGATTGTGGGCAACTGTATCATTTTCGTTAAAACCCGATATCATATTCGTATTCAGTGACCCAAAAAACCTACTAGGGGTCGTTAAAATTACAAAAAAATATCTATTTAAAAATACTCAAAAATTAATCTAAAGTTGCCTATTGTGGGCAACTGAATCATTTTTGGTAAAACCCGATATCATATTCGTGTTCAGTGACCCAAAAAACCTACTAGGGGTCGTTATAATTACAAAAAAAGATCAATTTAAATTTTAGGGCTTAAGGTGGGGGGGATTGGAGTTATTTTCATCCAATTTTTACCAGCGCAAGTTCATTCATACAATGTTCTTTTGGCCTATCTGAAGAGATTCTCATAGGTTTCATCGGAAGTCAGCCAGGGTCGTGATTTCATTTTTGAATAACGAAATAGACCCGACTATAAGATAACTTCTTTTCTAAATAAACAATAAAACTAGTTGTGCGCATGCGTGTTCATGGTAACTATAAGCTATGCTGTGTTCTTTACACGCATGCGCATAAATTCTTAATACTCTTTTTTTAAATTTAATATTTTAAATCTTATTAAAAATACTATTGAAATAAAAAAAATTAAAATAATTTAATTTATTAAATAAATAGTATTTTTTATTGTTAAATAATTAACATAAATAAAAAATATAATTAATGATATAATAAGTATCACGAATAAATAGACACATGCATAATATTAACATTTTTATAGTATAGAATATAAAAATTGACGTACGTCCGTAAAATTGGGATAACTTTGTTAAAAAAAAACGTAATTCAAATATAAAATAATAGTGAAGATCCTGATGAAATTTTAAATATTATGGTCTAAAAGTTTTATATATATTCATAAAATCAATAAGGCACAAACTAACTCACCTTAGATCATTTTCCTGCAGGGATATAACTTGAGTAAAGCATGCTTCACTGAGGCTAATAATAATAAAATAGGCAAATAATGCAACGTCTCATTACTTTTACCAATGGTTAATGGTGTTTCGGCAATTAACAATTACTTTTTGTAATGGTTAATCATTTTTTGGCCATTAACCATTACAAAAAGTAATGAATTAATTGAACAATGAATAATTACTATTAATGAAAAATGTAGTTAATTGGAGTAATATTAGGAATGCAATTTAGATAAGCTGTTTTTTTTTTTCAAAAGTCGATTTCTCAAATGTTTATTATTGAAAAATTTTCTAACCAGGCTTAAATTTTTCCTTGAACTTTATATTTTATTGCGAAAAAAAAATTTCGGTGGGACATTTTGAGAGCTCTAGATCAAAAAATAGCAGCTTTCAAAAGTTCATTTTTAACGAATTACGAAGTTCCCACCAAGTCACGTGACCAATCAAAAATCTGACAAATAATTTGGATTTCGCGGGAAATTTTACATATATCTTTTGGCTATCATATCATCAGACATGATAGCCAAAATCTAGGATAAAAATCAAAATATTACACAAAATTTAAAATATGTAATGAAATCAATATTTTTCAGTATTAATGCCAACAATTTTTATTTACTTTTACTAAACCTGACTCTATGATAACCAAAATCTAGGATCAAATCAAATTATTACAAAAAATTTAAAATATTTATTAAAATCAATATAATCAATTTTTCAGCATCTTTTTTTTTAAGGAACTATCTCAATCTTGCCTTGAAGATCTGAAAAATTCCATGAGTGCCCAGTTGTACAAGTTGGAACCCGGTTGTCGACTTCGTCCCAGATTCTTACTGGGTAAACATACTCTAAACCCCCCTGCGCTGTTTGCCTTAAAACGGAACTCTTTTTTCAGGGATAACTTCAATAGGCAACTGGCCTGGTGGTGCTAGAGTTAGAGCTAGCTCTCTAAGATAGAAAGCCCTCCTACTGTTTTGACAACAGAGCGGCCCTCACGTTCTCTGTTACTTTATTCCAGTTTTCAGGACTTCGTAGCATTTCTGGGACCACTTTCTCTGGCCTCCATGTCGGGAAGGGCAGGCACCCCTCGTAGTAGCGCACTCATTCGAAGATTCCACGGTATCTATCTTACTTTTTGCCACTTTCCTGTTATCAACTAGGTGTGATAGAATCTACCTTCCCATTTTCGCGTCCCGCACAGGAGTCGAGTGGGTGGAAGCCAAATTCAGTCAAGGAAATTTTTTTAACTTTTCTTGCATTCTTTCAAGAAAAATGTACATTTTTAGTAAAATTTGAGTCCGCTATGTTGGATCTACCATCTTAAAACTTTAAATATCAAAATTTCATTCGTGCATACTAAATATATAAATAATCAATACAAATTTTTTTATAAAAAGCTTGATCAATTTCATAAACTGCAGTTCTAAGAATCAACGCTTGTCTCAAAAATTGGTGACTTTGTCACTATGCGACGCCCTGTAATTGAAGTTAAATTTAAATAAAAATGAAAAAATAAAATTTAATAATAAACATAATAATATAAAGATATAAATTCAAAATAAAAAATTTAATATTTAAAGTTAATTGTTAATGGGTATAAATATATAAGGAAACAGTCTACAAAAAATTGGGAAAAGAAATTGAATTTTTTGTAAGTTCAAGTATCAGGTGAGGTCTATTTTTTGGCGCAAATCACGAGCTGTCTTTGTATATATATTGATTTTAGATTTTAAATAATCAGGTTTTCAATTTATGTATTATAAGTATGTGAGGCAGAAAGCTATTTAGCTATTCACTTGACATTAGTCAACCTAAATTTATATGTATAGTGTTTAGAAGTAAATACCATGCATCTTTTCTTAGAATAAAATTTTTCAGTCCCAAACAATTATAACAATGATCATTTATATATAAAAAATTCTTTAATCTATTGAGTTACTTTTATATTTTTCGCAAAATTGAAACAGATGGTTATCATAGCAAATTATACGATTTAATTGAGTTTTACTATTATTTTATTCCACTACGTTCCACTTTGACATCCATTTTTGCATAAAAGGCTTTAGCTGAGGCTAAAAAGTTCTGATTTATATTTCTATTAATGTAATTTTGTTTATTACTTGTTTCTTCTATTGTCTCTAATATTGAATATTTTTTTTCTAAAATTTCTAAAAGTTTATTAGAAGTAGAAGGTCCTGAATAAATTGCTACTAAAGCAGGCTCCTCATTTTCATCATCCTCATAATGATTTCCAACCTGATCATTTTTAACGTGAATATTTAGATTCCAATTACTGAGAAATACTTAATAAAAAATTTTAATAAAGAAAATTACACATTTATTATTTTTATTATATTTCTCCTCTTTTCATTTTTTACCACTAACTTTTTTCATCTTCAAGCACATTTGACCATTTATCTTCCTGAACTAAACTTTACCGATAACTATCTCTTACTCTTATTTTTCTTTTGTCCTCTAACAAATATAAAATTTTCTTCTATTTTTCTTATCTTTACTTTTTTTTTTCTTTTGCTTATTTGACCAAAGGGTCCAAAATTGCTAAAACTGTTGTCAATTTTTTTTCCTTTCCCCTTTTTAAACATTCGAATTCCTATTTTAACTTGTTTATCTCTTCAAAAAATTCCTAAGTAACTTTTTTCTTCTCATTTCTATTCTAAATGCTAGCACCTCAGCTTTTATTCTAAGTTCGTTAACTTCGTTTTCTAATGCTTAATCCTTTTAACACAATATTCTGCCTCCTTTTCTACTAGATACCGTCAAAGAAGGGGAGAGCGAAGCTGATCATGTTAAAAACAAAAACAAGAAAAGAGTTTCAGTAATTTTTTAATTATGGGATGTTAAAAGTTTTGATTTGATTGAGTTCAATGGTAATGTTTAAATAAAAAAGTTAAGCATAGTTAGAATTTTTAAGTATTGGCCCAAAAGGACACCTAAAATCCGCCCCTTATTTTTTAACCTTGTTATTTGTTCACTGAAAAGAAATTAAAAAAAATTTCTTTGAACTCTAATACCCCTCAATTCCCTACCAAATTAATATTAAACTCAAGTCAGAATGCGGTGTAAGGGTTTAAGAATTCGAAAACCAGAATTAGAAAAACTCTTCTGTAGGTTTTGTACATCGCTGAATCGAACGTGAACGAAATTATATAAAACCGGTGTCAAATTAAAGAAAAAATGTCCGCAAGTGACATAGGCCATAGTTTTGCGAATCAGCTACCGTACTTTTGGAGATATTCAATTTTTAGTGTTTTTGAACTTGATAAAATTTTTAAAAATTTTTAACAAAAAATAAAATATCTTGAGACAATCGAAAAAATTTACTGTCACACTTTGTAGTATTCGATTTGACACCAATTCTTGCGTATTCTCCTAAATTTTTATTCAAAACGGAGGTATCTTTAAAATTTTATAAAATATTTTTGATGCTGGTCGATAAATCTTTTTAAATTTTTTTACTTTTTGTGGTATTTATAATCATCTATTTGTGGGTCTATGTGTGTATGTGTTTCATCATCAGGGTCGAATCAATGTCAAAATAAAGTAATAAAATATAGACAAAAAGTCAGCGGGTGACATAGGCCATAGTTTTGAAACACAGTTACCGTACTTTTGGAGATATTCAATTTTTACTATTTTTGGAAAAAATAAAATTTTTTGAAAATTTGATTAAAAAGTGAAATAACTTCTAAATATTATAAAATTTTACTGTCGAAATTGGTATTACTCGATTCGGCACTATTCTATACGTATTCAGATAAATTTGCATAAAAAACGGACGCTTCTTTAAAAATGTGTAAAATTTTTTTGGAGTCTGAACATTTTTTTGATTTTTCAAAAAAAATTTTCGATAATTTGCAGTAAAATAAAAAAAATAGAGAAAAATTCAAGAAATTTTATAGATTAGAGAATAATATTATAGATTAATAATAATAATAATATAATAATATATAATAATATATAATAATATATAATAATATATAATATATAATAATATATAATAATAATATTATAGATTCTTTACTATTCAGAAAACAAAAACATGATTGTTGTATCATAAATTAATTTTTTTACAAATTAGTTAATCGAGTTTATCATTAACGAAAAAGATTTTGCATATCCAGGAGTCAAATGTACGATTTTTTATTTAAAAATGACTGTATTATTTGCAATTTATATTGTTTACGCTACAAACTATTAGGACTATAAAAAGGCCCCTCTGAAAATTATTTGATAAATTTTTATTATGAGGCCTTAAATTCTCTAGATCAAAAAATACCGAAAAAATTGCATAACCAGTTAATAACACGAAGTTTAAATTATGAAATCACTAGCCGGCTAACATGATTCATAATTGGTCTTGAAGTCTCTAAGTCTATAGAATACCAAAATAGTACTTGAGATACTAATACTAAAATGCTAGATTCTGTTCGATTCCATAAGAAATAAATTATCTTCGGGATTAGAAATAGTCTCTCCAATACCTTTTCAAATATTTTTCCTTGATTAATAATTTTAACTTTACTGGGAACAGAACTAGGCTCTTCTGAAAACTCTTAATGTGTTTGCATAATTATAAATGTGCAGTGAAACATGATTTTAACAGAAACAAAAGTAAATGCAATACAGGGGGGGCGGAGCCCCCCCTCCAACTTTTGCTAGTATACAATAAATAGAATATTAAATTTGAATTTTTAAGTAAATATGATTATATAGTTATGATTAGATAGTTTAATTTGGTTAGTCAACAATGAAGTCAATAGATAAGTGTGTCAATGTATAAGTCAATAATGAGAGTCAATTTACTTTGTTTGTGTTCAGTCAATTCAGTTTATTTCATTCTTGCAACTATTGGTCATTTATGTCTAGTCTATAGATGTATTGTCTTATTACCCTTCTTAAATCTTGAATAAGAAGGTAAATCCCGTATACAGGGAGGAATATAGTTTGAGTATTTAACTTAGAATGAGCCGCCAATCTGTGGTTACAGTTATGGAATCTAAATCTTTTCTAGGACCACGAGTAGGCTTGTCTGATTGATATGGTATGAATAGAGGTAAGAGGAATGAGGGTTCTTTCATTCTTACCAGCATGTACATTTGTAAGCACGCAAAATAATCAGCACGGTCATGGTCATCCAATGCAGTTGTCTCCTGTATTGAGTGATGTGCTCATGCCTTCCTATGCCATATTTATATCTAATACAGAAGTTAGCGAGTCTTTGAAGTTGAGCAATTAGTTCTTTGGAGATATCAGAGTATATTACATTACAGTAATCTAAATGTGGTATGACAAGTGCTTTAGTTAGTCTCTTGCGAAGAGGTTGGGAGGTGCAAGGTCTGATGGTCTTAAGACAGTAGAGAACTCTATTGACTTTCTTAGTTACTTAGAGAACACGAGGTTTCCAGGAAAGGGTACTGTCAAGTATGACACCAAGGCAGGTCACCTCATCGACAAAAGGAACATTGTCACCACAAGAGCTGACCTCAATGCTCGGTATATTTAGCTTTTTGAATAGCTTTACTGTATGAGTGGAACCAAATATTATTGCTTGAGTCTTTTTGGTGTTTAGTGATAGTCCATTGGTATATGCCCATTTAGCTACAATTTTAGCAGACTGTGAAAGATAGTAAATACCCTTTGCAATTTTACTGGAGGGGATTTGAGCGTAGATTTGCAAGTCATCAGCATATAGCAGTCAAAAATTACGATTATCTGTCAAGTGTCCTTTGAGGTCATTCATGTAAATGCAAAAAAGAAGAGGCCCAAGAACGGATCCCTGAGGTACTCCGATATTTACATCAATGAAGGAAGATGTTGATGACTTGGTTGATACACATAAGGCTCGACTACTTAGATATGACCAAAACCAATTTAGAGATGATTTTGAAAATCCTGCATCCTCTAGTTTTTTGAGCAATTTCGGAGATACATTGATGATAAAGGCCTTCGAGAAGTCAAACTGCAGTAACAAGGTAGCCTGCTGTCTCTCCTTACCCATTTGAATATCATCTACAAGTTTTAACAGTGCTGTTTGGGTGCTGTGGTATTTTCGGAATCCCGTTTGAAAGGGATCCAGAAACTTTGATTTATTTAGAAAGCAGACAATCTGATCATATATTATAATGCCGACATTGCTATAAATTATTAACAATAAAAATGCTCTAACTGACTTTAAACTAACATCTAACTAGCCTGACATTTATAAAGTCTTTCTCTACTGTAGCACATACCGCACATTTATATAGTTTTTCTCTAGTGTGATTTTACTAAATAATTACAAACCGTTATATTTAAGAATAATCAATATTTAATTCAAATAGATATTATAAACTGGTTAATTAATATAGTATATAAATAAATTATAGTTTTATTATTAAAATATAAGTAAGCTTTTATTAAGAATATAAACCAACATATTTTACCTATTATACAATTTCACTTACATGTAAATTACCTGCGGAGCTCGGTTATGCCGGCTACAAAATCTTACCTTTAATATATTCCTGAAAAAGGGGGGGGGGAGAGGGGAGCTAAGTCAATAATGAACATCATGATGATTTTACGAAATATTTAATAAAAAGATTAATGAAAATGAATAATAATATTTTATAAAAAAAACTTACACTAAATGGCCAGTAATTAAATTATATTGATATCAATGTTGTGCACGCGTATACACATGTATCGAACAAGCGGTATATGAATATGTAAAAAAAGAGCAAGAATCGATATGAGAAAATACGAGAGAAATACCGCGTAGTCGTATACTTGTGTATATTCGCGCACTAATATATTTTAACGGCCCGATCATGGTGAAGCTATCTCAACCTAATATTCGGGAACAGAGATCAGCCACGGTCGAGCTGGACGAGAAGGCGGCATTCAAGCTGATAAAGAAAGGCAGCATTAAGCTAGGCTTGGGCAGTTGTAGAGTAAGACTACAGGCAACTCCGCTTAGATGCTTCAGATGTTTAGCGTATGGCCACACAGCAGGTAATTGCAAAGGACCCGATCGAAGCAAATTATGCTTTAAATGTGGGATGGGAAACCACAAGGTAGTCGAATGTACAGGGAAGCTGCAATGCTTCCTGTGCAAAGCTGCCAAATTAAAGGAAAAAGAGCTCAAAAACTTCCCAGGTTCCAGGAAGTGCTCTGAGTTCCAAAAAGCGATCAGAAAATGATCAAGGTGGTCCAAGGAAACATGCACAGAAGCTGGACTGCAAACCAGCTTATGTATCAAACTCAGAGAGAGATCAAGGCAGACCTTTGGATCATCAGCGAGCAGTACCAAGGGGGTAATCCAAATCCAGCTACCTGGTTCGACGACGAACTCGGAACAGCAGCTATTTGGATCGCTAATCAAGAAAAGATTAGCCCAGACGGTATCCTAGCCGAGATTATAAGATTAGCTGCACACGAGTGTCCATCATTGATGCTAAGGATGTACAACACATGCATCCGAATAGGAGTCTTTAGCAGGCGATGGAAAAAGGCAATACTGGTACTTATCAGCAAAGGAAAGGGTGATCCTACACTCCCATCCTACTGGCGACGACTAGGACTTTTGGATACAGCGGGAAAAAGTTTCGAAAAGATGCTTCAACCTCGTATCTTAAACGCTGTAGAAGCAGCGGGAGACTTATCTCCTCGAGAATACGGCTTTAGACGGGGGCAGTCCACCATTGAGGCAGTGACGCGGTAGCGAGGGCCCAAATGGGTAATCATTACTCTCGTAAAATTACTCTTTTGGTTACCCTTGATGTCAAGAATGCATTTAACTCGGCAAAGCGGACAGACTACCTGCAAGGACTGAGTGACTTCGCAGTACCCAAATATTTGATGCGGGTAATGAAAAAAGCTAAGTGACCGAGTACTCTTGTACGAGACTCTACAAGGTAAAAGAAGTAGGAAAGTGACAGCTGGCGCGGCTCAGGGTTCGGTACTGGGACCTGACTTATGGAACATTTCTTATGATGGTATCCTGAGGCTGGAGCTAGCGGATGGCTGCTTCATGATAGGTTATGCGGATGATATTGCTCTCGTAATCATAGCAAAAAACGCACAACAGGCTCAGAACAGCTTGAACGTTTGCATTGTAAATACAAACATATGGATGGAAGAGCATGGATTAAGTCTTGCAGCTGCTAAGACAGAGATCGTAATGTTTACGGGGAAGCAAATTCAAACTGTCATCCCGATACGAATCGACGAAGATACAGTCATAGAGACGAAAAGGTTCGTTAAATATCTAGGGATAACTCTGGACACGAAGCTGACTTATTGGGAGCACATCTACCAAAGGGTCAAGAAGGCAGGTACCACGACGCAAGCCCTGAGCAGGCTGATGTCAAATATGAACGGCCCGAAGTCCAGCAAGAGGAAGCTACTAATGTCTGTAACTCACTCCATCCTATTGTATGGAGCAGAAATTCGGGGGAAGGCATTAGACAAGGATATGTATTCGAAAGGCATAATAAGAGTTCAGAGGCAAGGTACTCTGAGGGTTTCTTGCGCGTACAGGACTGACTCGGAAGCGGCAGTCCTTGTGATCGCAGGCATTATCCCAATTAAGCTCCTCGCCAAAGAGCGTAAACTTATTTATGATAGAAAAAATGAAGGCGACGTCGACCGTATCAAAGCGAAAGTTAGGAGGGATGTGATGCTGGAGTGGCAGACGCTCTGGAAGGATCGCACAGACAGTGCATGGACCAGGCGTCTCATAAAAGATGTCGCTCCATGGGTTCAGAGAAAACATGGGGAAGTGAATTACTTGACCCAGTTTCTCAGTGGACACGGGCTTTTTCAGTCCTATCTCTTCAGGATGGGCAAAGTTGGAAGCTTCGAATGTGTGTTCTGTCCCGGCAAACGCGATGATGCGTATCACACGTTCTTTCGTTGCGATCGGTGGGTGATCAAAAGGAGGGAATTGGAAGCGGAAATAGGGGACATTACGCCTGACAATGTCGTTGAAAGAATGCTTCAAAATGAAGAATGGGGGAGTGCTGTTGCAAGGCTCGTGGAGGATATTCTGAGAACTAAAAAGCTATTGACGACACCCTAACTAGGAGCCGCGTGTAGGAGGGACCGAGATGGACAGTTTTTGCACGCGGCACCAAAGAGGGGACAATGTAGGACGTACAAGGATATCTATTTATTTATTTATTTATATACTTATTTATTTATTTATTTATTTAAATATTTACTAGGGGGCTCCGCCCCCTGCGCGCTACGCGCGCCAACCCCCGCAGAGTGATTGAAGTATTGCGATAGTATATTTTTATAATCACTTGCAAGGCGTACCACAGTGTAGTAAAAAAAAAAAAGTGGCCAAAAATCAGCTTCAACGCGATTTCTTATGAAATAAAATTCTGCTGGATGGAAAATGACCGTTTTTGTGTATACTAAATAATAGGCTACCGAGATCCAAAAAAAAATTTTTTTTTAAAATTTTTTTAGCTGCTGAATGAAAAAAAAAATCTGTTTTTTACCATAAAAAGGTAAAATATTTATAGTTTCAAAATAAAAAAAAAAAAAATTTTAAGTACAACTCTGTATTAAAATATGCACATAAATGATAAATAAACCTAAAAAAAGTGTATTAGTATAATTTTAGATGGTTGTATGTAGTATAAAGATGTGTTAGTCAACATTTGCAATTTAGTCAAAATATTTTTAAAAAAATGAATAATTTGATTTTTTTATTTTTACTTATATTTTAAACTTAAAAAAAGTATAAAAAATATAGATTATATAAAAACATAAAAAAAACAACTTTATAATAATTGGTTAAATATAGAAAAAACCGCATTGGCCAAAAAGGGCCACATTGGCCCGATATGTTCACTTTGGCCCAGAAGGACCATTTTGGCCCAGAAGGACCATTTTGGCCCAGAAGGACCATTTTGGCCCAAAAGGTCCATTTTGGCCCAAAAGGTCCATTTTGGCACAAAAGGCTCATTTTGGCACAAAAGGTCCATTTTGGCACAAAAGGCTCATTTTGGCACAAAAGGTTCATTTTGGCACAAAAGGTCCATTTTGGCACAAAAGGCTCATTTTGGCACAAAAGGTTCATTTTGGCACAAAAGGTCCAATTTGGCCCAAAAGGTCCATTTTGGCACAAAAGGTCCAATTTGACCCAAAAGGTCCATTTTGTCACAAAAGGTCCATTTTGGCACAAAAGATCCATTTTGGCACAAAAGGTCCATTGGCACAAAGGGCTCATGCGACAGCGGCGGCAGCGGCGGCGGCGGTTATAACTTTATAATATACAGAGATTTATTAATAAACTTACTTATTTATCTATTTGACGATATGGTGAAATAACAAGAAGGAGAAAGAAAGGATTAATGGATGGAAGGATCTTCAACCAAAGAAGGTACATGGCGTTAAGTCAACCCGATGTAATGTGATAAACGGCTCCGGGCTGACTTGTATAAGGTATGATGAGGGGTGAGTTTAGTCGGTAAACATGGGGCAATGCATTCTTTGCAGAGTGCCTTGCCATCATGGAGTCCGACACTGTTCAGAACACCGGGTTCTGTTCGTGCGTAACGCATTCTCACCTCTCTGCCACTGTGCAAAAAAAAAAAAAAAATATATATATATTTTAACATACACTCACACATACTCAAAATTATAAAGAAAATTAACTTTTTATTGAAATTGCTAGCTAAAAATATGTGCACTTGTAATTATGTAATGGCCAAACCTTGAATAAAAGGCTTTATATTTAGGCCTCTGGTCGAGCTATGTAACTTCACTTAGGCTTCAATTAAGTTTTCTTTAACTCTGGAAATAGCCTTTTATAATTTTTCAACAAACACTTTATTATACTCTTCTTGATAAAGTTATGATAGCCTCTTTTAATTGCAGCTTGATTCACTTTAGGCAACTTTAATCTTATAACTTACTTATAATTCTCTAAACATTTTTATAATAAAATTTAATAAAATTAATGACTTTACTTTTACAATGGAATTGGTATATGGGATTCTTTATTAAATTTGGCCCTTGAGTTTAGGTAATAATAGGTTTAATAATAATAAAATAATATAATATTATAATATAAAATACTTAGATATAATTTATTAAAACTTATAAGTTACTTCTTCTTAAGTTAACTTCCACTTAATTACTTTAACTTAGAGTTCACTAATATTATTTATACTTAAAGTTCACTAATATATAAACTTAATGTCCTTAGCATGTACAATAAAACTAGTAACCTTGAAAATAATAGCTTTAACTAATATTTAATAATATAAACTTATAAACTTGGTAATAATATAATATTATAAACTTGGTAAACTGGTAAACTTGTTTCAACTTGCAAAATAACTTTTATACTTTTTACTATTTTCTTATCTATGCGACCCTCCGAGATCCACTTTAATTGAGATCCGGGAGAAGAAGATCGAACTTGACATAAGTCAGCGGTCCCAAACTTCTCCTCTTCTCATTTATTAGAGGCCCGAAATTAGGCATGCGTACTAATTATACACACCACTATATATACTTCTATATAAATGAGTGTATTTTACCAAACTATTTTTACATATTAAATTCTAATAAGACGAGAATATAAACCGCATTACACTTTAATAATTAATTAATTACTTTTAGTCGATTAATTATTAACTAACAGAAAATGAACGACTTTACTTTTTTATATTTATTATAATAGATGACTGTCCTTGCTCCAAACTGGTAGCAAGAATGAGGCACACATGGAGCTCTTTTTCTTCTTCCTGCTGTAAAAACCACCGTTGTTGCTCGTGCGTTGCCAAATTTAAATGTTGAGCGCGGGGTAAGTTTAAATTGTTAATGCGGGCATAAAATTTCCGCATTAAACCCCAGCCCCCAGGGGTTGTTTAGCCTGTGGCTAAGCAATCTAGTTGTAAGGCAAAGGTGGTGATGGTTTCGGTAGTGGTATTACCCGATAGTATAGTCTGGCATTAGTTGGAAATTTATCCCTTATAGCCACATATGTGTCATATAGAATTTCTTGTCTTTTCTGTAAAGGCCTGATGTGGTTCTTGTTTATATACAATTTTTGATATTTACCTTCTTTCGTGTACCTGCTATACGCCTTTTTTTCTTACTTCCATTTTTCAATTTCATTGTTACTTTTCTGGTACAGTGAGTAGATTTTTCTTAGCTTTAAGTATCTCTCTTTAAACTCTACCTCAAAGCCCATTTCTTTTATCCAGCTACGAATTTGCATGCACTCGAGTGTATTTTATCAATAATATCGAATTTTATCAATTTCGAAGGTAGCCTCGGAAAGATTTTTTTTAACGGGACACAACTCTTCCTCGTAGTATATGCCGTCTATAACTTCACCGTCCAAATCTTCCAACGTGTAGACTGGTGGTTGTCTCGCACAGGAAACATGCGCAATTCTAAAAATCTCAAGAGTCCATCCACTCTCGTATCCCTTACGGAAAGCTTCTGGTGCACGACTGACCCGAACTTGTGTACCGACATTAAATTTTGGTTTTTTGTTAAATTTTCTCTTTATAGAGTATCTTTTAATCAAATTACTGCGTGCGATGTTGGCGTTGTTGAAATTTACACTTGCAGGAGTCATTTTTGTGCCTGAATGTATCGTATTGTTGTACGAATGAACTATAGGCTTAAGTACATCGATATACCTGCGTGTATTTTTGTAAGTAAAAAAGCGCCATAAACGATGCTTAATTGTCTGGATTACGCGTTCGACGATTGCAGCCTTTGCGTCTGGATTACGAATCAAACGAAATTCGATGTTAAACTCTTTGAAAACATCTTGTGCAACCTTTGCCGTAAATTCGGTTCCCCGATCTCCCTGTAAGAGAATCGGTAATTTATCTCTGTTGCTGGAGAATATTTTGCGTAGAGCAGTTGCTACAGATTTGCCTGATATGTCTTTAAGAGGTTCGACCCACAAAAATTTACTTAAACAATCAATAAGAAATAGAACGTAAGTGTAATTATCATTAAATGATTTAATTGAACGAAAATCGGCCAGATCAACTTTGAAACAGTCGCATTATTCATATTGGAAATGTTGTACATACGCCGAGGAAACCTTTTTCTGACCAATCTATGCTGGTTATAAGCGTCTTGTTCGTTTAGCAAATTTTTCACTTTTGTTTTATCAAATTTTTTTCCGATCTTACGAAATAAATGATATGCGCCGGCAAAAGCTGAAGTTTGTTCAGGCTCGTAATAAAATTTACTCAGCGTTTTTTCCATTTTTCCTATTTTTTTTATTCTTATTTATCGGTGATTTTTGTTTCTTGATTTTTTTTCATTACTTTTACTTTGTAGCTTTTTAGTTTTCTTTTTATTTATTTTTTCAGTTTTAACGTTTTTGTTTTTCTTTTTGGTGAGTGACCAATGAGTTTTAGTATGCGATCAAAAAATTTTTCAAACGTAATTTTTGAAACCATGCAGCAAGCTGTAACTAGAGCAGCTGTTCGTACGCTAGGTTCTGCGTCAAAAGATAACATTCGCGAAAACGCTTTATCAGCTAATATACGGTCGGCTTTGCGTCTGTCCTTATCAGAATTGTAAGCTAAATCATGTTGTAAGCAGGCTTTATCTAAGGGGTTTATACCTTGGTTTCCAAGTTTTAAACGCTCGTCCAAGTGAGTCCCTGCTCCACAAAATTCGTAGCCTCCTGGTAAATTCAATTCGAAAGGTAGCAAATCAATTAGTGCGTCTAGCACGCTATTTTCTTCCTTGCTTTTGTCATCATCATAATTTGTTTCTGTTATTGCTGTTATTTCGTATCGGAGTGCTGACAGATTGCGGAACTGGTGAGCGGTACTGTTGTTGTGGTGACGCAAGAAAAGAGTTGTGTGGAGCAACAACTACGCCGTCTCTCCAAAAGTCTTTATTTCCGACAAAATCTTCAGGTAAACCAGCGGCTCGAAGAGCAGAACAAAACTGACTTCTCCCCTTTGCTCTGATTCTTTTTCTTGAACTCATAGCGTCGTTCACCAAGTCGACAATGTTCGAGTCGGGTAGGAGAAGCCCACGCACGCGTACTCTTCCAGCATCGTCCCAAGTTAAGCTGTTAACTTTCCGCGCAAACATCAAAAAGCTTCTAGCTTTTTCTCGATATTTTACCGGTACGGTGTTGATAATTTCGTCGTCAAAGTTGCGGGATGCCTCTTGCTCGTCGACTTCGTGTTGTAACTTTTCTGTGAATTTGCTTTCGCCGTTAAGAAGCCTTGCAGAGCTTGTTGGTAAGCGTTGCTCTTTGCGTTCAGATCTGGAAATTCATCGGATTGTAAAATATCCAGCATTTGAGCATCGAGTCTGCTTGTAGGTGTACCCGGAGTTTGAACAGTTTTTTCCAAGTCCCTGGATAATAAATGCTGCTGCTGCAGTTGTTGATTGTTACTGTCAGTTGCTTCGCTATTCTTATCAGCAGGTACAAGAATCATCTTTCTAGCGTGCTCCATTTTTTTTTTTTTTTTTTAATTCAAATAAAAACTTATTTACTACAGCAGCGATTATAGGTGCTAAAAGAGCCGGCAGAAACCCACCGCCACCGTGTTGTAAAAGTAGCTTCTTTTTACCTCTGAAATTATTGTCTTTTCGTTTGACGCTCAATAGCCTCAACAACTTTGCGTGTTTTTTTAATCGGTTTTTCTCACCTGGTTTCAGTGGTACATTACCTCTCAAAATATTAAGTGCACATTCACATAAACACTTTACGAGATTTTGATCAGCACTTCCGAGTAAAGCTACTCTCTGCTTACCTTCTAGTTGATTTAAAGCTCTTAATATATTTGCATGTTTTTTCGAAATTGGACACTTTCGCCTTCTTCTCCCACCCTTACAATGTCCTTTTGCTGCCATTATACGAAAATCACTGACGGCTGAGCGGAACTTGACGTCTTTTTTTTTCTTTTACTCGATCCCTGAGACCTATCATTTACGGGCACGTAAACTGTTTGATGTAATGCCTCGCGCGGAAAAATGTTTGTACGAAAACGTAAATTCTCCGGTGTGGACTGCTTGAGATCTACCAAAAGATAACCGTGTGGTTTTGATGTTGCATCAAGGTAAGCTTGTTGCACAAAAAGTGGCTGTTCGGGTGAGAGCTGGTGAGCTAAGTGTCTTATTTGCGATTTATCCCTGGGATTCTTGAGCAGTACCAAATAATTTGAATTTAAAGATATGTCGCGATGATTTTTCCCCTTGTGAAATAAGTTCTGCGTTGTAAAAAATACACTTGAATTTCCATGATGACTGCCTTTTGTGAATAAATTCAAAATATCATCGCAATCCGAAGATTCGATTAAAAGATCATCGAGAATCAAAAGTTTTGACCTCTTTAAGTCGCTCGAATAGTCTGCGGATTCGGGTAAACCTTCGCGAAATTCAATATTTTCACCTAATTTAAGTTTTTTGCCACATTGTGTAATAAAGCAAAATACGATCGAAACGACAGTCGTTCATTTTGTCTGCATGCTTAAGGTAATTTTTAATGAAAACTGTCTTACCGGCTCCTTTTTATTGTTTCGGTACACCAATCAAAAACAAAAAAAAAAAAATGAAAGAAAAAATTAAGTTGGTTATTTTTTGTAAAAGCAAAAGTAAAATTTCACGGCAAAATTGAATAATTGCACAAAACCTGTGGGGCCGCTGATCATACATGTCCATGGATGCTTCCAAGCTCTATACGGATCCATTTTAAATTAAAAAAAAAAAATTATTTTCTTTCATGCATCTGCGTTTGCTTCTAGAAAATTTTTTTTAACATCCGTACTTTTTCTGCGTGAGCAAATTTGTGCTCGCGCAGCCGACAGAAGCTGCTTGCGCAGCAGCGGGCCGCCGCCGCCGCCCACCCATCCGTTCGGAAGTCGTTTTGCGCGTGCGCGAGCACGTCAATCAGCTCCGCAAAGGTCGGATGAGTTTCGAAATAATGTAAAATACTTTGTAATTTTTAAATGAAAGCTTATAGTTATAATCATTGGAAAATCATTGGCAATTATTATTATTATTATGCCAATTATTATTATTATTCAGGAAAAGAAAAGAAATTAATGAAAATAAAAAATTACACAGGCAAATAAATTTATTACAGATGTATTTTTATTTATTTATTTATTTTTTTCATATTCAATAAAATACTTTTTTTATTATTTACATATAAAAACCATACGGTAAACTCTTATCTAAATTTATAAATCTACGTTTGTTATATACTGGCTTACAAATTTTAGACTCTTTTTGCGTTATAACATCGTGAAATTGCGTGCGTTTTATGGCATTGTCGTCATGTACAATTATAGGATCGCTTTCGTCACAAACCAATGATTTTATCGTATCAAAATTAATTTTTTATTAGATTCACACAAAATTTATTAATAAACATAAAAATCATAAATTCGTTTCTTTCTTCCAAAAAAAAAGAATAAGCAAAAAATAAAAAAATAAAAATAAAAAATAAATATTTGTCAGCAAAAAAAAAGAATAACAGAAACTTTAAATCACATTTTTTACTCTAGCAGAGAGTCAAATATATATATATACTAGCATAGGTGTGAGGGGGGGCTCCGCCCCCCCTGATCTATTCCCGGTGTTGTTGTTATTGATTTTTTATTATTATCATGTTGTTATTGTCCAAAATATATATCAATGTCTAAAAAAATTAACGCCTTGAAATAAGCTGAAATTTTTTTCTTAATGTAGACCTTTTACCAGTTCAAATGTGACCAATAAGATAAAATTTGTAGTAAATTCAAAGGAATGGTGTAATTTTGAAAAGGGGCCAGATCAGGCTATTTTTGGACTTTTGAACAGACATATTTCGGGCCCATGAGGTGCTAGAGGACTAAAGCTTTGGCTGAGGGACTTTTTTATTACCCCAAACTATACCCTAAAATTTGAAATGAATATATATAATATATAGTAAAAAATTTTATTATTTTTTTTTTTTAATTTTAAAGAAACCTCTGTTTTGAATAAAAATTTCAGAGAATACGTAAAAATTAGTGCTGAATCGAATACTATGAAGTGCGATAGCTAAATTTTTCGATAGTCTCGAGATATTTCAATTTTTGTTAAAATTTTTAAAAAATGTTATCAAGTTTAAAAATACTAAAAATTAAATATCTCAAAAACTACGACAGCTAATCAGAAAATATAGGGCCTATGTCACCCGCAGACTTTTTATCTTTATTTTGACACCAGTTTCATGCCAATTGGTTCGGCGGTTGTTGCGTGATGAGTGGACAGACAGACAGACAGACAGACAGACAGACAGACAGACAGAGAGACAAACAAATAAATTTTCAAATATATATAGTATTAAGATATATATATATATAATTGATTCAAAGAACCATTCAAATTCAGGAATAATTGGAACAGTTATTTGCATGTCTATTAACCATTTTACTTCCAAAAAATTACCAAGATGTTAATAACTCACAGGTTTATAGTATACTAAACATAATTCAAAAATTACCTAAATCCATAAAAAAAGAAACCGAAAATTTTAAAAAAAAAGGAAACGACCGTTCAAATATCCTCTTACAACGATTCTTTTTATTTGAGCGTATCACTAATATAATTCTAGTGCTTAATAAAATTTGCAATATTATTTTTACGAATGTTATTATGTCAATTTACATGAATAATGTGTAATTATTATTTAGGCATAACATTAATTTAAACATTTCTTTGCTATTATTTTTATTATCATAGTTTTTGAAAATGGAATAGTTTGGTATATCTTTAATAAACTAATTCGTTTCTAGTTTTAGTTTTATTTATATAAATTTGGAGTAATTGATTTATAGTTTACTATAATTTTGAAAAATATTTTTTGATGATTATCAGGCTAATTAAAATGCTTCTATTACAAAGAGATATTTGACTATTTTATTATTAACTTAGCTAATAGTGTGATTTAGGTTGTTATTAGTGTACATGAGCTTCTGTGTACAACACTTTCCCTTCTTTCAAAAAATGTTCACTTATCACTTTTCATTTATTAAATTATTTACTGTATTTAATTAAAAGTTGTTATTTTCTCTAGAACAATATTGTTGCGGAATTTTTAGAATTTATTAAGGATAAATAATTTAGTTTGTTAGCTACTATTTATTTTTTTTTTTTTTTTTTTTTTTTTTTTTATGGGAAATATGTGAATCTTGCATCAGCCATGGAGTGTTTGCGGGCCTTAAAGACCCGCAAATTTCCATGACCGCCCAGTCGTACAAAGTGTACAACTGGGAGACTACCGGCGAACGCGGTCGCCGGCTATGCCCCAGATTCTTACTGGATAAACACACTTTAAACCCCCCGCGCTTGCTTGTCCCAAACCGGAACTCCCTTTTCAGGTATAACTTCAGTTTGGGACGCGCAGCCTAGGCAGCTGGCCGCTGCCTTCCCCCCTGCCTAGGGGCAGGAGAGCTCTCTACGATAGAAAGCCCTCCTCCTTCTTCTCCAACAAGGTGGTCCTTACGTACTCTGCTACTTTGTTCCAGTTTTCGGAACTCCGTAGCATTTCCGGGACCACCGTCTCCGGCCTCGAAATCGGGAAGGGCGGGCGCCCCTCCGTGTAGCGAACACATTCGAAGAATGTGTGCTCTACTGTATCATCCACGCCCGGACAGTGCAAGCACTCCTTTGTTGCCACCTTATGCCAATGCTTCAACATGACACGGAAGTACCCGTGTCCAGTTAAAGACTGGGTAAGGTAGAAATCCACCTCCCCATGCTGTCGTCCCATCCATGCCTGCAGGTCTGAGATCAATCTGCGCGTCCACAGGGCATTTTTCTCTTCTTTTTCCATCGTTTCTTCCATGCTTTCATAGAGTTGAAGCGGGCGCGAGTGGAAGCCACTTCGCGCTCATCTACGCTCTCGTAGATGAATTTCCGCTCCAACGCTAGCAGGTCCATGAGTATCACCGAAGCAACAACCTGGATCGCCTCTAGAGATACCGTGTGGTATCCGCAGGCGATCCTCACTGCCGCCTGCCTCTGTACCGACGCTATTTTTCGTATGTACTTGGCAGTTTCTGTGGTTTTCGCCCAGACTTCTGATCCGTAGAGCAGGACAGAGTTGACGACTGTCATCAGGAGCCTCCGCTTCCCTGGTTTGGGTCCCCCAATGTTGGCCATGAGCTTTGACAGGGAGGATGCGGCCGATGCTGCCTTTTCACACGACCTCTGAAATTGCTCCCAGAAGGTCAGCTTGTTATCAAGCTGAACTCCCAGGTATTTCACCGATGTTCTGGTTCGGATCGTGTGAGGGTTTCCGCCGTCGTCGATAATTACATCGAAATCGGTGGGAACCCTTCGACGGGTCAGCAATACGATCTCCGTTTTTGGGATCGCAAGCTGGAGCCCGTGCTCGCCCATCCAGAGGTTGATCCGTCTCATGACTAGATTCAACCTCTCCTGGGTCACTTCAATGTCCCTGCCCGTTATGGTCAGGGCCACATCGTCGGCGTACCCGATCAGGGAAACTCCTTCCGGGAGGTGGACGCGCAACAAGCCATCGTAAAAGGCATTCCACAGGTCCGGTCCGAGAACCGAAGCCTTGCGCGATGCCTGCACTTAACACCCTTTCACGCCTGCCATCTAGCGTGTCGTAGAGCAGTCTCCGGTCCCGCAGGTAATCCTTTAATACGTTACCCAGATACCTAGGTATCTGGAAATCGTACTCGAGAGACCGGATCATGTCATCCCACCTGGCCGAGTTAAAAGCGTTTTTGACGTCCAGCGTTACCAGCAGGACGTCCCTGCAGTTTGCAGGCCCCCTTTTTCTCTCAGCCTCTACGGTATCCACGACGCGCCGGATGTCGTCTATCGTGGAACGCCCTTCACGAAAACCATGCTGCTCCTCGGAGAGACCACCGCCCTTCTCGATTGCCTTTCTGAGCCTTGCCCGGAGCATGCTCTCCATCACCTTACCAATAGTATTTAACATACACAAAGGTCTGTAAGACGATGGAGAGTCCGTGGCTCCCCCCTTGCCCTTGTTCAAGAGCACGAGACGTGCCACCTTCCACTGCTTTGGAAACACTCCCGCCACCAAACACGCATTGAACATGCTTAACAGGATACCAGGGACCACTTTGACCGCTCTTTTGAGGACTTCCCCTGGTATTCCATCTGGCCCCGGCGCCTTGCCATTTTTCATGGCCTTTATATTATATTAAATCTTATATTAAATCACCGTAAATTATTAAACTTTAATTTTATAATATGCTTTGTGAAAACTATACTTTGTTAAAGTAAAGCAGATTTGTTTAATTCATGAAACTCTATTAACTCTAATTTTCTCAATATTTTATCAAGACAATTACATTTTATTATCATTTTATTTTACGTACAATTTCAATTTCTGTGATAAACTAAATTAAATATTTTATATTTATAAAGAAAATTAATAATCAAATACTATATACTGATCTAATAAGAGAATCAGAAGTTAACTTATTGATAAATTTGCTCTTAAGGTATATATTATTCAAATTCTATTATTTATTGAATTAAAAAATTCTATAAGTTATAATTTAATCAATTTACCGGATAATAAATAAGTGAATTATGAATATACTATGCATGAATAAAAAGCTATACATTTCTTCTAATAAATTCACTATTTCTAAAAATTTTTGACTTAAGAGAATGTGAAGAAAATCTTTGTTCTTTGTTTTTATCAATTAGCTATTGAATATAAAATCTTTTTTCATACATTGGCTTTAGACTATTGACTTGATGAAATTTAGTGTTATCAATATGCGACGTAGAATCTAATATTAATTTATTTGACTTTTCTGTTTGTATTAGGTTGTTATTGCAATTTTTAAATACATTTCTAAATGTTTTTGAAGACATTCGATTATTGAAAGTGACTATATGATTAGTAAGTTTTGATTTACCTAAATATTTCATTACTGATTTCCTAAGGTTTATTATATTATTGTATTTTATGCTTTGCTTAATTCCTATTATATTTTTCAATTTATCTAGTAGATTAATATTCATTTTATATTTATTGTATTGTTTGGCTCTTTTTACAATTTTCATTCTGCGTAAGTTAACTCTAATTTTTCGCAAAATGCCAAACTTAAAGACTATTATTTTTGATTTACTATTTTTAGATTTCTTTTGATTTCTTTCTTGTTTGGTTAAATGTTTATAATTAATTTTATAATACAACATGGAATTCCTATTATTGTTGAATTTATCATTTGTAAGTAATGCTTTATCGAGATTTACTGTTTTATTTTGTTTAATAGTTATTTGCAAACTGTTAGCATTTAAGCTGTTTACTTTTGTTTCTTGCTTTTCTTCATTTGATGTTACCTCATTCATAACAGCTTTCAAGTCAGTAATTTTGTTTAATAATTTTATTTCGTTCAAACTGTCAGTGAAATAATGAGAGTGTTTGATATGATTTACATTTGAGGTTACGGGTTTATCATGTTCAATTTCTCCATCCTTTAAGGTTTCATTTGATCTTTCTTGTTTTAAGCTACTCAAATCAGTTATTTCTTTTGTACCTAATCCATGATGGTTACATTTTTCAGCTGAATCGTGCATTCTGCTTACATTCTGATTACACTCAGATTTTATAATCTTACTCTTTGAATCGGGTATGCTATTTGAATATATTTCTTTTTTCCTGACTGTTTAATATAATGTGTTACTTGTGTGTCTAATTCTGAACAAAGTTCTTTTTTGTTATGAGTATTTTTCAAATGTATATTTTTACTTTTAGATCCGGTTTCATCGACTGATAGATCGTACGTTTTCAGTTTTTTTGTTTTTAGTGTATATAGAGATTTTGAAATTGGAGCTTTTAGATCATTTTTCGCTATTGCATCATCATAAGAATTAACATACTTATTATTCCTTATTATCATATTTTCTTTCGGTGCATGATTTGCTAGATTAGGGTGAACAATTTGTATTTTATTTTTAGAAATTTCGGATTGTCTTGTAGTAGCGCTGGATATAGCGCAAATACTTTGAACTTGTTGTCTTGATTTTCTCACCTCCTTACTAGGATTATAAGCCTGAGTATTTTGGATATTGTTTTTTGATATATTGGTCTTATTTATAAAATGGTTGTCTTTTTCTGTAAAAACATTGATTTCATGTTTTTCTATATTATGATGAGCTTGTTTATTCTGAATAATAAAAAGCTCAATTTCTAAAGCCTCTTTAAATGCATAAGCTAGATTATTAGGTTTGCTTGGTCTGAGAATGTAAGTAATATTATAGTCCAAATTACTAATATATTTTTCAGTAGCTTCTTTTTCCATAATATCTAAAGCTAATTCTTAGTATTCTGAGGTATTGTAATTTGCTTGAGTTGCGTATCGTAATTCTTGGAAACATTTAAAAAATCTATTTTTATAATTATCTACTGTAGTGTTATTCTGATAAATTGTGTATAAATTGTGTTTACAAATATCAATTGAAGTATATTGTATTTTAAAT